>OX439040.1:50160685-51470685 GCA_949317995.1 Acholoe squamosa | reverse complement strand
GGATGGATGGATGGATGGATGGATGGATGGATGGATGGATGGATGGATGGATGGATGGATGGATGGATGGATGGATGGATGGATGGATGGATGGATGGATGGATGGATGGATGGATGGATGGATGGATGGATGGATGGATGGATGGATGGATGGATGGATGGATGGATGGATGGATGGATGGATGGATGGATGGATGGATGGATGGATGGATGGATGGATGGATGGATGGATGGATGGATGGATGGATGGATGGATGGATGGATGGATGGATGGATGGATGGATGGATGGATGGATGGATGGATGGATGGATGGATGGATGGATGGATGGATGGATGGATGGATGGATGGATGGATGGATGGATGGATGGATGGATGGATGGATGGATGGATGGATGGATGGATGGATGGATGGATGGATGGATGGATGGATGGATGGATGGATGGATGGATGGATGGATGGATGGATGGATGGATGGATGGATGGATGGATGGATGGATGGATGGATGGATGGATGGATGGATGGATGGATGGATGGATGGATGGATGGATGGATGGATGGATGGATGGATGGATGGATGGATGGATGGATGGATGGATGGATGGATGGATGGATGGATGGATGGATGGATGGATGGATGGATGGATGGATGGATGGATGGATGGATGGATGGATGGATGGATGGATGGATGGATGGATGGATGGATGGATGGATGGATGGATGGATGGATGGATGGATGGATGGATGGATGGATGGATGGATGGATGGATGGATGGATGGATGGATGGATGGATGGATGGATGGATGGATGGATGGATGGATGGATGGATGGATGGATGGATGGATGGATGGATGGATGGATGGATGGATGGATGGATGGATGGATGGATGGATGGATGGATGGATGGATGGATGGATGGATGGATGGATGGATGGATGGATGGATGGATGGATGGATGGATGGATGGATGGATGGATGGATGGATGGATGGATGGATGGATGGATGGATGGATGGATGGATGGATGGATGGATGGATGGATGGATGGATGGATGGATGGATGGATGGATGGATGGATGGATGGATGGATGGATGGATGGATGGATGGATGGATGGATGGATGGATGGATGGATGGATGGATGGATGGATGGATGGATGGATGGATGGATGGATGGATGGATGGATGGATGGATGGATGGATGGATGGATGGATGGATGGATGGATGGATGGATGGATGGATGGATGGATGGATGGATGGATGGATGGATGGATGGATGGATGGATGGATGGATGGATGGATGGATGGATGGATGGATGGATGGATGGATGGATGGATGGATGGATGGATGGATGGATGGATGGATGGATGGATGGATGGATGGATGGATGGATGGATGGATGGATGGATGGATGGATGGATGGATGGATGGATGGATGGATGGATGGATGGATGGATGGATGGATGGATGGATGGATGGATGGATGGATGGATGGATGGATGGATGGATGGATGGATGGATGGATGGATGGATGGATGGATGGATGGATGGATGGATGGATGGATGGATGGATGGATGGATGGATGGATGGATGGATGGATGGATGGATGGATGGATGGATGGATGGATGGATGGATGGATGGATGGATGGATGGATGGATGGATGGATGGATGGATGGATGGATGGATGGATGGATGGATGGATGGATGGATGGATGGATGGATGGATGGATGGATGGATGGATGGATGGATGGATGGATGGATGGATGGATGGATGGATGGATGGATGGATGGATGGATGGATGGATGGATGGATGGATGGATGGATGGATGGATGGATGGATGGATGGATGGATGGATGGATGGATGGATGGATGGATGGATGGATGGATGGATGGATGGATGGATGGATGGATGGATGGATGGATGGATGGATGGATGGATGGATGGATGGATGGATGGATGGATGGATGGATGGATGGATGGATGGATGGATGGATGGATGGATGGATGGATGGATGGATGGATGGATGGATGGATGGATGGATGGATGGATGGATGGATGGATGGATGGATGGATGGATGGATGGATGGATGGATGGATGGATGGATGGATGGATGGATGGATGGATGGATGGATGGATGGATGGATGGATGGATGGATGGATGGATGGATGGATGGATGGATGGATGGATGGATGGATGGATGGATGGATGGATGGATGGATGGATGGATGGATGGATGGATGGATGGATGGATGGATGGATGGATGGATGGATGGATGGATGGATGGATGGATGGATGGATGGATGGATGGATGGATGGATGGATGGATGGATGGATGGATGGATGGATGGATGGATGGATGGATGGATGGATGGATGGATGGATGGATGGATGGATGGATGGATGGATGGATGGATGGATGGATGGATGGATGGATGGATGGATGGATGGATGGATGGATGGATGGATGGATGGATGGATGGATGGATGGATGGATGGATGGATGGATGGATGGATGGATGGATGGATGGATGGATGGATGGATGGATGGATGGATGGATGGATGGATGGATGGATGGATGGATGGATGGATGGATGGATGGATGGATGGATGGATGGATGGATGGATGGATGGATGGATGGATGGATGGATGGATGGATGGATGGATGGATGGATGGATGGATGGATGGATGGATGGATGGATGGATGGATGGATGGATGGATGGATGGATGGATGGATGGATGGATGGATGGATGGATGGATGGATGGATGGATGGATGGATGGATGGATGGATGGATGGATGGATGGATGGATGGATGGATGGATGGATGGATGGATGGATGGATGGATGGATGGATGGATGGATGGATGGATGGATGGATGGATGGATGGATGGATGGATGGATGGATGGATGGATGGATGGATGGATGGATGGATGGATGGATGGATGGATGGATGGATGGATGGATGGATGGATGGATGGATGGATGGATGGATGGATGGATGGATGGATGGATGGATGGATGGATGGATGGATGGATGGATGGATGGATGGATGGATGGATGGATGGATGGATGGATGGATGGATGGATGGATGGATGGATGGATGGATGGATGGATGGATGGATGGATGGATGGATGGATGGATGGATGGATGGATGGATGGATGGATGGATGGATGGATGGATGGATGGATGGATGGATGGATGGATGGATGGATGGATGGATGGATGGATGGATGGATGGATGGATGGATGGATGGATGGATGGATGGATGGATGGATGGATGGATGGATGGATGGATGGATGGATGGATGGATGGATGGATGGATGGATGGATGGATGGATGGATGGATGGATGGATGGATGGATGGATGGATGGATGGATGGATGGATGGATGGATGGATGGATGGATGGATGGATGGATGGATGGATGGATGGATGGATGGATGGATGGATGGATGGATGGATGGATGGATGGATGGATGGATGGATGGATGGATGGATGGATGGATGGATGGATGGATGGATGGATGGATGGATGGATGGATGGATGGATGGATGGATGGATGGATGGATGGATGGATGGATGGATGGATGGATGGATGGATGGATGGATGGATGGATGGATGGATGGATGGATGGATGGATGGATGGATGGATGGATGGATGGATGGATGGATGGATGGATGGATGGATGGATGGATGGATGGATGGATGGATGGATGGATGGATGGATGGATGGATGGATGGATGGATGGATGGATGGATGGATGGATGGATGGATGGATGGATGGATGGATGGATGGATGGATGGATGGATGGATGGATGGATGGATGGATGGATGGATGGATGGATGGATGGATGGATGGATGGATGGATGGATGGATGGATGGATGGATGGATGGATGGATGGATGGATGGATGGATGGATGGATGGATGGATGGATGGATGGATGGATGGATGGATGGATGGATGGATGGATGGATGGATG
The DNA here is from genome assembly GCA_949317995.1 of Acholoe squamosa. NCBI lineage: Eukaryota > Metazoa > Annelida > Polychaeta > Phyllodocida > Polynoidae > Acholoe > Acholoe squamosa. The sequence goes on along the minus strand of OX439040.1, from coordinate 51,466,672 downwards.
GATGGATGGATGGATGGATGGATGGATGGATGGATGGATGGATGGATGGATGGATGGATGGATGGATGGATGGATGGATGGATGGAACGGGACAATGGTCGGGACTCAATACTCAGAGCTGTGCTGGTAGTTGTGTTGGGAGGGGGAGGAAGATAATCAAGCAGCTAAATGTGTCCTTAATGACAGTGGGAAAGTCATGGGCAAGTCATCTAGCCTAGGCTCTGTACCCTTGCCTCGTTTCCTTTCTGTCTCTCCAAGACATACTCTCGACTCAACTGTTTTAAAATAAACGCTCTCTTGTCTTTTATGTTTGTTTGTCTTTTGATGAAATAAAATCGTGCACTTCTCATAGAATTAACATTGCCTGGTTTTATATTCATGCTTTTCGTTTCTGTATTTGTGCAGTCATACTGTTTAGACATTAAAATTTTTAAGGGCATGCAAATCAAAGGAATTTTGATGGGTAAAAAGAACTTTGTGCCCTAGATTTAACTTACATCCTGTCATCAGATCATATGCAGTCCTTTTATACCAATCTGTTGTGTTATCTGTCTTCAGCCTCAGTATTACGGCCTCGTATCAGGCCCCGCTCCACATCAGCTCAAACACGTGGTCGTAAACCACTTGTTAGTCGAGGACGTAAGAGGAGTGCCTCCGCTAGCCCTGCTGTAGGACGACGTAGACTCAGGAACACAGGTAGTTTTCTTAATAATTACCACCATTTCCTTTTAAAAAAATTCATCTCCATGGGTGCACTGTTCTGAATACCTATTGATATTCAACATCTTAGTCAACATTACAAATTGAGACAGTCCTCTGTTTCACTTATTAGTGCGGTGACTAGTGAGTACTACTCGTGAGATGAGTAGACTAGAGTATTGTTCACAGTCGCCACGGTGTAAAGGATAGGGAGGCCTTGCAATCTATTTTTGTTTGTGACTCCTCTGCTATGGACTATTCCTGCTCACTATTCTGATATGATAATAACAGTGTGTGTACTTTACTTATTAGTGAGGGAATTTTCAGATTATATCTCATACTTTTGATTTTATTTGCAGATTAGACATTTCATCATTTGGAGCCCTATGGCAGATTAGCATTAGAACATTATAAGATTCAGAAATGCATCTCTGTAGCCTTTGTTTTAGAATTGTTTGTTCTGAAACTACTATATATATGCAGTACAGGTTTCATCTCAGTGGGTTATGGTACAATTGGATCATATTTTCGGCATTTGAACAAGGTATTCACTGTTAAAGATCTCTATGGAGAAATCAGTCCTAAAGGGTGTGTTGCCATATGTGCATTTTTGTAAATCAGAGGAGGTCAAAGTGTAAGGACACCTTGTGGAACTGCTATATTCTTTTCTGTGTAAACCTTTCTAGTTTACATTGAAATAATGCTTTCTCAGAATAAGTATCAGCTATTGGAGATGAAACATTAATTTAATTACTCCTTTCATTATATTTCATTATATAAACGATTTTGTGGAAGACTGAAAATATGTATGTACACAGGTACTTACACTGTGCTCCCCCTCTACAGAGAGGTGGAGTGATCTGGCCAGTTTGCTGATCACTGGCCCGTGATGAGCTACAGACTACTACAAGGTCATTGGCAGTTGGTTGTGTATGTGTGTGTGTGGGGGGGGGGGGTAAGGCAGAGCAGGCTCCTGGCGATCTGAGCCAGTGTATACTCATAATGACACACCTGTTGACTATGACTTTGAACTTTGAATAAGACAGGTCCCTGTGACAGCTGAGTGAGGTGCATGCAGACTGGACAGTGGGTACCGTAATCTCCCGCGTAGAAGACGCGTTGCGCGTATAGGACGCACCCCCTTCTTGGTAGAAGCATTTTCATGTATAAGACACACCTCTTATGGCTCAATTTAGTAAATTTAGTACATTTCTATAGAAAAATTACCCCTCGTATAAGACGCACCCCAACTTGAGAGAAAGCTATAAGACTCCCCAGCATTTTGTTTGGCCTAGAGGACGCGTCTTATACGCGGGAGTTTACGGTAGTTCTGGTTGAATGTGTGCTATATATTACCAAAAGCCCAGATGATAGTATGCCCTATCTATCAGTCTCACCAACTGAAACTAAACACAAGATTACAAGTTGCCACGCCATGTCTCACAGGACTATTCTCTACTATTGTATTAAAATCTACAACACTATGGTTTTATAAAATCAATTCATTGATCTTTGTGTACAGTGCATGTGTATGACGATGACCTCTTGCCTCGGTTACTGGAGGAGTTCCCTCATCTGCACCTGGCTAAGGAGACATTACATCAGATGTGGAGCAAGTCAACTCGCCAACTCGAGCAACTCACCCGTGCACAGCAGGAGGTCCGCCGCAAGAAATCTAAGGGACAGGCCCAGGTGTGTACTTTGTGTTGTTAGTGACCTCAGTACTGAGTAATAACCAAGTTGATCAGTTAGGAATATGTGTTTTTCTGTGTAGACCAAAACGCAAATCATGAGAATAAAATGCAATATCTATAACTTAGAAAAGGCTAGACGCTTTGAGGGACCGCCATCCCTCGCCCATTAATGTCAATGTTTTGTATAAGGTCTCGAATTCTAGATGGAACAATGTACCAAATATACCTGTCACTACTAAGCAAATCGTCTCTATGGATTATTTCATTGAAGGGTAGCATAGTTAATGTGGATATCAAAGGGCAGGAAAATTAAGTTCTGAAGCTGACATAAGATCTTCTTCATTTACAGATTGAAGAGGCTGTACGGAAACATAGCATGCTAAAAGACATTATGAAGAGAGAACTTGCCCATAACCAAAGATTGGTGAGTGAACATTTACCATGTTATCACAAATAGAAATTCTAATAAAGCTTGTGCCTATACTATAATCCCATATCAAAGTCTGTTATGTTGAAGGCTACAGATATCGAAGTATTTACTTGAGATAATCAATGACAGAACCTATGCAGTATTTGGTTGTTGCTTTTCTCATAGAAGTACTGTATTCTCCAAGTGCACATATTCTGACTGAGATAAGGTACATCTTGTTATTATAGAAAGAGATCAAAGAGCGACAGAACAGCCAACAAGCAGTACGTACACAGCTACGTAACCAGCGTCAGCAGTCAGCGAGGGCCCGGCGCTATTATGACGAATTTCAAGTACGCAACCGGTCGCGAATGCTAAAAAAGAAGACGAGGGAGGAACTGGTGTGTATCAAACTTGAGTTTTGACTGAAAATATGAATTGTTTTTTGTTGTGTGTATCAAGAAGGTAGTCTCAAAATTAAGGAAGGAGAAGAAAGTAGCTATTATGATCAATTAAATGTTTTCTTTATTTCCAAACAGGTCTTCAAAAAGTTATTCAGAGATGGATTAGAAATTCATAAGGAAAGGATCCGTGACACAAGACGTTATGCCAAGGATGAGCGGGACCGGCGAGCAAAGAAACAAAAAGACGAGCTAGAAGCTATCGAGAACTAGTATCCTTTTCAAATGAATATTCCGAAATTGATTTATAACATTGTGGGTCCTTCTTTGGATTCTATGAAAGGGGCAAAAGAGTGAGCAAAATCGTAAATTTACTTGCTTTTTATTGGCTAGGGGGTGGAATCTTATATTCTAAGTGTTTATAGAGAGAGTCTGAATTGAACCACTGACTGACTACTCTAGTGCAGCCTTAGAATTTCAAATCTGATCCACGAAATTAGTTTACACTTTCAGTGCTTTTTCAAGTTGTCACACCTTGACTGTATCCAGTTACAACGACCAGTTTGCTATGCTTAATGAAATTGTTAACCAGGAACGGAAGGATTTGAAAACCAAGGACCAAGCTCAATCCAAGGTGAGTGTGTTAGTTCATGTACTTCTTGTTGAGCCATATATGGACGGCATGATCCCTGAATGCTTCATATCGATTAGATTTACCAATGCGTGTAACTCACTGATACTGTATTGATGCCTCATGACGATCTCCTTATCAAGGTCATACTCAGAAATGTCATTCTTCCTGGTTAACAAGGAATGCCTGGTTTTGTTTGATGAGATTTCTGTACCAAATAATGTCAATTTCCTAGGGAAAGTTTTCTAAAATCCAGTTTTCCTGATCCTGTCAGCCAGCCTGTGGTGTCTTGTGTGTTGCGCATTCATCCACCCGATACCTAAATAGTATTTTGGATTTTGCATCAAGTTACTACCATAGTACCTCCCGTATGAGCCTTTTGTATAAGACGCACCCGAAGTTGAAGGGAAGGCTTGGCTTTAAACAGATTAGTACTGCTTTAGAGTATAAAATCCTAGCCTGAAAGGTGCACCCTGACATTAGCCGGATTCTACAAAGGACAGCAAAGAGCCATCCTCGTGCATTAGGCACAAAATAGAATATATTCCCCTGATCTGAATTAAATGATAATAAATCCTACAGGTTTTGGTCCTTTCAAACCTTGTTCGGGAAGAGACTAAATTGTGTTTGGAAATCGACCTGAGATTTTTCTAAATGTATTCAGAGCACGTACAATGAATTTAATTTTTTTCTTTTTGTGGTTTCAGGTGGTTGAGAAGATGCATCGAGAACTACGACAAAAGATGGAGTCCGAGATCCGGGGGTACCAGGAGCAGATGTACCGGGATGAGGATGAGGAATACTTTAGGCAGCTGGATGCTGACTACCTCCGTCAGCACCTACGGCTAGCACGCTATGAGGCCAGCGTCTAACTATCAGAGATACTCCTCCCTCCCCTTACACACACAGCTAGGCCGCTATGATGCCACCGTTTAATAGCTAGTGATACTCCTCCCCAGACACCTGCAGCCAAACTGCAATTATCCAGCGACTTGCCCTGGACCTAAATATCCAATAATGCATGACCTGAATATTCCCATATCCATATTCCAATATGTTCCATTGTCTACCTGTGATAGGCTTGTGCCATTCCTCAACGTCCAAATCATGACCTTAGCACGGGTCTAAATATAATAGCCTGAGGTCGGCTCCAGGGAGAGATAAATACTCATTTAACAGTAGACCTTTCAGGTACTGTAAAGACTGCGATATATATATATATATATATATATATATATATATATATATATATATATATATATATATATATATATATTTTGCTTACTGTGATCATGGAATACCTATCTATGACATAGAAGATGGGAATAACCATGCAGGTGATGGTACGAGACCAACAGGCCCTATATGTTCTAGCAGAACGGGGCCAGATTTAATAACCACGCGGAAGATGGTAAAAGCTTTGCCAAGGATGGTAATTGCCATGGTAATAAAGATGGTAATAATCATGTCGAAGAGTAATAACCATGGTGAAGAAGATCAGTTTCCTGTTGTCATTGATGGTGGTTCTAGAGAAGTTCTGTCTGTAAATTTGTCAGTTAACACAAATGTGATATTCCCCGTGATAGCTGTATACACACCACACAACTACACGCAACCATTTCATTATTGTAAATAATCATAGTGTGAAATGTCATAAAGAAATGTATTAATATTTTCGTATTATCTCTGTCGAGAAATCTTCCAATTCATCACAAGATGTGAAAATTTTATGAGCATTGATTTCCCTGTAGTTTTGAAAAGGTTTGTTTCATGCTTTGGTCAATAGATATTTTCTTTTTGGACCAAAGTCACTTAGTCGGGTACTAATGTACAACTAATGTATGATGACCATTTATGTAGAATTGTACAGTGAACTTATTTATTGTTTCTGGACATTACTGTGAGCTTTGTATAACAGAGTTGTGTCATTGTAACTACCGTAATCTCCCGTGTAGAAGACGCGCTGCGCATATAAGACGCACCCCAAACTCAGCACATGCATTTTCGCGTATAAGACGCACATTTGAATACTGAAATTTGTAAGATTAGTACATTTCTATAGTAAAATTACCCCTCGTATAAGACGCACCCCCAACTTGAAGAGATCCTATAAGACGCACAAGGCATTTGTTTGGCCTAGAGGACGCGTCTTCTACGCGGGAGTTTACGGTATCAGTACATTATATATGTCGATAGATCTCACACGTTGTAAATACCTTATTTAAGTTTTAGTAATAAAATTTCATACCTCAAATTGTAGTGGCTTAAATTACCCATTTGTGATAATTTAAGTAAATACACGTAACAACGACCATGGGATATTTTTGGATTTTCTTTATTCTCTGAGGTGGGACAGGCGTATCCCACAAAGCCATTATATGACTCGGTGGGATGCGACAGGTCCCACTGACACAAAATTATAATTGCCATGATTGATATAAAAGAATTGGTATTTATTATCAAACGAAACTAATAATATAAAGGCTAGTAATATAGATAGCTATGTACAAATGGTTATAAAATGCATATGTTTCGATAGACTTTGGCTGTTAAATTGTCCTTGAGTCAACATCTCGGCCTCATCACGTCACTTCGAGAGACCCTTTGAAGTTTAATAATATTGAAACTTCAGTCAGTTAAATACTAAATGGTTTGAAAAAGAAAAATCATAAGTAAAATAATGAGTTGATATAATTTTTATTATCAACGAGTGTAGGTTGAAGTGCCTTACAATTTCTGTGTAGGAAATCGGGTGTTCTATCCCTCATTACAGACATACATTTCCTCCCCATTATTCCTGTCTTTCAGTAAAAGATTTTTTTTCAAGAGAAATCAATATCATTTCTCATTTTAAGTATGACAACATGACAAAAAGTTGTAAAAGTCTGGATTTCTCATGACAATTTGCAGTTGTTATGCCGATGGCCCTATCAATCACATAGTTGAAATTCTCAAAGTGAGTGATTTTAAAACCAAAGGAAGTCCCTTTACTGCACCGTTAACACCATTAAACTGCCAAAATTCATTCCTAAGCCCATTGTTATACCAGAAGGTTTTGTGCTGACTGGCATGGTGATATTACCCCTTTACCCTTAGGCCACACCAAAAAAATAAGTTGGTCTACGGATTTCCCTCTCCATATTTTCGGAAATACAATTTTTTTTTTCTTTGAAAAAAATCTCGTCTATGAATTTCGCTCGCTTCACTTTCTACAAGTTTTCTCTTTGTGATGTTTGGCAAATATTTTTTTTTAATAAAGTTTTTTTCGCTCACCTCACTTTTCTAGCAAGGAATCCATTGGATGTATAAAAAAAAATCTTTAAAAAAAAAAATTTTGCTCGCTCGCACCATTTTTTCAAAACCAAAATCCGTAGACCAACTTATTTTTTTGGTGTGGCCTTAGTACCCTGTTATAACATTGAATTTCGGATGTTAAAAAAAAAAAAAACACTTCCTTGTGCCAGTGTCAGATGTGCACATAGTGTCATGTATTTGTGCTCTCCGTTCAAAGGGCAGCTTTTTTTTTTATTATTAACATCAGCCTGTCAGGTGAGGACTCAAACATGTGGTGTCTATATCCATATCATCACGTGTAGATCTGAAGGGCATTCTAAAGGAACTCCCCACAGGTGATATATAGTATGTGTGCCGCCCGGGTGTGCCGCTACCGATAGTGTGTTTGCATCGCACATACACCACAAAAGATAATATGGCAAGGTAATTTCCTCCTTCCTTTTAGGAGCGCTGGGGCTCTCTAGTGCTAGATATCTGGTATCTGGAACTTATCATGTGCCCACTACACTCCCTACTCAGCAGGTCATAAACCTTCCACATCTCTACTACTACATGTCACATGACACCACCATGTGACTAGTCATGTGATTTTAGAGTGCAGTTTTTCCATTGCTAGCGTCTGGTGGGATATAAGCCTCGTTCTGGACTCCCCCGGCTACACTGGCGCCCCTAGTGGCTACAGTGGACATGGTCTGACTGGTTGCTGCCGCAGGTACCCGCTTTTTCCTGTTCGGAAAGATGCACAGTGACTGAATTAAGATTGGACCCAAGTAATATAATCTTGTAATACAGTAAAATTCCGTTATAACGAAGGGCTTGGGACAAGCAAAAAAGTCCGTTACAAACGAATTTCGTTGTAACCAAACCATACAATTAATAGAGCATTAAGAGCCCCTTCTCCCGTCTGGAGTTCAATGGAAACGGCTGTAGAAGCCCTATCCCACTCAACAAAAAACATTATTTAACATAAAAAAAAACGTTTTTGACGTTTTAAAACGTTTTGCCATGATAAGGAGCCATAGGGAAACGTTTTGCAATGTATTTTTTGTTGACTGGGATCACACACCCTAACCCCTCCCCTCACCCCCTTACCCCTTCTCCCGTCCAGAGTTCAATGGAAACGGCTGTAGAACCCCTAGCACACACCCCTTCCCCTCTCCCCCCACTCCCTTACCCCTTCTGCCGCGCTGAGTTCAATGGAAACGGCTGTGGAAACCCTATCACACGCCCTCAGAGTAACAGAAATGTTTGAATAAGCCAAGAAGAATTCGTTATAAACAATTTCATATGATGTGAAGTTCATTATAAGGGAATTATTTTACTATAGAAATGTATAGGGCTGTTTTGGGACAATGTAATGAGGTCCATGATAATCTGTCCAAATGACAGTTTCTTCATGAGCAGGAGGCTAGCATCACAATTTATGTATTACCTCATGTATCTCTTAAATATAATGGACCCTACACCCTTACGTGTAGCCTGCATAAGGCATATATGTCACATAATCATGATGCATAGGCCTTCATGTTGTGAACCTTGATTTACATAAGGGAGTGGTCATTATTTATCAACGGGGGGATGGTGGGTTTGTGGGGGGGCTTAAAAATTTCAGACCCCTCTCGAGGGGGGGCTATCAAAATTTTGACCCCTCTTGAGGGGGGGGGCTAAAAAAATTAACCCTCTTTTGAGCAAAAAGGCCAGTGCGCTACTATAGCTCAAAGAGGGGCGTGAAAATTCTCCACGCCTCCGGTTTGGGGGGGCGCAAAAAATTTTGACTGTCGTCGAGGGGGCGGGTAAAAAATTTTGGCGGAAACCTGCCACCCGCCCCCTGTTGATAAATAATGACAACTCCCTAAGTATACTTACTTTCCACACTGTACATTAGAGAGTGTGTAGAGGATGGGGTTGACAGCTGAGTTAAGGGGTAGTACAAAGACAGCCACCCATGCTGCTACCTCCGGGCTGATGTTGGCACCACCTAGAGCCGCAAAACCAATCAGGATGATAGGAACCTAAAGTAAATAAACATAAAGAGAGATATGTATAATAGTTAATGTGAAAATAAGGAATATTTAACCCTTCAAGAGTACTTTAATGCACAAACCCTTTGCTCATTATGGTGCAGCACTAGAGAGTAACCCACAAGTGCATGAAGGCCTGAAAGAGTTCAGGCGAACAAGTCAAAGATGCTTTCCTACACGTGAAATGCCTAATAAATATTACAGATGCAGGATGTAACAAGAATGGAGATTGAAATCCGCGGTTTGACCAATAGAGATTTCGATCATGCAGATGGACTATTAAAAGATTGTCGATATTTATTACCTTGTCAAGGTACTTGTCATATACCCATCCGAGGAGGTTAGTGACCTGATGGTAAGAGCCAGTTTTCACTCACCACGTAGTAGAGGAATTTAGTGGCTTTATAATGAGAACAGTTTTCACTTACCCAGGAGAGGAAGTCAGTATCTATACAACAAAGGCCGGGTTTTACTTGCCCAAGTAGAGGAATGGCTGTACTAAATGAGACAGTTTCCACTCACCCAACAGAGGAAGTCAGTGGCCACAATAAGAGCCAGTTTCTTGGCTAGGCTGTACTCGTCTGTGGTAGCGGCAGATTTACTGCCTCCCATTGCCTTCATTGATGACCTTACAGTCACAAATATCATTGTATAGGCCACCAGAACGAACATGAATGCTATGAAGTTGGCCACTAAGAAGATGGTCACAGCATACTCCCATCCTGGTATACGCTCTTTGGTTAGGTGGAATGGTAGGCACACCCCTGTAGTGATAAGATTTTAGATGGTAAAGGCCAATACTATAGTAGGCAAACATTGTAGATTAAAATCAGTCTGGAGTAGAAGGAATATAGTGGGGATGCAACTTGCCATGAAGAGTCGTAACTTCAAAAGGGAACCAAGGAGGGCAATTCTAAATAATGATGATATTGAAATTCTGTTTTCCAGACTACATCAGGGACACAATAAAAGCCATATAATTAATCTGCTCGCTCGCATGGTATGTAGTTCAAGCTATTATCATAACAATCTTCATGTTTACTGCATTTATATACATATAATGTTTATAAAGACAATCATCACAGTTTTAGTGATCACATGTTAAGCTGCTACCTGTACGTCCGAAGAAGGCTGTCCCAAAGTAGGGGATGGGGAATGCAGGTAGGATGCTGATAAAGATGCAGCCACCCCAACCTGCAACAGCCACCAGACGGGCATGCTTCACACGGAAATTAGGGGCCTGTATGAGGTAGAGGGTAGAATACCTCATGAATAGCCTAAGTACACTTGAAAATGAATATCTAACACACTTCTAGTGAGTGAGGGAGTAATAGATGTTTAACGCCATTTCGACAGCTAAGGTCATATTCATGGCAAGAACTACATTACACAATTTCAAATGGGAATGTGTCGATACCCGCGCATATGTGCACCACACACATCCCGAGGGATAGGAAAGAGGAGAAATAGATCCTTTTAAGTGGGCTAGGGAAGCCTGAACACAATTCTAATAGTTATTAATATTGCAATACGAGGTAAAGGCATTTTAGGCCCCAGCTAGATAAAATTTACCAACTTTGCAAGTCTAACCAAGATTAGACATTCGGGCTAATTAATTCGATTCCAATTTTCTCTCTGGGTAGAATAGCACATAATTATTACATGAGTCCCTGTACATTTTCACACCAATGCGATAAGTATACGATTTACCTTACCTTTAGTGGGAACATGATAGAGTAGAGGCGGTCTGCTGTGATGGCACACAACATATAAATGGATGCTTCAGACGATAACATAGAGATAACACCGGCAAACTGACACAGTGCGCTGCTCCGCCATCTGTCGGCATACACAATGTAATGCCCCCTGTAGTAGACGTCCACTGAGGCAATGATGAGCATGTAGAGGCCCATCAGGAAGTCAGCCACACCCAGGTTAATGATGAAGAAGGACGAGGTCCTGGCCCGCTCTGTCAGCACCCGCCATATCACCACAAAAATGTTACCACAGAAGGCGAACATACCAAGCACCCAGATACTGATCTGATAAAGGAAGGGAAGAGGTTATGATTATGAATATAAACATATATACCCAGAATCCAGATAATGATCTGGTGAAGGAGGGATAGAAGATATGAACATACCCAGCACCCAGGTACTGATCTGGTGAAGAAAGAAAGACGTTATGTAATTCATAGCCTAAACATATTATCCTGCAGCCAGACACTGATCTAATAAAGGGGGTGATTAAGATATATGATTCTACCCAGCGCCTAGATACTGATCTGGTTATGTGAGTAAAGAAGTTATGTACAAGAGTACAGGCTCCGAGGTACTGATATGCTTAAATTTGATTTGTTGTGCTGAGGGCAGTTTGCGCGACTTTCAGCGAGAAACACACATTTTATGGAAATAATTTTTGCTCTACGTTCATACATTACCATACCTGTAAGGTGTAGTTCGACATGAGGTCCTCACAGGAGGAGAACTCATCCGGGTCTGGTGTACACACTGACACCTGTCGGGCAATACAGCAGAACTTGAAGGCGTCCGTGTTAATCTCCTCCAGGGTCTCCAACTCCACAAAGCTATCCAACGTCACGTCATCCAGCGGGTTTCCCTCCAGTCGTAGGTGCTGCAGTGACACCAAATCAGCCAGGGAGTTTCTGCGGAGAACTGAGACCATATTATTGGTGAGGTCCAGTTTGCGAAGGGACCTGAGCCCCTCAAATAGAGCTGGTGTGAGCAGCTCAATGTTATTTTCATTGAGGTAGAGCTCACGGAGGTTGAGCAAGTCCTGGAAGGCGCCATCAGGGAGGAGCTGTATCTGGTTGTGGCTGAGGTCCATGATAACCGCCCAGTGGAGGCCCCTAAAGGTGCCCTCAGTGACCTCTAACTGGTTCCCACTGAGCAGCAGCGCCCTCAGGTGGCGGGTGGGGGAGTCAGGGGCAGGAGAGGGGAGGTTCATGATGCCGGCTGCTTCACACCGGAGGATGTTACCTTCACACCTACAGCCCTCCACGGTGCACAATATGTCTGTAGGGAAAGACAGAATAATAGAGGACATCAAGTATGGTATGGCTACTATAAAACAGTGTATCAAACTTCACAAATTGACTTGTCTTGCGGCTGCTCATGCACACCATTGCAGAAAACATGTACAATGCATATCAAATGATAAGACCGGAATGGTGCATGGATTCAGCACTGTAGAGTATAGACTCCACTAGCCCCATGCATCGTGACGACCAATAGACATGGAGCATTAGAGTATTAGTGGCCTTTGGATAGTTAGGCATCAAGGAAGCACCGCCAAGGTAGGATCACTACTAATGAAGTACCAATCATGAATTAACTACCAATGTACTCTATTTTGATTTGGTGAAAAGGAGATAGGCAAAGCGCTAGTGTAAGCATCATGTATACCCTAGTAGTCTATAGGATGTATGTCCATCGGAAAACTCCTCAAATCGCAATGGGATAATCTGTATTTAGATAATAAGAAACCCGTTTATTAACGGAAAATTAGAGACACGGTTTAGAAATAAATGTAGTATCATTTGTCTAAGTAACAATCCAGTTATGTACCTACCTGTTACCTTGCAGTACTTCTCATCATCACGATAGCGTGGGCACTGGATATCACCGTCACACACGTTATCAGACGATACACAGTGACTGGCACCTTTACAGTGTAGCAAACCTGGGAGAAAAGGAATAGTATGGATAATAAATAGGTCCTGAAATAATGAGGGGGTCTGCAGTAAATGTCTATATAGCAATCACCCCACGCCTTTCAAACTTTACATACTCAATTCACTGGAGTGGAAAGATTCTGGCGTTTATAGAGAGTACACGTGTAGCAATTCAGACTTTCAACCTAAAAAAGTCATCCTCTATTGGCATGTTTGCAGGTTATGGGGTTTTGATTCCACAATTCACGGCGTTAAGACTAGACAAGCTATGTGAAATTTCCCATACATAAAAGCAGTGTCCTCTCTGGCTGTTATTATGAGAAAAGGCATTATGGGGAATTCTTATGGCCTATAGAGAAAAGCTACGGTTTATGGAACTTTCTTATGTGCCCCCATACACCGCTCGAAAAACGCACCCAGGCCCTGATGATTGTTTATATGTGGAAACAGAATTGGGTTCATACATACATGATAATATCTCTGCCTCACCTGGACAGGAGTAGTTATGGCATGATGGAGGCTCGTCCTCAGCACGTGGACAGTCAGGGACGCCGTCACACACACGGTGTACGGGCAGGCAGTAGGAACCAGGACAGTGGAACATTCCTGGACATGGCAGGCCACCTGTAGAGCATGAGGATGGAAGGGCGATGAGGCCCTGTGTCAGTGAGTAAGTAATACAGGCAAATGGGGTCATTCTGCAAGGTTTGAGTAGGGTCCCCTGTGTCACAGGCAAAGTGGACTCTCATGTAGCTAGTATGAGTTTTCGAGAAGAAAACCATTGTCATTGTGATTGGTAAATGGAGCCCTGCATCAGGGTGTAAGAAGTACAGGGGGATGGTGCTGTGTGTCAGGGTGTGAGTAGTACATGGGGATAAAGCTGTGCATCAGGGTGTGAGTGGTACATGGACATGAGGCTAAGTGTCAGGGTTTGAGTAGTATAGGGTGTGGGGCTGTGTGTCAGGGTGGGAGTAGTATATGGGAATGGGATGTGTGTCAGGGTGGGGAGTAGTACAGGATATGGGGCTGTGCATCAAGGTGTGAGTAGTGCAGGGGGAAGGGGCTCTGTGTTAGGGATTGATAGGTACAGGGTATGGGCCTCTTGGGATAGGGTTGAGCATTAGAGTGTGAGTGGTGCATGGGGATGAGGGTGTGTATCAGGGTGTGAGTAGTACAGGGGGATGGTTCTGTGTGTCAGTGTGAGAGTAGTACAGGGGGATGGGGCTGTGTGTCAGTGTGAGAGTAGTACAGGGGGATGGGGCTGTGTGTCAGTGTGAGAGTAGTACAGGGGGATGGGGCTGTGTGTCAGTGTGAGAGTAGTACAGGGGGATAGGGCTGTGTGTCAGGGTGTGAGTAGTACAGGGGAATGGAGCTGTGTGTCAGGGTGAGAGTAGTACAGGGGGATAGGGCTGTGTGTCAGTGTGAGAGTAGTACAGGGGGATGGTTCTGTGTGTCAGTGTGAGAGTAGTACAGGGGGATGGTTCTGTGTGTCAGTGTGAGAGTAGTACAGGGGGATGGGGTTGTGTGTCAGGGTGTGAGTAGGATAGGGGATGGGGCTGTGTGTCAGGGTGTGATTAGTACAGGGGGATGGTTCTGTGTGTCAGTGTGAGAGTAGTACAGGGGGATGGGGCTGTGTGTCAGGGTGTGAGTAGGATAGGGGATACGGCTGTGTGTCAGGGTGTGAGTAGCACATTGGAATGGGGCTAAGTGTCAGGGTGTGAGTAGTACAGGAGATGGGGCTGTGTGTCAGTGTGAGAGTAGTACAGGGGGATGGGGCTGTGTGTCAGGGGGTGAGTAGCACATTGGAATGGGGCTAAGTGTCAGGGTGTGATTAGTACAGGAGATGGGGCTGTGTGTCAGTGTGAGAGTAGTACAGGGGGATGGGGCTGTGTGTCAGTGTGAGAGTAGTACAGGGGGATGGGGCTGTGTGTCAGGGTGTGAGTAGCACATTGGAATGGGGCTAAGTGTCAGGGTGTGATTAGTACAGGAGATGGGGCTGTGTGTCAGTGTGAGAGTAGTACAGGGGGATGGGGCTGTGTGTCAGTGTGAGAGTAGTACAGGGGGATGGGGCTGTGTGTCAGTGTGAGAGTAGTACAGGGGGATGGGGCTGTGTGTCAGTGTGAGAGTAGTACAGGGGGATGGGGCTGTGTGTCAGTGTGAGAGTAGTACAGGGGGATGGGGCTGTGTGTCAGGGTGTGAGTAGCACATTGGAATGGGGCTAAGTGTCAGGGTGTGAGTAGTACAGGAGATGGGGCTGTGTGTCAGTGTGAGAGTAGTACAGGGGGATGGGGCTGTGTGTCAGGGTGTGAGTAGCACATTGGAATGGGGCTAAGTGTCAGGGTGTGAGTAGTACAGGAGATGGGGCTGTGTGTCAGTGTGAGAGTAGTACAGGGGGATGGGGCTGTGTGTCAGGGTGTGAGTAGCACATTGGAATGGGGCTAAGTGTCAGGGTGTGAGTAGTACAGGAGATGGGGCTGTGTATCAGGGGGTGAGTACTTACAGAGGGGTGGGGCTGTGTATCAGGGGTGAGTAGTATAGGGGGTGGGGCTGTCTATCAGGGGGTGAGTAATACAAGGGGATGGAGCTGTGCATCAGGGTGTGAGTAGTGCAGGGCGATGGGGCTTCGTGTCAGGGTGTGAGAAGTACAAGGGATGGGCCTCTGTGTCAGGGTGTGAGAAGTATCATCCTCTGTTTTGACACTAACTCACAAGTGGGCACCCCAAGGGTCCACATGTCTCACCTATACAGATGTTTGGAAAATAGACTGTGATTGGAGAACTAAAACTGTCATCTTATGGAGTTCAAGTGAACTACTCCCCAGAATCTGGGAAAAAAGCCATCACGCATGGTCTGTGGGTATACCGGGGTATGCCAAGAATACCTGCAGGGCACCAGTGTATGAGAAGCACAGGGGATGGACCTCTGTGTCAGGGTGTGAGAAGCACAGGGGATAGGCCTCTGTTCAGGATGTGAGCAGCACATTGGGATGGGGCTATGTATGAGGATGTGGGTAGCACATGGGAATGGGGCTGTGTGTCGGGGTGTGAGTAGTACAGGGGAATGGGGCTGTGTGTCAGGGTGTGAGTAGTATATAGGTGGTTGGGGCTGTGTATCAGGGTGCTAGTAGTACAAGGAATAGGCCTATGTGCCAGACTGAGTAGTATAGGGAGATGGGGTCCTGTGTCAAGGTGTGGGTAGAAGATGGGGATCTGGGTCTGTGTCAGCGTGTGAGTAGTATAGGGGGATGGGGGTCTGTGTCAGGGTATTAGTAGTACATGGGGATGGGGCTGATTTAGCATACTTACAAGAATCACGGTAAATCATATAATGCCATAAAATAGAACATGTAAGCACAGGAACTCATATTGCAGGTTTTTGCTCCTATAACTATATGCATTTGAAACAAGGAGAAACTAAAACAGAGGAGTACTTTCAGAAATTTCAGCTCCAACTATGGTGGGATTCTTTTACAGAGCAAACCTACCACAGAGGTCTCTAAGATGGGAGCCATCCCGACATGTCCTCTGCACCTCTGTGCTCCTTCCAGGATCAGTGAGCTTCCTGTCATAGACACAGACGTCAGTGCGTGGGTAACAGGACACATGGTTAAAGCGACACTGCGCATGCTCACCACTGTTCTCACACCCCACTAAGAGAGTCTTGTTGACGATGTCTACCTTCACTGTCTGCCCTGTGTTGGATTGGAGAGTGTCCAGGTCTGAAAAGGTAACCATGAGAAATCTATTCAATATTTTAGATTATAGTGCCCCTCGGGACCCTATGACATTGTTGTGGCCTCTGGTAGACTGATTGAACCATTCAGAACCCCCTGTTATTATGAGGTATACTGTAGGCTTACCTCTTTTGTATGTGGTTTCATCCTCCTGGCTTAGACCTGGGCAGTCACTAATAGTGTCCTGTACCAGGGAAGGCTGGATGCAGCGTCCAGAGAAACACTGGAAGCCTGCACATTGGCTCTCTGTACAACCACAAAGTTATGTTTTACCACATAATATCCGCGTTTATGCACTTTTGCATTACAACTAAGCAGCTAAGGAGTGAACAATAATTCTCAGGAAATGCAACACAACTGCTATGCGAAAGCTCGATTCATACTCTTTTATACATATCTCTGACGCCATCGCATCAATTATCATATTAGGATCCTTTTCATAATTTTGCACAATAAAGGACTTTACTTGAATTCAACATTACCACAAAGTTCAGGTTGTTCATCTGAGCCATCAATACAGTCTGGCCGGAAGTCACATGCCAGAATACTCGTTATACATTCACCACTTGTACATGAGAAGGAATGCTCAGCACATATCTCAAGTACTGAAAATATATTGTTTATACCAATCAACGTCATTCAACATCAATTATCATACATACTTATGATACGCTTGGTATAAATATAGCAATGCCATCAAAGTTGTATATATGTATCTTTGTTGTCAGGAAATCAAGGCAGTGACTCGCTAGCAGCAAGCTCATCTGAAATTACCATAGTAGAGGATGACCTGTGCAGCGCTAACCTTATCACCTTAAGTGACCTAATACACACCACCTTATCTGTGTTATCATGGGAATATTTTACACAGTCATGCAGCCCATCTGAACTGAATTATCGCAGCAGTGAGTAACCTACCGCAACCATATCATCTGAATTATCAAAATCAGAAATAATTATTGATCTGTCACAGCACATCTCATCTGGCTAATCTTGCCAGTAAATAGCCTAGGTACCACAGGTTATCTCATCTGAATTATGATGCTAGTTAAGTGACCTACCACAGTCCATCTCATCTGAATTATCACGGCAGTTGTCAGTGAAGTCACAAAGCAGACTGACGGAGATCAACCGTCCATTATCACATTGAAATGTGTCCATCCCAGCACCTGCAATAGTAGTTGTAGATAAGCTTTTCATATTTCATTCTACCTATGACTACCCTTTTTTGATTAATTTAACATTAATTGTAGCCGAGAGTAGTTTCATGGAGACAGATGTAAGACCATCTCAATCAAGGATTATTCATCTTTTAGATCACTAGGAGAATGTATCATTATTGGATGGATCTGCATTTTCAGGTATAACATACTACAATTGGATTCATCAGTCCCATCTGGACAGTCCTTATCACCATCGCACCGGAAGTCTATATCAATACAGGAGCCGTCTGCGCATGTGTACCGATCACTTCCCCTGCACCCATGTGTCTTTTCTAAATGTAAATGACAAAGACTTTCATGTCACAGGGTAGTGCTATAATATCATTTCTGACAAAAGGGACATGAAATCAATGTGAAGGTTCACTCAAACTGGTCTGGCAGAGGTTTATCTCACTCGGCGGGTTAGCCTAAATCGTTGCTCAATATATGTGAAGAAAGAAAGTTTTTTTTTTCACCTGCCATCTCTCCCTGGCACAGTACACTGTAGACTCCATATTGGCCAGCTGACTCACAGGGGACAGTAGTCAGGTTGTAGTCAACCATACTTTGCGAATTCTCCACTCTCAACACCTGTATATAGAACATGGACTTCAATAACTATATCTTCACTAAGATATATGTCCACTTTACTGGATGACAAAACATGATTAAGTATAGGCCTACATTTATTCAAGTCCCCTGGAATGTCAAGCGTAAATAGTTACTATTGAGTTCTACGGGTGTGAATCGGTAAGTTAAAAACTCATAATATACATTATTTAAGATCCATAAATGCACTGCTAACCTCTGATATAGGTATATATCGAAACAGACAATAGTAATTGATAGTTTTTTTAAGGAAAGATTGTCATACCTGTATGAGTTGGCACGTGATGGCATCTGTTGCCATGACCCTGATATGGCCTGTGAGGTCGTCATGCCTCCACAATACCAACAGGCTCCGTATGTCTTCAGTTACCGAGTTACTCACGCTAGCTACTCTACCACCGAGTTGCTCACACTTGAGGTCAGCCTCTGCCTGGGTCATGTCAGGCACGGAAGGGGACTGTTTATTGGCGGCTGTACTCACACGGTCATAGTAGGTGAACATACGTAGACAACGGCCACTAGCCACAGCTACCCAACCCTCCAGACACCCTGAAATGGCAATCTCAAAGTTGGCCCCATGTAAAACCAAGAGTAAGTGGTTTTCATATAAGACACAAGAGTATAAGAATGTTAGGTTATGATAAGGGAGTAATAAAGATATCAATCATGTTAAACCCCTCCATAAAGGGGGCTGTACTTCCCATAGCTTAACAGTGGTACAAAGATGTTCAGTAACCAGGCCAAGCTTGATCAGTTTCAAGCTTGGTAATCCCTATTTCATTCTGTATAAGGTATAATTGAGCTACACATTTGAAGTGAAAAACGTACCTTTGTATTGGACATTTATCTTCAGTGGTCTTCCTCTATCGTGATCAATCGTTGTTCCAGGCTCTACAAATAAGTGTACGTACCGCGTGATTCTGTTATTGTTATATCATATTCATGAACGCCTCAGTTGCTACAGCGAAATAATCATTTGATTAATATATTGGATAACAATGGACAGCTTCCTAGATATAACAGGCCTCCAAGTCTTACCAGGAGTCGCAGGTTGTTCACAGATGGCCCCAGCTCTGGTAATGGGGTAGTCACAGGGTACCTTGGCCCAGTTGAGGGAGCCGTGAGGTGAGGTGGTCATCATGACAACACACAGACTGCCTAGGTCGGCACTGGGGTGTCCAGTGTTCAGCCTTAGTAAGTCTACATCCTCAGTGTCAGGATGTACTGCAGACTGTAAGCCCTGCTCAGGGGGACGATACCAGTCGGCGTACCTGGAGGATGAGAGGTTGAGTTACACCTTCCTACAAAGGAGATGTGGTGGCTTGGGGTGGTAAATGTAGTGGGAAGGACTCAAAGAGCAATTCTTACCACTATTGAAGGAGGTTGTTCGCCTGCACTCAGTTTACTCCGCGGGTTACTGCACCATGATACATTGGCTTTACTAGGTTTCCTTTATGAAAAATTAAATAACCCTGTCCCATAGTTTTCATTTATTGAAAGTATTTGGCAAGATTTAAGAATTTTGGCAATGACCTAAGACACAGCTACCAATAATGTTAACTCACGCCATGCTGACACCGCTGTCCCATACATAACGGCCATAACGGTTGTTAAGCCCCACGAAGATGAGTCGGTGATTGGTCTGCCATGTTCCGGCCTCATCCCACAGCCAGAAACTGCCGTTCACGCTCAGGGCATACTTAAAATAACAAAATAACATACCTCATATAGCGTATGTAAAGGTCTAGAATATAAAATGGTGGGATATCCATAGACAGTTCTTTTAAAACTACCCTTGAAACAAATTCACGTGAATTCACCAGTAAAATCACGTGTTGAACTGGTGTCGTTCCCGTGAATTCCCGTGAATTTTACACGTGAATTCACGGGATTCTGTGAGCAGAAATTCACGTGATATCCCGGGATCACGTGAAATGACAGTAAATTCACGTGATATCACGGGAATATTGAAAATACTTTTGCAAATAACCCCCACTTCTAACCTCAATTTAAGATTTGAAATCAATAGTTTGTATTCCTATGATGAGACTTTCCTCATTGTATTTGTCTTTGATGTAGATCTAGCCTTGAAATGCCATCATTTCGATTGATAGATTCTGAGCAATATAGAGATTCACACAAAACTAGACACATTGACTTATATTTTGATTTGAGCCTTTATTTGGGTAATAAATACATCTAGAATGGGGGCAATAAATGGGGAAGGTGGATGGCGCCCATAGGCTAAAAGTAGCTAAATTTCCGCCAGATTTTCACCATGTTTGTAATTACTTTCTCTTTCTAATAGTACAAAGAAAGCAGTCTTATAAACTAACATAGGGTCCCATGCTAGTTTATGAGATATTTATCTATGAATCTACCATAGGGTTATACAGTGTTTTGCCATAATTTGCATGGAATCTCATTAAAGAGTAGCTAATTTTTTGGCTTACTTTCCCAGAATATTTTCATCAACTTTCTGTACCCAGAAAATATATTACCATCATGTGGTCCCATGCACTTTTGAATTGTTTTTCCACATTGAAAATCTCCTGAAAATAATAGAATTACATCATGCAGGCTAAATACTGCTCATAAACCCCCACACAGCCAGCTGGCTTTGTGGCCTAACTAGTTAGTGTGCCTGGTGTAGACACAGAAGGTTGAGAGCTCACCTCAGCTTCATGGGCCTGCTATGATTTTGTATAGTCGTTCACTAGCCATAGAGAAGTACACATGTGCAGAAACCTGCACAGAGAACATGATTGGCATTAGAGCCATCTACCTTAAAAAAGCCAGCATCAGCATATTGAATAGAGTAAGCTCCACCGCAATGAAAATATTCAGGTTTTTCATCACACATATAGTCTCGAACAGGTAAACAGGATTGGTGCCTAGCCCGTGCTAGATTTATTTCCTAATTTTGCCACAAGGGAGCACCAGGGAGCACAAAGGAGCAAAAGAAAATCAAGGAACCCATTTGTGGGAAAGTTCCATGGTTTACTATGGTGAAGGCAGAAAGAAAATACCATTCTTACACCAGAAGTTATTAAGAAATAAATGGATGTATTTCAAGGCCAAATAGAGCTAGAACATATTGAGATTGGGGATATGGTTATAAATACTCATGGGTTCATATCTAGCAAGCTATTTCTATCAAACTATCAGGAGTATTTTCTTATGCAATATAACACTGAAAGGTGTGATCTCAATTTGATAATTGATTTTTAACATGGAAAACCATTTACCCTTACATCTACACTGCTATTACTACCATACATTCTTACATAGAGGATTTGAAGTTCTAGTCTTGGCCACCAGGGGGCAGGAACATAGCATAAAATGCCTTTGCAATATTATACTGTAATACATCATGTATATGGCATGTCTTACATGCAAGAATTACCCTTTGGTGCATCTTCTAGAGGCAGCAAAACTGGGAGTACATTTTCTCTCTGGGAGTAAATTTTCCCCCAAAATCTCTGCAATATTCCCCCATCCACATTCAGTGGTAAAGGTGGGTGAAGGAAGCACTGGGATGGCTATTGGTTCTTGAATTTTGAAGATCCATTGATTAGAATAAAATATACAACATTTACATATCCTTTTATCATATTAGAAAGGTCTGGGTGTGCCTTAAATGTGGGGTGCACCTTATAGACAGGGTATTGTAACTACATTTTCTTTTGTTTAGAATTCAAGACTGCATGTCTGAATCTTTTTATTCAAATCTACCAAAAAAGGCATGATGAATCCAGGAATCAACAATGCAAGCCTCTCAAAGTTTGGTTTACCTAAATAGCCATACTTAATGTATCTTATTTCTGACAGAACATCTATGACAGCAATAAAAATATCATATGGGTGGCACCACTGTGCTGTTTTTCAGCCAGCCCTCTTCTCTGGAGTACCTCTCTTAATATGTGCTATCTAGCAGATTTCAACAAGCTCCTGTGTTGCAGTTGACTACCTGCATAAAGAAAACAAAAGTACATGCCCATGAGTTAAAGTGAATGTTTGGGTAGTAGTTATTTCAAGTGGAACATGAATCAGGGGCATAGGAAAAGGGGCACCAGCCTCAATTATAAAGGAAGTTCATCTGGGCCCCTCAAAATTTGCAAAGTATTCAAAATAAATTTAAATTAAACAAAAATTACTTTTCTACACAAATTCAAATGACCAATGCATGAGACCACTGATAAAAATTCCACTTATCTTAAAACAAGTCATCTAAATAATATTTTTTGGAAAGTTTTAGTTTAAATCAGTTTTATTATGGAATGATAACAAATTAATCTACTACATGAATATCAATTTGTAAATTGGGTAGAATGACTTCTATATAAAAAACCTCATTAGCGTATTACAAATTATTGGATAATAGATTGTTATTGTGTGTCTTTGATACTAACAGTGAATGACAGCATTTGCTTTTCATATTGATTTTCATCCATATGTCGTTGCCTCAGTGCAACAAGGTTGTATCTGCATATTTCAAGTTTTGCAGGAGAGGGAAAAGAGGGGTTGCAATCTGTCTATATTTCAGACAAACACATTCTATGATAGTATAGCTTAATAACAGGGTTAGTAAAAACCGTTTGATAGAGAGGGGGTTTGTCCCAGAAACATCAATTGGATGATGAAAAAATGTTGACAAACATTAAAAAACGTTTTATGGTAGCCAAATTAAAAAAAAAGAAAATCGAAATGTTCCCAAAATATTTGTATAGATGTGTAGAGGCAAGGAGAAAGGGTGCTCCATGCTAGAAGTCAACTTTAAAATTCAGATCACTAGCTTTACAGTGATATATTGCATGAGAAGATACTCCTGTTAGTTTTGGAGGAATGGCTTGCTAAATATGGGTAGGTATGACCATTTTGTGAATGTCAATAAGCCATAAGTCCCATTGGTCATGAGATACATCTGTAATTAGCATAATTTATGCTTATTAGCTAAATAAGCATAAATTTTCATTCTTTTGCCCATAACTTTCGATGTAGAAATGGTATTTTCATTCTGTTTACACCATAGTGGACCTTATGAAATGTTCCTTCAGATGGGATCATCGATTTTCTTATTTAGAATGAAAATAATGTTTCCATGGCAACAGAAATCAACAAAAATGCCTATTTTGGCCCAAAAACATTCTTTTTAATGCCAAATATGGACCCTTTCCCCCAAAAATAGAATGTTTTATAAAAAAAATCATTGGATTGTCCATAAAAAAGTAGCCTATAGCAGTTTTAGGCATATTTTTCCTATTCTAGCCCATAGTAGTGCCCCCTGGTGGCTAAAACAGGTACTAATTCCTGCAGGAACCCTAATTTCTGCTTGCTGGCTCACAGATGTTCTTACATTCCCTGGCATAAAATAGAACCCAAGATCTCTTGATATAGAGTCAAATCTGTTACCACTTGGACTATATGTTGATACTTCATTCATTACAAAGATATGCTTATAATCTAAGTGCTCGGGAAGTTATGAAAAAATCTGTCAACTTTTGGATATGAATATGGGGAATAATGTGACAAATTACTGCATAATCCTATATAATATTAAAGGTTCTCAAAAATATGAATGGGTCCCCCACCGGCAGTAAGCTACAAGCCTATCCATTCCTCCAGCACTAGCTGACCCCTCCTTCTGCCCATAGTCCAAGGGAAATGCATCTGTTTACATGTGTTCAGTATGGACTATAGGTTGCAGTTATTATATGTACA
Organism: Acholoe squamosa; assembly: GCA_949317995.1. NCBI lineage: Eukaryota > Metazoa > Annelida > Polychaeta > Phyllodocida > Polynoidae > Acholoe > Acholoe squamosa. The sequence continues at coordinate 51,442,564 of OX439040.1, read as the reverse complement.
AGTGACAAGTAATCAGGCATGGACTATAGTTTGGCATCATATAAATTTTGATGGCCATGCATCAAATGCATCAACTCACCAACCTGAACCACTACATCCCAACTCACCAACCATTACATCCCTTGAAGGACCACTAATGCATTAATGCATCATACCCATCGGTCATCATGATGCTACATTCATGCATCATGACGACCATATGAGTTGATACACACACTGCAAAAGGGTCGGCATAATGCTCCAATTAAGTGTTGGAGAGCATGCAGACTCTAATCCCACCTTACCAACCACTAAAATATAGAACCAGCCTGTACATAGCAGTGTGCGATGCCTACCCCGGTACTGCTGACTGTCCAGGATCACCTTGTGCTAAAACTCTAACCCACATTAACAATTTCTAAAATAAACATGTATACATATAAACCCAGCCTGTGAAATAGCAGTGTGTGACACCTACCAATGACTATCCAGGATCGCCTTGTGTTAAATACCTAAAACCCAAAACCACCAATCACTCTGTATGTACCAGAAGTGACCTGGGATGTGTAAAAATAGACACCAGTAAACAGAACAACGGCTGTGTATGTATTACCAGTCTGCAACATGTGTATTTGTAGCAGTAACTGCTCTAAATATAACAATACTATGTGACTGGGCTCCTAATATGGGAATGACTTGCTTGTTTTCCATTCTAAGACTCCAATTAACCAATGCCATGTCACTTTGAACTCCTAATATGCACTTCATACATCGGTGCATCATGATGTCCAATGGACATGATGCATTAATGCATCAGAGGCCCTTGAAGGGTTAAGAGGTGTGTGCGGCCCTACTGTGGAGGAGGGGGTATGAGAGCTGTCAAAGTCGTGACCATTCCGGTGTGTTACAGTTAGGCCTCTGTGATGTCACAGGGTGGTTAGCTGCAGGCAGACATTGGCAACACATGGTTAGGTGACTACACCATGAGTAGAAGCTCCTCAATATATTAGAATATATTAGATAGGATATTGTTAGATGACTATATGGAATGCTCCTATGATTGGTATGTAAATTACATGATTTAACATGTACAACAAGAGATTAAGATCTACTTGCGATGTGTGTATAGTTTTCAGGTAAGTGCATCCTAGTCATCTTACCCAAAGGTCAACTTAATGCATTGGTTTGTTTGCCCGAAAAGACCCATAAATATTAACAATCAGTAACTGTAACACATCCTATGAAGGGCCAAGTGGGGGGAGGGCAGGTCCTCTGTGTGTGTCTCAGTGCTATGGTCACATGACCAGTTCTGAAGGCCAGGTGTACGAGTCAAGCTGACCTGTTCACAGTTTGTTAGATGTGCTTGATACTACGGATAGCATTATTACATAGCTGTAATGGTTAAAGGCTATGGGCCACAAAAACCAAAAAAAAAATCTAGGACTTTGCCAAGCATGTTGTAGAAATTCATTGTTTCTCCATACTATCAACCATTCAGTGATCATGGTCACTGAAAAGCAATTATTCTTTGCTGGGTTTTCACTGGTGGGTGTTAGAAATGTTCATTTCCTGCTTGGGATATTAGAAAAAATCATTGGCAAATATGTGCATACATGTCAAATAACAATTTTAGAGAACCTTTGAAAATTTTGAAAAAATCATATGGAGTAGAACGTGTTGTCTTCTTGAACCACTTAGTAGGATGTTGCCTCCAGGTCTTCATTGGTCCAACTTCATACACCTATAAAGACAAATGGTATATTCATTACTCACTAGGTTATGCCAAACCAAACAGAAGGAGGTAGGTGTGGACATAGAGGGAGCTGGGTGTGGACATAGAGGGAGGTGAGAGTGGACACAGGGGGAGGTGGGTGTGGACACTGAGGGAGGTGGTTGTGGACATAATGGGGATGTGTAGGAAGACAGAGGGAGGTGGGTGTGGACACGGAGGGAGGTGGGGTGTTTGTTTGTTTGTTTGTTTGTTTAGTTTTACGTCCGGGGGCCATCGAGGAACTCAGACATTCAAGAGGTGGGGTGTGGATAAAGAGGTAAGTGGGTGTGGACACAGAGGGAGGTGGGTGTGGACATAGAGGGAGTTTGGTGTGTACAAAGAGTGAGGTGTGTGTGAACAAAGAGGTCAGTGGTTGTGGACAAAGAGGTAAGTGGGTGTGGACATAGAAGGAGGTGGGTGTGGGCATAGAGGGACATGAGAGTGGACACAGAGGGAGGTGGGTGTGGACACAGAGAGCTTTGGGTGTGGACATAGTGGGGATGGGTAGGAAGATAGAGGGAGGGCAGGTGTGGACACAGAGGGAGATGGGTGTGGATATAGAGGGAGGTGGGTGTAGACACAGAGGAAAATGGGTGTGGACATAGAGGGAGGTGGGTGTGGACACAGAAGGAGGTGGGTACAGTGGCCCACAAGGGTGAAATTGAAGTTGGAGCAAAGAGTTGACTTTCACAAAAAACGTTTAAGTCCAAAAGCAAAATCAATGTTCAAAGTCAATTTCATTTCATTGCTGTCAAGCTGTCAAGGTGTCAAGGTGTCAACTCATGAATGTAAACCCACTTGTGACAGGTATCTTTTGGCTTTGCATGGTACACTCTATGTCTTTCTATATGTCTATACCAGCAACTACTGGGTAGCTATTGGTTCCCTCACGCAATAACTGATGGTTCCATACCAAGTAGCTGCTGGTTCCAGCATCCCATAACTGGTGGTTTCCACCCACTGTAACTGGTGTTTCCACACCAATCAGCTACTGATACTGGATCCCATACCAAGTAGCTGCTGGTTCCCACACCCAGCACTTGGTAGTCCCATACACATTAGTTGCTGTTTCCTGTACCCAGTACATGCTGGTTCCCACATACAGTAGCTATTGCTTCCCACATCAGGTAGCTGCTGGTTCCCATATAAACTGGTTCCTAACCCAAGTAGTTGCTGGATCCCACACCCTTGCTGGATTTTGTACCCAATACCTGCTGGCTTTCACATAGAGTAACTGGTAGTGGTTCCCACATCCATTAGGTGCTGGTTCCTGCACTCACTACCTGCTGGTTCCCAAATAGAGTGCCTGCTGGTTCCCACATCAGGTAGCTGCTAGTTCTGAAAACAGTAGCTGTTGGTTCCCATACAGTAGCTACTTGTTCCCATATCCAGTAGCTGCTGGTTCCGATATAGAGTAGCTACCAGTTCCCATACCTAGTAGCAAAAGAGTGATCTGGATAAATTCTGGATGAAAAAGGTCATATAAGTCAAAAATGGGCAAATTGGGAAAGTTGCGTGAAACTAGGTCATAAGCAGTCAAGATAGTTAAAATTTGTCGAAATAGGTAAAATTGAATGAAATTAGGTCAGACTAGGATAAATTATGTCAAATGGGTTGAAAATGGGTCAATCAAGTCAAATTCTAGCAAATTAGGGCAACGGTGGTAAGAATAGATCACATTGGTCAAAATTAGGTCCAAATGGGTTCAAATGAGTCAAATTGGTCAAAAGTAGGTCAATTAAGGTCGAATTATGTCAGAGTAGGTAAGGATAGGTCAAATTTAGCAAAAGTAGGTCAAATTGGTAAAAGGTAGGCAGATGAGGTGAAATCAGGTCAAATATGGTAAAAGTAGGTCAAATTGGTCAAAAGTAGGTCAATTAGGTCAAAGTAGGTTAAGATCAAATTTGGTTAAAACACGTAAAATTGGTCAAAAGTAGGTCCAGTAGGTCAAAGTAGGCTAAAGTAGGTCAAATATGGCGAAAATAAGTCAATTTGGTTAAAGGTGGGTCAAGGAGGTTAAATCAGGTCAAATATGGTAAAAGTAGGTCAAATTGGTCAAAGGTAGGTCAGTAGGTCACATCAGTCTAAGATAGGTCAAATTAGGTCAAATAATGGTGAAGATAGGTCAGATTGTTCAAAAGAGGGTCAATTAGGTAAGGATAGTTCAAATTAGGTCAAATATCTTAAAATAGGTCAAATCAGTCAAAAGTAGCACAATTAGGTCAAAGTAGGTTAGAATAGGTCATATTAGGTCAAATATAGTCTAAGTAGGTCAGATTGGTCAAAAATAGTCATAGTCGACCTTATTTTGACAAATTTCGACATAATTTGACCTAAATGACCTACTTTTACCTATTTCCAGCATATTTGACCTTACTTCACCTATCATACCCTACATTTTGACAAAATTGACCTACTTTTGACCAATTTAATCTATTTCAACCATATTTGATCTATCCTGACCTTATTGGACCTAATTGACCTACTTTTGATTAATATGACCTGTTTTCACTATATATGACCTTAATTGACCCATCCTGACCTAATTGACCTACTTTTGACCAATTCGACCTATTTTCACCATGTTTGACCTAATTTGATTTACTTTGACCTTATCGACCTATTTCTGACCAATTTGACTGGTTTTTACCATATTTGACCTAATTTGACCTATCCTACCCTTATTGACCTACTTTTTACCAATTAGACCTATTTTCACCCTATTTGACTTAATTTCAACTATCCTGACATTATTCATCTACTTTTGACCAATTTGACCTAATTTCGCCATATTTACTCTAATTTGTCCTATCCTACCCTATTTGACCTCCTTTTCACCAATTTGACATATTTTTCCAGCATATTTGACCTATCCTACCCTTATCGACCTACTTTTTATCAATTAGACCTACTTTCACCCTTTTTGACTTAATTTCACCTATCCTGACCTTATTGACCTACTTTTGACCAATTTGACCTATTTTCATCATATTTACTCTAATTTGTCCCATCCTACCCTGATTGAGCTGCTTTTGACCAATTTGGCCTATTTTCTAGATATTTGACATAATTTGACCTATGCTACCCGAATAGACATACTTTTGACCAATATGACCTATTTTCAACATATTCCCACTGGGCACATCAACATTGATTCAGCTTTGAAACAATGTTTGCAATGTTTGCATATCAACAGTTGATAAAGGTGTAGGGGCCGGCATCATTGTATATATATTAGTGCCGTTCATCCGAGAGACGTGTTCGTGTGGTGCTTGTTCCTTCTATGCTAGCTAGGTGTCGCTTTGCGATACCTCGTTGGTACAAGAGGGGGCAGCACCATGCCTCGCGTCCAGCTCCTACTAAGGAGCCGGACGAGCGGCAGAAGGGGACTGGACATGGTCCAGTCCAGACGCTAGTACTTTGCTATCAAAGAGATCTAATAAAGTCCTACCCGAGAGGTAGGGGTTTCTGGGGCTTTGCCCAACCCGAACTATTCGTGTTGTGTTGGTACATCTAGTGGTAAGCGAGCCAAAGAGCCACCCAACATATAAGTCGATACGAACCATTACACTGGTGCCGTGACCAGTTGGTTCGGGGGTGGTGCGCGGCCACATTGGCCGAAAGCCTCGGGAAACCCGAAGCGGATCCCCCCAGCCCTGGGCTAGAGGGATTCGAAGAGGATGATTACACATCCCAGCATCTGTTGTTAGACTGGAAACCCGGTCAACAACAAATGTTTAATCAGGAGGGTGTACGAAATATTTTTTCTACACCCGACCTGATGGACAATGCCACCAGAGATGGCATCGTAAAATTGTATCCGGCTACACCCCAAACAGGAGTACCGGATACCGGATTGTTTAGGGGTGTGTTAAGACCCCCAACTTTAGACTTGAGCGATTGGTCCCAAGTTATAACTAGCAGACGCCAGCTAGGTCCTATGGTACCAACGGGCTCGGCTAGCGGCTTGGGTACACCAATTGCACAAAGCCCTATGCAGCGTACTGCAACCCCCCAGGGTTCAGCACCAGGTGGTGGAAACGAAGTAGCCCCACTAATGACATCGTCGGATCATGACAGCGACGATGGCAAAACCATAAGGGACGCAATAGTCCCAGGCGCGAAAGCAAAAAATAAGCCTAGTGGTACCGGACCGAAAAGCTCGGAAAGGCATCACCTAGGCCGATCTCTAGACGAAGGCTTGTCTGACTCCATGTTTAACCCTGGAGGCAGTCGCAAGTCTATCTACGGACGTCGGATGGGTCCCGGGTATAAAAATACCCAGGCCTATTTGAAAGCCAAGGAACAGGTAGAGTTGCAGGCTAAGAGGCAACATGAACAATTCATGTTAGCCCAATCCAAAATAGAAGAGGAAGCTAAGTCTCGGATCGGAAAATTACGATCCGTTGAGCAGGAGGCGATTCTAAAAGAATCCGACCTCAAATATCGTCTATCCTCCGTATCCCATCAGTTGGAGCGGAAGGAGAGAGACGCACAGGAAAAAGAAAAAAGGCTGGCTGAGTTGGAAATCGAGGAAGCCAGTAAACTTAGAGCAATCGACAAGGCTAGGGCCGAGGAGGTTGCTAAGGCTCGGGATGTAAATAAATTACAAACGGAGTTGCACGCAATGGAGGAGAAGCTTAAGAAACTTCAACTCCGGAAGGCTGAGACAGAAGCCAAGATGGTCTCGGAACAAGCCGAGATCAGGAAGGAGACCAGTGAATATAACAAGTCTCAGAAAGAGAAGGGTGAAAAGTACCGCCTACTTAAGGATACTTTTAAGCGAGAGGCAATTATCGCCCAAGAAGAAAGAAACCGAGCTGTGGCGGAAAATGAAAAGATTCGATCCGAAATCTTGGCAGAAAACGCACAGCTAAGGGAGGAACAGCGAAACCTGACTACAGACGTAGCTACCCTCACAATAAATAAGTCTGCTATGGAGAGTTATTTACAGGAGCAAGAGCAAACGCATGCCCCTCCGGCGAGTAGGGATACAAACCCGAACTCGACGTTCGTGAAACAGGGCGACCCAGTCTCCTGTTCTACACCGAAGAATCCGCAGTATAATCCTTTTGTAAATGATAATGCTTCGCGGAATGTAGATCAAGGGGGCGTTTACATCAGAACCCAGGATAAGCATGGCCGAACTAATAGAGTCCGGATAAGTGAAGTGCCCATAGTCCACAACCTGGACCCGGACTATACCCCTAGAGAGGCTTCCGATAGTAGTGCGGAGACCAGTGGATTCCACATTCATGTGGATCCGAGTAACGACCCGGGGCTGGGTGCTGGTAATGACAACACCCAACCCAATCCATCGAACGATGGCAGCCAGTCAACGGGAAACCAGCCATCCGACGGCGGTTACCAAGGTGCGCAAGGGGGGGCGGTGCTTCGGGTGCCACAGGCTATAGCGGTACCTCGGGTACCGGCCCCAACCAGGGTGGTGCGAGCTATACGAACTACAGTGGTACACAGTGGACGTATACACAACCTCCACCACCGCCTCCACCGGGCAATTCGAGCTTCGGTGGTATAGGGGGCAATCGAACCTTGAATGAAACCAAGGCGATTGAATGGAGCAAACAGCAATGCACTAGATTGATGTATGCTCACAATTCTGCCCGAAGGGTAGCCGTTATTCCTAGGGAATATGACGGTACTCGGCCATGGAAAGAGTGGTTTGAAGATTTCATCGATGTGATGAATTGTAATGGATGGACCCCATACGAGGCCAAGCCACATCTGGTGAGATGTCTGAAAGGCGGGCCGGGTCGCATGGCTGTAGAGCAATGGCGAACCTGGTACGGCCTCGTTGGGAGTTTTGAGCAGTTAGTAGAAACTGCTAGTGGACTGTTATGCAACATGGTCAAGGAGGACCCGATGGTCCGTTTTAAGAAACGCACACAGAAGCCGAATGAAGCTTTCAGAGTATACGGTATGGAACTCCATGCCCTGCTAAGTAAGGCCAGACCCGGTACTGAAAACCAGGACTGGTATATGGACGATTTGATCACACAATTCGTCAAGGGTCTAAGAGACCGAGATGAACAATTAGCAGCGAGGGATGCCTGGAAAGAAGGCATAACACTACACGGCATATTTAATGGTATAGATATGGCCGTGAAGAAGCGAGCTATGTTAGCTGGGGACATACCTAATGCCAGCGGCTTGGTACCCCTGGCATCGGTGACCCAGCAGTCTGAGGTAAATACTCCCTCAGACGACTTCGAGTTGATTGATATCGAACAGGAAGACGGCACCTTCTGTTCGATGCAATTAAGGAAGAATACTTCAGGTAGGAAGCATATTCCCAGGAAATCTTTCAATAAACCAAGGGACTCTAGACCTTCATCCGAGGTCAAGAGTGACCCGAAGGCTGTCGAGAAGGCGGTCAAGCCCACTGTAAGCGCTGACAAAGCGAAGAGTCAGTCCCCGGACATGACCAAACTTCTGGAAGACATGTGTAAGAAAATTACAGATGCCATCCAAGCCAATCGGCAAAGACCCCGGGTGGATCGCCGAACGGTTAAGTGTTTCAGGTGCCAGCGCATGGGACACTACTCATCTGAATGTACTGCTACTAAGCCGGTAATGGCTGCCTTCTATGAAGCCGAAGACGACGGCGTAGGAAGGGAGAATGCTACGGATTCCACAGATGTGGAAAACTAGTGGGGGTTGTGTCAACGGCATCTGACATAGCCCCGAGTGGGAACGAATGCCAAAATGCTACCGGGGGTGTCCCGGTGGAAGATTTCGAGTCAATTACACCTGGAGGCCGGGTGGCTGAGGGTGCGCACCCCTGCACCTCGGCCGGGGCCAGGGACCCTAGTGTTGATATGTGCAGGAGCGATCATATGGAGGCGAGTGGCCGCACTAGGGGAGAGGAAGGATGGATCAAAGAGTTGATTCGAGTGTGTGGGACACGCCTTCCCCCAAGTCATCCGTGTCTGGAATTCCTGAGAGGACTCGGATTGAATCTTGGTGATTCGGGAGACTTTCACCAGTTTACCAGTAACCCCTCGCCTTTAGGGGGGAGACGGTGGTATGTACCCATATCTGTGGAAGGCCGGGTGGGGGAATTCTTAGTGGATACTGGAGCTAGTCATTCATGTGTGTCCAAAAGATTCTTCGATTCGGTGGCCGGCAGCCATGAGAACCTCAAAACGGGGGTAAATGCTTGCACGGCCGACGGAAGCAGTATGCGTACATTTGGTAGGACGTTTATGCCTATCCGTATAGGAGGCAAAGAATTTGTTCTTTCGCCAACTATAGCAGAGGTTAGTGATGACGGAATCCTCGGATTGGATTTTGCAAGCTTATACGGGGCCGTCTTGGACCCGAGGGACGGTACGATGGGTATACGGAGCCCGTATGGCTTGCATGTCCAATGCGTATTGAGACAGGTGTCTTCGGTCGCATCAGTGGTACATACGGTGAAGATCCCACCGGGTACCACTTGCGATGTCCTTTGTGGCGGGTCCATGGCTCAAAGGAATGAAACTGGAGTCTACGAACCCGACACGGTGTATTTGTCAAGCATCGGGTTAGACTCAGTGGATACATTAGTGGCTAATGCAGCTTGGTCTGTATTACCCATAACTAACCGAAGTGGTTCGGTGGTTTATTTGAGGCGAGGCGACAGTGTTGGAAGGATGAGTTCGGTAGAACATGTCGCCGAGGCTAAATTTAACAAACCACTAAACCCAGTTAGTCAGCATCCCATGGATGAAGAATTCCAAAAGCTGATTGATCAGTCAGATTTAAAGAATACGGACGATAAGGATTGCCTAGCGAGACTTCTACAAAAGTACGAAGGTGCTTTTGGTAGGGAAGGAGGCCCGGTGGGTAGATCCGATAAGGTGTTGCACACCATAGATGTGGGCAACGAGAAACCTTTTAAAATCCCGTATCGTAGACTTCCTCTCAAGAAGAAGTTAATTTGTGAAGAGCAAATACAAAAACAGTTGGACCTAGGGGTAATCGTGCCCAGCTCGAGTCCCTGGTCCAGCCCTGTTTGTATGACTACTAAGAAAGACGGTACAATCCGCTTTTGTGTAGACTACCGGAAATTGAACGGTATAACAAAGAAGAACTCGTATCCTTTACCAAGGATAGACGAGACTTTAGATAGCTTGGGCGGAAACCAATGGTTCTGTACCTTGGATTTACAGTCCGGATATTGGCAAATACCAATGCACCCCAATGACAAGGAGAAGACAGCATTCTCCAGTCATATGGGGCTATTCGAGTATAATGTCTTACCCTTCGGATTGTGTAACGCCCCCGCTACATTCGAGGCTATGATGGAATCCTTACTGAGTGACCTTTTGTGGAAGAAATGCCTGGTTTACTTGGATGATGTGGTCGTGTTCGGCAAGTCATTCAAGGAATGCCTGGCGAATCTGCAATTAGTCCTCGACCGGATACTATCAAACGGTCTTAAACTTAAACCCAAGAAATGTAATTTGTTTAAGAAAACCATTACATACTTGGGAAGGATCATTACTCCTAACGGGGTGAGTGCGGATCCGGAAAAATTAGAAGCTGTAGAAAATTGGGAGAGACCCACGAGTGCTAAGGAGGTGAGATCATTTTTAGGATTTTGTTCCTATTATCGTGATTTCATACCGAATTACTCTCGTGTCAGCTTCCCCATGCAGTGCTTAGCTCACTGGACCCCGGGTAGGGCACGGGACCCATTCCCATGGACCAGCGAGCAAGAAGAGTCTTTTAATAAAATAAAAGATTTATTTAGGAATACACCCGTGTTGAAATATCCCACTCCCGAGGGACATTTCATCTTAGACACCGATGCGAGCAATGATGCGATTGGGGCAGCTCTCTCTCAGGTCCAAGAGGGAGTCGAAGTGCCAATAGCATTTGCTAGCAACACGTTAAGCAAGACACAGCGAAATTATTGTACCACCAAGCGAGAACTCCTCGCTGTGGTGGTGTATACGAAGAAGTTCAAGCATTTCCTTTGGGGAAGTGACTTTACTTTAAGAACAGACCATTCGTCTCTTAGGTGGCTCCTTAACTTTAAGGACGCCGAGGGGATGATTGGACGTTGGTTAGCTCACCTATCCGAATTCGGATTAGAGCATAAACAAATAGAGCACCGACCCGGTGCTAAACACATCAATGCGGATGCCTTGTCAAGACGGCCTATCCGAAGGTGCCAAAATGCCACATGTGAAGACTGCGGGGCCCACAATGCTGTGGTAGCCGGGCTGGTATTTAATTATACCACCCCCCGTATCCCCTGGGAGGAGGCTGTATGCAGCTATCTCGATTGGTCCCCGGAGACCATCAAGAAGTTTCAACAGTCAGACCCCACCACTGCGCGCATAATGGAATACCTACGGTCAGGCATTAAACCGGCAAGGCCTCTAGTTTCCCTGGAGGATAGGGAAGCGAGGCGATTGCTAGCTCAATGGACCGAGCTAGAGATCCGAGACAGCATACTATGTAGGTGGAAGACAACTCCCACCAACGGTAGGCTGTTGCAAATAGTGATACCCGCCCCGATGAGGAGGGATATCATGTATTATTGCCATGGCCACCAAACGAGTGGCCATTTCGGTAAGAAGAGGTCAATAGAGCGTCTACAAAGGCGTTACTACTGGCCCGGTATGAGAGGCGACCTGCTCCGGTGGATCGCCACTTGCCCGGATTGTTGTAAAAACAAACCGGGACCCGGCCTGGGTAAGCAACCCTTATCACAGGAATTGTTTGGTGTCAGATTCGCTCGAGTAGCGATAGACATCATCAGTGGGATTAAGACGACGCCGCGAGACAATACTTGTATGATGGTCGTAACCGACTATTATACTAAGTACACTCGGGTGTTCCCCCTTCCTAACCACAAAGCCGCCACATGCGCGGAGGCATTTGTGAAAGGCTGGGTGCTGCATTTGGGTGTTCCCCTTATGATGCACAGTGACCAAGGAAGGGAGTTCGAGTCAGAACTTTGGCAGGAAATGTGCCATTACCTAGCCATTTGTAAGACCCGAACAAACCCGTACCGACCACAGTCGGATGGGCAGGTAGAGCGCTTCAATAGAACCCTCATACAAGTACTAAAGCCCCTGGTTAATACCCACCAGGATGACTGGGATGAACAGTGCGAGTTTGTAGTACATGCCTACAACAACACTGTCCATTCATCAACTAACTGCACCCCAAACATGCTAGTGTTCGGCGAGGACATCATAATGCCCGCCGACTTAGTGTATGGATTTGTTGGAATAGACCCGGAGGCGCCCTGCACGGTGCTGTTTGTAGAGTCATTAAGGGACCGGTTCAAACAGGCATACGAGGCCGTTCGGAAAGAACTGCTGAAGAGTGCGAAGTGGCAGAAGGTGGGCTATGACACCAATGCTAAATGAATTCGTTTTAATGTTGGGGACAAAGTACTAAGGTACTACGAGCCGCTGGATAAGCTGAAGCTCGTAACGCCTTGGGAAGGTCCGTTTAAAATCGTTCGTGTCATCTCCGAGTCCACGGTGATGATAGAGGACTGCCTGACGGGTAGAAAATGGAAGACAAATGTCGGAAAACTTCGGCCCTGGAAGGGGCGCGAAGAGGCGGAGAGGGAGTTCGGCTACAAACCACCTGTATCTGTCCCTAGTGGACCGAGCGTGGTAGTACCGACGAAGCGCCCTAGAGGCCGGCCGAGAAAGACGCCGGGAGACGAGGTTATGGTAAAAAAGAAGACGAAGGCCAGGAAACGACCTAATCGTAAGAAATGGAAGAAAGTCTCGCTGAGTGAAGGCATTACGTATGGGAAGGGTCCCGCTTTGACTAAGCGAGATCCAGAAAAGGCCGTACGTAAAGCCGGGAAAAATAAAATGCTAACCGAAGGCGTTAGACGCAGCCCCCGGTTGAGGTCTGCTGTAACCTAACTCAGTACACAACGAGCTGCTGCGTGTTATCCGCCATAGGCAGGCAACATACGTTCCACGGCTAGAGATGTCGAACGCGCCCTCCCCGGGTGGCTGTATCCCGTGAGTGGCGGTCGGATTAACCGGTACATTCGCTTTGAAGCGTTGTATACACCGCCAAGCTCCAGACGATAGCACTCGGGTAGTAGGCCGCGTCTCACATGTCGAGTCGAATGTTGGTTCGGATCTAGTTCCCTAGGTGGCGCTGCTGGTGTGGCGGGAAAGCGCGGAACTAGGTCACCGGATAGCCATGGCGGGATCTCGCGAGACGAGAGGTCTGACGTCATACTGGTCATAACTAGAGCGGACTCGTGGTGGTTAGACGCCACCCGTTTTTGCTCTAGTTATTTGTCGGCGGTTGTACAGCCTGTAGCTGTCGTGTTAGCCTAGCTAACCCAAACCCTCTCTGTTGGACGAATCCTTCGGGAGGAGTCCAACAAAACTTGCCAATTTATTTTGGAAGTCGGACCCGGTGCCATGGCACAGGGAACGATTGACGCTGCGCGTCAAACTGCCAACATTCCGTTGGAACAAGACGAGGACCCGAAGGTCTCGTCTCGGGTCGAGGAATCTATGGATTCTTCGACAAAGGAGGTCGCCCGGACGCTCTCGGCTATGGCCGAGGCAACCGACCGGGAGAGAATGCCACCTCCACCACCGCCACGCCCGGAGCGCCCGTCTACAACAGCCGCTTCGGGTAGCAAAGTGGATGTCCTGGACATTCCAATGTATCCTCCGGGATTCAGGACTCAGATCAGACGTCTAGCACACGTTGATCGCCAGGAAGGTATCGTGTACACCTCCTGGGGTACGTACATCCCTATGCACGCCTCCATGTTCGGATGCGGGCCCATGGCGGTGGAAGAGGGCGTGCCCGAGCCCATACCAGATGATCTCAAGACTCTGGTAATGGACTCGTGCAGTGACGAGCTGGCTGACAACATGCCAGTTTCTTGGCTCCGCAACTATCTGAGGTTGGCGGAGAATATGGCGACTAACGAGAATTTAGCTCGAGCCGTCTTGATCTCTGCGGGCATCATCCAGAAGGCCGCGGAGTTAAGGGAGTCCGAATCCGACATGGATACAGACTCCACAGTTACCTTGTCGTCGGTGGAAACCGACCGGGTCAAGCGATTGACCCGTAAACCTGCGCCCAAGGGTCCTCTCACTGAGAGCGATCTGGAGGCTGAGGATGTCCGCATCGCCGTCGAGAGGTCCACAACCGAGACCGACCCAGCTGCCGACATCCCGGAGGCACCTGGCGAGATCTCGGAAGAGGACATCTCGCGCCAGCAGGCTGCTGTAGAGGCAAAGCGAGCCGAGCTTGCCAAGCAGCAGAAGGAGCTCACCGCGGCTCGCCGGGCCCATCGCAAGCAGCAGGCCCAACAAAAAGCTGAGATCTCTTCCGACTCTGACTCCCCGGTCAGCGGAAGGAGGAGCCCTCGGACAGTGGACAGGAGCCGACGCGAGTCGGATTCCAGTCCTGAAGTTCCGGCCCAACCGACTAAGGTTGTGCGCCGGAAGAAAAAGAATGGAGCGAAAGCGTCTCCGGCAGAGCCCACGCCCCCCACCAAGCCGAGGGGTAAGGGCAAACCGAAGACACCCGCTCCCACTCCTACAACCACCACGGTAGCCACCTCGGTTACTGCATCTTCTGCAGCCAGCACGTCGGGTGCAAAGGCCAAGTCCCCTACCAAGGCTTCGACTGGTACTACCACCTCCAGCCGAGCCAGCCGTAGGGGAGCTAACATATACACGGACAGTGAGGAAAGCGAAAGCGATCCAGAGCTGCCCGAGTCTGCCAAATCTGATTTGGAGTCCGTGACAACGTGGGAAGAAATGACCACGGATGTTCCCAAGGACGACAATCAGAAGTGGATGTGGAAGAATGCAGCCGAGGGGTTCAAGGAACGGACTCCCCGCTGCTTCGCGGACTGTGCTTACGACACAGTCCACTACATGTGTCCGAGCGCCGTCAATAAGGACGGTGACAGCGATGACGAGGAGTGGATGAAGTCCGGCCCCTCGGATACGCCAGTAGGCAAGTTCTACCTGATTTGGATTGACCAGCTCAAGTCCAAATTAGGCTCAGTCTATAGCTACGAGGCCCGGACGAAAGTCCAGTGGGCAATGACTCAATGGGGACCAACCGGCAACCGCCGAAGGTGCCCGTTCGAGTCTTGCCAGCTGGCTCTCACGGGTGAGAAGGTGTTCGAGACGAAGCCCCGCTTCGCTCGGCACATCGTCGAATACCATATGCATCACAAGCCTGTGATGATGTGTGTGCTCGGGGACCGCCCGAGTAAACATTGTGATGGCTCGTTCAGCACTCACCGGCGCCGAGACATGGCTCTGCACTTGCAGAAGGCCCATGGCATCGGCCTGGAGAAAACCAGGAAACGAGCCATCAAGTGCTTCAGCGAGCTCCTTGCTAATTGGTCCGCGCTGAGCATTAAAGAAGTGAAAGAGCAGGCATTCGAGACCGGATTCTGCTCGGGGAAGAGCGGCAACTTGCTGACGTACTTCCAGACGAACTCCTCGTCCACGAAATTCGGGATGCCCAGTGAGGTGCACCTGAAGGTGAAAAAGTGGCGAGGAGACGACAAGCGAGAGAAGGCCAAAGCCCGCTCTAAAGGTCCAAACGGAGGCACAGTCACGACTACTGCTTCCAAGAGGACCCGAGCAGACCGGTCCGTGAGCCCTTCGGGTGGCAAGGACCAGCCCAGACCAGCCAACCCAGCTGATCGTCGCGAGTCGGGACAACAAGTCTCGGCTCTGGATATGCCTGGCAACCAGGCCCGCAGGTCGGGTAGCCAGGCGACCGCACCGGCGACTCCAGCCACCTCCACACCTGCACCCGCGGAACAACGCCCGGGCGAAGCCTCTGGCGGCCTGGATGATGGGGGCGAACTCTTCGCTCCCCCATCCGGGTATTCCACTTGGTGGGCTGGAGAGGGATCCTCCGGCAAGCGCCCCACGTACAGCGAGTACGCGGCGAAGTTCCCTTCAATGGGACCGGCTGGACCCGAGTCGCAGGTCCTTACCTCCTTGGGCCGGGCCAAAACCCGTGGTAGAGGCCGCGGTGGGCTGGAGTCCACCCGAGGCTCCCCGGGTGGTGGCCGAGGCCGAGGAGGCATCACGGTGGAGGGCCCGTCTGCTCCTCCAACAGGCACCCCGCCTGTCTCAGTGGAGGCCCCCGCGCCACCACCAGTGATAGTTCCACCGACGGGCCCTCGGGTACCCCTAATGGAACTGATCTCCGGTACCCTGTCAGGTCTTCAGGATCCGAATACGTTCGTCGACCACCGCGATGTCCGAACGGTTCAGATCCAGAATGACCTGATGGCAGAATGGCAGGCATTGCACCGCCAGCAGTCTGTTGACTACTGGCGTGTGATGACTGAAGCCACCGTCAATCTGGTCTACGAGATCCAGAGGCGGGAGGAAGAGAAAATAAGGGAGCTGGAAAGGAAGAAGGTCGAGGAAGCCCTCGAGTCCTGCCGGCGGAAGCAGAAGGAAGCCGAAAAGCTTAAAGAGTTTCACGAAGCTGAAAACTCCAGATACATCCATCGGTTTAAGGAGGCTGACCTCAAGTTTTTCCTGGCATTCGGGAAACATCTGGAGGAGTGGGACGGCTTACCGTCGTCTCTTATCTTCGTACCAGATATACCCCCGAATGCCCCGCCAGCCCCGGCTACTCCACCGGTTCTGGCCACTCCACCGGTCCCGGCTGCTCCGCCAGTTCCGGCAGCTCTCCTGCTCCCGCCCCCCACTTGGAACACCCGGGCTGTCCCAACTGCCACGGTTGCTGCACCAGCATCCGAGGCAATGGACAGTCCATCCGCAGTGATGAGGGCCTTGAGCTTGGGGAGCGAGACTCCCAGCGAGGCTTCAGCGGCGCTCTCTACGAGCAGCTGTAGCAGCTCGGCTCCATCTGCCTCAGTGGAGCCGGCTGAGAAGATGGACACAGATCCGGAAGATCTTTGAGTGTCCATCTGTTGGTGTCTTCTTGTACCCGAGGGTAAATGCATTTAGTATGCCAGAGGCACTGTTCCTTACGCTGGACTCCTGATACCTGGAACGTAACCTGCAGCGAGGATGGACGCTAACCCGAATACCCAAAGGACCACCACATCTAACCGGGTCTCCATCTTCCCATCTTCATCAGGGCACATCATAACAGCAACGTGGTTTGCCACCACACACATGTCGCCGGGTGGAGCTGCAGAAACCAGTCGTTCCAGGTTCGCCGGAAGTCCGGTATATTGTAAGGGTGATCCTGCTACCCTGGTAGGACACCTATATTTCATATTTTGTATAAATCTATTTTTATATCGTATATTATATTCTTGTAAGTAAAAGTACTCAAAATTTTTTCTCGGGTTATTTACCCCACCTCGGGTCGGTAAAAACATTGTAAAAATTTATTAATATCACCTTACTACACATCCAATATTCTTCGTCGCGTCTCATGTTTAATAATAACACACTTGTAACATTACCACCATAGGTCGATGGTCCATAAGGGGCCACTTCCTATTTTTGTTATTATTTATAAACACTTCGGGTTATATACGATGATGCCTTATTATGTACATATAACTTATAATGCCCCTTAAATGTTCTATATTTAATACGAACTGTGTATATATAGACTTACCTATTTATTTATAACACCACTGTATAAAGTCAACAATAGTTACTTATTAATTACACCCAACCCTAGGTAAAGTCTAGTGGGGGTGGTGTAGGGGCCGGCATCATTGTATATATATTAGTGCCGTTCATCCGAGAGACGTGTTCGTGTGGTGCTTGTTCCTTCTATGCTAGCTAGGTGTCGCTTTGCGATACCTCGTTGGTACAAGAGGGGGCAGCACCATGCCTCGCGTCCAGCTCCTACTAAGGAGCCGGACGAGCGGCAGAAGGGGACTGGACATGGTCCAGTCCAGACGCTAGTACTTTGCTATCAAAGAGATCTAATAAAGTCCTACCCGAGAGGTAGGGGTTTCTGGGGCTTTGCCCAACCCGAACTATTCGTGTTGTGTTGGTACATCTAGTGGTAAGCGAGCCAAAGAGCCACCCAACATATAAGTCGATACGAACCATTACAAAGGCTTGAAATATAGTTGAATTTGAAAGTTGACACAACATAATCAAAATCAACTGTGATTCAACATCTAACCATCAGCGCTGATTTAATGTTTGTATTTCTATGTTGATTCAACATTGACACAACATTGATATGATGTTGAAACAACGTTGATATTTGTTAGGGCATTCTTTGTTGACATGTCAATGTTGAATCAACATTTAATCAACATTAAAATCAATATTGTTGATTCAACATTGACAAATCAATGTTGAGTCAACAATGAATTGAAAACAATATTTCAACATTGATATGTCAACTGTTGATTGGATAAATATACTGGGACAGAAGGGGAATCTGACCATGAGTGTTGCAATCTACAACAACCCTGCATACAAGTAAAGTCACCTTCTGCTAGGTGCTTGTGTGAGTTACCCAAATTAGGCTGGCTGGGAATGGGTACACTGTATAAGAGGTAAGGTAATCAGTACACAAGGTGGGCCCACTATGACCTCGATTGGGAAAGGGTCTGACTGCCTCTCACACTTAGTTGTATAGTAGTAGTATGCAGCTGCAATAAGGAGGGCTATTTCTGAACACAGCCAGTGGCCACACAATTACATGTATATGTTTGCAATCATGCCTTCAGATGTACAATATCACATATTATTGCAAATAAAGATCCAGTCAAGTACTTAGGATTTCTTTTATGGATCATTGCAAATGCTGGTAAAGTGCTTGAATTAGCATTCATGAATATTGCACACAACAAGGTACAATGCCATTGGTAATATTGAGATACTAGTGCCATTTCCTATTTAGGATTGTAAGTGCCCTTATGAATAGAGCAGCAAGAAAATGGTGACCTTTGCATGTCATAATGAATAGAAAATGGTGAAAAATGGCAAATTTATGCTTACCCACTGTTACCCTCAGTTTTTGGAGACAGGTCTTGTGTGTAGGTGAGCCAGGTGGAAATGACAGCTGAGGTGGGGCAGTGTAGCCCAAACTGGTTGGTCCTGTTGGTGTTTGGGAGTGTTCAGTAGGTATCAGCAGGGGGTGAGGGGGCACAGGGGTGGTTCTATTTCCATCTGATATGTCACATTCATTTTTCAAATCATACTCAAATATGTTCTCGACTGACACATGTCATAACATGGTATTTATGTGTTAATAGTCCATTAAATATCACATAGTTATAGTCCATTAAATATCACATAGTTCATAGTGAGTCTATACATGAGGTGTGATGGACCTAGGCATAAACCTGTTACAGTGTATTTTTAATGGATGGAACTATGGCATGCATCCCATATGAAGGAAGTCTGGTGTAAATTTGAGATTTCCCCAAATATTTTCCCCCAAAAATGACACAAAAGAGAGTCAGAAAAGTTTTCCATGTGAGTATCTTGATGCTCATTTTTGAGAAGATTAATTCTTGACACTCAGCAATGATTGCTGGTCTCATATAATTACCAGTGGTTAGTGGGGGTGGGCAGGTGTTAAAATAACTCTTCAGCACTAAAATTTCATAAGTACCTGTCTTGGATATGGACCAGGGGTAAAGACCAAACCAAATGTCTGAGTATTTATTTAGTACAGTGAATAAGGCACAGTGAGATTTTGGGCCCTTTTACACGGTTAAGTAGACAGCACAGACAGTGTTGAATGATGCCAGTATATTTTTCATGGGAGGCTGAGTTTAGATATGCTTTTACATTCACCCATTTATGCCCCAGAAATCCCCCTCCCCATCTGACTAAAATGACCTGTTCTGTAAGTGTGTACCACAGGTGGTTTGCCTGCACCCTACCACCTTGACAGTCTAAATTTAGCTGACTCTTTACTTAGTGCCCCTAAACAACTTAGCATGCCCTATAATCATTGAGTGCCTATTTGCCAGGCCTCTAAATGCTACCCAACTCTTTAAGGTCTGCTGATGCAGTAGTGTAACGTGCCCATTGGCTGGCATGTTTTACCGATGAAGACTTGGGGAGTCTGCTTGCCAGCACTTCATTGGGGCATCATGCTGATCTTCCCAAAGCGTAAGCATGACGCTTGAATGTAGCCCTGGCTGCATTAATGCATCATGACAACCAAAATGCATTAATGCATTAGGGTTAGCCCTTAAAGGGTTCAACTCTGTTCAAGACATGTCTAGCAAACATGCACATTTAGTGAGATATCAATAAGGGTCATAATTATTAGAACGGGAGAGTGAGTGAGTAATAAATGTTTAACGCCATTTTGACAACTGAGGTCATATTCATGGCAAGAACTACATTACACATCTTCACAGATGAATGTGTCAGTGCCCATGCATATGTGCACCACACACATATTAGAATGGGACACATAATATTATGATTCAATCAACTTTATGTATCAATTTTGTCAGTAGCTTAAGTCAATCAATTTTCCTTTTTTTTGTGGGGGGGGCAAGGCTCTCCCTCTTTTTTTCTGCCTCGTTCTCTTTCTATTTTGCTCTCTTTCTCTCTCTTCCCTCCCTCTATTGCCTTCCTCTCTTTCTGCCGTTTCCCTCTCTCTTTCTCTCTCTCTCCTTTCCCTCTCCCTCTCTCTCTCTCTTTCTCTCTTTATATCTATCTCTCTTGCTCTCTCTGTGTCTATCTTGCCCTCTCATTTCTTTCCCTCTCTCTGTTCTTTGGACCAAACCAGGATTCCATGCTCACACAGAGGCCCCTGGTGGGCTCTGGCATCTTCACTTTATGCTGAAGAATCAGACTTATGTGTATAAATCTCACTAGAGGGCCCTGTTAAAAACTGGGGAATATCAGGGTAATTCACGGGATTGTAGGTACTATTCCCAGGATCTTCCCGAGAATATGTGCTCACAGATTCACCAGTCGTTCACGGGATTTTCCTGTATCTTGTTTCTAGGGTATGCGCAATTACAAAGGAAAGGTGAAGAACACATTGGAGCTCTAAATATATCTCTGGTGACTTCTTATCCATACCCTTACTAAGTGTTTCTGGTCACGACAGATGGGGGGGGGGACTTCACAACATTCTTCGACACCTTCTTCTCACCTTTACAAATCGTGCCTCGTCCTCATCCGTGATGGTAGCCAGGTAACCACCCTCCTGGGAGCAGCGTTCCTTGGCAGACTGCCAAGTCTCCAGGAAGCGGAAGTTGTCGGGGTCCAGCTGACGGTAGTACCAGTGGTAGTAGCGGTAACAGGAACCGGCATAGTACACATAATCAGGGGGACAACGCGGGCTCTCAGCTGTAAAGATATACACATAGTCAGAGTGGGGCACAGGCGGAAAACTAATCTCTACCACATTCCCAGTGTAGTCCTCTCTAGTAATATAAACAGGGTCTGACAGTCAGCAAAGTCCCCGGTCTCCCCTGTGTTTACACAACTCACCTGATCCACATGATTACTTTGAATATGCATTATCCCTAGGTATCCAACATCTAACCATAGCGTGTCCCCCATGGAGTGGGGGCCCTCAGCTGTAAAGATATAGAAATAGTCAGGGGACAACGGGGACTCTCAGCTGTAAAGATATACATAGTCAGGGGACAGCGGGGGCTCTCAGCTGTAAATGATATACATAGTCAGGGGACAGCAGGGGTTCTCAGCTGTACTGTACTTTGTGCGTAGGTCTTGATTGGTCAGGGCGCTCTGTCACAGTGACGAGCTATGCATATTGGTGTCTCTAAGGATACACACATAGCCAGGGGTCAACGAGGGCTTTCAGCTGTAATGATATATGCTTACATGTAGTCATAAGATATACACTTTGTCAGGGGGGGGGCGACATTTTGCTGTAAGTTTAGGTCTAGACACATAGTCAGTGTGGACTGTTAGCTATAATGGGGGGGGGCATAGGGCTCTTAGCTGTAGAAAGTTGTACACACAGTCACGGGGATAAGGGGAGGGGTCTCTAAGCTGTAGGGTTCAAGTTATATATTCAGACAACGGAACTGTGGTGGCTCTTATCTGTAGAGGTAAAGATGCACGTAGTCAGGAGGACAGCACTGAATCTCAACTGTAGAGTTGCTAAAAATAATCTTGTATCATCACCGAAAACGACGACTCATCAAACCTAAAAAATGTACCAGATTGCTGTTCAGCCTGACAGCACAGCAATCCTTCAGTCTTTTTCTCCCTTAATTAATCAAGATGTAATACCAATCTATTCTCGAACGTCCGTCTTTTGAAATAAAACCTAACAAAACCTGCTTTTTGGCTGCACTGCTTCTTCATGATCAAATGATTTTTTATCTACATTATCCACGTCAATATCCCTATGATGTTTACTCGAAAGGAATTTCTTCCATGTGCTTAATTAGATTACTATCGATTCCACACCCAATACACCTGATGGTCTACCCTATAGTACATATGAAATTTCTTTTCTTTTTCTTTTTCAAACATAAAAAAAAAAATAGTTCAAAGAATCTGATGTCAAAGACTTCATTGACGATTCTTTTGATGGCAAGGTGATGCAGTTCTATGTTATACGATTATGGCAGTACCCGTGTGTGGGGTAATTCTCTTCTGGTGCATACATCTAGATTAAAGATCCTTAGAAAATACCTCTTGCAGCTCTTTTCGTGTCTTTCGACGACGGAAAAATGTTAAAGAAAAGGCAAACAAACCAAAATAGTATTTATTTATTATAATCAGAGTATACCATCATAAGACCTTTTGAAGATTCATATCAAGACAGAAATACTGCATTGAGAAGGTTACAGAGGTTGGTAATAATTATTCAGGTGTAAACTAGACATAACTTAAGATACTGATCACATGACTATAGAAGCAGAGGACTTACTAGATACACCCAACGGCTTAGACAGTTTATGTGAGGTGTAGGACACCTTGAACTCCCAGCGTTGAGGGAACTGTGCTGTAGATGTCGACAGTTCTACACCAAGTTTCTGATTCAAAGGCAACTGAAATGAAATAACAGTCCCCAAAATATCTCAATAACCAGGGCGTATCATATCTGTGGTAATGGAAAGGGTGAGGAGGTTTAGACAACATTCATCCGCTTCTATCTTACTCCTCAGGAACTGATCTAATATGAACCAGAACATTGTTTGTGGATAAATTCACAGCCTAGCTATCGTTCTGATTATGAATTGCAGAGAAAATGACATTGAAATCCATCCCTGAAATCATCATTGCTGAAAATGATAGCCATCAGATGAATTTGGAATCTACTCAGAACCTGCGCAGTATTACTCTATCTGTTGCTCAAGACAATCCGACTGCTATCATATAATATATGATATAATAAGTGATATACTATATCACTTATGATGACTACCCAGGTAGCAAAAATGGTGTGGCCCGAGTCTGGGCCAGAGCGGGCTCCTGATGTGGGCCACACTGGGTTAACACAGTGGGCGCCCGATGGGTTTTGTCCTCAGCAAAGGGTCTGGGCCACACTGGGCTAACCGATTCGGGCACAGATCTGTTTGAAATTGGGCTCACCGATTTGGGCTCAAAGTGAGTTTAACATGGGTTTTTGGTGTGGCCTAAAGTGGGCTGCCCGATTTGATGAAAAATTAGTGGTGACATGTTAAAAATTCTTTTTGAGAAATTTATCCAAAATCTTTTCTTTTTTTTTTTAAAGTCAATAAGCAACAAATCCTTGAGCTAATCTAACCCCCCCCCCCATCACCAAAGCAGTAAATGCAATATCTACCCAAGTGGAAAGGCAGAGCAGTACCATTCATTTGAATCAAACTCATTCAGCCAACACAAGGCACTTTGATTCATTAAATTGACATTCTGGCCTCAATCTTCCCCCACTATTTCCCTATGTAGGAGTAGAGAAGAGAGCCTTCAAGTTCATAATGACTGTACCTCTGCATATCTGCTCTTGTTCCAAGTTCAGTGCAATAGAAATGGTGTTGCCATTCCACTGCTACTCAGATGACCTTGATTTGCACTTTTGACTAGAAACATCTAAGTATTTCCAGACTATGAGAATGTCTGCACATTATTACTTCATATCTGATTTAGTAGTCTATTCCAGTTGTCCTATGTCTAAAAGAAATAAGTTTGGTATGGGTAGTAGAATTCTGCCTGGAGTGCTGTGAAACCACTTTGTAGTGAGTCTGCCATGGACTAGCCTACAGGGGCAGGGGATATTTTTGGTTTCTCAATTGCCTCTATATATAGTCCTCTTATACCTGGCCAAGTGTGGGACCTGTTTGCCCCCACACCACAAATACACCTTGCAAGCCTACTAGTACAAAGAAAGACATGAAGCTGTTCTTTCCAGGACTAGTCAGTGTTGCCTTTTACATGAAATATCTGGATCCCTACTATGAACCTACCTGTGTATTAATGGTATAGGGAAAGTGTCCTACAGCAGTGGTGGAGGGAAGGGAGGGGGGAGGGCAGGGCAGGGTGAGAGGAGGGCAGGGCAGGGTGAGAAGAGGGCAAGGCAGGGTGAGATGAGGGCAGGGCAGGGCAGGGTGAGAGCAGGGCAGGGCATGTGAGCAAAGGAGATGCCAGGGCAGTGCAGGGTGAGAGTAGGACAGGGCAGGGTGAGAGGGCAGGGCAGGGTGAGAGCAGGGCAGGGGAAGAGCAGGGCAGGGCAGGGTGAGAGCAGGGCAGGGCAGGGCATGTGAGCGAAGGAGATGCCAGGGCAGTGCAGGGTGAGAGTAGGGCATGGCAGGGCGAGAGCAGGTCAGGGCAGGGTGAGAGCAGGGCAGGGCAAGGGTGAGAGCAGGGCAGGGTGAGAGGAGGGCAGGGCAGGATGAGAGTAGGGCAGGGCAAGGCAGGGTGAGGGCTGGGAGTGAGAGTGAGTGAGTAATAGATGTTTAACGCCATTTCGACAGCTAAGGTCATATTCATGGCGAGATCCTCATTACACAAATTCACAGAGGAATGTGTCAGTGCCTGCGCATATGTGCACCACACACATCCTGAGGGGATAGGAAAGAGGAGAAATAGACCATTTTAAGTGGGCTAGGGAGGCCCAGGGAGGGCAGGGTGACAGAAGGGCAGGGCAGAGCGGGGTGAGAGGGGGAAAGGGCAGGGCAGGTTGAGTGGAATGAGCAGGAGATGGAAGGGGTAGGGGATGGATAGGGGAGGGACGAACAAAAAAGAGAGAGGGAGGGGGAACACTCATCACAGAGTTTAGAACAGTTCAGAAGATGAGGCTGCCCTGTCCAAACCCACTCTCACCCCAGACTGGGAAGACTTTATGCAGCTAAGTACCCATCTTGGGATGCCCATTTTGAAACCATCCTGGGCCCAATGTGGTTGCCCATTTTAAAGCTGACCAGTGCCCAAATCGGTCGGCCCAATGTGGCCCAGACCGTATGCTGAGGACAAAACCCGTTGGGAGCCCAACGGGCTCAAGTGGGTTTGCCCGATTTGGGCTGCCCTGTGTGGCCCTGACTGGAAACCCAGCATCTGCCGAACCTAAAACCCATGTACTGAATACTGCCCGCTTTGAACCACCTTATCCCGGGTAAAACCAATTTGGCCCCGAGCGGGCTTGCTACATGGGTATGCATGATGGTACCTTGATTGGGTCGTCAAGTAGCCGGAGCTGCTCATGCTGACACACCCGGAGCAGCTCGGCCTCCCAGTGCCGCCTCAGGCTAGAGTCACGGGCTATCTCCAACACTAAAAGGTAAAGGCTATGATTTGGTAAAATCTTTTATATACTTAGCCTACTATGATATATAATTTCATAAAATGGGGAAAATCCTCAAAAAACAAACAAACAGACTGATGGAATGGCATCCCAAACGGGTGTCCACCCTGCAATTGTTATCACAATTGCCAATTGCTTTGTCCCAGGTTATGGGATTTCATCAATAACGTTTTGGCTGGTAAATTTACCTTCTTTAGTGAGTAGATATTATTGAGTATTGTGTCAGATATAGTAGCCTATACATCATGTGATGTGTGTACAATCTTAGAAAAGGCTCCATTCAAATACATGCACATATAAATCATACAAAACTTTTAGAAAAAGCCCAGACAGCAGGCGAAATCAGTGTAAAGAAGGTTCACCACTGCCCTGAATGGGGTAGTTGGGGATCATTGTCGCCCCCTACACAAAACCGTCCAAACTACTTACTAGTCAGACTGCCATCTTCTGGCAGTCTATAATACTTCAACAGATCACGTGGGGCCGGTGTCTTTCCCGCCCCAGTTTGACTGTCTTTGTCGTCGAGCCTACACGCTTCTCAATTTTCTTCCATCCCTGCCACCCCAAAATTTTCATTTTTCTGTGTTTATTACAATTTTATACTTCATACTTCGTATTACACCTGTGTTTACATGTCTACATGATATTTATCACATTTACATATTATTTTACACTCGATATTCATTAGCAACTCCTAACAATGTTCATTTTATTCACATTAGTCCAACCACATATGGGTTATATTATGTGTATTTTATTATCACAAATCTAATAACAAAATATGAATTTGTCCAATCTGTGTTCGGCGTCTTGTAGGGGGGGGGGCTGCGATAATGTATAAAATTCTACCGTCAACTCACATCTAAAGAAGGTTTCACAATCTCCTAGCAGAGACGGCCCCCTAACATAAACCACCGTCACCACAAAATAACGGTCACTAGGGGGCGACACGATCCACGTCCACAGACTCGGCATGACGTCACCAGGCAGCCGTGGTGACGTCATCACCCCACAAGATGACGTCATGAGGACGGTACCAGGGGTCGTCATCTCATCAAAGCCACATTCAGTCGGTGCTATGTGAAAGTAAAATGTATAAGTGTACATGTATTGACATTTAATCTTGTTCTACAAATGTCTGCAGCTGCAGCCCCGTCTTTGGTGGCGTACAGATATGGCCAATACAACCACGACAATTCCCAGATCTGCATACAGAGATGATAACAGTCCTCCACATCTATCCTATTATGAAAAAGTCTCATGAGCGATCGATTTACCCATTACCGGTGAAGATAACCCCCCTCCCCCGAAAGAATAGATTATATCTATGTCTGATTGTTTGCTTGACCGACTGCTGTTACCAATTACAAAGAATCAACCCTTGTACTCACAGCTGCAGAGTGCTATCTTGGGCATGATTCATGCTCGATGATACACACATACATTCATCACCACTAATTTCCAAACGATGCTTTTAATGCATCACGCCGACCGTAAAGGTTGGTGTACACTCCCAGAGGGCGTTCCAGATTGGATTAGAATCAGAATATGACTGTCCATATGAACCACCCTACCTGCCGTCTGTACCGCTGCACGGAATGTGCCGTTAACACGCCGGCCGCCCCGTGTGTCAGAGTAGAAGACCACCTTGAACTGAGTAGAAGCTGGCTCTATGAGCTGCTCTAACTGCTCCTTGGATGCTCCACAGAACGGACCTGCTCACAATGAATCATTATCCATTATAATATTTATCTCTCCTTTTGCCCCCTGCAGATATACAGACAGTCTTGTTCAGTAGCTGGACAGATCCTTTTGATAGATACATTCATAAATATCATCATGGTTAAAGCCTATCAAAGGTTGACATTTTATCAAAACTCTATATCCGGAAGGAAATCGGAGTGTGAGTAGTACATGGAAATAGTACATTGTACAGGTATGAGGTATTGTAAGGTCTGGGTGAGTAGTATATGGAAATGGTACACTGTATGAGGCATTGTAAGGGCAGTGTGAGTAGTATAACGAAATGGTACACTGTATGAAGCATTGTAAGGGCAGTGTGAGAAGTATATGGAAATGGTACACTGTATGAGGCATTGTAAGGGCAGTGTGAGAAGTATATGGAAATGGTACACTGTATGAGGCATTGTAAGGGCAGTGTGAGTAGTATATGGAAATGGTACACTGTATGAAGCATTGTAAGGGCAGTGTGAGTAGTATATGGAAATGGCACACTGTATGAGGCATTGTAAGGTCAGTGTGAGCAGTATGATTATGGAAATGGTACACTGTGTGAGGCATTGTAAGGTCAGTGTGAGAAGTATATGGAAATGGTTCACTGTGTGAGGCATTGTAAGGGCAGTGTGAGTAGTATATAGAAATGGTACACTGTGTGAGGCATTGTAAGGTCAGTGTGAGTAGTATATTGAAATGGTACACTGTGTGAGGCATTGTAAGGTCAGTGTGAGTAGTATATAGAAATGGTACACTGTGTGAGGTATTGTAAGGGCAGTGTGAGTAGTATATGGAAATGGTACACTGTATGAGGCATTGGAAGGTCAGTGTGAGTAGTATATGGAAATGGTACACTGTGTGAGGCATTGTAAGGGCAGTGTGAGAAGTATATGGAAATGGTTCACTGTGTGAGGCATTGTAAGGTCAGTGTGAGAAGTATATGGAAATGGTACACTGTGTGAGGCATTGTAAGGGCAGTGTGAGAAGTATATGGAAATGGTTCACTGTGTGAGGCATTGTAAGGGCAGTGTGAGTAGTATATGGAAATGATACACTGTATGAGGCATTTGAAGGTCATTGTGAGTACCGTAAAACCCTGCGTATAAGCCGTCCCCACGTATCAGCCGCACCCTGAGTTTGTGAATTAACCTCAAAATATAAAAAAATTCATAACCTTTTTCTAACCAATGGATTTTCAAAATTTTAAAACCTATGTGCCCCTGAGGTGTACCCCTACCCTCCTAGACCAATGAAAATGTTGAGGGAAGGTATGAGGAGGAGCTGCAGCTATCTACCCCCCACCCTCCCTCCCCTCCCCCTGTGTTTGAA
The DNA here is from genome assembly GCA_949317995.1 of Acholoe squamosa. Lineage (NCBI taxonomy): Eukaryota > Metazoa > Annelida > Polychaeta > Phyllodocida > Polynoidae > Acholoe > Acholoe squamosa. The sequence goes on along the minus strand of OX439040.1, from coordinate 51,414,060 downwards.
ATAGTCTAAAAGCCGCGGCTTATACGCGAGGTTTTACGGTAGTATATGGGAATGGTACACTTTATGTGGGGTAATAAGGTCTGTGTGAGTAGCATACGGAAATGGTACACTGTATGAGGCATTGTAAGGTCAGTGTGAGTAGTATAATTATGGAAATGGTACACTGTGTGAGGCATTGTAAGGTCAGTGTGAGTAGTATATGGAAATGGTACACTGTATGAGGCATTGTAAGGGCAGTGTGAGAAGTATATGGAAATGGTACACTGTATGAGGCATTGTAAGGTCAGTGTGAGTAGTATATGGAAATGGTACACTGTATGATGCATTGTAAGGGCAGTGTGAGTAGTATATGGAAATGATACACTGTATGAGGCATTTGAAGGTCATTGTGAGTACCGTAAAACCCTGCGTATAAGCCGTCCCCACGTATCAGCCGCACCCTGAGTTTGTGAATTAACCTCAAAATATAAAAAAATTCATAACCTTTTTCTAACCAATGGATTTTCAAAATTTTAAAACCTATGTGCCCCTGAGGTGTACCCCTACCCTCCTAGACCAATGAAAATGTTGAGGGAAGGTATGAGGAGGAGCTGCAGCTATCTACCCCCCACCCTCCCTCCCCTCCCCCTGTGTTTGAAATAGTCTAAAAGCCGCGGCTTATACGCGAGGTTTTACGGTAGTATATGGGAATGGTACACTTTATGTGGGGTAATAAGGTCTGTGTGAGTAGCATACGGAAATGGTACACTGTATGAGGCATTGTAAGGTCAGTGTGAGTAGTATAATTATGGAAATGGTACACTGTGTGAGGCATTGTAAGGTCATTGTGAGTAGTATATGGAAATGGTACACTGTATGAGGCATTGTAAGGGCAGTGTGAGAAGTATATGGAAATGGTACACTGTATGAGGCATTGTAAGGTCAGTGTGAGTAGTATATGGAAATGGTACACTGTATGAGGCATTGTAAGGGCAGTGTGAGTAGTATATGGAAATGATGTAATTTATGAGGTATTCTTATTTTTGTGCCAGTGGTCTCAGTTAGATATAACAAAACGGCACCTCCGTAGGAAACTAAAACTCAAAGAACAGAAGAAATATTATAATATGTCCAGAAGAATTGTGATGGAAGAGAACTGACAGTATTCATGAGTTGTGGGTGAAGAGATCGGTAAGATCCAAAGTAAAACTCCATCTCATTTTAATGTTTTCATTGGAAAAGGAAAGATTATTTTCCCCAATCTCGTTATATACGAGAGTATTTTGTAAAGCCGTATATTAATTTAGAAAACTAATAAGAACCAGAGACACCATAAAAAGGGCTTATCAATGTCTGTGAACCTTTCATTACGAATCTCCTATATATACAGTGCGAGATCACAACATCAAACGAGGGTATTTTTCAATGAAACCATGATTGGATGAAGTCTCTCACAAAAACTCTGTTGAAGATAATGACCATGGGTTGGGGACGAGGGGATGGGCTAGACAAGAGGATGGGTGTCCATATTGAAACAGACAGGATTTACACGGTGTGGTGCACTTATTGTACAGATGAAAAAGATAGATATTGTACTTTGAAGATCAAAGTGTGCATATGCCGTGAGCTGGGTGATCATATCATAGCATCTTGACATAGAACGGTGCAGGGTAATATGGTCCTCTATATTCAGTTTTGTCACTTTGAATATCTAAAATAAAGGGATATATCATTCCCATCCCTATTTTCCTTCATGAGCCTGAAAGACTAGACTTCATACAAACTTCATAAAGAAAGAAAACAACAATTTTCTCAATGTACATTACCTCTATGAAATATCATAAAGTTGAAATAACTTGTCTGGTTGTGTGTCGATATTAATCTATTTTTGAAAGTTTCCTTCAAATCTACGTATTGTGTCTCTCACATGGGATATTGTGATTCAATATATTTCAGTCCATTTCATAGCATAGACATGTGGCTCGTTAGGGATAGCACTACATAACCAAATAGGGAGATTGGATTTGGCACATATTAATTCACAATGTACCGGTATACTATGTGAAGAATTAGCTCATGATTGACTATACACACACCATATTTGGTGGCATCCACTGTTGCACCACCATATATAACAACGCCGTCTGCATCGCACGACGCACCATGCCGCACAATGTCAAGGTCAAGCACTTGTAGGGACGCTAGGAGGTCACTTCCGGTTTGAATAAGCCAACTACAATAGAGTGCTGTAGAAAAAATGGAAACCATCTTTATTGATACCGTAAGTAGGTGGAACGCTTCAAGTTATCCTAAATTCTATGATGGTGAGGAACAGGTAATCTATTATCGGCCAATTTTAAGATTAAATCTTAAAATCGGCCTATAATGAGATGATAAACTTAGCATGAGGTGTGATAGTACGTTCAAATGGTTCTAGAAAAATGCACATAGGGCCTATTTGTTAAGAATGTCCATAAAACAAAACCGTTGATGCAGTGCTAAATATATTTTGGTATATTGTATACCTGGTAAATAACCAGGGTCATTGAACTGGTGAGACTCTTTTGACGCCATGATGAAGACCGGCCGTTTAGGAGTCACCAGGCTGTTTTCTGTGCTCGGACTGCTAGTGGAGGATGAATAAAGGGGACGGTAACATCCAGACAGGGTGGGAAACCAATCTGCAAAAGGGGAAACACAAGGGTGGAAATTATCACATGAAGTGGTAATTATTTGATCAAATAGGTCTGGTATGATATGGATATATTTTTATTTAATTATTTGGTGATCCCACTGCCAGGTTAGAAAAGATCTACACTCACAGAAAATTCGTTCTGCTTAGCTACTCACAATAACACTTCGACATATGTAGGATGTGTACGAGGGGCAGCCATAGAAGAGGATGATCTCGAAATTCCTTACACCCCCCATTACCACCTACCAATATGAGAGAGGCGATGATCACTTTAGCCTAAATCATACCTTTGGATGAGAAAACCACGTCAAAGCGGAAGTCAGCATCGTTGTTAGTGCGCATGACATAGACAAGCACTTGGAAGGTTGACCCCGTGGCCTCACCCTGTCGGCTTGTAGATGACCTTGAAGGGTCAATTGCGATGTCTACCAAGGATGCCGATTCTTCACAGCACCCGTCAAAGATCTACATTTTGAAGGCGTTTAAACTTTTGTAATGGATATCTTTCGTCTGAATAGGTTTCCAATGTTTACAAGAGTCACATTATCAGGTCTTCACTTGCTCAGTGTCTTTCTCATTTTATGAAAGGCTGGGGTTACTCGGCCAAATGGATAGGTGCTTATGACAAATTCTTCGGGATAAATCATACTAATAATGACAGAAGGTTCTAAAGACAAACTTAATTCTAAGAGGGGATGCCAAAGTGAAGAAAGGGACCTGGCGTTCTCCATGATACCTTTATCACTGTCCTGTCGGTACTGGTGACGCTCCACTGTAGACTGATCACCATACCCACTGGTACCCTGACCCGCCACTTCTGTAGGACACCACTAGGGGTCTCCACCTGTATTGGTGACGTCATAGAGGAGAAGCTCCCAGACGGACCCTCTATCTCCTTCATTGGGCTGAGGAATCTCCACTTGTTACCATCTAGAATAGGGGGTGAAAATAGGAATAGGTATGAGAGTGGTTCAAAGATGAATTGGTGGATGTTTTTCTTTTCTTTTTTTCATTTTTCTTTTAATTGTTTTTCAATATTCCCTCAACAACTTGAATGTATAGTGGCACTGGCTAAGTAGGCCTACTGAAGTCACATAATATACATTGTATTCTTTCTGTATTGTACATTGTAGAGAGAATCAAACTTCAAAGTCTACCACTTCTTATTAAGGCAAAAATTAAGGGCAGATATTGGCCAACATCTAGGCCATATGATAGCATCATTACCTTGTGCCTCATAGACCATGTTAATGCTGTAGTTGTCTGACCAGGAGACACCAGTGAGGACCATGGTGACGTGACGTCCTGTGGACGTGACGGACCAGGGGAAGGTACGCCCACAGTAACGTTGGATGAGGCCGGTACCTTCTGTAGAACTGTCGTACACAGCAAGACCTCCACCAGAACAACTCCTGTCTGTATTGAAGCCAAGTGTGTGAGGGCAGAAAAGGTGTGGAGAACCAAATGAATTTGGGTTTAGTTAGTGATCCATTTTGAATAATGCTAGACCCAGAAGTTCTTTCCGTATGAACGTTCAAACCATACATAGGCCCTTCAGGTTAAATATACTGATGCCACCAATTTAGAGAAATAGACAGTGTGTAGCAGACGCTGCAGTGTTATTTGCAAGGCTCGATTATTACAATTCAGAGTGCATACTCTTCATCCAAAAACCATATAGAAGAGTACTAGCTATGTAGGTCTGTATGGATTTGGGTAATGGTTTATGAACTTACCTGTGTCCTGTATGTTGAAGGCGCTGAAGGTGAGTTTGACCACTTTGCCCTGTCTAACAGAGATGCTCCAGCGGCACTCAGTGGCGCCCCCATGTGGACCTTTCTGTACCTCAATCTGCCCACAGTCCGCCAAGAGGCGGCGCGCAGTACCACATCCAGACTCACCAGTGCCTCTGCCACACTCTGAAAGTATAAATAATGATAGATTTAAATTTACCACGGTACATTTGTAGGCCTGTCATCATAAATATCGTGACTGTATACATGAAGAAATGAGATCTTTTTCAACTTCACTAGCTTTATGTCACATGTTACATCGCGACTCCCTTCTTTTAGTCAGAAAACATCACCATAGTCAGCTAAAGCCCTACTCCAAAATCTCCTAACTTATAATCACCCAAGAATATGGCAGTGATGGCGAAGGACAATATCACTTACTGTTCTCATTATAGGTAAGACGGAAACCTTCATTCTGTATAGAGGAATCCGACGTGAAGAGCACATATACTGAATTACTTGTAGATTGTATGGGTAGTCTGTTGACAAAATCAAGTATAACTATAAGATTGTGCTGTGAATAATCATAATAGTAGACCCGCACTTAGTGTAAGAATATCCTCCATTTCCCTTACAAAAACAGGACTCAACTGATCGCCTAGACAATATGGACTGTGACATTGCACCAATAGTTGAGGAATTGAAGAACATCTCCCTTGCAAGGTGATGAGATTTCAATAAAATAAATCATAGTATTCACGTTTTTCATCCACATGATGCCAATTGATATTTCAAGGCATATGATACAAATTCGTTGTTTCGTTCTTTCTTTCTATAATTTAGTAGTCATGAATCTCACTTGAGAGGTGCCCGGCTCACATCACATACTGGACCCAGAAGTATTGGACTGACAGCGGATGTTCCATCGTACACAACTAACTTATCAAACACGCAGCCCTTCCCTGCCTCCATCACCAGGGACTCCAACCTGAAGTATGATATTACTGTACACGTTAGGATACACCCCAAAGTCAAATCTTCGAGGTAAGTATTCACAAAAGTGAGGTATAGATTCTTTATGTTATTTTTGTGCTATACCAAGGTTGTGGAATCTCTAGTGGGCGCAGTCATTGTTTGAGCTGGTTACCAGCAAGTTATCACTCTTAAGACTTATCAGATGGGGACTAGATGTATACAGTTGCCCCCCGAGAACCATTAAATAGGGCGAATCATTTCATTGGTTATAAATACTTCCAGCTAGGCAGTGTGACGGGATGCATTATTGACCAATGGAATCAGTACCTTCATTCACTGCAGACCTTTTAGGGCGCACACCTACCAGATGGTCCCCACCATGCTGGCTGTTATCAGTGCTTATCTCACAAGGTACCATATCAAACAATGGTGACCCACTGTATGACCTGGAGGGTGTTGCTTCTATAGTAAAAGGAAGAGCTGGCTAAAAATGCCCTCGTTTCCAGTCCTTTCTTTTCATGTAGCTATAACTTGTCCCTTTTGTTGCTCACAAGTGGGAATTCAAGTATGGTGCTAAAAAAGGGGGATTTGAGTAGGTACCTAGTTGGGAGAAGTAGTCAGTATAATATACTATAGAGTTTGTGACATGAGTAGGTACCCGGTAGTGCAGCTCTCTCTGTTTTAAACAAGGCAGGTGACTTTTCAGGCTAATGTGGTGAGTGCAAGTTGAATGGTGAAGCAGAGCGTGACTTCTTTTGAAAAGAGGGTACCTACTGACAGCTCTTTTTACCATAGGAGCAACACGCTCCTGGAATCTCGCTATATCATTACCTGAGGGTAAGTGTCTTGCCGGGTGAGGTAGTCACCGTCCAGTTACACTGTGAGAGGGCCGGGTAGCGTCTGGGGAACTGTGGGGATGTCACCTCACCAGCAGGTCCCTCCAGATGGGCCTCACCACAATCATACCAAGGCTCTCCAGCAAAGCCTACAAGATAACATCAATCTTACTGACATTTACCAGACATAGGTAGTTCAAGCAGTTGAATCTTTACAATAGAATACAAAAAAAGAGAAAGATTTATATACACCTTACGAAATGAAAACACTTTTTTGAATCAGATATTGAATGGGAATGGCATTTAATGATGCTATAAATCACCCTTGTAGTTAAAGTCTTAAGCTTGGTAAATTGTGTATTATGGCACAGCGCAATCACAAATCAGTGTATAAGTTTTTCTTTTCGTCGACTAAATTTGAATATATTAGGGGAAAACAGTCTTACCCTCGCAGTTGGCCCCAACATATCCATCAGAACATCGACATTCCGTCTCCAGGGTGCCGCCAATAAAGGCACATTTGCCCCCATACGTACATGGGTTTGGGTCACATGCTACGCTCCCTAAGGGCCAGTGATGTGCAAGTTTAGGCAATATCAGACCAGGTGGATACTTTCTTAACTACTGGTGTTATGTCAAATGCGTAGAGGTACCTGATGAATACTTGGGCAATATTCTATCGATATACATATGTGGGTTATGTTGAGAAGTGAATGATGCTTACTTTCACAGATGTAGCCCTGAACCTGCTGACTGTTGACTTCACAGCCAAAGTCCACCCAGTAGTAGGCAGAGAAGGACACCTTCCGCACTGTCCAGAACCTGTCAGTATGGCATACTGTTAAGTTACTATTGTTATCTAAAGAACAGTTATAGTGATATCTTAACATACTCTAAATTTGCCATATGAACTATAGGAGCTTGCTATGAAATGGGAGTAATAATGATGAGGCCAGGGGTGCATTGGTGGGGCATGAAGCATGAATAGCCAATGCCTACCTTTGGTAAAAAAGTAGGACTATATGTATTGTGTATCATTACTGATATTCAAGTACAGCAGGACCCTGCAGCACGATGCTATTTAGTATAGATTGAGGTCAACTGGATCCAAAGCCCTTTCAATCACCTGTTTTTACCTCTGAGGTCAGTCTGATATGCAGGAGCACATAGGCCCACGCATTTCCAGAGGGGAAGGGCATCAAATGCCACATGGTTACTGATTATAATGGGTGATAAAGGAGATTACCGTGAACTATAAAGCAGATCACTGCTTAAGGTGAGCCTGCTGCCTTACCTGTAGTTGGTTAGCACAGCACATATCTCCTTATCTTTGTCTTCGTTAGGTTCTCCAGGGTACCACTCACTCCAGGGGTCAGACGGCAGAGGCACGCGGGACCCGTCAGCCCACAACCACTCAGCACCTTATGACATCAGTTATAAGGGCTACACTTGTTATTTACATAGGTAGAAGGCCTTGATTCTGATTTTTATGTCTATATTCACGAGATTAGCCCCCGCACCAAGTTAATGCCCCCAGTATGTAAAAAGTGATGACTTTCTCCATCAAGTGCAATTATTGGGGGCTGTACTTACTTTGTGAAGAAGAACCAGCCCCAATGAAGACAGTCAGCGTCCGTGACTTCAGCACACGTGACACAAGGAACTGGTGCTGACCCCTATCGTGAACGCTGACCAGCAACGCTCCCTGCTCTCTACAGGCCTCAGCAGCACTGCGTGACGTAGCCATGGCGTCATCAAAGAAACGGTACTCACGACGTCCATATGACGTCCATACGTCATCCTGCAGATGTTCAGCTGAATCGACGGGGGGTGTGCATCCGAAAGGTATTCGGGAGGAAAAGATCTTTGGATGAATTTTGATCTCATTGATAGCAAACCTATTTTTCTGTTTATGAATCATAATATAAATTTGATCGACAAACTTGGCACAAGCATCCTATGATGCCAGTGATACCAAATCTGGGGACAGAACTGGATAACTTTCTGGATTCACATTATGGCCTAGGGCCCAAAAATGTTACCTCAAAAATGTTTACTCTACCGAATTGTTCTATTTTAGAAGTTTGACAAGTAATTTATCTTTCTCCTTTCTACTTTCCCAGAATATCAGGGATTCACTCCAGTTGGCATAAAACATACGTTTACAGGTGGCGTAGTAATCGTCACAGCAGTTCTCATAGGTGAAACACGCCTCGTTACAGTAGCAGGGTAGTCCAGGGATGTACCCCTCCGTGCACCGACCTAAGCATGATATCCAGTCCACGGCCACCTCCGTGGTAGCAGCCCCGGGATTGCTACCCCTGACATCTAGAAAATTATTATTATTATTATTATTATTATTATTATTATTATTATTATTATTATTATTATTATTATTATTATTATTATTATTATTATTATTATTATTATTATTATTATTATTATTATTATTATTATCAAATTAATGCAATCGTATACATTATGGCCCATAATGATATGTATGTTCATATCAAAATGTGTCAATAAGCGTGAGTTACAGTCAGGCCAGTGCTACGTCACGTGGTTGTTTAATACCTGCGGGCAAACATTTCATACACGTGGTTAGGCAGCTATGTCATTAGTAGGTACCCTCAAAATGTTCATTTCTATCATTAGATAAACAAAGACACCTGTAAAATTTATGAAATCTCATTACTGAATGAATTACAGTATCTAACAATTGAATTAAGACCTACAGATAGGATCCCAACGTATTCATGGTAATTACCAATGGGATAGATAATCACCTTATTTGGCATGTACACACAAAGGTAAATTCAGTTCATTGGGTTTTTTTTTTGCCCGCAGAGACCCATATAATAAGAATCAGTAACTGTAGCTGACGCTATACTATGGGCTCACTGAAGGCTCAACGCAGAGGGGGTGGGAACTTTGCAGGGAGTATCTTATATAGGAATGTTCAGTTGAATCATATTTTCTGGACACGAAGAGCATTAGGATTGTGAATTATAGAAGGGATGAGACCTTCATTGCATGTATCAACTTGTTTCTTTTCCCCAAACCCATTGTTCAAAAGAGTCAAGGGACTTTCAGTGACGCACACTTTCTACCCTTCTCTTCACAAACTCGACATGGAGACTGACCTGAGTTGGTGCGCATTCTTCGAAGGCAGATCACTTTGGCTGGAAACTACTTTGGAACCCTGAGTTATAAACCCTCAGGACACTACCGTGCATTAAGTAGTACAGGAAGCAGCAAAGCATAGTAGGAGTACATTGTACCTGTATTCATTCCACACTATGCCCCACTCATTAGTAGGCAGGAATACCACTCACCCTTCAAGCATAGGTTATGTTTTTCTAGTCTGAAACATAAGCTTGAGGAGTGACAAATTGAGGGTCATTCTAGTGGTTACTAGTTCCATAATATAGCGCTATAGGTACGAATGTAGCTGGAAACCTGATGATATGACAGATATACCGACTTTGCATACCTAAATAACTTTTCACACCACGTTGAGGTTTGAAGCCCCTTCTATTATAGTGGTGGTCCATTGGATATTATGCAAGTGGATTATGCGATTGATTTCCTGCTAGCCTTGGTCCACGGTCCATGAGAGAATATGTGGCAAATGTGCAACATATGGACACAATGCCCTATTTCATCTTTAATTAATGCATTATGTTGCAGAGACCAACACAAGACTATATTATTTTACCGGCAATGTACAGACGACGATCAGGGCATAACTTAACAATGAGAAGTCAATTAATCAATACGAAACACGGGGCAGGCTCTAGCCTATGCATCAAATAATTATGTCACAAACTCCAGAGAGTTTTGCCTTAGACTTTAGTGGCTTTATCACTGTTTATCTACGTAAAGTTGCGTGTATTTGTAAAGGTATTATGGTTGCTAGGTAAATCATAAGTAGTTCAATGATGTAATGCACTAGGGGGACACCATTAAGGCTTAAAAAGGGGAAACCAGACCGAAAATTGTATTATACTAGATTTTCATGAGAATTTCAACAGTCCTACAAGGAAATTTCCATTTTTTGGTGCAAACCTTCTGAATTTGGAATGCAAATAGAACGTTTTTAGGGCATTTCAGGGCATAAATCAGTGTATTTGTTCATATGTGTTGCCATGGAAACAAGACTTCCACTCAAAGTAGAGGAATAAAAAAAGCCCATTGATAGCCCCAATCACAGGGATGAATATACTCAAAAAATGGTAAAAATCCTATTTTTAGGTCAAATTCTATAAGGAAATGATTTTAAAGAACATGATAAATTTCCTTATTTGCATAATAATGCATACTTATACTTATCTCACGATATCTCGGGAAATAGGCAAGTTAGAGCTTATTTGGTACATCGATATGTTACTGACCACCCAAATTCATAGAGCCATAACTCAAAAACTAGCAGAGATATTTTCTAATGTAATACATCATTGAAAAGCTCATGACTTGAATTTAGAAATTGACTTTTCCCCTTGGGGGACCCTTTTGCCTTGGCTGGACACGTCATAAATTCATATTTACCTTAATGTCAGAATTGGGGTCTATAGTTTGGTAGAGAATTCACAATTGCTGGCAAAAGGATATTTTATAAATACTTTTGTACTAACCTGAAGATGTCAGTAGGATTGTCATCAGCAGCAGCCTGACTCTGTAGGCTAGCATCATGCCCTCTCCTACACCCCATCTGGCCCACAGGGAGTCTGAGCCGATCAGCCTCTTAGATTAGCCTCTATCACCCTTATCAACAAAGACACCCAACCCACCCCAGCTCTGATTTGGTAGGTTCCGATACCAAGCACCGCAGGTATCAGACCAATCAGGTGTAGATCCAACACTATTTTAACCCCCTGAAACCACGCCCACATCACACGACCCCCAACTTCTGCTATCTTATAAGCTACTTATAGTTGATTGCCAAGGCATCCTTCATAAAGTATTGGGAACGACAATGTTGATTGGACAAGGCTAGGATTCATGGCCATCACCAAAATATAATAATGGTATAAAAATTCGATTTTGTGCTTAATTGAAGTTTGTGATAAACCCGATTACCTTACTTGCTCTTTATGGATTTCCTAAAGTGAAAACAAATGTAAATATTATAACCATGGTATACATTTCGAGCTGAACATAATCGTTGATTCAATGTTGGATTAGCGTAGATATTACCACAATACCACACGTAATTATAAGGGAATGAGGCACACACAGGGCGCACCTGGAGTCAAATGTTGCCATTTAAGTACTGTCCTCCATGGCATAACTTCCTAGTATAACTGCATAATTATAGGCACATCCTAAAATTCTGCTGACCCCATAACTCACATATAGGTCGACCATTATAAATGCGAGATAGATCAAGAAACACTCAGATAATGACGAGAATATTGACTCACTCCAACCAAGAATGTTCAGATATTCATTCAAAGTTGAATCGGAATTCAATTATGGCTGTGAAGATGAGCGCTGAGAGTTCATGATCTTGTTGGAATGGTCTCCTAAGCCTGTAAAAGCAAATAGGCCTACTAGAAATCAACTACCTCTACGCCTTCATGTTCCTACCTTTTCCTTGTTTTATAGATCATAGATAACTATCCTTTGATAAGAGAAAAGAGAAAGCAATCATTTATGAAGAGATGTGGTTTACTATGCAAAAAAAAAAAAAAGGTAAGGATGTGGATATTGAGTAGGCTCATAAAATATTTTCAAGAACTCCTGCCATCTTTGAGGGGAACGCTGAGCTCAAATTACTAGACTCAGTTATAGCTGCAGGGCGATTTTGAACTAGTTGTATAGGAATAGTTATTCCACGATTTCTGGGATTCTCAGTGCTTTTCCTGGATATTCCCATGCACATACCTGTCGATATTGCACACCATGAAGGCTGTAGCATCACTTTTGTAAGGCGTGCGGTTATCCATGGATAACATGCCTCCTTACATGGATAAAATGCCTCCTTACATGGATAACATGCCTCCTTACATGTCCTTACATTTCATATGTTACATGGTAAAACCCACAAAGTCTTATGGCCAGGGCAGGGCTTGAACCTGCAGTCTCAGATCCCTAATCCAACTCCCTATGCATTGCGCCACAGGGACTGACGAGTGGTGGCTGGCTATAACCAGGTCTTGATATGATACAAAGGCCGGGGAGGCGACGACTGCATGCTGTCCGCTACCATAACCGCAGGAAGCATTCAAACATAGCCAAGCCGAGACGGGTGCCGAGGCGTGATACGCGGTGGTCTAGTGGTTAGCGCATTGCGCTCAGCCGTCAAAGGTAGGCGGATTGAGTCCTGGTCCGGGCGCATCTTTTTTTTTTTGACGTGTGCGCTGTAGCTGTCCGCTGCTGGGTGACGAGGTGTATGTACCAATTGTACACAAACATAACCGCGAGACGCATTCAAAGCAAGCCAAGCTGAGACAGGCGCTGTAGCTGTCTGCTGCCGGGCGCCGAGGTGTGTGTACCGGTGATCTATTGGTTAGAATGCCAACCCAGAGGCTGCCGGGCGCTGAGGTGTATGTACCGATTGTGTACACACTATGGCTGGCTTCGAGTCCCGGGAAAGGGGAACAATTTTTGTTTTCAACTTGAATTTATTGGTATTCTATTGATTATCTATTGGTTTCGTGGAATAAAATAAGTAGTCAATGGATAATTCATGACTTGTGTGTGTTAGCAAAGGATAATTACATGAGGGCATAGCCTGAGTGTAATTATCCTTTGCTTACACACACTCGTCATAAATTATCCATTGATTACACTGCAAAAATGGTGTTTAGATTTTAAACATGTTTAGGTCTAAACACGTTTAAAACCTAAACATATAGGTCAGTTAGGTGTCTCATCGACTACACATTTAGGAAATGAACACTTTTATTCTAACTACATAAACGTTTATGCTAAACATGTTTAGATGTTTAGAGTTAAAACAGTTGAATAATAGGTGTTTAGATTTAAACATCAATATGTTTAGATACTTGGATGTTAAATCCACACCAGGTAGCAGCACTACCTTTGAATGGACAATCTGCACACAGTTATAATCAATTGTTGTGACAAATGTCTCCGAATCCCATGTTTATCATGGTTTCATTTCATAGAATGTCATGTGAATAGAAAGGGCAATAGAAAATTGACTAGATTCACCTTACACCACCATCATTAGCATAAAATAATCAATAAGCTCCATGACTGACACCTATTTGATGTTATTCTGGAATAGATAAGGCAATGTCCTTCCTGCCAAGCTGTTGTACTTTCTCAAGTCTCTCATTCTGGTACAGTGTGTAATACATGTACACATATATAGCTGTGGCAGACATCTTTGGAGTCTTTGACAAGTAAATACCTGTTGATATCCTCCCAATAAATGAGAAAACAAACAAAATATCTCTCTCTTTTTAATGCATACATGTCTGCAAACCTTAACATTCCATCAAATCATTTAAACATCTAAACACAAAAGTTCATAAACACCTAAACACAAAAATCATAGATATCTAAACACAAAGTTTTAACCTAAACACCCACATTTCTAAAAACTTGAGCTAAGCACATTGTTTGGCTAAACATGTTTAGGAAATTAATGTGATTACAAAAACGTTGCAAGAATATGTTTAGAATTGTGTTTAGGATCTAAACACCATTTCTGCAGTGTACTTGTTCAATACACATAGAATGAGTTGTATGGTCTGTTGCATAGTGAACCCTATTATCAAAATGGTCATTCCTGCAATCGCTTGAAAAGCACAATTTGATGTGATGTGTGAAAATGGGTCTTAGTCCAGGGTACAATGTACATGTCACATGATTATCATATGTGAGTTAGTCTGATTATACAGACCTAGTCCAATTTCTAGTTGCAGACCAGACCCGACTCAGACTCCAGTAGCAGTGCTAGCAATTCCCCTGATAAGCCTTGTGTCCACAGGGCGATAAAATTTACGACAACAAATTCTGTCGTCCATTTCCGATGATAAAACCACATTTATCGTCCATTTCTCACAATAATATCTAACATGTTTGATTTTTGTCATCGTGAATGAACGACAAAAGCCTTTTTTTCGTCGGGAATGGATGACAAAGTGGTTTGGTCGTCGGAAATTCTGGCGCTTACCAATTAAGCCGTGTGTCCACATGGCGATAAAACAGCTTTTGTCGGCCGACATTTGAGAAGTCGGCCAACAAAATGACAAAATAACATGTTTGATTTTTGTCATCGAGAATGGACGACAAAAGCCATTTTGTCGTCGGGAATGGATGACAAAAGTGTTTTTTTTATCTCTCTGCAGGGATATATTGTCATCTTTTAACCAGTGCATGGGCACAGACTGCTAGATAAAACTTGATGTTTCGTAGATCAATGATAATCGGCTGATCGTCAACATACATTCAACATTGTGGTCACTGGGTGATTTCATTCTGTTTTAACAAATTCATTGCAATGTTCCAACAACCTTCAGATAATTATGATTCCTCCTCTATCATTTTCAGGACCAGAATTTGTAGCATGTTTGTGACACTAGCTAATTGATAATTCTCAGATTATCAATAATATAAATTTATGTCCATGTATTTTGCCGTACCCTGAGAATAAGGGCATGTTTGTTTAAAAAAACCCTTCCTGTAATTTCTGGTGTTCTCTGAGCTCCTTCTACAGCTCTTGCTCGTTGGGATAAGTAGATTTTTGGCTAGTAATTTTAGAATGTGATCTTCGATTCATAAATACGATATACTAGAAGGCTGTCTTAGAATTAAGAAAGTCATTTAATTCTTTACATAAATTTGCTAATTCAATGGTCAACACGGACAGCAAGGCTTGTTTGCATTGATTATATATGTTAGTGTGACATGACATGCCAGATAATCCCAAACAGTGGCCCGATAATACAAAGCCAAGCAATACGTTCAGCAAAAGTTGCCGAAACCTAGCGTATAAGGTTTATTTACAAGATAGTGGTGAAAACTGAAAGGCAAAGTAAAACTCTGACTGCACATAAAGTGCACGTGTAGGATTATCTAATCATGATAGATGTAATTATATCATGATTACCTAATGCCGTCATTGTTGAAGTTACAAGCAACATTGGGCGTGGCTGCATGTAAGAATATTAATCAATAAAAAAACATTCCTTTGTGTTATTTACAACGGCTTGTTTTCTCTTTCATGACTGATGGTTATGTAACAAACTAGAAAAGGATAAAGTATGATCAAAAAGACTAAACAATTTGATAAGTCGATTTGATGACTTAGACTATCTTTCATTTCGGTATATTCCTTCGTATTCCGTTGTTACCAACTTCGGACAGGATTGGAGGTGAACTGCCCATGTATTTTACGTTTTAAATATACCACGAAGTGCGATTCGTCCTGGATATAAAGACTACGGAAAAGTCAAGCAAGCTTAAACCTCCAGAGTAAAGATTGCATATTTTAGTGCTGACACCTACTGAAAACACCCAATACTGCAAGGTATGACAATCTGATGAACTGCGTAGTATCTTCCCAATAAACACCACGTAGATCCTAGGTATATCTAAGTTGTTTTCCTATCTGTTTGTTCTGAAATCTGTTTTTGGATAAGGTATGTGGACGTTCAAACATTAAGGTTTGTCTACGTTCTACAAAAATATCTGTCTGAAATAGCCAACGTTTTCTATCTCATTAACGTAAACAACGTAGATCAAAATTGGACGTATTTTCATCAAAATGTAGTTTAAAAGGTGCCCCTTGTATCAAAAGTATTTCAGAGTTTGGGTTGGCATTGAACACAGGATTCCTAAAGATTTGAAAATCAGTACTCTACCGACTGAGTTAACCAGGCAAACACTTTTTTATGTACTGCTCACATCGCACAGGATCGGTATGTTTAGTGGCGGACAGGTCTCGGCGACATGCACTAAAATTGATAAGAGCTGATAAGCTGATAACAAGTCTGTCCCTGGAAGTGGGTGTTATCCAGGGTTACAAGGTACTCACCATGACATGTCTTATCAGTGTGCTTTATCAGTTTTAGCAGAATTAATGAAATTCAAAATGGTGGACCCACTGGGAATGGGTCTAGACCTATACGATAGAGAAATGTCTTTCTCCTTGCATGAATATAGGGTTAGGATACATGCAAATCAAAAGTGATTCTATTCCCCTTTCAAATTCACTCCAGAGTTCTCTTTATAAAACTCCTGGTTGCCAAATTCCTGAGTATCTAACATTTCATTCATGAAAGACATGGGATAATATCCCCATTAATAATCATGATCTATGGAAGTGGGACAACGGTTAAGTCCAGCAAATTCTCTACTCTAGCGGGAGTGTACCTTGATCATAATGCATATCCGTAGGACACAACCAATAACACGATTTTAAACTTAAAAACAAATAATCTATGTCAATACCTGGCCACAATGTGAATACAGATGAGGATTTTAACTCAACTCAAGATGTTCGTCCCATTAAGTCATATTTATCAGCATCGATTGCTTTATTTTTCTCTCTACAGTAAAAAGGTTCCTTAAAGGGTGCTTTGTAGCACTTACAATGGCGACCTCCCCTACTTACTAGGTCTCTTACACTAAGATGGCATAATATGAAAATGGGATTTTTATGACTGTTGCATGCGCTTAATCATTAGCTTTAATCCAAGACTATAATCATATCCTAGCATTGAATAGTAAATTTTTGACAGGTATGTATGTGATGCACTGTTTGAAATCTATGGAATCCTGCGCTCTGGACACAGATCTAGCAGTCTAATGTAACACCCTACTCTATTGGTTGGTTGGGGGCATCCTTGCAGCTTCATGTTGTATCCATATCAGGGGGACCAGCATCAATTACTCATCCTCTTGAACATTATCCATACTGACAGCCTCTTTTATACCAGTACTTGGCAGCATAATATTGTAATGTGGACACTTGTTCCTAAGTGCGCAATTTCTACATGATCACCAGGTAGGATGCTATATTCACTTTTGTATAAAGAGATGTGCCACTTTCTGTCCTGACAACCTGCTTCGGTCTCCAAAATAGGTGCCGCATCATTGCAATAAGCCCCATTGATTTTTCAGGTAAAGGCGTCTCCATTTCAAAATCGTGATGTGAATACACCTATGACTAATCTTGTGTACGGCATAGGCCCACAGGGTATGACTATTTAGATGTACAGATTCTGAGGGAGTTGTCCTGTCGGAATATAGGACTATTCTTCATTGGAGTATGAGTAAGCTCTTTTAAATTATGTTACGATGTTGAATTTCACATTAATTCATTCGTGGCGATTGATTTCCCTCCCTCTAAAAAGAATCATAATGAATTTTGTCAATAGGGTAGGGTATGAAGGTCTTACTCGGCCCGGATAACGTGGAACAGATTCTACATGTAGAATGGTTTTTAAGTTATACAATTGTTTTAAAAGTTTAATTTGTTTCTAGGATGATTAAGGCGCCGTTGAGGAGGTACGCCTGGCAATAATCGATTTGATATGCATTGTTAAAAAGATGAAAATAAAAAAAAAACACAAAAAAACGAAAAAACCTTGGTATTCCCAGTATTGCGCATGATGTAGAAAATGTAAGATAACGTAATCTCCCCGTCAAAGGAATGGTCTTTGTGCCCCCCTTGTGGATCCAATGAGAACTAAAACCCCCCATATAAGACGCGCCTTATACGCGGGAGATTACGGTAGTATGCGCAATTCAACCATAACATTGGCATCTATAGAAATTTTGTACTTTAATAGTACTTGCCTGCCTTATTCAAAACTAAGAAACTGGACATATGTGTATTGATCTATTGAGGAAACAAGCAGAATATTTACATTGGTGTGACGTGTTAATGGGATGGTTGCACGTCTAGACAGGGCGTTTGAAGTATTTAATTCTGCCGCATGCATTCACATTCAAGTAGGATGCACCAGAAAGGAAAATTATGTTTCACACGCTGCCTATACCAGAATATGGCTCACCAAAAGCTTTCTTTAATATCATTGAAGTAATTTCCTTTTATAGTCGAGGGCAGACGCAAAATTGATAATTCACTTCTGTGTATGTGATATAATGCAAACATTTAAGGCTTTATGTCAGGTATTTTGACCACGATACCTGAAACACGTATTATTTCCTACGGCCTTAGTATGCGGAACGGCCACCAGGCGTTGGATCGAGCTACTCTGAGCTGCTCCTCGTGAGCAGATAGAGGAACGCAGATGTTGGAGAAACTGCTAAACTGTGGTACAGCGATGGGTCATCTGATATGTGGAATCACTACAGCTCTTCCACTGGTCCTAATTTGTAAGTATATAATCGGAAATTCAGAATTCTAATGTCATGCTGCCTCCTTGTGATAAGTAATAACCTGGCCTGTATAACTGTAAACTGGGAATATATCAGTAACAATAATGATTGGAATTCTTACGCCTTCCCCTCTAGATCTCTACAATGCAGGGTACACCGACTCCAAAATTAATTTGAACAACCTTTTCAAACAGAAGAAGAGATTTCAACCATTGTTGTTTCATAACACTGATTTTTTTTTTTTACTTTCTTTCAATCGGTCAATAATGTGTCTTTCATGAATTTAGAATCACGTTAAAGCACAACCGTGCTTTTGGATTCAATGTGATAGTTTCAATGAGTTGACCAAAAATAAACCCGGAACTGTTTGTTTACAGGGAACGTCTTCAGGTCTCCTGATTATGCTGCTGGTATTTAATATACATTTTCCTTCTTTTACAATTATTACCAATTTATATTTCTTCAGGTTATATCCAGTGAGTATAGAATAATTTGAGAGTAAACTTAATCACCATGATCGGGTAAATTCATAATAGACAGCGTGTATTCCGACATGCCTAAGAGAGTAAACAGAACGTGTTCATTGGTTTGTGATTAATTGCCAAAGAAATGAGATAAAACCTTTGTATTGATTCTAACTTTATGCACGCATTCATGATGAAAATAGCTGGCATTGCCTAGACTATTATCTGAAGTATGGTGCCAAACACCAATACACTATAAAACCTTGTTTAACAATGTAAGACAGCTCACAGGATCCAAGCTACACAACTGCCGGTATTTGGCCGAGTTTCAGGTAACCAGGTAGCCAGAGGACAGTAATGAGAAGAGCCGTAAGATTGTAATCAATCTTATATTGATTACTGTAACTTAGACCATTGTTACATGTCATTGGTAATGGGGGGGGGGTTCAGTTCCCATTCATCTAGACCTCCATAGACTTGTAACCGCATTTATATACCCCATCTTAACTTCAATAAAGATGATTGGGGGGGGGGGGGGTGTAAAACCCCAGATAGCATGGCAAGATTATATCATCTAAATACTATTTGGTGCATCAGCTGTAATCACATTGGCCAATGTGCATCGGTATATTTTGATAAACCATCTATGTTTATCTACCAATTCCTTTCACATGAAGGGTTTCGCATCCCAGACTTTGATGATTTTGAGGAAATCATGAACCAAATGTACAAACCTGACTTTGACCTGTCCGACCTCTCCCCGGAGGATCTGGAGTTCATTCTGCCAGAGCGGTTATTCGACATCCCAGTAAGTATACCCTTATTGTGTAGACTGTTCAACACAATGATTTATATTATTTAGTTATGTTGAAATGCTCAGTGCTGACCACCTTCCCGCTGTTATTCGCACGAGATCCTCAGATCTGAAGACAAACGCCTTATCCATTACTCCATGAAGGCAGGTGGAAGAAGTGGTGCTAATACCTATAGTCCATTGGGCCTTGAATAATAGGGTCCTGTATAATTATTACAAAATTGTCCTGTATCTTATGCAGTGCTGTATCTGACTTAAACTTATTTGGTCCTGTATCTTACATAAATTGTGCTGTGTCTTATGTGTTCTGTATCTGACTTATATCTATATGGTCCAATATCTTACATTAATTGCCCTCTATCTTATGTGGCCTGTATCCTACAAAATCTAGGCCCCCTTATTCGCACGAGAAGCTAGCTTGTGCGATTATCGCTTGCCAATACATGCTATACTATACCAGGAAATGGAGCTGAAACAGATGGTGGATGACTTCAGTCTTGAGCAGCTCAACACAGTGTGTGAGAACCTGCTGTGGACAGACCCTGACATGGCCGAGCAGCTCATGGGCACCGTCAGCTGTGCTGCCACCTTCAGTCGACTTGCTACAATGGGTGATAAGGTGTGTAAAATACTCACAAATTTAAGTAAAGAGGGGCGGACCATACTTTGAGTGTCTCAGTGAAATCCATGCCAGTGTATTATAGATTAATGTACTGCAGGGGCGTAGGAGGCAAATTTTTATTGGGGGGGGGCCTTGGGTTTCGGTTGGGGGGCCCGCTATATTCTTATATAGGCTTATATAGGGAACCTCTTCATTATTGGGGCGGGGAGCCCATGCCCCCCTGCCCCCCCTTTTCCTACGCCCCTGATGTATATTTTCAATTTTAAAAGATTCATCACAAGCAGCCATTAAGACATGGAACACAAGTGAGTGAAGTGCACTAGTAATTCTAAAGTACGCAATACAGGGGTCCTATCTGCATAAAAAAGACTAGAACGCACACATTGATAGGTAATTCATTAGTTTGTAATTTATCACATTTAACCCAATAAACACTTTAAATATTTAGTCTACTTCTCATATCCCTTGTTATATATCTAGATTGTCGCTATTCATTTGATGTTCAAACGTTTTACACTATCAATTTACCTTTCACTCACTTACTTTCTCTTACAGAGGGTAGGTCCATATTAATGCAGTCTTAGATTTGTTTGCATGATGCTAATATCAAGCAGGATGTACATGCGTTGATAATTGCTTAAATCATTTAAGCACTGTGCAGATGTAACATTATACCGTTATAACTCATATATGTATATGGCATTTCGATGATAACATCCATTGTCTGTCTCTAGTTGATCTGAATTCCTCCCATTAAACATGTGTTGATATCAAACAATGCGGTTTCCCATTGAGGAAATTGGAAGTATTTCAATATTTGCTTCAATCGAACACAAAGTCGAGATAATTACAACACATTTCGCATTCCCTGAAATGCGTTTCTTGCTGGCAACACCATTGTGTTTGATATTCCCCACTTCGAACTGAATGTACTGCACAGTTTTCAGTCATCAAACCTCCTTCAAATTGGTCTAACAGAATGGTTACTCTTTTTGCAAATCTTAATGTCGATAGTCCACTTGGCCTCTGTCGTGCAAATGAGCCATACATTTCCTATATAAGTTTCTGGGACAGAGGCCTAGTGGACTATGGGTATAATCGTCGGTCTATATAATATTATTAAAGTTACTTCTTCTGGGTGGTGATTCATAAGTCCTAGAATCATGAGGTGTAGATTTTGTTTGAAAACGATCAGGTTTGTGAGAAGAACTCTCTTGATCTTTTTAATGCAATTCACAACATGATGTATTGATCTTTACCATGAAAACTGTAAGCGATTACCTTGAAAGATTTCAGTTTAAATGAAAGTATCATTTTCTTTATGAAATGATCATGTCAATCTGATCATTTCAATGAAAGAATCTTCTTATAAAGTTATGATTCAGTCCAATGGAAAATGAAGGGTAGGTAGTTCAGGAAAGGACGTCAAAACAACTCAGAGGACCTTCTATCACCCGTAGACGCCCATGGGTTATGGCATAGTTTGACTGAGGTTTATCTTGCCATTCCTCCCATCTACTCCCCAAGTTTGAATAAGCCTTAGGGAGGCTTAGATTCTTTTTCAACCTCACAAGAATCACTTCAGAACTTAATTGATAATCATTATGTGGACCCAAAATGGTTTGCCTGATAAGAACCCTCTCCCCAAGCCCCAAAGTAAAAAATCCGCTCATTCTCCAATGTTTGATAGATGAGTCAGGATATGGAGAAAGCGGCATTGGCGGCCATGCGTAAAGCCAAAGCGAGGATATCATGGTCAAGGATGGAGTGGTCATGGGCCTTCAGCATGCCAGAAGGGCTTTCATCAGAGGACATCATTGATGCACCCATCGATGTACTCCTTGACAGGTAATATCATATCCTTCCAAGCTTTATTTCAATTAAGTCTGCTTAAAACCTAAACTGCATACATTCCTATGTAAAATGTTATCTGTTGATGTATTGTCCTGGCCCATTTCAATATAACTGACCATTGAATATTCATTGACAATTGGTCAGATTCCTCCCTATTTTTTGTTGTTCTATGTACACTCATCCAAATAGGATTCTGTAGAGTAGTTGTAGTACTGCGGGCATGTACGCCATTATTATTGGCACATAGTGAGTTTCTTTATGTTTCGGGCGTATGCCATCAGGCATATTGAAACAAGCCACTGGGAACCCATATCCGATTGTTGTCTTTCTTATAAATGCCCCCATTACATTTAGCCCTTTCTCCCTTTAGCCTGCCTATTCTAAATAGACATGCTGCTACCCTGGAGGCAGAGCTGGCTGACACAGTCATTTATAAAGTGGTCAAGGAATCCGGCGACTTTGATGCACTTGACGGTCCCACGCTGGCAACCATGGGCGGCATGCTGCACTTTATGGACGTTGAAGACCTGAAAAAGATCACCAAATCTGCTGTAAGCATGAAATCCATCTTACGATTTCCAATATAGGATACGTTCAGATTGGATCGAGTTACTGACAGTCCTTTTGATTAGAAGCTTTAAAGATATGATAATCTTGGGACATTTTGATTCTGCTTTTGGTCACTGGTTGGCTTACCCTAAGCTCATAAAATGATCTCAATACTGTATTTAGTAGATAAGAATTGCATTTTAAGGATATCAATTTCAGAAAAGAGAAGCTCTAAGATATATGAAAGACGTCAAGTTACCTGATGACATAAACGCCGAGCTCTCTGATGACTTGCTAGAGGACTTTGGCAACCCTGCAGACTGGATCCTTCCAGATGCTGTTAGGTAAGACTGTAGGAATAGTTGTAGAGATATTGTTTTGGAAGCTAGTAAGAGAGTAAAACACATTTAGCCTCAACGCGTTTACAGATCTCATCTTTTGACAGACAGGAAAGCAGAGGTCTCCGTTATTCAGCTCACGACTTATAACAGAAAGACACGAGTATTCTAAGTATTGTAAGAAATGACCTTTCTTTTCAGCCTAATTGATCTAATCAAGTATCGACCAGAGGTCATAAAAGAAGTTCCAATTGAATCACTCGTGAAGGATCTTGGAAACATTACCTTCGGAGTAGTTGAGGTACATTTGCAATTCTCATCATATTTGCAGGTAGACGTTCTATTATTGTTTGAATCTTTGTTAATTAGTCAACCAGATGAATTGTCTTCAGATATAGCACGGTCTAAATCCACAGTCAAGAGAAACAGACGATTTTCCTATCAACCATCTTCATCATAGGAATCAAATGACTTCCTGATGGTACAGGAGCCAAAGGGATATTGGGCATTAGACCTTATGCACTGGATTTCTATTTGCTACAGGCGCTAGGGTTTGCAGATGAGCTGCTTAAAGTTCCTGGATATGCCAATGCTGAAAGCTGGGACGCTGCTAAAATGGCCGATGCTAAGCATCTTATGGTATCCCTACAACCTACTTTCATGGAAAGGCTCAATAACACAGCTATCTTTAAGGTCATTAATTCGAACTTCCTCAGTGATGTTGACTTTCCCATGTATAACGTGAGTACCCTGCATATATAAGTTGACCCCGTGTATAAGGAAAATAAAGTAGAATGACATAATTTATGCTATCTGAGCCAAATAGACCTCAGCCTATGGTATCAAAGCGTGATTGGCAAATTATGTGTATATGACATAAACCCTGTTTATGCTGACAAAAACTGGGTTTATGCAGCATAGACCGGGTTTACCTGAGCAGAAACTGTGATTAGAGTAAGAGACCATACCTGCCGTTTTGAAAGGCGCAAGCTTACACAGTAGATGTTGAAAAGTAAATTGGTGGATACTAAACTCCTTTCATCTATTCATCAGTGGTCATTTAAAATGTAGCCAATAATAGAAAATAAAATTACATAACAGACATGAATACTTCAGGCATGTAATATAACACTTAACTTCTTTCCAGGGCCGCATTCTCTTTGAAAAGTTTATCACGATGCTCGATGGAGTAAGTATAAAAGCCATCAACTCTGCACCCTGTTAAAGCTGGTACAAGACGTGGTATGCATTCTTCTGAATTCTATCTCAGAAGATTGTACATCACTTTCCATTAATTTCATAGTATTTAATCTAGTAAGGAGTTTGTGTTAATACATAGAGTGAAAAACACAATGTTCAACTGTGCTCACTGCATTGGTGGGAAGGTAAATTGCATTGGTTAATTAGTTCAAGCTAAAGTCTCCAAGTGGCAGCACTGACCGGTATGCAACTCTGTAGGCTTCCCTTGGGAAGGAGTCATTGCAATAGAACACAACAGTCTGATTGCCTAACTACAGGTGGCACTACTGAACTGATGCAAGTACGTGCTTGTCAACAAAGAAAAATTCTAGGCATCTATTTCTTTGAAATTAGCATGGTTAAAACTCTCAGAATTGGCTGAGATGTGAACAGTACAGACAGTCAAGTGGGCTGATTGTAGATATACCCAAAACGAAAATTCTTTATATTCCATGTCCTGTAGCAACTTTAAACATAAAATAATAAAATCAACCAAGGCTCCCTTTCCTCACTCACATCACGAAATATAATGAATGTATGCTTTATTGTATTCAAGGTTGGCAATTTAGACCCAGATATGCTTTTCAATCTGAATTCCACATTGAAGAGCATACGCTCCTATGATGTTGTTTGGCTGGATCCTAATGCTGCTTTTATAGCCATCAAAAACTTCTTCAAGTCCCATGATGAAATGCTGAAATCTGCACGGGCTACACTTTTTGACAAGGTAGGTAGTCTGTTTAGGACTGAACGTAAAGAAAAATCAAGTAATGCCTTGAGACTACCAATACTCAAATTATTATGTAGCAGTGCCTGCATCTAATTTTCAATCATATACTTCTCACATGATTATGTAGTAGTACCTACATCAAAATATCAATCATATACTACTCACATGATTCTGTAGCTCTCAGTGCCTGCATCAAACTATCAATTATATACTACTCATATAACTCTTTAGCTCTCAGTACCTGCATCAAACTATCAATTATATACTACTCACATGATTCTGTAGCTCTCAGTGCCTGCATCAAACTATCAATTATATGCTACTCACATAATTCTGTAGCTCTCAGTGCTTGCATCAAACTATCAATTATATACTACTCACATAATTCTGTAGCTCTCAGTGCCTGCATCAAACTATCAACTATATACTACTCACATAATTCTGTAGCTCTCAGTGCCTGCATCAAACTATCAATTATATACTACTCACATGATTCTGTAGCTCTCAGTACCTGCATCAAACTATCAATTATATACTACTCACATAATTCTGTAGCTCTCAGTGCCTGCATCAAACTATCAACTATATACTACTCACATGATTCTGTAGCTCTCAGTGCCTGCATCAAACTATCAATTATATACTACTCATATAACTCTTTAGCTCTCAGTACCTGCATCAAACTATCAATTATATACTACTCACATGATTCTGTAGCTCTCAGTGCCTGCATCAAACTATCAATTATATGCTACTCACATAATTCTGTAGCTCTCAGTGCTTGCATCAAACTATCAATTATATACTACTCACATAATTCTGTAGCTCTCAGTGCCTGCATCAAACTATCAACTATATACTACTCACATAATTCTGTAGCTCTCAGTGCCTGCATCAAACTATCAATTATATACTACTCACATGATTCTGTAGCTCTCAGTACCTGCATCAAACTATCAATTATATACTACTCACATAATTCTGTAGCTCTCAGTGCCTGCATCAAACTATCAACTATATACTACTCACATAATTCTGTAGCTCTCAGTGCCTGCATCAAACTATCAATTATATACTACTCACATGATTCTGTAGCTCTCAGTGCCTGCATCAAACTATCAATTATATACTACTCACATAATTCTGTAGCTCTCAGTACCTGCATCAAACTATCAATTATATACTACTCACATGATTCTGTAGCTCTCAGTGCCTGCATCAAACTATCAATTATATGCTACTCACATAATTCTGTAGCAGTAACTACATCAAACTGACAATCATATACTACTCACATGATTCTCTAGCAGTAACAGCATCAAACTATCAATCATGATACTAGTCACATGATTCTGTAGTGAACAATATTATTATCATTTAGTTTGGGAATGGGCAATGTCAACAAACAGAACAACATGCCCGCCCTGTGATTTTCCCTATCACTATAACTTGACGAGCTCACTGTAAAGGTCCAACACCTTCTTCTACTCCTCCAACTCACATTGCGCCCCATCTCCTGGTGCAATGTCAGGGTTCAAATCTGTTGGTTACAAGAGGCCAAAGCTCTACACAACTCTCTGTTGATTCTTCCTGCTGAGGGGGTTAAC
Source organism: Acholoe squamosa (assembly GCA_949317995.1). Lineage (NCBI taxonomy): Eukaryota > Metazoa > Annelida > Polychaeta > Phyllodocida > Polynoidae > Acholoe > Acholoe squamosa. The sequence continues at coordinate 51,387,301 of OX439040.1, read as the reverse complement.
TGATATACCTTGACCTGAATACCTGGGGTCGGCTTATAACACTGCTGCCCTCTACACATCAATACTCAAACTAATCTCTTGGTTCCACACATAATATTGTGGCAGACGGGGGCGGACCAGTCTATGGCAGTGCCAATCGTCATGATACTTACATGACTGTGAACAAGGCTCGTATCAGACCGTCAGCTATTTACTATTTTATTCATTTCTGTTTGCGAGTAGTCTGCCGAGAACGTGCAGAATGTGTGTTGCTGTTTCTGGAAGGACTGACAAAACACCCTTCTGTGTTTTGTAGTTCCGCAGCCAGACTCTGGTTCCCGGGGGTCTGCGAGGCTTTATGCCCTTCCAGCTGGGTCCATTCTTCAAAGAGCTGTCCATGGACGATATGGACGCTCTGCCTTTCAATATATTTAATGCCACCTACATACAGATGATGGAACCAATTGAGACCCCCATGACCCAGGCTCAGGTAAGATAAAATTTATCTTTTAATGTTTAAATTTTATCTTTTAACATTTAATGTTCACACATGATAGAGAAGACGAAAATCACCGGAGTCATCCGGTCTGCTGTTATATCTCAACATGTTTTGTCCGTCTCCCATCGTTTAGCAAGCTTTGGGGCAGTTGTAATTAACAATGAGAATTGGACAATGCATGGTGCCAGTGAAAATAATAATTTTGGGTACTTTTATCTTAGTCAAGCAGGGTGATGTGGAATCTTGAGAAGCGGTTTGGATCACCTGCTAGCTTCACAATGAAGATGTGGATCACGCTAGGGGACGCCATATGCGGCCTGTCATGTGACGTTATCAGAACGCTGCCGGATAACAGTCACTTCCAGGGCTTGGTTAGCCACATAGCTGCACGGCGCGTCCCCTGCCTTGGGGATGCTCAGGTAATTTTAGCAAATCATACTTAATGTTTGCAGCAATATTACTATGCCTGATGACCAACACGAAGAGACAAATCTGAAGGCAAATAGGGTGTCCCCTTACTGAATATTAGAGGAATGCTCTGCCAGTGAAGACCATGTGTGATGTGATGACCATGTAAAAAAAGCCAATGAAAGTCAATGGTCTTGGATGGGCAAATATTTTTATGTTACCACTGGATTATGTGCTGCAAATGAATGCAAATTCACTTGTAAACCATGATAATTTATTCGATTACTGTTTCCTTTTTCTTTCTATTATTCAATAATTCAGACACGGTGCATGGCAAAACGAGTCCGCGCCCATTTGTGGGGGCATGAAACGTCCGGGAGCCCAAATGTTACCCGTGCAACAAAAAAGACCATTGGCAAAGTGGGAGCCTTCCTTCCATATCTCAGGTATTTACTCTTTGTTTTTGGTATTTAAAAGAGAGCTACAATGCTATTTTCTCCTTGATAAAATAGAAGAAGATCTAGGTCACACCCCCTTCTTTGTGGTAGACATTGCAAAGTCTTGATGATTTCTCCTCAGTGAAGACGACCTACGAGCGCTGCCGAAGTCTGTCTGTTCAACTGTAGTGAAGTCAGTAGGGAAACGACCTCTAGACGCTGTCCCGCGATCCAGCCTCATCATGCTAAAAAGATATACTTTCGAATGTGTTGTAAGTGTCTCGATTTCCATATAAGTGTTACGATTTTAGCAGTTTATACAATGTATGAGCTATGTTTCCTGCTACCTGAAGCTTATTGTATCCGTTGTTATGTTTGTAGAACAAGGAGACATCAGGCACCGTGACCCTGAATGACGTAAGGTACGTCGGTGACGTTATCTGTGGTCTGGAGGAGGCTGACGCCATACGCATGGAGGACAGGTTCTTTACTAACCGAATTCTGCGGGTAATTCAGGGTATAATTGTTAGAATAATGTTGCGTTGGCTCTGCTCCCTTACAGAAAATGTATGGCAGAGCCGCGGTTGTTCATGTAACAGCTATACAATGAATAGCTTTCCAATGTCATCGGTTCCAATATCAACCACGTGCATTATATAATGTTTGACAAATATGTTAACTTAACTGTTTCAAGGATGCAGTATTTCCTGCATTATAATGATTGTTTTGCTAACGGATCTGTGTACATAGATCAAGACCTTTTGACCAAATCTAGTTAGGAGAGAGGTGCCGTCTGCCGCACACCGTTGAGAAGGCCATGGCTGCCCGAGCACGCACTGCCCTCAAGATTGTGTAAGTGAGAAAAAAACCCATTATAATTCTCCTTTTGCATCTTTAGACGGAAGGACTAGTTTCACTCGACATTATAACCTTGGTGGATACTGTGTATCTTTTTTTTGGTGATAGCGTAACACGAACTAGGCCAGTTTTCAGCTCTTCATTACTCAGCGAATCCCCGTTAAACAGAATGTTAAGAGGCAGGAGTGGGGTGATAACATTTATTGATTTATAAATTCCATTTGTTTGTAAATGATATGCCTCATCAAAAAGAAGACAGTATTTAATTGATATGAATGATATTCATGGGAAGATTACTTTATTGAAGACACATAAAACAAAGACTTTTGTGGTAACAGGTTTTATGTGTTGGTAGGTGGGAAAAAGGAGGAACCATGGTGGAAGGAGGACGAGGGGGGAATGGAGGAGGGTGGAGCATGGAGAAAATGAGGAGTGGTTGGAGGAGAGAGGGGATTGTGTTCACTGTGTGGCAGTAGTGAGCCGGCAGTCCAAGGTTAGCCTTTCACCGACAACCTAACTTTAACCTGAAGATAAAATCTGATAGGCCATATGGAAATTCTTAAGCCTTGTGTCCACACGGCAATAAAACTGCGTTGGTCAGACGATATTTGCAAGTTGTCAACGACCAATCACATATCACCCTGTGGATTCATATGGACGATAAAATAGTGGCAGACAAATAGTTGACAATCTTCGATCAGGTGATAATTTCAGACGATAAAAAGACCCTAATTTCGATCAAACTTGTTTGATATTTATCGCCAAAATAGAGCGTTTTTTATTTAGTTCTATGAGGGAGACATCAGTCACATCACGGAGGTCCAGCCAGGCTCTCGTAGGTGTCACGCTGCCCGGGGGATGTGTGTGTGTGTGGGGGGGGGGGAGGGGGCATTATTAGTGTGCATCTTTTTCCCTATATCAATGGAACTTTTAAGTTCAGATAGTTATATCTTTGGTGAAAGTTTATCAGGTGGAGGTATTTATTTCATTATACGAATGCTAGCAGTTCTAACAAAATATGGGTATAATCTCTGCATGCATCTCCTGTGATGCATCTTCAAAGAAGTCTACCTCTAGATGGACCAATAAACTAACAGGCACTGTGTACTGTGTTAGACAAATTTATTGAGTATGATTATGAGTGTTTTGAATTATGTTCTATTGTTATGATAGTCATTGTCTTGTGCCCTGGGGCTTGTGCCATTGAGGAATGCAGAGCAGGAACTAGCTAGCAAGCCAGCCAAGATAAAGCACAGGGTATTACCTTGACTGGTAACAGATCCCACAGATTCCAGGGGGTTCAAAAATAAGTTATCGTTTTAGAGAGCGTAATGAATTGGGAAGGCCAAGCAACAGCCTATATTCAGCTATAGGGCATATATATACTTTGCTAATTCACTTACATTTTAGACTGCCAAATAAATAGTCCTTGTCCTGTTCATTTGTAAAATTTTCCCTGTCCACACTTAATCCTCCTCCATTATGTTTTGTGGTCTCAGTCTGTGTAGCTTAAAATGAGCAAGTTTCCTCCACCTACCTACAGAGGGAGATACTGTAGAACTTATGCTACCACCTTGTGTTGGTAATGTTTGCCCACAGACAACCACCTTAACCTTAGTGTCGCCATCTACCTCTAGTGATCAGAAATACATACAAATATGCACCACAGCACAAGACAGCAACAAGATGGACACCAGGAATAACAGCTGTCAACTTTTAGAACAGATATCAAGCTGCAGCAGTCATAAAGTAAACTATTTGAAAAATTCTTAAGTGTGGGCAGGTACATAATAGTATAATCCTGTAGCTGGAGTAATTTCACTGGACAGCAAACACTCCCTGCTGCTGAAACCCAGGCACTTTGTCTCACCCCCCCCCCCCATGATTGTATGGGCCACTGTTATCGACTGTACCATACACACTAGGTACAGGCGATGTAAATTGACTAATCAGGAACAAGCTGTGAAATACATACCAGCACACTGACCCATAACAGTGGGAAAGAAGTTAGTGCCATACACTGTGAGTGTGACCACCTGCTATGACCATTTTAACGCCGTGTGGTCACTTTACAGAAAGTGCCTGACAAATTTGATTTCCACCGATGATAAAAGGGAACGATATATCATTTCTCTCGGCCCCTAATTTAATCAATGTGTAGACATACAGCTTTAGACCCTTAGTCCACTTGGCTTTTCGTGAATGGCGAATGAGCCATACATCTCCTATGTAAATTGCTGTGATAGAGGCCAAGTGGACTCTCGATGTTACATTGATAGTCCACTAGGCCTCTGTTGCAGAAATTTATGTAGGAAATGTACGGCTCAATCGCACGATGGAGGCCAAGTTGACTATGGGTCTTAGATGGCAAAAGAAATAAGGGCAAAACACCTTTTTCATAATATTTTCTTCTTACAGTTCCATGTTTAACATAACAACAGCACAGTTAGTGAAAATGGGGCCCACATTGATACATCTCTCTGACGAAGAACAGTCTCTAATCAACAAGGTACATCATAACTTTTAAGCTGCTAGATGAGTATTTCACCTCAGTGAGGAACGATTTGTCCGATTGTTTAAAAGATGTATCACATATAACATAATTATTATCTTTGGCATCTCTTGGATTACTGCGTTACACCCAAACCATTAGGCCATTTAATTAAGATAACTTGGATTACGGACTCTTTTACTTATCGGACAAGGTCAGGGATTGGTAAAAAAAAGGTACCTAAACCCCACTATCTGACCACCAAATATTCCAGCGGCGGGAGGCAATAGAAAAGAAATGGCATGGAACCCCACTTTTTTTGACAACAAACATAGGAACAAAGAGAAATTTCGAAAATTGGAAGACAGAAAATGGAAGGTCATGCAATTACTACATAGATATTTTTTTAACTTCACCTTTTTTGGTCATATACTGCAAAATCCTCGTTGGGGATCGGTAAAAAAAATTTTTTTTTTCAATTTACCCAAAATCTCGTCACTGGATCCGTAATCCAAGAACAAAATGGCCTAACCAAAAAAATAAAATGATTGAGATAAAGTCTACTTTATATAAAAGAAATAAGAAAATCCCCAATCAATGTAGGACGTGAATAGTGTTCCCATGACACATTACTTATTGTCTGCAGACTACCTTACGGAATGCCGCAATCCCTATCATGAAGAGCTTCGAGAAGCGGTCCAACACAGCCAAACGACGTCAGAAAATGGGTATGACTAGTGACCTAACAGACTCAGAATATGATGCTCGCAATCAGGCAGAACGGCGTTTCTTCTCAATCCTAAAGCAGGAATATGAAAACCAGCGTTTACTAAAGACTCAGCCAGCCCCCACTCAGGTGGCCCCATTAGACGGAGGAAGCACAACTGGTGGTAAAGAGGAGAAAGTTATTAGAGGTCCCGGAGGAGAACAACAAGCAGCAATATCAGGTCCACCTGGATCACTAACAAGTGGACTCGATGGTAGTGGTCGCAGCCGCAAACGTCGAAGTATCACACTATGTAGGTAGATTTCATCCTAGTTCATCAAAATACATCACACAATTTCAAACTCAATATTTGATTATTCTTTTGGAAAGAGGTTAATATTAAAGGGAAACAGTACTCAATTTATTATGATAGATTATTTTGATGGTCTTTATGTAAAATATAAAGGGGCTTTGTTATATATGTGACACTATAGAGGAGAGCAGCAGGCTTATGTGATGCATATGATGACGTCACGATTGTCCAAATACATTGAAGTTGTGCTTGCACAGGACTGTAAGGATGCAATCAGATGCTCTTTGTAGCTTTTTCCCTGTCATCCTTTGCTATTTCCCATGAGAAATATATAAATAGATAACTTAACATAAGGTTGCTGTGCAATACCAGTATCCTGTACCTCTTACAATTCTAAATAGATCATATCTTGTGACCTTTTCCATGGATGAACAATGCAGCACCTGATGCATTTGGGCAACTATGACATCCTCAGATGCATCAGATAAACCTGCTGCTCTTCTCTATGGTGACACAAATTTCAGAAACTCTGCCAGAATATTTTCTATTTGGCTTAACAGCCATCAAAATATGCTATCACGAAAATTGGAAGGTGATTTTCTTCAAGCTTGTAACGTGTCCTAGACACATAACAAGGACAAATAATTATAATGATACCAATGCATATACGGACGTATTTTCTGTGCTACAGCGGCGATGACGTGCAGTGACGTGTTACGTCTTGGTGACGCGGTGGTCACTTTTACTACGGAGCAGCTCAATCTGGCAGATAACGAGTTCCTGAACTGTGCAGAGACGCTGGGCAGGCAGACTGACTTCTCTGATGAACAAAAGCAGGCCCTGGCCATGGTGTCCACCAGAACCACGGTACGGTATCATGCTGTATCTGAATAAGTGGCTAGAACTAAGAAGCAGAATATTTGTCACGTACAGTAGAATTCAATGCTTAAGGCTTTGAAAGCTTTGAACCACGTGATGTTTGTGAAATATAAAAATCTAAGTACCGGTAATGTGTACATAAAATTATACATGTGTGTTTTCAAATCACAATCCACTGAATGCATTCCTGACCCTTTGTAGGCGTGGGGACCTCCAGGGTCGTGGACGGCATCACACATTATCAGTGCTGGAGTAATTGCACAGGGCCTGTCTCCAGCACAACTCGTGCTCCTGAACCTGACCGCCATTGATACAGTCAGTGCACTTGGAGCATACACTGGATGGACCTCCCAACAGGTGAGTTAAGAATATAAGACATACTGTACTACTCTTCCAGCATGAAATCAAGAGAGAGGGAAAAGCCTTGTGTCCACAGGGTGAGAGAATGAGTAACGACGGAATTTTTCCATCGGCAACCACTTCCATCATTCATTTCTGATGATAAAATCCGTCCATTTTTCATTTCCGAAGATAATATCTAACATGTTAGAGTTTTATCGTTGGAAATATTCTGTTGGTAACAAGTATATCCCTTTGTGAACACACCACTTTAGACTTGAAATGGAGGGCTAGTACAAAGACTTCCAGAGCATCTACTTAAAGAATGTTACTTAAGACAGCTTTTGACAGTCAAAACCTGGATTAGAATTGCTTAATATTGAAATGTCACCATCAGTGCACAGTGCTATAAGATTCTAGAATAAGATTGATGAGGATCTTACCTAGGTCAAAGAAGCAGCACTTTTCAATAGTTTTAGTCCGGGTTACTATATACTGCGCTCTAATTGACACCATATGTGACGCCTCCCCTCCTGCCGCCTCCAGTGGCCAGTGGAGGGGTGCTGCCCATGTGCCGGGTGCATCTGAGACCCACCCTGATCCCTTCCTACATACACTCAGTATAGATACAGAAGCTGGACTGATCAGAAGCTTGAGTTATATTGAATATAAGTTAATTATGTTCGCTTGAGAATATAATAATAATTAATAAATATATAATAATATTATAATAAATCACAGGTGGAATAAGGAAGGAGACAATGGGTTTGGTGAGAATTGACTTAGTCAATATCAATTCTGTACATGCCTTTATTAATAAGACAATAATTTAATACAATAATAATAATACAGTAATACAATATAACAATATAAATACAGTATATACAATATAACAAGATTAAAAGTTAAAATTTTCGGCACCACCCAGCGTGGTCTGTGCCGCTCGAAGGATACACGCCAACTGACGGTTAATTTGGATCCCGCAGCTTATATAGGCGCTAATTGTTTTCCATGACGTCATACATATACATGCGCGCCCTGGAGGAGAAAGTAGTACCAGCCGCTGCACATATTAATTATATATATATATACACGGGTGTATATAGTCCCATAAGTTAATTATGTTTGCTTGAGAATATAATAATAATTAATAAATATATAATAATATTATAATAAATCACAGGTGGAATAAGGAAGGAGACAATGGGTTTGGTGTGAATTGACTTAGTCAATATCAATTCTGTACATGCCAAAAAACCACCAAACACAATGGATACACCATTCCACACTATAACATCACATCTAGAGCTAATAAGTCCTGTTTAGAATCATGTAAATAATTATATACAACATTAGATTTCCAATTTGCTCTCTTTTTAATATCATCGACCTTTAAACCAGAATCCTTTAACAGAGTCGCCCCACCATGTCGGAGTGAATGAGTTGAAACTTTGTGGGAAATATCACATTTAATAGCAATAGCCTTCAACCTGGTATTAACATAGTTATAAGTTAAAGGTCTGTTACATATAGTGAACAATAATCTATTTTTTGAGACCTTACAAACCTCCAAGTACCTAGCTGGACAAAGACCAGAATTATCATTTCGTTTCAAATATACCACGTAAGGCTTCCTACCATATTGGTCAGTTTTAGAAGACTTAACATCAATGCGAATACAATCAACAGACAAAGACAAATCTTTGGATTTAAGGTTATGAGGGGAGTCCACTACATGACCCACCCTGAAAACACCTCGGTAACACAATAAGATAGCTGACCAGAAGACTACATCCTCATACACAGACAAATCCAGATTAGATTTGATATTAAACATATCACTGGGAGTTAATGGATATGTTTTAGCAGAAGAACATCTATAATTACGTTCAATACCATCCAGTGTCTTCTTTACAATAAAATTACTACTATAATCAGAATAACCTTTTAATTTCTGAAAATACCACACTGCGGATAAATAATTTCTAACAGATACAGGTTTCATTTTATCTGATAAATATACACTATACAACGAAGCTTGAGAAGGAGAACATGGTAGGGTCAAGAAGTTGAATTTATTACAAAATTTTTTGTACCTACTAAATTGCTGTCTGCGTACCTTACGTGTGGACTCAGCCACGCCCCGATACAACAACCTTCTCCTTCTCCGCTCTAACTCCCTCAGATCTGGAATCATAGCAACACATATTATATTCAGCCAGGGTATTTTTACATTTCTTAGGAACACCTCTATACATTAGCCTTGACAAATGATCAGCTAAAATGTTCTCCTCTGACCTTATATATGTAGAATAAATTTCAATATTATGAATGAAACATAGCCAAAAAATTTCACGTAGCCATTCCATACATAACCTATTTTTTGAACGACCCGTATTTAACATGGCCAAAACCTGCATGTTATCAGTTATACAATGAACTCGGGTATTCTTGAAATTTTTTAACCAACGTTTAAGGCCCACCATAACTGGATACAACTCATATACATTAATATTTCTATGGTGAACTCTCAAAATATCCAACTTTGGAGATTTTACAAAATGACCACAAAGGTCATCCAACGGGTCTGTATCTGACCAAGTACCATATAAATAATCTGTACCATACCAGGCACCAAAACCCTGAATTGAAGAATCCGAATACATAGGGGTACAGTCGTTATCATTCAAAATGATATTTTTACAATTGAAAATTCTACAAAAATCCCTCCACCACAGCAGGTCCTTTTGAGTTTCCTCATTAAGTTTAATAACACCCCTATTCCTGGCCTTTGCACAAAGATCAAACAATCTCCTGCTGAAAGTTCTGCCACCACGTACTACCTGAGAGCAGAAGGACATCAAACCACCAATCTTCTGCAATGTCTTTTTAGATACAAACTTCTTACCCAAACACTCGTCTATTGCCAGGCTCATCTTGTCTAATTTTCCCTGAGGTAGCGACAACTCCATACACGTAGAATCAATGGTTATACCTAAAAAAATACACACCTGGCTGGGCTCAGTCACCTTCTCTTTCGACACAACAAAACCTAAATATTCCATACACTCAATTAGGGTGTTCCTCTTACCTAAACAATCCTCCTCGGTCTGAGCTATGATAATAAAATCATCCAGGTAGTTTACTATCCTATCTACACCATAAAATTTAGCAATAATAGTAAAAAAATCTGATATTCTACTAAATATATACGGAGCACACTTCAGACCAAATGTCAAACGGTTACTCTAAAAAAACTCGTCTCCATTACCAAAATTCCACCTGAAGCCTTGATAGCCCACATGCGGGCCATAAACATTAATACTTCTATAGGCAGATTTTAAATCTACTACACACATAAAGTCGTCCCTATCCAACTGAGCTGTAAAAGTGTTAATAGAATTGTATGAAAAAGGACTAGAAGTGGTACTCAACTGTCATAGACCCTGATGCTGGGTCTATTCAAACATTCCACCGTAAAAAGTGGTTCAATCTCGCCCTGTACTGGGCAGCTATGAGAAATAAATAAATTCTTTGATAGATCACAAGAATTATAGATATTTACATTATCATTATTAACATTATCACCCGGAATGATAGAAACGGGAGGCTTAGGAGGGTCTACCGTACACACTACATTAAAATCAGGCATCAAATTTTCAGATTTCAAAGTAGGACCCTGCCTAAGGGCTACACACTAATCCTTTTTGTTCTTTTGGCATTTATCCTTGCCATGGCTAGGGGAACCACATATATCACAAACGTGACGGTATTTACAGGGGTCCTCCCTACAACCCTCAGCCCTAATAAAAGCAAAGCAAGTACGAGCTGACCTAGATTTGAAAGATTTGGGTTTCGCCACCTGCCCCTTCTGGGCCTGAACGGTCCCGTCGTAAGATAAATATCTAAGGATATCAGAGTTGTCCACTCTCTCGAATGCTTTTAACCCGCTCCTGTTTGCCCTATCCTTCACAGACTTATCATATTTAGATAAAGCTGACACCGTATAGATTCTTGTACTCGACTTTTCGACTAACATTTCAAGGTGGCCAAGCAGATGGAAAATATCCTCGCCCTCCTCATACTTGTCTTTCGCAAGACGTACATTTACCAGCATTAACCGTTCAATACAATCAATTTTGGAATTTTTCTCTAGATAATTCTTCTGATCGAACTCACCCCGATGTCTTTTCCGTGTAGAATGGGTAGTATCAGTAGAAGAACTCCTTGAAAAAGATGAATCTTTATCCAAATCCGACGAAGGTGAACGGTCCCGTCGCCATCTTGGATTCATGTTGTCATGGCTCCCACGGTCACTAGGCGAGCGCTGCCTACGTCTCCCCCGTTGCTTGGTCACAGCGCCTTTCGAATCCTGCGTCAAAACACCACCACGTGAGTCCGCCCGACACGCCCCTTCTACCGGATTGTTCTGTTTAGCTGCTATGGTCTCCAGAAGATCTTTGATATCAGCAAGCTGGTCTTCCATTACCGTAGTCCTCTACTCCAGATTGATGAACGTCTGGTCAGCAGCTAAACCCAAATTTACTCCTGAAGCTTTTGGAATAGGTGACACCGGGTCAACCATATTTGGATCAGAGCTGCTCGAAGTCCTAGAGTTGGCCTTATTCCTCGTATTCTTTGGTATTTTCTTAGTACCAGGCTTGGCAATAGCCCCACCCATTGATTTCCTACCCATATTGCAGGGTATTATACCGTAGTATTCGAAAAAACAAAGAATAAAAGTTAAAATTTTCGGCACCACCCAGCGTGGTCTGTGCCGCTCGAAGGATACACGCCAACTGACGGTTAATTTGGATCCCGCAGCTTATATAGGTGCTAATTGTTTTCCATGACGTCATACATATACATGCGCGCCCTGGAGGAGAAAGTAGTACCAGCCGCTGCACATATTAATTATATATATATACACGGGTGTATATAGTCCCATTAATCAGCATTAAAAACTACCATTTTGCCGATTTCTTTGAGAAACAGTTGTAAGAGTGGCTCTATAGGGGCCTACATAGAGGCTCTGCACAGAGACCGGATTTGGATAGAGTAACATTTCATAAGATCCTTAAACCTATCCTGGATGACTCATTCCATCCAAACACTGTAAAATGCATGATATGGATAAAGGCATGTGCGAGGTCAAATCACCAGTTGTACACCAAGAAAAAACAGGGTCTAGGGCAGGGGTGTCAGGAGATAACCCCCCTGGAAAACTCTCCCCGGAATTCTCCCACCCGGAAATTCCCCCCCCCCTGGAAAATTCCCCCCTAGGAAGTTTCCCCCAGGAAATTACCCCCCTCCCAAAGTTTGCAAAGGGATAGGGTTTGATTAGGGTGAGGGATGGGGTTAAGGATATGGTTAGTGATAGTATGGTCTGGAATAAGATAAGGGATCAGGTTAAGGTAAGGGGTATATTTAGGGTTAGGGATAAGGTTAGGGTTAGGGATAGGGTTAGGGTTAGTAATAGGGTTAGAATCTTTATTCCACAATAAAAATGAAATGCAGCCATTTCTGACTATATCTGTATTATTAGAAGTGATGGGGGAAATTTCCTCCTATTTCCTAGAACCTAGGGCAGGTGATATTGAATGCCCATTTAAGCACACCTGCGCTTATAAATTTAAGTGTCTGTCAGTCCCTGCGTGCATATATACAGGACCTACACTCACTTGAGACCATTTAATCCTTAAAGTCTGCTGATGTATTGATATATCATGTCCCCCCCCCCCTCCGAGGGGTTTGAAATTTTTATCCCCCCCCCCTCAAACCCACCATCCCTCTCCCCTGTTGATAAATAATGACCACTCCCTTATGATACATGTATGTGATTGACTGAAAACATTGTGCCTTTATAAGACTTAAAGGGGAAGGGAGAGTATAAATAGGACGGAACAGCCTGTGAACCCACAGGGGGTCTTATATATGGTGGGGTAAAGAGCTCTGGTCAAATATTTCAATCTATCCTGAATATCTATGTCTTTAGTGTATATTAATTTCTCTAAGATGCATAGCATGTGTGGGATTACCTAATTGGCAGATACAGCTAAAATCAACTACTTTTGATAAATAGAACACTCAGAAAATGGGTTTCTTATTTTCCCCAACTGTCAACCTTTTGAAATCTGGCTGTTCCACCAATATATACCTACCCCCTGTTGCCTGGTCAGTGGTCATTTTATGGAGCAGCTCGTGCCACCATCCCCAACTCTAATGACTTCAGACAGACCAAACTTCAAACAGGACCCCCTGCAGGGCAATAAAAATTAGCATCTCTGTGTGGAGGCGGCATAAGACCTGCTGGGAGGGCACAGCAGGACTCCAGGTCGTAGGTACACTAACGAAAATTTCCCCTTTAAGTATGTCTAACGCAGGTGACATCTCCTTTTGATGGAGAGTGGAGGGGCTGAGGTGGACAAGTCTTTTGTGCTAGGTGTTATTAATATAGTTGATTTTGGTAACATAAAGGAAGCTGTCTTGTTTATTTCTAATTACCTCCTCCATGTCCTCAATGAGTCCATCTGGATCCAGCTCTAGACCTATCTCCTCGACTATTATACACAGATCAATGAGTGGAGTCTTTGAGTAGATGGGGCTATGACACCACATTTCCTAAGGTATTCTTGCACTTCTTTCATATAACAGTCTTTCCATAGTATCATCTTGTCATCCATCTTCAAGGGGATTTTGGGTTTTATACGAAACACCCCAAAAATAATTGATTAGTATATGCTGACTACTCCTTCCTATGGTGAGTGTATGTAGGCAGAGACTCGGATGTGTGTCGGATGCACCCGGACATGGTCACACAGTAGCCACAGCAGGAGGGGATGGGGGAGGGATAGGTGGAGGGAGCTGACTGGAGCGGGTCTTTGCCAAATATAGCCGACCCCAACGCTAACCAGACTAGTCCTATTAGCATTGACATAGCTTTGCAACGGAGGCAGTCATCCATTAGTAGTAATGTGTTATTCCTTTCCAACTTATTTTGCAGTTATCTACGATCTTCGGCAGATGGTTAGAATTAACTCAAAATAATGATCCATCAAATATCAATTCTACCGAGTTGAAAAGTATTGGGGAGTTTGCCTGTGGCGGTGCGACCTCACAGATTTCAGAAATCCCTTTGCAGGCATATAGGTTAGTTATCATGTTTCCTCTGCAAATGATGTACAAATATATTATTTAGAAGTGAGTAAAGTATCAACCTTACCAAAGATTACCATCGTCATCAATGTCTATCATAACCATGTGGTTCACTTGAGCTACATCTCAAAACTAACAGCCTAAATTTATGAATATTTTGAAATTTGAATTATGCCTTCAGATCAGCAGCTGCAATGATTGGTGAACTAGTGTCATGTGACCAAAGCCAACTGTCAGCATATGCCAATCATGCAACCAGTGCCTTTGGAGCCGTGACTTCTTGGGACACTTCAACGGTCCTCATGGTGGGCACAATGATAGGTATAGTATCCTATATTGTATATTATTGTAGAAGGCGATGGAACACGTTATTAGCTATAGATAGGATGTGCTGGTCCAGATAGTCCGTAGCTTAAATGCTCACAACCACTATGTTACCGATCTAAGTGTTAGTGTAAAGTACAGTGGAATTCATTCATCCTCTTGCTTTATGGATGAATTATGATGGGTATTAAGCGTAAGTGATCACGAAAAAAGGTTTTCAGGGCTAATCTACTACTTTATTTGACTTATCACCAGGTGGTCTGAGTATCGACGAGCTTTCTGCTATGACACTTTTACAGATCCAGGCTCTTCAACCCAAGGCTATCTTCACCATGCCGCCCCAGGCGTTTGCTGTAGGTGTTCCTATTTAAACTCTAACTTGAAGTGAAAGCAAACTGTTATCTCCATTAGACGTTTAAAAGTTTAAGAATCTAAGATATAATATTCTAAGGCTATAGAAATGGTGTGTTTAAGATATCCCGCCCCATCCTAGCAAAATATGGCCAATCTAAGCCTTTATCCTCTTCAATTTTGGGTCATTTTTGCGTGATTTTTGTAAAATCGTATTATGTATGTAATGTTGCCTATGCATGATCGCTTTTAATAGACCTTTATCACCATAAAAAAGAGAAGAGTTCATAATCATAACGCCCAAATTACATATTTAAATATTCCTTCAGCGCTTCACAGCAACCCAGTTGAGTCAGTTGAGCCCTGCGCAGGCGCAGAGTGTGACGGCGTCCCAGCAGGAGGCACTGACAGAAGACAAAATGGCCGCCCTCCAGTTGGCTGGAGCTGTAGTAAGGACTGGTGGGTTTGGCTTTTATTACGTGAATTAATGAAAAATATTGTAGGAGGATTGCATATCTTTGTTGTTAACACTTTTAAAAATCCAGTATTATACCTATTTGATTAAGCTTTCATACCTGCCTTAGATGACATCATACAGACTTGTCATGCTTTCTATACGGTAACCTTGCTACTTTTTATGATAACTTATCTATAGCCATTATCTTCCTTAGTGAAAAATATTTAATAAATAGTATAAACCCCAGTTAATCACTGAAAGTCGACGCATATACCACATTTTCTCCATGTGCCATATTTCAGGCGATGGTGGAGGAGGAAACGGTGCCACACCTCTGGACTGCAGCAAGTGGGCGACTGGCGTATTTGTGTTTGCATTAGCGGTGAAGGGTTTCATCATACAATAATTGCCTCGTATCTACTGTTGACCATAACGTTCATTGTTAAAGTGGAACATCAATTTCTTCAGATAAAAACACTCATGAAGTCAGACAATCATTGTAGTCTGACTTTCATAAAGGAACCACGACTGCAAAGATTCCTTATTTTTTTGTATCATGCTTTAATAATTTCATTGGTAATATTCAATTCATGTTTGCGCTCATATTCATTGTTTATATTCGATTTACTAAGTGTAACTATGTAAAAACTTTGGAATATAACAAACCAGGGAAAGACCACATCATCGTCTCAGTATAGCATATATCTGTACGGAATATCATTAACCTTAACTACAAAGACATAATTATTTCTGTTTTAGCTTTTTCAGGCATCATTTGAATACAAATTACATGTTTCTGTCGAGACTCCAGTACCCTCATACTGAAATGTTATATTTCAATTGCTATAATGTCCATGATTGCTGTAATTCTATTGATAATTCAATTTTCTACAATCTGAGGTATATCACAGTAAACTATTTCTATGAATAAAGATTTGAGTGGAACAAATACCAACACTGTTGAATGTATTACAGAATAATCATCTTGTGGGGGAAGGTCAGTTCATGATGATATCAACAAGAGGTTAATTCGAAGGAGTGCTAATTTACCACTGTTTTCAACTAACCCCCTGGTGTTTTAGTTTACCTTAGGGTTCTATGATTGAAGGCATTATGGAGTGAATCTATAGATCTTTCAGGTTAAGAATACTTGCCAAGAATCCAAAGTATGCACGATGCCTATACAAGTACACAGTTGCAACACTAGATGGTAGCACTGACCTGGTTTGTGATCAACTACGACCTTACCAGGGTCATGGGACGACAGCCTGATATTAGCATTTAACTCAAGTTGTACCTAGAATCTGACCAGCCATTGTTGGGTTTGTCAGAAGTTACATTGTTTTGTAGTCATCATATTCCCCATTTACTTACTTTGTCTGTTTAATTCAATGACAACCATTTATTGACTTGATTGAATACACTGCCTGTACCATTACTCTTAGGGTTTAGTGAAATCTACTGGCTACTGAAAAATTCAAGGTCTTCTTTGTAAATAACCATATCTAAAACTGGCAGTGATCAGATGTTCCGGGCATGGGCCATGGTGCATGGGCAGGGGCTACTGCGCAGCCTGACCTGGCCATCACCTTGGGCTAAGCATATATAATTCAGCAAGGGTGCAATCACGTAGGACCTCTGAGGTTAGACCTTCCATGCTGATGGTTTATACCTGCATGGTTAAAATGCTTTTAAGCGATACTAGAACTTCACTTCGTCGAGAGAGGAAAACAGTAGCTACATTTGAGAGATAAACACAAGCAACAGGCAGAATATGGTAAACCAGCTAGTACAACATAATCCATTATATAACCAAATTCCATTTACAAATTTATAATTTAACGCGTTGCACATACTGGTAGAATATTGATTATACGTTCCTTGTTGTCCAGATTAAATTTAGGCCTGACTAGGCCCAGCACCTCTTGCCTTCCTCATGAGGAAAGCTCTGAGGAGGTGTGCCATCAACTGTCCATATTCAGCCATGTCATCTGCTACTGCAGCCTTATCTGCCACCCGTGACACGTCCGGCCACGACAGGAACGACGCCCTTAGAGACTAAAGGAGGAAAGGCGACATAAAGGAAATTCATAAGGTACGAGTAATCTGTATGGTCTGTAACTCATCATTAAGGGTAGTGCAGGGAATATTTACACTCTTCTATATGGCACCTAGGTTTGGAACGCTAGAGATAGAAGCTGCACCTTTATATAATGAAAGAGGTGATAAAGGTAAGTTTTGATGTCCTTCTTCTCTTGAGGTGCCTATTTAGGACTAACATTTTACAGCGACAAAACGTTATACTAAACCATCGCACATTGTGTATGCGCTGGTTTCGTATTTAAGGTATGCCTCTCAAATTTGGAATTCACAAAAAGAAACATAATTTATTCATCTTACATTATCCATATCCAGCTCAATGTTGGTCATAGTAATCTCCCCCAGGCACATCCTGTCGTTATGGAGGTGGTCTAACAGCTGCGCCACCTGTCGGAATATTCGTCCAAGCACCATGATGTTACCCATAGCCTCGTTTTGGGTACGCAGAAACTGGTCCAGTGTCAGGTGGCGTTTGGATCCTTCAGGCGTAGAAGTAAGTCGAACTGAACAATGAAAGATGCAGTTTGTATGGTGCCTCCTTATAGTCCATGGGCTGGTTAGCGGGACCCTGCACCCCCCTGGGGATTTTATAAGACACCTTTTCCCTGATAGACATGTATATCAGCTATACAAATTCACTTGTCTGCACTTGATTCACAGGTGGGTGTGACCATGAGGATGTATTATGTGAGTAAACCTCAATTTTTTTGTGATCACCCCACAGTCACTTGATTGGTCACTGCTCTCTTAATAATCAAGCTAGAAGGGTCGGACTAGAACCAAATCAAAGGTTTTTCGATTGCTATTCAACCTCAATATCTGAATTTTTAAATATCTAATTTGGTTATATTAAATGTTCATGAATACTTTCAATTTTATTTGAAATATTTCACAATATCTTTTTTACACAATTGATAAATTGCCTTAAGAACAGACTAAAGTACTAATTATTTGGCTTAAACTGACCCCTGGTGTATCTTGTAATAGTAGAAAATGGTTTTTAGATTTTAAGGTTATTTGCACTGTATGCCATAGGTTGATTTCAAAAGATATCAAATAATTCTGGCACCTCACAGAAAATGCAATTTTTGCCACAACTTCCTTAATAAAAAGAAAATGCACTAGATTGTAGCTTGGGACATGTTGGCTATGATTGGATAGATAAATGTTGCATATTCTATATTTATACCCATTAATATTCATGAAAATTGAAATTCAAGGGCATAATAGCTATCGACTTTGGATACTGTGAAATTAACAATACAGAGATGATTATTATGAGACAAACTTATAAAGGTGTAGAGAGCCCACATGCTTACTGATTAATATTCATGAAGATGGTATTTCAGCTGGTATTTCAGTGGATTCTCTACAATTCATAATAATAAGTATAAGACTTATGATTTGGTAAGGCAGCTAGGTGTTCAAGCCTAAATAGATATCCACTGTAACTGGACTTATGCAAACCATTGTGTTGAGTGATAGCTGCCAAAAAGCTTGGCTATAGCTGACTGCCCTGTACCACAAAGAAAAGAACTGAAGAACCTGAAGCTATCTACATAATTTATGGACATTCACACCTCACTGGTAGATATAGCCTAGGCAGCCTTGTTATGCTATGGCTGCACTTCTGATGGCTATCAATACCTTCATAAATCAGACCGCTATTAGGGGGTTTCAGCATTAAACAAACAAGCCTTGCTATCATGTAAAGGTTTACCAAAAATCTTAGATATCCAAATAAGCATGTGTTTCACCATGCAGGCCATTCAGTCCTACATGTTGAAACACTTATGGGTTTGTATTTTGATGACGGCAAGTGGACATAACATGACATACTAAACAGGTCTAAGCTAAAGTATAGAAATGACCCTGGGTGATTTTTGACCTGTAGTCATTTTTTTACCCTGCCCCCCACCATCCCCCCACTCACCCTACTTGAAGAATTTTCACCCCAGAGTCATTTTTGACCCTGGGTCATTTTTGACCCAGTGTCATTTATGACCCTGCCCCCACCCCTCCCCTTCCCCCTCCCTCTGCCTTATCAGTTGACCTAGATAAGTGGCCTCTCCCCTATACTGGCTTTCAGTTATGAATGGGCAGCAGATTAAGTTTCAAAATGTGTTTTCTCAACTGCTATAGTTCATATCCAAAAGTTATTTTAGATTTAACTAGGATACATATTGATCTTTGCAGTGATGTATGATTTATCAATCTCAAATATGATACAAACTTATCATTTGCATTATTGTGAGCCCAGAGAGCTATTTTCCCTCATACCCACTGCAATAATTAAAACAGAATGTAAAATAAGATGGCTAAAAAGTAGTTTGGTATTCTACACTACCATTATCAATCCTCCTCTTTTCATATATGATGATTTTATGGTGGATAGATAAAGAAAAATGGCCCAAAAAAGCAAATTAAAATTGCTTTTTCCATAGCAGACAGAGCAGGGTCATTTTTCACCCTGGGTCATTTTTCACCCAGGGTCATTTTTGGGGTTTTACAAAACCTGCTAAAAGCAATAGTCCAGAGTTTAGAAAGCTGGCACTGGCCATATAATGGATATAAGTCAGCTTTTCTAATTATTAGGCCTTTTTTCAATCAAAGTATGGGGAGAGTGTTAATCCCCATTCCACTACTGTATAGTATATGCAAATAACAAAGGAGATGGATGTAGGCATCCCAAGAATTGACCTGACCATAAAAAAGTATGGAATCCTAAAACCCAACGGTCCCAGAGAAAGCAAAGGAATAGCAGATTGGGGGCCCAACACCCTCCACCAATAGGGAAAGGGTCAGACCTCTATAGGGCACTAGCATATCAGGTCATGGAGGCCGCCATCTTGCTTTGCAACATGGGTAGGCTCCTGACTCCAAGCAGTGCATTCTGGGTAAATTTCTTATCAGCCACTGGTCACACCTCTAAACAATGGTGATTGATAACGCTGATAAGGGTGACAAGCTGCACCCTGCCCCTATCTTAATCACTTTAAGTACCTCCCTATTGTTTCAGGTGTGAGGGGAGTGGATTAGCTTGATATCGAGACAATGGCTTGGGTGTACTCAATGTGGGTGATATGTGACCTTTTATTGGAATCTTAAAGCTTTATTTCTAATGTATTTGAACTGTTAGGTTTAAACTAAGCTTATCCAGTTAAAGGTGGCGGTATTTGCTATACAGCGAGATAAATTACAGAAAATAGCTACAAGTAGTTCATGAGGAAGGGAGCATCAAAGTAAACTTTACAAAGAGGCCAATTGTTGATCTAGCCCCCGACTACATGAGCCACCTAGCTGATTTTCACAGTACTAGTAATATGCTAGTGCCATATAGTCCTTTATGCTTATGCCTATCAAACTGAATCTGAATGACTGATCCACAGTTATCCAGGTGAACTGGTGCTATGTTCCCTCCACCTCCCCATCAAAAATCAATTTCAGTTGAAGTTGCCCTCTCCTTCTCCTTTATGCCTTATAGCATCAGCATATTTCATAGGGTTATATTTCATAGACTTCAACACCCAAAACTTATGATTGGTCAAACATTGAAATTTTCTTCATATTACTCTGTTAGTTGATAATAGAGTTGGTTTCATTGCTAATTGAAGCAGGTCTACATGTGCCTTAGGTGGATGTCTTACTGCTAGACTGCTATTGGGGCTTCCTAACAGATTCTTAGCATATAAACTACATTTGAACTACTATTGTGATAAAATTAGGGCTAGATAATTGGTCCTCTAATAATCTATCGACCTCAAATTTACTGCATATAAATAGTCTGATGCCATATACATTGCTACTTCTCTGATATTGTTTCAGTGGAATGATTTCCCTCAATAATTGATACATGCTTGGGCATAGTCCCAGATAACCTATATTATATTTGTTTTTTATTTCACATTCATTTGACTTCCTTTGGCTAATTTTCCATTGTTTGGGATAAAGAAGCACATTGGCTCAGATTTATCTATCTGCAAGTCATTGGCATGTTCCCTTCCCCCATGTTTCTATGCTCTGCCTCATTTACTGTCCTTCTGAATTCTAGCGGAAAATTGTTTTGATGCTGTTATGGATGCAATAAGCATCTGGTATGTTGCATTTCTGTTTCCAGTTTAAGGTATTAGGTAATAGGAAGCACAATTGATAGAATATGGAACATGGCAACCTGGAATAACAGGCTACATGTTCTGGTTAGCTCTCCACAGCCTGGTTAGCCAACCTGCTGTGAATCGAGGCCAGCCTGTTATAGCAGCCTGTGTGGCTTGAATAAACAGGCTGGCCACATACACAGTCTCTGCTTTACTGTATCCATCTTCTACCTGCCTATGAGAGTTGATGAATCATTCAATCAATAATCTCACCTAGCCCTTTAACTACTGGCCCTTGAAATAGGTGATTGGAGCCTAAACTGCAGGCCCTATGCCCTAGGGCAGCAGAATGGGCATAATATACTGTTCTCAAATAATGTTTATTGAGTATCAAATGTATGATTTCAACAAAACCTTTTACTTTGCTGACAAGGGCTCTGATATTAGGAGGTCATGAAGTGGTACTGCTGCCCTTATGCAATCCTTTAGTGCTGCTCTGAGGCAGCAGTGGCTAACATACTTTGGAGTTTGAAGAGTGGGGGAGGGGGAAGGATCTATCTAAACTCTTACTATTTGCAAGTCAAATGAGTAAAACATATCTGTGGGATGAGAGTGTTTCCAGTGATACAAAGTATTCACTACATAACATAACACACGATTGTTATGGTATTGCAATTGTATTGAGTTTCATAGGAAGGCGGTGGGGGGAGGGTGGGGGGGGCTCACCTGGGGGGGGGGGTAGGTAAAAAAGGAGGTTCTAATCTGGTCTAATCTGGTCTACACTTCCTGATCTGATCTCATTCTGATGTATTATGGCAGAAGAAACACTGGATTGTAAATGAGCAAAAACCTCCAAAATAGCTGACTTATCAGTATTTTACTAAGGCCGACCCCCTTCCCCAAGGCAGGTTATACCCATATAATATCAACTAGATGGCTTCTAAGGGTCTCTTTAGGTCTTTTGTTTAGGATTCTGAAAGTCTCAATTTGGGCTGTATTTTTACTATATGGGCAAATTTTGGGCCCCTTTACGAGGGATAAGGCAGCTTATGCAGGGTTTTATGGTCCTTTTTATGACAGATTTATAAACATTATCACCTGATTACTTTGACTGTAAACAGTATCACTGTGGTATAATATGCTTTTAATCTGAAATAGTACTGTACATATTAAGCAAACATGGATTCTAAGTATTTTTCTCGCGTTTATTTGACTATAGTAATGATTATCAGTGCCTCATGGCCACACCCACCCATGAACAAAGTGCAGACAAGCAGATTTCAATAGCTCATAGGGTCAGGTTCCTTAAAATATATGTCTGCAAAGATCCGGGGGGGGGGTGCAGGGGGGGTCTACAGTGGCCCACGGTCTATTACCTTGCAGAGAATCGATTTGTATAATAAAAGAAAGGTTCAAATATTTCTTCCAGTATTGATTAAACCTATGGGCATTCGTTTGTGAATTTTGGGCAAGCTTTTTGCTTCTACTAACCATGTAT
The DNA here is from genome assembly GCA_949317995.1 of Acholoe squamosa. Classification (NCBI taxonomy): domain Eukaryota; kingdom Metazoa; phylum Annelida; class Polychaeta; order Phyllodocida; family Polynoidae; genus Acholoe; species Acholoe squamosa. Next base: position 51,364,413 of record OX439040.1, on the reverse strand, counting down.
GTGCCGTCCTAACCAACGTGTTGTTATATCGGCTGCAGACGAGTCAGATTCCTTTTTGCCACGACCCTAAAAGAAAAATCTGCAATTAAATATGAATCTACCAAGTAAACATCGTCTTGTTCCCCACCGTTTAGTTTTGACATAATCCTATCAGTTCCCATATGAAACGGCTTTATGGTATAATTAAACATGATCTGTATAAGTTGAGCGTCAGACAATATAATACCTTTAGACCATGAATCCAAAAAAAAATAGCTCACTCTGAAGTTGATGATCTATATATAAGTCTGAGTGAGACATTATAGATATACCTTTAGGCTGACCGTGGATCCAGAAAGGTAACTCACCCTAAAGTTGATGGTAGAGAGTGTGTAGAGGACAGGGTTTAGAGAGGAGTTAATGGGTAAGATGAAGACCACTGTCCAGGCGTACATCGCTCCAGGTACTTGTACTCCAGCAAGCGACAGCATACCTAAGTAAAGGAATTGTATATGAATGAGTGCTGTTGCGTGCACTTTAATTAAATCACTATAATCATAGCATACTCCTCTGATTACTTACAACTTCAGTTCTTAAAAGCTGTGGAAGCCACCGAGTCACTGCTCTCTCTGTCGAGCCAGAGTTCTTGGAGCTCAATGCATTCATGATCAAAAGATGCCCCCCCCCCCGATTCAACTTACCCATTATATTGATAGGGACCCAACAGCAGAAGTCGACAAAGACGACGGAGGCCATTTTGCGAGCTCTTTGGAGGTCTCGGTTCTTCTTACCCTTCATTTGGCGCACCGTCCAATAGATGGAGCCGTACGCCACACAAATCAGGGTGAACAGGGTCATGTTGACAATGTGGAAGATGAACACTGAGTACTGCCAGCCTGGGGTGATAGAGACATTCAGGTGTGCTAAGGCTGATAGCATGTGTAAGGGTTATCATCAAGTAGCAAGCAACTCGAGACTTCCGATATAAAGAGAATATCTAGGCAAGAACAGACCCATTAAGGTTCCAATCTTTTATTGGTCTCATAGTGAATTTGGATGTTGTTCACAACCGTACTTTATGAGATGACTTTATGGGACGGATCCAACAGTGTGCCTCACAAAGTGACGGCTCCTTTTTTCTTGCTGGACATCATTAATATCTTACCGGGAGCAGGATCAGGCGTAATGTGTATAGGAACACAAACTCCTGACCTGGAGTAGAAGCGGCTCTGGAAGTAGGAGTTTGGTATGATGGGGATCAGGAAGAGGAACACCACCAAGGTCCATACTAATGCCATCAGGAGGGAGGCTGACCGGGCCGTCAGATGATGAGGTGACGTAGGCAGCTTTACACGGTGAAGGCGGTCCATCTGTTGGGCAGGAGAGATCATGGGATTGACATTTGACCCAATAAGGGTATAGTAGGATACAAGTAGTTTGAAAAGTGAGCTCTTGTCGTCCCTAAAAGCCAATTTAATAAAAGCAACCCACAACTTCCCTTGTACTATGACCTAAGAAATCTGATTCCAAATTCATTTTGACTCAAAATCAGAATATCCCATCTATTTCTATAGTAAAAGAGGCATGATATCTACCGGAAGTCATAAATTCGAATGAAACAAAAGAAGGTAAAAAGTACCTACTGTGATAACAAAGACAGTAATAACAGACATTTCGGCGGAAACGCTGGCCATCATACCGAGGATGGAGCATCCCCAGCTACCTTTCCACCAGGTGGCGTTTTCTACGTACTGCCCCCGGAAATAAGCGTCTGCACATGCCATAGCTATCAGGTAGATCCCCATTAGAAAATCTGCCCCCGCCAGATGGCAGACGAGCAACTCAGACGCCATTAACTTAGCCTGTCCTCTGATACACCGGTAACCAAGAACTGCACAGTTTCCAACCAGGCTCAACACACCAAGCAGCCAAAGGAAGGTTCTTAGGACGTCACGGCTCAGGAGGTCCTCACAGGAGGATACAGCATCAGCAACAGGTAGGCAGGAATCCTCAGGGAGGCTGACAAAGCAGCAGAACACCTGGTTATCACTCTCCAGGTACTCAAGATGCTGGAGCCCCTTAAAGTCACGCCCGTTATATACAGACAGCACGTTACGGCTGATATTGAGGCGTTTAAGGATTGGGAGACCACGAAAGGCATCATCAGCAAGTTCATGCATGGTGTTAGCTGAGAGATCAAGGTCCTCCACATTGTTCAAGCCATCAAATGCACCTGCTTTGAGTTTTCTGACACTAAGACCATACAGACTAAGCCGGGTCATACCCGTGAGACCTCTGAAGGACCCAGGCTCAATGGAGAAAATTGGATTTCCAGCAAGAACTAGCCGCTTCAGGTTTGCCAGACCCTTAAAGGCATCTGGTAACAAATCAGTCAGCCTGTTAAATGCCAAATCCAACAGCTGCAAGTTCACCAGTTTTTCGAAATAACAGCATTTGATGGCCTCTATGCTGTTGTCAACCAATATGAGCTCTATTAGATAATGGAAGTCGGAGAATGTCTTTGTGGTGAGTTTGATGTTGTTGGTGGTGAGGTTCATCTTGCGGGCCTCTTTGAGGATGTACCAGGGGATGTATTTAAGACGAGCCTTGATACATGAATAGACCAAGGTGTCACACTGACACTGGTAGTAGGAGTGACATAAGTCGTTCATGTTACTACAGAAGAGTTCGTCATCACCATGATGACATTGGGAGACGCCATCACATATCCGGTCACGTGGCACACAGTTGGAATATCCCCGACAGCGAAGCATGCCGGGACAGGTGTAATTCTCTATGAAAAGATATTTTCGTAGTGTTGGAAACATTTAAGTGCAGAATATAATCATAGAACTATCAATGAAATTCAAGATGAACATTTTGATTCAGATTTAGATAACTTGAATGGAAATAGAACCCGATTGTGCTCAAATAGTGCGTCACCCAATTGTATTTCTGTTTCAGCTAGACAATAGACAAAACAGATGTTAAGATTTGCCTACTTGTAACGTGTATTGCAACGTTTAGCATACAATTTGCTATCATTCTAAACATACTCATTCTTAACCTCTCTATTGAGTGTACAATTGAAGAGTTCGCTTCTAGCACGCAATAAACGCCATTTTGAAAAAAAAAAATTGGTAAATATTTCAAAGATAATCAAGTTTATAAAAGAAACCATTTCCTTTGAAAAAAAAAACCAACATATTTTTCAGCTGTCTAGAGTTTATTTTGTAAAGATTTCATCATGATAGCTCTCTAAGATTCACTCCAGGGGAACACTACAAACTTTGGTATATGCTGAAAATCTGGAATGTATTTGTTGCGTATTGGAACCAAACTCCTCAAATATTGACTAGATGAAATGAGGGAAAACATACGACAGTCCATCTCGTCCTCAGCACGTGGACAGTCAGGGGTACCATCGCAGACCTTATGTACAGCCAAACAGTAACTGTTGGGACACTTGACGTAGTTCTCTGGACACTCCCAATCAGCTAAGGAAGCAAAGGTAGACATTTAGGATATTTCACATTACATAAGTAGTCATATTTATCAGAGCAGGCCTAAGTTCGCTGAAAACTGAGTTTAGAGAACCTGTATTGTGACGAATTTAGCAGGACAATAGTACGTTAGGAACTATAATTTCCATAACATGGCGTTTCACTTTAGAGTGATATTTTCACCGCTTACTGTGGGCAGTGGAATGGTGCCAAAAATACCTTCTCTAATACACACAATACTTTTATCATACACCCATGTAATAAAATTTTGGTAAGGACCAGATTGTCAAAGACTATCACAATTATTCTAATGGAGAATGGTTTATACCACAGTCTGTGAGGTGTTTGGCGTCCCTGCAGCCCAGCAGCAGACCAAACCTGTCTGTGTCATACAGACACTGCAGGTCACGTGATGCTTTCTGTGAGTTCTTACACTTCATCATCCGGGTCTCTGAGGGGGACGCTGCAGATCGACAACCAGCCTCGTCCTCCTGGCAACATCAAGTATGCATTATTGATGACACATAGCCTTTAATAAATAATAACCAGTATATGGCAAAATGGAAAAAAAGAGTTTCTGGTATCATGGGGTCCTGCTATCAGAATGATTTCAGCAAAGTTATAAAATGCGAATTTCAGGATCTTAAGACTTTCTTGCTGGCAGTGCATTGACCTTTCGTGATAACTTACAAACAGATAGAGTTCAAGGGATCGATTTTAATGAGTTATCATGTTCTAACCTTATGTCCTCCAGGACAATCCACGGTGCCATCACAGCGCCGACTGGCGGGAAGGCACGAACTATCATAACACTGGAAGGTCAGCTCTGGTGAACACAGATCTAATAAAATAAAGGTCACAAAGGGAGGCATATAAAAGGTATATATCAAATACAATAGACGTATATCCCTAAGTCGTGTAATGGTAATGTGGTAGGTAAAGTATGGAGGCATCCTTTTGTGCTGCACAACTTTTATTTGTAAAAAAAAAATACCTCAAAAACTTACTTTCGTCAAAGACAACAAAGGGATAACTTTGATCAGAACAAACCAGGTTATTCGGAGATCACATTGTTGTTGATCAAACAAATAGCAAGTCATAAAGCCACATTGGCGTTTTAATCAGGGCAATAGCAGGTCATATATATATACGGACCACATTTTTGTTCATCAGATTAACGGCAGGCCATGCAGACAGCATTGTCCTTGTTGTAACCCATTTTGTTCATTTGTTCATTTCTCAGTAAACGCATTTGTACACACATGACATTTCATAATCTAAGTTTGCTGTATTGAACTAGTACATTATATCAATTCATTCTGTTCATTACGCCAGTTTAAATTGATTTGAATATGTATTGATGAACTTGGTGTTTTCCAGCTATTTTTCTATACAACAGTATAACACAATTATACAGGCTGCTCCTTACACAACCCATACCCATAATAAACAAAACTTAGCATGGCATCTCACATTGCTATCATTCTTCCGCAAGGAAGGGCTGTGCATTCCACATTTCTGTTTCCGAAGCTCATAGCAGTATAAATGGTCCACAATGCCAGGATTGAGGGAATTGTGAGAAAGTTGCACTATACGAGTCACATTGATCTTTACCAAGCTGATATAATAAAAGTAGGTTATACTGACTACATTGCTCTTCGTCCGACCCATCATGGCAGTTCTGGTGTAGATCACAGTGCCATCTGGCATCGATGCACGGCCCAGAATGACATTTGAACTCGGTTAGAGCGCATGATGGAAAAACTACAGAGAGGGAGAAAGAGATAGAAATTGAGAGAGAGAGAGAGAGCAAGAGAGAGAGAGAGAGAGAGAGAGAGAGAGAGAGAGAGAGAGAGAGAGAGAGAGAGAGAAAGGGGAAGAGAGAACGAGAAAAGAGAGAGAGGGAGAGCAATATGTATTCCTCATATCAATTGTTCAACGATGTAAGTTTGAGAGGCTTTTCCAACTTTTCTACACAAACTGACGACAGACTTTTCAGAATTAATAATTGTGAAAATGGTGGGGGTTTAGGCAAAGGTTCGTGATTCAGGAATAATTAACAAAAGCCTGATAAAAATCAGAACAAATACAAACATACCACACTCCTTCTCATCTACCCCATCAGGACAGTCGTGGCGTCCATCACATACTGCCGATAGGGGACGACACATTCCCTTACCACAATCAAAGCTATACGTCGGGCATGGCGATCCTGGTGGGAATTAAGATAAACACACAGAGGATCAACAAAGGCTTGTGTCCGCACGGCGATAAAACCGCGTTTGTCGGCCGACAAATGCCAAATATCGTCGTCCTCCCACAGAAAACTAAGCGACAAAACGTCGATGATATTTCAGTGGCCGATTATTTGGTACAGCGAAAACACCTGAATTCTGATCAAACATGTTAGATATTTGTCGTCTAAATAGGACGACATTGAATCATGTCATTTCATGTTCTAGTAGCGGACCTCACCTAATACACACGTATAGTAGATAGGCTAACCAACGGCGTGAATCATGCACCTGCATCTATCACAGTGTTAAACGAGTCAACCATTTCAAGTCATACCTCCCTCTTACATCGTTATGAAAATTACTTCAGCACTTAAAGATCCACATTGATTGATGCATTCACTCTATTGTAAATAAAATATTAATTTACACATTTCAAAAAGCCATTTTGATGGGAAAAAAATTGGCATAATCCAAAGTAGCTACTCAGTAAATATATGCTTGTGGTGGGGTGAGATTGAGGGAGGCCTGAGCGAGGGTCTTCTGAGCTATAGCGCGGGGGTGTGGAGGAGTGAGGTGTGAGCGAGCTCCGTCACACCTCCCTCCTCTCACCCAGGTACACCCAACAAAAGGGGAGGCATGGGGTGAAGAGGGGTGTATGAGTGTGGGTGTGAGTGAGCTTATGAGCAGCCTCACCCAGGTTAATTCAAATCTATGCACAGTCACATCTTTCCTCTTCCCTGATTGGTCCAATTCGAAGTTTGAAAGTTCTTTGTCCTCCTGGGAATTTTTCACTGACAGTTTAAACCAACATTCACTGGTGCAAGGTCAGGAGGTAGGTTATCTCTTGACTCTTAGGATTTATGCTAAACATTTTGATAATCAATTCTATATAATGAATGAGACCCCATTGGGGTTTAGCAGTTTAGTGCAAGAGTGTACGTCTATAACCTACCTTCTACTTTTATATTCTAAGTGTTGTTTAAAAATCTATCCCATTTTTGTTATCGGATACCAGTAATTGTCACTGATTGTCTTTTGTCTTCCATTTCCAGAACGACAAATCTTCTGGAATAACACAACCAGTTTTGAACCTTTGTGACACACAATAGCTATTGCACACTGAAGAGAGATACAGGGTCTACTGTCTATGTGAATGTATAATAATGTAAGTAGCAGTGTGTTGTTCAGTCCAGATGCCCCGACGCGGACACCGCCCAGTGAAAAATCCGTCACTGGCTGTGGGTCAACACATACCACCAGCTCTTCTCATGAAGACATTCTACGCACTGCCCCCACGTATGACGTGTCTGTCCTCTAGGCCTACTGTGTTACCTTTTCCCCTAGAAAGGACATGGCTGTTGCCACCAAAAAACCTTCCATATCCTCTCTTTCAACCTGAGAAATATCCCCAATCCATACATTTGAAAGTCATGTTTTTTTTCCTGCCCTCCACTGGGGTTTTTATTGTGTCTGGTAGGTGGATTTCTAAACTGCTTTTAAAATCTCTTAACTAGTTGCAGGTAAAAAAATTAGATCAAGAAGCTGCTGTAGTGTGTATGTTCTGTGTGTAAAACAGATTGTGTATTTAGCAGAGTATTAATCAATTTGATGGCTTATAGACACATGTCCCCAGGGGACACATGTAGACCAGGGCAGTTGCATAGCCTAGGCTACATGTAAGCCTAATTCTTTTTATTTCAGTTGGATACTTCACTCACTCAGTCACTGCACTAACTTCAAGATCTCCTGACAATAACGATGGAAAGGATACTTCACCAAACCATAAGAAGACAACTTTAATTCAGGGAATTCCTGGGTTGGGTCAAGCTTGGGGTAGGGGTGCCGTGGGCTGAGGTGGGACTGGCAGTGGGGGTAGGGGTGGGCTATATATAGCATTGTAATCTCCATAGATCACATGAGCTGCCCAGCGTGTGTAGGAGATAAATGCTGCGTTTAACTCATGCGTCCATGTGAGTCTGTCTGAGCTATATCTCAAAGGTCCCCCCATTAGAACGAAGTTATCTCAAGGCGAGACCTACTTGCACAGGCACACTCATTCACAGGCATATTTCCTGGGTACCTGTACTGGAATTTTATACAAAGTTAATACTGAACTTGTACTAATCACAAGATGAAGAGTATTACATTGGCCCTTGCAGGACCGCTGATAAAATATAGAGATGATCAATCATGAATTCTTCACAAAAATGGAATGTCTGTTCGAATTTGGGCGCCAGAGCTGTATCTATGACAATAATCCGTATCATGTTCATAATCTTCAGGAATTAGATTCACTAGAAACATACAGATGGTGTGTGTTTGACTATAGCACATAGAGGCATAGTTGGATTTCTCAAACTTCACTTTTTGAAAGAAAATTGCAGTTATGGATTTTGCTTGATTCCTTGTACCCCAGGCCAATTGCACAAGGCTATCAATCAATATTCTAGAAATCGATTGTCGATCAGCTCTCTGCTTAATGAGATACTGAAGAAAACATATTAGGTGCCCGCTAATTGGGCCCTTTAGTCTAAACCTAGGAGTCGACCATTCTAACGTATATTGAATACCTTTTAAAGCCATGTGGACACTAGACAACTCCTCAGAAGGTGGCCGAAAAAAATGATTTCCACCGACGATAAAATCTAACGTCAAATCACGTCTGTCGTCCTCTAATTTTATCGCTGTGTGGACATACAGCTTATGTTTTCTTTTTAGATAAAAGCGTAAAAGAATACATATGCTGCAAAATGGTTAGTTTCATCCCATTCTTCTGTATAAGGTACTATAAATGGAAGCTACACGTGATACATTTCTCAGTTCTGAAACAGCTGCCGTCCCTAAATGGGCCTGATTTGAGTACCATCTAGTCAGTTGGGCTGGCCCTGCCCCCATGTCGGACTTGGGATTTGGCTAATTCTGCAGATGAGGATCCATGCTGGCCCAGCTTTGAAATTGGCTTCTCCTCTGAGAAGTGAATGGAAACACGCTATAAAAAGAGTGATATCAAGGTCCTATGTCAACGGCTTATATTGAGAAACATTATCCTACTTTGTCCAAGGCCATCTGGAGGCCATCACAGATAAATCCCATGTCCAACAATAAAGATATAGCAACCAGGAAGGTTTCGCTTGGGTAATGAGGTGGAGGGCTTCAGTGAAGAAATCTGCTGCTGTGGGATTAATCTAGACTGGGCAGTGCCAATTGGAGCTCAGGCTCTTGAATTAACTGTCTGATGTTTCTGGAGGAAGCCCTGTTTTCAAAATCACTGCCCAACGCACATTGTTAATGTCATGATTTGGCCAGTGCAATGGTTCCTAGATATCTTAGAACAAGGCACCACAGGTTTATACTCTAGATTTCACCACAGTCATCTGTATTTGTGCCACTTCAGTATAATGATTTGATGGACAATCCGCCACAATCTGCAAAATGATGGACTCAATCTAAGCTGGTAAGCATCAGGATGACATAGGACCCAGCTGGCTCAGCCCATACAAAATTTGGGACCGTAGATATGCACGCCATGGGCGTGTCAGGCGAATCTCAAGCATTTTTAAGCCCAGGCATTATATATGTATCCTACCACGGGCCTCAGATTTATGATACCATTGTAATAATTACAGTTCAGTTTGGCTTTAGTTCTAATATTTTCATTTGGCTGAACAATCACTACAGGAAGTTTTTTTTTATGAAAGGTATGCAAATGTATGCAAATGTTAACTCGTGGGAGGGGGGAGGGGGTCATCGGGTATAGATGTGTATTTGATATCAATCGGTTTACCCTTTACACAATATTATGTCTCACCACATAGTTTTTCGTCCAGTTCGTCCACACAGTCAGACACACCGTCACACCTGTGTACCCCATGTACACAGGCCCCATCACCACACCTGAACGTCCCAGAGGGGCACTGTGCACGGCTTGACGTCACACCACTCAGGTCCATGGGGCTGATTTCTGGACATGAAGTAGATAAGATTAAGATGAAGAAAAAAAAACAAAAAAACAGACACACACACACACACACACACACACACACACACACACACACACACACACACACACACACACAAACATGAGTCGTGTCACATTGCGATGCATTTGTTTAGTTCACTGAATTGATTCCCATAATGAAAGCCTGGGGTTATAATTCTTTGCATGACTGTTTCCGTCAAGGACATTTTTGGAAAAAATGAACTCGTTGCAAGATAGAAATATAAGCTAATCATGCTTGTAAAAGAAAGAATGGAGGTGGAATTAGTTTTTTTTCCCAGAGATAAATGGAATGCCATTGAAAAGACAAACGCTAGGGACCTTCTAACGTCCCCTTGTAGTTTCCTTTTTAATTTCTTCCTTTGTTTTACAAAATGTGCTATGAAGGTAGAACTATATGGATGTATAATGCCGATTAATGATAACATTAGAGAGGGCAATTATTACCGGTATATTCCCGGTCCTTTTTGCAGACAAAGTGATTAGCCTCCCGTGAGCTGCAGGGAATGTCCACCCAACTGGGTTTGAGGCGCAGACTGTCCAAGTCTAATGCCGAACAATCCTCTATAGTCGCCCCATCAGGCCGACCTTTCCGCCTGTAATGTAAAAATGAGAGCATGCGTGGATTGGATTACCATCCCTTAAGATCAGCATGGTGCTTTAAGGCTTCATAAATCATCTACTGTAGAGATGCAGAAATGACAGTGATTCTTAGTTAACGGCTTGTAACTCTCAGTGGGGCAGGTTGAGAGTTACGGACAGAGTGGTCAAATACACTGTACAAGGGCCGAAGCAAAACGGAGACCAAACATACCAATTAAAACCTAATTTGAGGCTGCTGAATGAGGAAATAAGGTTAAAAATTGCCTATTGGCTCTCAATTTTGAGATATCCATAGGGTGCCATATGCTAAAAATCACCTCTGAGGGCAATGATTTCAATAAGTTCACCTATATAATGTAGTCCAAACTTGTACAAAAACGTTCTTATATCATTCCTGGCAATTGTCTGGGTAATATCAATAGCTTTGACACTTGTGCAAATCATCTTTCACCCAAAAGTGGCTCCTAGGCCTCTATCATTCCAAACGTCAGAACCAGTTTTATAGAATATTATGTGTTCAGTGTTAGCACACTCAAGATGCATGGTTATAGCAGTTTTGGTAGTTCAGAAGCAGGAGTGCATCTTGGATAAAGCCAAAGGGGTCAAGATGTATATATATCAACATCAAATAGGTTTAATTTCATGTCCATTGCCTTATATAACAGCTTGTTTCAGGGATATATTGCTTCATTTTGGTACAAGGGCAGTCATCTTAAAAAGACAAATTTACATGTTTACTTCCTTGAAACATTGACTTCTGGATCATTTAGAGCATCCAACTATGATTTATGGTGAGTAAGGCTGGATCTAAACATCAGGATTATCCAATATCATGAGACGCATATTTCCTGGACCGCTAGGTTCCCTCGGTATAATCTTAATTATACCTCAACTTACAGGTAAGTCTTGAATAATTTCAAAATTAAAGTGAGGGCAATTTGATATTATAACCAAAAATATGCTTCATAGTAAATGGAAGTCATGGCTTGCCCTAAGTGTAAGCATAACAGGATTTCTGGGAAACAAGAGGATTGAGGACTTTGTAGAGTGAGAGGATACACTGCAGCCACATATCAGAAACTCAAATGCAATATGTCCTTGAAGATCCACTTTCTGCATCTGACCACCCATCATTTAAAACAAACAAACCTGTGGCTCAGTAAGTGACATACATGGGGAGAGATTCTAATGGGACCTCTCAGAGATGGAAAAATGCTACCAAAGAAAGTCGTTACCCTTTTCTTCTAGCAGGATAGTAATGGGGTCTGATGTTGGATGAGCCCAAACATTGTGTACAAGAGACAGGCAAGGCAGTCCTGAACCAGTGTCATCTAGCTAAAGTTTCGAGCATATTTACTACTTTTGCTGCATATTACTCAGTCACTTTTGCTGCATATTACTCAGTCAAAGGATGAAAAATATATTAGATATGGGTTTGTAAATGATAATAAAAAATAAATAAACCAGATTTGATGTGAAATCTAGTGTTTGTACAGTTTCCACTATATGGATTTGGCTACCAAGGATGAAAATGGGCAATTCTAGGTATTATGGGTATCTCAAAATTAAGAGCCTCCAGTAAAAAATGGATGTTATTTTTGGATTCCCCAGGTAAATATACATAGAAATTAGTGGGTTTCAGCTCCGTTTTTTTCGAAAAGTGAAATATTGTTGTACAGTGATTTCTACTGGTTTGTAATATACAACCTATAAAGGAATGGTTATTAGCAGTCTGTCTAGACCAATCATGATGGGCCATGAGTGGCTGTTAAGGGCTCAGACAAAATGAACAAGATGGGTAGTTAAACCGTCTAGACCAATCACTTACATGAAACAATGCACTGAGTGGTACTTTTCTGTTCATGGAACCTTCATCAAACTTGCCTGAATATGTTAAAATGAGACCCAATTTGCAAAATCTGAAAACAAGGGTTAGGCACGTATACATTATGCCATATGTAAAATCTGGAGTCAATACATATTGTATTAAGCTCAGGGGAGCTAGAATGGAAACACATTCGTATTTTCCAGAGTTAAATTGAGTCCTATAGTCTGTACCCACAACGTTAGTGTCCGTGGGTATAGGGCTATACTTATCAATTAACAATTTTCTTAACAATTTTCTTTTTTTAAATTTCTATGTTAAAGTCTCCTGAAGTTTAAATATTTCTGAGTATGCCGCTATGAAATTTCACTTCCCTAGTTGAACTGGTTTAGAATCCTTTATTCAAAACACCATCAGTTTTCATGGGTGGAAGCATAACAATATGCTTAGATACGCCTCCACCCATGACTTTGTTGGTCTAGGTAGAAATGTATATATGTACTACTTTGCTTCCTTTTGTGAAATAATTCCAGTGTAATGTCTTGTTATATCACTTATAGGGGTATTCACTCGAATCTGTGATACATTACCGTCGACAGAGTATATATTTTGTTTGTTAACTCATATGTTTATTGGCCAATAAACTTAAATTTGTTCAAAAAGAAAACAAACAAAAAAAAACAAAAACAATGGGTCACTGACTGCCTTGCATTTGTTGCCTGATGATGACAGAAGGGATAATGCATATGATCTCTCTCTCAAAGATGATAAATGCTTGTTTTCATCTCCAAAGTCAAATGGTCTAAACCATTATTCTGATTTGCCTAAATAGGGGCTGAAGTAAATGACTTGGAAATTATCTATGTTCTTGATCAGACCAGATAACTGTGGACCTATTTAAAGTAGATGCGATTCAACGACCCACCAGTGAGTATAGGTGAGTGGAGTTCCATCGTGCCAGATGTAACGTCCTTCCTTAAGACGATCTGATGCACCTACAGATGGAGAAGAACGAGATTTAAGATCACGCCTTGCTCTGCTCCTACTCTTCTATAGTTAATGAATAAATGATGGACTATTATAAGCCTAATCAGAGAGATTCATACCAAGGAAAATACAGATGTTTGATCTAACTAACCTATGTAGAGATCAGCTCCATTGAAGTACTCGATGAGCAGAAAGTTGATGAATATCATTTCCCGCATGTTTTTGATGCTTACGAGACGCGCGCCATGATCCTGACAAATGTCGTCTGCTTCTAGCCACGTGACGTCACCAGGCGTCTCCAGGAAACCATAACAACTGCCATCATATGAGTCCCAACCCACGGGGCATACTGTATGGAGTAAAGAAAGTGCATTTGCTTTGTTTTCTTTTAAAATTACAGTTTTCTCTATGGCACTTTAGACGAAGAAGGTGCACATGTCAGATGCAGCTACTAAATTGTAGTCATTTGAGGGTAATAATCAACACTTTAAGCGTCATGGAGACAGCTGCCCATCCCTAAAATGAGGTGTAAATGCCATCTCATTGCAAACAGTATCGCACGGTGGACCATTGTCCATTCTTCGGTGTGGTTCATTCATAGCCCGTTTAAAGGAAGCAATGGGGTGGAAAATGCACTTGCCTGTATCATTTTGAATCCACTCCAGATCACTAGGAAAGAAGTACTTCAGCGTCTTGTAGATTGCACTGAATCCCTCGCCAGTCACCTCTCCGTCGGTAATGAACGTTATCTGAATGTTCTCCCAATCACCATAAAGTGTCTACGCAATTACAAATAACGCACTAAAATCATATTTCACTGCATAAATACCCAGAGGCATAAAAAAGTTTTCCCCCCAATTTACTCTAAAATGAGTTTTATGGACTACACCGTTCTGAAGAGAGACTTTGAAGACAGTATTTTAGGCGTCCATGTAGTCTTGAAGGAAGTATACATTTTGGTGAGAATAACAATTTCCACTCTCTTCATGAATTTTTACTCTCTTTGGCATTTTGAATTGCAATCTTGTGACATTTAATTGCTCGAAACCTGTACACTGTACAAAAAAAAGAAAATGTCTTCTAAATAATGAGGGAATCCTCGTCCAAAAGTTGCCCAAGACCTGTCATTAATTTCACAGAGATGTCACTATTTGCACAAAAATTCATTGTACCACTGTACTGTCATATCGGGCTTCTTGTAAAAGCTACACTGACTTCCCTGCTATGTTATTATGGTGGTTCGCCGTTTAGTTTTACAAGGATCCCTGGTCGATTCAACAGTTATTTTGACAGTGTACGAGGACCTACCTCTGGTGGCCGTTTTGGGTTGCAATATGTGCCAAGGTTGATGAGACGGGACGCTGTCCTGTCCAAGTCATCCACCACTACCTTGTCCTGTTTACATGCAGCGTCCTCAGAAACTACGTCAAATGACGTAAAGGTAAAACTGACGTAGGTGCGGTGAGCAACCTTTATTCTCCATGTCAAGGAAAGGTTAGGTTTATAACCGCCAGGGTATCCCAATGACGTGACAATCCCACAGGGCGTGTAGCAATACGTCATGCCTTCTCTGCTCAAACCTACTCCACATCCGGGACATTCTGAAATTACGGAAGTTTATTGGTCCTCTGCATGTATTATGCTATTTTTGCGATTCTCTGTACAATTTAACATAAATGTGTCATAGGAGTTTTTCACCATTGCAGTTCGTTGCCGCTGCAAATGAGAATCAATAGCAGATGTATACAAATACCTAGATTACTCATTGTTCCCCTAAAGACAGTGTAAATCGCAAAAGTATCTACATGCCCAGGCTATGCTGATAAGTAAAGATTGCTTATATGATCTCACTTTTGGAATACAATCAATCTGGGACCAGACTCTTTGGGGCCAAGTTCCCTATCTCTCCAAAGGAGAGAACTTTTTCGATTTTTCTTATGACAACACGGGTTTCTTTATATTACACTAGACCTTATTTAATCACAATGAATGATGCAAATTTCTGGACTCTATTTAATTTTAATGGTGAGAGTAGGGATGATTTGTCTACCTACTTCCATGAGTCCCTATTTTAGTCCGGGATTCTAGTCAACAAAAATCTATTTTCTCCAGAGAAAGGACCATTTGAAACCATTTGGATACTGTATCCCAAGTTTTCCTTGCTCCATGGGGAGATTAACTTATTTTGAGAGTGGAAAGATTGAATAGGGACCTGTGAATAGGCGATGTGACACTACACACTGAGCTCTGATTGCAAGAGGTTCACAAAGCAGTACCCCATTTCTTTGCGCATAGCAACCATCTCGATGACTGGTACAGACACTCTTGTCATTTTAATGTGTAAAGCTATGATGATTGACTGGAACATCAGGAATTAAGCAAACTGACAACATCTGACTGAATGTAGAAAACAAATATCGAATGTTCAAAAAAGATATGTGCTTCGATCTCTATAAAGCCTTTAAGCTGTCAATGGTCCTCATCAGCTGCTCATTGAAATCTCATTTATGTGACAGTGTCGGTAGGAAAGGGCAACTTTGAGACAAACACATTGCACGGGCATGCACTCGTCGGGCATCAACGTTTTCTCAGCCAGCTGCAGAAGGTGTTGTGTACTGGGTAGAAGCTATGTCTAAATGTCCTTTCTCTGTTCCAGCCATTACCTAAATTGCAAATATTTCTAGGGACTTGTTGGTGGAAGCATCTTTGGGCAGCAAAATACTTCACTATTTCTGACTATTTGATGGGACTACTGCTCCTTTAGGTTTTTCTGCAGGGAACCTTTTAAAAGGGCAACCATGGGCTGATTTTACATCTGCTGCTGAAATCCATAGGTAGCTATCAGGATTATCTAACGCAATCGACTAAGCAGATGTTAAAGTGAAGAAGTTCATGTGCAATGACCTATAATAAAGATTGTGCTTAGTTTAATTGAGATGACAAGGTTGTATAAATTCTTTTTGCATGTAGATTGATTTTGACAAGATGAAGCAGAGAGAAGTTACAGAAGTTTACTTTACCAAGCATGGTGGGATGCCATTTTGCGCACATAAATGTTACCTACTGGCGAATGATACCAGCTCCTTGAATTTACATTTTCCCATATTCTATAACATTTATACATGTCTATTTAACAATTGAGAAAACATCTAATATTGGCTCCACCTACCAGTCAGTTCATATTCCACATACAGCCTGGGGGCGTCCACGTGGGTGACCTTGACTCTAAGACATGTGACCAGTTTGAGGTTGACCTTTGACCCTGGTGCCAGGTAGGTCTGAGGACCATCCACTGGTACCCAGGCGTCTTCTGTTGCCTTGTCCGTCACATACTGCACCCACAACTGGTCCCTGCAGGACCCCGGGTCCACCAGAAAGGTACCTGACTTTAAAAATGAAAACAAATTATGTTCAAATAAAAAAGACCCACAAAAGCCACAAGTTCTTGCTAACAGTTCATATATATGCCTCCTCTTAGAAAAGCAAGCAAACAGACTAAAACAGTTTCACAAAATAAGGCCGTTTTATTCTAATAACTTGGATTACGGATCCGGCGACGAGATTTTTGGCAAAATCAAAAAAAAAAAAAAAATTTTTTTTTTTTTGCCTATGCCCGACGAGATTTTTGGAGTCTTTTACAAAAAAAAAAATAGTTCTTCAAGAAAAATATAAGTTATCACTCATAAACACATCACATTTTGCCCTTCATATTGGGAAATTTCTCAATATTTCTCCTGAAAATGCCTAAAAATATGGTATTACCAGGCCTTTTTTTTTTTTTTTTTTGTTCCGGCGGTGGGGTGTTTTGGTTGTGAGATAAGAGAAATGTGAGCCTTTTTTTTTTTTTTTTTTCCTCTGTCCGACCAAAGTTGGAGGTGAAAAATCCTGTAATCCAAGTAATCAAAATCAGGTGGCCTAAATGTGCACTTCGATTTTTTTTAAGGTTACCTATAGTGACAATTGTCATAATTACTGTCACACGATGGTGTTATTTGCTCTAGTAACATCAGATCCAAGTTTAGATTACCTTAAGGAATCGATATTGATTAGGTTATAATGCTTTCCTTGAAGATTTAAGTCATTTCTTGACCTGATACCATGTGTCTTGGTTAACTTATCCTTGCCTACATAAAACTCGGAGAAATGTACAATTTATCAAAGCATCCTGTTGACATAGCACATGGTATGAGGCGTGATATAAGATATTTCAAACTAGTCTACTGATATGAAATATGATTTAAGGTGTGGCTTTGAGCATTTTGAGCATAGAACCTTGTGTTAGTACTTGACGTGGCACATAAAGAACAGGGCGTAAAACAAGATATGGCGTACTGTTCATATAGAACAGGGTGTAAACATGATATGGCGTACTGCTCATATAGGATAGGGTGTAAACATGATATGGCATACTGTTCATATAGAACAGGATGTAAACATGATATGGCGTACTGTTCATATAGAACAGGGTGTAAAACATAACATTGCACACTGCTCATATAGAACAGGGCGTAAAACATGATATGGCATACTGCTCATATAGAACAGGGTGTAAACATGATATGGCATACTGCTCATATAGAACAGGGTGTAAACATGATATGGCATACTGCTCATATAGAACAGGGTGTAAAACATAACATTGCACACTGAACAGATAGAACAGGGCGTAAAACATGATATGCATACTGCTCATAATAGAACAGGGTGTAAAACATGACATGACACAATGCACAAATAGGAGATGGTGTAGAAATATCATGGTATAATGCTCATATAGGATATGGTGTCAAAAATTACATGGCATGCTACTCACATAAAACATGGAATACTGCTCACATAGATCTAGAACGTGGTGTACAACATGACATGGCATAATACTCTTTAAATAGAATATAGTGTAAAACGTGATATGGCATACTGCTCAGTAGAATGTGAATTAAGCATGACATGCCATACTGTTCAATAGATCATGGTGTAAGACATGACATGACACACTGCTTAATAGAATAATATTATGGTACAATACTTGACATTGCACACTGCATATACATAAGGTGTAAGTCTGGAGGCTATTTCTTAAGGTAGTACGACTGCAAACAGCCACCACAAATTGAAACCCTCGAAATTAGAGCCATTGGTCGTAAGTAGTGCCCTGTTCTGTATGGTCATTGCTTACATAAATGTTACACAGAGTTTACTAGGGTAGTTCTGGTACTGCAGACACAATATGGCGACTAGTATTGGGCTGTAATGTCACTAGGTTATGGGTTCCAACAACGATTTAAATGTGATTAGTCGTAGTATGTTAAGAAATGGCCTCTTGATAGGACAAACTGCTCACATAGAACATGGTTTCGCTGGGGACTAGCTGATAATCTTTTATATTAATCTTGGGGTATTTGCCGCTAGATGTCTCTACCGTCCAGGTACAGGAGAATCCCCTCCCATACTGTTCCAAATAATCTGACGTCGTCATGACAACCCCAGGATCTTTCACGTCTTTATCACAGGCAGTACCTATAGAGAACGCGAAAATTCATGAGGCCAATGGGATTATTGTCGTAGAGGTAATAACATAGGTTCAGTAAATCTATTTGTGACAAGATCTGCGAAAAGGGGTCTTAGTGCAGGGGGTACTAAGACCCCTTCTCCTAGTACATGTCACATTTTTAGCTTTGCTGATATACATCCTTTTCACAATAGATTTCAAGTCCATTGTGTATAGTATTGTGCCAGCTCTTTGGGAAACCATTGACAATTATGACACTGATCGCTGGTGTATGAGTGTCTTAAATCCAGTGACAAATAGTGAAATCGGAGTGGCAGGGGATCTAGAAACTGCCAAAACATAGGTGTAATTACTGGGTATGGCTTTTGAAGCATATTTCCGTGTTTCTTATCAGCCTTAGCCTAGTTAGATTAAGTATGTCATTTCAGACTGCGGGTGGTGAGATAATGCAATAAGGCTTCCCTGATGAGCCCTGCAGTGAGTTTCATATTTGGTATATGAAATTACAGGAAGGAAAAAACTGCCATCGCTGTCATCAGCTTGTTGGTTGAAGGTAACCCACGTGCATGTAAAGGGGGTGTTCCACTCTGATAGCTGATTGAACAATAGAACCAATGGTGTGTTGTGATCCCAGTCACATTTGATACAACTTGTGTTGATTTAAAGGCATTTTTATTTTTTTTAAAGCAGAAACATACCTGGAGAGGTCAGTTGGATACAAGCAAACTGGACATTAAGCCATTGATCCCCCACATGGGAAGCAGCAAGGACTCCAGCATCAACGCGTCCACTTCCGGTTCCGGCCGGAAGGACACAGGTGTTGCCATCTGTTGGGCATAACAGTGGCAGGACACTGTATGTCCCCCTGGACACCAGCAACCGGCCACTACCACCAGAGGGAGTCTCAGGTACTGACGTGACTGATGACGTGACTTCCACAACTCTGACGTAGAATCCTGCTGAGCAAGTGATTTCGATGACCGAGCTGCTCCGTTTGATCTCTGGAACTATCATTTTGTCGTTTGTGTCATCATAGTGAGAATGTTGTGAATAGGGTTAGGTGAGTTAGTGATAATTGATGTCCATCATTGTAAAAACCGAGATACATAGAAAATGGTGCATTACTTCTGGTCATGATCTATCTATCTATCTATCTATCTATCTATCTATCTATCTATCTATCTATCTATCTATCTATCTATCTATCTATCTATCTATCTATCTATCTATCTATATATATATACATATATATACATATATATATATATATACATATATATATATATATATATATATATATATATATATATATATATATATATATATATGCTACTTCATTCATGATAATTTCCGCTCAGATACCTAATGAACGTGGGTACCAGCTTGAGCATGGTAGAAGATAGTTACACTCTCGATTTCAAGTGTGAATTACCACCTACAGGGGTGTGGGAAGCAGTTTCAGTGTGGGTGGGACCAGGGGGGTTTTCTGTGATGTTTGACCTCCCTTTGCTTGAGCTTTTAGTTTTGACCTTTTGAGGAGTTGGCCAAAAGTGGGGGGGAGGGACATGTCCCCCATGTCCCCCCTGCTTTCCACGCCCATGACCTATTATTAGCTTCTTCCCATCATCAGTTAACTGTAATTAAGTGGGTCATGTAAGAAACAAATCAAAGCAAGTCCGTACCATTGTCATAACCATAGATGTACACCTCACATACTGTAACATTGGTGCCAGGATTAAAGGATATAAACTGTGCCATGCAGCCTTTTTCCTGGATTCCATCAGGGCACCCATCAACCTGCCCACTGCCAGACTTGTCCTCACTGCGTACCTTCAGAACGAGGCTCTCAGCTTCTGGTTCAGTTGCGCATGTCCTGGGAGATATTGTACTTCCGGTTCCTGTTTGCCTTTCATTTCCGGCGAGGGTACATATGACCAAGGGTTGTTGGCCTGAAATGGTGGATATTCTGGTGAAGCAGATGGCAATACAAGGAAATAAACTGTGGACTTTTGACAGCCTCCTCCACTCACCTATGAGCTTACACGTCCATAAATGCCATTGTGATTAATCTACTAAGATAATATGAAGTATCAGTTAAATGCACATCACACAATACCTATGCAGGTGCCAGACAGCCACCCTGACGGCATACTGGTGATACTGTGCTGACGGCACCGAAGTGTTTATTAAATCTTGAATTAATCTAAAAGGCCTTAGATATGCTAGATCTAGTATGTAAAGGAATCTAGGTAAGGAAGGAGAGTCTGTGGATCGGGATTCTCCATACCCTTCTCTTGTTTCCTTCCACCTAGGAAATAGAAATACATTTCCTTCTGTATCTTTCTTTATACACAAGTCCTTGAATTTAGCATGTTTAGAAATACGTAGAAAATTGATTAAGATGCATCACTTTAGTGTGCTTAAACAATTTGGTTGATAACGAGGCTGGGTTGATTCAGGTAAAGTGAAACACTTATGCAATAGCAGGGCATCCAGTGCTATTCCAAGAATATAGGATGAATGATGATATGTATCAAGCCTATAATGCAGAGAGTAATGAAACTCTATATGGAAGGTCTTGTGGAGGAGGATGTAAGGAAGGTGTCATCTTACCCTCATCATAAGGGTGTGTGATGACAGACAGGTGCTGGGGTACAGAGTTCTGTTCCATAGTGAGTGACAGACGAGCTGCTCCTACTGACGTGTTGAAGTTAACACAGGTGTCTGTCACACTGTCTATCACGTCTGTCACTGTCTGTCCTTCAGCTTCCACCGAGCCTGACTCGTCCTCCACCCGCTTTACTCTGAGGGGCTCTAGCAGGAACATACAATAATAAGATAACCAGTGCATTATCAATTCTATAGATCATGGTTTATGATAATCTATGGTAATTCATCATACCAATGGATTAACTCTAAAGTACACAAATCTGCCTGCTGATGCAAATTAGAATTGAAACAACTGCCGTTCTTCAAGCCTATCCTGCAATTCCAGGCAGGACCAATCTATGATTTTCTAGATTCGTGTTCCTCACCTTGTCTGTCCCTGCAGCCCACCAGTTGGACCCTCATACAGGGGAGTCCTCTCCAGGAGCGGACCACCAGTCGTACATACCGGGCCATTATGGGCCGCAGTAGGGCGTGGTCAGCCGGACGATGGGGGTCACTGCCCAGGAAGAATACCTGAAAAGTAATTTCATAATTATGTTGTGGTTAATGGCACTAGGGCACGGCAGGAACTCAAAATGTATCTTTATCAATATTCACCCCAGAAACCAGAGATATTTGGCTTTTCATGACTGAGAACTATTAAATTTGCTCCTGGGCTTTCTTATACTACACTAGTGGCTTCGCCACTAGATAGTGAGGGCACATTGTACCCCCTGCCCCCATACAACCCAAAGTAAGATCCAGTGTTGCCCCCTGTGGGGTGTTTCAGAAGCCGGACATGATAATGAACATTAAATATCTGTTTCTAAAACTGCTAGATTCTAAACTTACAACTGCAACCATTATCATCTCTCACCAGTCATATAGTTATAGACACAGTAAGATAATGGTAATGCTTTAGAAACACATGCTTTTATAAGCCTACAATCACTATTAAAACTGCAATAGTATCTTCTTATGACTGGTTGTAAACAGTATCTGCTTCTGAAACACCCCACAGGTGTCTTACATTAGAAGCGCTTATCTTAGCGGCTCTTAACTTAGCAACAATACTTATCATAGCAACGTCAAACAAATTTTCACTCTCCCAGCAGATTCTCTTGACGGATTGACTTTTAATGAAATCTCTGGAACTATTCATCACATTTTAACATATAACCCATCAAATTAAAGGTATTGATGAGTAGAATCCAGATCTCCAATCATACAACAGCTTCCCTTATGTGTAACTGAGATATTGGCGCCAATCCTTTTGGATCGAGACCCAAGATGGCGGCCTTTGCAGCTTGACAAACGATTTTTTGAGGTTATAAAATGTTTTATATAAGTATTAAGTAAGGAAAAGTTCAATATCAAGATATTGGAAAGAATCAAGCAGGGGAAATATTTTGTAGCTCTGAAAATGTTTTTGTTGAAATTTCTATATAGTGAGTTGAGTTAGCTGGGGCTTTCCTAACTGGTTCACAGCCTAAAAATTTTGCTTCATCTGGTACCCCAAGGGTACTCTGGGCTGAAACAGTTAGAAATATTGATTTTGTAACCAGCGATCTACTAACCCATTTTTATATACCGGTATAGTGTAATAATGAAAAATAGATGATAGCCTATGCTAACTATCCTTAAATAAATCATGCAGATTCTGTTTCTTTTTAATAGCTTCCTGTGCCTCACCTTTGGGATGTTTGCTGTCTCTGTATAAGTGAGCAGCTCATTAGTGCTGGTCCCATACATCATGGTGAGCGACTCAACCGTGAACACAGAGTCAGGCTGCTCCCCGCCCTGTGTCACTAGGCCCGTCACCATACGGGAGAAGCTGAGATCCATCTTATTGATATAAGGAGAAGTAGAAGTTTACAAGAACAAGTGAAGAAAGTCAGTTTGGAGAAATTTGAGTGTACCTTATTATTCATGTTATCCTTGTAGGACTCACTCATATTTCTAAGGAGTAAACGGCTATGTCACAGTGGAGAATGAGACCGTGAAGAAGAAGATTTAGTTTTTCTGTGCCCTTGTGAAGAATGGGTCTCAACAAGCAAAGCTATAGAAAAGCACGTTCTCAACATAATGATATACCGTAGTGGGCTGTATAAGCGCCGGTGCGCTATTTGATTTCAAGTAGGGGTTATCCCCAGCCCTTATTCAAGACTTAACTTAAAGTGGATTTTCAAATTTCAACACCACTGAACCCTGGCTCTCATTCAAGACAGGCACTTATTAAAACACCCGGCGCTTATACAGGCCAATACGGAAGGCAATAAAAGTACTTATATATACTTACACAGATAAGCAAATTGTTTAACTCTAACCAATATATATACCTGTACATAAGGCTGTGAGTCACGCGCCGCAGCACACCAAGCAATGTTAGAAAAGATGCCCACATCGGATGGCTTCCGGTCCGCCATGTTGGATGATGTCATAACATTCCGTGTCAAACTCAGATCGGTGACACCAAGTGGAATGTCACAGAATGACTCTGTGATGAATGTGATATATGCAATTGGTTTATTTCAGTTAGAACTGGTCAAGAGGTCCACTATAAGTAAAAAAGTTGATGTTCAAATGGCATGATGCATTAATCATGAATTTCAGCTTAATAGTCAGCCCCATTTCAATGCATATGTGCATAGTAAATCAGGATCAGATGCTAATACGTGTACATTGTGCTACATTTAAATGTGATGGGAGTTGTAGAGTCAAGGCAGGTTATGATAGTTATTCCAGAAAAGGCACACAATCTAAAACAGTATACTTTACTAACCTTTTATAAATGCTTTGAATTCGCATATACTGAGACATTGTATTCCCGGACCTTGACGTATAGTCACAAAGTGTCCAGTTAGAGGTCGCTTACACACCACTATCTCTTGGTTTCCACTTCCGGTGTAGTTGCGCACGCACACAGGGGCACCGTCAGACAGGAAGTCATCCATTTTCTTACTGACGTATAAAGTGGCTCCCTTTGGGAGACAGTCTTTGTCCTCTATAACAAAACAATTTAATGGTTTCTTGTATCTGAATAATGACCTTACAACGTCACAATGGTCAAACTACTGAACCTAGATATTCTTGTAGGCATACATGGCTTCCCAGAATGTTGGAGGTCGGTTTAAATATAAACCATTGATACAAACAACATGGATTGGATAGCTGGGAATGCCAATAGAGTAGTTCTAATAGGCCTGGGGCTGATAGGGCCCACCATGCACCCCCCCCACATCCCAGCGCGATGGTTTTTTTTCCAATCCTTAGGGTCCCCTGAACAAGATTCAAGATGTTAACATTGATTATCTTGGGATGCACTACCGGTTTTGTCTCATTATCCATGTGCGGGTTCAGACCACTTTTGGGTCAATTTTGGTACCATGTTATTCAAGGGGTATGCTCAATCCCCAAGCTCTAAGACTATCTTACCTTGTCTGGATCCTGAAGCTATTGGTCTTGTTGGAAAGAAGACATAATACGTTTTTCATTAAGCCCTAATACATGTTTTTAAGTTCAGATTTGAGTGTACCAGACAGTCGGGAAGACGGAGGATTGAAATTACAAAGTTCCTTTTTTTTACTGAAAATCTTAAATGCGCTCCAGATACATGTATAAAACTTGCCCTTATCCCCATCTAAGCACAATATCTAATATGATTTATGTAGGCCAAACCTCTCTGAGTAATATGAGACATTCTGCAGAAATCCTTGATGACTATGACACACGTTATTGCCTTGGATGCAAAGACACTACCTTGAGCCAATACAATGCTGTTCCATTTCAATAATCTCCCTCTTTATGTAAATGGATGTTTTTCCATGCTAAATCTTTATCAATTTTCCTGATTCTTATGCTTAAAAGAGAGCTGATTAAGAATATGCATGTTTCTACTTCATAAAATTTAATGGCGAGGCTGTGTATGGCTGAAATTCAAAATGGCTGACAATAGATTCAGATGTCACTTTGAATTACATTAATGTGCAGTCTAGAAAGTATCTTGTGGGTCCTACCCCCTATATATCAGCTTAGCAGAATACAGTGCTGCTTTTGTTTTGTTGCTAAGTGATGTGGTTGCCTAGCAACAGCAGCTTTACATAGCAACCAAGCCTGAAAATATGCTTGAATGCTCATATCTGCATGGTTTCCTTTCAGCAACATACTCCCTTGATGTAAACTTGTATATAGCTCTGCTGTGACTTCCATCATAGACTAGGAATATAGATGATAAAAGGTTGCTAGGTTGTGTGGTGGCCTAGCAATAGCAGTTTCGCATAGCAACAATGTCTAGATTCATACCCGTAGGCATATACTATGGCTTGTGCATAGTCTCCCCTCAAGGACATAGTTCACTGATTTCAAATTGCATATAGCTCCCTTGTGCACATCACATAGTATGAACATAGGTAGAAATGATTGCTATGTCATGTGGTTGCCTAGAAACTGCAGCTTTACATAGAACCCAATGTCCAAATCTATTCAGATAGTCACAGATAAGTGTATGGTCTCACCTCAAGAACTTGTATGTATAGCTCCCCTGTCCACATTTCAGAATAGAAGCACATATATAACACATTGGGTCATGTGCTTGATGTGAATCTACCTTTTAAAATCATCTAATTGACAGAGACCATATGATGAAATAATGATAAAATGATAAAATATTTGCCACATCCACACCCTGTGTTATTTTGTATATACATATCCATGCATATGCATCTCAGATCATCCATGATTACACAGGTTTGTAATTCCCAACAACTATCCCCTGCTCCCTCCCTCCAATATCAAATTCCTGTATCCACTGTCATATCATCAAAATTTACCATTGCTGGTACTGATAACACACATTTGGAATACAGAATATTAGCTCTCAGCCTCATAATGTACTGCTTGCCTAATTGATTATCTCAAAAGCCTTGGGCAGCCTACTTGTCTGAAAGTAGGTGCAAGGTGGAATTTGCATTGACCTTAGGCAGTGCTGGTTTAATTCATATATTGAGAAAATGAAAGAGAAGGATTGGAATACAATTGTACAATTCTCAGGATATTCTCTCATCTGTTACCTCTTCAGAGTATCAGGCCCAGTGTTATCCATCCTTACATATCTCTGAACATTACATTCTGGTTCAACTTCTCTCATAGCAGTATGCTCCCAGCAGCTGGTGATTATGCTGCTGGACACTTCTGAGAAGGCATGTTGACCTGTTGCAGTTCATTATGCCCAACACATTTGGTGTAGTGAATTACTAGTTGACCCTGATAATACTACTGAAGGCCACTGGCACACAGACCTTGGGTATCTTCTACCATTCCACATCACTCACAGTGGACATGGTGGTGGATTGGTCTAGCTTATAGAAGAGGGAAGTGTCATCCATATTGTACAAATTGCTCCTATCATATCTAGAAAGCATGTGAAGCTACTGTTGTGATTCTGACACCATCACTATAATCTGCAGTCTCTCTCTCTCTCTCTCCATGGATCTTATGAATGGAGATCAACTTCTTGCCTTTGACAATTGATAGCCATCTTTTAAAATAACCCAGGGTTTGGACATTGAGATGCTCACCACAGTGCCAAGTCATCTATTGCATCTTGTAAACAGCAATCACAGACTTGACCACTAACTCTGTAATTTTTCAGGAAGGTTTCATTAATATGGGGGAATAAGAAAGCATTGTATATTGAATGACTGTGATGGATACATAACTGAAAATGGACAGAATACCTAATGGGGGGTTTATTACATGTGTGATGAAACGGGGAAAATCATAACATTAAGGGAAATACCCACAACTGTTCTAAATACAATATTTAAGGAGATATGACCAAAAGAGTAAAATATTAGGCAAAAGTTTTGTCACATGTGTGACCACTATCAATGACATCTGACATATAGGCACAAAGTGACAAGTAGCTATTAACCCTTTGAGGGCAGAGCAAAAATTGTTGTCCTGACCATGGGGACGGCCCCTGAAAAAAGTATAGTTCCTAGAGGACGAGCCTATTTTCAATTCCTATACAAATCCTATATAATGGGCGTCGACTATAGTCGATGCTAGGCCCACCATGGTGTCGACTATAGTCGATGCTAGGCCTACCATGGTGTCGACTATAGTCGATGCTAGCCCTCAATGGGTTAATATCAAGCTAGCCATATTAGACAATAGGCTGGCAACCTGCCTGTATATTGGAGAAATTATACAAGATGTTACCAGTCAATCATCCCCTATTTTCGCCCTAACTCACAAGGGGCACCCTATCACCCCAATGCTTCACTGTCTCTCCTATACAGATACTTAAAATATAAAGTGTGATTGGAGACCTCAAACTCCCATCTAGTGGAGTTCAAGAGAACTATTCAGTATCTGGGGGAAAATAACCCCCCCCCCTATCTCTACCTTGAGCTGTCATGAAGTAAAACATTCCATCTTGGGAGTATGAATGCATGGGATAAATAAATGAATAACAACAACCCTCACATTATCCAAACACACATTTACTACCTTGTTCTATTATGTTATTGTGGCCAACAATTTCACACAACTAGACTGATTTTCTGGGATGGATCTAATATCTTAACCAAGCCAGACTATTACTGATCACTTCAGAATCATAACACTGTAGGTTTACTTTAAATATTATCTGTCATTTGAGGTCTGTTCAATGATCCTAGCACTCATCATCCCCAGCAAGGGTAAGTAAGCCTGTAGTTCCTATCCATATCTCTATTCTATTTGAGCAATGCTCTAGCATAATCATGAGTATGCCCTTTACCATCAAGGTTCCCTTTCCCAACCTACACAACTATTAAGAACTGTATGTTGCAATACATCCCTGAGCCGAGACCATACACTTATCTGTGACTATCTGCATAGATTTAAACATGGGGTTCTATGTAAAGCTGCAGTTTCTAGGCAACCACATGACATAGCAATCATTTCTACCTATGTTCATACTATGTGATGTGCACAAGGGAGCTATATGCAATTTGAAATCAGTGAACTATGTCCTAGAGGGGAGACTATGCACAAGCCATAGTATATGCCTACAGGTATGAATCTAGACATTGTTGCTATGCGAAACTGCTATTGCTAGGCCACCACACAACCTAGCAACCTTTTATCATCTATATTCCTATGCTATGATGGAAGTCACAGCAGAGCTATATACAAGTTTACATCAAGGGAGTATGTTGCTGAAAGGAAACCATGCAGATATGAGCATTCAAGCATATTTTCAGGCTTGGTTGCTATGTAAAGCTGCTGTTGCTAGGCAACCACATCACTTAGCAACAAAACAAAAGCAGCACTGTATTCTGCTAAGCTGATATATAGGGGGGTAGGACCCAAAAGATACTTTCTAGACTGCACATTAATGTAATTCAAAGTGACATCTGAATCTATTGTCAGCCATTTTGAATTTCAGCCATACACAGCCTCGCCATTAAATTTTATGAAGTAGAAACATGCATATTCTTAATCAGCTCTCTTTTGAGCATAAGAATCAGGAAAATTGATAAAGATTTAGCATGAAAAAACATCCATTTACAAAAAGAGGGAGATTATTGAAATGGAACAGCATTGTATTGGCTCAAGTTAGTGTCTTTGCATTCAAGGCAATAACGTGTGTCATAGTCATCAAGGATTTCTGCAGAATGTCTCATATTACTCAGAGAGGTTTGGCCTACATAAATCATATTAGATATTGTGCTTAGATGGGGATAAGGGCAAGTTTTATACATGTATCTGGAGCACATTTAAGATTTTCAGTAAAAAAAAGAAACTTTGTAATTTCAATCTTCCGTCTTCCCGACTGTCTGGTACACTCAAATCTGAACTTAAAAACATGTATTAGGGTTTAATGAAAAGCTTATTATGTCTTCTTTCCAACAAGACCAATAGCTTCAGGATCCAGACAAGGTAAGATAGTCTTAGAGCTTGGGGATTGAGCATACCCCTTGAATAACATGGTACCAAAATTGACCCAAAAGTGGTCTGAACCCACACATGGATAATGAGCTAAAACCGGTAGTGCATCCCAAGATAATCAATGTTAACATCTTGAATCTTGTTCAGGGGACCCTAAGGATCGGAAAAATACCTGTCGTGCTGGGATGTGGGGGGGGGGTGCATGGTGGGCCCTATCAGCCCCTGGCCTATAAAGATATGTGATAATAAGTCCATGGCTTACTTTTCTACTATATGATACCCCCGATCAATGAATAATGGCTATCTAACCTGAGGCACTGGTGTCTATAACAAAGGCAGTGACTTGTTCAGACTGTCTCAGGTCCATCTGCCACCAGGGGGATGACAGGGTGTAGTGAGTGGAACACGTCTCTGCAGGGTTAGAGCACATACATGAACAGTATTGATAATACCAGTAACTACAGGTATACAAAATAAATCTGAAATACACAATGACACAAGCAAGGGCAGCTCACAAAAGGGCTCATGTAATTGAGGATACACTGTAGAAAAGCTAGCTCTTGCTAGCTCATTTGGTAGAGAGACAATTATGCTCGAGAAATATCGCCGACTTATGGGATTACTTGCACATCTCGGGAAATAATCATAAAGCACATTTATACACATATATACCTGGGTCATCATCCAGCGCCCTCCGTGCTTCCTGTCGGTAAGGTGGTTCTGTCCTTTGGCGCGCAGGATATCCAGGGCCAGCCTCACTGGTATCTGCTAAAATAGAAATTCTATATAATTTAATTATCCCATATAACACTGAGGCAATTTATGTAATCATACCTACTCTCATGAGTTCAATGGGAATCCAATCTCAGGGAAACACTTATAACCTAATGCCTTTATGTATAACCACATATCATGTGGTACAAACAAACCTCCAATATGAAGAAATCTGACTCCATTCTATAGATTCAGCTTGAGCTGGTGAATATATGCATAAGGCAGAATGGAAGTCTACCTGTATTGGCGTTCTGACGTTTACACTCGGTGGTGGCGTTCATTGTACCAGGCTGCATGCAGCCGTCCTCTACTGTCAAAAAATGAATAAAGATGAAGTTCAGAACATTTCCTCTGGTCCTTAGACAAAGGTCACAAATGTCTTACATGATCAAGTCCATCCTTTTACCTTATCCCATTACTAGTGAGCATTCTATGCCAGAACCAGCTGCACTTTTGCTTCATCATAGGTGATGTATAATCGGGCCTGACGTTTGAATATTTTTAGTTTATATTTTGATTGTGCAGTGAAGCAAGTTTAATCTAACTTAAACCAATAGAACAACATTTCGCAATAATTACCATCATAGAAGCAAAAAGGCAGCACAGTCATATTGGCTGCTGGTATTACAGCCTGTGTAAGTACGTCAGACACCCGGTAGGTGGCCGTCATAGAGGGCAGTAGTAGATCCTCTCTCTGTACATTGAGTCCACTTATATCTTGGCATGTTTCTCCAACCTGTTGTGAATGGAAATTCTTTCATTTGTAGTCAGGCAGATATTATAATCATAACCGATCGCATGTGACAGACTGCAGTGCTTACCCTATTGCT
Source organism: Acholoe squamosa (assembly GCA_949317995.1). Taxonomy (NCBI): domain Eukaryota; kingdom Metazoa; phylum Annelida; class Polychaeta; order Phyllodocida; family Polynoidae; genus Acholoe; species Acholoe squamosa. Next base: position 51,333,582 of record OX439040.1, on the reverse strand, counting down.
AGAATCATTACTCCAACGTTTGCATCTTAAAGAGAAACTAATATTCTGAAACTTTTCACAATCAGTAGAAACCAGACAGTAAGTGCCAAGGCGTATGCTTACACGTAACTCAATAAATATCTTATATTCTCAAATCTAATCTCCATTTATGCTGAGATGACCTATATATCACCTGAGAACCTTTAAGATTATTTAATTCAATTCACTCTCATTGTCATTTTCTCTGAGAACATTCCGTACCCTGAATAGTAGAAAGGGTGGTTCTAGTGTCAGCTCCATTGGTGAGCTGGCCTTTCCATCATCTCTGCAGCACATCCCAACACCCACCACGTCTCCCTTAGATGGCCATGACGACATAGGGGAGGGATCGACGACGCTGCTCAGTTTGACGTTGGCACCACTTATCTCCAGGGACGCTGACTCCAGACCTTCAGTAGTGGAAAGATTAGGGTGATTTAGGACTACCACCAAACCGATGAAAAAGAGGTAGACAGCAGATGAAGCCTTTAATTGGGGTAGGATCTTCTATCATCTATTGTACTATTGTAGACAGTCTGTGTAAAGCTTTTGAAAGCAGTTTCTTTGCTGTCATAGAAGCTGATAAGAAGTGCTTTAGTGAAAAGGACCAGGACTGTCTTGAGGTCTTTCATTATTGCTGTCATAGAGGCTGATAAGAAGTGCTTTAGTGAAAAGGACCAGGACCGTCTTGAGGTCTTTCATTATTGCTGTCATAGAAGCTGATAAGAAGTGCTTTAGTGAAAAGGACCAGGACCGTCTTGAGGTCTTTCATTATTGCTGTCATAGAGGCTGATAAGAAGCGCTTTAGTGAAAAGGACCAGGACCGTCTTGAGGTCTTTCATTATTGCTACTATGAAATTGGGGACTGGGGTCGATATAGAAGTAGTTGAAGGCTTAATGTGTTAAAACTGTATTGACTAAATTGCACATTTTAAAGAAAGAAAAATAGCATATCAAAGGTGGCAGGGTATAGTGCAGCGGGAAACAGCCCATAAAGGTCCCACTGAGGACAAGACAATCGCATCATAAATATACTGAGGATTAGATGAAAGGCAGATAAGCTTACTAAAAGCCTGATTAATACCTCCTTCCATGTCCCGCTTAAAAGAGCTGTGAAGGCAAATACAAGCAAATGCGATCGATGCAGTTTTAAATACCTGTTGCTTTTAGGAGATGATTTAGACAATGATGAGGCATTTAGTCCTCAGGTGCTAGAGCGCGCTTAAATGCGCGGTTTTGGGCTTTGATGTATGTATATTGAATGAAATTTTCATCCAGATGCTTCTACTAGTCCAATCTGCAAGGTTAGACCCTCTATAGAACGGCCATGACCTCCCAATTACAATACAGCCATTCATCTTGCTTGATCACCATTATACCAAACACATGGAGTCAAAACTTGAAAATAAAATGTCATATTATGTGATTCATTAAAGGGCAACCATCCAGGGGGCTAAGACCTGACATGACCCCAATAGTGTCCATAAGTCCCATCATTCCATGTGAGAAATATAGCCTCCAAATTGGACAGGAAGTTCGGTACGCAATGCTTTGCTGCCATAGGCCCTGACAAAAAAAATATTAATCCTTCTTAAATCCTAATTTCTTAAGAGATACCCTTCATATGCTTGTGTGTTGGACATATATGCAACAAGTTATAATAGTCCTTTCTTCTAGAAATTTCTCTGTTTAGAGAAATCTGCCATCATTCAAAACCCCCCCATACTTAAAGCATACCGCTTTTTGGCTTCCTGTCCAATTTCATGGCTATTTTGGTGGCCATTTCTTGTAGGGAATGATGGGACTTACATGCCCTATATTATGCTGGATCATATATATCTAATGTTTCACACTACCATCAGATTCTAAAAGAACTGTTCATATCCATAGGGAATCCATGAATTGTTACTAGCACATTATGTTTTCAGAGTGGCAGTACACATGTAGGCAGAATCAGATTTGAACATGCTCTGAGGTCTCAGAATTGCAGGGACTATGGAAAGGGGGGGGGCTATCTATAACACAAGAGAGATCAAATACTACCAAATTACAATACATGGAATGTTTTGGTAACTATGATTTCCAGACCTGACCAATAAATTCTATTTCCTTAACTCTTAACTGAATGTTATTAGTATTGTAGAAATGGAATGTTTGTTCCAGAATTAGCCCAAATCAAAAGAAGATCAAAATAACACATGACCTTCTTAACTAAGTGACACAATTATGAAACAATATAAAATCTTCAAAGGATTCTGGGCGCTATGGTGCACTTTTGCAGCAAAAGAAAATAAAACGAAGAAAACAATCACAGCCACTCAGTTGAGTTAGAGCCTTGAGCCATCATTATCTTCTCAGGATAATTACACATATATTTCTCCTCTTCAGAGTATCTGGAGCAAATGTATACTCACCTCTGGGGCAGTCATTGCCAATTCTGTAAACGCAGTACTGACCAGGGGGCCATATCTCCCCAACCTCACCCCCTACCTCAAACCCAACGGCCACACACATCCCCAACGCCAGGGTGTCGCCGACAATGGGACCAGCCACATCTGGTGCAAGGTGTCGCTGGCGAAAGTTGTGGCCAATGAAGTTGATCTCCAGCAGAGATTTCCACCAGTTTTTGGGGCATCCATATATGGTCTGAGGAACACCATACCAGCCATTGGCTGCTAACGATGTTAAGCAAATTCAGATTGAATACACAGTTAATACATCATCCAGAAGATTGTCACTTGTGCTATTGCTTACAGAAGAACTAACAGACTGTTTTTATTTTCAGTGTTATAGATATATTACTGTATTCCTCTGACTCCGCACATGTACATTGTGGTGTCACCACCCCAAATGCCTTGTGGCCATCCAAAAAATCACAGGTCTTCCACCTTTGACCTGATATTAAATATACTTAAAATTCTCACAGTGCTTAGCAACCTACACCATATTTTAGCTTATGAAATGGAGAAAAAAATAAGATAGGTCCACATAAACATAGTCAGGCTAGATTTTTCGCAAATTGCCATGGTAACCAGGTAGTGGTTTTTGCATGGTGAGGCCTGATCAGCGCATGAATACACATCAGAACCCCTTCACCCCATAAACTTCCACTGAATTTATGTTTTGAACATAATTATTCTGGGACTATTGAAACACTCCTACTCTTCATTCTGATACCAAATAACAAATGGGTTTGGCCCCTCTTTCCCTTCCCTTGGGGCCAAATACCTCAAAATAACTAAGTTCAGAAGGGACTATTTGGGCAGTAAACCCGGAAATGGTCCGATTTAGGGTGGTGACACCTTGATGCTACTAGCAAGATCTGATGTCCTCTACCCACTCATGCATCAACTTAATCTGGCTGCTCACACGGCTTTATCAGCTTACCTTGATTTGCAGGGAGAAGGTTGTTGAAGACGACCAAAGTTATAGGCAGCAGCCCACAGCTCCTGTACCCACTAACCATTTCTTAACATCTGCAATAGTGGTGATATGGTGCGGCTCACTGGTCTAGAACACACAGTACTTTGTTTGATTTAATTCAATTTACTTAACTGCAATGATACCTGCATATTAAATATACGTCCCATATGGCAAAAGAAATTGTATGTTTCCGGTAACATGCCCCAAAAAGTTGAGGTAGGTAGGTCGGATTTTTTTAAAAAGATTTTTTATTTCAGGCCTTATTTAGTTATACATTTGTATTGAATTTAAGTAGTTATAAGTACGTTTTTGCTTGTTAACATAAGGGCAAATATAAAGGATTTCACTGGAAATACCGTAAACACACAGTGAATTAGTATTTACATATTTGGCTGATGAAAATAACTGAAAAAATACCAAAAACTTCCCCAAAATTATCAAAAAAAAAAAAAAAAAATCTGAGGTCGGCCCTGTTTTGCTGAGGTAGGTCGGGTTACCGGAAACCAAGCTCTTTTGTTTTGGCCTTTGTACTGCACCAAGGTCTGTTCGATGATGGAGTAGGTCTATTACCAGCTGATTACAGCTGAGAAGGGCAAGTGCGGCTCAGGGAACTAAGGCTCTGGCGGAGAGTATGGGGATGGGCTTGATTTACTCTAATCTTTTATGAGATCGCAGGGAAAATACTTCATATATAAAACATCCTAATCTGATAAGAAGTTCCGAGAACTAGCGATAGCAGTTGGAGTTCTGTTATACACAGCTGAATATGCAGCGTCATGAATAAGTATTTGTAAGCAAATGAAATATCCCCTATCATCAGATCTGCCCTTTTTCATTATTAGCTTCATTGCTACAGCTGTCTGACGTTATTAAGGAACTTCACATTTGTGTTTAGTCCATTGGTTCCTTTTAGTTTTGTTTCAAATGAACATAAACATTATGGAACAAGATCATGGCCATAAATCGAATTATGAAAGTTTGATGTGCTTCATTAAATATCTTGTCTTTTTTTTTAATAAATGTGCAACCAAAGAAACGAAGATGGCTTAAAAAGGGTCGCTGTTCCTGATCAACATTAGGTTCAATTGATTGCTTATTCATGATGAAATTTCGTTTTGAGACTAGCAGTTTCTTTCCTTAAGGTCGAAAAATGGCTGAAATATCTCTGCGATTTTGAATCTGTTCTGATTTTGGGACCTACCCCGAATTCGCAAGGGTATAACTACCGTAGGGTGTATACACAAGCACACTGTTGCAATTTTCATATGTATACTCTTTGTGGTATTTTGCCTTTATGCATGTTTGTATCTTTGTGCATATTATATTCTCTAGCCTACAATCGCAAAAGAGTGCCTGTCTTCTATACACCCTACTGTAGTTATATCCTTGTGAATTTGGGGTAGGTTTGAAAATCACAACAGATTCAAAATCGCAGAGATATCTGAGCCATTTTTCGCCATGTGGGATTCGACCTTTATTAACACGTGACTGTGCAGAATTCCCTATATACCACAAACTGAAGTGTACAGAAGTAATACCAGTCTTCCTACTACATGCATCTAGAAAATCCCCACCATGCAGACACAGCTTGCGACTGATGCGTACAAAGATACTGGTGCTACTATCCAAAACTTTCATTCCCACATCCTGTACCTTGCAGATCTATATGACAGAAAAAAGACTGGACTCAGTTGTAAGCTATTCATCACATCGACATTCATCTCTTGCTTTCAGAGCCAAATAATAAGATTTGGTGTGGTCTATATCTGAACAAGGTGACATCACCCCCGTGTGATGGATCACTCTGGGCATGGCCTTACAACCCCCAGATAACAACTGACAAGAAGTGCTTCATCTGCATCAGCCATTGCAATTGGACTTTTTTTTAAGACAGTGACCGCTTCCTTATCATAGCCGAGTCACGCGCCGCTACTGTGAATCTGATAAATATTCCAGTTTCAACTGAAACTTTTTTCAGCTATTGGCAAATTAAAGTGGGGGTAATGGTGCTGTTTCCTGTGCCGGTGTTTCACTATTATAAAGCCACATTCTTCTAGCTCCTGAGTAGCACATTCTAACACGTTATGGGTAATACAATAACATTGGTTGCTTAAGCAGCTGTGGGGAAGATATGAACAGTCATGCTCATACCTAAAACCAGTCTCTGATAGCGTCTATTCTCACATTAATATTCATTAAATCCATTTCCCTCATACCCTATAACATTAATAGGATCTCATTAACAGTAGGTGGTTTGAATCTTTAACTTGTCATGGACCTGTCTATAGAGCGTTTTGTGTCGGATGATTTTGCACCCTTTCTATTCTCATGGCATTGGCAAGAACATTTAGATTTGATGTACCCACGTCGCATGCAAGCTATGCTTAACCATTTCTAATCTATCTGAATAATAATAGATCTTACATTCAATGGTAACAAACATACTAAAATATTGATGCAAAATCAAGAATTTGACCTGATGTGAATGATCATCGCTATAAACAACAGAAGGAAGGTTATATGGGTCAGGTCGTCAGAAAGTGTAAGATTTTGCCCTTGAAGGGCCTGAAAAATTGTTTTTCTAATTGATTTATATAACCTTAACAGAGTTGTGAAGGGACATCCCCTCAGCTCAGAAAACCAAAAAATACCGACTTAGGATGTTCGGTTCCATTTTTATCGCTTGTTTTGTGTCATGTAATGTCCGGTACCAAAATGATGAAATATGGAGGTAATTAAAGTGGCTCTGAGTAATATAGGAATGTCCCATTATAAATAACAAACACATGAATGACAAGGCCAATATGTCTATAATTGACTTCAATTATAAAATGGGACAAAAAATTGAGTTATGCATGCAAAGTAGACTGCCCCTTACATGTTGATAAAAGTACCGGACGTTACGTAACGTCCAGTACTTTTATCAGAATTATTTCACATAAGCTGCTCTCACATGGCAACAAATGCAGATAGGCACACAATTTTTTCACCAAAGTAGAGGACAATAGGAATCTTCATATGGGTAATAACAAAGATTTTGAAGCTCAATTTTTTCCATGTTTTATAACTGATTTAGATTTAGGTACCGGACGTTACAAATTACAGTTTTCCATTTTCAAAGACACATAATGAAAAATTCTCACTCAGTAAGGTGTCCAAACCTCATGGAAATGGTACCTATGATCATATACAATACAAAAAATAACTTTGGGATACACCAGATGTTCTTTATTCAATACAGGACACTTGTAAAAAATACAAAAAGTAAAAAAAGAACAAATTTGGCCTTTTTTTCCACTTCGGCAGGCTATAAGTCTAAGAGTTTTTGATGGGTGACCACAAATTTACATATTTCTGAGAGCCCTAGGTGTCCTCTATCAAATGAGTCTATGTAAGACAAAATTGGTTCAAATCTTCTCCAGACTCATAAAAGTCCAAAATGGCCCAAAAACACAAAATCTACTGCTTTCTGGCGACTTGACCCATATTCTAGGCTATAGGGAAACACATAGAAATCCTAGTAGATGGTGCTCCAATTACAATGGTACACATACCATTGGGCATTAGGCAAGTCAATAAGGCGCACCTTGAACTTGATAGAAGTCTATGTTCTAGAGCTGCACCTTATAAATAAGGAATTATATAGGGTACTTAGTATGTCCAAGCAGGCCAATATGACAGTAGTATAGGAAATATGTGTCTCTAATATAATATATATTTTAAGAACTCTCTTAGAAGCACCAAAAGAAAGATCTTACCTATTACACGGATGTTGATTAGCCTGGATGAGAACATCAAGGTCCTATCTGGCTACAGTCAATGATATGGAAACTGAACATCTGAGGCAATAAACCATACCAAACGAAGCTGTCAGGGATTGTCAGATGATAGAGCCTTTCCAAACGTATTTATATGGGTGCAAAATGTGGGAGCACATACAAAGTAGGCTTACCTGTGAGCTGATGACGCTTTGATTGAAGACAAACAAGAAAACTAGAGTAAATGTGTGTCTGTGTCGTTTCAGCGCTGTTCAATGTAATTACAGGCAAAACTGCTCTAACAAATGAATGAATAAGCTCTGTAATGGCTTGAATGGTGTTAGAACCTTTTTAGCAGAGGTTTACCAACAGGCACATTACTTCTGTAAAAATTGTGCCTTTTTATCTTTTGTAAAAGAGGCAGCAAAATTTACAACTATGTAATGTCAATGTGGCTGTAGTATGTTAGTGCATTTGGAAATTTAATTTGAAGGTAACCTTTCTTATGAGAGGGGAACGGGCCTTAAACCGAATAACTGATGCATTCAAGAATCAATCAGGGACATGGTATATGCTGAGCTAAAAGTTATGGCCATAATCTACGCCTTCCAGCCCACAGTTTTATTCAGATCGGTCTTTACATAAAGAAGAGAAATGTGGCAAGGACCACAGATAGAAGTTGCCACTCCTATCTGTGGTCCAAGCCACATTTTTCTTGAGCTCTCAGGTGTCCCCACCGCCATGAAGGAAAAAAAAATAACAAAGAGAAGATTAATCCTGAGCTCTCTAAATCATGTCATCTAGAAAGGCTCATGAAAGATTTATAGGCCTATGTGTTACTTATCGTCATAATACCCCGGTACTTTGATGTGATTAACTTTGAATGATAGGCCTATCTAATACCCCAACTTGCACCTATGCAGTTAGTTACCTGCATCTGGATTGGCAATCTAACCAAACTTGCACCTAGGCCTAGCCCTGGCACCCCACCTCCCACCACCCCACACACCTGTCACTTGCACATGGTACGCAGACTCACAGTAGGCCCACACAATGCCTACTTTGGTGCGGGAAATAAACCAGCGTCTTCCCGTCCGGGTCACGTAGCAGTTCACCATGGCTACGGCAGGGTGGCAACATGAAGCCCTGCACATATTTTAAATGGATATCTTGGCCACTGTACTGCCCCAATGTCTTATTTATTAAGACTGTATCATCTTCCCTCCTTTAACATTGTACTGTCTTAATGACAATACCGCATGTGTTACATATTTGAAGAATTTGGCCTTAGAACAATGCCTGCAGTACTGAAGCATGATAATAATACACAACATCGTGATGGAGCATAACATTGACACTTTATCTTAGAATTTGTTAAAGAAATGTCTAAAAGTTCCTTTCATATTACCTTGATCCCAATGTAACCCATGATAAACAGAGATTTTGTAGCATTCAAGATTAATACATAGATCCTGGTCCTAAACTTATAACTAACTCTGTGATTGTGTTTGAACTTGTATTGACTATAGGCCCTAGCCTGGTTAGCACAGAATCAATGTTGATAACTGGATGATCAACATTCATCAACCTGCTATCAACATTGATTCAATGTATCAACAGAGACAACAATATGCAGTAGGAAGTTTAATCCTTAAACTGGGACCGTGGGTTTATGAAATAAAATGAAATATTAGCAACGTCATTAATTTGCCTGAAACTCATTTCAAACACTTACTGAACCTAAACACCCTATTCTCAGAATCATTTAAACACATTTCAATCAACACATATTTGAGTTTTTAAACATGTTTTGAAAAAGTGTTACAAGAAAGTGTTTTAAATATGGGTAAATTGTTTAAAAATTAAGCACATTTTTTTAGTGTGCATATTGGAATTTAAACACACAAGATTCAAACGTTTAACCAAGGGCATGTTATACTATTCCGATTGACTTCAGGCACTCGAGGCCCATAGGAGCACCAACTGTCTGGTAGAGGTCATCAGAGAAGCTGAGGTTAGCAAATTGCAATATCTTGTACTTTATTTTCTGTCCAATACCGATTGAAATTACTGAAATAGTTGCTGGTATTGCTGTCATAAGCTGCACAAGCTTCAGATGACAAAATGCATTGTGAACCTTGCAGTATTGCAATCTAAAACTGTTGTAATAAAGAAAAAAGGTTTTGTGTTTTCGTTTAGGAATGGGCAATTGAGTTGGAGAGCAGAACAAGAAAGGGAGCCTTGTGGGGTGTGCCTATTTCTACAAAGGACGATGTTGGCATCAAGGTTACTTTTAGTTATTTGATCATTTATAAATAATACATATCATATCTAAACGTAGGTTGACATAATAATGGCATATGACATCAGGAGCGTGTTGCTCCTATAGTAAAAGGAAGAGCTGGCTAAAAATGCCGTCATTTCCAGTCCTTTCTTTTCATGTAGCTATAACTTGTCCCTTTTGTTGCTCACAAGTGGTCATTCAAGTATGGTGCTAAAAAAGGGGATTTGAGTAGGTACCTAGTTGGGAGAAGTCAGTCAGTATAATAATCTATTGAGGGTGTGACATAAGTAGGTACCTGGTAGTGCAGCTCTCTCTATTTTAAACAAGGCAGGTGACTTTTCAGACTAATGTGGTGAGTGCAAGTACTTAGGTGAAGCAGTGAACGACTTGTTTAGAAGAGAGGGCACATACTCACAGCTCTTTTTACAATAGGAGCAACACCCTCCTGGAACTTGTTGGTAAAGATGTCAAGTTCATGTATACTCATTATACAGGGGCCATCGACCCTTTGTCATAATGCGCCCCATTAGCCCTTCCCATTGCGGCAGCAAAGTAGACTAGTAGAGGCTGATTAAGATGGAAAACCTGACTTTGTTTCTGTTGTTGCTTCATAAGGGCTACGATAGCACAATGGGAATGGTGGAGAGGATCGGCAAACCTGCAATTCATGACTCCAACTTTATACAGGTAAATGAAGCGAATGAAGACAACTTTGCAAAACAACAAGCTAACCAGCATATTGATGACAAAATTGGTTCCTATTGACAGTCATATAGAGCCTGGTTTAGTTGGATAGAATATTGAAAACTAGATCATATCATTTGTATAGAATTGACGTTTATTGACACTACTAGGAGGGAGGAATCATTATAAGACCATCAAAATAAATATTCATGTAAAATGGAAGGGTGGGGGTATACTGTAGGGTGATATAGTGCTTGTTTCCCAGTTGCTTTTTTCACTTTTTCCCTAACTGATGGCCTATTGAGCTAAAGTTTCACAAATTAATGGCATTTCCAGGCTCTTCGCAGGGATGGAGCAATACCATTTGTTAAAACCAAGTACCTCAAGGAGAGATAAGGTAAGTACGGAGCCCCTAATAGGACATACAAAAAAAAATTTTTTTCATGCAAAAAAAATTTCTGCGGGTACTGGAGGATTCCTGCGGGTACTGCGGGATTCCTGCAAGTAATGGGGGATTCCTGTGGGTACTGCAGGATTCCTGCGGGTACTGGGGGATTCCTGTGGGTACAGGGAGGATTCCTGCGGGTACAGGGAGGATTCCTGCGGGTACAGGACTATTCTTGCGGGTACAGGACTATTCTTGCGGGTACAGCACTATTCTTGCGGGTACAGGAATATTCTTGCGGAAACAGGAGGATTTTTGGGGGCACACTAATATTCTTTGGAATGATGAAGATGATGATGACGATAAACTCCCCAGCAAATTGTCGTTATCTGTCGCCATGATTGGTCATCAATGGTGACTCCTTTCTGAGTGATAACTCACTGCGTCATCTTTCGCCACTGTGTGTCAGTCTCACATGGCATGGCGAATTATCACAACAGTCGCCAACATGATCTCACTCACTGCGTGAGTATGTGCCACCCCTTTTCATCCCTCACAAAGCATGGTGACTTATCACCACCATCGCCAACATGGATCTAACTCACTGTGTGAGTATGTGCCACTGCCTGTCAACTCTCAGTCAGAATGGCAACTTTTCACCTGCATTACCACATGGCTCTCACTCACTGCGTGAGTGTGTATCACTCTTAGTTAATCTTCTCTCAAAATGGCGACTTATCACCACCATTGCCAACATTGGTCTCACTCAATACGTTAATTTGTGTCACTCCAAGTCAATGCTCTCTGAGGATTGCATCATCTGTCACTCACTCTCACTCACAGTGGCAACTTATCACCACCATTGCCAAAGATGTTGAGACAGCACCACTGTTCAACATGTAGCCTATCTAGGAAGTGTGGGCATGAAGTATAAGTCCCATACGTATCAAATGTGCTTTGTTTCACACTGATTTCCATGTAATACTTCAGAGTTGAATCAAACAAGATTATATAGAGAGAATATCAATTGAATTTAGATAGAGGTATCTCTAAAATGAAAGCAACTATCCATAAACATCTTTTCTCTGGTTACAGGAAAAATACATAGGGAAATATCAACATGAACACCTTGTCTGTGGTTAGAGGGAAGATACATATAGCAATACCTTCTCTGGCAAAACATACTTTGATCTGGCAGATGTGAGGCTGCATGATTACCAATGTCGATGATCATGAGCTTTTCATCTAACAAGGTGAGTGATCACCAGCGTCGCCATCACTGGTGAGTCTGAGTGATCACCACTCTCGCCATCCATGGTGAACCTGCGCTATGACATGGTGCGCGTTTCATCTAGCGAGGTGAGTGATCACTCGTGTTGCCATCCCTGGTGAGTGTGGGTGATCAAGATCCTCACCCTGTGTGGTGAACCTGTGCTATCACGAGGTACGCGTTTTATCTAGCGAGGTGACTGATCACAATCCTTGCCATCCGTGGTGAATGTGTATTATGACATGGTTTGCATCTCATCTAGCGAAGTGAGTGATCACTCATGTCGCCATCCCTGGTGACGATGAGTGATCATGATCCTCGCCATCCCTGGTGAACATGTGCTATGACGAGGTGCGTGTTTCATCTAATGAGGTGAGTGATCACCCGCGTCGCCATCCCTGGTGAGTCTGAGTGATCACCATCCTCGCCATCTGAGGTGAGGCCATGTGATCACCACCATTGCTATTCCTGGTGATCTTGTGCTATAGCGACGTCGTGTTCCATCTAGCGACATGTGTGAGCCACTTCACACAGGTTGACGAGGAGTCACGACAATTTGCTGGGTCTTCAGGCTCCCAAGTGAATGTTTCTGTACCTGCAAGAATCGTTTCTGTACCTGCAGGAATATTTTCCATACCCACAAGAATGTCTTTATACCCACAAGATTCTTTCTGTATCCGCAAGAATAGTTTCTGAGAAAATTATTTTTTGCATGTTTTTCTTTAAACACTCAAAATGTGTTTCCTGTGCCCAGGGACCTTCCTTTATCCATAGGATTCTTCCTGTATCCACAGGAATCTGCCTGTATTCACAGGAATCTTCCTGTACCCGCAAGATTTGTTTCTGTGCCCGCAATAATTGTTCAGTATCCGCAAAAATACTCCAGTATCCGCAAGAATTGTTTAGTTTCCGCAAGAATTGTTCAGTATCCACAAGAATCGTTCAGTATCCGCAAGAATTGTTCAGTATCCACAAGAATTGTTCAGTATCCACAAGAATATTTTTTCTGGTGAATTATTTTTGGTATGTCCTATTAGGGGCTCTGTAGATAAGCTAAACATTTGCTCTGTACAAAACATTCTATCCTAGGAAGTATCCTGTAAAACCTTGCGGATACTGAACAATTCTTGTGGGTACTGAACAATTCTTGCGGATACTGGACAATTCTTGCAGGTACTAAACAATTCAAAAACGTTAGAAGACTTTTGAAAAACGTTTGTTGAATTTTATGGCACATTCCAGCTAAAGTCTATCTTTCTATGTCATCTGATGCATTTAGTTCATATCTTGTGATAGAATGCATGTAGCATAATATGGATGGTTTTTAGGCAATCCTGAAGTCTCAGAGATATTTTTCATGGGTCTGTTGATGGGCTACCATGCATTTTTGTATGAAATATTGATGTTTGATGATGGGCAAGTGGCTAAAAATGGCTGTCCTCAACTTGAATTTTCATTTTCTCAGCATAATTGTGAAATGACTTATGGTAGTAGTCATCTATGTATGTAAATAGGCACAATGGTTGTAGTCTCACCTTTTGAACACATTTTATGTTTTGACTCTGTGTTAGATAGATACTAAGCTATGACTTTTTATGTAATGTCCTCAGATTTCAGTCCATTTGCGAACGATTAATTGAAAAATGTCCTCAAATTATGCACAAGCACAAATAGTTATTTGTGAGTTGATAGAGAAAATGGACAAAGAAAATACTACCTGCGAGCGCGGTGCATTCATGCAAACCATACATTGCAAGCAATTCCTGACTCCCCAAAGATGTGAAAAAATGAGATTTTTTAAGGGTTTCATTTCCAAACGCTTAATTAAAGGTATATATAGTCAATTGATATAAGAATTAGGACACAACTAGCCCTCAATGATATTTACCTGAAAAAAAATATTAATGGGTGAAGTGAGGCATTTGAATAACTTTATTTCAGTTTTTCCATGAAATTTTCATTTCCAAATGTTCATTACCGAACGTTTAATTATGCCTAGCCTTTGGTTAGTATTCCACACCAATCAGACATGCTACCATGGGAATTCTTCTCAAAGATTTGATATTTGATACACAGAAATGGCTATGGTACCAAATTAAAGCTGGTAAATAGCCTGACATAATGGATATATTTTTTCTCTTGCCAATTTTACTTTTACTCTACTTCTGGATGTGTAAAGGCAAGTATTTGCAATGTATTGGAAGCATGTTTGGTAGTACTGTACCTTGATGGGGGGCCTTAGACATCACCTTTAAGACAGTGTCTTTTCTGTGTTCCACGTTTTACTAATTCAGCCAGAGTTCATTTTAGGAATACAGTTGCCCTTGGATCTAGAGGGGCAGCTATTCTCTTACCCTGGTAGTTAAGACCCCCTCCTGAACCCCCAGTAGACCTAACTCTAATCCTCCCCCCTTCTCCTGCTCTGCCTACAAGCTTGTTTGTCCCATGCTCCTCTCATACCTTTTGACCCCTCCCCGAGCCTGCATGTCTGGTCCTTCCTTGCACTACAGGTTATGACATTTTGACCCTCCCCTTTACAGCCACCCCCCCGACCTAAGCTTTGTGGAGTTTCACCCATCCACCCCTTTCCCCAATGCCCCCTCCCATACCAATAACCCCAATCCACCAGGTGCCACAGCACAAAACCTTTCAAGAGTTACAGGGTTCAATTACCTGTTTTGGATGCTCCTGGACAGGCAAGAGGTTCATTATTGATGGTGGACATTAAAGATAGTGCTTAATGATAGTGCTCAATAATTATGATGATATTAGATGTTTAGCTAAAGAAAAATATTTTTCAGCAGAATAGACAATATTCAGCATATTGGTCAACAGTATTCATGTCCTAACATAATCCAAGGGTATGTCATCCCCAAGTGATGCCTTGACCTTACTTTTTGATGCCCTCCTTTATCTTACCTCTTACTGCCTGTTCCCTCTCATCCCATCTTACTCTCCCTCCTGTCACTATCATCTTTCTCCCCACTGAACACTCATGTCTTGCCCATCCCTCTTCCCACGTATCACTGCAATCTATCCCAACTCATGTTCCACATCATCCCAACCTTTTCTCTAACAGACCATTCATTACCTCACACTCAACTCACATCTAACTGTCTATTGTCTTTCACCCCACCTCACATCCACAAGCCTCCCTCACTTGTCATAGACTATACCTGTCATCCAATAATGTATCTTTCATCTCATCCCTCCTTCTATCATTACATGCCCCCAATAGACCCCCTGAAAATGAGTTTTGGTTAAACCCTTATATATGGTACTGAACCCTGGGAAGACAGCCAGACATTTGGTCCAGCAGTGTAACAATTTCTCCTGGCACTGTAGTTATTCTGTCTCGCGTTCATATCTAATACAAATGTCATTCTTTCTTTCTTTTGTTTTTAACTGTATCCAAGAAATGAATTTTTGTTAAGTCTCCAGAAAGACAAGTAAATCTTGTAAAACATTTGTTTTGAAGAAGGGGCTGTCAATAAATTATGTTCAAAAGTAGCAGAGAATGATTCCAAGCTCCCTGTGCATTTCTATTGTAGGAGCATGAATAAGGGAGAAGAGAGGTGATCAAAATGGTTGATAATATTTCCCTTCAGACTATATTCCATCATTTGCTTTTTATTTCCTGATCTGGGGTAGCATGGTGACCATGATTTACTTGATTTCACCTAGATCTAGGGAAAGGTTTTACCAATTAGATGTCTAAAAAATGAGGCTCAATTATTCTCTTATTGTTGTTGCAAAGATAGATATTAACACTATAAAATATCAATACAGCAGAAAAAAGTGCAATATATTTCCTGCAGCACTCCATTCCAGTTGGTACAACTCCTGTTTCACTCATAAATAGAATTCATATGCAAATCATATATAGATGACTGTACTTCTAATTTATTGTTTGGAAATGAACTTGGTCTTACTGACATCTGAGACAAATGAATTAATTCTAAATCACCTCACAACTGCAATAGAATAACCTCTGGCAAAATAGATGTATTTGAAGACAGAAAAGGGTTAACTTTGATTAGATAAATAATTCCCCAAATTGCAATCACAGCATATTGTAGTTCTGCTGGTTTATAATAAGGTCAGAGGGTGATATGGGTCTTGAGTACCTGAATCATGTAGCATTTTTGGACATATGATAACACATATATCCTTACAAAATGGTTCGAAAGTCACACATAGAAAATATTTAGATATTGCCATATTCAAATGCAGCTCATCAAGAGCTTTTATTTGTTATAACACTTGCATATTTATACCAGTTTGCCCTCTGGAGATGTTCTGGCAATGAATGAAGCCAGATCATTTAAAAATTGTTTAAACCGAGATAATCAACATATTAAACATAAAATGATTCATAAATCCCATGTAATTCCTATGTAATATTATATAACCACAGATTCTATAGCTATTATCTTTTGGTATTTGTGGCCCAAATTAAGTTTAGTAACCAAGGATTCTAAAAGACATCTACCCATATGTTAGAAAAATGCCAAAATACCAAACTTGAAGAATCTAATACTTTTGTCACTACACCACTTCAAACGGGCATATCTAGGCTTCTAAATGTGTGACTTCAGTACCACTTTGTAAGGATGGGTCACATATAAACCATGACATACAGTATTTTGGCCATTCAGGTAGATGCTGATCATAGTTCAGGTGCCATAAAATAGCATCAGCAGGCCTGAATTATGGCTGAATATTGATTCTATAATGCATTTGATGCATGTATAATTAAAGGTTTCGAAATGAAAATAGGCCACATGGGAAAACTAATACCCCACCTTCAAGATACTATAACTAAGAAAATAATAAAGGCTGACTGCTGGAAATTTGAATATAAACACATTAAACACAGGAAAAACATAAAATAGCATCAGTAAGCCTGAATTAAGGCTAAATATTCATCCTGTAATGCATTTAATATATGTATAATTAAACATTTTGAAATGAAAATGGGCCACGAGGACCCCACCTTCAAGCTACTATAACTAAGAAAATGATAAAGCTTGAGTGTTGGGAATTTGAATATAAAACATGAGGAAAACATAAAATAGCATTAGCAGGCTGAATTGAGGTTGAGTATTCATCCTATAATGCATTTAATATGTATATAATTAAACATTCGGAAATGATAATGGGCCACATGGGAAAACTAGTAACCCAACTTCAAGAAACTATAACTAAGAAAGTTATAGTTTCTTGTTCCACTGGGCACATCAACATTGATTCAACGTTGAACCATGTTTGCAATGTTTGCATATCAACGGTTGATATAGGGTTGAAATATAGTTGAATTTGAAAGTTGACACAACATAATCAAAATCAACTGTGATTCAACATCTAACCATCAGCGCTGATTCAACGTTTGTATTTATATGTTGATTCAACATTGACACAACATTGATATGATGTTGAAACAATGTTGATATTTGTTAGGGCATTCTTTGTTGACATGTCAATGTTGAATCAACATTGAAATCAATATTGTTGATTCAACATTGACAAATCAATGTTGAGTCAACATTGAATTGAGAACAATATTTCAACATTGATATGTCAACTGTTGATTGTATGTTGAAATGGTGTTGATTGACAACATTGAAATAGAAACATGGAAAAGGTGTTGAAGACAGGTTGATCAACATCATCAACACAATATCAGTGGGTTGTCAATGTTGATGCAACGTTCTGTGCCCACTTGGTGGTAGCAGTGTTTACACTGGCCACATTTTTCAATATACCACTCTTCTTACAATACACCATAGAGTACGAGGAGGGAAAGGGATTTATGGAACCTTCACTAAGAAAAACCAGTATTGTAAAAGAAACACGTCATATTCAATAAGGTGTACAGGTCCTTCATTGGATTGGGTCTCCTCGTGTTTCTTCTAATTCTCCTCATCATCTTCAACAGCAGACTCATTTGGCAGCTGAGGAAGGTACATAAGTTTAAAGTGCTTATCAGGAAGGCTGTAGGCCTGAAAAGAATATAACCACATTCATGGTTGTAATAATCATATTATATGTAATATGTAGTATGCCGCTACATTTCTACATGTTGGCCACTTACTTTGTCAAGGTGGGCTCATGTTCTGGCTGGTATACCTTTGGTTGTGTGTCTCAGATGTTTGTGGTACCTAACTCTTCCACAAATTGTGTGGTGTATTATTTATTGCGAATTATTATTATCAGACAAGCCTTCTATAAGGCACTTTTTCTCAAGCCTTCGAGGTGTTGTTGAACATGACACTCTGCTGCTACCAGCTGCAGACTCAGGCATAGCTATAAGCATTATTTAAAACTTGGGCTTCAGCACCTACCCAATTTGAGCTTTGAAGCAACCTCCTGCCCATGGGAGACGCAGATCTCGTCTTTATTTACACACCTAATTCAACAGGCATATCTTATCTCTGATAATTCGACGGAGATATGTGGCAGAGACGGCAGAGACATGCATTGTATCAATACAAGATTATGGTTATGTAACATAAATTGATAAAGGCATGCCCTATCACTTTATCATAAAACATAGGTCGTTTTATACACAAGGCTACAGATACTGCCTGACTAGTTTGGGTTTCTTTCCGGACATGTAAAAACGCATTGCCCTCTTACAAAGACTGGTGGAATACAAAACAAATAAGAAATAGCGACTTGTATTCACTGACATTTAATTACACTTTGAATACTATCCTAGAACGATTGATAATAGGAGGATGTGGAATAACATTAGTGTGGCGAGTATACAAGACCAAATTTCTGGTCTAAGTACACCAACTAAAGTCTGTGTTGGATTACTGGGGGTGTATGGTAGCTACACTGGAGCTACAACTCTCTATGGCGTCTACAGGAGGACACTTAACAACAGGTTAAGACGTAGGAAGCAGCAGCATAATGCAAAGTCTATTGAGGACTTGGCCAAACGTGTGGAAAGAGATTCTTTGTCGGTAAGTCAGCTTTGGATATTAATGCTTTATGTAGCTTGCAAAACAATCGACCCATCTGATCATTTATCATCCCTTTTCATATTGGTGATTGCTGTCCCACTGGAGGAAGTTGCAAAAATATTTGGAATTGATTCTGTCAGAGGTGCTATTCCCAAAATGGAACTAGCTTGCCTCAGGGATGATTTTCTCAGGATTTTCTCATGTGTTGCGAAAAGGGAATTGGTAGTGTTCCAGAGTCAGGGTGTAATTCTTGAGTAGGAACCAATTCTCCGGGGAAGTCGATTCTCACGGTGGGGAAGTGCAGAGAATTTGAAGATAAATTAGCTACAGTGAGAATTCGTTTCCAATTCTTTTTGCAACAGCCTCCCGGAAACTATGTACAAATTGGGGAAAAATGTTCACATTAGGCTCCAGGGTCCTGAGTTTGCTCATGGGAGATGTAAAACGGTCACTTGTGGTTGGGATATACAAATGCAATAGCTTAATCAAATAAAAAAAAAGCTCAATGAGTCAAGAACTTTTGAAATTACACACACACACACACACACACACACACACACACACACACACACACACACACACACACACAAAGCCAAACCTAAATATTCCCCAACTAGAGCACTGGTAAGGGGAGGATAGAGGATACCCGAGGTAGGACTAGATCCTACTGTGTCAAACAACATCTGACACAAGTTTAATGGATAGATGAGGACAATTACTCGATAAAGACACTTTATGTGCGCACAGGATTAACAGTGCCAGATTTCCACTCACATCTCTGCATTAGTGAGTTGAGATATTATTGTTTAAATGCTGATAGTGGCAGTTAAAAGCATTCTGCAGCTGAAACTTTGTATGTTTTTTTACAGGCTGAGCGTGTTGACTACATCACGAAATTGAACATTACACAACTCAGCGAAGAACTGAAAGCTGGCAAAACACGTCCCATTGAAGCACTCAGGGCTTACCAAACAAAGGTAGTGCTCATCCTTTATCTGTTACCGCTTTATCTTAACATGTTGATGGTCAAGTGAGATAATCTGTACCACATGTCCAGAAAATGTGTAAACCATAATCTGAAAACATATCTTATCCAGTGTTATCTATTAGCGGCTGGCTGGCGTATCTAAAGGCCCTATATATATATTATGGAAGTTTCTGTGACCCTGACAGGTCAACGCATATATTTGGCTTATGTATAATCCACTCCGGATCGTGTATGTGTACTGATTGATGCTCCTATTTGGAATAGGCCCTAGAGTCACACAAGAAGACAAACTGCCTGGTAGAGGCTATAACCGAGGCTGAGGTGAGTTCACAAATCATGTAGAATGCTTGAATATGGATAGATTATAGATATAATTCTTGATGACCCAGAGTATATTCGCTCATTATAGTATCCATACACTGATTTACAGTGCAAAATTTATCTGTGTAGATTTGATAGCACGTTTATAAATCCAATTGGTTAGATTTTATTTGTATATATAGCTATCGGTTATATTATATCCAGCTACGGCATTTCATTTATATTTTGTCATATAGAAATATCATATTTCTAGGAATGGGCACTTCAGTTGGAGAAGGGTCCTCGAGAGGGCGCTCTGTGGGGTGTACCAATCTCTATCAAGGACGATATCGGGATCAAGGTACAATTGAAGACTTGCAATAGAATCTCAGGAATTGATCAATTTGAATAACATCAGAAACAGAAAACATTTTGTGGTATTATTCATACATGTTATATGGAAGTTTGAATAAATTAGTCTATAATTGGTTGTTCTGTTCATGGGCGCTGAAAAGTCAAATACCGCAGGGAAATGGCACAATTTCCATTTCTTGGTTCTTAGGATCAACCTCAGAAACTACTTAGTGAGTTGAAATAATGTTCTGGGGATTCACGTGATGGCAATCCCATACTTCATATAAGGGGATAATGAGTTGGTTAATGAATTGGCTTTATGTAAAATAGGTCCAAAAATGGCGTAAAAAGACATTACAGGGGTGTGGGAAGCAAACCTTTATTGTGGGAGGGGCGGCGGCAGGGGTCTCGGTTAAGAAGGGAGGGGGGGGGGCTACTATACTTAAATGTATATTATGTGACAGGATCTGCGGAAAGGGCCTTTAGTGCAGAGTGCTTTAAGGTCCCTATTCCCAGTATATGTCACATTAAAGATGACCTTTCCCCTGCCCCCCCCCCCATCCTACGTCCCTGCATCATTGATCAGACCGACCTTCTGTTTCTGCCACGTGTGTCGTTTACAGGGCTATGATTCCACCATTGGGATGGTCACCAAGATAAATATGCCAGCTGCTGAGGACAGCAACATACTGAAGGTAAAATTCGTTTGTTTCACATTGTAGACACTTGTGACAAAGGTTGGACCATATGTTAGATGGACAGGGCGACAGAAACAGTGCTTGCCAAGGGCTATCTATAAAACCCTTGTAGATCCTAGGTCTTAGCTTTCCATGTAAATGTATTTCAAAGCCTGCTAGCTTATCATCTGTCCAGGAGGCATTATTTAAAGGGGGTTTTACGTTTTTAAGAGCAGCATAATATCATTGTTCTAATGCATGTTGGTCATAATTCTGCAGACGTGGATGTGGATGATAAGCTAAATATTCTCTGTTGCATAGGTCGTAAGAGACAGTGGGGCTATACCATTTGTGAAAACGAATGTTCCTCAGACATGTCTAAGGTAGTTCTTTTTTCTTGTGTCCCTACCCTCTCACAGTCTCTCAAGGCCAAATCCCACTACATGAAAAATGGGTCTGAAATGTCTGTGATTCTGGATATCGGCAACATTGGACTCTTGCCAATTTCCTAAATCACAAGGGTACTCACTGCACTTCTTACCACTCCAAATCTGACTATAGCTGATAGTAGCAGGGGAATCTCTTTAATTTTCATTACTGCACAGATGAGTTGCTAGAATGATTCACAGAGATAGAGTATTTGATATTAAAATCACAGTTGTCTCTGACTATATTCTGTTGTTTGCAATGGTCTCCTGCATAGCATAAACAAATGTAGCTTTCATAAATCACAAGCAGAACCCCATTATGACTGTAGTATGTGGAACTTGGCTCCTGATTTAACAAAGACACACCTCTTCTGATTTCCTAGAAACTGTTGTTTTCCTCTAAATCACAGGGATTTTAAGTCTATCACAGAGATTTCAAGCCCTTTGTGAAGAAAATATCAAAAACTTTTGATGTACTATACTCCCTAAATACCAGCACTTTGACAGGGATTCTTAGCCTTTATAGGTCTTCCCTAGACAATATTACCACCCCAATATCGGCTAAGCACCCACATATCCTATTTCACAACGATTTTCCGACCATTTTCACGTTGTGGGATTTGGCCACCACAGTCATATTGATTGAAATACGTCAACGTCTGATTATGGATAGGGTTTGATTCATCAATATATAAGTGTAAAAATATAACGCTCTATACATGATCAATCCACATACAATAAGTCAACCCTTCATGGTCATTGCCAAAATTCTGTTGTTTTTGTTCATCACTTTGTGTCCTTTATAGTTTTGAGCCAGGGAACCCTATAGATGGTGTCGTCCATAACCCATATCGTAAAGGTTACGGGTCTGGAGGATCCTCCAGTGGGGAGGCAGCCTTAATAGGAACTGGAGGTTCCCTCCTGGGATTTGGGAGTGACCTTGGCGGGTCTGTTAGGGTGCCTGCCCACTTCTGTGGGATCTATTCATTCAAACCCACTGCAGATAGAATGAGGTAAGAACTAACCACTTATCTTTTTCCACAATGATTATTTCACATTTTATATGGTACGTCTTATGCGACATCACTTGACTAATGACCACCCCTATCAGAAATGAATTGGATAATACCCCAGGGTCACAGATAAATTAATCATTGGCAATTTTGTACACTTTTGCAGTGCACAAGGAATGGACCTGGGCCCTCAGATGACCATACCGAGTGAGTACTGTCTTTCATTTTTGCTTCATCATTTTCTAACACCAATTCAGCATGAGAAATATATATTTACCATGAACTACAATTTATTTTTTTCAGTCCGTGCAACCTGGGGGCCACTCGCAAGTGACATTAATGCAATTACAGCCACAATGCAAGTCCTGTGGACAGGAGGTGCCCTGACCAAGGCAGATCCAGAGAGCATCCCAATGGAATTTGATACAAAGGTAGCCGTTTTATAGGCAGACTATAGTTACATGAACTATTGTTGCGATAGTAATTTACTACTTTTGTGAAAACAATTACATCACCTTCTTGTGTGATTTGGATATATGTGCCAGTCCTGACTCTCATCAGATTTGTGACTTAGGCCTATTCACCTTTAGAATCTCGATTACTAAAAAAGGAAAGTGGCTTTTCCACCACAGCCAACTTGGACACCCACTCTTGCATTCTTCCTTTAATGTCAAATTGACAATGAGGCTATTTCCTCATGCCCAGCAAAGTTTTAGGCCTAGAAAAACTGAGTTAGTGATAACAATGTTGTCTAAGTTGATTCACCCGGATCTCAAACTAGGCTTCAGCTCATAAAGGCATACTTTCGAACTTGGACTTGCTGATGTACTTCCTTTGCCTTCTTAAATCCATAGGAATTCATGAATACGAGAAAACTTCGTGTGGGATACTATGTAGACAATGGCATTGTGCCCACATTCTCTGCCTGTGTGCGAGCAGTAGAGGAAGCTAAAAATGTCATGGCCAAGCTTGGGCATGAGGTAAGTGATGATATTATTGATACCCCTCCCCCTTCTTTACAATGACAAAGGCGTTGACACCTGCTTCCTCTTCAATAAACTGATTAAACTTTAATCACTGAAAAAAAGTCTCATTTTGATTATCCATTACGACTGATTATCTGTGCAGTTAGTGCCGTGGCAGCTACCAGACCCGGGTAGAAATAATGAGATGTTGTTCCGTGTACTTGGCGCTGACGGTGGTGAAACTTTAAGGGAAGAATTGTAAGTCAAATTTTGATACGACCGGTCATATGTTACCCATGGTTTTGATTAAGTCGTATGTTACCTTACTTTACCAATGACCGTATTGATTGGAGATATTGTTACTCATAAGATTGATGATCACTATATCTTAACTGTGATCCAATTTATTGAACACAGATCTAGAACCATATCATGATGTTATTGTACTTCAATAGAGAGTAACGGTCAGGTTATATTCTTAATATTCCCTTGCAGGAGATATGATATCATCCATCCCACGGCGAAACCATTAACTGACGCATTATTCATACCAAATTGGTTCAAGAAGCTTCTGTCATATCTACTGCAACCTGTGGTAAAAAAGTATACTGTTTCGTTTCTTTTCTTCTTTATTTTTTGCAAAGACATAAGAAATCAGTGTAAATGACAAGATCAATCTGCAATGGGTATAGTATTCTGCATTACCGTCAGTTGCCTAATCGCAGTTCTAAACTCCTACATATCTGATAGGATAGACAGGTTCATTGGTCACGCTAAATAAATAAGAGAATTTTGAACTAGCCTAGATAGCTGCATACATGTAGTTACCATATAAACAGCACAAACCTATACTAATCAGTATTCTCCTCCATTTTAGGACCCACAGACAGCGAAAGAATTACAATGGTCTTGTGGAGCAAGGTAGGATCAATCATACTATATTTTCATTTCAAATCATTAGTATGTTTCCCAAAAACGATGGGGGCATATAAATTTCATTTTCCTCTCTCTGTTTTCTCAACTCAGTGACGTCACGTCATCGTATGCTCTCTCAGAGGAATTATGGGTAAGTTACCATTTCATAATTTCAAGTTCAGAAACAGAAAGCAGTTTTTCCTCTGTCTGCAGGGAATTATAGAAACAGGGTCATGATGGGAGCAACGTTGGTTAAAGATAATGCTTTTACCTTCACAAAAGGAACAGATGGGATTAGTGCAACTTAAGAAAGCAATAATGAAAATTGTGTTATCCAAGGCCATGTTATTGAAACAGAGTCCTGTAGCTACGGAGTCTAGTGTTTAGACACTGTTGTTTTCTACCATGACAGAAGTATCGCCAGGCTGTACAGAGGAGCTGGGATGAGGCTAGGTTGGATGTGGTTTTATGTCCTCCCCACATCGTGGCAGCACCACCCCATGGCAACTCAGAACTTCTCATGAGTGAGAACGGATTTATCTATTCTATAACTGGTTTAGAACCTATATGTGGCACCGTCAACTTATAACTTATCTAATAGCTTTGTTCTATATAATATTCACAAAATACCAGCCAAACTTGGCAATGGATTAGATTTATTTTCTCAACGTTATATTCTTGGCATTGTAGGTACATGTATATACACCTCAGCGTACAACACACTGCACTTTCCTGCTGGAGTGGTGCCAGTTACCCGTGTCCTGCAGTCAGATGTTGATCAGCTTCACAAAGACTTCCCTACTGGAAACAGGACCAATGACATGGCCAGAATTGTAAGTCATCTCACTTCCAAAAAAACTTTTTATACAAAGGACATACTTTTCCTAAGTACTGTACTTTATATTCACCATTACTCTTATGCTACTCAGGCATAACTGGATTGGGGATCGATTCATAACTTTGAAAGACTAAGATGAGTTAGCTTAGAAACCTAAACTCTTATCTCTGAGCCATTTAGGTTTCTAAGCTTGGATGAGTTGGCCACCCGCTCTTGCAGTAAAGTTTGTCCTCTGCATGACGTTATGACCTCACTTGGGGCCAAAATATAGCTAAAAGCTAAATGGTAAATGACGGGGGACCACTCGTGAAAGTAGGTCATGGGGTCGCTGTTCGATTGCAAATTATTATCTTTTACTATGTGTGCCCATATGCCATTTTCTTTCGGGAAAAGGAGAACAGGTGATTAAATGGTATAATTTTAGGAGGGGGGAAGTAACAGAATTAATTTTTTTGGGGGTTTTAGATGCCAAATTTACAGGGGGCTTGGGGGCAAAGCCCCCAACAAAAAGTTAGTTATTAACCTTATGTCCATATTTTACTGGTACCGAACGCACCCTTGGTCCCCCGTCATTTACCACATAAGCGCGGCCTCCATATATGGACAGAGGAGTGATGACGTAACCAATAAGCTAATTTTAATTGCCAATGAGGTATCCCTAACAGATTCCTTACTCGTTAGCTTTTGTCGAATGTTCACAGATGTGTGTGAACGGCGTGGGAAAGAACAACTTTTTGGTTGATAACCGTTCCCCTTTTTACACTTAAATATCTCTATCATCTATCAACTTCTGAATCAGCACCCATTCATCCAGGTTGTTGGAAATTCAAGGATAAACTACTTACATTTCGAATCACTTTTCAGGCAATGTCTGACTCTGTGAGTCTCCCTGTTGGAGTGATGGTTGTTGCCTCCAGATACAGAGATGAAACGTGTTTGAGAGCGATGAAAATTCTCGATGATGGACTTCATAAGGCTTGATGTCTTCCCCAACCACCAGAATCACAACACTGAGCCTTGCACATCATTCTCACCTACTCATTATGCCGGGATTGGACTCACCTGCCACTATAGCCCCTCCTCCTCAAATAACTGCAAAGGAGAACAATAAGGCAGAGCAGCACTTTGACAATACAATGGCGGTTGAAACAAAACATGACTATCTCACTGGAGCTATAATTTTAGTGTACCGAACAGGCGCATGTCAGGCTGAATTTTTAGTTCTGTCTCTGTTCTTTCTTTTTCCCATCAAATTCACACCCACTCACAAACATTACTTAAATTTTACAATGGATATATCCTCGTTTATATTTCTTGTTCTCTAGCCATTGACAATGGTTAAACATATAATTGTCTACATATTTACATAATATGTAAATAAATTGTGTAGAAAATTATACAATTGTGGCCTTATATTATAAAATGCCATATATATGTTATGTATAAGGTGAAATCTCATGAAAACTAATTTTAAAAAGCCATTTACTCAAGTATGCATTCTCTCTCATTTCGCAGGTATTAAGGCAGGATTTACGAAGTCCATAGATATAATTGCAGGGATGTTCTTTCAGTATTATTACTCCTATATGCCTGTTAGTATAAAAAAAACACACACGTAAATTGTATCTTTCCCTATCGCTTAAGCTCTGACCCTGAAACCAACACCTTGAATTTTCATCAGTTAGATTGTTTTACAGCTGTAGTGCAATTCCAATCTAGAATGTATTATTGTTTTGAGGATTCACATGATGAAACCGCCCAGCCCATAGATTGTTCACTTGACACTGCTAAAATGTGACAACACAGCCAAAACCAGGCCAACAACCAAGTTGTTGATCTGTTTGCTGACTCCTAGCAACAGGGTAACCATGTAACCATGTGACATCACATCGCTATGGAAAAGAGGCAGAGCACTTTAAAAGAACACTCTTTCAAAAAAGAGCTCTGTAGAGTGGTAGCTGTTGGAAGAGTAACATTAGCTTCGTCCGTCACATGCCAATCTAGAATGTATGTTAACAGAAATAGCTATTGCATCAAACCAACAGATCTTGGAAGTAGAGCAGAAAATAAATACACCGCGCCATTTTATGATAGGGGAACCTGCGAAGGGTTGTCCCAGTTAGTTAACACACTGGCATTTCTGTCAGAATGATTCTAAAAGGGGGGAAACCAGAAAAATATTTAGGCAGGCGAATGTTGCCAAAAGAGAACTCCTTGGTTGGTTTATGTTATGTATGTGGGCATCAAAACCATGTGAAATTGGCTTGAAAAGAGGAGATAAAGCACCTTTTTGATGGACAAAATAATATAGGCCCATAAGGGCCATGTCATGTTGTTCAGGTTTCCCCACAGATATCATACTATGAGAAAGTGGTGCCCCTCATGAATATAAGTGAGTGTTCAAAACCAGTGATCTAGATGCTTCAAGGTATCATAAATATCACTTGAATAACATCCAAGTATGCCTTATTATGACCTTGGTATTATGAAGTCTCTCAATTTCTTGGCCCACAGTTGCCATACTTGAAAAATACCCTTTTCATGAATATCTATGGGTCTATGTGTGAGGTAACCCTGGACATGTGAATTTGATCATATGTTAAATGGGATAGGCTTTAATTTGGTACTAATTTTGTCTCTCTATTCCCATCACATGTTAGATGGACTAGACCTGTGGGGGGGGGACAGTTTTGGGTAGTTCTTAAAGGTCTGACACATGGTGGTTAGCCATTAACTATTTATTGTTGTTGTGTGTGGGGTTGGTCTATGTTGTAAGGGGTCATATTTACTGCATTCATGCTGGAAAATATTAAGCTTTATTGATATGTGTCTTCCAATTCAAATACACTTTCTATGAATTAACTGTAATTTATTCAGGTAGTATTGTATTTTTCTCTCTCCCTTTATGATAATGTATCATAGTGGTCAGTGTAGACTATAGTCATGATGCCACACTAATTTAGGTGTGCCTAACAAGTCAGAATAGTCTTAGATTACTCCTTAGTGTAGGGCCTAATCATAGGGCACAGCTACTTGAAATCAACAACTATTAAGTAGGTAGGTATATAGATTAGCCATGTGCTTTCAGGACCGCACAATGTTGACACAGAGATGAATGGAGACTAGCAGGGGTGTTCAAAAACACTTTTTCCTATATCAGAACATCCCAGCAGACCATGAAGGCCTGACAAGAAGTGCTTTCAGCTTGTTTAGTATGTGATTCATTAATTGTATTAATCAAATATTGTAAAAATCTTCAAATAAAAATTAATGTTTTCATCAATATTCAATATATGCAAATGAGATAAACATGAATTCAGATATTGGAGGTATTTGGCAATGTGTGAGCTTCACTTTGGTACAAGTTTGACCTTTCCGTGTTGATTATTAAGGGGGCAGTGGCCATTTAAGTGGTTGCGGAGAGAGTGCTGAAAAGATCATAGGATGCCACATAAAGATGGTCATACAAAAAATGTGCACCACTTTAGAATTCTTCACCCCCTAGCTGACATCCCCAATGGTCATAGAAAGTCATGGTGAAGTCAGAAATCTTGCAAGTGGGTTGAACAAAACTGCACATACCCAGGCCTGGCTCCCTGCCTCTATAACCAAAAGGCAGGTAGGCATATGTTAGCTTCGATTTCACATCACCGTCGCGTTCCGCGCCAGGAACTCCTAAAAAATATGATCGCAAATACCTTAAACTGACAAAATGCCTCACAAAGGTGCTGGCCCCATATTCACAAAACTTACGAATTTCAGGGAATCTCAATTATTTACTACACAGTGATCACATTGAAATATTTTGTGTTGTCTCTGAACATACTTTTTTTATGCATACTTCATATTACATTTTCTAAAAGCAGTTGTGGTGGCCTAATCAACACACGTTTCAAGGAAATTCGAAATTGGTTACCATGGCAACATAAACATGCCATTTGTTGTCATCAGTAAATATCCTCATGGATATCAATATGCTATTAAAATCCAGCAGGCTATGATGACATAATGTATATAATTCTATTGCTAAATAAGCACTATTCAGAGTGAAAATCTACTTTAAAATGATTGGTTCAGCATTGTCAATGTCTATGTATATATTTTACCAAAAAAAATGCCCACAGGTCCATTTTGGACAAAACATCATTTTTACCTTTGTTGCTCTTGTTAGCAAAAATGTGACGTATCCCTCATTTTGTAAGGATGAGTCACATTTGTTAGCCAGATACTGCATCACTTGTGGAGCGCCCTGTGACGAACCCTCATTGTTTGTAGGTGATGATTTCATTTCCTAACTGTGATTCATAATGGTGAGATGTAAGCTGTAATGCATCGCACAGCTGAATATTGTTGAATAATCCCTCCAGGCGACAAGGATGCATAGTTAGGCCTCCAATGCAGAGCTTGTCTAAGTAGGTGTTTGTCAACATGGATAAAATGCTGGAAGCATTTAATTTTTGCGTATTCTCATAATTGAAATCAGCATGGCTAAAACTCACAGAATAGAATAAAGTGTTACCAGCACATTCTAACAAAGTGGATAAATATAACTAAATACCTTATATTTCAACTTTTGATGCAGTTTTAACACTTGTGTGCCTTTTCAGTAGACCATACCTGCTCTACTATGAGGTATTCCACCTACCTCACTAAGATTTCCACCATTCTAATCAGTACAGCGCTACCACATGACAGATGCATATTTTTAATCTGATAGGAGTTCATTATCATGTAGGATGCCTACAACTCTGACAAGTTAAAACATACTTATGTAATTTACTGCCAGTTGTATATAAGATAAACATATTTTATCAAATAACATAATTTTCTCCATCCAAATCTGTTTAATCTCCCATCAAACCACCAGTGATTGGCTACATCCAGCATCATGTTACTGTCACACAGAACTCTGAGTGCATTTTTATTTTATAGAAGAAACCTGAGAGGCTTTATTTTCTCCCCACCATGTGGTACCTGGATATCCCCCACCATTTTCTTCTTCGGTTTTTCTTCCCTTCGATACCTCACATAACTTTTGAGGGACAATCAATGTAATGTTATAACTGTGAGGTCGGTCATAATTTGCACTCGTCGTTCAAGAAGAACAGGGGTTAATTCATAGATTTAAAATAAAAGTATTACATTAAAATGATCAGATTGTCATGGAAATCATTCACAACGCTGGGCAAAATAAAATCATTATAAAAATCAATACAGCATGTTGTGAATAGCCACAAAATGATCAACTTTTGTTTCTCATAAAGTTGATGGTTTCCAAACAAAGTTTATAACTTGTAATCATTTGTCTTATGAACCACCATCCAGGTTATTCAAAATGTACACGAATTCTATCTGCATAGCAATCCGTAGCCTGATATCCAATGGATATCCTCAGCTGGAATATATTATAATATATCATAGGAATTATCTCCACCTCACAGTGTAAAAAGATATTAAGTATTAAACCCGGTAATCAATACTATGTATAATATATAAAACATCGAGGATAGTATTTTTGAACAAGTTTATTGACCAAAAGCTCATGTAGAAGGAACACGTTCTAACACAATAGTCAGAACAGGAACAAATGAACAACATACAAGGAATAGTTAAATAAATAAGTGTAATCACTATCCTAGAGAGTTTGTAGATATGCCATTAAATATTAGATGTGTTGTAGTCAACACCACTATGACAAGGTTGTGGTCAACCACAGTCCATATTATCTAACTATCTGGGCCTCAACTGTGCTTTTTTGCTCATAACCCCAGTTCCTTATCCAGCCATAATGCACTCTGAGACCTTTTCTTCGTCTTCAAGAAGCTGCTGGTTTCAATCCGGACATTGAGGAATATACAAAGTCAACTCCTCCATACGTTTCCAGTTAAAACCGTTTATGGTTCAACGGGGAATCGATCCCCGGCCGCTGGGGCAGGAGGCGAGCTCGCTGTCCACTATACCAAGCCGACCGGTGGTAGAAATGAATCTACATCAAGAATTTGAAAAAGTTGTCCAACATACCTCATGTTTGCAGACCTCGTTAGCATAGATTTCAATGGAGCCTGGTGGAGTTATTAACAGAGAACCATCCTTAGATATCCTAGATGAACATGCCATGCCAAATTCCTCCATTTTCTTCGAAATAAATAAGAATCCATTGATTTTCCACATCAATACGAGTCGGGACCCGCCCCGTCCGGCCATTCCTTGCTCGACGCGTGGCTGACCTAGTTTTTACATCCGGGCACCTACCCGCTCTGTCAACAAGAAGCAATGGCCGTGTACCGGGCCGTGTGCATTGGATCGGTATGGAAAATCAATGGATTCTTATTTATTTCAAAGAAAATGGAGACAAAATGAAGGCGAACACCAACTAGAGATCGTATATTTGGCGGTGTTAGAAGTACAGGACTTGACATTATTGGATTATACCCGAAAAATGAGTGTAAAGGTGGAGGTATGTCGGACAGAACAACAACATGGCCATGGCGGGTTGGCAAAGCTAGCGGATCGCATGCACTTACAAAATGTCTTCTCCTGGATTAATTCTTGGGTTATAAGGTAAGAAATTAATACAAAATGGAGAAATATGTTCGATAAACGCTTTAATGCATGTTATGGGTACGCACTCGTGGGTTTATGGGTTAATAATCCACTCCCCCTTCGGGGTCATGGATTATTAACCCATAAACCCACTCGTGCGTACCCATAACATACATTAAACGCTAAATAATATTCCTTCTGTGTCAGTGGCACGTTTGCAAGGTTGTATTCAATCATAAGTCCATTTTATAAATATGATATTTGTGTCAAAGACACAATGATGATAATAGGTATTCCGGAAGTCTATAACACATTTATCAATCATATTATATTCTCTAGGTATAAAATTGATTAGTAACACTATAAATATCAACGAAAATATCAGCACATCACAGTCCTATGTTGTATAGTTCCTCTGTATCAAGTTTATCACTCTCATCGCTCAAATCTAATCAATGGTATGATTAGAAACGCGGTCACTTGGCTCACTAGGGTTATATAGAACAACTGATAACCTGAATAATTTGAATTTGGACCAATAACAATGAGACTGGAATGCTACCATTCGTTCTGATAAATTCTAATGTGTATCAAGGGTATTAAATCAAGCAAATATCAGGTAGAAAATTAGGTGAGGAAATCGCATATATATGCCTCCAAATATGTGGATCTTACTTTATAAGCGACTCAAGTCCCAAACCGCCATATAAATGATCCACATCTAGTCTTGATACCCTTGAAGGGTATCGTCTGGATGCACTTATAAGCAAGTCAAAGATAAGGGGCATTCTTTTAACCGGTAGTTTCTGGAGACTTGCAGTGCTAGCAAGACGAATTGTGATTTATTTTTGCCATCGGATGTAAACTGCACCATGTTGCTTGAAGGAATCACCACAAAGTGGACAAATGTGTCCATAAGGAGTATACCAGAGCAGTTCAGCAGACTTAGCACTGCAGGGCAGATAGGTGTTGGTATGCTGGGAGTCTGTGGAAGTTATGCTGGAGCTAAGGTTGTCTACGGCATGTACAAATATCTTGCTAATGACAAGATAAGGCGAAAGAAGCAACAGGAGAATGCACAATCTGTTGAGGACCTAGTCCAACGTCTGAAAAGGGATCCATTATCGGCAAGTTCTTTATTCTAGTCTGGCTAACAGGTTTATCTGTCATTATGTTATTCGTTATAAATAATAGGACGTCTATGAATTTCCTTTGAGTTTACTGTCATTTTACTACTAAAGATCCTTCAGTAAGTGGTGCTTAGAGACCAAACAATGGTGCAGCTGATGACGTTTTGAATTTTAACAGATTTTATGAATGTGGTATTATACTGGGAAAATGGTGGATTCATGCAAAGATAGCTTAGCAATAATTCAATAATATTGTCCTCCTATAATTTACAGGGTGAGCGACTTGCTTACATAACCAGCCTAAGTTTATCTGAGCTGAGAGATGAGCTGAAAGAGGGTAAAATCCGTCCAATTGAAGCTCTGAAAGCTTACCAGTCCAAAGTAAGTTAGTTGAAATGATTGTTATTATGTAATGTATGGTTCAAATGGTTTCTGGTGATCTTACCTACTGCAGCCTCCTATAAAATTCCAGATATTTATTAGCAGATCTATTCTTCTCTCTTCCCTTTATCTATCCCCTTTCAAGTCCAATTTAGTATAGTTACTTTGTTTCCTAGGAAGGATGTGATGGGGAATTCATGCAATGTATGTAATTATCCTGATCGTCGTGAAGTCTATAATGGTCAATGGTATCATATGTATGAATGCTATAATCTCTTAATCGGTCTGCCTTCCCTGTATTTTCTTTTACTCAAGGCGCTGGATGCCCACAGGAAGACAAACTGCCTTGTTGAAGTCATAACAGAGGCTGAGGTGAGGCATGTCCTTCAACACCAGAAGTCATACATATGATGCATATACATCGTTTCTAATTAGATAAATATACATATTCGGCACTAAGCATCCACTCACATATGTTGGTTTAGCTAACCCTGTGAGAAAGATATTGTGTGCATATCCGTATAGATCTAAATGACGTTTTAGTAGGATGCGATAGTAGAGAGTTTTAGCAAAGCCGACATGGACGTATCCATACACGCACCTCCTCTACAGAGCTACGTACGTACAGAACGTATCTAAGTGATTTGCTATGTGATGGGCGTACGTAGCGCTCTTGGACTGCACACGCTTTGATGACGTAATCAACATGGTTGCCTGGTTACGCAATACGGATACGTTCACGTTGGGACTGCTAAAACTCTCTAATAATTGGGTTTTCATAAACGTGTAGGGTTATTAGCAGCAATTGTGGGTTCAGCTGGAAGCAAGATTCAGCAATAAGTTAATTAGTAACGTCAAAGATGGGGCATACTAGAAATTCTTTTTATTTCATGTTGGGAACGGAGTCTACTATAGATTAGTTCTGGAATGCCATTCCCGAGGTTGGCGTGGAGAAAGACCCTCCCATTCTCCAAGCCCTCATTCTCCACTCTGATGTAAAACAAATAGCCTCAAACCCCTCATTAAAAATTAGGTTTTGAGGGTGTTTTCTTTTTTACAGAGAGAACATGAAATAAATACAGAGTTCAACTCATATTTGTCTCTTCAGGCTGTTTCTTCACTTGTGGAGATCATGCTGTCTCCCACTCGGCTATGGCCTCATGGGAGACTGACCTCCATGTGTGAAGAAATAACCTGAAAAGACAAATCATCGTTGAACTCTGTCTCTTTCTTTCTTCAGGATAGAGCACTTGCATTGGAGAAGGGGCCCCGAGAGGGTGCCCTGTGGGGTATACCCATCTCTATCAAAGACGATGTCGGCATTAAGGTAGGGTGTATGTCAGTTTGAAGACGCAGTATCGGTTCGTGATGGTAATGATAACAATTTTGAATAGAACATGCAGGTTGATCTTGGTCAACGTATTAGTAGAATAAGGAAAGACAACAAAGACATGACATTTCAACCTGGTAGATCAATGAAAACAGTTCATATCTCTGGAGGGTATTTCTCAATAACATTAATTACCATTGTTGAGAAATGTCCTCCCGATATAACATTATATGTGAATACGAATGATGTACCCAGTCTTTGATATTTGATACCTAGGGATATGATTCTACAATTGGTCTTGTCATCAAAGTTGGCAATCCATCCCAGGATACTGCAGAGCTACTGAAGGTATGTTGGAAACCCAAAACTATCTGTGACAGATCTCAGTGACACGTGTTAGCTTATCCAAGATGTCTGATCGAATCTGGAAGATTACTAAAAAAAAAGAAAAGGCAATATCAAAATCATAATAATTATATGCAGTTGATTATTCTCATAATGACACTTTATAAGTGGAACTTCGTGCATACTGAACGTTAGTAATACTATGAAAGGTATGCCTGAGCTCCACTAGTGGCATAGTGGCAGTACTCGCAGCAAGATCTTCTTTTGTTCTTTCTGTTTGTTCTTGATTACGTTTAGAGTTGAGAGTTGACCAGAAGAAAGGATACCCCATTGCACTGTCTAATGTAAACAATTTCAAACAGAACAAAATAAAAACTGTGCCACATGTGACGCTGCAGCGGCTGTGTTGCAAGTGGAGCCTTGGCTATACGTTAGTTGGAGGGGATATATCCTAGCCTATGCGAATTCCTGTGCCATTTCTTTTCTGCCTTTAGGTGCTTTGCAAAGAAGGAGCAATACCATTTATGAAAACAAATGTTCCTCAAACTGAGATGAGGTAGGTAACTGTTCGTCCAAGACTAATCCTCCATTGAATTTGCCGCATATGGCATATACTACTTTTTCATCATCTCCCCAGCAAATTCTTTACTTTTAAGTGTTTTTGATTTATAGATAATAATATATGTAGTATGTAGCAAGTACATTGTTCTTCATAATATTCTCCTACATTCTAACCAATGCCAATGTTTTAGCTTTGAGCCAGGAAACCCAATCAATGGCATTGTCCATAACCCATACCGTCATGGTTATGGGCCTGGAGGGTCCTCCAGTGGGGAGGCAGCCTTGATAGCATCTGGAGGATCCCTGCTAGGGATTGGAAGTGACTTGGCTGGGTCCATCCGTGTACCTGCTCACTTCTGTGGATTGTTCGGCTTCAAACCAACTTCTGAGAGGATAAGGTGGGCCATCAAATACAGCTATACAAACTCATATTCAATGTGTGTAAGTCTTTGTACTAACTAATTGAAGTTAGCAACTGGGAAGGAACCAAAGGTAGGCCTGCTGTCACTCAGCTGACAGATAGTCTTGATATTCTTTATCAATTTTCATTTGCTTCTGTATAATCTGTTTATCATTTTAATCACAATAAACGCAATTATTGCTTTTTATATACAGTACACGTGGTATGAGTCTGGACAAGGAGGCTACTCTATCAAGTATGTGAGATAAGATCTTCCTCATAATGATTTATTTTAGAAATACCAGTTATAACTTATAGGCAATACTCATTTAACACTACTTAATCACAATAAACTTATAAATCGTTTTAAATACAACACAAATGGTATGGGTTAAGATATTAGTATGTCACTGTATCTGAGGTATGATCTTGCTCAAAATGATTTATATAAATACCATCCATAGACAATAGTCATTCAAACAAAAAGAGTTGATTAATGTGCTGGTATAACATCACAGTGTTAGTCATGGTTATAATTCATGCCTATTTAGTTAAGTAATTCATACATTCTACAGTCCGTGGGGTGTGGGGCCCACTCTCCAGAGATATGGAAGGCATAGAAACAGTGATGAAGGCACTTTGGAAAACAGACGATATGGCCAAGGCAGACCCAGAGTGTATTCCAATAAGGTTTGATACTGTGGTAAGTTTCTGACAGAATATATATCATGAACCATGCTAAACTAGAGTGAAATGGTACATTCATTTTTGAGAATGATGTATTATACTGATCTATTATATTTCTTTAGAAAGATGATAACTTATAATGCTTCACTGCATTATGGAAAAAGGTCCTGCTTCCCCATTGAGTTTAATATATATCTCCCTCTGTTCAACAATGACTGGGATGTTTCTGCTTTGTGTGATTCAATCACATGTTCAACTTGTATTTTCAGACCTTTAAAAGGAATAGGAAGCTTCGTATTGGATACTACAGCCATAATGGAATGGTACCTACCTTCTCAGCATGTGCAAGGGCTACAGAGATGGCCAAAGATGTTCTGGAAAGTTTAGGGCATGATGTAAGTCAGAACTTGGTTATTTTCATATTGTGTCACCATTACTCGTGCCTCCCAGCCTACCTATGGTTGTTATTAGTATGATTACATAATAATCATGATTATTAATATGTGATATAATTTGATAAACAAGATGATTATAGTCACAAAGATGGTAATGAGTCCACAATAAGGGCAGCTAGGTATAAGAATTGATTATAAGAATGTATGACTTGTATAATAATGTGAATCAACACAGGGAAATGTGCCTCCCTGCTGGATTTTAGTACTGGTTTTGACCACCAGGGGGCCCTAGAGGGCTAAATAACTAAAAAAGATCGAACAGAAATTGAGTAAAGCTACTTTTTGATGAGGAATACAGTAAAGCTATTTTCAAAATTCTATTTTCATTCAAAACATTCCACAATTGGAATCTCATGTAATATTGTAGAATATCTTAATGATGGAAAACAGTCAGAGTCAAAGATTCATTTAATGGATAAAACTGCATTACTTTGGTTCAGGGTGTCAGAGTTTTGTTAAATGTAACGTTCAATATATTACATTGATTACAATTACTTTCCTTCTGAAGTTGGTCCCATGGCAACCACCTGAACCAGCATACATCTATGACCTTATGATGAGGGTGTTCCAGGCAGATGGAGGGAAAGCTTTTAGGGAGGAATTGTGAGTAATGATAGAAGACCAATATGATACTAAGAACTCACCTTTTTTTTTTACAATTTCCTTGTGCCGTAGTTTTCTGTAAAAAAAAAAACAGGACTATGCACAACTATTTTCTTGCTGAGATTAATTGAGGAAGTGTTCTTAATTTCTATCTTACATGGTGATGATTCATCGTTTTCTTGGCATCACCGTGGGGGAAGTAAAACTGTCTTCCATCATATTACAGGAGATATGACAAGATTGACCCTACCATCGCCCATTTCACTCCACTTTTATTTACGCCAACCTGTGTCAAGAAGCTCCTTTCCTATCTCATACACCCATTTGTAAGTATTAAACTTTTGCTCATTATCAGGTTTCTGCTCTGGAGATTACACTGTAAGAAGTAGGCGGGGTTATTTTACAGCAAAATCAATGGGCAACTTTGGTTCCAGTACCTTTTGCTGTAAATCTACAGGAGGTGAATCACCGTAATTTTCAGAAGAATTCAGAGTAATCGTACAGTAAGAGTCACTGTGATCATACAGCAAGATCAATCAGTTCTACAGAAACATATGCTGTAAATTAACAGCAAAATGTGTTGTAAAATTACAGAGAAATGTTTTGTAAATAAACAGCAACATTTTCTGTTAATACACAGCAAATTATCCTATAAATGAACAATAAAATATACTGTAAATTTACAGAAACCCTTGCTGGCAACTGAGGTTCCATGAACTATTGCTGTAAAACTACAGAAAGTTGAATCATAGAATTACAGCAAGGGGTTCTGTTAATCAACAACAAATGTATTGTATATACAGGTATGTTATAAAAGACACTACTATATACTCTGCTATTGGGGTCAGTTCATGGTAATCATCACCATAATATCATGTATGTGTGTGCTCCATGCATGCATTGATACTATAAACCATGCATGCCTAATGAAGACAAAACTGTCTCCAGTCCCAATGAAGTGAGGCACTATTGAGGGTAAGATAAGTAGAGAACCATCTCACCCAAACTCTTTCATGGTCATTCAGTTTTAACACTGAAATAGCCTAAAGGCAGGTAGGCCTATGTTAGCTTCAACCTTAGAGTCCAGGAACTTGTATTTCAGATTTAGACACAGTTATGGTGTCATGTATATTATTATTGGTTGTTCCTAGTTTCTTCTCAGGTAACCATGTACAATATCATTGGTGCACAATGCTAGATTGGACCTGTTGAGGTTATCATTATATTGCAGTTCAGTATTAAGCTCTGGGGAAGATATTGGATTCAGGTGTGCAATATAAGACTATAATACTACACATATGGTGTACTACTGGCCTCCAGTAGGGGAAAGTACATGTAAGGCTATTTTGGTAAACCCTTTGAAGGGCCTCTAGGGTGATTGGCTGGCCTAGGGCACACTGCACCCAGAGTAATTATACAGGATCACTCACCGTACACTTATATCTACACCTGCAAACCCTTGGTGTTACAGTAAGAGTCATGGTATTTGAGAGTACAGCACTTTCTGTGAGCTTACAAGAGACATCTCTGTTATAAAACATAAACTTCTTACAGTCTAGAGTGCGCGAGAAGACTATATAACCGAGGTATAGAATGATGTACTAACAACCTATTGCAATAAGAATTTTCCTTTCATTCACTGCTGACTTTGTTTGTTGGGGGCATATTACATAACACCCGATACCCATTATGCTGTTTGTTATAAGTGCTTATCTCACAGAGCAGTGTATAGCATAAAGCCTAAGTACACCCTATTGTGATGCATTAAACAAAAAGAAATATTGACATGTGTACCTTCACATCCTCATCGAGTCCAGCTTAAATAATTGGTAATATTCTGATTTCAGAATGCAGATGTCGCGACCCAAATTTATTCATCGTGTGGAGTAGGGTTTGTATCATATGGCACGCATCATGATATTTGATGTTCATTTCGATTTCCAATCTCATGCAGCCCCATCCACCTTTACCTTAATTGGTTTCATTAACGTTTTCAACCATATGACTTTCTGGCTTTCTCCATTACAGCGATGTTGTAGGTAATGCTGAATTGACATATGAACTCTGGGTAAGTAATACACTTTTCAATGATCACTGAAGATGTGGGTGACAATTATAAAATCTCCAGTTAATTATTTAGTTGAAATTTGATGAAACAGAAAGACTTGTTGGAAGTGGCCAAAGCTCTCTATTCAATACAGTCATGTCCTCACTCAAAATGGCTTTGTCCGAGCTTAGCGTTTTTTTTATGGAGTATAGATTACAGATAAACATTGTAGTTTTGGAAATAGATTCATGTAGAACTATATTATAATTCTTTTACGCTAATCACCTACCATATAATTATTAAATGTAATTATGTTCTTTACCATTTGCAAACGCACAAAGAAACTTCGCCATGTGATTCAAGACACCTGGAATGCAGCAGGGCTTGATGCAGTGATTTGCCCTCCTCAAGCTATTGTGGCACCACCACTAGGGAATCAGGAATTGCTGGGTGGTATGCAATGTCATCTGTTTAGCTTTCTCTAGTGTCACTATAAATCATGGTTCTTTAAGTCTCAGTGTAATCATAATCAATTGCTACCTATACTCTGGGAATGGCTAAACCCTTGTAGATTTAAATGCATCGAGAGTCCACCTTGCAATAATTATATTGATATGAATCATACTCTGCAACATATATTTCGATACGTATTACATATCCCAGTTTATAAAAGGAAATTATTGATTTGGCCAACCGCACATTTCTAGGACCAATGCCACACTGCGCTGCGTTTGATTCATAGGGTGCAGGGCTTAAAAAACAATGAGCATGGAATAGCCTTATATTCTCTGAGCACATTGATTTATTTAGTGCTCAGTTACCTCTAGCACAATGCATTTCATCGGACAATACAACTAGTGGACCTTTCACAAGGTGTATTTATTCTCCTTTATTCCATACAATATCCATACAAGGGTCTAATGTTTGCCTTGTAGCAACGTGTCTGTTCACTGCAGCATACAATGTGCTGCACTTCCCTGCTGGAGTAGTGCCAGCAACCCACGTCCTACAGTCAGATGTTGACCAGCTTCCTGAGGACTTCCCTCAAGGAAACAGACTCAATGACATGGCCAGACAAGTATGTTAAACTTAGTAGAATCACCCTAGCTGATTTATCTGTATTTTAGTCCCCCTCCCTTATAACCACTAGATCGTAACAAGATGAATCGTAGTGCCGCTTGGGTTGTTAGGTGCTGCCTTCTATCTATTCAAACAAAAAGACAAATTGAAATCAGTAGATGCAGAACTGGCTAGAGTTATACCTCTGACAATTATAAACCTGCCAGGTCTACCCGTCTAAACATTTACCTTGTGAGTTTGACAACCCTGACCACATTGTGACCTGCCAACCTGTCACTAATTTATGATCTTGTTTATCTAATGCTGATTGAAAGTGTAGAGTTAAACAAATTTGAAGGCCACTGCAGTAGGGTTTCATAAAAACTGACGATGTAGAATAGAAATTTTCGTCAGGATCCAAAATGACATCCAAAGAGCTCTGATTAAGTTAGTAAGAGTTCATTTAAAGTGGAAATTAGGCATATGTAACACTGGAAATGAAGGCTCTCTCAATTTATATTGCCCTCCCCTCTAAAAAAAAGCTCAATTCCAATTGCACCACCTGGCCACAGAACCGTCAGTGTTTATGAATTGCCCTTCTGATCTTCTTCTGCAAACCCTTCTGAATTCATTCCCATCAATGTTAATAACTTACAAATTGCTCCGATATTGCAGGCCATGTCAGACACTGTGGGCCTCCCAGTTGGGGTGATGGTTGCGAGTGCACGTTACCATGATGAAATATGCCTCAGGATTATGAAGATATTAAATGAAGGCCTGCAGAAAGACAACTTACTGAACTAAAAAAGTATTAATTGAACGCTTTCTTGAACAGTGATCCAGCATAGTATTCTTGAAGCTCACACTGATAGCTGCTAGCAACAATTTACTTTATGTATATAATAGGCATCAGATAAGTGCTTTTCTCCCAGGAGATGCTCTGTAGTAATGTTTCAAGAGCTGCAACGTGGGGTTCATTGTGCCTCCTGATTATAGTGAATCGTACAATCGAACATTCTGTAAAAAATGTCATAAAAACTTTCATATTTGTTATCACACAATAGAAAGGTGTCATATCCAGGACATAGCAAATGGTTTAATCATATGCAGTAAATGGGTCAGGTCGCCAGAAAGCAGTAGATTTTGTGTTTTTGGGTCATTTTGGATTTTTATGGCTCTGGAGAAAGACCTTGTGAACCAATATTGTCTTACATAGACTCATTTGATAGAGAACACTTAGGGCTATCAGAAAAATGTAAATTTGTGGTCATCCATCAACAACTTCAGGACTTATAGCCTGCTGAAGTGAAAAAACTGCTAAATTTGTTCTTTTTTATACTTTTTGTATTTTCACAAGTGTCCTGTATTAAATAAAGAACATTATAGAGTATCCCAAAGTTATTTTTTGTATTGTATATGATCATAGGTATCATTTCCATGAGGTTTGGACATGTTATTAAGTGAGAATTTTTCATGATGTGTCTTTAAAAATGGAAATCTGTAATTTGTAACGTCCGGTACCTAAATCTAAATCGGTTATAAAACATGGAAAAAATGAAGCTTCATAATCTTTGTTATTACCCATATGAAGGGCCCTATCACCCCCTACTTTGGTGAAGAAATTGTGTGTCTACCAGCATTTGTCTCCATATGGGAGCAGCTTATGTGAAATAATTCTGATAAAAGTACCGGACGCTACGTAACATCCGGTACTTTTATCATCATGTAGGAGGCAGTCTACTGTGCATGCAAAACTCAAATTTTGTCCATTTTGTAATTGAAGTCAATAATAGACATATTGGCCTTGTTATTTCATGTGTTTGTTA
The DNA here is from genome assembly GCA_949317995.1 of Acholoe squamosa. Taxonomy (NCBI): domain Eukaryota; kingdom Metazoa; phylum Annelida; class Polychaeta; order Phyllodocida; family Polynoidae; genus Acholoe; species Acholoe squamosa. The sequence continues at coordinate 51,290,944 of OX439040.1, read as the reverse complement.
TGCATAATGGGACATTCTCTTATTACTGAGAGCAACTTCAATTACCTCCATATTTCATTATTTTGGTACCGGACGTTACATGACACAAAACAAGCATTGAAAATGGAACCGGATGGCCTAGATCGGTATTTTTTGGTCTTCTGAGCTGAGGAGATGTACCTTGACAATTTTGTTAAGGTTATATAAAGTAATTAGAAAATTAGTTTTTCAGGGCCTTCAAGGGCAAAATCTTACACTTGCTGATGACCTGACCCAAATGCGTCAAGAGGTCCAGATCTATGATCTTAGAACTGTCAGGGTGTGGCAATACTTGTGGCAAAAGACTAGAGGAATTTCATATTTTAGACTAAATAATAAAATGTATGACACAAGCAATCGTTGTTGTCTTCCTTGGAATTAGAATTAGGGAGTGGTCACCTTTAACAGGGGAGGAGGAGTGTTGGTGTAATTAATAATTACAGAATTGTAATATGGTTGCTCATAAGGGGGGAGTCAACAAATGATGTATTTGGCCCTTTTTGGCTTCTTGGAGGTACAGCAAAATATTGAAAGCACCACTCTTCTTTATTTTAGTCCTATTTGATAGAAAACATCTGGGGCTTCAAAAGAGATGCAAATTTGCATATAATTATTGGCCAATAATTTGTACAGATAATAGGCCTTCAAAGGTGAAAATCACCAAAAAATGTCATTTTTTTTACCTTTTCCTGATGTATGTTAAATGTCATCTATTACGTGTTATACCATGGTTATCACGTTCTTGAATGAATTTACGATGCCTGGAGCGGATAATGACGTTCAAATAGTACGCGCTAAGTGAACGGATGTTGACACCTGAGACGAGATGACGTGACAGCAAGTTGACATGATAGATTTAATTCGATAATAAAAAAACTATAGCATTAAGACCTTAATGCTTATAGAGGATGAAAGTAGACATTATATTCTAGCACCTACCTTTAATTCGCCATAATATAAAATGTATTTTCAACAGGATTGAAGAAATAAAAATCGAATCGAGCGAAATTTTCGCCGTCATGTTGACTGCGTAGCGCACGGATTGTTTACCGCGGCGAGACACACGTTGTCACGTTGGCATATGCTCTAAGGGTATTCTGGCTGTCGCGCGCAGTCCTTACCAGCGGTTCTACTATGAAAATGCCTGTAGGACACACGCCGAGGTAACACTTTGTGTCCAGGCAGTCCTGTCGTCTCGCGATGAAACCAAGATGGCGGAGGAGTTTGAACAAGACGTATCGCTTGGATTTTTATTTCTTCATTTTATAAGGTAATTACTTAAGAAAATGGAGGAAACCATGGTATAAACGCCATATATAACAAATAGAGGTTCACTCGTTGATTATAGTGGCTAGATAAGAAGACACTCGGCCTACTGCCTCGTGCTTCTTATCTGCCCCTACAATCAACTCGTGAACCTCTATTTGTTATTTATGCCTTTAATAAATCATTTCTAGAACACCCTAAACTATTTTTCGAAAGCAAAACCTTGCTCCTGTTCTTGAACTTGAGTTCTGTTTGACTGCTCTATTGACTAGAACTGGAAAACATCCATGGAATGGTGCCATCACAATCATTACATTTCATCTCATCTATCATCAAATGAAGCATACAAGGTTTTTGCCATCCACCTATAAGAATTGGCGGCAAACATGTTTAAAAAGCAATAATTTTGCCTTTGTCAATAGAACAGACGGGACTCAGTTTGAATTTTATTCAAAGATTTAGAAGCAGTGGCACTTCTTGCTCTATTCATTTGGGTCTAGGCAGTAGGCTTAAATGAGCTCATAATTATAGGACTTAAGCTGAACCATTTGGGAGAGAGTATCTTGAGAAAAACTAATGCAAATGGGGTCATCCAAAACCCACTATAGAAACTGCATTCATGTATTTCAATTGATTTAGACATTTATACACAAATGAATAGGTGTAAGGACCTATGGATATACCAGTGAGAGATGCACAGGAGGTTTCATAAGGTGTCCTATCAAGCTCTAGCAAATAGAGCAGGAGAGTAGAACTCAAGTTAAGAAACAGATAGCAGTTTTTGCTCTGTCTGCACCTTCAGCTTTGCATTAGTGGACCTGGATGGTGCCATTTATTTTTGAAAAAAAATCTTATTGAAGAACTATGGATCAATAGTTGGAAGAATTATGTTATCACAGCGAAAGCTAAGCAAAGTTGGCAAAAACATTAAATATCTTTGCCCATACTGGCCTAGGCACTCTTTCTGTCTCTGAAATAATAGTAATAATTGTGAGGATTGTCTGGTTAATATACCTATACTTACCATTGCCTAACTGTGCTTGCCATGGCGGCAGTTAACGCCTTTTGATGGCAGTGGAGGGGAGGGGTAATTAAAATGTTATTTGAGAATGATACCTAATATGCTTTAGACAATGACAGAATTCTTATCAATGTGAGTTCGAAAACTTCTTCTCTGATTACGTGAAAAAGACTAGTAATCAAGGGTGACAAGTTTTGCTCATCCCTGATGATTGTCCTTGTTACACTGATGCACAAAGTTCATCAGTACTGATTGATTTTTTAGCTATTGGGTTTTCAGTGTACCATTCTACACTACTCCACTGCGGCCAACTGTTTCTAACAGTAGGATTACAGCCCCACAATGGAAAGGATCGGCAGCGTGTTGACCACGTCCATTAGGAGAATCCCAGATCAGTTCACCAGACTGAGCATTGCAAAGCAGATAGGCATTAGTGTCCTTGGGCTGTACGGTAGCTATGTTGGGGCTAAGATTGTCTATGGTTTGTTCAAGTGTAATGGTAATGGCAAGATGAGACGAAATAAGCAACAGGAGAATGCACAATCTATTGAGGACCTTGGTGACTGTTTAAAGAGGGATCCCCTCTCGGTAAAAGTTTTGTTTTTACTGTATCCGTTGCAGCCTGTTGAGGTTCCCAAAACCATAGCACTTTCTCGCCTCCTTTTGCGGAAACGGTTGAATTCCGGTTCAGGACCTCTGTATCTTATGTTTGTTCAGGATGTCATAAAAACTTTAATTTCCCTCTTCTACGTGAAAAGCTAGATGATATTGTTTAAAGACACCATAATTTGCCAAATATATGGGCCACAGGGTCTAAATGAGGGCTGACACTTTGAAAGCCTTGTAGCAATTAAACATAAGATACAGAGGTCATGTAACCGGAATTCAACTGTTTCTGTGAAAGGAGGCGAGAAAGTTCTATGGTTTCGGGAACCTCAACAGGCTCTATAGTGCATTAGAGGGATGTGGATGCATACTTTGTGTATGCATTAATTCAGGATGTATTCTACATGTCTGGCACAAACAATATATGAATGTACTACTGTGTCCATTGAACAGGTGGATAGGATAACCTACATAACCCACCTCAGTTTATCTGAGTTGACTGCTGAGCTTAAGGAGGGTAAAATACGTCCAATCGAAGCACTGAAGGCTTATCAGTCCAAATGAACCTTTTTTCTGATGATGAAATTAACGAATGTTTACAAAACTTAGATGTATCCAAATCCTCTGCAATTGATTATCTATCCACAAGTATATTTATGAAAACCATGTTGAAATTTCCCCAGAAATTTATAAAAATAATAAATTTGATCACTACTATCGGTAAGATTCCTGATAGCTGGAAAATAGCCTCAGTAACACCTTTACCAAAGGGTGGTGATCCCTCGACTGTTTCTAACCTCCGTCGTATTAGTATCCTGCCTGTATCAGGAAAGATTTTGAAAAGATTTATTTATTCTAAATTATCCCTTCACTTAAAAAAATATGAAATTTTGTCAAAAAACTAGGGTGGTTATCAGAAGGCTAAATCTACACTTGACTCTATAGCAGTGCTAGTTGATGATGTACTTAGACATAGAAATGATGCTTCTATAACACTGGCAGCTTTTATCTATATAAAAAAGGCATTTGATTCCGTAAATCACATTAATTTATTAGAAAAGTTAGAACAATATGGTATCAGTAACAGAAACCTCACTCTATTCGAAAACTATCTGTTTAGAAAGCAGGAATGTTCAATGGCCAACCATGTAAGATCCAGTAAAGCCAAACTCTCTTATGGAGCCCCACAAGGCTATATTTTAGGGCCTTTATTCTTTTTATTATATATAAATGATTGTTTTTTTGAAGATGACTCAAACCAAACACTGTTATATGCCGATTACTCGGTCTTGTATTAATTTAGACACTTTGGCAAATCATTTAACAGTATCATTAGATAAATTTTCAAATTGGAGCTCATCAAATAGATTAACAATGAATGAATCTAAAACAAAAATTATGACTTTTGCTTCTTCAAGAAAATTAAAGAAAATTCAAAAACCAAAAATTCCATTAAATAGCAAGCAATTGATGAATGTGTCACCCTATAAATATCTTGGCATAACTTTAGATCCAGAATTAAATTTTAATATGTATTTGAGGAATGTTATCAAAAGTGCACGCTTTAAATCGCTTATTTTGTATAAAACTAGAAAATACCTCACTGTTGATACTAGAATGCTGGAACCAAGATGATCACACCATATAAAAATGTTAGCCTTTAAAAGGTCTTGTAGCGACTCATATGTTAAACCTACTGTGAGAGTTACCAGATTTGCAAGTTCTCCAGTTTTGAGAAAATTAACTGTGCATCATATATATAAATGCTAAATCTCCAGAGTGTGTGTGTGCTCAAACCTGGAATAATCTCAATGTCGATTTTATTGGGTCAACAAAAACGTTTATACATAAAAATGAATAAATGAGTTTAAATCCTTGCTTGGTTAATTGAGGTTAATTAACGGTGGTCAAGTTCAATATTTATGATATCATGCAGAACCTGTTCACCTTGATCTATCTAAAGTCCTATAGATTTCGGCATATCGTCCAAAATAATATTGAAAAATCTAATGTGATAGTTATGTTACTTGTATCGGGTAGCTTTAGGCTGTATAATAAATGAGATATGGAAGGTTTGGAGACAGTAATGCTCATGTTGGTTGAACAATGATAACAACATTATTTGGTTGAACTATGATAACAACATTATTTCAGACCTTTTCTAGTGACAGAAAACTTCGTATTGGATACTACCTCGAGAATGAAACGGTACATACCTTCTCTGCATGTCAAAGGGCTACAGAGAAGGCCAAACTTGTTCTAGCTAGTCTGGGGCATGAGGTAAGTAGGAGGCAATCTGTATAAATAATGCTAAAATAATTATGTCACACAAATCCCAATTTCAGCCCAGGTCTCTGATGGGCATCATTTCACCATTTATGTACCGGTACAACAATGGAGCAGGAAAGATTGATTGGCCGAAGTGCGCAGTCTTAACATGTAAATTTGATCAGGTGATTTAGTAGTCTAGGCCAAGAAAGATAAAAGGTGTGTTTCCAGTAACATAGCTCAAAGAACTAGGGTCGGTAGGTCGGATTCTTTTAAAAAATAATTTCTTTTACATTTATATAGGAAATGTTAGGGCACATATCAATGGATGTATCAAATTCTTTGATTTCATTGTAAAATAATGATGGGAAAATGATAACTGTGAGAGAGGAGAAGAACACGAAAAGGATACAGGGAATATCCTCAAAAAGAAATGAAAAATTTCTTTAAAATATGAAAAAATGAGACAATATTCTTCAAAATCACAGGGTCGGTCCGGTTACTGGAAACAAACTTTTTTATTTGGCCCTATGATAAATCTATTAATATAGAAAATGTAATAGAATTTAGTCCTCAGCCATAATAAATAGCCTATCTCTGATATATGTCACCACGATTTTGGCTTTTGTAGTTGGTCCCATGGGAGCCCCCTCAACCAGACAAGACCTCTGACCTTATCAATATAGGTCACATATACAATTTTAAGTATTAGAAAAAGGAACATACAGCGCATTTGCATTTCCATATTACGCAGGCCTCAAAGGGTTTGCAAAGACGCAGTTCACTGTTATGTTTACAAGGCTATTCACAAATCCCCAGAATTAAGAAGCAATTGTTGAATCTACCGGGGATCATCGTAGATAACTGTTGAATCGAGCAGGGACCATCGTTAAATTGAACAGAGGACCAACAAAATTCTAACATAGTGTAGTTTCTACAATGAAGACAGCTGCTAGTACAGGAAAGTACTGTGTGTATATCTCTGTAAATGTAACAGTGAAAGCCTTGTCCCAAAGTTGCCTAGTGTTATATTACACATCTTTTACAGTGTAGATTAAGATTAAAGACTCCAAATGTGCTTTTCAGAATGCTGAATTTGGGGCCCAGCTGTACTCAGCATGTGGAGTAGGGTTTGTATGACCAGATATATTTTGTAAAGTGGAATTTCAATACTGACGTTTATCAGTTTATATAGGCATCTGTATAGATCCTCTCCTTATAGTCATTTCTTAAAGTTTAATTCTATGTTTAACCACTACAGTGATGTTTGAGATAACGCAGAACTGACGTATGAAATATGGGTAGGTAGCAGCTGAATGGTCATCTCAATAGTATAGTCATAGTTATCTTTGACGCCAATACATGTTTCCTAGCTCTGTCTCACAGTTGCTATGCCTTATCAATGCATTATAATCTATCACACTAGTGTACTACTAGAGGGTCTTACACATAAGGGAATAGGTAGTTTCATCTAAGAAGTACCCCAGGGGAAGTGCCTCACTTGCAGTGGTCACTTTGTTTGAAGTCATGACTTGCTTTCACGTTGTACACAAACGTGATTGTTTCTCAAAATGATAGCAGGGAGGAAACAGCCAGGCAGAATTTCACCTTTTTTATGCAATACAATATTTTAAAAATCATGGTGAGTGCAAGTTTCAGGGTGAAACAGCGCGTGCCATTCGTAAATGAGCTACTTGTCAGTCAGTGCTCTCTTTACCTTATCTACAAGACCCTCCTTATCACTGAACCGCCTTTATTTTTTTTATTGAATACCAGTCCCGAACCGAAGGAAATAAAAAAAAACTTCAATTTAATACAAGTTTTGATCATCATCTATTTTGGTTTGACAGAAACAACGTCGTGTGATTCAAGACAGCTGGAATGCAGCAGGGCTTGAGGCAGTGATTTGTCCTCCACAAGCTGTTGTAGCACCGCCACTGGGGAATGCTGAATTCCTGATGGGTATGCAATGGCATTAGTCTAGCCCTCTGTTTTTCCTGATCGATCATCATAAGTCTAAGTGTGATCTTAATTAATTGCTACCTATTCTGGGTATGTTTTTTTCAGATTGGTCTAGAGTCCACCTTGGGCTGTAATGTTGTCCATTATAAAGCTATGAATCTTACTTTGTAACTCTTATAAGAAAATCTATAAATGTCCTTCACATTACTGAGCAGCCTTAACCTGTTAACATGGCATGGGGAGGGTGGTGATATACTGATGGAACTACTCAAGACGTATATAACCGTAAGGAATGAGTCCCATATTTACATAGACCATAATATAGGAACATGGTATTCATATTCACATTGCAGAAACATGCCTCTTCACAACGACATTCAACATGCTGCACTTCCCAGCTGGAGTGGTACCAGTGACCCGTGTCTTGCAAACTGATGAAGACCGACTTCATGAGGACTTCCCTTCAGGCACCAGTATAAATGACCCGGCCACGCTTGTATGTATCCATTCTTAGAATAATTGAAATTAGTTGAGATCCTTCAATTGCATGTCATCTTAAAATAAAACAGCATTGCAATACTATGTGATGCTGCTTTCAAGGCAGTCTCCTTTAAGTAAGAGTACTAATGTTACTATTAAAGAGTAATTACTAATGTAGCATCCATATTATCATTGCAGGCCATGTCAGACACTGTGGGTCTCCCAGTTAGGGTAATGGTTGCAAGAGCACGTTACCATGATGAAATATGCCTCAGGGTCATGAAGCTGTTAGATAAAGATCTGCAGACAGACAATTGATGGCTTGGAATCTACGCCCCAGAGGATTGGAGGCAACATTTGTGAAGAGAGGGAGTTTGGCAACCATGTTAATCACATTTAGCAGTCTGTTTAGATAAAACCGTTGATTTGATGAGGCTGCCTGCGATTCCCACTAAATGAACAATACTAAACCATTCAGGAGATGACATATGTGCTTTATCAGTACACAACACGAATTGTGCAAGGTTGTTGGCATTAAACAATGAAATGCATCTAACCATGTTGCAGTGTAATCATTACACTGGTAATCATGATTGAGATGTCTAATAACACTGTTGCATTGGATTACAATTGCTACTCTAAATGTAGGTAACATAAAATAAAAAAATCCAAAATCTTTAAATGGCTCGGCTCATTAACCAAAAACAGGTTCATCAGCAAGTATGCACTAAACCCTTAGGCCAGGATAACCCCATTTACAAATTATCCGTTGTCCAAGGTGTTCTTCAATTCCTTCATGTACAACAATTATTTATCTTGGCGTATCCACTTCAGGTGATATTCAGGATATTAGGTCTACATCTATTACCTGCCCTTATTCCACGATTTCTGCGATTCTCAGTGCTTTTCCTGGATATTCCCATGCACATACCTGTCGATATTGCACACCCTGAAGGCTGTGACATCACTTTTGCAAGGTGTGCGGCTATCCATGGATAACCTGCATGCTGTGCAGTTATCCATGGATAACCTGCACGCCTCTCATGTCCTTACATGTCATATGTTACATGTTAAAACCCACAGATTTCTCAAGGCCAGAGCAGGGCTCAAACCTGCAGTCTAAGATCCCTTGTCCAACTCCCTATGCAGTGCCCCACAGGGACTGACGAGAAATGCTTGGTTAGAACCACGTCTGGATATGATACAAAGCCAGGGGAGGTTACTCACATAAAACTACTATACATTAAAAGTGTGAAAATCCCTGGCAGTCTGGGTTGTGACCCCCCCCCCCCAGCTTTGTCACTGCTGCTGCCATAACCGCGACGACTGCGGGACGCATTCAGACCAAACCAACGGCTGCCAGGCACAGAGGCGTATGACCTGGTGGTCTAGTGGTTAGCACATTGCACCCTGCTGCTAGAGGTAGGCGGGACGAGTCCCGGTCCGGGCGAATCTTTTTTTTTCGCCTCCAAACCAAACCAACGCTGCCAGGCGCCGAGGTGTGTGTACTGATTGTGTACATACACTATGGCAGGCTTCGAGTCCCAGGGAGGTGGAATTTTTGTTTTCAACTTTATTTATTGATATTTTATTGATTATTCATTGATTTTTTATTGATTAATCGTGTAATAAAGACAGTAAGGAATGGGCTAACGGGCACCTCATTCAGTGTATCATAGGATATCGTAACTGTGGTAGCAGAAAATATGCACGGAGCTTCCCATCTACCAAAGATCTGAAACCTTACAGGCTATGTCTGTAGGGATGGCCTGTTCAATATCACAGCATGCCACGTCCGGCAGACCTTCTGATGTTATATATGTATATGGGTCATTCCAGGTTTTACTGGTCAGGGGGGGCCTGGATCAAGAATCTACAAACTCAGTATTTCTTAATAACATTATATTTTATTGATAGCCCTATATCTTGGCTTATTAAAAAGTTTCATTCAAGGATCCAACTCCTAGGGGGTCAGTTTTTATCGCAGATGCCGTAAAACCTTCTAAAAAGGGGGTATGTTAATGATCGTAATCAAACAAACATGAATAACACCACTAATAAGAGGCCTGGAAACACCAAATATTGTGGCCAGACTGGTACAATACATGACTTTATGTATACCAAAAAACTAAAGTGAGGCCCGAAAACTCTTGAAGTTACGCATAGGTGGATAAATTGGAAAATGTGAAAATTTGTGAATTTATTTTACCATTTTTTAACTTTAGCCTAGCTCATTCAAAATCCTTCATACAATGACTATATTAACTGTCCATTGTCTCTAGTAGACCTACTGTACATAATAATTAGAATTGGCCTGATATATCATACCTATACTTCATACTTGCTGCTTACGTAGAGGCCATTATATTACACATATTATCATTAACGTACCCTATTTGTTAACCTCTCACAGAATGGCCACAGCTCATCTTTACATCATCATATGCCATTGTTATCACATACACCATCACAAGAGAGGTTGTACTACCTATCTAGAGTCATTTAACCCTGCATAAGGCCCATCTTGGGTGTTTAATATCACTTTGAAAATTAAAAATCACAAAATTTCTACACTTCTTGCAAAGCATGCATGCCATGGGGTGCTAAAATGCATCTTTATATACACCAAATAGTATTTTCTCATAAGCCAAACATGTCTATGATTGAATACAAATAATAGAAACACCATACAAGATGATAGGCTGGCACTATAACAATAGAACTTTAACCATCTCAAAATCCTCCTACCGGTCATTAACGTACCCCATTTGCTAACCTATCAAAGAATGGCCACAGCTCACCTATACACTATCATATACCATTGGCATCACACACATAATGGGTAAAGAGGTTGTACTACCTATCTAGAGTCATTTAAACATGCATAAGGCCCATCTTGGGTGTCCAATATCACTTTTAGAATTAAATATCACAAAATTTCTACACTTCTCGCAACATCTGCATGTCATGGAGTGCTAAAATGTATCTTTATATACACCAAATAGTATTTTTTGACAAACCACACACCTCTACTATTGAATAGAAATGTTAGAAATACCAGACCAAGTGATAGGTTGAAAATATAGAATTTTAACTTTGTTAATGTCAAAATTGCTCGTACCGATCATTAACGTACCCCAGTCGTTAACCTATCAAAGAATGGCCACAGCTCAACTCTACACCATCATATACCATTGGCATTGCACACACATTGACAAAAGAGATTGTACTACCTATCTAGAGTCATTTAAACATGCATAAGGCCCATCTTGGGTGTCCAATATCACTTTTAGAATTAAATATCACAAAATTTCTACACTTCTCGCAACATCTGCATGTCATGGAGTGCTAAAATGTATCTTTATATACACCAAATAGTATTTTTTGACAAACCACACACCTCTACTATTGAATAGAAATGTTAGAAATACCAGACCAAGTGATAGGTTGAAAATATAGAATTTTAACTTTGTTAATGTCAAAATTGCTCGTACCGATCATTAACGTACCCCAGTCGTTAACCTATCAAAGAATGGCCACAGCTCAACTCTACACCATCATATACCATTGGCATTGCACACACATTGACAAAAGAGATTGTACTACCTATCTAGAGTCATTTAAACATGCATAAGGCCCATCTTGGGTGTCCAATATCACTTTTAGAATTAAATATCACAAAATTTCTACACTTCTCGCAACATCTGCATGTCATGGAGTGCTAAAATGTATCTTTATATACACCAAATAGTATTTTTTGACAAACCACACACCTCTACTATTGAATAGAAATGTTAGAAATACCAGACCAAGTGATAGGTTGAAAATATAGAATTTTAACTTTGTTAATGTCAAAATTGCTCGTACCGATCATTAACGTACCCCAGTCGTTAACCTATCAAAGAATGGCCACAGCTCAACTCTACACCATCATATGCCATTGTTATCACATACACCATCACAAGAGAGGTTGTACTACCTATCGGGGTGGCGGCTCTCAACAGCAAAGACACACTAGACTTCATGCGGAAGGCCTTCCCTGAAACCAACCTTCAAGCAAAGGGTCTCACGACCCAGATGGCTAAGGACATTAAGGTCAACTCGTCCTTGACCAATGTGATTTTTTAATTTTCAAAGCCACAGTGGCCAGACAAGATGGACCTTATGCATGGTAAAAACGACAATTCTACTAACATAGGGTGGACCCACAGAAAACACAATATCTGCACACAAGTGATTTGATACCTTTAAAGTGATCATAATACTTACACATAATCCTCCGCGAGGGCCAGGTTGCCCGGTGGTGGCGGCGAAGAGTCGGCCGGCCTCGATCCAGTTGAACGCTGGCTGCGCCTCCTCTTGGGGGAGTCTTTCTGCGTAGCCTGACGGACCGGTCAAGTCGTCCGGCTCTCCTCTGCCACCTCCGGGGCAACCTGTCCTCGCCCCCCCGCCTCCGTGGTCGCTGCCCTCGGTGCCTCCTCCACGGGCGGTGCTGGTGAGGCCGTCGCGGTGCTGGACTTCGCCCTGCCAGCTCGGCCTCCTGCCTTGCCTTTCCCGGGTGGTGCTGTGGGTGGTGCAGTGGGTGGTGCTGCCGAGGGTAGTGGTGGTGGTGCTGTGGCCACGACGGGCTCTGGGGAGGAGCACCCGGCCAGGCTTTCATCCCCCGACGAGATGAGGATGGCTGTGGCAGGGTCAACTCCAGCCACAGGCGCATGAGTCTCCTTGAATGTAGAGCAAGGGGCAAAACCATTAGTATTTATTAAGCAAGACATTTGGAGAAACGAATATTTGGTGTATGTCAAGCTATATTTCTGTACCACATGGCATGCATGCGTTGCGAGAAGTGTAGAAATTTTGTGTTTTTTTTTTATTTTTCTAAGCCACAGGGGTCAAACAAGATGAACCTTATGCATGTTCAAATGACTCTAGATAGGTATTACAATCTCTTTTGTCAATGTGTGTGCAAAGCCAATGGTATATGATGATGTATAGATAAGCTGTGGCCATTCTTTGACAGGTTAACGACTGGGGTACGTTAATGACCGGTACGAGCAATTTTGACATTAACAAAGTAAAAATTCGATATTGTCAACAAATCACTTGGTAAGGTATTTCTAACATTCTATTCAATAGTAGAGATGTGTGGCTTACTATAAAAGAGTATCTGAATGCTATAGTGATATTATAAACTATCCACCTACCTCCTCACTCCCGTCGGGGGACGAGAAGGACACCCGCTGGTACCTGGGGCGAGGGGCGAAGGGGAGGCGAACGGTCAGCTTCCCGAGCCCCTTGCCCTGGCCCCCTGCGGGCGTCCCTCTTCCCGCTGCCGCAGGTGCCGGTGCGGAGGCTGCAGCCGGACGTGGAGCCGCCTGCTCCGCTGCAGCCCCGGGAGCCGCCTGCTCTGGCACCAACACCGCAGCAGCGGTCGCAGCTGGGGTGCCCCTCCCAGTGCCTGCCTTGGCCTTCGGTCTCCCTGTTGGTGTGGGTGGGAGCGGCAGGAGGCCCAGCTTCTTCTGTCTCTGAATTCAGAAAGGGAAAGACACATTAAGTAAACTGTCACACTGGCGAGTTACTCGCAGCAGTGTTTTGACTTAGCATTTACAGTATCTGTCCCTTGAAATTTGTATACTTATTAACATTCTTAATCTCACATCACAATAAAATGTTACCACCAGAGTAGCAGATTTTGAGGCACCACAGAGACTGAGAGGACGGAAAATTATCAAACCTTGTTCTCTTTCTGTCTCTCCCTGTAAGCCTTCTTCCGGGCATGGAGCATCTCGCGCCGCCGCTGCTCCTCAGCAGGGTCTCCCGCCAGTCTCTCCCTGTCTTTCTCTCTCTGGCGACGCAAGATCTCCGCCCGGTGGGCATCATAGGCGGCCGCCCCCATCTCCTGCCGCAGCCTGGTCTTGTACCGGGCGGAAGCTGCGGCATGGAGACGGGCCCCCTTCTCCCGGTCCTCCAGGTCCGGAGCATCAGCGGGAGCGGGCTCCCGCACACACCTCTTAGGGTGACGGGGGGGTCGCCCCCACCGCCACTGGGGGCTACGTCAGCCATCTGCAAAAATGAGAAGAAATACATTAAATAAAAAGGTAAATAGTGATTAAACAAGTTCCTATATGCTGACAAAGGATGTACAACAACGCCAAAGATTTTATCAGAGGTTTTTATGCTGATATGGTAATTCATAGTGAGGAAATCAGTAGATTTTAAGATAATAAGGAATTTGTTAGTGTTTGAATACTGATAAGATATACATAAATAAATAGGAAAAAAATATTCATCATGTTCCTATATGCTTACAAATGATGTACAGTAACCCCGGAAGTTCAATCAGCTGATTAATTGCTAATATGGAAATTTATACTGACAAAATATAAGGAAAATGCTGAAATATACCCACCACAAAAATTCTTTGGAAAAAAAAGTATTCAGTATCTAACTAATGGCACTTGTGTGAGTTAGAGGTACCATAGGGGCATGTCATGGTGAAATATGATGGAGCTATGTGCACTGGAAGTGCCACTTGTGTGGAAAATACAGAATAAGAAGGGGGGGTACGTTAATGATCGCAAAGGTTTATAACCACTCAGCAGTGGGGGCTTTGTGCAAGGGTGAGCTTACCTGGTCAACACAACAGAGGGGGGACATGTCTAACATACCCACCATAAAACATTCCCCTGAATCCAAGATGGCGACCAGTAGGCAGGCATCTTGCCACCGGGGTACGTTAATGACCGACGAACACTATCTTCCTAAATTTGGCCACTATGGCTATGCTTTCGATCCCACAGGAGGATTAACACACCAAAATGCCCAAATAGAGGTAGGAGAAGGAATATAACCCCAATAAAACATGGGATGAGCACAATTTTGGCCATGAGGGGGCCTAAAAGTTCACGACGAGGCAGAAATTTGGCCGTTCAAGACCAAATTGGGGTGGGGGGGTCATCTCAAAACACCCAAATATGGCCCAAAATGCATCTTACACACGTAGGGGGTCCTATTCTAAAGGATTATCAACAATTTAGACCCAAGGGTACATCATCTCGGCCAGGAGAGGCCAAATTCTGCTTGCCGAGCGAAAAATCATTAACGTACCCCAATTTTGAAAATACAGCCCGGGGTGGCCAAAGCTTCACCCTGGGGCCCCGGGCTGCATCGCAGGCCTCACCCGGCAACACATTTTACCCCCTAGCATCCAAAATACGTCGTTCCGGTACACAAAAATCGATCTACGGCCCCCCACAGACATCTCCAACAATATTTCATCGCAATTTCATGGAATTTCGTGGAATTTCCTTACCTTCTTCGCTTTTTTGTGATGTGTTTTGCAGTGGAAGTCTGCTGGAAGTCGGCTACAAACAACCTGTGACCTCCTCTGAGCTGAAACACGGTTACCCGGATGCAGGCCACTTCCGCCGGGCAACAGGAAGTCGTTTTTCTCTTCCTGCGCTGTTTTTCCCGCCGCCGATCATTAACGTACCCCGCTTACGAAGAGACCCCCCATACAGCCAAACCAGACTGTATTTGGCCACAATTCTTGTTCAGGCATGATGTATTTACTCTAAAAGTGACCATAGACTGTGGGAATTGTATGTATTTGGTTTATTTTATTCTATTTAGAGGCAAAAGCCAGGGGTACGTTAATGATCGCGGTGTGCATTGAAAATCACTTATATGTGCCTGCCAAGGGTAATTCCCGGAGTACATGAAAAATTTTTTTATGGAAGACTCCCCCCTAGGGTACCTCTTAATTGCATATAATAAGAACACTGATTATATTCCCTAACCAGGTTAGATAGGCTCTATCATTAACGTACCCCACATGAAAATTTATAATTAAATGCATATAGAAGATAAATTATGCCCCAAGACCCACCCAAACCATATGGAAATCTTAGCTGTGAACCCCCACTAAGGAATAAAAATATTATTGGTGGTGTAGAAGTGTTTCCCTTGCTATTATATGCCCAAGAAGCCACCTGACCAGTAAAACGTGGAATGACCCGTATATATAGGGACTGTGTGCGATGTTAGGAGCTGTATTTAAACAGAAGTTATTTCAACTCAACCTATCATTTGCGTATCAAGGATATTATGTTAATTGACAACCAAATAGCCATCATATCTTATAGATCGTGAATGGTTTATAAGGTTTTTCTAGGACACCAAGGTGAGTTGTCCTAGAGATGCAGTGTTTACTACATCACCGCCTTATTTCTGGTCAATTACATACATACAAGTGCTATTTCTGCAAACATGCAATAAAGTATGGGAACACGATTTTTCAACGAAGCCCTCATATGAATTCAGCATATAGCTTATCACATTGGCTTTGGTCATACACTTCCTACAGAAATGTCTGCTGAATAGGCCCAGTGGATTATTGGTCTAAGGAAACCAACATGTTACTTTGTTACAGCAGAAACGTCCATAGTTCTTCACCATAGTATTAAATGAATGTCTTGCTGAGCATCGCCATTTACATAAAATGTTTGCGTGCCAAAGAACCTTTGTCTAATAGGTTTAGACAAGCCTGCTATCGACATCTGATTAAGGCCCCACACACCAGGGTGCTTCATTAAAACTATGTTCCCCTTAACACAATTACTCCAAGATGGTTAATTTTAAAGCTGACAATCAGACAGTCTAAAGCCATTCATGCTTCCCATATCAGATTACATCAGGATGAGACTGATACCATTCTACAACAAATCCATGTTATTTTGATTACCATGTCTCCAGAACTCACAGGATTCATAGTCTGAATGTTTGAACTATAAATCTTAATTTGCAAGTTATTGGTATACCCGAGAGCCTAGGTGGGTTGTGAGGCCCTTAAGTCTCAAAATGTCCCTATCCCTCAACAGTTTGTGGGATAGGGGCCGTTTGAGATTTAGGGCCACCTAAAACCCTAAATTTACAGAAAGTCCCTATCCCTATATGGGGGTTGGGTCCAATTGGCCCCTATCCCAGGGATCATTTGCAAGATAGGGACATGTCAGGTCCGTGTGTTTAAAAAAATAACTGTCGCTCAAAACACCTATCCTTCAAATAAATTTTCAATGTCTGACAGGATAAAAGTGGGTTTCTTAATTTTTGTTGTAGATTTTGATTACAGTAATAATCATATTCTATTTCTATATCAGTATTCTCACTTTGAATGATTTATTTTCATTTTCAATGTGATAGAAGAAAATGGTCTGTACTTTGTAAACCATATCGAAATCTCAGTATTATCAAAATAACTATGGGCACAAAAGGGTTAAGCACAGATCTTCTTGGCATCAATGAAATGTTTTTGACACAATTTACCCACCTTGGGTACACTTGTCTCACTTTGGCTCAAACTTGGCCGGTTGCCCCATCTTAGGCCACTTTGACCTCTTTCGAAAGACTCATTTTGAGCTAATTTGATCCTACTTACTCATTTATGGTCAATCTGACTTAATCTGAGGTTTTCACCAAAAACGGCTTCGTTTTTCCCGAATCTCGCACAAGGAAGTTAATAATCAGTGACCAATAAATCCAAAAACAACAACAACAGCAACAAAAGGACACGGTTAGCGGTCCAAGTTGTATGATAATCATGTCAAGGAGTGTTGTAGGGTAGATGCGAGCTAGCCTGGGCCCCTGCATTGGTTCACAGGTCTGTGCCAAAGTTCTAGGTGATTCTGAGTGCTTTTCCTGGATATTCCCATGCACATATTGAACAAGTAATCAATGGATAACTCATGACGAGTGTGTGTTAGTGAAGGATAATGACACGAGGCCGTAGGCCGAGTGTTATTAGCCTTTGCTAACACACACGAGTCATGAGTTATCCGTTGTCTACTATTTTATACCACGAAACCAATAAATAATCAATAGAATACCAATAAGTTCAATTTGAAAACAAAAATTATTCCCCCTCCCCGGGACTCGATGCCAGCCATTGTGTGTACACAGGTACATACACCTCGGCACCCGGCAGCGGACAGCGACAGCCCTGGTCTCGGCTTGGCTTGCTTTGACTGCGTCTCGCTGTTATGTTTGTGTATAATTCACCTCCTCGCCCGGCAGCGGACAGCTAAAGCATTGAATGCGTCTCGCTGTTATGTTTGTGTATAATACACCTCCTCGCCCGGCAGCGGACAGTGACAGCGCACACGGCGAAAAAAGATGCGTCTCGCTGTTATGTTTGTGTATAATACACCTCCTCGCCCGGCAGTGGACAGCGACAGCGCACACGGCGAAAAAAGACGCGTCTTGCTGTTATGTTTGTGTATGATACACCTCCTCGCCCGGCAGCGGACAGCGACAGCGCACACAGCTTTGTATCATATCCAGACGTGGTTCGAACCGAGCACTTCTCGTCAGTCCCTGTGGCGCAATGCTGGTTTTAACATGTAACATATGACATGGAAGGACATGAGAGGCGTGCGGTTATCCTGGATAACCGCACGCCTTACAAAATTGATGTTACAGCCTATAGGCAGATATGTGTATGGGAATAGCCACCAAAAATGTGTATGGGAATAGCCACCAAAAAGCACTGAGTAACCAAGAAATCGTGGTATAACTGTCGATATTGCATGGCATGATGCATGCATCATGACTTTTGTAAGGTGTGTGGTTATCCAAGGATAACGGGCACCCAGTGTGGTTATCCATGGATAACATGTACACCTTACATGTCATATGTTACATGTTAAAACCTACGAAATTTTCATTGCCAGGGTAGGGGTCGAACCTGCACTCTACTTATCCCAAATCCAACTCCCTATGCATTGCACCACAGGGACTGACAAGAAAGTGTGGGTGTTTGCCTGTATACGTGTAATGCCATAGCCCCTACCTGGATAGTAGCGACCCCAGCAACTCTCACATGCGCAAGGTTAGAATAGCATTATAAATATAGAGGACTGCTGGATGCATTCAAACCAAACCAACTGCTGCCGGGCGCCAAGGTGTGTGTACCGATGGTCTAGTGGTCTGTTGCTCCCATAACGGCGACAACTGCAGGACGCGTTCAGACCAAACCAATGGCTGCCGGGCAGCTAGTTGTGTGTACCGATGGTTTAGTGGTTACTGCATTGCGCTCAGCTTCTAGAGGTAGGCGGGACAAGTCCTGGTCCAGACGAATCTTTTTTTTCGCTGTATGTACTCACACTATGGCAGGCTTCGAGTCCTGGTGGAGGGGAACGATTTTTGTTTTCAAATTATGTTTTTTGATTTTCTATTGATAATCTATTGATTAATCGTGTAATAAAATAAGTAATTAATGGATATGTCATGACTTGTGACTGATATCCAACAATAACATGCAACGAGGGGTCAATCCTGGTCATGCAGGTTAAGCCATTATGCCCCTCTCCGCAGTTCATAATTGCAAGAAAGGTCTTTATCCCAGTGTCAATTTAAGACAGTATCTCATGTCAATAAACCCATGTCTGGAGTGTATGTCCAATGGAGTTCGGTTACAATCTACCATAGACAAACGCAGCAAATAAGGCAGTATGTACACTCAACATATTACAGGTTCACTGATTTATTGACCAGCGTCCAGTCCATGCCTTGGCAATTTTGTTTTCCTGATCATTTCCCAGAGAGAAGACAAATTGACATGATTTCAATACGATGGATGCAACCAAGCATATATATGCTTGGTAGAATTTAATAAAGGAACAGAGCGATTGTGAAGAGTCTGGTGGAGGATCTGGGAATTCGTAATGGAAGCCATCTGTTGTCAGGGGACGATGTTTACCGTGAAATAAGTGGAATTGATGTAGACTTTCATCTGGTGATTCTTGATATTGTCTAGGGTACAAAGAATAGGAGCAGGAATATCAACATTATACATTATGCAGGAATATCAACATTATACATCAACAATGAAACAATGGAACTATAACAGATATCATTAGATTTAGTAAACAGGGGAAGGAAAGATAACTATGTTCTTCTTCTTGACTTCTCATTTTGCCTCATCTATCTTCTTGCAGCGTACAATATGAACATTTGTCTACGTTTCTGTCTCACTTGTCATCTATGATATTATTTCACTTGGTGCTTCTCTCGGTGCATACAGTCGGTCAATCAAATGATAACCATAAGACATAGGAGTCAGAAAAGAAATATCCATCGCAATATCGACCATTTTTGCTTTCTAAGGACTTATCCAGTAAATATACGAGGGCGTAAGCATTACATTGCTACATGCCCAGTTCTTATCCAATTTACCTATTGGCTTGGGAGGTTTCAAAACAAAACTATGATAGCGACTTACCTGCTATTGAAAATCCAAAAGAAGAGTGGGATGTTTCCCTTATTTCTTACGTCCATAGGAGGACTCCCCTGTCTATAGGAGGACTCCCTAAGACATATTGGCACATTGGGGCTAACACAATAGTTTATTGTCTAGACCTGCCAGCATACGTCAGGCTGTCTCCAACAGTATTAACCAACATATGTATGGCCATAATTATAACTGACACCCATCCCTCGCCTAGATATTCTTTACCTAGGTTACCACTGATGTGAGATTAACCCATTGAGGGCTAGCATCAACTATAGTCGACACCATGGTAGGCCTAGCATCGACTATAGTTAACACCATGGCAGGCCTAGCGTCGACTATAGTCGATGCCAGTTATATAGGATTAGTATAGGAATTGAAAATAGGCTCGTCCTCTAGGAACTATACTTTTTTCAGAGGCCGTCCCCATGGCCAGGACAACAATTTTTGCTCTGCCCTTAAAGGGTTAAGGGTAGGGGAATTAAGTGATTTCGCAGCAGCTCACACCCAGCAAACACCACACCAAACTGTAGAGATATGTGAAAAGTAAGGGTTGGTTCGGGTCCAAACCAGGTTCCAGCTTATCTCACCAGGTGGTCACTTAGTCAATGGTTAGATTAGGATATACGTCAAATCAATGATTAAGGGAAATATTTGTATTCAGGTATGCAATATGCAACAAAAGTGATGAAGCATTGTGTCAGAATTGAATGACATAATTCATTTTGACATGAATTTAACATCAAATTATGTAGATGTCACCAGAAATAGGCTAAAATTTGTAATCTTGTGATAGAAAATAAATAGGTGAGAGAAATCTTTAAAGAAATATGTATCATATTTTTCGCAGCTCGTGATTTTGAAGAATGCAATTCTGAGTTCTATGTCTGTAGAACATAAATTAACCTTAATGTTTGACCGTCCACAGACCAAGCAAATCTATGTAGTTGCAACCAAAATTCTACATAAATGTACCTCTTTTCACTCTCCATCTACAAACTTGTGTTTACTGGGCTGCTGGTTGGCCAGACGTTTGGTAATCTATCATTAGAAATCCTTCAGGTCGATTCTTTTCAAATGCTTTTGTTTGATCTAACAGGATTTCCTGCATTTACAGACAGATGCACCTCTGCCTTTCTAATAGCAATACCTACAAGACTGTCATATTGCTTAATGTTAAGAGGGTTGATGCATAATTCAAATTTGTCTTGTAGCACATGTTACACTTTACCCACTCCAATCAAACTTTAACCTTTACATAGCACAAAAGGGAATCTTTGATTTGACGGTGTTTTGGGTTTACTGCATTCCATGGGATTTTGCAATAACAAGTTGACTTTACCGAATACCCAGCAAATTTTCGTCATCTGCCACCATCAATGGTGACTCCTTTTTGAGTGTTCACTCACTGCGTCATCTTTCGCCACTGTGTGTCAGTCTCACTTGGTATGGTGATGTATCACAACAGTCGCCAAGATGGATCTCACTCACCATGTGAGTATGTGCCATTGCCTGTCAATTAACTCTCACTCAGAATGGCGGCTTATCACAACCATCGCCAACATGGATCTGACTCACTGTGTGAGTATGTGCCACTCCCAGTCAATTGTCACTCAGAATGGTGACTTATCACCACCATCGGTAATGTAGATCTCACTCACTGCATGAGTATGTGCCACTCCCAATCAGCTCTCACTCAGAATGGTGACTTATCACCACCATCGCTAATATGGATCTCACTCATTATGTGACTAAGCTAAGCATCACTGCCTCTCAACTCTTACACAGAATGGCGACTTTTCACCTGCATCACTCACTGCATGAGTTTGTGTCACTCCTAGTTAATCTTCTCTCAGAATGACGACTTATCACCACCTTTGCCAACATTGGTCTCACTGAATGCGTGAATTTGTGTCACTCCCAGTAAATGTTCTCTGAGGATGGCAGCTTATCATCACTGTCATCAACATAGATCTCACTCATTGCGTCATGATCTTTCACTCAGTGTAAACTCTCACTCAGAATGGCAAGTTATCGCCACCATTGCCAAAGTTGTTGAGAAAGCAGCACTGTTCAACATGTGGAAGTGTAGGGCATGAATAAGTCCCAGAAGTATCAAATGGTTACAAATCATAGAACTTGGCCAAATAGGAATTTTGGAGGTCGGCAAGCCCCTGAGCTTAGGATTTTGATTTTTCTACTACTTTCCTTTCCTCATTTTATCGGACTCAACGAGTTCTTGATGTCATATATAGATTTAAGTGGTCCAAAACTGATATTTTGGGCTCCAGGGGGGTAAAAATGCCTAAAATTGACCCCTTTTTGCTCGGAAAATCAAAACAATTGGCATATTTTATTTGTCTTAGTAGAAATATGACTAGTTATGTGTCTGTCCACTTTTATTATGTTAAATATAGAGTCTTGTGGTGAAATAGGACCAAAAATTGTGTTCCTGGGTGGAATTTTTCTTTTCTTCTGGAGCATTTTACTTTTGGTAAAGTGGTCTGCCCGGGTGAAAATTCAGCCATTTAGCCTCCCCCCATTAAATATCTAAAGCGGAAATGGGTTCAATTGTGTCATAAAAAAGTTTGTCATATTTGGAGTGTAAAGTATGTTGAAGAAGAAAATTGATTTCCTCCATAAACTTATTTTTTCTTGAAAAACCCCTGTTTTTCTTGTCTGGGCGAGAAAATCATGTTCCTGGTCCTCCTGTTTATGGTTAATATATTTAACTAACCTTACTATGTCAGTTATTTACCCCCCCACATATGCCTAAGTGCCCAACATATAGTCATTTTGATAACTGTGATTCCTTTGCAGTAGTGGGCTAGGAAATGATTTTTTGTCTGGGCGAAATTGTGTTTGGGCGAGTGACCTTTCCGTATCATGCCATGTTCAGGGCTTAGTTTCCTACATAAATATTTGTCATATCATTTTGAAAACCTATCATCCGAATCATTTTGATCCATATTATTATCATGAAAATGAAGCTTTTATTGATGTCAGATGTATCCTTATTGTCATAAAATGCACTAATTTTTTATGAAGTTTTATCGCGATTTTGTTCAGATTTCTTGTCTAGGAAAAAAAAAAATTCCTGTCCCTCCTGTGTACAGTTTCCATATTTAACTTTTCTAACTTATAAGATGTGGTGGTCAGTTACCCCGACACCTATAGACTATGCACAGGAAATAATTTTGAGATACTCCAACGATTTTTCTAAGACCCCCAAACTGGCCACGAAATTCTAATTGGCTCATTTCTATGATTTCCAACCAAAATTTTATGTGCTTTGCTTCACACTGACTTCCATGCAATACTCCTGAGTTGAATCAAATAAGATTATAATATATAGAAGATATCAATTGAATTTAGACAGAAGTATCTCAAAAATGAAAAAAATTATCCATAAACACATTTTCTCTGGTTTGAGGAAAAATACATAGGTAAATATCTACATGATCACCTTTTTCTGTGGTTATAGGGAAAATGTGAGCAGATGAGTGGAAAGGGTCCTCCGAGGTAAAATATGAAATTTGAAATTGATGTTATCAGCTTTAAAATGAGGTGTCACAATTGAAGATAGCCCTTCTAGTTCCAGAGATATTACTCCACAAAATGGAATGACATAACTATATCAATACAGCCAACAAGCTCTATCATTCATTGTTTTATTTAAATTAGGCATCTAATTTGCATACGGATCTGAATAATCAATTAAAAAATGACCAAACCTTTCAATACATTTGGGCATAGCTTTAGATCTAGAAATGGTATCTTAATGCTTTTTTCGGCGTATGAATCTCCATGAATCATTCTAACAGTTGACACTATTTTTTCTCTCTTTGGAATATAATTCTGGTTGGCATGGCAACACATTTCACTGAGAACCCTTATTAAGGCCTTGTTTTGGATTCAAAACATTCCATCTACTTTCCAAATGTACAGGAAGTACCAAGAAATAAAACATTTTTGAGGAAACCAGGGGCAATTTTTGGTCTATTTTTCACATTCTTAGCCTCTGTAGCTCCCCCAGTGGCCAAATCCAGTACTAGAAATCCCGCAGGGAGAGCCCTTCCCCCTCATCTGCCCACAAATATATATGGCAATGCCTTTTCTGGCAGAACATTCTTTGATCTGGCAGGTGTGAAGCTGCATGATTACCAATGTTGATAATGTGGTTGTGATCATGAGCTTTTCATCTAACTAGGCGAGTGATCACCAGCGTCGCCATCACTGGTGAGTCTGATTGATCACCACACTCGTCATCCATGGTGAATGTGTGCTGTCACAAGCTGTGCGTTTCATCTAGCGAGGTGGGTGATCATGCTCCTCGCCATCTATGTTGATCCTGTGGTATCACGGGGTACGCATTTCATCTAGTGAGGTGAGTGATCACCCGAGTCGCCATCCCCAGTGAGTGTGATTGATCACGATCCTCGCCGTCTGTGGTGAAAGTGCGCTATGACGCGGTGCATGTTTCATCTAGCGAGGTGAGTGATCAACCATGTCACCATCCCTGTTGAGTCTGAGTGATCACCATCCTCGCCATCTGAGGTGAGGCCATGTGATCACCACCATGGCTATTCCTGGTGATCTTGTGTTATAGCGACGTTGTGTTCCATCTAGCGACATGTGTGGGCCACTTCACACAGGGTGATGAGGAGTGACGACAATTTGATGGGTAGCTTCTGGCAAGACTGCTATGGCTATCTAATTACTGTTCTAGACATCAGGGTGCTTCATTAAAGCTTTGTTCCAACTAACTCAATCACTGACTAATAATATTTTTGTTAATTGTGGAGCTAACACTCCTACACACCTAAGACATCCAATGGCTCCTACATCAAGCCACAGATTTGCTCTGATTTCCATTGTCTGGAGGGTCATGGCCAGATAATTCTGCTAAGAAAAGACCACCCTATTTTGATGTTGATTTATTTGGTAGCCTCTGTGCTAATAAACACGATTTTGGCATAAGAACTAAACTGTGCACTACTATAAGGGAGAGCAGTATGCCCTTCTATATATAATATCGTTTATCAAGCCGTTCTTGATTTATCATGCTCCTGCTGTACCTCCATATGGTTATATATTTTCCTAATCAGTCACATGTCATTAAAATATATCTCAGGATCATGCTGTGTTTACAGAGATTACATCAAGAGCTTCTGAATATTTTTTATTTCATGTGGCCTATAAGATGTATCATGTAGATGGCATTCATTAGTCAACTTTCATGCATTTGTTAGAGATTATCTGATTGGCCATACAGCTGTGTCCCATTGATGAATCATATTGTCCTATCTATTCAAAATTGGAACAGACACAAGGCATCATGGGCATTTGCCCCTCTACAAAGTACAAAATCCTGTCCATATGTTCATAAGTTCTTGAATTTTGGGCCGACGGTTACAACGTTTTACACATAGATATTTCCTATATTAGGTATAACTCTTATTCTTTTTGGTCAAGTGCCTGATTATAAGATATGAATTGTAATTAGACAATACCGATTTTCATGCATGCAATGTCATTAAACGTCAGTGGTTATGCTACATTATAAACAAAAAGGTAAAATGCTCACCATGCTGGACACAATGCCATTCAACCTAATCCAGGAGTAATGAAAAATGAGTGAGCATGCACTGAATCACCATTGATCTGCTGCTACTTCATTTTACATTTACCAAACACCTTTCCAAAATCAAGTACATTATTTAGCTTTAATGTGATTTAGCAGTGTCAAGGTCACATAAGTGCTACCCTTAGATAATATGGATTTGAGGTGGTGAGGTGGTGGTTGCTGTGGCAAATACGTTTCCCCACTCTGTGCATATGTATCATCTTTCTACTTGTGAGAGTGTCCTGGTAAAATCTCAATCTATTTGGTATATGTTAGCCATGCTAAATTCAAGCATATACATGCGAAAATAAAAGATTTGCTTCCATGAAGCATTGTGTTCTATAGTGGTGGTGACTTTTATTTGGATGCTAGACAGAAGATAAGACCACTGTAACATTATGCTGTCGCCAGCAGGCTATGACCTGTACTAACCCAATCAGCAATGCATGGAGCATTGGGACATGCTTGTCCATGCTTCCAATATAAGCCTGACATTGGCCCCATATAAGCCGACATTGGCCCAATGTATCCTTGCTACCTGGGAATTATCCAAGTGGGTTCCCTTCCCGCCAAAGAGGAGAAACCCTATGGCTGGGGAAGTGTATATTATTCTCGGAATGCTAAGTCAGAAAAATGTTATACCAGCCTTGATTCTAATACCTTACCCACATACAATGTAATCAACATATTGTCTCACAATATTTTGTTAATAGCTCAATCTCTTAGATATACCTTAAACAAGTCATAACATAACACTATTTAACTAGTTCAATCATTCTTTTTTCGTAAAACTTGTAAGAACCATACCTAAATTCGAAACTAATTAGCTCTGTATAAATTTCAAAATGGCGCCGCTGAATATGTGAGGATCGTATTCCATCCCCCCATTGAATATGGCATAAGTACTACTAATCTATAGTGTCATCGATATTAGCCATGGCATAAGGGGTAATAATAGAGGCATTTATAGAAAATGATTTTGGAGTGAATATGACCATTCTTTCATACACAAATTATACCTGCAGTAAAGGGTCATTTTAAACCAGATTTCCATAAGATTTAGTGTTATGTACATCATTTTGAGCTGGAGTCAACGATCTTTGATATTAGTATTCCCAACTTACAGGTTAAATCCCTCATTATGTCGATATTATGGACAGAAAATTTTTAAAGTGATCAAAGCATTTTAAAATTTTCACTTTTTGGATTGCTAGTGACCCCATTTCGATGCAATACAAAAGTATGGACCTCTTATAAATTTATATAGTCTAATTTCGTTTCTAGCTTTAAGTGTGCAAATGAACAAAACATATTAATCCAACTGCCTCACCCGAGGTTCCAAATTTTGATTAAAACATGCCACCTATATAGACTAAACGAAGAGTATAGCTTTGTGTGCCTTAGGCAGATCCTGCTCAGGTGCTGAAAAAGCCCTGAGATTATCATCCCGGATATTAATGCAAAGGCTACGTGTGCTGACTGAGTGATCAGTGTACAGTATTACACAGATAATAGTGCAGCAGCAGGGGGCCTATCAAATTACCACCAGTCACCAAAACAGGCTAGAATATAATTGGTACCACTGGAAAGCTCAGATCATGTATACAAATGAGCATTGAAAATAAAAAGTAGGAAATATCATTTAATTAGAAAAAAAATCTAACAAAAATGTTTCACTTTTAAATCAAATTTTTCTCTATAGATTTTCATACTGGAATACTATATAGCACATTATTGGATGATATGTAAGATTTTATAGGTCTTGGGTCATAGGGCAGAGGTCAAATATTGAGATTTTCCTATGATTCACATTTTACATATCTAGAGCCCAACCTCAGCCATGAATTGCAATGCATTTGCAATCCATGACAATCTATATATTCAATTAAATGTTCTCTACTAATGAGAGGTCAAGGTTAAGGTTATTGGCATTGTGACATCTACCTTATGTATATATATACATATAGCCCAACAGAGAGATAATGCTTCAATTGTCTTGACAGATGAACAAGAAAAGCATGCATTATATTATGAAAGTGATTAGTTTTCCAAAGGTCAAGGTCACATATTTGTGTTTGAGACTATGCCTAGCAAAGAATGACATACCTATCCTCCATGGCATGGGTGATACATAACTATTGCTCATCTTCAGAGTCAACATTCTCTGACAGTATGGTGTATACATTTAGGCATGAGTCGCTGTTACATCCACAGGCAGGAACCGTACAGGGCTGTTTGTGAGTTACACATACACACCTGTCTGTACATTCATCAGAGCATTCACAGATAAGATCATTCAGAAGTTCAAGGGCACTGCACACCTGTGCCATGAACTTTAGTATAAGACTACCAGACTGAGGGTCCTGCTGCCAACCATTTTCTGTTGGCTTTGGCAACTCTTGAATGGCTAATGTATATCAGTCCTTAAGGGCTGTCAATGCATTTGTGCATCATGCCCATTGGTGTATCATGCAGACACTTCAGGGTAGCTTAAACCCCATATCTACAGCATATGATGTATTAAAATGGTTCTTGTGACTCATCAGAGGTGCAGTCATCCATCATGATGAAAATTAATCTTTAAGGGGTTAGGAAGGACAGGTGTCAGAGGACCAATGATGTTGACCTCTGGATAGTAGGCCATAATATTTGATTATTTAACATCTTTAATAATGATGTTCAAATCTTTTGCTGACAGAGCGTAAGAGTGTATTGAGTTTACACTGGAGGAATTTATCTAAAGAGACACCCTCAGACACAAATATGTGATCTTGACCTTTAGACAACCAATCACATTTTTCATGTAATGCACATTTCTATTTTTCATATGCCTTCAATATAAGCAGGCCTATTTAATGAAAGCAAGCAAAACATTTGGTATCTCTGTTTGTCTATATGCATAGGATTAATGGCATGAGGGCAATGACCTTGAACTCTCATAATCAAGGGCCACTGCATTATGTGCCATGGGCAATAAAGAGATATTGAAATAAATGGTTGGAATCTGTACTTTGGTTTAGTAAAATTGTGACATAAATCATTTATAAATCTGCAATATTTCACCTTGGCCCTTTGACCTATGAGCTACAAAACCTTAGATATCTTTGAATAATGTGTCTTAGTTTTGTAGTATGAGAATCTATAGAGGAAAATGTGATTTACAAGTGAAATGTTTTTTTGTCTTATTTTTCCCCCCAATTAAATGATACTTTTCTACCATCTATTTTCATTGCTCATTTGCCAAGTTCGTCCCCAACATTCTTTTGTACACTCACCAGGGCTGTAATCTACATGACCAGAGCTTTCCAGTGGTACCAATGGTATTCTAGCGGTTGTCTGAGAATTAAGGCCCCTAGCAACCTAGTGCTGCACCATTAATAGAGTATTTCCTAGTACACCCGGGCTTATGCTGAATTAGACGGTCTAAGGGTGTAGGGAAGTGAAATGATATGTATGACAATAACACCATGGCATAAGGTATACAATATCCCCTATAGGCCATGAGGCTTGGTAAAGGTAACACTACATATAGGAACAATCAAGGGGAGAACCAAGACTCGATGACTTCCAGCCTTCTTTATTAGCAGAAATAACGATATTTTACCCAAGGGTGAGGGACATATTTTACCATAGTTGTCATTTTCGAGCTCTTTCAAGCTGGTCAGCGCCTTGAAGGTGGTATTAGAATTGAGGTACATAGAATTGTCTCCTCTGCATACTACCCTCACTCCGATTGATATCTAAATTCTCCTGATATGAATCAATCTATACGTTTCAAGTTTGTAAGTTTTAGCTATGTTAGAATCAAGCATGTATATGTCTGAAAATGAAATGCTTCGGGCATTTCCCCCCATTTTTACAGTGGCAATTGCACTAGCACATTGAGTCTCCGGTCATAAGGGCGAAAACAATTCCATGAGTGAAAACATTGTGAGATCGATCATTATGCTAGGCTGCCTGGAATCAGCTTTTTTTTATATGCATTCCATATAATTGTATGCCCCTTGTCCCCCATGTAACATGCGGTGTGGTTTTGAGCTGGTTGCATAGAAATAGATGCACATATCCTCCTCCTAAACATCAGGACTCGTGTTATCAACATAGGTAAAGCAGTCTGTTTTCATGTGTCTATTGGACTAAGTACAACTGGGAAGGAGTATTTCCACAATAGGTCTGTCTATAGTATCATTATGAAGCATCCTCCAGCGATATTGAAGGTGATAACGCCAATCCCTTATACAGTGTACTACCAGAATATTTCTATTTCTTTCACTAAGAGACTGGGGCCCAGACGCTGTCTACAGTCATTATTTTCTGATTGTTTCTGAGTAAGACAAATTGGTGTGATATCAAAGAGAGGTACACAATCAGGCAGACCATCAGCTTGGTTGAATTGAATAAATAATGAAGAAATAGGTATAGAGAAGGTCTGATGAGTCCTATAGAGGCTCTGGGAATTGGTGATTAAAGTCTTCTGTAGCAAGGGAACTGCAATCAATGAAATGTAAGTAGACCATATACCCCTGGGGGTTTGGGTCAGACTCAGTGGGTACATATAATGTAAACAAAGGAATCCCATAAGGTGAGTGGTATGTTCTCATCACTAGAATGCAATAATGGTTAGTACAGTTCGAAAATACACATATTTCGCAGAGATTTTGACATGTCAATGACGTAATCGATGAATACATTATGGTCATCGTGTCCTGTTTTAGTTTCCTGAAGCAGCACCCGATAATTCAGCTTAACCTATTTGTAACGCTAGAGCAAGAGTTCACAGAATCATACAGATTTTTGTTTCTCTATGTCTTATATCAGCTCACTTGTTAGAATCTGGAGGTACCTTCTCATTCTATTCTGTGAGCTTTTTATCCATTCTGACAAACACATAATCAGAGCAGGTCTGACTGCATTATACAGTCTGCCTCACCAGAGTAAATGGCACCTGGTTAGAGGAAAAAATGTTATATACTAACACCTGATACAGATATTAGAAAATGGTATTCCAACTTTTGTTGCAGCTTTAATATCCTTCCAATGAACACCAATAAGAAAGTAGCAATGGGCTACAATTGTAAGCGTATGACTAATAGAAAACATCCTAAAATTACTTTTGACCCTGTTACCTTTTCCAAACTATGTTATTTGAATAGGATTGAAACATGTTAACACTAAAGATAATAACATAATGATATTTCTGTCTGTGTAATGCTATTCAGACATAATTTATTCAAACAGGCTTAGGGCAAAGTAAGTGTGAAATTACCCACAAATATTATTCTTTCTGGCACTGTGTATCCCTCATTGGCAACTATAATATTGAGGGATATATATGTGTCCCTTCCAGCTCCTGCAGTGTAGTCTGGGTTCAACTTCATAGGGCTATTTCATAAGCTGAGGAGAAGTATGTACCCATATAAATTATACAGGGGTCTCATAATAATGAATATCCATTTTGCAGCCCAGACACATGATTTACGGCCATCAGGCATAGACCGTGACAACCCTACATATAGATATAATTTTGTGAATCCTAATACTTCGTGACAGGATCTATGAATTAAGTAGATTGAGGCTATATGTAGCCAATGATATACATACATTTCTGACTGATTCTGTACATGTTACATCACAAGATCCACCATCAACCACCTCTCGGGAGTTCATGAAAGGATGTATCTTGAAAAGAAAAGCTTAAAACCAAAATAAATTGATAAATTAAAGAAGAAATGAATGAAATGAAAAGAAATTCTTTAATGTTCATATGACAGAGATTGCGTATACTAACATCGGAATAAGATAATTCAAAAGAAGATGTCGGCTTTGTTATAGGGTGTTTTTGTGTATCTATTACTCTTTGATTGTGCGGTAATACCATTGAAAAATCATCTGGAATTAATGTCAGCATATCCACAAATGAGGGAGAATACATGGGAACCGGTCATAGGGATTCCCAATGCTCGAGGGTAAAAAGCGAAATCCCTGGAAAGGTTTTTCCCCTGTAACCAAACAATTAGTGGAGACGCCTTTAATTACACCAGGAAGTTTGTGTGTTACCAGAAACAGCAGATGACATTTTATCAGGCAGACTGTTGTTGTAACCAATAAATTCCTGTAAAACAGGAAGGTTATTTTGGAGGAAGAACACAGACACTTTGTAGGTATTCTTGTACAGAGGGAATGGGAATTGGCCCTTGCTCCCCGAATTAAATAGTTCTATTGAACAAAACCATATATATGCTGGACTGGTATGGCAGCCTGCGAGGAGTAATGCTTCGCATCGCGCCCGGTGAAAATTACCAAAATACCTGAACATCCTCAAGCATAGGATGTAAATGAGCACAGAGAAGGCAGTATAAGTGGACCCTGGATCTCTGAAGTAGTAATCTATGGTTTAATTGCCTATTGTCTAACTGCCGTGAAGAGTTGAGAACTCGCCAGGCCTTGTCTACCACCCCTCATTATACCACGCTTTGGGGACTTCCGGTGGTCTTATATGCAGTTTAGCCGTGCATTATTCTGCATATACCAGCCATGTATGGAAGCCGTGAAGGGCCACACCAAAAAAAACATGCACTTCAAAATCAGCACGATTTTCTTACAACCACCAAGATGAAGTTTTAAAAAATTATTGCTGTCAACATGATATTTTCCCCTGTCAACTGTCAAGTTAGAAAAAAAGTTGCCATGAACTGTCAAGTTGACAGTTGACAGCAAAAAAAAATCATGTTGACACCTGATAAGAAAACATGAATTTTCCCCTGTCAACTGTCAAGTTAGAAAAAAATCTGTCGTCAACTGTCAAGTTGACAGTTGACAGGAAAAAAATCATGTTGACACCTGATAAGAAACTATGAATTTTCCCCTGTCAACTGTCAAGTCAAAAAAAAATCTGCCGTCAACTGTCAAGTTGACAGTTGACAGCGAAAAAAGCATGTTGACACCAGATAAGAAAACATGAATTTTCCACTGTCAACTGTCAAGTTAGGGAAAAATGTGCCGTCAACTGTCAACTTGACAGTTGACAGGGGAAAATATCTGTTGACAGCAGAATTTTTTTTCTACTTTGACAGTTGACAGGTGAAATTTCAGGTTTGACAGTAGTTTTTTATGTTCCATTTTATGTTGTTTCCATATTGGAGATAAAAAAGTTCAAGTTGAATTTTTTCAAGGTGTGGCCCTCCACGGCTTCCGTAGCCATGTGCATTTTTGAAATTTTTGGTATATACTTTTTCGGGGTCAAATTTGGGAAATTATGGCAGCTATACAAAGTTAATCTAGCCATTTTCCATTGTGAAAAATCGTTTTCAAACATCTTAAACAACCGTCATCCAATACTTTGTAATTTACTCACCAATACACTGTAAAAACAGTGTTTAGGGATAGAACACCAGTGTTTAGGACTTAAACACTTGTTTAAACACTTATTTGTCCCACTTTTCTAAATGCTTCTTTAGTGCTAAATGCGTTTAATTTTAAATGTGTTTAACTATAAAGTGTTTAACCAAGTGTTTAAATGCTAAACACTTAAACACTTCAGTGTTTAGACGTTTAAGTACAAGTGCGCAAAAGCTAAACACCTAAACACTTGAAGTGTTTAGGTGTTTAAATGCGGGTGTTGAGAAAATTTGCTGTGTATCTTTAAACACCTTTTTTGCAGTGTATATCCAAATTTACCATATTGAAAGCTTTTTTTAGATCTAAAAAAACATCAAAGATAGTTCGCCCCTATTTCTCGCCTCCATTAGATACTGTATCAATCTAAAGGTAGCATCAGCAGTTGATCTGCCTGCTATGAAACCATATTGATTCCTGCTGATAATATCATTTTCTGTAATATAATTCAAAATTTGTGAGTCTATATTTTCTCAATCAATTTTGAAAAGACATTGGTCATTGTTACAGGTCTCCAATTGGATACATCACTCAAACTACCATCTTTTGGGAGAGGCACTACCTGTCCTAGCTTCATAACATCTGGTAATATACGACCAATAATCATGAATTGTCGTTATCTGGGCTGCCATGGGGGTCTAAAAAATATTTTGGACCAGCCTAAAAAGTTTTAGGGTACATATAGTACAGGTGTTGGGGCTTACAGTCCATATATGCGGGTAGCTTAAATATCATTTTTAAATCCACAGCATGGGACCAAAGTTGAGGGTCTCTCTAGGGTCTAATCTCTAGTGATTATACAATAGATCTAAGCCTTAATAGAGTAAGATGTTGATATTAACAGGCTAAGTTACTCTCATAAAGGTCCATTGTCATATAAGATATTATAATTAGATATGTTATACACTGGTGGCAGTCTCTATGGGCTCTCTAGGGTCTAGGGTCTCTCTCGGGTCTAGGGTCTCTCTAGGGTCCAATTGTTAGTGATTGTACCATAGCTCTATGCCTTAATAGAGTAAGATGTTATTATTAACAGGCCAGGTTACCCCCACAAAGGTCCATTCTCATATAAGATATAATAGATACATTATACACTGGTGACAGATTATAGGGCCTCTCTCAGGTCTAGGGTCTCTCTCGGGTCTAGGGTCTCTCTAGGGTCCAATTGCTAGTGATTGTACCATAGCTCTAAGCCTTAATGGAGTAGGGGGTTGATACTAACAGGCCAAGATACTTTGATATAAAGGTCAATTAACATGTAAGAGATTATAGTTAAATATATCATACACTGGGGCCAGACTGACATTAACGGTGATTAAGGGTCTCTCTAGGGTCTAACATGAAACTACCCCAACTCTGTCACCCAAACTGTATGGAGTACCCAGGCCAAGATATAGGAGCTAGACTTCTGATTCGTTTTTCATGCATCTAGGAACATGTTAAGGCTTTGCATGGTGTATCTATTTCATCTCTGTTCTATTGCAATAATAGAACATGGTTGCTATGTTAGGGTCTCTCTAGGGTCTAGTGTAGAACTGCGCATGTACCTTTAGTGACCCAGCATAAAAAGTACAGTGGCCACATATTCCTATTTGGTCTTAAAATTTTCCCTGTGCTCAAGGGGAAATACCAAAACCAAAAAAGGAACCTATGCCCCAGCAATTTTTATTATTTGCAAGTTGCATTTGAGATTTTTGAGTTTTTGCTCCAAAAAACCCTCATTTTGGTCAGTTTTAGCCCTCTAGCTCCCTAAATATGCCTCGTAGATAGGCAAAACCCATATACCCCTTGTAGCTCTGTCCCATCCTGACCAGAATAAATGCTAAAGACACATACATTACTTAATTTCAAGTTTTTGTTGAAGGGAGAACAAGAACAGGCCAGTTAACGATGATTCGTGATTATCAGTCATACCAGTATGAATAGACTTGTTGACAATAGTTTGACCACTTGTCAACACATAGAAAAGTGACCTATGGAGTACCACAGGGGTCTGTCCTTTTTTCTATATATATTAATTCCCTACCAACTATTTGTGATAATAGTCATGTTATGCTTTATGCTGATGATGCAATCATTTCCACCACTTCTGTGAATGAAATGCAGGAATGTCTCGTTAAATTATCTTCTTGGTGTTTAAGTAATGGACTGACAGTTAATGAAAAGACGACAAAATGGATGATGTTTAATGATACAGAGTTAGGAAATACTTAGAATATTGTGACCCATCTTGAGAAAACATGCATCCGGGGGGATTTTTAGTTCTGCATTTGGCCACCAGGGGGCAGTGTTTGAGTAAAACACTGAAAAATACACCAAAAAATGGCTTAGATCGATTTTTGATGGGGAATTCAGTCGTTTGCTAAGAATTATTTCATTTCTATTGAAAACGTTCCATTTATGGAATGCAAAAGAGACATCCGTTGCCACGGAAACATAGACAATTGGCATATATGGCAATTTCTGGTTGCGATGGAAACCACTCCATTATTCTAAATGGGAATTTTTGCCACAAATGTATTGGATATTTACATAAGGAACTCTGAACCGCAAACAGACCCAGAAAATTCCCTCTAGAACTGATGTTATGATAAAAAAAATCATATTTCTTTGTTTATTTTCCCACAAAACTGTATTTTTTGCATTATCACTATTTAATCTATTTTCATAGGATATAATGTATTTTACAGATTATTTGCATTTTTCAATTGTTCAGACCGACCTATTTTTGGCAAGCAATTACAGAAGAACTACCAGGAATATTTTAGCTCAAGATATATCATTTTAATGCACATGACATCAACTTTAAAAAGCCATTTCCCCCCTGGATGCAGGTTTTCTCCCATCTGGTCACAGATGTTCCTTCTGCCTTAACAGTGTACACAGCTATGATCCTCCCAACATGCCATTATTTTGTTTTAAATGGGATAGAGAGCAAAGAGGGGAAACAAAAGAACTCCAACTCTTACAGGACAGAGCATTGAGAATTGTTTACAAAGTTAGGTTAGAAGAAAATCCTTTAATGACAACTAATCAGATGCATACTGCTGGCAATTGCCAGGAATTGTTTATAAGAAGGAAAACACATCTTTTGAAATATATGTGGCCAGGTCAGGGAAAACATGTCTCCTGGGGGGAAATGGCCTTTTAAGGTTTAAGTCATGGGCTTTAAAATGAGATACCTTGGGCTAAAATATCCCCAGTACTTTTGCTGTAATTGCTTGTCAAACCTAGGTTGGTGTGTACAATTGAAAATGGAAAATAAGCTCTAAATGCATTGTATCCTGTCATAAACACTAATAGGGAGGCAAAGTCACGTCACGTGCGGATTCTGAGCTCAGCATATTATTGCTGGCAGGCTTGAAGGATAGGGGAATATTTTAGGCCTAGCATAACTTTTTTAAGAATGAGAGTTGAGCCTTAAAATTTCATATATGGTTGGCCTTCAGGTCAATTCAAATATCGGTCATTTTAGTTCCAAATCAGAATTGTTTTTACAACATAGTTTATTGCGAGATTTAGGCTCCCTATGATACAAAAAATATGGTTTTGTTGAAAAATAACCAAAGAAATGTGATGTTTTCAACATAAAATTGGTTCTAGAGTACATTTTGAGCACTGTTTTCGGTTATGGGCTCCTGAAGGGTTTAAAAAAAAGTTTGTGGCAAAAAGTCCCAATTGGTAAAGCAGAGTGGTCTCCATGGCAACCAGAAATTGCCTTATCTACCAATTTTCTAGGTTTCCATGGCAACCAACTTTCCAAAAATGGAACATTTTCAGTGGAGATAGAATAATTATACCACTGAATTCCTTATCAGAAATTGGTCTAGAGCATTTTCTAGCATATTTTTCCATGTCTTACCCATGTACTGCCCCCTGGTGACCAAAAGTGGTACCAAAAATACCCCCGGAGGCATGTTGGGCCACATACATATACACAATCTAAACTCCCACAGTGGGTGGATAATAGAGATCTACCCACTAGAGGACATGAAGGTACAAGATAAATAGTCCCTAGAAGCTTTAAAACGATCATCACCAAAAGTGCATTATATAGGGGAATTATTCTTTGGAATGATCTAAAACCTGAATATACTCAGGTGAAGGATAAAGAGGAATTCAAACGAAAAATTAAAAATAACTTAAACACATGCTTCATGCACTTATATAAAAAAACATCAAAGCTTCTTGGTCTTCAAACCGACACCTGGTTTCAACATATCATAACATGATGTCATAAATAGCACCAATTCATCTCACCTCATCTCATCATGTTTTCTGCTGTCACTTTGAGAGGTATATACAAAATATTATCAACAATGTAATATATACTGGTGTGCCATACTGCTCATATAACAGAAATGAACAATTATGCAAATGCAGGGGGCCTAGCAGAGGTAAGGCAAAGCGCCCAAGCTAGGAATGAACTCATTTATTCAATTTTATTGTGTAAATGTTTTTATAGACCCAATAAAAAAACTTTTAAAAAAATCCAATATTCACCATCTTGCAAATAATTAATTTGGCTATTGAAACTTACATTCACCACCTGCAACAACTGTGCAAGAGAGGTGTTTCCTCTACCTCAGTTAACCCAGAAGAGCCCATTCTATACAGTTGCACAGTGCAGACAGCCAAAAAAGGGCTGGTATACGATCATAATTATACGCACTGTAAGTCAAGGATGATCAAGGGATAACAGGACCAACTTAGAGTCCTTCATCAAGGACATCGCTTTACACTGACAGTATCTGGATTACCATGGAAATGGCAATTCCTGATGGATAGTGTTATAAACTTAGGTCTGACCTTATGTAGCCTATACGCAGTTATAAACTCAAACTCATTTACAACATGAAGAGATTGTGGAGCTTTTAATATGTGATGCATTCATCAAAATATCTTTATTTGCCAATTTTTCCTGAATTTTCAAAATTATAATTTGTTACGAGAAATTATAATTTGTTACGAGAAATACGGCTCTAAACATAGGCCTTATTCCTAATATAAACTCATACGGAGAAGTGGGTCGCATCTTTGTATTGGTTTCTAGACTGAATCTTCTGACTACAACCCTAGTTAAGCTGGTACCGATTTAAAGAGAAAATGTCAAGCTACATGTGGATACGAATATTTTTTGTCTTTCTTTGTTCCAACATTTTTTTCATAATACAAGATATTGCGATTATATTGTAAATTTATCAATGAAATTGTCGCATCGAAAAATTAGCGACGATCATCAAATTAGCTAATTTTTATCATTTTTACTAATTTTTTGCATTTATACTTTCACCAAATCACAGGGAAGATATTAATGAAAGCACACATCCAAAAATGTCAAAATCACTTAAATCAGCATTTTACACCTAATGTTATTATAGTGGATAAAATAGTTAGACTAAGAGAGCAAACTGATCTGTTGTCTCTCCTCTTTTTTCTACCACAAAGTGTCCAGAGCAGCCATTGTGTTAACCATCGCAACTTTAGCCAATCAGCTGGAAACCGCCACAATTTGGTTTCACATGCCAAAATACCTCTTACCTTAGTGTATGGAGAGTGTAAACTAATAGCTATTTTGTTGAGTACCAATCTAACCTATTTGAAAATAGGTTAGATTCAAGTCGTGGTTTCAAGTTAAATGTCTTGTCAGGTGCGATAGGTAGGCTATTTGATAATATCTAACTGGAATCATATCAGGGGCCTACACTGAAAAACAGTTAAGTGTTCTGTTAATAACTCTAAAAAGGTTGGAGGTAAAGAGATTATAGTGAATGTATGCATTTATACTTAACACCCCCTTTCCTGTCTTTTTGCTCAAGTCAAACACTATACAGATAGCAAAGCATTGATAACTCTCTCCGCCACGGGTCCCATCCAACAGGCCCTAGTGACAAATAGCCTCATAACGACTGGCATGATGTCATTTAGCCCAAAAGCCAAATAGCCCTTAACCAAATAGCCTTAGGTCAAATGGCCTCAACATACACATGGCCCCCTGTCTGATGGCCCAGATGTGGTTGATCACTATCCCATACGGATAATACGTGGTGATACGTGGTGATACTTATCCCTCTTCATACATTATCTTTACTCCCTTGTCTTACATGATCATACGTGGTCATACATGGTCAGACGTGGTCATACGTGGTCAAAAGTGGTGATCCGTGGTCATACCTCTTCATACATTATCTTTTCTCCCTTATCATACGTGGTCATACATGGTCATACATGGTCATATGTGGTCATACATGGTCATACGTGGTCATACCTCCCTATCATACTTGGTCATATGTGGTCATACCTCTTCATACATTATCTTTTGTCCCTTCTAATACATGGTCATACGTGGTCATACGTGGTCATACGTGGTCATACGTGTTCATACATGGTCATACATGGTCATACAACGTCATAAGTGATCATACATGGTCATACCTGGTCATACGTGGTCATACCTCCCTATCATACGTGGTCATACATGGTCATACGTGGTCATACCTCTTCATACATTATCTTTTGTCCCTTCTAATACATGGTCATAGGTGGTCATACATGGTCATACGTGTTCATACGTGGTCATACATGGTCATAGGTGGTCATACGTGATCATACATGGTCATACATGGTCATACGTGGTCATACCTCCCTATCATACGTGGTCATACGTGTTCATACATGGTCATACATGGTAATATGTGGTCATACATGGTCATATGTGGTCATACCGCTTCATACATTATCTTTTCTCCCTTATCATACATGGTCATACGTGGTCATACATGGTCATACCTCTCTATCATACGTGGTCATACATGATCATACGTGGTCATATGTGGTCATACCTCTTCATACATTATCTTTTCTCCCTTATCATACATGGTCATACGTGGTCATATGTGGTCATACCTCCCTATCATACGTGGTCATACGTGGTCATACGTGGTCATAGCTGGTCATACGTGGTCATACGTGGTCATACGTGGTTATACCTCCCTGTCATACGTGGTCATACGTCATCATACGTGGTCATATGTGGTCATACGTGTTCATACGTGGTCAAACGTGGTCATACGTCGTAATACGTGGTCATATGCGGTCATACGTGGTCATACATTATCTTTTTTTCCCTTGTCATACATGGTCATCTGTGGTCACCTGTGGTCATCCTGTGGTCATCTGTGGTCATCTGTGGTCACCTGTGGTCATACGTGGTCATACATGGTTATACATGGTCATATGTGGCCATACATGGACATACATGGTCATACATGGTCATACGTGGTCATATGTGGTCATACCTCTTCATACATTATCCCTTCTAATACGTGGTCATACGTGGTCATACGTGGTCATACGTGGTCATACGTGGTCATACCTCTTCATACCTCTTCATACATTATCTTTTTTCCCTTGTCATCTGTGGTCATATGTGTCATACATGGTCATACGTGGTCATACGTATGCGGTAACAGTATTAGTAACAATCTGATGATATATCTTATAAGCCGTGCCTAATTATGGTTGCCATTGTGAGACTGGCTAACGAGCACTGCAACCTAGATCTGTGCCTGCAGGACTGCAGTACCTGACTACAGTAATCATTCAATCATTTCAAAATGGTCTTGACATTTCTACTTTTATGCCCTATCGCTGCAAACATATCCACCAGAAAGGGCAACATTGATTAGGTAAGAATTGCTAATTTCCTTCTGACCATTTAGTTTCATGGAAAAATGCATGGGTGAATGGAGGTCATGATTATCAGGTATACAGCTACCATACACAATACATGAACAGTTATATTTAAGGCTATGATTATTATATAGTTCTTTGATATAAAAAAATCATATTAGTTACAGGTTTATAATGCAAAATATCATGCACGTCGATGTAAAGTCCATTTGCACCCAGTCGCTGTATAAAGGTAAGTACTTCTTAAACCGTGTTCACACGCCTAAATACACGAGTGATAGATAGATAGATGGATAGATAGATAGATAGATAGATAGATAGATAGATAGATAGATAGATAGAGAGGGAGAGAGAGAGAGAAAGAGAGAGAGAGAGAGAGAGAGAGAGAGAGAGAGAGAAAGACAGACAGACACAGGCAGACAGACAGACAGAGAAAGAGAGAGACATAGACAGAGAGACAGAAAAAGAGAGAAAAGGGGGAGAGAGAATAGTCTAGAACCATGAATAAAAGTTACTAAGGTATTATAAAGGCACTTCAGCTTTGCATGCCCTCCTCGTGCACTATTGCCAAGTATGCGGTAGCACCCAAGGCTTCCAATCCCCGACCCCTTAGTCCAGGAGGGTTTAGAGTATCACCCGGCATGATTTGTGGACAGGGCCCTGATGTGTAGGCAGGATAATACTGATTGCTTATCTAACAGTGTCAGATATGCCACGTGTCATGGCGCCCCCTGACGTCTGTGTCTGGGGCTGATCCCCTCTTGTACTATAGCTGAACCCAGCCTGTGGCGAGCGGCTCTGGGAGCAGCTCACTACCCAATATTGGTTTTTGTATGCGGAAGGCTATAGCGCCATCCCAGACCACAATGGGACAGGCCTGATTGTTATATTAGAAGTGTTACAAAGTACCTGTTTGATGGCAATCGACAAAGAATACATATAATAGCTAAATAAACTTGTTCATACGTCGTCACGAGTGTTTGTAGACTGGCTCTCCCCATAAAGGATTGCCATACTGTATGCATTTCCGAGCTATTCGCCTGTGTTGCATTTAAGCATCTTAATTACAGACCTTAAAATGCTTAGGATCTACATTCTTTCCAAAGTTATCCAACCCTTATTCTTAATTACTCCTAAGTTCCATAATCAAATGTATATTAGATACATGGCATGCCCCATACAATATATTGTTCCTCTCTCTCTCTCTCTCTCTCTCTCTCTCTCTTTCTCTCTCTCTCTCTCTCTCTCTCTCTCTCTCTATATATATATATATATATATATATATATATATATATATATATATATATATATATATCTATTCACGGTCAACATGTGAACCGCCTACTGGTATATTGCAAGATGGCGCAAGTGTAACTGGAACTGCAATAGGCTATACAACCAAGAAGCATTATTGCCTGTTTCAGAGGAACTATTGTGCTGCCATGCAGTAGGGGCACTGGTCTTGGAGTGGGCGGCCTCCACCAGCTGATGTCTGTCGTCCTGTCGTCGGCTGCCAGTGGTGCTCAGCGATCACTCCTGCAGCTCACTGACTGGTAAACGGACCCTGCAGACGATATCCAGCCCAGCTTCCATGTGGTGTCCCAGCGTCCCGCAAACGGCGCCACCAGCGTGTCCACTCTCGATACAGAGATTGTGGACGTTGAATCGTCATTCTCCTGATGGAGATATGGCTGTGCACACGGTTAATCTGGGGAATGCCTGCTTGGATGCTTCTCTCACGGTAACGTTTCCTTGGAGGATCACGTTGCTTCTAGAGGGGGTCAACTCAGTTGGATTTGGTTTTAACTACTTAACACCCTTCTATAGTAGACAGTAACTGGGATGTGAATCGAAATACCAACTACAGCGTATCTAGAGTGTGTTTTTTGAAAAAAAAAGAACGTAAGTCTGGGGGCACAAACATGCATTTGGATAAGTAATTCGTCTGGCTTGCGACTACACCTATAGCTGGGCCGAGGGGCCGAGGGAAGGCCCTCCTACTACATGGGCTACAGGGAAAGCAATCGCTACACCTTTTCAGTTGGAAAGTCACAATGGAAGGAACTAGGACATTGTTGTTAGTGATCACCTGTTGGTTCATTGAAGTATCAGGGACTGTTTCTCCTAACCCTGCCTATCAACATATATACAGTCCACCCAGGCCTGAGGGTGGGGGTGTGCTCCGCCTAGGGTATATCACAGGATCTCAGTCTGAGGTCCCACCCAGAGACATTTATTATAGGAAACCAGGCCAGGCCATCTCAGGGGCCATCACCCTGGCTGTAGACCAGATTAACAGGTCTCCCAATATCCTGCCCAACCACACCCTGGAGTTTATGATAGCTGAAACGTATGGACAGGAGGATGTCAGCATCAGGAGGACAGCAGAGCTTAAGGCCTACAACATCTCAGCCTACATAGGTCCCCAAGAGACGTGCATCCATGAAGGAAGAATCGCAGCTGCCTTCAACCTGCCCATGATCTCTTATGTAAGTACTTTTTCCATATTGCAAACTACGATGATAAAGGCATCTATCTTTATTGTATAGGAG
Source organism: Acholoe squamosa (assembly GCA_949317995.1). Taxonomy (NCBI): domain Eukaryota; kingdom Metazoa; phylum Annelida; class Polychaeta; order Phyllodocida; family Polynoidae; genus Acholoe; species Acholoe squamosa. Next base: position 51,247,775 of record OX439040.1, on the reverse strand, counting down.
GATGAAAAACACCCGAAAGGCCTCCCAAACAGGCGTTGAGAGAACTTTCCAGGGAGAAACTGATTAAGTACTCTCCTGTGCCGCTGTACTTCCGAGGTGTCTTGGGGTGATGGGGGAGGGGTAGAGGTCATAAATATGTCTGCAAGGGCATTTCAAAGTGATATATATAGCTATCATTTTGAAATGCCCTCCTGATTCAGAATGGCCACGTCAACTGTTACTGAAACCACCATGCCACCTTTGTTACCTGTGTGACATTTCAGAAATACTTTGTACGCAGGATTTGACATAATACATAGTATAGGGGAATCATTATTGAAAATAAGTACCACTGACTCTGAATCTGCTACTTCCAATGCCATGCCACTTGCTTTTTATCTCAAGCCATCCAGAGCCAATTTGAATGTCGTATTTATAGTTAATGTCCCCTGTTGCCAAGCCGGATTTACCTCCGATTTGAGGAATAAACATCACATATAACACTCCTTTTAACTACATAATTCCAACCTCCATGTCTCTGCCAGAATGTGAAAGTGGCAGCTGTGATAACTTGAGAACTGCGCCACTAATATTCATGAATTAGTCAGAGAGAAATCACTGCAAGGTTTACCAATGCTTTGCCCAGCACATTTTGCTTGACAGTTGCCCAGTTAAATGAGTAACAATCTCTTTTGTTTCTATAAATGCTAATGGTATAAACTCAGAGTTGTTGGTTGCAATTTGAAAGTTGTTTTATAATTTGTATGTTTGGGTCTATTAGGTAATACAAGGACGATAATGAAAATACCACCACATTTTCATGCCCTGAGAAATTTGAGAAGATGATTCTTTGTACTCTTCTTGGCATCTTCGATGGGATGGTTTACTAGAAAACGTTTAATGCACAATGATATAGCTAGCTGTATTCACCATTCAGGTGATGAATCTGTAATTTTTTGATTCTACACGTATACCTGTGCCACCATGTTACATACATATAGACGTTATTGACCCTTAATGCCCCTAAAGCCTGTCCTTTATTCAACTTATGCCAGAACAGGAGAACAGCTCAAGCGTCATCACCTCCACTACAGGCCCTGGGGATAGACCAGTTGTACAGATGTAACTACCTCAACTCATTACATCACTTACATGCCCTGATGTCATTTGTCCTGAATATTAGATGTGAACATTAAGTAATGGTATTAGGCATTTACATGTCGTCTCATCCCGACGAGGAACAGTAGCCGCAGTGATTTACCGTGTTGGCAGGGGGTCGGGGTCAGGGTTGGGGTCGGTAGGGGTGGAGCAAAATTTAAAGGATCAGGAAGAGTTGAATTTAGTGAAGTGGTTATTCCAAGTGTCACAAGCATCGTACTGTGACTGTTTATGGGATTTTTGGGAATCACGTTCTTAAGGGAATTATGGGGGCCACACATAATATCATGCCCCACCCCATGACTGTGATCCCCTCCGAAAAAGACACTGCCAAAATGGTGTTTCGATCCTAAACACAATTCTAAACATATTCTTGCAACGTTTTTTAATCACATTACTTTCCTAAACATGTTTAGCCAAACAATATGCTAAGCCCAGGTGTTTAAAAATCTAGGTGTTTAGGTTCAAAAATTGTTTATATATATATATATATATATACATATATGTATATATATATATATATATATATATATATATATATATATATATATATATATATATAATTTTGTGTTTAGATGTCTAAGTGATTTTGTGGGAAGTTAGGGTTTGCAGACATGTATGCATTAAAAGAAATAAAGGAATATCTTTTGTTTGTTTTCTCATTTACTGGAGGACATCAGCAGGTATTTACATGGCAAAGTCTCCCAAGATGGCAGCCACAGCTATATACAAATATATGTATACACACTGCATTAGAATGAGAGACTTGAGAAGGTATAACAGTTGGGTGGGAGGGACATTCCTTTATCCTTTACAAAATAACATGAAATATGTGTCAGTCATGGAGCATATTGATTATTTTATGCTACTGATGGTAGGGTGGCTAGAGCATTTCTTTTTATTGATGCGATTGAAGATAATTATACATGTTCCATACACCCCTACAATGACACAGGTCTACCATCTAGTTATTGATTCAGGTACCAATGTACCTAGACCTTCCCAGTTAACCAAAATGCATTATCTTACCTGGAAATAATATTCAAAACATTCTATAACATTTGACGACAATACAAGGCCATAGAGAAATGTTGTGAAATATTGTATGATGTTATATGATGTGTTTTATTGATTGGGTCGACATTGATTTGCAAATTATATCATGTCCAGCTGATGGGGCCCTCTACTGATTTTTTTTTATTTGCAAACAGGGGTAATAGACCCCAAATATGCCCCCCAAACCTTGTCTGACGACCTCTGATGATCGGGTAGTTTGATTTGCTTTCAAATGCATTATTTTAAGCTGCTTTGGGTCTACTTCTGGTAATTTACGTTTTTTCTCCCAAATGGTTATTTCTATATTAAAATCAACTTTCAAAATGTTGAAGTATAAAGTGCTTCTCCTGAAAAATATAGAAAGATTTTAGCAATATTTCAGACTTCCTGGTTGAATTGAATTGAAATTATCTTATTGGCCAAAGAGATATCACAATGAGGGGCAATTTTCACTAATCAGCCAGTAAGAATTATGAACTACTAAAGTAAAGCAATTGTTTGATCGTTCCAAAATGTTTACAATCATGTGACGCTCAAGTGACACTATTTATACTGTCCATATGTTTACAGCACATCACTGTACTCCAGGAGTTTTATAATCAATCACTATTCTCAATTAGAATACAACTAGTGTCTTTATTGCCATTTGGTAGGCTTTGAGAGTCTCTTTTCTTTGAATGTTTGGTTCTAGCCTGTTCCACAACTGAAGACCACGTTGACATGGGCTTTTATCATAGATCAGTCTCTTTGTACTCGTGTGTTGCATTCTGACATACTGGTTAATGTGCAATTCACCTCAGTTTGTAGGGAGCACACAGAAATATGACTTGGGACAGGAGTAAAAAACCATGGTATGAATACTTTGTCTTTAGATTACCATAGGAGGTATGCTATACTACCCCTAGCTTGAGATACATATGATAACCCTAATACATATCTTTTGATTGGAAGTGACCAGATGTCTCTAAGTGGTTCCTAGCCTGCGTGAGGAGATGAACCAAAGTGCTGCTTTATATAGCATCAGAAAAGGGTACCGGGATCGGTGCGACCCTCCGGCCACCCTACTGATGATGGTGTAAGTTGAATTTAGTAAATTTTCTATTGCTGTTTCTATTTTCATGACATTCAATGAAATAACCCTATGATAAACAAGGGGTTTGGGGACATTTGTCACAACAATTCATTATAACTGTGTGCAGATGGTCAATGGTAGTGCTGCTACCTGGTGTGGATTGGCATCCAAGTATCTAAACATATTGATGTTTAAATCTAAACACCTAGTTTTCTACTGTTAAACTCTAAACATCTAGACATGTTTAGCAAAAATGTTTATGTATTTAGAATAAAAGTGTTCATTTCCTAAATGTGTAGTTGATGAGACAGCTAACTGACATAATATGTTTAGGTTTTATACATGTTTAGACCTAAACATGTTTAAGATATAAACACCATTTTTGCAGTGTACCAGGTATGTACAGGCCAAGGGCATAGGGCTATCTATCATAGATAGGCCTTGCATAAAATTTCACAATTTTGTCCAAATTGATGTACATCTTATGTACGTACATCTTTGTGGTACTTGTGACAAATGAAGTTCCCATGTATTATATATAAGCACATGCACTGATTCGCCTGTTTGGATTCAATGTTTGGCCAGAAATGTGTGAGGTTCAGGCTAAATGAGCACAAAGGTTGCAGCTATGTACTGAACCACAACGGATTTTATTATACAATAATATAATATCATCAATTTAGGCCTTATGCCCTGTTTTCAGTGTATGACAGTATACACCACCTTGCATGGAAATACACTGAGGAAATAGCTAAAGGCTCATGTTGGTACCTCATGTTGATGGATGGATGGGTGGTCGACTTGAAGTATACCAACACGCCAAGTGGTCGAGTTAGGGGCGACTTACCCTATGTTTGTGTGGGAGAGACCTATATATGGATCTGTTTTACCATGCATACTACAAACGATGTAGGCTACAGGGTCAAACTAATTCATGTGATTAGATTAGTAGTCCCTACGCTGACATAAATAGCTATTTGGGTGACAGGTTAAAAGACGGTCTTGATACATACTGGTAAACAACAGGCAGATAATGACAGTGTGTCACTTTGTAGTTAGACCATTAGGCAGTTTATATAGACTCATAACTGCATCATAACTATATTCTGGAAACACAAAAACTGGTTACAAATACACCCCACATAGTGTTTTTCCTCTAATAAGGCCTCAATTTAAATATAATTAATGAAGTTGTGCATACCCTGGTGTGCATTGGACTCTCGATCGTATCGTAGCTGAACTCGTGAATTTATACCATTTCAATTGCAAAGGTCTTTATTTACGTTTAGTGATAATTTGTTATCACTGGTTATCCAAGAATCCTTTGGAAATGTGAGTAGCCACGCAGACACGATGAACATTACTTCGTGACCGCTCAATTTTAGCAAAGTTTTTAATTAAAAAATGGAAAGGAGCTAGCATCTCTAATGATTACTCATTGCAATATGAATGAAATTTTCAATCTATGATATCTCTACAAGATAAGATATCCGTTGAATGAGCATACCTTTTTCTCAGATTAAGGCCTATCCGGTTATAAATAGAATACATCACTTCAAAGTACTTCTGAATACTGGGATTAAGGTAAGGGTACTAGGAACATATTTAGCTGAGGTATACTTATAGACTATTCTAAAAAGAAAATCAATTCAAATTGTTCTAAAAAAACATTATTTGACTTATTTCATAGTACAGATAAGCAGGTCTGTGGCAAAAATAGCAATTTTCAAGTGAAAACAATATGATATTAATAAGCAAGAAAGTCATTTACCTTAAACCCCAGTCAGGTCATATTTGATCAGATGCCCTTAAATATTTACGTGAAATGGTAAGCACTGTTTATGTACAATGTCTTTGCTGATGGCCACTCCTAGCTTGCAGGCTCCTTAGTTTGCTGCATGTCATTGTGTTCTTGCTCAAAGATCTCGATGAGCAAGAGGATGGATAGTGAATATGACGATCCCAAAACCGGTCATTATAAATGGTTCATCCCGAACAACACAAAGGTAGATTAGATACCCTCGCCTCGTGACAAAGTATATTATGATGGAGATCAGCAAAGCACTATAATGTCTCGTAAACCTTTTGAAATGTATGATGCAATCAAAGACCCGTGCCCGGCATATGGCCAGGTATACATGTAGTCTATATGTAAAGAGGCATGAACATCAAATATAATGCCTCTCGTGGGTCTCTTGTATCCTGTGTAAAGGGAGGAGGCCTATTACAGCATGAGCTATTCATCTTGGAGCATCTCCATATATCTAAGATTATGGACTGATGAAGTATGAGGAGGGGGTTACATAATACATTAGCCATCAGGTATGCCCACGGCAGATCATAAATCGTGGATAAATCCTTCATCCTACATGTAGTACATGTACTTATGTCATCAGCATACACTATGAATACCTTTAAACGATGATTTCACCAAAACAAATTGTTGGCCGATTAAAATTGCCATCGGGTTTCATTGGTGACACATCGGCGACAAATCTATATCACAATGGTCTCCGATAGGTGACTGATAATATCAAACTGATTTGATTTTATTAGCGCCAAATCAGCCTTTATGTCTATCAGCCCAACAATAGTAACTATTTTTTCCCTTGGTGGAAGAAGTCGATTTCTGACATTTCTCCTATCAGTCCCCCATCAGCTCGACCTTTTGGCTGGCAGATGGGGAGCCAATAGGATAAATTTCAGAAATCGTCCCACTATCGACCTGACAATATCAAGCATCAATGAAAATTATTTGTTTTGGTGGAATCACCACTTCAGGAGTGCAATGTTCCAACCGGCATGTCTAAACACCATACCATATATATGATGAAGGGCTTGGATGTATTTACTAATATAATTATACATAATTTTTTATAAGATCAATAAAGATAGGCAGTTGAGTCATTCTGCCAAATGTCATTGACCCATCTCCACCACATTTCCTCAAAATTGAATGCCCTTCTCCAGACATGTAGGCACATATCATTCACGGAGCTGTGCAAAATATCTAAGCTCAATCGCAAACAGTTCAGATTTTAGGGCCCACAAAGTGAGCAGGATGAGAGTGCTTTTTCTGTGCCTTATTTCTGAGCCATTTTCAAGGGCCTAAATTTCCCAAACTATGATGAAATATATGGGTATCTTATCTTTTGAACTTCTTCTACCATTGAGATTAGAGAAATCCACCAGTATGATATTCAATATTGGATATCCCATATTGATGTCCTATGGAAGTGGACAAAACTCAATGTGGCTTGAGCACCAAGAGGAGTTTATAAATGTTGATCCCACTGATGATAATGACTTCTGGCTTGGATATCTATGTCTAATATAATTGTTAAAAAGGGTTTGGAATGTTGATGGGGAAATATGTTTTGTGCCGGAAATGGCGGGATGCATGTTCTGTCTAACATGCATCCCAGCTCAATATTAAGTCTAATAAGGTTGAACGCATCAAGGAGACTGGAGCTCAAAATTGGTATGATATATGGCCTTAAGCCAGCCTTAAACCACTAAAAGCAATTGGATGTTAACTGGATGAGGAGTAAAGAACCAGCTTCGCTGGCCCCTATGCTGTAACACCACCATTAAACTTACAAAGTGGAAAATCTTTCACGGTCGAATAACGAACTTTCTCTGTGTCACCTCCTTTTGAATATGAATCACAGCAAAGGCTACCAGAGGGTAGACCGAAAGCTAACCAGCTTTAAAACTTCTAATGCCCAGCACTTGGGCAACAGTAGTAACGTGATTTCTAAGTCCATCAATTCAAGGACAAGGAACTACTCGAGGTATAGGTCCATGCTCACTTGAGAGGTATTACTAACCATTAGTGGGTATATTCTGCTACACATAGAGAATTTTGATACTCAAGGTGAGCCTGATGTTAGCCTCAGGCAAATGTCGCCAAAATAAGTATATTCTGATACTCAGGGTGAGCCTGGGGTGTAGGCATACTCCAGCAATACCTGTATCCTCTCTACTGCCTTACTCTCACAGTGTATGAGTCTCTTTAGAGACAAGCTCAGTGTCAACTTGAGTTACATAATAGAAGAGAATAGGACATTGCCTGAGTATCTCTATGAAGAGGGCCAGGCAATGCTGGACCCTACCGTAACAGGCTCCAACATTGCAGGAATCTTTCTTACAAAGGGTGTCATGCACTGCCAGAGTATCCCAAAACATATGATCACACTTTGCTGGATTCTACCTTCAGAGTGAGTCCAGCAACACTACCCAGTGGGCACAACCCCACTTAATGAGTGACTAATCAGCATTGTAGGGCTTACATAGGGCTTACAAATGGTCTAAATTGTAATGGTTATGTAGCCCTGCATTTGTAGAACTTATTTAACTACTCAGCTGTAGGGTGTATTAAGCCCAACATATGGGTGGTTTGATAAACATTTTAAAGAAATATAGAAATTAAGGGCACCTTATGACAAAGGCCCATTATTTCATACACACAATTATTTCAGATAGTGGAATATTCAACTTCTTATGGCAGTCTAAGTCTATGAATAGTATGTGCATTCCTGGTTTCAGTTTCCTTATTGCTTCTTGGTGGGATTTGAACTGGGTAACTCCTGATTGTGAGTCCTTTGTTCTCCTTTCTGTGCTAGCGAGGCAAGTGTTGAAAGTGGCACTATCAATATGCTATTTCAACCATAGACCTACTACAATGACATGTCATTGGTCATATGAGGCCCTGTAGACTAATATGAAACACAGACTGGAGTAGAGCATATGGGAAGATGTCACCTACAAGCTACCAGTCAGCAGGCCAATACTTAGCAGATAGGGGGATTGGAGCATGATGTGGTATTTAGATTTCACTCTATCCAACAGTACCAGCCCCAGAAAGCTTTTAAGGTGGATAGCAGCCTTCAAAACCTGGTCTACTGCACAAGTTTTTGGGCAGGTGTGCATAGATATGGTATGTAAACAATAGCCTTATGTGCTCCCAACAGCACCAAATTAGGTAGCTAATCTGTAAGCTGTTGGAGTCCAAATGAGAAGATGAGAGATGACAGGAGGATACAGAAATACTCCTATGTTAAAAGATAGGAGGCCATTACGTCCGTTACCATGTTTTTGAACAGTTTGACTTGCCCTTGGATAGCTGACTCTTGTAGAAAAACTCTTAAAGATGCACTGATGAAAATTACAGACTGAATAAAGGGATAATACAGGTACATTCTAACATACAATTCTAAGTAATCACATCTCATTATACCCCTAAATCAGAGCTCTAAACCTGTGGTAACGGACATATCTTAAAAAGTAAATTAATTTTACAAATTTATTTCTATCAGTCAATATACATTGCAGTGTTCATTGCTAAGCCTGGCAATGTTTAATAACTTAATCTTTCAAGAGATTATGATTATTACAAATCATCCAGTCTCCAGTATATTTTTCCTGAATATTTACATTGATTTTCTTCAAAAAGACACAGCCCTTTTGCCTACTTTTTATATTCAATTATTCACCAAATTCCTTTAATATGAATCAATAAGACAAAATGTATATCCATGTTTAGGTATTGATGTCTACGACAAATAACAGGAGGTGTCTTTATGTTTGATGTACCCTAATTCACGTTGTAAGCACTGAACAGCATTAAATCATATATTTTGCAATTGGTGCACATCTCAGATTTTCCACCCATCAAGCTGATCCTGTCACAATACTCATGCAATGCCAGATTATGTAGTAGACTCCAGCAGAGGATCGTTATTTTGAGAGTGTAGCCAGAGAGACAAAGGAATAGACATTCAAGTTATAGAATAGAGAGCTTCAATGAATATCCATCAGATTTAATGCTGTAGTTGGAATAAGAGTGGTTCAATGTTGAATCAAACGGTTGTCAATGTTGGTTTCATGTTCTGCGCCCAATACCTTACCTCATCCCTCTTAGGTATATATGGCTTGATGAAGTATTAGGATAGCTCTTGCCAATTATCATCAGCCCATTATACATCATGTGAGCTGAATCACCACATCTATGCTTAATGTAATGGTGGATTAGTATTGCTATTAGCTTCACTAAGAGGTCTTGAGATACATTTCCACACAGTTGATGGTGTATGAAGGAATTATTAACTCAAGGCTGTTGAAAACCTAGTTCCAGACTAAATAACATGATTCTAAAGTAAGAGGTCACTATATATATAGGGAGGATCTAGGTCACTGATTCCATGAAATGATAGTGACAATACCGGACTCTATGGTCTCAGGCTACGTCATTGCTGTCTGCACTTGTACAAGGTGGAAAACCTATTAACATTCTCAGCGTACAGGTCTATAGGAAAGGTACATATCTTTCCCCAGAAGATATTTTATCTTCTGGGTAAACAAGCCAAATGATCTCCATTGACTGAAGGCTTTGTAGGGAAAGTTGGATATGTTCAATTGATTTATCGATTTTTATCAGCAGAGATTCTGGATTCGTGGTGAAGCTTTACACAGAAATGCTTAACCAATACAGTTATACAATACCCAAGTCCCTAGTTAGGCTGTGACGGCCGGTTTCGCCGCCTGCCACTTCCAGGGGTCGCTCTCTGAGACCCTTAGGAGGGTACACTTCTCAGAAGGCCTATACTTATAACACTAGCTGAACAGGAAATAGTTTTTTAAACTATGAACTTCTTTGTATTTGTGGATGCAACTTTGTCAGCATGGCTGACATACAACTCTCCTTCCTTGGTTGAATTTATTAGGATTTTCAATAAATAGAAGTATAGGAAATATGTACATTTGTGTAAACAGACTGACCCACATTGAGTCCATCCGCTGCCTACCCAGGAGCAGGCCCCTCCCTGCGGTCAGCTGCCAGGGAGCTCACCACCCCCTCCAGCCGGACTCTACTCCTTACCCTCCCTGGGGCTGTAAACTGTGCCCCAAGCGGTGGTTTGCAGTGGGGGGCATGGTACCTCGGGACTTGGGAATCGCAAATACAAATTCGATCACCAGATTTAAAGAGTTTATGTGGTCTTGCCCCTGCACATACACCCTCAGCACCCTGTAGGTATTGAGCAGAGTATTGTACTGGACACCTGTGCCTAACACAGACAGCCCCCAGCAGGCTGGCAGTAGGAGAGCCCCAAACTGGTCATTTTTAAAGTGATCTGTGCTGCATTCTAGATACTGTATACTATTTTTGATTTTATCAATCTCATTTTCTAAGTATTAAGCATGAAATAAACCCAGATTTAACATTTGCAAGAAGAATTTATATTATAGTTAAAATCACTCACTAAAGTAAAGTATCTATTGAAAAAGTCGCATTTCAGATAATTGATCATTGTGGAAATCTGGCACTGTAACTGATGAATTTTCTTCTTTTACACTGTAAGGAAGTTTATAGGCTTTATGTTGATAAAATAAAATCAAGAGTCATGATTTATTTTAGGCTCATATAAAGAACATGTAACTGTAGCAGGTGGTTTAAGGAAATTCAAAGTATAATTAAACATGTTAAACATGTTATACTATCAACTAATTCAAAGTTTTCCCTTTCTTTCTAAGTGCACACATCCCTATCCATAATCAAACCAGTATAAAGGGAAAAGCAACTTTTGAAATCATGGGAAAGGGGTTGCATTCAACATGGAGTGAAATCAATAATTTGTTCAAAATGCCCCCATAACCGCTATAGACAAACTAAACGGTAAACATTGAATTTTATTTCACTAATCAAATGCACATATATAGACAGTCTTATATTAAAAAATGATGTAATCCTGGACATGGGATCTAAAGATGATCGTGACCCTTTAAGTATTTGAAACCCATTCATCCATATGATTAATATCTGTGTATCAACCTTTCACAGTGTATTTCTGTGATTAGGGCCTTTTCTATAGATGACCCAGACCGTAGGGCTTTCCTCCTTAAGGATACGGTAACCTCTAAAGAGGGTATAAAGGGTGTTGTATAGCTAGTTTACAGCGTGAAATGCTGAGAATTTTCCAGTCATGGTGAAAGTACTAGGGTTACCCAAATCTGCCCATCTTCTGTCGCAACAAAAGGACAATCTTACAGGCCAGGTTACAGTAATTATCCATCGATCATATTTATGTTCCAGCATGTTAGGGTTGCCATGTCTGGAAGGGACGATAAAATACAATTTTCTGAAAAAAGTGTAGGATTTTGTAGGATGCGCTTCTTGCATGATCAGGGTAGACTATACCCATGCCTATATAACTGCCCTAAATGCCTCAGTAAGAGGTTTGCGATCGCAAGGGGCATTCTGCCGCTCGCTCTGTATAAACTGCCAAGCACCATGTTTTGGGTTTACTAGATTTTACACTTTATTCTATATAGGATTGAGTGTACAGTAACCCCTTCCACCCCATAAAGCAGGATGTGCACGCAAATCCCATAGAGTAACAGAAATTCAGCTTCTAGGCCTCCTCTTTTGATAAGATGCAACAGCTACAGGTGACTATACCGGTATAGACAGGGTTCAATACATAGCATAGGACCTCCCTGCTTTCGCTTAGAAATACTTAATTATTTCTATTTGACATTTTTAAGCATTATCAACACAATTGCAGTATCCATAGACATATACTTTCATCAGGGCAATCCCCATTAATATTACTATTGGAGTTCTTTTGTGTACACCATGAATGTGTGAAGCATCACGTTGCTTTGTTGGATAAAATATTTAATTAATGTGAGAAACGTGAGACAAGTGTAATTGTCTTCATTGCTACATCATAATCCTTCAGTTCCGAATGTAAGGATTGAATTATCTTCTCAAGGCAAAACCTCGTTGGAGAGTCGCATGCCCCTCCATAAACAAGATGGCGACTGGCTAAAATAACATATTTAAGGAACTGATGCAATTGAATAACAGGAACATTATGTGTTCATTCAAAAAATATTATATTATATTTTTCTGTGGAAGGTATAGCATGCCCCTCTCCTGCCACAAACAGAATAAATGCAATTAGCAGCTTTATATTATCTCTCGAGGGCCATCACTTAAGAATTAAAATGTGATCAACAACAGCTAATTAGTGACAATATCAAAGAGGCAAAATACACCAGGATACCCTTCCAGATGATGTATTATGGTCCGCAGTAGGGCCTGCTCAATCATGAGTTTAGATTTCTCTATGGCGCATATTTGAATATGGTATTAGATAGATACTGAAATAGTGCATTGATATGTTTCAATATGGTTCTGTCATACTAGTGATTGGCATGATCAAGTTGTCATATGAGAAATATCATATGACTAGTGGTGTATGGAGTAAATACATCAGGCTCATAATAAATAGTGTTATTTCCAGTTGTCACTGGTTTATTCAGCTTTAGGCAACATGTAAGAAATATCAATCATACAGTAGTTAGTATGTAGGTATTTTGTACATACAATAAACATACAGTAATTTATAAAGTACAATGTTCAGTTCCACTCCACCTGTGAGGTAACAATAATACAATGTCCAGCATAGTTCTAGGTGGGTTCCCACACCTAGCTCCTGGCCTGCTGCTTAGAGGAATAATGTAATAGTGAATAACTTTACCCTCTGGTGGATGTCTTGGGGAAGATAACCTCTGGCCACTAATGATGGAAACCCATGCCTGTCTAGCATAGTTTCACCATAGTGCAGTGGTATAGCAGGTAGCAGGAGATGACTGGAGATGTTACCTCTGGAGTGGTTCTTGGTGTTCTGTCCTTCTGGAGGTGCAGACAGGCTATTTGTAGCAAATCTTGGAAAAGCACCTCCAGACTGACTGGAGCCAGCAGCATCTGCCTAACTCTACAATTGTTTGAGGGGAGTCTTTCATGTGTCACAGGGGGACAAAGGACCCCCATGGGCGCCGCTGTGTCCCCCATTGTCTTGGTCGGTTCTGCAACTTCAGACCCTCATATCTCGGTTGTTTATGCGTTTATAACCGCCATTTTGCGCATGCGCGGAGTTGAATATGTCAAGTTTATAATGCCCGTTGGATAGGCGCGTAACTCCCACCGGTTTGTCTGTAGGGAACTCGGAGCTCCTTTCAGTCTCCATGGCATAACTTCCTTAATAATGGGAGTTCCGCCTTGATCTTGGGCTCATTTTGACCGTCTAATTATGGGATTTCCATAAATGCTTTGATATTTGACCTAGCTTGCTCAGGAGCGACGCTAGAGCGACCGGAAGGTTATGGCGTCATGCTTATGTAACCCATTGTTCAGTCATTAGAGTGCTCAGACACTCATGACGGCGTCAGCGGTGCTCAGGCACCCGTGACGGCCGGTTGCATTCACTTACAAGTTATTAATTTGTGCATTGAACCATGAGGTCGCACACTGAGACCCTCATTTTTATTATATTGTGCAGTGAACCATTAGGTCGGAGCCTTTGATGTCAGAGAGAGTGTTTGTAACTGACCTGGCTGGTGTGCAGTGGGGCATGAACGCTCTTATGTAAAGTTTGAGCGCTCTTATAGCTCTTAGAACCAACCTATGTATTTATTTCATAGATATTCTTTGATTAATACAATAATATGTTAGAATTTATGGAATAATAAAATGGTATATCATAGAATACTCCCTCTCCCCCGAGAGAATGCGAAACTCCGTCATTTCGCCGAGGGAATGTACAATTTATACAATTTTTACCTTATTTTGGAGTTATATACTGTTTGTAAGAGGATTTGAAGTAATGGGGAGTGCTTCAAATGCAATTTTGTGGTAGAGTTTGTCAGTATAAACAATTTTCTCCTGGGTATAAGTACATTTCCGAGTTTCTATATCTTACCATACCTGAGCTTATTTGCTTATGTAACATCAATTTTGGGTACAGTTTTCCATTTTTATGTACAACATACAATTTGGCAAATAGTGTGCCTTTTTGGCATTCAATGTTCAATTTAGCGTGCAAATTGAACATAAATGACAATTTTAGTGTGCAAATTTACAATTTCGCGTGTAATTGCGTTTAATTGACAATTTCAGTATGCAAATATATAATTTTTGCGTACATTTGGCAATTTAAGTGTGCAAATATATAATTTTCGCGTACATTTGACAATTTTAGTGTGCAAATATATAATTTCGCGTACATTTGGCAATTTTAGTGTGCAAATATACAATTTCGCGTATATTTGGCAATTTTAGTGTGCAAATATATAATTTCGCGTGCATTTGGCAATTTTTTGGTGTACAAATATATAATTTTTGCGTACATTTGACAGTTTTAGTATGCCAATATATAATTTTGCGTTCAATTGATAGTTTCTGTATGTACATATATAATTTTGCGTACAGCTTGGATACACATAGAAATGTTGATTTTCTAAAAATCTGACTTCAGTGTATGAATTGGGTACAGACATACAGTATAATGTGCAACATACAATTCAAATGTAAATTGGATACAACTTACAATCTAGTGTGCAAACATACAATTTTTGTGTGCAAATTGGGTACAAGCGTACAATCTGGTGTGCAAACATACAATTTTAGTGTGCAAATTGGGTACAAGCGTACAATCTGGTGTGCAAACCTACAATTTTAGTGTGCAAATTGGGTACAAGCGTACAATCTGGTGTGCAAACATACAATTTTGTGTGCAAATTGGGTACAAACGTACAATCTAGATTACACTACTCAATTTTTGGGATTTGAGACAAACTTGTATATGTTTGTTTCCCCTGGCAGTTGCGGGAAGTGGTCCCACCGCGTCTAGGTTTAGGAACTTCATTGGTGAAGTCATGTACTCTCTCACTGTCATTGGTGTTTTGTGTGAGTGTACTTGCCTTTTTGCTGTGAGGCATGTGTGGCAGGTGGAAACATATTTTGTTGTGTCTGCTAGCATAGACTTCCAATATACCCTAGGTCGGAGTGCTGACAGCATCCTACTGGAACCAAGATGGCCGCCGGTAGGTGAGTCATGGAAATACTGTAGTGTACTTGTTACCCATTGCTGTGGTATAACAATTTGAAGTGGTACAGTATTGGTTTTTCTCCAGTTTATGGGGCATATATGGACTAATGTACCATTTACCAAGGTGTATGTCTGGCCTTGGTTGATGATTCTATTTTCTTGTGCTTTTGGTGCAGGCAAGGTCCCATCCTCAAGATACTGTATGAGGGGAAATAGGTCCTTGTCTTTCCTTTGTTCCAAGCCAAGGTTTGTACCTGAGATGGATGTGTCGGGAATCTGATCCAGTAGTTGATTTATATCTAGCACATGTTGTTTTATTCTGTCTCTTTCTTTTTCTTTTTCATCGACTATTGGCCTATCTTGTGCCTTTTGTTGGGGTATGTCACTCTTGTTTTGGTGTGTAGGCTCCTTTGGAGGGCCTATTCTCGCCTTGATGGGAGTGGCAACCTTTTTCTTTAAAGGCACAATTTGCTTTTTGTCATTCTTCTTTGTCTCAGAGTTCTTTGACTTAGTAGATGCAGTGTCTTTTGTGACATTTTTCCTGGCAGGTGGGGTTTTGGTAGGTTTGCTTCCTGTGACCTTTTTCTCATTTAGAATAGTTTGTGATTGTGTGGGGGGTTTTGGTGTGCCCTCCTGAATCATTTCTCTAGTCTTTGAGCGTGTGGTCATAGGACACAAATGGTTTGATGCTTCCTCTCCCTGCATTGGTTCAAAGAATCTGACTGATTTAGAAGTTGCTTGAGTAATAGCATATATTGTGTCTTCTGGATCTTCATCGTCTGAGTCAGGTGGGGTGAAGGGTGGCTCCTTTGGAGTTGCCTTCAGCATCTGATTGAGTGATGAGAATTCAATAGGCTCGAAGTCATTATCTGGAAAGAGTTGTGAGTATTCTCTCTCACAGTGGCAAAACACATAGTGTGTAGATTGCTTCAAGATACCCCTAATGGGTGTCTCTGGCCTTTCAATGGTGTTGGGTGGATCATCCCTTTTGAATGGTACTTTCTTTGTTACTTTTGCAAACTTGGTTCTACTGGCTGCTCTAACTCTCCTTGGTGGGGGTGGAGGGTTAGTCATGGGTCCAGAATCTGGGTATTCTCTTCTAGACATAGCGTCTGGTGGTGTGTTATCATCACCTTTCACGTGTTGGATGGTGAATGAAAATTGTTGTATGTCTAGAGCCCATCTGGCCTATCTATGTGTGAGTCCTGTATTGGTTAATAGTGGGATTAGGGCTGCATGGTCTGTGTATAATTGGAAGTGTCTAGTCTCTAGATAGTGTCTGAAATGTAATACTCCATACACTACTCCCAGTAGTTCTCTCTCTGTGGTATTGTAATTTCTCTCATGTTTGGAGAGGGTTCTACCTGCAAAGGCTACTGGTCTGAGCACTCCTTCATTATCTCTCTGTGAGAGTACAGCTCCTAAACTCACATTGGAAGCATCAGTTGCCAAACTGAACTCTTTCTCATAGTTTGGATATCTGAGAAGAGCATTGGTACAGAGGGCATGCTTTAGTGTTTTGAAAGCATTATCTGCCTCTTCTGTCCAGACAAATGCTTTGAGATGTGTCTGTAGATCATACAATGGTCTAGCAATTTGGGCATAACCTTTGATAAACTTTTTGAAGTATTGGCATAGGCCTGTGAAGGATCTGACATTTTTGACTGATTTTGGTGTTGGGAAGGTTTTGATTGATTCCACCTTTGTGGGAGATGGTTGCAGTCCCTTGGGTGTGACTCTCATTCCCAAGAAGTCTATTCTGTCTATGAAGTATTCACATTTTGATTTCTTCAGTTTGAGTTTGCCAACTCTTAGGCTGTTGAACACATCTTCCAGGTCATGGAAGTGTTGTTCGATTGATGGTGATAATACCAATATGTCATCTAGGTATGGTAGGGCACATTTGTACTTGAGTTTGTTCAGAATTAATGTGACTAGATGGCAGAATCCCGCCGGTGCCGTCGCTAAACCCATCGGCATCCTTTCATAGACATATTTTTTGTCATTTGCTATGAATGCGGTTTT
The DNA here is from genome assembly GCA_949317995.1 of Acholoe squamosa. Classification (NCBI taxonomy): domain Eukaryota; kingdom Metazoa; phylum Annelida; class Polychaeta; order Phyllodocida; family Polynoidae; genus Acholoe; species Acholoe squamosa. Next base: position 51,230,591 of record OX439040.1, on the reverse strand, counting down.
ATGCTGATCCTCCTGTCTTATAGGAATTTGAAAAAATCCCTGTTGGGCATCTAGCTTACTGAATACTCTTGGTCTGAGTGACCCTATCATGTCTAGAGTGTCATCGGCCCGGGGTGTAGATAAGGCTTGATTTATCGTGTTTTGGTTCAAATAACGAAAATCTGTGACGAGCCTATGGCCTCCCGATGATTTTTGTACTAAAAAGGATCTGGAAGCCCAGGGGCCTTCAGCACATTCTCTCAGAATGCCCTGTTGTACTAGCCTTTCACACTCTTCCCCTATTGCGGCCTGTTTTTCTGGTGTTTGTCTATATGGTAGGAAATGACATGGTACTGCCTCAGGTTTTACATGTATTGAGTGTGTATACAGGTGTGTGGCACCAATGTCTCCATCTTTTCCTACAAATACATCATCATACTTGGTCAGCAGTGATCCTAATCTATCATGCTGATCTTTGGATGTGAGCACAGATTTTGGTGGAACATTCTCTTTCAATTCTGGCTCGAGGTCATGTGCCTCACTATGTATAGCAGCTATTTCGGAGAGTCTGATTGAGTTGGGTTCAGGGTCAGCATATGTGGACTCACAGTCTGAGTCTGTGTCACTGAATTGAGTTACATCCTCAGGCCGTATGGCTGAGATGGATTGATCAGTGTGTGGGGTAGTGTCTGACACCTGTTGAGGTTTTTCTAAATCAGATTCCTTGACTTCCTGAAATAGAGCTATGATGGCACCCTTTTTGATTTTATGTGGGCGCCTGCTGGTGTTGAGTAACACTAGGGGATGTTTGTTATTTTCCCTGGGGGTTACTGCTGCCCTTTGAACTAGATATGGGGCATTGTTATTTCTTTGGAGGTTATCTACTACTCCAGTTTTCCCTTGCAGTGATTGAGTAGATGTGACCTTACCCAATACTGCAAGTTCAGAGAATGGAGGGATGGTAAAATCCCTCACTGCCCTAATGGGTTTGAGAATTTGTTCAGGATCAACATTAAATTCAATTTGAGATTTTGTAGTGCTTAAGAAATCTGTGCCGAGAACAACGGGCTGTGTGAGGTTGGGAATTACAGCAAATTGGTATTGGAATCTGACACCTTGGATTCTAAAGTTCAGCATAGCTGAATGTCTAACATGACACACCGATCCATCTGCCAAATGGATGTTGATTTTAGATTTCCTCAGTTGGATATGGAATCTCTTTTGGAGATCCATGAGGAATGATTGTCTGACACAGGTGATAGTAGCACCTGTATCAACCAAACATTGTACATCTGAAACATCATATAGATTTGCATTGATACAGCCATTTTGAAGAAGTACAATAGAAAGCTTGGTACTCTCACCTGTATCCTTTGATGATGAATCTGGTGGGGTGATGTGTATCACTGATGGACGTCTCTGTCTGTTAGATGGTAGATTTGCACTAGCAATTGTCTCTGGTTGGATCTTTGTTAATCCTGATTGATTGTTTGTATTTGGGGTGTCACAGTGCACTGGCCCATCGGCACTGTGACATCCTAGTTTTCCTGGTTCTGTGGGGTGGTTGAGATGCTTGCTACCAGGAGCTTGGAGATTTGATCCATTACATGAGGTGGTATTTGGGGGTTACTTCGTTGGTTCCCCTGGTAACCTCTTGTGTCAGGTTTGTAATCCTCCTGGCGTGAGTTGGAACCCTGGTTATATTGACCAGAGTTGCTGTATTGACCGGAGTTATTGGATCTCTGGTTGTTGTAGGCGCCATTGTTGTTGTAGGATCCACTGTTGTAGTTCCTATGTGGACTCTGGCTCCTACTGTTGGATCCTTGGTTATAGGATCCAGAGTTGTTTGAACCCTGGCTGTTGTTGTAGGATCCAGAGTTGTTGTAGGATCCAGAGTTGTAGTTCCTATGTGGACTCTGGCTCCTACTGTTGGATCCTTGATTATTATAGGATCTGCCATTACTTGGGGTTCTGTCTCTCCTATCACTGTATGAAGAGTTACCATTGTTGGAGTTGGAAGAGCTGTTGTCTTTCCTACTGTTGTGACCCCCCCGGTTGTTGTTGTTGTTGCCCCCTCTACCTCTACCTCTATTGGATTGGTAGTTGGGGTCATAGTTATTTCCTCTATATCTACCGGTAGGGTCTCTTGATGCAACCTTAGCCTCCTGTTGCCTTACATGGGCACTAGACATTAGGTTAACATCTTCATCTGCACTAGTGCTGATTTCCTGGACCTTTTTTTTAGTAGGCTGTGGGTTTGACTCTGCATCCCTTACCTTCCTAGATCTTTCTTGGGTCTCAACCTCTAGGGCTAGGTCTAGGGCCTGGTCAAAAGAGTCTATTTTCTTGTTCTCAAGAGCTACAGAGATCCAGGGCCTCATGCCTTGGGTAAATGCCTTGCTTAGGATTTCATCACTCTGGCGTTGGGCATTACACACTTTCCTGAGATGGCATGCATAGTCTAGGACAGGTTCATCTACCTTTTGTGCACGGAGTGCAGTCCTTGAGATTATATTGTCTCGAGTAGCAAAATACTCTTTTAATTTATTCACTACATTGGTCCATGTCAACATATCAGGTGTGGCACTTTCCCTGTGCCTGTGGGGTCTGGGATGATACCATCTTCATGAGATCTGCTATCTGTTGTTGTTGTCTCTCTAGGGACTTCCGCTGATCTTCCATGGCCTTCTGTTGAGCATCTATTGGTGCATTCCTCTCTGCCAGTTGTTGGTTGAGGATCCTCTCCCTTTCCTCCTGCTGGGACTTGTTGGTCTCTAGGGCAGTAACTGCATCTTGGATGGCCTTCTCATAGGCCCTTATCTTCTCAGCTGTCTGATTAGGTTGGGGGCCTTCATCGGTGTCCATGATGGAGGGTGTGGGGGAGGTGTCTCTGGAGGAGTGGCTGTCAAAGGCTGGAGCTGGGGTGGAGGATCTAGATGAGGGTGTGGATCCACCCCCTGAGGCAGATCCTTCTTCCCCTGAGGTAGATAGCGTGAGTTGGGCGTCCTGTAGAGATCCCTGGGAAATGTTGGATCCCTGAGAACTGGTTGTCCCCTGAGTAGACAGGGTGGGAGGTGTGGGGTCTACTGAGTGTGGGTCTGTTGTATTGGAGGCTGGTTTGCCTCCTGTGGGCCTCCTAGATCTAGGTGGGAGGGAGACCTCTTCAACAGGCCCCTGACTACGTAAGGTCTTTGTGTGTTGTTCTGCCAGCTTGACTGATAAGGCCTTGATGTGTGTGGTGGACCTCACTGACGTGTGGGAGACCTCACTGACGTGTGGGAGACCTCACTGACGTGTGGGAGACCTCTCTGACGTGTGGGAGACCTCTCTGACGTGTGGGAGACCTCACTGATGTGTGGGAGACCTCACTGACGTGTGGGAGACCTCACTGACGTGTGGGAGACCTCACTGACGTGTGGGAGACCTCACTGACGTTTGGGAGACCTCACTGACGTGTGGGAGACCTCACTGACGTGTGGGAGACCTCACTGACGTGTGGGAGACCTCACTGGCGTGTGGGAGACCTCACTGACGTTTGGGAGACCTCACTGACGTTTGGGAGACCTCACTGACGTTTTGGGAGACCTCACTGACGTTTTGGGAGACCTCACTGATATATGGGAGATCTTACTGTTGTGTGAGAGATCTCATTGATGTGTGGGAGATCTCATTGATGTGTGTGGGATCTCACTGATGTGTGGGAGATCTCATTGATGTGTGGGAGATCTCACTGATGTGTGGGAGATCTCACTGATGTGTGGGAGATCTCACTGGTATGTGGGAGATCTCACTGGTATGTGGGAGATCTCACTGGTATGTGGGAGCTCTCACTGGTGACCTTGGTGGGCATGGTGTCAAGGTCAAGGTCACTGGGTGGGTGGAGTGGGTTTTACTGTGTGTATGATTGTTCTTAGTTGTGTTACCAGCTTTAATTTTTATGAGCCCGTGAGAGATGGGATCTTAGTAGGATGTTCTCCACCACTTTGTCATACTAGTGATTGGCATGATCAAGTTGTCATATGAGAAATATCATATGACTAGTGGTGTATGGAGTAAATACATCAGGCTCATAATAAATAGTGTTATTTCCAGTTGTCACTGGTTTATTCAGCTTTAGGCAACATGTAAGAAATATCAATCATACAGTAGTTAGTATGTAGGTAATTTGTACATACAATAAACATACAGTAATTTATAAAGTACAATGTTCAGTTCCACTCCACCTGTGAGGTAACAATAATACAATGTCCAGCATAGTTCTAGGTGGGTTCCCACACCTAGCTCCTGGCCTGCTGCTTAGAGGAATAATGTAATAGTGAATAACTTTACCCTCTGGTGGATGTCTTGGGGAAGATAACCTCTGGCCACTAATGATGGAAACCCATGCCTGTCTAGCATAGTTTCACCATAGTGCAGTGGTATAGCAGGTAGCAGGAGATGACTGGAGATGTTACCTCTGGAGTGGTTCTTGGTGTTCTGTCCTTCTGGAGGTGCAGACAGGCTATTTGTAGCAAATCTTGGAAAAGCACCTCCAGACTGACTGGAGCCAGCAGCATCTGCCTAACTCTACAATTGTTTGAGGGGAGTCTTTCATGTGTCACAGGGGGACAAAGGACCCCCATGGGCGCCGCTGTGTCCCCCATTGTCTTGGTCGGTTCTGCAACTTCAGACCCTCATATCTCGGTCGTTTATGCATTTATAACCGCCATTTTGCGCATACGCGGAGTTGAATATGTCAAGTTTATAATGCCCATTGGATAGGCGCGTAACTCCCGCCGGTTTGTCTGTAGGGAACTCGGAGCTCCTTTCAGTCTCCATGGCATAACTTCCTTAATAATGGGAGTTCCGCCTTGATCTTGGGCTCATTTTGACCGTCTAATTATGGGATTTCTATAAATGCTTTGATATTTGACCTAGCTTGCTCAGGAGCGACGCTAGAGCGACCGGAAGGTTATGGCGTCGTGCTTATGTAACCCATTGTTCAGTCATTAGAGTGCTCAGACACTCATGACGGCGTCAGCGGTGCTCAGGCACCCGTGACGGCCGGTTGCATTCACTTACAGGTTATTAATTTGTGCATTGAACCATGAGGTCGCACACTGAGACCCTCATTTTTATTATATTGTGCAGTGAACCATTAGGTCGGAGCCTTTGATGTCAGAGAGAGTGTTTGTAACTGACCTGGCTGGTGTGCAGTGGGGCATGAACGCTCTTATGTAAAGTTTGAGTGCTCTTATAGCTCTTAGAACCAACCTATGTATTAATTTCATAGATATTCTTTGATTAATACAATAATATGTTAGAATTTATGGAATAATAAAATGGTATATCATAGTTCTATCTCAATCTCCATTGGTGATGTGAGGCAGACCCCTACTTGAGACAGTGGTGTATATAAAACAAGAGGGTGTAGTACACATCATACGTCGGAATGGATGATTGAAGGCAATAAGACCAGCTCAAAGCCAAGAACTATACACCTCGGTGTTCTTTAAGCTAACCTGCATCGGAAAGAACACCACACATCTTTATTGGAAATCATAAATATAGTTCATTCATCAGTTCCTGCTACCAAGATAATTATTCTGAATCCACTTAGGGTGGATGGCGCCCATGGTATCAAAGTAGCTAAGTTTTCACCACACTTTCGTGACAAGATCCAAATGATATATACTTTCCAATGGTGATGAGAAAATATAGGGGTCCCAGGCAATTTTCAAAGATATTCATCCATGAAGATACTGTGGACATATACTATAGGTCTCTACAGCTTTTCATGGTAATATGTGTAGAATGATGATAAAGAATAGCTAAATTTCTGTATAACTTTCCCAGAATATTCTTATCAACCTTCTGCACACAAACAATGTATTACCACCATGTGGTCCCGGGCACTTTTGTACTGTTTTTTCCACATTGAAAAAAAAGAACTTAGAACTACATCATGCAGGTTATTTACTGCTCCTATAGGTTACGTGGAACTAATTCCATTTCCTCTATGTTTCTATATAGCATAACACATAAAAACAGCCCCCCGTAATGTTCGTTGGTAATATTTTCGACTGTAGCAAGATTAAACCATCTCTCACACACAATGTGTTAGAATATAGGATAGGCTTAACCCTGAAAATCTTAACTAAGGGAGCGATACGTACAGCAAGTGCCATTCTACCCTATTTTGGGCCTCAAAACCTCCATTGGCCAGATGAACATTTGCAGACCTGATAAAATCCCCAAACCTTGGCAAAATATAAAAACTCATCTACTGTTCCATTTAGGAACTATTTGGGGTCACTTGTGATTTTTTTCATAATTTTACCAATATTTCTTGCATATGATTTCTAAGCCAATCAGCACCCAGATCACCTTCAGTGCAGGCCTGAATACCATATGACTCACGAGAGGGCAGCATTTACGTCCATGTAACCTATACCACAACACAACCAGCTAACATGGTGACCTACTCAGTAAGTGTGCCAGGTGTACACACAGAACGTTGAGAGTTCGCCCCAGGTTCATGTCATGGGTTCTTCTATGATTCTATCTATAAGCCATAGAGAAGTACATATGAGCAGAAACCTGCGCAAAGGACGTGTTTGACATTTTAGCCATCCACCTTAAGCACTTTATAAGTGTACATCAGATAATCCCTGAACACATGCCCCATGGAAGCGATTGGTTGTAGTAGGGAGGAGATGGTACACTATGAACACTTTGTAACAGTCTTGAAGCATGTTGTTGCTGTGACATCACCTGCCTCTGAAGCCGCTGACAGTGCCATCACCAGCAAGCATCAGGCCAATGACGATGGTGCGGAGGTTATGTGACCTTATACCACGATTCTGGCACTTCCGGTGGTTTTATATGCAGTTTAGCCGTGCATTATTCTGCATATACCACCCATGTGCATTTTTGAAATTTTTGGTATATACTTTTTCGGGGTCAAGTTGGACTTAGAATACTTTGGGAAATGCTGGCGGACATACAAAGTCAGTCTAGCCATTGTTTCAATGTGAAAACTCATAGGAGAATTGAACCCCGGCTTCAGTGGAGGTAGGCGAAGGCCTTAGCCTTAGCGCCACACTGAACGGTGATGAAACCCATTGCGAAAGTAAATAAGTTCTAACCTCGGGTCCTAGTCCTATGTTTTCACTCAGTTTTCATCTTGATTCCAACCATGACATGTTATAATATCAAAGTCCCAAGAAGTATTCGATCCATAGACGAGGAATGGGTGCTAACTTTCTCCATTTTATTCAATATAAATAAGAATCCATTGATTTTTCCATCGTAAGCAAGTCGCGGTCCAGCCATTCCCACCTGCCTCCTTGTCCGACGAAAGTGTGTCAGTGGCCTGGATGTGGATATAGGTCAACTCCTCGTCGTACAAGAAAGACGCTGAAAATTTCGGACCGGTTTGAAAAATCAATGGATTCTTATTTATTTTGAATATATTGGACATATCAAGCATGGAGTAATCATCTAGAATGTCTAAGGATATGTATGTTTTAATATCTGGACTTGTCATGGATGGATTCCATACGAAAAGTGTGTGTAAACACAGTGGTACCTCTCCCAGCAAGGAACAAAAACACTGGCTTCGCACAGAGCGGAGCCCGGGCATGTATGTATGTTTTATTTTGAAGACTTGTCATGGTTGGATTCCATACGAAAAGTGGTACCTCTCCCGGCAAAGAACAAAAACAATGGCTTCGCACAGAGCGAACCGGGCTGCGACTCGCGTACGATGGCAAAATCAATGGATTCTTATTTATATCGAAGAAAATGGAGAAAATTAGCACGCATTCCTCGTCTATGGATCAAAAACTTCTTGGGATTTCGATATTATAACATGTCAAGGTTGGAATCAAGACGAAAACTGACTGGAAACATAGCAGGTTAGAACTTATTTACTTTCGCATTGGATTTCATCACCGTTCAGTGTGGCGCTATGGCTAAGGCCTTCGCCTACCACCACTGCGGTCGTGGTTCAATCCTCATACGAGTTGGGACGGTTTTTCACATTGAAACAATGGCAAGACTAAATTTCTATGTCCGCCAGCGTCTCCCAAAATATTTCAAGTCCAACTTGACCTCGAAAAAGTATATACCAAAAATTTCAAAAATGCACATGGGTGGTATATGCAGAATAATGCACGGCTAAACTGCATATAAAACCATCGGAAGTGCCAGAATAGTGGTATAACATCTATTCGCTTAATACCTCCTGTTTGTATATTCTGGTTTGTATAAAAATATAAAGTGCTGGCCTACTGACGGCTGTCAGTCACTGATGGATGGCGTAGGGACAGTATCGTCAGGGTCCCCGCCTGTATAGTTCTATTAGATCTTGAAGTGTGTTCTCTTGGTTCCTAATTCAGCCCGAAACTTTTAAATTCAATTCTCACTGCACACTGCAGCCAGCGGTCGGCCGATGCCTCATAGTAACTGACGGCAAGCATCAGGCCAGTGACGAATGTTTATAGGGCTGGGAGATAACATGTGTCAGTGTTGCCCTGATGCCCCATAGTAGTGGTAGATATCTATTGACATCATAGCAAGGTCACATTATTGAGGGGATAGCCGATTATTTCCAGTACTTATGGATTATGGTATCTACCATGACATGATTTGTACTGATAATCACCGACCTCATCATGTTCTAGTTCTGGAGGCTCATTAACATCTTTTGATAAAATAAAAGCAATATTTTCTATAAAACCAATTGACATGTTTACACACAGGGGCGGGGGTGTTAACTCTCACATAAACCCTTTTTAGACATTATAAGACACCTCTTTATGCTCTCGTACAAAAACATATTGAATGGGTCATACTTTCAAGAAATGAGTGAAAACAAGGTGGAAAGACCAACGTTTGAAAATACTTATATAAACCTAAAAGTGTTAAATTGTCTTTTGGATAATATACATCTTGGCGATATAGTAAGATTTAGTAAGTGTGAGTCAGACATAATATAGTCGCAGCAACCTATAAGAGTAGTCCAATTGAAAAGATCGAAAACACAATTCTAAACATAATCTTGCAACGTTTTTGTAAGCTGAATATCCTCTTAAACACATGTAGAGTGTTTAGAAATATGATGTGTCTACACTATGTGCTAAGATTTCAAAGTGTTTAGGCTTATGCATTTATCTGATTTTAGGAATGCTGCTTAAATTGTACTTTCCAGTAAGTTTATGTTGTTTTAGGAATTGGCTTGGGAATACATTTAGGTTGTTGAGGACCCAAGCAGTGTCCGACAGTGGAGAGTTGTCCAACAGTCACTCAGGCTCCTCCACATATAGTTTTATTAGTGGAGATATGACCAACGTTTTTTCTCCAGTCCACTGTTTGCATTGTGTATCCCAAACCTGTCAAGGGTGAAGCTCATGAGGATGCCACAGACCCCATATATGAGAATGTCACAAAGACACTATCAATATTTCATTTAAAAAATACAAAGAGAAAAAAATGTTATAGATTGCTATCTATGACAAATATTATTGCCATTCCCATGATGTGATCAAAGCATTTTTACTGTATTTTTTCAATTTTCTGTCTTTCCCAGTAAAATACTTTACAAATACAAAGAAAATAATAATCTGTTCCTTTTTTCTAAGAAAAACATTTAAAAACAGAAATTAGGTAGCGATGTGCTCGAAAATGCCATGGAATGATTGGGAACTTTCTGTAGATATCAATAAATATTTTCAGATCTGAAAAATATGGCATTTCTACAAGGTTTTAAAGTCAGTGTCACAAAACAACCATGTTAAGAGTGTCCGTTACGCGTCTGTTGCACTATATATGGGGTCAAAAGGGGTCATGTGGGGCCATATGGTGCTACTCATTTTGTTCTATTCCAAATGGTTGCTTAGCAACAGGCCCTTTTATTTGAGTATGTACCAAGCTTAGTGACCACTAGTGGCAGTGAGAAAAACCTACAAATTTTACAATGTATTTTCATGTTTATTATTTACCAAGAAAGAATTGTAGCTATGTCATGAAGTGTTATGAGCATGATCATGAAGATCATTAGAATTGATAAATAATCAGGAAAGACAAATTAATTTCTTACGATTTTTTCACTTTTATTTGTTGCAAACTCATGAGCTTCAGGCCAATGTTATTTATGCCCACACTCTGGAGGAATTCGTTAGGTCACACGATACAACTACACTGTGCAGCTAATGCATACCTGTACTACTGAATCCACTTTACACCAGTTACAGAGATTCAGTGACTAATACAACAGAGAGATGAATTGAATTTTGCTATATGAATTTCAGAAATTCACAAAATGGGTGTCAAAGCACCAGATGTGTCATTGTGGTGCAAAAGTACCAATGTCAAAGAGTAAATCTGCTTTATACCTTTTTGTGGACATTGTGTATACGTTTTGTTATATGAAACTATGCTTTAGGGTAATAATTCAACATTATATGACTCATCAATAACAGGGAACTGTCTGCAGAAAGCCTATATCAGCACACTGCTGCCAACTGGTGTATGTTTTAAATATATGTCTAAACACCTAGAAATTCAAATGTTTAAAAGCTAAACACCTAGGTTTCTTTCTGTTTAAGCTCTAAACATGATGCATGTTTAGGGTAACTGCTTAGGTGTTTAGAATAGAGAGAGAGGGAGAGAGAGAGAGAGAGAGGGAGGGAGAGAGGGAGAGAGAGGGAGAGAGAGACTCAGTCGTGCTCCATCTTCAAACACAGTGCTTCTTTACATATTAGTGAAAATTCCTCTCCCCTCCTTCTCAATGTTTAAACGGTCACATTATATCATATCTCTTCAGTCTACTGTCGATCAGCAAAATTAATTTCAACATGACATAACTCTGGCCATAAGACAGCATTTCTATTTTATTACAGAAATGGTCGTTAACCGAATGTTAAACTTGTTTCTAATGGTATTCATGAATTTGAATTAAAAGCTTTATTGACGTGCATCATGGGACATTTCTAACACAGTCCACAAATTATGTTTTATAATGTCAAATGATATTCATGTTAAAAGGATTGGATTATTTAAGTTGGAGAGGAGGAAAACTGCCGATATTTCTAGATCTAAACAATTAATCTAGAACAGATTGTTCTATATGATTATTTCAGGAATAGCTTGAAAAAGAAATGTTCACACTTATCTTCAAAAATGACATTACCAACTGGTTAGGTTGAACCTCTAAGAATATGAATATTGGTCAACGTAATACTCCCTATGACTGAAAATACTATGCATGGAAATTGGAATTCTACCATTGTCTTCACTTGTTGATTTTGTGAATTTTATGAATGGTCCTCCATGTGTAATTAGTGGTGATCCGTTACTCATGCAATCACAATATCCTCAGGTTCAACTGATTGAAAACAGGTAGACAACAATGGGACAACACTGTTCTATATAATTAATTATGTCTTTACTTCAAGAACTTCTATCAACATTGTTTGGCTGAAGCTATTGGACTGCTCACCTTCATGGTTGTGGAAAATAACAAAGCTTGGGGTGCAAAATAAAATTTCTCAAGTTAGTGCACAGGTTGAAACTCTACAATGGCGTGTACAAAGACAAAAGACTCATCCAGTTCCCACTGATGCATAGTTTATATGGAAGCCATGATGGACACAAGAAGAGACTATGTAGCTAACTTATGTTTGACATACACCTTGATTACATTGCTTCACACTTTCTGGTCTGATAAGCAGATGCCGTGTCATAGGGGGAATATTGCATGTTATGACGTACAATTTTATTATGCCATAAATCTTAACATATTATTGTAATAATGCATGAATATATGAGGCATTAATACATAGAACTCCATATGAGCGTTTATGCTCCACTGAAAACCAGCTATGTGAATATACATAAGTTGAATGTCCAAAGCCACCAACCTCATGGTCCACTGACCATGAAACAATAGTATATATAATTATCTGAGGACATTGCAACCGACCTAATGGTCCACTGAGCACAAACAATGGTGTATATAATGTTTAAAAGTGACTGCAACCGACTGTCACAGGTGGCTGAGCACCGCAGACCGCCGTCATGGGTGCCTGAGCACCAAAGACTGAACAATAGGTTACATAAGGGATGGCATTGTGAACTTCCAGTGGCTCTAGAGCTGCCCCACAGCCCCCCAGCTCAAATATAAAAGCAGATGGTTAAAATGAGCCTAAGATAAAGGCTCTACTTGCATCATTGAGAAAGTTATGCAATCAAGACTGTTTTGATCTCTGAATGTGCCACTGACAAAGGAACGTGAGTTACGCCCCCAGAAAGCAGGGAGTGGAAACTTGACATATTCACCTCTGCCATGCACAATTTGAAAGCTCTAGACACATAAAGGACCGAGTTACGGGCGTCGGAAGATGCGGTACCGAGTGGGACAATGGGGGCGCCTGGAGGCTCATGGGGGCGTCCTATTACCCCCATGGACATGAAAGACTCAGCACTAATGGACAAAGGGAGTGGCAGATGCTGGAGGGCCAAGCCAGGGGTAGGGTACGTATACCCTGTTGGGCACCTCTTGAAATCAGAATCATGAGAATCACCACAGCAGTAACATCTCCAGTCCAGCTCTCCTGCTACCTGCTATAGCTCTGCACAGGCATAGGACTACACCCCACTTGTGGCCAGAGGTTATCTTCTACCATCCATCCACCAGAGGGTAAAGTTACACATTTATATTATCCCTCTACACAGCAGGTCAGGAGCTAGGTTATGGGAACCCACCTAGAACCATACTGGACAGTGTATTATTATCATTACTACACAGGTGGAGTGGAACATTACCTTATATATACCCATATTATAATGACTGTGTGTGGAAATTACCTGTACATTAACATTTGTATTACTGATACATAACATGTCCTGCCTAAGCTGAATAAACCAGTGGTATCTGGAATAACACTAATAAGAGCTTGATATTCTTACTCTCTATAAGCAACTTGTCTTATGATATTTCTCATATGACAACTTGATCATGCACAAGCACTAGTATGACAATGTGTCTCCTCATCTTCAAGTATATGGCATTGATGATGGATTGTCACATTGTCATACATAATCGGCAAGGAGAGACCAAACTCAGGAAATGCCTTTGCCAGCCTTTACAGCAAACTGTCTATTCTATTTTTGCTCTTTTGTAGCAGAATACGAATTACTGTCAGGGGAGTAAGAGCAGTCTGGGGACTCGGACATCTTGAGTGGCCATTGAAGCAATAGAATTATCACAGTTCCATTTTTTTCTGATAAAGAACCCCAAAAGGCATTCACGTGTAGGATATAGAGGGTTCTTGAATTTTGGTAATGGACACAGGTTCAAGCTTCTCGACATAGTGCAGGATGCTGTGTAGTTCGGTAGGACTTCTTTGTTAAAATTGATTTTCTTTGTGCAGATTTGGAAAGCTTATGGGCATAAGAAACAGACAATTTTAAGGTCCAAATTTTTTCGGCCCCCGAACCCTTTTTTGAGCCCTTTTCAAAATGGCCGCCACTGAATGGACTTGGACTCATATCTCAGGAGGATTTTGTCTGATTTTGATGATCAGAGATCTGGATTGGGGTTTTTGAGGATGCTGCTTCATATTATGAGGAGTTCAGGCCAGTTTGGGCTATTCTACAAGGTCATTTGAGGAAGGTCAAGGTCATAATTACAATACACAGCGTTGTTTAAGGAGGATATTGCTTAACATAAAGATCAAACATAAAGATCAACATAATCAGGCAATGTCTTCCTTGAACAGGACTTGAACAGGTATTGTAATTATGACCTTGACCTTGCTCAAATGACATTGCAGATAACTTTAAATTTGTATGAAACCCTCATAATATGAAGCATCCTCAAGGTTCAGCACTAACCTGTTTCTTAGTACGCCCTTAGATTGAATGATAGTCCCTGGATCATGGGGTGTACTAAGAACTCAGTACACTGTTTTAAAAAAGCAAAATTCTCTAACTTCTTCATCAAAATGCATAATTTTAAAGTCACCTTAAGTACATGGGGTCTATATCTTATATATGCACTTTTTTACAGAACTAAAACCAGAATATTCTCTGAGAAATGGCTATATGTATAAATTTCCCCTTAGTCCTGGTATAGTAAAATCTATTTGCTAATTTTTTGTTAAATTTGCTAATAAATATGAACCCACAAGATTAGGGAACAGATAAGTGCCTACCAAATGACACTTTCATTTTAGCCAAGTGTTATTTAATAAGGGAGTAAATGTATCATTTAATGTAAATGTAAGTACAAAATAGTGGAGTGGTTTCACCATCCCACCTTTGACCCCAATAATGTATGCACAGGTAGGTGTCATGGTCCAGTGACCAAGGCTCTGATTGGCCCATACAACTGCAGAGGTGAGTGTCATGGTCGAGTGCACACACAAGTGTACTAAGATCCCAGTACATCCTAAGACTGTGCATGGTATCAGAATCTTAGTACAGACTAAAATCAGACTGTTGTACTATGATCCTGGTGTGTCCTAACAAGATATCCCCGTCCCCAACCTGGCAAGAACTCTAATTAGATGTAAAGATCATCCGAATCATTCCTGGAACAAGACTATGTATTGTAATTATGACCTTGGCCTTGATTAAATGACCTTGGCCTTGATCAAATGACCTTGTGCAGTACCTCCAATCAGTCTGAAACACTAATTTTCTGAATCAGCATCCTCAAAAAGACATGACGATCAGCAGAAACAAGCAATATACTCCTTAAACAATGCTTTGTATTGTAATTATGACCTTGACCTTGCTCAAATGACCTAGTACATTACCTCAAATTGATCTAAAACCCTCATCATATGAATCAGCATCCTCAAAACCCCCCATGTAGATCTAAGGATCATCAAAATCAGACAATATCCTCCTGAGATATGAGTCCAAGTCTATTTGGTGGTGGCCATTTTGAAAAGGGCCGGAAAATGGGGGTTCAGGGCCGGAAAAATTCGGACCCTAAAATTTTCTGTTTCTTATGCCTATTAGCTTTCCAAATCTGCTATAAGATCAATTTAACCAAAAGAAATCCTATGGGAGGCCTTTTTTGGACACAGCATTCTGCACTAATGTGGGGAAGTGCACTCTATGTGGGAGCAAGTACTTGTCATAGTCCCTGAACTACACGCAATGCTGGCTGCAATCTTCAGGTACTCTAGTGCCATTAGTTTACACCAAGTGGACCGACTTCAAACCACTGCTGAATTCCCTGAAATTTGCAGTGTTTATTTTTTTTATCAAAGTTGTATAAAATGACTCTTGTCGGACCTATTTCGTGAGACATAGAATCAGATAACCTGAAACAAACCGTTTGGTTTTCATTAAAAGCATTAATCAAAATATTGCATGTTGTAAAGTGTGAAAACACTCTGATAATCGAATATTCAATTATTTATTGTCCAGATGAGTGGAATATTATGAGGGCAAATGGTAGGTTTCCATTTGATTGCCCTAATAGGGCAAAAATAGGGCAAACTGAATGAGACTGTTGGACTCTAGGAGGCCGTTGCAAAAAAGTTGGGATTTCAATTCTCATTGTACATAGCTAGTGCACCTTCCAGTATCCAGCAACCCTCCAGCCTGAGAGACTGATTTCTACCTTATACTGTAATGGACTTGACTTGCTATGAATCAGACTGTGTTGTGAAAAGTTAGGGGAACTGGTTCCATGATTGGTTCCACCTGAATGCTTCCAATATCAGGCCGGCTGGGAATTGCACTTCTTACTTTGGAAGCATTCATCAATTCCCAAACTACTCCTGAACCATTTCTGTGACCAATAACCTTTGGCAACTAAATAGGGAATTGATTCCCTGAGGTCAGTCAGTTTCGTTTTGGGAATAGAACCTCCGACAGAAGCAATTCCCAATCTTTTCGCAACGCCCTCCTGACAGTTTTTGTCCTCAGCAGGATGTTTGGGCCACACCAGGCTCACTGATTTATGCACAGGTCAGCTTTAAAATGGGCAAACACTTTGGGCACAGATTGTTGGGCACCCCGAAGCAGGCATGGATTCAGTTCCAAAGCTGGTTGCCTTGATTGGGCTTAGTCCAGCATGTCACTAAATCAAGCCTTTAGTTACACCAGTGTGCCCCACATTGGGGGCCACACCGACTATGGTATGGGCCACGGTAGGGCAACAACTGGGAGGCATGTTTAATTGATTTCATTAATAATTCATAAGAAAGGACACTTTGAGTAGTTAATAGTAATTCATCTGCTGGAAATGTATGCTCCTACGATTACTTGATCAGTATTAATAACTTAGGGTCGTTTTTCCCGGTTGATGACAAAAAGGTGATCTTGATGAACTTATGTAATCATCAAAATATTACTTTTGTGCCTACAGGGAGCCCCGTAATGGAATACAAATCAATCTGGAATATTTTGTCTACAATCTTCTCGATCACAGGATTATAAAATAGGACATATTAGAATGTTCACCTTGTGAGTTTTGATGTTTCTGTGTTTGATAGTTGTTGCAGTGTAATGGTTTGTTCTATATATCGATTTGGGTAGCTCGCTTAATCACTATAAGCAACACACAACACGGGAGGTTCGGGTTGGGCAAAACCCTTAACTTTCCATCTGCTTGGATGGCCTTTATTGGTTCCTAAAAAGGACTATCACCATGTCTGGACTGGACAAGGTTCAGTCCCCTTCTGCCGATCGTCTGGCTCCTTAGTAGGAGCTGGATGCGAGGCATGGTGCTGTCCCCTCCCGTACCAAACGGGTATCGCGAAGCGACACCTGGTTGGCATAGAAGGAACAAGCACCACAAGCAAAACAAGATGGTCCGCACTAGTATATATATATATACAACAATGCCGGCCCCTACACCACTCCCCGTACACATTACCTAGGGTAGGCTTTACAATAGACTATTTTCAACCTTTGTATGATATAAAACAATTATTTACACAGGTAAGTCTAAGATATAGTAGTTAAAAAACTAATATAACAATAGAGTGGGCATTATTAATATTAATATTAACATCCATACTCCCTCTCTGCTGTACATAAATAGGCATAGTCACATATAAACCAAAGTAACTAAGTATAACTAGATAGGAAGTGGCACCTTATGTACCATCCACCTATATTATGATGTAACATTATTACAAAGTTATACTATTATTGACAAATCCTGTGGTCATGTCTTCCCACATTGTCACCGCCTCCAACTCGGTCTTGGCCGACTCGGGCAGCTCCAGGTCGCTTTCGCGCCCCAACTTGCTGCTCGAGTAAATCTGTGACCGCTTGGTTTGGACTCAACTGGTGGTGACAGTACCAGTTGTAGTCACAACTAAGGTGACAGCCGACGACCCGCTGGTAGTGACAGTGGGTGCTGCAGTAACCGGGGTAGCCATGGTGACTGCTGTGGTGGTAGGGGTCGGAGGCCTCGGCTGGCTTTTGTCCCCCTTCTTTGCAGAAGTAGGAGTGGGCTCAGCCGGACTCTCCTTCACCACCTTCTTCTCCTTCTTCGGGCTGTTTTGGGGCTTCAGGGCTGGAATCCGTCTTACCAGACTCCTTTTCTTTACCCCTAATACTCCTTCAGCTACTGGTGGTGGTATCAGTCTCCGAGGAATTACCCGACTTAAGCTGAGCCTACTTTTTATGCTGGGCTTGGCGAACAGCAGTCAGCTCCTTCTGCTGGGTGGCAAGCTCACAACGCTTTTCCTCCACAGCAGCTTGTTGACGGGCGATGTCTTCGTCCGAAACCGAACCGGCTGCCTCTGGGATGTTGGCACCGGGCTCACTCTCGGACTTGGATCTCTCGACCGCTATCCGGATATCTTCGGCCTAGAGGTCCGACTCAGTCAGGCATCTCTTTGGTGTGGGCTGGCGAACTAATTTCTTAGTTCGCCCTGTAGTGACAGACTGCCCCGTGATGGTAGAGTAAGTGTCCATGTCGGAATCCAACTCCCGCAACTGTGTGGTCCTCCAGGAAATCCCTTCAGATACCAACACAACTCCTCGTCTAACATCATGGCTCTGGCGAAAGGTTCCTCAGCCATGACACTGGCATGTTGTCTGCCAGCTAATTAGAACACGAGTCGATAACCTCAGACCTCAGCTCCCTCGCCATACCCAAACATTGAAGGGTGCATTGGGATGTAGGTTCCCCAGTTCGTGAAGACGATCCCAGCTTCCTCGTCAATGTGGGTGAGGCGTTCGGTCTTCGTCTTATATCCCGGAGGATACAATGGGATATTGGGGCGTTTCTTGGGTACTATCACCTCAGGCCTCCTCTGGGTTGGCTTGGGGGGTCAGTATCCATACTCCCTCTCTGCTGCTTTGCGTCCCTTCCAGGGTCTGAGCTTCCCTACATTGGTTTTCAATTCCCTACCAGTGCAGCAATCCTTCATTATCACCTTGGACTCTGAGACAATGCGTATAATCTTGAATGGACCCTCCCAAAGTGTCACGAGCTTAAATCTTTCGAGTGGCTCATAATACCTTAGCACTTTGTCCCCAAAATTAAAACGTATCATTTTAGTATTAGTGTCGTAACCCACCTTCTGCCATTTAGCATTCTTAAGTAGTTCATTTCGAACTACTTCGTATGCCTGTTTAAATCTGTCCCGGAGTGATTCCACAAAGAGCACAGTGCAAGGAGCTTCTGGATCAATTCCAACCACACTGTACACCAAGTCTGCGGGCATAATTATGTACTCACCGAACATCAAATGGTTTGGGGTACAATTGGTGGCTGCATGGAAGGTGTTATTGTAGGCCTGTACTACAAACTCACACTGTTCGCCCCAATCGTCCGGGTGGCTGTTTACCTTTTTAACTTGTATCAGAGTTCTGTTAAAACGTTCCACCTGGCCATCAGATGTGGCTGGTATGGGTTGGTTCCGGTCTTGCATATAGCTTGCACATTTCCTGCCATAACTCCGACTTGAACTCCCTACCTTGATCACTGTGCATCATAAGGGGTACCCCATAATGTAGCACCCAGCCTTTTACAAATGCCTTGGCACATGTAGCGGCCTTATGATTTGGTAAGGGAAACACCCGAGTATACTTTGTGTAATAGTCTGTCGCGACCATCATACATGTACATTCTCCTTAGGTGTCGTATTGAATCCACTTATGATGTCGATTGCTAACCGAGCAAATCTTACACCAAACAGCTCCTGAGAAAAGGGTAACTTGCCCAGGCCAGGTCCTGGCTTGTTTTTACAACAGTCGGGACAAGTTGCAATCCACCAAAGAAGGTCGCTTCTCATCCCTGGCCAGTAATAGCATCTTTGCAGACGTTCCATAGATCTTTTCTTCCCGAAATGGCCACTTTTTTGATGGCCATGGCAACATTACATGTTGTCCCTCCTCGTGGAAGTAGGAATCACAATTTGCAATAGCTTATTGCCAGTGGAAGTGGTTTTCCACCTGCACAATATGCCATCTCGGATATCTAGCTCGGTCCATTGAGCAATGAATCGCCTCGTCTCTCTGTCCTCCAGAGATAACATTGGCCTTACCGGCTTAATACCTTTCCGTAAGTATTCCAAGATGTGTGCAGTGGTGGGATCCGACTGTTGAAACTTCTTGATGCTCTCTGGAGACCAATAGAGAAAGCTACATACAGCCTCTTCCCAGGGGATCTTGGGGGTGGTATAGTTGTATACCAGCCCAGCAACCACAGCATTGTGGGCCCCGCAGTCCTCACAAGTGGCATTTTGGCACTTCTGGATTGGCCTTCTCGATAAGGCAAACACATTAATATTCTTGTCACCTGGACGGTGCTCAATCTGCTTATGCTCCAATTCGAACTCGGATAGGTGAGCTAACCATCTTCCATTTATCCCCTCGGTGTCCTTAAAATTAAGAAGCCATCTCAAAGACGAATGGTCGGTATGCAAAGTAAAGTCAGTCCCCCAAAGGAAATACTTATACGTCTTCATATACACCACTTTCGCCAGTAGTTTCCTTTTAGTGGTACAATAATTTGCTAGCGAATGTTACTAGCGAATGCTAATGGGACTTCAACTCTGTTCTGGACCTGAGAGAGTGCCGCCCCTATGGCATCATTGCTAGCATCGGTTTCTAGTATGAAAAGGCCCTCAGGTGTGGGATATTTCAATACTGGTGTGTTTCTAAACAAATCGTTTATGTTATTAAAAGATTTTTCTTGCTCACTGGTCCATGGAAAGGGTTCCTGAGCCCTACCGGGTGTCCAATGAGCTAAGCATTGCATAGGAAAGCTCAAGGCAGAGTAATTTGGTAAAAAATCACAGTAGTAGGAGCAAAATCCTAAAAATGATCTAACCTTCTTGGCACTCGAGGGTCTCTCCCGATTCTCCACAGCGTCTAGCTTCTCCAGGTCTGCACTTACCCCGAGTGGGGTAATTATCCTTCCTAAGTATGTTATTGTTTTCTTAAACAAATTACATTTCTTAGGCTTAAGTTTAAGGCCATTAGCTAGAATCCTTTCTAGGACCAGTTGTAGATTAGCATGGCATTCCTTGAATGACTTGCCGAACACAACAACTTCATCCAAGTAAGCCAAACACTTTTTCCACAACAAGTCGCTGAGCAGTGATTCCATCATAGCCTCGAACGTAGCTGGTGCATTACACAACACGAAGAGCAAGACGTTATACTCGAACAATCTCAAATGGCTAGAGAATGCGGTTTTCTCTATGACTTTTGGGTGCGTCGGTATTTGCCAATACCCGGATGGTAGATCCAGAGTGCAGAACCATTAGTTCCCACCCAAGCTATCTAATGTCTCATCTATTCTTGGTAGGGGATACAAGTTTTTATTTGTCATTCCGTTCAGTTTTCGGTAATCGACACAAAAATGAATAGTACCGTCTTTCTTTGTGGTCATACATACAGGACTGGACCAGGGGCTCGTGCTTGCCACGATTACCCCCAGCTCCAGTTGCTTTTGTATTTCCTGTTCGCATATTAACTTCTTCTTTAGAGGAAGTCTGCGATACAGAATTTTGAAAGGTCTTTTGTCGCCCACATCAATAGTGTGTAACACCTTATCGGTCCTATCGGTCCTCCATCTGTACCGAAGGCATTCTTATACCTTAGGAGGAGTTCCCCTAGTTGCCGTTCATCTTCCGTATCATTTAAATCTGATTTAGCTATCAGTTTCTAAAATTCTTTATCCAAAGGATGCTTACTAACAGAGTTTAATGGTTTCTTGAACTTGGCTTCGGCGACGTGTTCCACTGAACTCATCACCCCTACGCCGTCACCTCGTTTCAAGCAAATCACTTAACCAGTTCGGTTAGTCATGGGTAATACAGACCATGCTGCATTTGCCACTAACGTGTCCACTGAGTCCAACCCGATGATCGATAAGTGTATCATGTCGGGTTCAAAAACTCCCATCTCACCCTTCTGGCCCATTGATCCGCCACATAGGATATCACAAGTGGTACCCAGAGGGATTTTCACCGTATGTATAACCGAAGCTCCTGAAGACACTTGTCTCAATACGCACTGTACATGCAAGCCATAGGGTTTACGGATGCTCATCATTCTATCCCTCGGATCCAACATGGCCCCATATAGGCTTGCAAAATCCAACCCGAGGATTCCATCGTCACTAACCTCTGCTATAGTGGGCGAAACAACAAATTCTTTGCCCCCAATAAGATTAGGCATAAAAGTCCTCCCAAATGTCCTCATACTGCTTCCGTCTGCCTTGCAAGCATTTATCCCCGTTTTGAGGTTTAAAGACTGCTGGCCATCGAGTCGAAGAACCTTTTGGACACACAGGAATGGCTAGCTCCAATATCCACCAAGAATTTCCCTACCCGACCTTCCACAGATACGGGTATATACCACAGTCTCCCTCCCAATGGGAATGGGTTGCTGGTAAACTGATGAAAGTCTCCAGAACTACCAAGATTCAATCCGAGTCCTTTTAAAAACTCCAGACAAGGATGACTTGGGGGAAGGCGTGTCCCACACACTGGGATCCACTCATTAATCCATCCTTCCTCTCCCCCAGTGTGGCCATTCGCCCGATCGTCTCCTCCAACACACATATGCGACCCATCCTAACAAAGTGGTACTGAAGTCGCACATTTAGAAGCCTAGATATAGGCTTCTCAAGTGGTATAGTGTCAAAAATATTAGATTTTTTAAAATTGATATTTTAGCATTTTTCATACCTATGGGTAGATATCTTTCAGAATCCTTGCCTACTAAATTGAATTTAAGCCCCAAATGCTTAGAAGACATAGCTATAGTTTTCTTAGTTATATAGAATTACATGGGAATTATATAGGATTCATAAATTATTATATGTTTAAAATGTCAATTATCTCAGTTTAAATGATTTTTAATTCATCCAACTAAATTTACCGACGGAAGTTCCTTAGAGGACCACCTGGTTCAAATATGCAAGTGTTATATACAAAATGAAAGCTCTTGATGAGCTGTAAATGAATATGCCAATAACTAAACATTTTGTATGTGCAACTTCCGTACCATTTTGTAAGGATGGGTTACATATCTGCACTAGGGTCCCTGACCTCCAGGAATTCTTCCACCGGCTTACCCCGGTAACGTTTTGGCATTCTTTTCTAGATAGGGTTATACCCAATGCCGTGGATACAACCCCCTCTAATTTTCCACAATATCTGCTGCCACTGCATCTTGCAGACTTGCTTCGGATTCGTCTTTGGCTTCATAATAAGCCACCATGACTGGCTTTGCAGCAGTACATTCCGGTGAATAGTGGCCCATCTTCTGGCACCTAAAACATTTTACCATTCGGCGATCCACTCTGGGTCTAGACCGGCTGGCTTGTAATGCTTCAGTTATCTTTTTGCACATCTCTTCCATTACCTTTGTCATGTCTTGTGACTGACCACTCGCTTTCGAAGCGCTATTGGTTGGCTTTGTTGTCTTGCCATTAGCTCTGGGTACACTCGAAGTCTCAGGTACTGCTTTCGGATCCTTCGACTTTTTAAACACCTTCCTAGGAATATATTTCCTACCGGAAGTGTTTCTTCTTAATTGCATTGCGCAGAATGTACCATCCTCCTACTCAATGTCAATTGATTCAAAATCGTCCGAGGTGTTCGTCTCCTCGGGTCGATGCAGCGCAGCCGATATGGTGGGGTATCCTGACACATTAGGAACATCCCCGGCTCACATGGTTCGTTTCTTCACAGCCATATCTATTCCATTAAATATGCCGTGCAACATGGACCCCTCCTTACAGGCATCTCTTCCAGCTATCTGCTCATCTCGGTCTCTCAACCTTTTGACGAATTGAGTTATCAAATCATCCATACACCAGTCCTGGTTTTCTGGTCCAGGTCTGGCCTTACTTAGTAGGGGGTGGAGCTCAATATCATAAGCTCTAAACACTTCCGAAGGTTTCTGGGTTCGCTTTCTAAAACAAACCATTGGATCCTCCTTGACCATGTTACACAACAGCCCACTTGCAGTTTCTACTGACTGCTCAAAACTTCCTACTAGGCCGTACCACGTGCGCAATTGCTCCATGGCCATGCGAAGAGGGCCACCCTTCAGTCATCTAACTGATGTGGCTTCGCCTGGTATAGTGTCCACCCATTACAATTCATCACGTCAATAAAGTCTTCAAAACCATTCCTTCCACGGTCGGGTACCATCGTACTCTTTCGGAATGACGGCTACCCTTCTGGCTGAGTTGTGAGCATATGTCAATCTACCACACCGTTGTTTCCTCCATTCACCTTGGTTTTATTCAAGGTTTGATTGCCTCCCAGTCCGCCTAAACTAGGTGGTGGTGGTGCTTGACTATAGCCCCACTGTGACTGTCCAGCCCCTGTGTTTCCACCTCCACTGTTTCCATTTAGGGTAGTACCCAAGGTACCACTGGCCCCTTGACTGCTCGTATAGGCAGTGCCATTCTGTCCATTAGCATTAGGCATGCCACCTGCTTGGCTTTGCTGGCCTCCACTCTGCATATTTTGCGAAGTACCTGGGTTGCCAGCCTCCAATCCGATTTTTTCCGTCTGGTGTACATTTATGTGGAACCTGCCAGTCTCGGCGTTTGCATCCAAATTGTCTCTTTGAACGAAGTCCGGATCCAAATTATGGATGATCAGAACTTCGCTGATACGGACTCTACTAGCCCTGCCATTTGGATCCTGGGTTCTAACATAGACCCCTTCTTGATCCACATTATGAGTGACATTATCATTTACAAATGGTTGTATGCATTCATAGGCTGTATCAGCATTGAACAGGTACCGAAGTCACCCTGTTTAAAGAAGGTCCGATCTGGGCTCGGGTCAGAGCCCACTGGAAGGGGGTTTATTTTCTTCTTTTCCTGCAATTAGCTTTCTATACCAGACTTGTTTAGAGTCAGAGTTGCAACATCAGTTGTCAGGTTCCTCTGTTCCTCTCGTAACTGAGCGTTTTCAGATCAGATTCAGATCGAATCTTTTCATTGTCTTCAACTCCTCAGTTTCATTCTAATTGAGCAGCCTGTGCTTCTCTTTTCAAAGTATCCTTTAATATTTGATACTTCTCACTCTTTTCCTTCTCAGATCTTTGATACTCAGTAGTTTCCCTATGGATCTTGTCTTGCTCAGTGACTAGCTTAGATTCTGTCTCGGCTTTGCGTAATTGAAGTCTCTTCAACTTCTCTTCCATCGCACTTAACTCGGACTGTAGTCTATTTACATCCCGAGCTTTAGCGATGGGCTATCACAGGCGGAGGGGAAAGAGGGGTTTTATGTGCTAAAGTTGGTTCTTAAAGGGAAGCTATAATACAGTCCAACTCGGGTTTCCACCAGTTATGATTTATCTCCTTCCAATCTCCACTCGCTATTAAAAAATGTCTATTTGGGGAATGTTATCTAGCCTAGCGTCAAGTGATAAAGCTGTGTTTAAATCCCACAGCCCATTTGGAAAGAAAACACAATTGGGTCCAGCATTGATTTCACATTTCAATTTGATAACCATAAGAACCCATCTTTAATCACGAAGATCCTAATAAACCATGCCCAGTCAATTTTCAGAACCAATCATGCCAAAGTACATAAATCTCAGATAATAATGCCACCACTTTTCATCAATAATGTCATATAACCAATCAAGGGTATTAGTAATTTCCATCGCCGCCAAGTGTCTTTAATTTACACAATCATAAAATATTTATAAATTTCATAACCACCAAGTGTCTCCAAAGTCCATGACTACGAAATATCGCCAAATTCCATAATAAAAATCACAGGGTGTTATCAGATTCCATAATTAAGCACTAAGCTTGAAGAACTCGCATCTTCTCTTCCTCAGCTTTCGACGTCTGGCCGCGCTCCACCCCCAAACCAATTGGTCACGGCACCAGTGTAATGTAACGGTTCATTCTACATATTGATTTGTGTAGCTCTTAGGCTCGCTTAATCATTATAAGCAACACACAACAGGAGAGGTTCTGGTTGGGCAAAGCCCTAACTTTCCAGCTGCTTGGATGGCCTTTATTGGTTCCTAAGAAGGACTATCACCATGTCTGTACTGGAAGAGGTTCAGTCCCCTTCTGCCGATCGTCTGGCTCCTTAATAGGAGCTGGATGCGAGGCATGGTGCTGCCCCCTCTCGTACCAAACGGGTATCATGAAGCAACACCTGGTTGGCATAGAAGGAACAAGCAACACACGAGCACATCTCTCGGATGATCCGCACTAGTATATATACAACGATGCCGGCCCCTACAGCAGAAAGAATTCTCAAATCTTAGTCCATATTTTTCGGAGGTCCATCTAGTGGGGGAAATATACCCCTATATCTACCCCGTTCCTTTGTACATATAGTAGTCATTTTTCAAAAATCTGTAGAAAAGAAAGTAGCTTGGGACCCCCTACTTTTCTTTTCATATTTTTATTTTAGATGTTTTTTTTGTAACTCTGGTAGAAAAAATGAAGAAAATCTAGGATCTATGATTCAATGGTAGCAATCCACCTTAAAAGATGACAGGGTCCTCTGCCCAGTCATCAGCAAAAAGATGAATAAAGGTCAGCAATACAGGGTACCTTTTGAAACTGTACATTTTCCGTGTGGCTGACCATAAGGTACAGCAGGAGAATTTGTAAATGTATACATGGGAAAATTCTGCTCCTTTTTAGCATTAAGACATTACACCCAGATTTCTATCAGACAGGATATTTCAGATCTGCATCACTCTTACAGCTCTACAGATTCGGCCTTCACCCTGGTGCTGTGATGATAAAAGAAAGAACCAAAGCCTTTGTTGTGTTTATGAGAAGTATTGGAATGGGAAATCAAACTTCCAATATTCATTTCGTGCACCAAGATCATATCAAGATCAGAGTACAAAGCGCACACGTGCACCGCCAGTGGCAGTGCTGGAGATGCTTTCGGCCTGCCGATGACGAAACTGAAGATGAAGCTGGTCACATCCGACTCCCCAATGCAATCTCCCTATGCTAATAGGGACACTTGTATGGCTACCCGCTGGCATACCTCTGCTGGAAGAAGGGCTGGCATTGCATGGAGGGAATGTAGTTTGTATCTGGAGCACCAGGGGGTCCCCAACAGTATCCAAAGTGGATGATGAATGACATGAGTGGCATCTTGGGAATAGGGTAATTCGCCCCTGACTCAACCACTAGGCATGTTGGTACCTTTAGTCGACCATCAGCGCTTATTTCAAGTTATTTTCACAATAAACTAGGATTGTTAGTGTCAGGTGAAGGGTATCTATATTGTAGTTGATGGTGCAAAATCAACTGATAGTCATATATGATACATGTATCTGAAAGACGATAACCCAAGGTGGTTGACTCAAGGTACCAACATGCCTAGTGGTCGAGTCAGGGGTGAGTTACCCTATACCAGGCGAGTTAACTTAAGAGGCAAGAACTATACCCATTAGAAAATGATCCTGGGGCTCTTGCTCTCAATTTCTTGAGCTAAGACATTATCATGAATGGCTTAAATCCAACCATCTATAACAAAACCATGGAAGACAGCCCTGTTGCAATCTGTGCATATTACCTATGTGTATAGAAGACCTCTTAGCCTCAGTCTAAAGTGCTCGTCCTTCTATACTAACTAATCTAGTCAATTAAGGACATTGACTGGCCAACCAATGATTTCATCATATAGATCAGTAGTTGTATATGAAGATATGGATGGTGCTGTTCATTTACAATTCACCTAACTTTAGAAGCTATTCTAAAATTAAAATCAGCCATGGTACCCATTCTTTGTGATATTGCACATGCTCCATGTTTAATCCCCATTTATATATAACCGTGGTCAAGTAGATTACCATAGTGGCCTGTTTATGCACTCAGACACTTACATATTCCAATACCACTTTATACCATGGCATGAATACAGAGGTCCAGAAAATTCTCTCTCTTCAAGTCTTGGTCGGTGAGAGCTCCAAACCATTCAGCTTTACCCGCCTGTCTTTGTACACCAAGATATGGAGAAGGCCGACAGAAGGAATCACCAAGTCCCATCACACCTCTGTGTTAGTGATCACAGTACATAGCTCTCCACTCTGAATAATACATCTTCATATAATATAATCATAATATTCAATCTAATAGGGGTCCCATACTCCCAAGCCCCCCCCCCCAGAAGGATGGTGCCAAGAGGTGTCTTAATTCACACACATTTCTAACGCCTCAGTTTATTGACATTTGGTGCAAATATTAATATTAAGAAAGAAATCGATTTCCCTCCCGCTTTGCAGAATGACTGGTAGTGTTAATGCAGTGCATTTTGAATTATTATGAATATGACATTTACAGGAGATGTGTTAACAATGCCTTTTCTTATCACCATGTTGTGTTTAGGCCAAAAAAAAAGGTGTGTTTCCAGTTACATGAACTGAAATGGTAGGGTCTGTAGGTCGGATTTTTTTATAGGCATGTTATATAATTATCAAATAAAGGTAATTTCAATGCACATGTTTTACGTGAGGATGGGTCCCTGGTGCACCTTATAGGATGTGGAAAAGTTGAGAAAAAATCCCCCCAAAACGTCTCCTGAATTAGAGGTTTCAGGCAATTGGGGTATGCCATATAGCTTTGCATACATTTTTATTTCTAATTTCGAAATGTTGGGGGCAGCTAGGGGTGCGCCATGGATACCTTTCTCTTTTGGGATAAGTCATTTATTACCAGTGGGGAGGGGGCGGGTGTTGATGAAAAAAAAATCGTATACATGAAAAACATGTGGTGAATACTAGTTGTTGAATCGCCCATATAAAGTTTTGCCCCCTTACCCCACTGTCATTTTTGTTGTGTTTTTGCCCCGCCCTCACCGTGGAGATCTTTTCAAAATGCCCATCCCCCTGACTGCTGCAACCTTGGGAAGGCCTTATTGTTCTGAAAAACAAAAAAAAAATCGGCCCTGTTTAACTAGGGTTGGTCGGGTAACTGAAAACAACATTTTTTTTTGGTCTTAGCGTTATTTGTCTTCTCGTGTTTCCCCCCCCCCCCCCGCTCTATCGTTAAAAACACTATACCCAGCAAATTGCCTCGTCAACCTGTGTGAAGTGGCTCACACATTCGCTAGATGGAAAACGACGTCATTATAGCACAAGATCACCAGGAATAGCAATTGCTATGCCATGTGAGTCTAACACACAGTGGTGAAAGATGACGGAATGAGTTATCACTCAAAAAGAAGTCACCATTGATGACCAATCATGGTGACAGATGACAACAATTTGCTGGGTAGCATTCTTTTTAGTAAATTACATGGGCTGATCGTTTTTGTGTATCACTCAAGAATGTATATGGGTGAGATCTACTAGGCACGTATACAATTGCCATTTTTCACACTTTTCCATCTATACCCATTAGTTTATTCATATACACTTTTTACTGTCGGATGGACATTTGTCGTTCCAACAGTAAAGGTACAGTTTTTCAAAATCTCAAAATAACACATCTAAATGCATGTTTTATGTTTCAAATCAAGTGTAGTCATCCCTTGAACAATGTTAGATAGCAAATGCACCAGTGTTCCCCTATAGGCGTGGTTATCACTCTCTAATGAGAAAAAAAGTGTTCATCCGACATTTTTAATTTGGATATTATATTACTTGCACCGCCTTGTCCCTGACGGTTAATTTCATCAAGTCCATCTGTGCCCTTCACAATCGAAAGAGACTATATAATTATTATAGGTAGGGAAACTACCAAGCTACCTTATAGTTTTGACTAATTTGATACTAATTTCTCAAATTCTCATGATTGTTTTGTAAGTTATAAAAAGTCTGTAAATCTGTATAATACACTGTAGAAAATATCAGTCTCATTTAACCGACACACTGCTATATGTAGTATTTACAATTTACCCGTCCCTACATCATTTGCTAATAATTAGCAATGGTGTATTCCGCGTTAGCGGATTCTTTAGTGGGCTGACCCCTGCTGAAGCCGATACTTTACGATATAAGGACAGATAACAGAAAGCTGATGGGTATCAGGTGTTACGTAATGCACTCTGAAAAGTCTGCAATGAATGAGAGGAATATTATCATTGGTTAATAATGTACCACGCTAGGTAGGAATATTGCATCATGATATATGTTCAGTCCGGCCATATCCTGTCATAGAAGCAAAGAGGATGTTCTGTCTAATACATAGCTTACCTGCATTTAATAGTGGATGGCATCCAACAGCGAAAATATGGGAAAATGTCAAAAAGCAGTAAAAATGAAACAGCTCAGCATGACAGGAGAGAACTATTTTATATGAAAAACCATTCCATAAATATGCAAAGCTTCCAGCGAAACATGTTGATGCTCATGAATGACAAGTATGCAGAATAAAACAGGATCTTTAGTTCAGGCTGAAACAGCCATTAGGTAAAATACTGTTAAAATGGTAGACAACTCGGCTGATATAGATCTGTACATGTAATTCTATATTGGTCGTATGTGATTTGCTATTGCCTATTTCTTACTGGAGGGCCAGATCACCAGTTTCAAACACGACCACAATCATATTTTACATCAGTACTGGGGGACTGCTGTAGAGATTCTAACCCAACTATATGAGTCTCGTGGATTAAAATTTAAATCAGTTTCTGGTTTGGCAGTGAATCTAAAGCAGAGGTCAGAAAAGAAATAAAGAACCGCATGCGCACCTGATACTTCCTGCCCTGCGTGCAAAGTGAAGTGGGGAGGGGGGTCTTTTTACCAGAAAAGGTAGAGACTCCCTTTATCCCCAAATGCCTTCCCTGGTTGTGTTCTTACCAAGGGAATATGACGTACAAGAGATAGAAAACTAGAAAGACCCACCACTTTGACCAAGTCTGCATTGCATGATGTCCCTGAGGTATGCAGTGATGTGATGCCTTTGCCTATATCTGCATTATCCCTTTTGTTGTTAGAGGGTTAGGGTTAATAGCGAGATGAGGCAGCAAGAGGACAGTTGTTAATATTATTATAAAGCACCCGAAACTGGCTCTATAATCATGGCAGGTTTTCAAGATAGAGTCTGACCCCGCACCAATGCTGATTTTTGGTTGTTGCTTACTATTTATCCAAATCATCGACTATATAGATATGACTATCAGATAAGGGGCAATTGTATATAGCAATCTTTACAGTATCGCACTTCTTGGTATCACAGTTTAACTGTGATACCAAGGACAGGCAGCAAGGACACAGACATGCAGGGATAAAAATAGGGCCCAATGCCAAAAAGTGGATGTGCATGCACGTATGCTGTATAACCTTTTCATATCTTTTTCCCAACCTTTCCAAGTCCCAGCTAGCTATTCGTATATATAGCATCAGTGTTACTTACCCCTATATATTTGTAGGCACTATTCCTAGATGTTCTATATGATACATATTAGTGTAGGGTATCCTTGTTACCAACCTTGCACAATACAGAATGAGCTCTTCCTGGAACCAGCAGCTGAGCAGGTGATCAACATCACCTACAACCACCCCGAGCTGTTGCTCACCACAGACACTATATATATGCTTTGACCCTCATGTCAGGGTCAGCTTCAACTCCTAGATTCACTCCCAGTGCTTGCCACTGTCCTTCTTGGTATCAGAATAAATGAATAGGTCATTAGTGGCTGAGCAGAATATGAAAAGGTTACCCTTCATCATGTGCATGGATATCGGCTATATATCCCAATCAACCTGGACGTTCTTGTTCATTGTGCTAGTTCCCTGGGTAGATCTGTTCATGACTTTACATAAGCCCTCTTTAACTTTGAAAATGATCCACTCTAAGATGAGCCTTCGTATATATATATATATATATATATATATATATATATATATATATATATATATATATATATATATATATATATGCCATCTAAGCGCCGTTGGTTCAGATCAGTGCAGTTCCAAGGAAGATGGATTCTAATCATAATTACGAATTTAAGACTCTTTTATTCAAAACAAAGATGGCAATCGGAAAAAAACCATGTGTGCATGATTCTTCACAGTGTGTGCTAGACAGGGGTTAGTTACATTAACTTAGTACTATAATACTGGCTGAAATCAAAGCCGTAGCCTAGGTGTTACTCATGGATCTTTCTACTTTTTTTTCTATCAAAATAATGGTGCACGTTATTCACTTGTTCACCTTGAACACGCACCCTATGGTGGTAGAATAACGTACTCGGTGCCCTTAACCTGGGCTTTGCTGATGTTTGCTCATACTACTTACAGTCAGTTCCCCCGAGAGTCAGCATGAGGGTGTCGCTCCTATTGTAAAAGGAGCTGTGAGTATGTGCCCTCTTTTCTAAACAAGTCGTGCACTGCTTCACCAAAGTACTTGCACTCACCACATCAGTCTGAAAAGTCACCTGCCTTGTTTAAAACCGAGAACTGCACTATCAGGTACCTACTCATGTCACACAATCTATAATATATTATACTGACTGACTTCTCCCAACTAGGTACCTACTCAAATCCCCCTTTTTTAGCACCATACTTGAATGACCACTTGTGAGCAACAAAAGGGATAAGTTAGAGCTACATGAAAAGAAAGGACTGGGAACAACGGCATTTTTAGCCAGCTCTTCCTTTTACTATAGGAGCAACACTCTCCAGAGCGTTTAGCATAAACCTTCATTATTCCAATACAATTACTCGTTTTGAGGATAATTGACCTAGAAGAGGTCTTTAAGATAGGATGGCTGATATGTACAATCTACACAGCTTCCAATGATCTCCCGCCCATACAAAAAAAAGAAACCAGGCACTATCCTCCTATGACATACCCATTGGTTTGAGAATTTGCATTCAGACTGCCAAGAATTTGAAGTGAGCTCATTTTATTGTCGGCTAGATCTACATATAATACTATCTGTACAGCATAATAAAAAGGCAAGCATAACAAAATATAAAAGCCAGACAGATAGACAGACATATCATACCACTTCCTAACTCCCACCGGTCAATTCTTTAGTCTGACAGGAACCTGGTAGTCCTAATGGAAATGCATCTAGTGAGACTTGGTATAATATATAAAGGCGTACTTTGTTGTATGTGAAACGGATTATGACTGAACGAGATCTATTGATACCTATGGTTAAAAGCTCCTTAATCTAGAATTCAATCAAATAATAATCATGACTAGGAGTCTGAAGGAATTTTCTTTTATCTCTCATATCTATATGAATAATTGCCAACAACTAAGAATCCTTCTATAGGTTATCATTCTTTGCCAGATTACTTTTACCCCCAGACTCCCGATTGTTGGCTCTGGAGGGTGTTGCTCCTATTGTAAAAAGAGCTGTGAGTATGTGCCCTCTTTTCTAAACAAGTCATGCACTGCTTCACCTAAGTACTTGCACTCACCACATTCGTCTAAAAATTCACCTGCCTTGTTTAAAATAAAGAGAGCTGCACTACCAGGTACCTACTCATGTCACACGCTCTATAGTTTATTATACTGACTGACTTCTCCCAACTAGGTACCTACTCAAATCCCCCTTTTTTAGCAAGGTACTTGAATGACCACTTGGGAGCAACAAAAGGGACAAGTTATAGCTACATGAAAAGAAAGGACTGGAAACAAGGGCATTTTTAGCCAGCTCTTCCTTTTGCTATAGGAGCAACACCCTACTGCACATGCAGTACAGCCACAGTTTTATTCGTTATGCTGCTCTTCTTGATGCTGCCTAGAATCAAACCTTTCTTAATTTCAGCTATTGGAACCTCTGCGTTTTAGTAAATGTGCCTATATATACACCGATCGCTCTTCACTCCCCTCCTTAGTATTCCAAACTCAGCACCTTGATGTGCTATATGACTAGCTCCACTCTGTCAGGATTAGGATATTGACTGAGGACAGACCCTTGGACTTAGGGTACAGCCATAAGGGCTACTGCATATAATACAAAATGACAGACTTCATCGACTTGGTCAATTAGATTTATATATCTGTATTTCCGGCTTGAACTGACCCAGTGTGGTGTTTCACAAGCAGGAGATACTAACAGTCATAAAACAGCCATAAAACATCCCTTTCTAAAATCAAAGTATGACTATTGCAAAGATACCGTCATTCTTATCTTGATCCACTCCTTTTGAGAAATATATTTGAATATAATAATGACCTTTATAGAAATACCTGCTATTGTAAGTCGACGGCCAGTCTTAACATCTAGTTATGACTGGTTGTAGATGTTGTCAACTTGTGATACACCCCACTGGGGTGGGGCTTCTCTTTCAATGTAGGTGTAAATTAAGTTCTAACGATCTGGAGATCTCACGGGAGAGATATATGCTGCTGTTAGACATTTCTCAAAAATACTGGTCTCTATTGACATCCACATAGGATTTGTTAGAGTGACCATACCACTGCAAACACTAATGTAGACCACTATGAGTAGCACACAGTGGGTTTACTCATGGAAGCGAGTTCGGCGCCCTGGCCATTTGGCCACTCCCCACTTGTCATAATGCTAAAGAAGGTGTTCTTTCAGAGGTCTGATTGACTAGTTATACTCCATTTAGTAGAGGAGCAACAGTAATTCCGTAGGAATTTTGTGTTTATGGAAGTTTTTCAGGTGGAATCTATGGTTTGAAGGGTGCTGAAAAAGATAAGATACTGCTCCAATTTTAATTTTTAGATTTTGACCTATTATTAGGCTAATTATGTAAATTACAGTAATTACACCTTCCTGAGACATTCTTTTCCACACAGATGGGAATATCATCTATATAACAGCACCTACCCCCACTCAATCTGCTACAGGGAATCTGGAGGTGTTGTTTATTTTTTGCTATTAGCAATGGTTGCCTAGCAACAGGATAATTTTCCCATAGCAGAAGTGACAATTACAGCAGCAATGCATGGGGAAGTGAGATATTGAATTTGCATTGTGCCTAGGTGAGATAATCATGACATGCACATCCTCCAGTGTCCAGAGGTTGCCTAGCAACAGAATTATTCTACCTAGCAACAGATATATTGCATAGTAACTGACACTCAATGTTTCCTTCTTGACTACAACTTCTTTCTCATCCCATGGACACTATTTAGAGGTGCTCTGGGATTCAAATTTCATGTTCTATATCAACAGAATTAGCCAACTAGCAGAAGGATTGTAGGCTTTGTGGTAGACACGAATAACTAACAATGCTTATTCTTTCATTTACACATGGCAGTGGTACCAAAGAAAGTACCAATACAGTATTTGCAAGTTAAGAATGATATTTTCAATGTGTTTTGGTGAGATATTATGAAACACACAATTATCAGTGTGTAGAGGGTTCCCAGCAAGAGAGAAATTGTGCCTAGCAACATAGATATTGTATGATAACTATCACTCAATGTCTCCTTCATCCTCTGTCTTTCTCTGATTTGACCAATTTCACCAAACTCATTCATCAGTGTTCAAACAATACTACATAAGAATATTATACATGTGGAAAAACTACATAAGATTAGTACAGAAGTGTTCTTAAGCAAGCCCATCTGAGGGTCCTGAATTGTAGGGTGTACGGGATATAACAGGATTACAGGATTTTGGGCACATGTCCTCTTTTTGATCCAATACTATGATAATCTACCTGGAATTATGTCAATGAATATTGATTGTCATGAAGAAAATGCACAAATGTGACTCAGCATTACAAAACCATTTGAAAGTCACACCTTGATGTTATTGAGATACAGTTGCATTACTCTATATATATCAGTGCAGAGTGCAGAAGGTGACTGGACCTCATTCAGTTAATATGCATTGTCTGAGCCTTTTCCTACTATTGATACAAAGAGTCTGTATTCCTTGGAAGAAAGCTTACATTCATTTTGCTCTGACCCGAAATCCTGAGCCCTTGGCCACCCAGCCAGTAGTCTTGTATATCGTTTTGTCTAATATTCTACTAGGCAAAATGGAAAATTGTAGAGAAATCTAGAAAAATCACTGGCCTAAAGCCAAAATTACTCACCATTGGCTACTGGGACAGTGTTAGTGTCTACACTTGAACCTTGTTGAGTTAAATTGTTCTCCTTCAAGGCCCCAGCCAATTCAGTAACTGACTGATGCTGTTTTATCCCTAACATAAGCCACAACTCCATACTTTAAGTATATTGGATTATGCCAAAGTCAGCGTGTTTCATATATCCATATATTAAATTTAGACTAAATGGAGAAAGCCTTGCAGAGATGTCACCTTGACAGCCCCCTCCCCTTCCCATAACTTTTATATATATATACACCCATGTACATGTAGCTATCTGTTGTCACCATGACATTTTCACAACCTTTTGGTCCTCCCTTTTCAATCTCTACTGCATATTATGGCAAGGAGGGGGGATGTCTTGTGGTAACACATCAGAAAGACTTTCCCCGACCCTTCTTGATCCACACTCATAGACATAGACTGACTGGGGGAATGCCTCATGGCATATCAATTACATCTTTATATGATAAGCAATAGGTGTCATTCCCACAATTATGTTGCTGCCAAACATGAATTGTTATATATAGAACATAAGAAATTGCATCTCATAGTGACTGTCAATAGTGTTTATTGGACGAGAAAGAAAACTACAGTAGAAAAGGAAACATTGAGTACCATTTGCTATGCAATATCTTTTTTGCTAGGCAGAAAGACTATGTTGCTTGGCAACCTCTGCAAACTGATTTGTACATTTCATGATATCACACCTAAGAAAAATGCAAAATCCCATATCTAACTTATCTATATATGTATTGCTACTTCTATGGGATGAGAAAGAAGCTGTAGCCAAAAAAGAGACATTGAGGGCCAGTCTCTATGCAATATCTCTGTTGCTATGTAGAATAATTCTGTTGCTAGGCAACCTCTGGACACTGAAGGATGTGCATATCATGATTATCTCAGCTAGGCACAATGCAAAATCCCACATCTAACTTCACCATGCATTACTACTGTAATTGACACTTCTGCTATGGGAAAATCACAGAATTATCCTGTTGCTAGGCAACCGTTGCTAATAGCAAAAAATAGACAACACCATTAGATTCCCTGTAGGTGATTCAGTGGGGATAGGTGCTGTTAGATTGATGATATTCCCATCTGTGTGGAAAAGAATGTCTCAGGAAGGTGTAATTACAGTAATTTACATAATTAGCCTAAAAATAGGTTAAAATCAAAATATAAAAATTGGAGCGGTATCCTATCTTTTTCAGCACCCTTCAAACCATAGATTCCACCTGAGAAACTACCATAAACACAAAATTCCTACGGAAGGTACTTTTCTTTACTGTTGCTCCTCTACTAATTGTTTGTTTTATGGCATACATGCTTGAAAAGATACATTCTTCTTCTAACTATATCTGTATCATACAGTGGTTATCATATTTTTCTCATTTGCTAATAGCCCAATTACTTATCAATGATGATGAGAAAACACCTTGTGTGTGCTCTCTCAAAATTGCATTCAGGGGAGACATGGACAGTTCCTATGGGTCAACAGTTGGTCTAGTATCAGTATATCAGGATGAAATCATTTGGGCTATGAGAAACAATGATGGGCTATCTATTGGTGTAATCATTTAATAATTTCTTCCAAGTCTTGTACTTCATGTACAAGGCTATTTCATAGTAAAACTGACAGCCTATGGCCAAGTAACTTACCAGTGGAAGTATCTGGAAGTATCTCAGCATGTACCCCTAATAACATTTTTTTTACTTTGGGTTACGGGCACCCTAATGAAAACTTCAGGTGGGAGGACGAAATGAAAAAAAAAAAAAAATAGGTAATACAAATCCACATCATATACTTATTGTAAATGCTACCTCATTTCTGCTCAAAGCAATCTCCTCCAGGTGGTATTTCCCCTACAGAGAAGGGTCCTGCAGTGGTCACCCAGCCCTGGGGGCAATCTTTTGGCTCCTATCGCCTTGCGCCATAATGTAAATATAAACAATGGGTTGGTGGTAGTGTGGATCAAAATAGAAGCAACTGGACCAGCAGGTGCTGTGTGTGTACTGTTTACTGCCCTGCGTATAGGTGAGGGTTGAAGGGAGGGAGGGAGGGAGGGAGCCCATGCAGGGAGGAAGGGGGAGGCCAACATGTCAATGATTACTGGTGACCAGGGTGTCAGCTTATAATGAATAATCACTGTCCCTGGCACTAGAAGACTTTCTGGTGGGCGGCCGAGAGCGTTTCAAGCCGGCAGAGGCGGCTTTAGAGTCCTGCTCTCTCGGCAAGACATCGGACAAGTTTGAACCGTTGATGAGGCAGTTGGCTACTTGGCGTTTCTGGAGGCGACCAGCACAGATTTCTCCGACCTTAGCCTCCCAACAAGTAGTCACCATACCAAGTGCTCTGGTGAGAGGGTGTTGGTGGTAGCCATTCTTCATCAGATGGCGTACCACTATCCCTCGACGAGCATTTCGGTGGTATTCACCATCATCCCACAGCCGACAGGCCGTCCTACCTTCATCTGCTGGTACACAATAGACAAGGAGGTGGATTGGGAGGTGGTTTTCACACAGATGCCGAGCAAAGCGAGCCATGCTTGTGCATCTGATGGCGGGCCTAGCACCTGAGCGTTCCTGGCACCTTTGAAAAGGACAGGGGACGCCCGGGGTGTAGTTCCTCTAGGAATAGTTGAGCTTCATCCGAAGCTCATGACCCAGTGTCAGATTCTTGGAATCGAAGAGAGAGGTGAGTTCCGCCACATACCACTCGATAAGGGGGTCGGTGTCACTCATCCAGTCCTCATCGTCCGACAGACCAGTATCGGGGTCAAACAGCTTAGGCACCCAGTGACGACCATTCTTGTCTTGTAGACTTTCTAGTGTTACATTCGGCCGGTTCGCTGCTTTGACAGCATCGGCCTCCTGTGCTTTCTTAGCACGGCGCCGTCTGTCTTTGCAGGTTTCTGAAGGGCCGTAACAAGTAGTTACTGCCACCTCTTCTTCCGCAGGTTTCTCGGTCGGGTTGGTACTGGCATCTCAGGGGCTTCAGATTCAGAAGAACGTTTCTTCTTCTTTTTCTTAGACCTCTTTTTGGAATCTGTGTCGGTAGTCTCAGTGGAGTCAACCTCCATGGCCTCCTCTCTGAGAACTATTGGTTTTGGTACACCCTGCCCAGGCAGCTGAGGGAGAGGCGGCAGTGTCGGTATGGTTCGAGGTGTGGTACTCTGGTAGGAAGCCGACCAGTACCCTCCTCACCATCGGATGCCAGCAACCTCTCCTCCTCCGCTGGTGTCAAGTTGTCAGCGGTAGCCATACTGTTCGTATCAGAACGCCAGTCAAATCTTCTAAGAGATGTTGACTGTAGAATCTGGAATCGATTCTCAATTCTGATCCCGTCCGCGCCTCTATTTATAGAGGGCCATCCGTTGGAACCAAACGGTGTGAACAGCTAATCAGCAGGTCGCAATCTAGCACCACCCGCCTTTGGCGCCAAAAGGACTTGACCAAATAAGGAGATAATTAGGATTGTTGACGCCCCCATCGGGTCGTCTCGGATCATCGATTCCTTGATACTGCCCAAAGTGTTTCATTTGCGGCTGGCCATGGTACTGACAACATCTATTCGATCCGAGTGGGTTCACCTTGATGTATAATAAAACGCACAGTGATATGTGGATCAAACATTCCCATTAAACAGATGAATGCAGGCGACGCCTGTCCACCCACCATGGTCTTAATATACTTCGCTCCCTGGCTGGATATAAGATTGTGTAGTCAGTTGGTGTAGTTACCATGAGGTAGTACTTCTCGTGTAATTTTATTCCATAGGATCATAAGATCCCATTCCGGCGAACGGGAGAAAGAAGGAGTATCTTACAACAAATAATCAAGACAATCAGGGTAATGTGATATACAGTCCTAGATGAGGACTGATTTATCACGACCACCCTTGCGTCGACTCCGCCATAATGGCCTAGCCATATCCGAGGCGGTTGACCTAGATTTCTCTAGCTCAGCCCGCTCGATACGGGCTAACCTGGCCTTCAATCTGTCTCCGCGGTCACGAGCCGTGGGTTCGATTGATACAACAGCCGGGGCTTTGTTGATTTTAGCCTTCCTTCCACGTTTGCGACTTTTCTTCCTTTGTCGTTTGGTAGGGGCAGTCGGCACCTTGACCTGCTGTTGTTTCAGGAATTTTTTATTCTTCCTTATCAGTCGGTAGGTTAAACTCGTCGCTGGTGCCCCATTCCAGGGTCGCAAACGGGCCACATGAGAGTTATATTTCCTACCACGTGCTGACTTTAGAAGAACAGTGGTTTCATTAATCACTGCTAAAACTTCCAAAGGTCCAACCCAGTCATAGTTGATCTTTTCATTGGCTTGCGGAGTGCTATACTGAACTACCAAGTCCCCGGGTGCAAACCATCCGGTCTTAAGTCGAGTATCATAAGCCACTTTCTGTAATTTGGCCGATTGCTCCAAATTACTTCGTACCAATGAGTAAGCCTCCCGCAACGTTTGTCTAAGTGCCTCGACAAAAGTCACGGTGCAGGGCTGCTCACCCGCTAACCCTGGGACTCCGTACACCATGTCAGAAGGCATGCTGATCTTTTCTCCCATCACCAACAGGTTAGGGGCACACCTGGTCGACGCATGCTCGGTAGTATTATAAGTGTGGGCTACATAGCGAGACTGGTCATCCCAGTGGTCCATATGTTCATTCACCATGGTGGTGAGGTAGCTTATAAGGGTCCGATTGAATCGTTCCACAAGACCGTCACTTTGAGGTTGGTAGGAATTTGTATGCATCTTACAGATGTACGCCTTCTCACATAGTTCAGTCCAAAGGCGAGATTCGAACTCTCTCCCTTGGTTGGAATGCAACATCAATGGAGCTCCCCATATGAGAATCCAGTTCTCGAAGAGTGCTGTTGCACAGGTGACAGCAGTATGGTTCGGTAGAGGATATATTTGGACGTACTTGTTATAGTAGTCCTGCACTACCATCATACATGTGTTGCCTGCTGGGGTAGTGTGGAATCCACTGATGATATCCACAGCTATACGGGCGAAACGGACACCAAAGATTTCTTGGCTTAATGGAAGCTTCCCTAGGCCTGGTCCTGGTTTGGCTAGACAACATTTATCACATTGTTTAACCCATCGACGGATGTCCTCCATCATACCTGGCCAATAGTAACGGGATTTGATCTTTTGCTCTGTTCTCTCCCTTCCAAAGTGTGCCGAGGTCCTATGCCCATGGCAGAAGTCCATTATTTCCAGGCGGAGTTCATGTGGAACTACCGCCTGTAAATTTTTCCTTCTACCTGGTCGGGTTCTCCATCGACACAATACACTGTCCCTGACACATAGGTCGTCCCATTGAGCCACTAGGGCTCGGGTCTCCTTGTGCTCTATAGACAATGCCGGCCTAGTTGGTTTCAGTTCACCTTTCTCGACCCAAAGTCTAACTTTGGAGATAATAGGGTCTTCCAACTGCTTCCTTTCCAAGTCCTGGAGAGTCTAGTTGGGGATTGGCAATGCTACCGAAGCGATTGTTGCATTCTGACTCCTGCAATTTGTACAGTCTACACGGTGACATTTCCGTATGGGGATGCGCGACAAGCAGTCGGCATTGATGTGCTTAGCACCACTCCTGTGTTCGATGTGGGTATTTGTCACACCGGACTCAGAGAGGTGGTTCAGCCATCTCCCCATCATTGCTTCGGCATCCTTAAAATTAAGGAGCCATTGGAGTGCAGAGTGGTCGGTACGCAGAAAAAAATCTCCGCAGAAGAGAAAATGCTGGTACTTTTTTGTGTAGACGACCACAGCAAGAAGCTCTCTTTTTGTGGTACAGTGATTGCGTTGAGCCTTGTTCAGGCTGTTGGAGGCAAAGGCCAGGGGCACCTCCTTTCCATCTTGGATTTGAGACAACGCGGCTCCAATGCTTTAATTGGAGGCGTCTGTATCCAAAATGAACTTGCCGTCAGCTCTAGGGTAACTTAGAACTGGAGTTTCTCTGAAGAGACATTTCAGTTCTTCAAATGCGTCTACGGCATATTGCTCTCCAATATATGTAGAAAAAATCCTTTGCTGAGTGAGCTCAGTCCCGCTACATTACTTGTTTCATATTTTACAGAGGGTTATCTGAGCATACATGTTTTAACTGCTGCATCTAATTATATATTTGGATTAATCCCAACACTGGGAAAGCCTTATTGATCAGATCACAGGAAAAAGTTTCATATTTATCATGATTTTGTTGTCTTGATGAAACATGAAAAAATAGGGGCTTTGGCCATGGTAGCCATCTTGGATTTTCAGATAATTTAAAAAATAGATCAGTTTAGTGTGGAATTTTTTCCTACATTATCTGAATGCAAAATTGTGTCCAAAAAAGCATGTAGGAATAAAATATGAGTTTAAAATGAATAAAGTTAATATCTTAGGAGGGGGTATACGGGGGGGGGGAGGGGTACGGATCTCAAATTTTAAAACGGCTGCCAGATTCTTGTTTCTCATGATGAATAGCAACTTTGTGGTTGGCTGTGAGAAAATTCCCCCCCCCCAACCACAGATCAAGTTCAAAGTCAAAGGGTGTTTTATGTAACGTCAATGTAATTGATTCTGAGGAAGAAGGGTGTGTAGTAGTTCATCCTACCCATTCATCATTGAGCTGTCCATCAAACCAACTCATTTTCTTATACTCATATCAATATTACCGCAATGCCTCGCACACCTTGCATGTAAGACCAACAAGGCACATATAGGGTCATACATGCATCCTAATTTCAGGCAGGTTCAGTAAGTCACAGGTGAGGCTATTACTCGCATATAAGCCGCACCTCAAATGGGTTAGAAGAGGTGGTACAGCAATGGAGCGTTTTGCTCCTATGGTAAAAAGAGCTGTAAGTAGGTACCCTCTTTTCAAAAGAAGTCATGCTCTGCTTCACCATTGAACTGACACTCACCACATTAGTCTTAAAAGTCATCTGCCTTGTTAAAAACAGAGAGAGCTGCACTCTCAGGAACCTACTCATGTCATACACTCTATAGTATTATTATACTGACTGACTTCTCCCAACTACATACCTACTCAAATCCTCCTTTTTTAGCACCATACTTGAACGACCACATGTGAGCAACAAAATGGACAAGTTATAGCTACATGAAAAGAAAGGACTCGAAACGAGGACATTTTTAGCCAGCTCTTCCTTTTACTATAGGAGCAACACCCTATCTAGAGCAGAGGTTATGACACTTGGCATGGGCATAGATTACTTCGTGATCGTAGTGAGTAGTAACACAGTCACGCAGGTAATAGTGTTTAAGTAGATAAAGGTTTTTACAGGCCAAACAGTCATATTACAGCATAATAGGTTATTCTCAATGAACAATATCAAATAGAAAAGAAAACGAAGAACACATAAAAAGTGACAAAAAATGACATGACATGACATTAAGATGGGAAAAGGGCCTATCATACGATTGACTGAATCAAACAGACATAGTTAGGCAAGGTCTAATTATACAGTATGCAGGGAAGGGTCGAGTCAAGCACTTCTAGGTATGGCCGTTGTAACAACATGGACTTTGTTGTTAGTTGCAGTTACCTATCCCACAGGCCAATGTTGGGGGTCGTAAAGTACTAATTTTAGATCTGGGCCATTTTTAGCCTGCCATATTTCTGCCACAAACCATACTTCCCCATGATGATTCCAAAGCCTTATTAACAAATTTATATAGACAAAGATATCCAAGCTGGAAGTCATTATTACCAGTGGTATTGATGCAGGATCAACATAAACTCCTCTTGGCGCTCAAGCCAAATTGAGTTTTTTTTCTACTTCCATAGCACAATAGTGTTGGAAATCCAATATTGAATATCATAGTCTTGCATTTCCCCTTATGCCAATAAGTAGAAGAACAGGCCTAAAAGGTTAGATACCCACATTTCATCATATTCTTTGGAAATATGGGCCCTTGGAAATGGCTCACAAATAAGGCACAGAAAAAGCGCTTCTACCATGCTCGCTTTGTGAGGCCATAGAATCTAAAGTGCATGCTATTGAGCTTAGGTATTTTGCACAGTTCCATTAATGGTATGTACCTACATGTATGGA
This sequence comes from Acholoe squamosa, assembly GCA_949317995.1. NCBI lineage: Eukaryota > Metazoa > Annelida > Polychaeta > Phyllodocida > Polynoidae > Acholoe > Acholoe squamosa. The sequence continues at coordinate 51,187,104 of OX439040.1, read as the reverse complement.
GAAGGGCATTCAATTTTGAGGAGGTGTGGTGGGTACGGGTTGATGACATTTGGCAGAATGACTGAGGCATGGTAATTAATAGCTGTCCCTATCCAATGACAGCTAGAACATGAAGGGGGAGGTCAAGGTCTCACCAATACTTGAAGAATGTGAGAGACAGTCGCCAATCAGAGGCAATCCTAGACATAGTAGTAGTAAGAGGGAGTGAAGGGTCTGGTTCCTAGTCTCCTTTGCCACCTGTGAACACGCTGTCACCCTGCCTCAGCTGGGAGAGTGACAGTACAGTAATATAGCTATACAGGGAGTGCAAGTTATCCGATCATAGTCAATTATTGTCAATGTTTCCTGGGTTGTTTATGTTCCTGCAGATTGTGCAGCATACAATATTTCATTGTAGACACCAAAGGCAGGGCAAACTGACAAACATATTACAGCAATAAAGACTGAGTCATTTGTTACTAGGTGGGGGGCACAATAGCCATGCTGAGACGATGGAGAGACATTACTCAGTCTAGGGGCACGGGGGGGGGGGGCTTGTTACTGCCTCAGTTGGCAAACCCAAACCACAGCGTCCGGCTTTGATTTACTAATGTAAACATGGTTTACATGAAGAAACAGACATTATCAATACAGATACTGGGTACCCCTGTTTTTGTATACCCGCTACACGGTATCAGTACATTAAGTCAAAGTCACGCTTTTTTTGCTCCTCATGTGTCATAGATATGTAAAGATGCCCCCCCCCCCAATGTACAGGTCTGACTGGTGCAACTCGATCTGTATCTAAGGCGTACTTGATAATTACTGTCAAACTTGATTGGACACACACGCAGAAGCTCCTAATCGTCAGGATTAGCTGATTGCATTGGGCCCGACTGCGGTGCAAAAATAAACTCATTGTGCCATATGATTCTAAACATGTATCCTAATTTTGGATGGGTGGGTGGAACCTCATTTTGCAAAATCAGTTCTCAGTAGGGGGGGACGCAAAAGAATTTGAATGCCACGTGGGAAAATTTTCATGCATCCATGAAAACCCACCCTGCTCCCCCCTTGTTGATAAATATAAATGACCACTCCCTTGCCCACAACAAAAGAGCCATGTGTGTTTCTGTGGACAAAGGAGACTGGGGACTGAACACTTTTTTTCCCCAACAGCACAGACATATAACTTGTGGCCTAGTGTTGTCATATTTTGGTCCAAAATGACCAAAACAGGCTTGATTTTGTAAAAATATATTGGATTTCTGGGTGGAAAAAGGAGACTAGGGACTAAATTACTTCCCCATGCACACACCAGGGGAACCCTTCACACGCTCTTACTCACTACCCCCTTCCTCTTCTGCTACAAAATGGAACCGGAAACCGCGCATGCCCGTGAAGGGCCTAGGCTCTAACAGGGGTACCTCAGTAACCAGCTCTTGTCCCTCTCCTTCGTCTGCCTGGGGTACCAATGCACAGGTAGAAAATCAGGGGAAATCAGCAAATGCAGGTTCATTTCCTGATCTTACATATATAGAAGTAAACAGGAAGCCTCGCCGGAGGTGGGACTAACCCCGTGGGTGGGGTCACTGCAGGATATGTGGTAAGAGGTCATTTAGTATTATAGAGCCACAGTAAAATTGTAAAGACATTTCAGGCCAATATACATCTAATCTGTATATCCCAGATACTGAAACTTTTAAAAAGTTTTGCAGAAAATAGTTCACTTGGTTTCAGGAAGATGGCAACACAACCAGAACCGGTATGGTGGGGCAGTTTCTTATACTGACTTTTAATATTCTCACTGTTCCAGCTGATATCTTGACCAGTTGGTGTCTGCTGCTATAGGAACTACTCTTAATGAGTGGCAGTAAGAATGGGCGTGAAGGGTTGTCCATAACCAGGTAGGTGGAAAAGGAAATGATCATTGGACTATCTATCCTGGTTTCTAACATATCAATAATCATTGGTACCTACTTTGTTTATTCATCTTGTGTTATTGCAAGTAATTCCAGAGCATTTTTGTGACCAGCGTCCCTTGTACATATCCACTGCATATACATGCCTTATTTGGAATTTGTTTATGTGCGCCTTCAATCAGTGAATGACTACTAGTGCTGCAGCATTGGACTGCTACGGGCTTTATTTCAGAGAACACCTGTCACTAAGAAGGGATAGCAGACTCTTGGTACCACTGGAAAGCCCAGATCGAGTACATTACAGCCCCGGCCTGAGTACGAATGGGCTCAGGGAACGAACTTGGCAAATTACTAATGAAATAAAGCTTGAAAATAAAGTTTAATCATAATAAAATAGAATTAAAATGCTGGACCTACAAATATCATTTCTGTCTATACATTTTGACATAGAACTATATAATATGAGACTTAGATGCATAATATTTCAGGGTTTTTGAGGTCACAGGTCGAAGGGCAAAGGTCAAATATCAGGGACTTGGGGTATAGATAAGACCACAATATGTTACCAATAAGGTAATATGTGGGTGTACATGGTAAGATGAAATCATATCAAAAGACCTAAATGAATGACCTTTTGCAATGTCAGAGGTCATAGGTCAAAGGGCAAAGGTCAATAATCATGTTTATGCATATATACCTGTGACCATGCTCATGCTGTACCCTCACTGAAGCCTCCATTATATACAGTATGCAGTGCATTTTTTTTCTAGACACAGATTGCAGTTTCAAGGTTAAGCTGGAGGTAAAGGTGAAGGTCATTGGTCCCATGCTGATTGTTCTATGTATTGTAGGGGCATGGTTTTATAATACAATTACATAGCTACGAGTTGGCCAGTTCCTGAGTGGGGCAGTCACTCGGGTCTGAGTAGGATACGCCTGGGGAATGGTGGCAGCACTGGCTCTGAGTACTTACATAGGTAGCTTTGAAAAGTGAATCCGAATTCAGAAACCTCTTCGACTGCTGTAGCAGGAATCTGAATAAATCTTGTTGGCCCTTACATAAGGCCACCCTTGAAAATATGTTTGTTTCCTGTCCAGAGGCCTGGTGGATTCTTTTGTGAGAATGGGAAAAAAATTTTCTGAGTTCTGAAAAGGTTTTTTTTTCTTCATCCATCAGCACAAACTTCTATGTTTCCAATCACTAAATCTTAGAACATAATGGAAAATTCATGGTGTCCCTGCTTACATGACAAATAAAAATATTTAAAAAAAAAAAATTGTACCTCCCTCCCTCATGGGTCTGAAAGACCCTACCCTCTGGACAGGAAACGGACATGTATATTTTTAAGGTTGGCCTAACAGGATATCTGTCTTTTCGTAGTTCTTTCCGCATACAGATCGAACCCGAATAAGTAGCCTTTAAGTATTATTGTATGATTATTGAATTATTGTGTCCCTTGTGCATAATCACTGGTCAGTGAAAATAGTACCCAGAACATCATTAGAAAACCAATGACCCAAAGATGTTGGAAGCAACCTCAGTGAGATACATTGTATCATGGCCTCTTCTCAAAGGAGAAAAATACCAGAGAAGAAATTGCCACCAAATGAAGATAGCTTTCTCCTACATTTTCAATGATTTCAGCTTAAGATCTGGAGGTCAGCCAACATGGAGGTTCAAGAGTTACCAAAGGACAATGATAAATGTCCAGCCATAAATCTTGTCCTAACTCAAGCATTCCCAATCGATTTTCCCAGTCAGTGACCTGGGTGTCAATCGTTGACCCAAGAGAGGCGACGACTTGAACGGGTCCGGCTGCGGCTTTCTTAGCACGAGCGTGAGTTGCCGGCGTGTCCACTTTTGCTGCCGTATGCCCTCTAGTAGGAGGCATGATTTTGTCGAATAAAAGATACTAAAAGTGACTAACAATTTGGAATAGAGCCGGTAGAATTTAACAGTCCACCCGATGTCAATGGCGGTGAAGATGAAAGGAACGCAGGACGTCAAGTGACTTGTGATGTCTGGTGGATCCTATAGGGGGCATGAGTGTTTCATACCATTACCTCAGAATTTACAATTCTGTCCAATGGTTGGGATCAGGACTCAGAGTCAGGTGGTTTGATTGCAAAGACCATGTCACAAGGATGCAGTGTGCTTGAGCTTTTGGATGACCTTATCTGTGAATGCTCTAATGTATGTTCTGAAAGCTGCGTATCTGCTACATATAAACAACCATGTGTCCCTGACTGTGGATGTAGTAGTGACAACAGCATTGACACATATGCAAATATGTACTATTTGTTACCTGAAAGTGTCGACTCTGAAAATGAGTAACTTCGTACATATTTCAACTTTGGAAACATATGCCATGACAGACAGGTAGGTTAATACTAATGACATTGCTAAATACAAATATTTGACATTGACCATTCAATAACCAATTATTATGGTGCAAACTGTCTTTATTGTTTGCTACATAGGGCAAGACAATTGAGACAATGTAAGTATCAGATGTCTTGCCTCTCTTTTTGTCTAGATACATCATTTGAAGAATGACCTTGCCCTCTGGCCTAGACAAAGTAACATGAGGTGTATTTCATGAACTGCAAAATAAATGGTACATTACATAGCTGAAGCTTTACTATGAATTATGATTACAGTCACGTGTTTATTACCTACACCGCATTTTTGCCTTTTGACCTATGAACTCTGACATTTCCAAATGTCAAGCTTGACCTTGAAACTGCAACCTGTGACTAAAAAAGAAATGCACTGCACACTGCAAACAATGGAGGCTTCAGTAAGGGTACAACATGAGCTTGGTCACAACTATATATGCATAAACATGATTTTCGACCTTTGCCCTTTGACCTATGACCTCTGACATTCCCAAAGGTCATTCATTTAGTTCTTGTGATATGATTTTATCTCACCATGTACACCCACTAATTACCTCATTAGTAACATATTGTGGTTATACATATACCCCAAGTCCCTAATATTTGACCTTTGCCCTTTGACCTATGACTCACAAAACTTGACATGGTATCAATCTTAGTCTTATGTTATAGTTTTATGCCAAAATGTATAGACAGAATTGATATTTGTAGGTTCAGCATTTTATTTTTTTTTCATTACTAATTTGCCAATTTCGTTCCCCGAGCACATTTGTACTCAGACCAGGCTGTAATGTACTTGATCTGGGCTTTCCAGTGGTACCAAGAGTCTGCTATATTTTTTTGGTCATAACCCCCGTGCATTATCCAGCCTTATTACATGACCTCTGTGTTTTTGTGTCCTTTTTCTGGATATTCCCATTCTGATACCTGTCGATATTGCAGGTCGATATCCAGGATATCAGCACTCCTAGGAGTGCTGATATCCCGAGGTGTGCGGCCCGGTGGTCTAGTGGGTAGCGCATTGCACTCAGCTGCTAGAGGTAGGCGGGATGAGTCCCGGTCTGGGCGAATCTTTTTTTTTAGAATAGCATTATAATTATAGAGGACTGCGGGATGCGTTCAGACCGGGACCAAACCAATGGCTGCCGGGCGCCTATGTGTGTGTATTAATTGTGTACACACACTATGGCAGGCTTCGAGTCCCGGGGAGGGGGAATTTTTGTTTTCAACTTTATTTTATTGATATTCTATGGATTATTTATTGATTTTTATTGATTAATTGTGTAATAAAGACAGTAAGGAATGGGCCTACGGCCACGAGTTACGATATCCTACGATACACTGAATGAGGTGCCTGTTAGCCCATTCATTACTCTCTTAATAACCCTACTCTGAGACCTTTTGTTTTTCTTTAAGAAGATTTGGTTAGAATCTGGACATGTCAATAATATTGAAGAAGTATACAAAGTCAACCTCCCCATACATTTCCAGTTAAAACCGTTCAGGTCCTACGGGGGGCGCGATTGCCGGTAGCAATTGTAATAGGCGAACGCCATAACCACAAGACTACCAAGCAGCTAGTAGAACTCCAATGTGAACGTAATTTTTACTCACAGGTCTGACACCCCTTCGTCTATGCAACCATATTTTTAACAGAATCCAAGCTTGTCATGTTGAGAAATTAATTCTGAAGCACATATATAAGGCCCATACATGCTGATGACATGCCAATTGACTCCATAGCATTCTATATAAAAGAGAATTGAATGATTTTTCATAATGAAACGTCTCATCACACGCTATGGCTTCCTTGCAGGGACATGACCTAGTTAACGGGAGGTTGACACACATCCAGGCATTTCGCGTAGGCTGAACAAAGAGCAATGGCGAGTGGGGAAACATATCGCTATGTCAAATCATTGGATTCTTATTTATTCTGAATGGTATGGAGACAAAAAGTACACGAACACCTAAGGATGGTATATTTGTTGGCACTAAGAGTACAGAAGTTGACATGCAAAAATGTGTGTAAAGTTGGAGGTATGTCGGGCAGAGTGACAACATGTCCAGGGAAACTTGGCAAAGCGAGCAGATCGCATGCACTTACAAAATGTCTTCTCATGAAGTTATTCTTGGGTTATAAGGTAAGAAATTAATACAAAATGGAGGAGTCTATGAGATAAACACCTTAATGTATATGTCGTGAGACAGCACCGATGGGTCTAGGGTTTAGGGTTTAATAACCCACGTGGGTTATTAAACCCAAAACCCACGGCATGGGTAGCTTTATTAGGGGACTACTTTATGGACCAAGCTCGAGAGTGATTATCAACATTTACTGGGTATTGAAACATTCCCTAGAGTAATTAATACACAGAATGTGGTATATAAAGACTGATTTCTCTGTGTTAAAAATACATGTTGACCAAAGGAATTGATTGGATAATTGGATCGTTTGATAACTTGTAACTGTATAAGTTTAATAAGACTAATTTGGTCTTGTCCCATACTGTTTGATGTCCATTGGTTTTTACACTATAATGCTCTCTTTTGAAAGGTAATGGCAACGTTTATAACAGAAGTGTTCAAATACGACAACCAAGGTGATATCTTGAATACATGCCATAAACCATTTTATGCCATCATATAGAGTCCATGGGAGGCCATTTCTTAAGGTACTGTGACTGCATACAGCCACTATGACTTGACAACCTACAAGTGAGTGCCAGTGATCATAGGTACTGTGCGATCAGCACTTGTGTAGCAATCACATAGAGTTTGGCAGGGCAGTCGTAGTGCTGCACTACTATACTATTGAACTGAATTGTCACTAAAATAAGGTGCCACTACGAGTTGAAAGTGCGCAATCATAGCTTGTTAAGAAATGGCCTCCAGACAAGATGTGAAGGTAGACGTAACCTATCCCCATAGGACAACAGGTTTAAGTCAGATATTCTTACGAACTTTGCATTCGTAATGACTCATTGAATAACTGACTTAAAGCAGAACATGAAAAAAATACATTGTAATAGCTTTGTCAAGGGCATATCTATTTTGTAAATCACCCCCCCCCCAAATCGAAGTTATGTCAATGATTTCTTGGTTGATTCTAAAAATATTCAAGGTGAAATTCCTACCTCTCTTGAATTTCACTTACAAATTCTGAAGAATTGTTATGTGGCATTGGTCGTTTGAAAGTTTGTTGATGGATTATTACCTTATTACATGTGGCCTTGGGGACAACGTACTACTGAGTCCTCTCCCTTTCTTCTTTAGGTAAGTACATCTTATCCTCAGATGTGGTGGGCGTGGTGCGTGGTGAGTCTCAATTATGTTACTTCAAACATAATCGATTTTGTTTGTGCTTGCCATTCAAAAGATGGAAAATCATATTGCAGGCCTATAGTGCACGTCTCTTCAAATTCAGACACAGGAGCAATGACTGACCAATTTAAAACTCCTCAACATAATATGATAACATTTATAACAAAGTAGATTAAAGGGGCCACGTGTACATTTTAGCCGTAATGCCTTGAAAGAAAACTGTTTAAGCATTCTAGTCACTCTTTGTAAATTAAGGGGCGTAACTCCTTTGCAAAGTAGTCCATATTGTGCAGGTTTCTGATCATATAGCAATATCTAGTTCATTCAAAAACCACGAGGAGATCCCTGGTGGTGGTGTGTATAGCCCCAAAATGGGATCCAAACAGGCAAAATGCTGTGTCTGACCTAGAACCGAACTTTCAACCTTCAGATTAGAAGTCAAACAGTTTACCATCCGACTGCAAGGCTGTGTTCAAGAATCCGGTGTTAAGGGTTCTACAGACCACTTAGCGTGGCTATCACATTTTATTTCAAATGCCAAAAAAGAAACCTTTAAATCATGCCTGGGACTATAATACGAATATTGTTTCTACACCATTGATAGAGATATTTTGAGTGAGATATAGGGAAACAGACAGTTTGCCAGATTGGCGGTTCGACAGGACGATTGGATAGGACAAGTGGACAGAAGTTGCTAAGAAAGTTTTTGGGACAATTCAACAGATTAGGATAGATGTAAATAATCGTTTAAATTAATTATAAAACGGATCTTTGCTTTACCATAATTCTACGGCGTAGGGGCAGTATCATTATGGCGAGCAGGATATTATGGCCCATGATATTGACACAACGACCTCATGAATATAGCATGTCTTTTATACACATACTTAAGGTTGGTCAGAGGACAGGTGTGTATATATAAGACACCTTAAATACACCACCTTTTTAAGGTTGGTCTGGAGCTTGTTTCAATAGTGTCTACGACAGGTTCAGGCCCCTACGACTTGAGAAGGGCCAAATCTTACCAGGTGATCGTAGGGCTTTGGCCATAGTGACTAAATAGCTGGCAACATTACTGGGTGATCGTACTGTCTGCTGGCTAAATAGCCACCAGAGCAGTGAGTCAATAAGTAACCCTGGTATGACAACCCTCTATGCGAATACATAGTGTGTAGCCGTAGCTCCTGCTGTCTGCACTCCTTTGCTCAAATGAACCCCACCTGTACTCTTTCCTCTGTAACTATGTATGTAATATAGACTAATGCCCTGACCTCAGGCCACTTATAGAGGTTGATGGGCATATATATATATATATATATATATATATATATATATATACATATATATAGCAAGGTGTTGAGGAGGCTATGTATCTTCAACCTCATGTTGAAGGTAGAGGAACCTGCTGCCAAATAGAAGCTTTCTGTACAGTTATGATATTTGTAGGTATATTTGACCACCTTTAACAATATGATCTATTTTCATGATAATTGACCATGTGTGCGCCCTTGTAACCAGGTGGGATCACCTCTAATTATATAGATATTGTAGCCCTATGCTCATTTGAACAGTAGAGTACAAACCATACTATGGGGGAGGTACGACTGGGCACTATTTAGCCATTTAGTATGGGTGCCTGGCCTGTATGAATGGGTGCTATGACCTCATGGTCTGTATGAAGCCAGCAGTTGAATACATAGCAGGGCCTATTTTGAGGTCTGTACTGTAGCTCACTATGTAGTCATTGCCCCTGTCCCGCCACAGGAGTGAGACACAGGGTGTACAGGTACCGAGGATGTAGGAGTGAGACGCAGGGTGGGCAGAGCATGAAGGAGTGGGAGGGGGCAGTGTAGAAATACCTTATCCTCTTTACCAAATCTAGCCTCCCCCCTGCCCCCGCCTCGGTACCCATAATCCCAGGGCCAAAGGCACTGGTCACAAGGTTTCAGGCAGTAGTGTAAAGAGCCCAGATTGGGTACATTTGAGCAAAGGAGTGCAGAGGGCAGCAGCTAAGAGTAGCCACTGATTATTCACACAGAGGGCTGTCATACCAGGGTCCCTTATTGAATCACAGCTGTGATGGCTATTTAGCCAGCAGACAGTATGATCACCCAGTAATGTAGCCAGCTATTTGGTCACTATGACCAAAATTCTCAGATCACCTGGTAAGATTTGACCCATCTCAAGTTGTAGCAGGCTGAACCTGTCATAGAATCTATTGAAACAAGGTGCAGAGGACATGCCTAGCTAGGGTTGGTCAGAGGACTTTTCCAAGGTTGGTCACTGCACACATGTTCAAAATGTATTTAGGGTTCGTCAGGGGCCATGATTGGTCTTTATGACTGGTCACAGGACATATGTTTAAGTGTTTCCTGTGACCAACCCTGAAAAACTCTGATTTGATGTCCCCCTGACTGACTGAGAAGTATGTTTCCTGTTACTTACCCAAAAACAAGTGTTCTGTGACCAACCCTGATTTGATGTCCTGTGACCAACCCCTTAGAAAATTATAGGTGTGTCATGTGACCAACCCTGAAAAACATGTCATGTGCCCACCCTGATTTGATGTCCTGTGACCAACCCTGAAACGTGTGTCCTGTGACCAACCCTAAAACAAGTGTCCTGTGACCAACCCTTAAAAGAAATGTGTGGGAGGGAAAAATTGGTCTGGTGAGGGTTTGAACCTGCAATGGCCAGATGTGAAGTCTGACGCCATTTGAAGGCACGAAATTGCTGCAGCGCCTACAGAATAGAGCTTTAAGAATCTGCCTAAGGTGTAATATAAGACAATATCAAGTGAGAGAATTACACAGACTGTGTGACATTGATATGGTGCAGAGGAGGTTTGATCTTTTGCTACTTGGTATTATGTACAAAAAATGCAAATTTGTTGTTACTGATGAAGGACATTGTAAAACATGATCAGGTACTGAAATAAAATTCCCATTGTGTAGAACAATCACGAGAACATATAAGAGATCGCCTTACAATAGAGGTATTGTACTCTGAGATCTATTACCAGCAGGTGTGCAAAGACCACAAAAGTAAAGTTTAAGGAGGAGATCAATAAAATAGAGGACCTTAGGGCCAATCTTAAGAAGGGGTATAACTAATGTAATGTACAGGTTTGGGTGTCTGAGCTGTACGCTGTATACTATGATAATATTTATAATGTTGAATAATCGTTGATCTCCTCCTTCTTGTATAGATGAAAGTATAGAAGCCATTACACAATCATAGAAAATGTATGTGATATAGCTTTGTTGTGATGATGTATTAATATATGTACAATTTGGTATAAATGATTTGAAAATATCATACATTTAGTCACAGGTTTGGGTATCTGAGCCGTGACTCTAAAGTATATTGTATGTGTCAAGGTTTTGGTTTACAAGCCTTGAATCCACTGTGAACTCATCTCTTATAACACTTATCCGCTAATGCAACAATTAAGCTAGTCACCAAGTAGTGCTATCTTCTCTTAATTGACAAGATTCTTAGACACTTTTTACTGATAATGATACACCTTCAACACCTTTAAACGCCTTCAACAGCTAAAAATATTCGTAAGGCCACCATCTGTTGAGTAGTGGGCTATGGCATTGGGTGTAATATAGATATGTGTGTCCTGTAACCAACCCTGAAAACATGTCCTGTGACCAACCCTAAACACACGCTGGGGTATATGTCCTGTGACCAACCCTAAACATGTGCAATGTCCTGTGACCAATCCTAAATGGGTGTAAATAAGATCTCCTATATACACATATTCTCATGTATATATTGCCGGCAGGATATTATCATGGTTTGAGCGGGATTTTATCATGGTTTGAAATGCCCCAGGGTCCGCCGATCTGTCGAAATGTCTGCCAACCGATTTATAGAGAAACATGTATGTATGAAGTTACTCTTACATCTCTCTCTCTCCACATATATTATATTTATGCCAACACTATGTAATCATATGGTAAGGCCCCTGAAACTTCGAGATATAATATCTTTGAAACTAGCCTGGACCCTCTTTTATTTTGATCAGTTGAATGGACAGGTAGGCAAGGCCATAGTCTTAAGAGCATCGTACCATAAACGTTTGATTACTTTTGAATCATGGGACTAACATTGATACTGTCCTGACGATGATCATACAAAGGGCTCATAATCTATTGTGCACTTGTGTAAAAAGAATCATGTGCATTGTAATATTAGAAGGTAAAGAGCACTTGTGGGCCAATGGAGGGTGTTGTCTTTCCTGTGATGTCCTCATCAATCACCCAAATTGAATTCCCCATAAGAGAGCCTCCCCTGCCTTAATAGAACGTATCCGGTATACTCCCTTGTGGTGGATGCACCAGGCATCTGTCGTCCTGATAAACAATTAAATAGGCCTCCTTGAAAGAAGGGCTGGGATTATCAACTCCTCTAGTGAATAAAATCCAATGTGTTTCCCCATTAACTGCATGTAATCCATTTAACCCCTATATAGCTATAGTGTAAGCAGTACCCATGGATATTTGCAACTGAGGATACCAAGTTCTCAAACGGCGCCAATTTCTTGTTATTCACACCACCTGTCTTTTTTGGCATCTTTCTGAAATGAAACTAATCACTGCACATGTAAAATGGCCTGTCGGAAATACTCAATTACCCAAAATGCAGTTAAAAAGGTCACTGAGTGTAGGCAAATGATCTCCTCCATCGATTGGACAGCTTGGTCTGTTCCAGAGATTCAGTTCAAATGATATGGTCTTGGTCCGCTCTGTGACCCTAACTGAATTTCAATGATATTTTCATGAATGCGGTACGGAGCATGGATTATAATATCTGTCTCAGTAAGAACTTGGTTCTTTTAAGCACGACCTCTTACCCTTCAAGGTCACCTACAAAGGGAAATGCCAATGCCATAAACAATCGCTAAAAATGATCCTCACATAGTAGCTAAAAGATCTGTAACACATATATCATGCACAGTGGGTTGTTGATCGATACGCGCGAATAAAGGAAAAATGTGAATGACCCTTTCTGGAAAGATGGCCATATATAGAAAAAAGGTATTCCCACGGCTACTTAACATGCAGAACACCTCTAAGGCTGGTCCAATTGTGTTCCAGAGAAAACATAGGTGAATTCATATTCAGCACTGCCTGTGCATAAATCTAGATTCTTAGTAGCTGCCCAGTATGATTAGAATTTAATTTTTGATTTCAGGATACTTCTGGTGATTGTGTTTTATATGCCTCATTATCTCCACTTTCAAGTTCACAGAACACAACTGTGTTTGAAGTACATCTGTAACTTTATTTAAAACATATTGAACTGCTTTAGATTCGAAAGTGTGTAAGTATATGTACAGTGCATGCAGAAATTAGGATTGGCACAACTATGTATTTCATATTCAGAGCTTGGGGCCTTTGGTAATCATAAGAGAGGGCAATATTTTTATTGCTGGAGCCTTAGATACTCACAGCTGAAGTTTACCTCTTTTCCAACGCATCCCTCCCGGTACTGAGAGAGGTATACAGTAGCCATGAGTAGCTGCCATGCATTCAGTAGTGAAGGGGATGTTGTATGGTATTTATCTAAAAAGGAAACCCTTAAAGGTACCAAATCCAGCTTGGCATGTTCTGCTGAACCATCAAGCCATCCTAGTGAAGCTTGCTGACAGGTGCAAGGAATAAAGAATTGCCCTGAGGGCGGTGCTTTACAGGTTAGTCACCCTGGAAGGACTTGAATGTGCTGACACTTTGCCCTCCCACGTCACATATTATATAATTATTTTATGTCCTGTCAGCCATTAAGGCAGGTATATACTATGGCAAACAATAACAAAAGGAATTAACTGGTTTTCCTGCATTCTCCAGAACGACAGGCTGCTTCTATTATGCAATATTGACCCTCTGTGTATGTTGATGTTGATTCTTCCATGATGCTTTCTGTTAAATTAGCTGTTAAGGATATACTATCATGAAACTTAGACCTATACAGGAATCAAACAGTATATAGTGGTACGGTGTACAACCATATACTGTCAGAAGAAAAGAAATTACATGAACCTGCATGGGTAAAAAAGACTAGCAACACAGGGGGTAGAAGCTAAGTAAATGAATGTAAGAATATAATGAGTTCCCACAGAAACGGTTCCATCTTCCCTATTATTAATTACTTCAACTTAAACACCCTCAGCCGGCTAATCTCAGATAAGCACAAGTCATTTGGCATATATGCTTAGACTGTATCATTTATGCATCAGCTTGACTAAAATACTTTATTGTTTCACATGCGTTCTGCTGCTTAATAGTTATGGGATGTGAATCGTATTATGGGAGACGGATTGGTTCAAGCAGTATCGGCTGGTCCTAGGGCTTTTCTATGAGGCTTGCTATCCATAACCGTAACACGTTTTCACTTTTCTTCTAACCTTTCATTGATATTTCAATTGGTGGGGTGTGCAGAGCTCCTTGCTGCATTCATGCATCATGCCGACCCTACGGGCTGATATGTCCCTGGAGGGTCGGCATGATCTAATGAAGTGCTGATTGATTGATTGATTTGTGTTTTACAGCACTTTAGCAGCACTAAGTGGCTATCCCGTGCTTCACAGGTTGATAATTTAACAGAGGAATGTGTCAGTGCCCGCGCATATGTGCACCACACACATCCTGAGGGGATAGGAAAGAGGAGATATAGACCCTTTTAAGTGGGCTAGGGAAGCCCGCTAATGAAGTGCTGGTGAGCAGACTCATGCCGACCATGATACACTCCTGCATCAGTGGCCTTAAAGCGGTAAAATGCGCTTAGTGATAACCATAATAATTTGAATATTGACAGGGGAAAAAGCGCCCTCTCCCCACAAATGCTGGAATTGACACCAGAAGTTCTCTCTTATCATCAAAGCCAGTTCTTGGGGAGCCATTGGATCAAAAATATATCAAATTCTGTAAGACCTACTTCGTCAAAACATATCAGCAGGGATCGTGCACATACCCCCATTAATATCCTTACGTCTCTCAATGTTTAGCCTTCAGGAAGGTAGCATGGGACACTGCTGGGGGAGAGGGAAGGTACAGCCACTCCCCTTTGCATGACATGCCTTAGACCTGAAAATGGGAATACCATGCCTACATTATCCATTTGTTCCATAAGGTCAAAGATATTGCTAAGGTTAGGAATGGGAGTACAGAGGTGAAGGCCTGCCTCACTAATGAATAGCTATGGGAGCAATGGTTGGCCCTGGGGTGAGCCAGAAGTTACGATGCTCATCACGTCCACTCTCCAAATGTAATCAATCTAGCAACGTAAATACAGGCATAAGCTATGGCTGCCCCCTAGCGTATGCCTACTACTATGAAACCGATTTTTCTCAGGGTTGTCACTGCTCCATGGAAAAGCTGTTGTCATCTATATTTGGGATACATTGTAAAGGGGTATGCAAATTCAATTATTAACAAGGTGAGTCAATCACAAGCTAGAATAAAAGAAGGTCTATGACAATGGAAACGGGTTCTGAGAGCTCTGAGTGCATGGGTAGGTCCACAGTCCTTGCAATAAAGGTGAAGGATGCCATACCATCTGAAAACGTGGGTACTTACCTCCATCTAATAAAAAGCGCTGGCAATCCTGCCCCTTAAACATGTCCTTATAGCGACAGAAGGATTTGAAGTTGTGGGATTTGAGGTTTACAGCAGAAAGGGTAGCAGCAACCAATAGCAGACAAAAATGTTAATGTATCCATTCCGGAAGGGGCACATTCAATTAAAGTATCTCCATTCACTGCTCTCATCTACATTACATTCAGTGGCTTTAGGATTGCCCCACTTGATGATTTCATCAAGCTCCTGCCCACCCCACACTGATTTACATGGCCTATCTACCAACACCTACTACCCTGCACAGATCTTTATGGTTATGGGACAGAGGTATCACAACCAATGGCTATTGGGATGACCCCAATCATAGGACGTGTGGGTTAGGTTTGTGCAGTCTGTAACGAAATGATATCTATGAAAGTGGTGCTTGCATGATTAGACCGGCGTAGCCTTTTGTAATACCATGAAACCAATATTGATTATAATGTTTCTGCTCGAACCCCAGTCAGGAATCCTTGAATATACCAATGACTATGCCCTGCTGGACCCAATTCTTATTTACACATTGTGTTATTCGCAGCTTATATATCACCAGCTAAGCATTTCATTACCATTCTCATTAATGAGGCATAAGACCACCTTGTTAAAAGCACGTCATATGAAGTGTCATTTTGGTGCTGCATATTATAGCTAAGTGTACCTATATATAGCTAAAGATACCTTTATACAAACATTGCCTAAAATGCATATTATTATAAACTACTAGTGAGGCATATTGGTGGTGATGAATTTCAAGGATCTAAAAATATTATTCTAACATTTAAATGTATAGCCTGCATTCCACTAATCCAGTATTTGTCATGCATAAGCTTCCTAGCACAATGTAGTTCACTTATGGGGATATAAAATAACAACACAACATTTCATGACATTAGACGTTGAGTGTTATTTTATAGGGCTTTTTAATCATTTAAAGTTTCTTCTACAAGTCATGCATAATGAATTAGCCTATTAAAGGGTGGAATAAAAGTATGGTAAGTAATACGTACTCTACAACTCTTCCAATTACCCCATAAAACATCTCTCACATTCTATGTAGAACAATCAAAGGCAGCCAGGGAATCAATACCAAGGGTGACAAATATGAGGTAGTGCCCAGGAGGCTGCTGTGAAAGGACAGGAACTCAATTCTGTCAGAGGTGCTATTCTCAAATGGGAACTGACTACCATCAGGCAATGATTTCTCTCCTGTTTTACAGCAAGGTAATTGGTTATAGAAGTAGTTTTGAAGTGGTCATGAATTGGGGAATGCTTCCCAGTATGACTCACACTAAGAGGATGATTCTTAGTGTAAGCTGAGAAGTTGGTTCTGAGCAGCAAAACAGCCAGGGACTGGAAGGTGAGTTACGACAGTGAGAATCCGTCTCCAATCCTTTTCGCAATAGCCTCCAGGTTTCTCTTCCACCAGGAATATTAAAGGAAGCTACAACCACACAAATATGCCATATGACCACTCCCAGCAAATTGTCGTGAGTCCTCGTCAACCTGTGTGAAGTGGCTCACACATGTCGCTAGATGGAACACGACATCGTTATAGCACAAGATCACCAGGAATAGCAATTGCTATGCCATGTGAGTCTAACACACAGTGGCAAAAGATGACGGAATGAGTTATCACTCAAAAAGAAGTCACCATTGATGACCAATCATGGCGACAGATGACGACAATTTGCTGGGCTATTACTGTTCCACAACGCACTTCCCATATTACTTCTAGCACACATCCTGATAGATCTGTGTCCTATTAGGCTAATCTAGTCCTGTATATCAATACATTGAGCAGATGTTCCAAAGTAAAGACTCTAATGGCCTCATCTAATTTGGTAGCAATTGAACGATATGAATCGGGACACATTCCGTAATGAAAACCATCAGCAATTTATATCATCTTTAGAAAGAGATGTTGCTCACATCAGAAGAATATTTATGGAACAAATGCAAAATCATACAATTGTAGTAGATCTCCTAAATGGGGGTTGGGGGGGGGGTATCGGCAGGGGCGTTCTGCTTTCTTTCTAATCTTTACAGTGCTCTTTCTCTTCATATATCTTTGCTGCACTGTTATGGAACCTATATTGACACAGTGAATAAGAACACTTACCAAAGTATCTAGACCGTCCTATATTACACAATTATACTTTGCTTGCCCTGCAAATGTGGGATGATGGAAAGCCTACTTACTATGATGATACCACCTCAGTTATTAGGTGACAAATAGTGTAAGATCTGTCACTGGTAGAAAGGAATGTTCAAGACAATCCCTCAAAGCAGTGAAAAGTGAGCGAGTGAATGCATCACTTTTATGATTTAATTGATATGTGGGTTATTTGTTTTGCTTACGTCTGTGGATATCTCTTTTAAAACTGTAGTTGATAAGCGGTAATTCAGACTTATACTCCATCGGACCTTGTCTCGTTGGGTACCTGTATAGGATTTCCTAGAGTTGCCGTACCAATGTAACAGTCAGTTACTCTGAATATCTGTCTCGTTAGAGATTCAGACCGCTATTAGAGTTGCCGTACCAATGTAACAGTCAGTTACCCTGAATATCTGTCTCATTAGAGATTCAGACCGCTATTAGAGTTGCCGTACCAATGTAACAGTCAGTAACCCTGAATATCTGTCTCATTAGAGATTCAGACCGCTATTAGAGTTGCCGTACCAATGTAACAGTTAGTAACCCTGAATATCTGTCTCGTTAGAGATTCAGACCGCTATTAGAGTTGCCGTACCAATGTAACAGTCAGTAACCCTGAATATCTGTCTCATTAGAGATTCAGACCGCTATAGCAAGACTTAGCCACCTTCTTGGCATGCTGTTAAAGGTTACTAAAATATGTATGATATTATAGAGACATAGCCTCAAGGGGCCCTCTATTGATGGTCACTCAGGGCTTTTCACGACCCATGGGCTCCAAGGTCACATGCATCCTGCAGATGAAGTATCAGGTCGGTACATCAATCTGGCAGGGCCACTCTTCGGCAATCCAAAGCTGTTTGCAGCATGCTCATGGTTGGGTCTATCTATCATCACTCCTTTTCTATGCCAAGGTCTTTTGAAGAGATGGAATACATGTATATCCCACTGCCCACTTGGAAGGGGGGTCCTGGAATGAGGCCCTTTAGAGTTATCATATTGAAGACCTTACGTCCCCAAACTGATAACATTTTTTGAAAGAGGCTAGGTTATCAATATGACAAGTCTGGATACTTAATTAGGATGATGGTAAAATCAGTTTTAATCTTTAATTACCACATGATGGCAATTAGAATAATTTTACACACCCCGACAATTGTTAGGGTTTTGTTAAAGATCATGTCCTTCTGCCCTATGGGGCACACATGGTCGTGCATAAAAGTCAACATCCAATCCACAGACCTTTAATTATGACTTCTTATGCAAAAATGTGTCCATGCATATTAACTTTTATAGTCCAAAATTATAGTTTCCTTAAATTTATGTGAGTCAAATGCTATACCATTGATCGTGTCCTACACATGCATAGTAATACATGACGTTTGCAATATTATTAGTCTAAGATCCTAATGAATAAAGCACAAATAAGTATGTTGAACTACAGTAGGCCTATATAATATACTACAGTGCAGCATAGTAGAGCCGCCTAGTGGCAAAATGTATTGTCTCTGAAATGATTTATAACCTATATGGCCTCGAATTGATGACTTAGGGTTATCAATTCTCAAAGACAATGTACCTACTCGGATCCCCTTTTTTAGCACCATACTTGAATGACCACTTGTGAGCAACAAAAGGGACAGGTTATAGCTACATGAAAAGAAAAGACTGGCTACGAGGGCATTTTTAGCCAGCTCTTCCTTTTACTATAGAAGCAACACCCTCCAGGTGACTTTTCAGACTAATGTGGTAAGTGCAAGTTGAATGGTGAAGCAGTGCACAACTTGTTTAGAAAAGAGGGCACATACTCGCAGCTCTTTTCACAATAGGAGCAACACCCTCACGATAGAATCGACAGTTACTTTTTACAGTAGCACTGCTGTGACTCATAACGCAACTGACACAGAAATATGCCATGGTCAATATTGAGTAACCTTTGACATCTGGTTAGTAAATCAGTTATCAACATTGTTTTAATGTTAAATTCATCTCACTTAGGAAATTGGCCAACTTGAGTTGACCTGAATGATATACGATTCATAAATGTTTTATGCTCTGTTTATGGGAATCTTGACATATGGCTCCTATAGTGCAGTTGCAATTTTAACCTCAGGTAGAATGTATAAACTGATAAGAAAACCTTTAATGGTGACTATACTAGCATATTATGACCCCAATACTATTATATGCATTAGTCACATATCAGTAATACATATAGTGACATGTTTGGGGCACATAAATTGATGATGTCACAGACCTGTTTGTGTGCACAGGAAACAGTTGGGATGATTCAAATGTGGATGTTCAAGTGCCTTCAGGTAGACACCTCTTCTTCTTTATTCACTGTTTTACAGTTCCAATCCTGATTTTACTGCTGTTGCCTGTGCATTATCAGGACTTTATACGATTCTCAGATTTGATTAATAGATCGTGAGATTCTGTTAATACTTTGATAGTTAAGATATATACATAGATTGTATATAGATGAACAATCAATTTCCCTCTGCGCCTGATATTAGCTTTAGAAAGGGTATAAATTTCAGTTCAGATACCTCTCTGACGGATATTGCCTATCACTTAATAGAGGAACATTAAAAGCTGAAAGGGGGCCCGAGTGTTGTATGGACTCCTTGAATATACATTACCCCTGGGGCAATGCTAATGTGGTGGTCCCGCGTCATCTTCGAGGTACCTTCGTGGTCCTCGTGGGCGACGTCGAGAGCACCTCTATTACCCGACGCCTGGGGGCGCTGAAGTCCAGCGCCACGTCACCACTTGGTCACGTGGCCCTCGACTCCGGTGTATATAAGGCCGTTGTACGGCCTTCCTCAGGGTCAGTCCAGCCCCGACTGACCATTGTGAGCAATGGTCGGCGGCTGCCCGGCTACCATATTCTAATACTCCTCTGTGCTGCTGCACAGAGGGGGTTCATGTGGAATATTAACTCTAGACACTAGAAGGCCTAGTGTCGAACCTGCAATAGAGTTCAAACTCTGCCACCTGTAACTGTGATCGAGAACGGCTGATGCCTATGTGTTATTAGACAATAAAGTTTTAACTGGAACCTGAATAGTTGTTCTTCGTTGTTTATCGAAAGATTCGATTGAACATCGAGGGGTAGAACGCTACACTGGTGCCGTGACCAGTTGTTAACTTTAGTCCGCATAGGTACTGCGAGCTTAAGTTCGACATGCAGGGTCACTTGGATGAAGGTGATGACCCCAATCACCAACATCAAGTGACTACAGGCCCGTTAGTGGATAGGAATGATCCACTAATCGGCGGTGGTTTGAACCACTCGCTGATATTAGGTCCATCGTCTGACCCGTTGGGCCTGTATCAAAGGAGCCGGCTACTCAATTGGCGAGTATCGACTCAACTCTCTCCGGCGGCTGAGAACTTCTTGAGGACACAGAGTTTGTCCTATGTAGAAAAATCAGCCTCGCCCGTGGGAACTCCAATGGGCCTTGGCAGTTGGTCCTTCGAGGGTCCCTCGCCCATGTCGATACAAGGAAGTATTGACAGTGGCAGGGGACTCAACGAGGAGTTGCTACAAGAGCAGCAACGCCAACTGCGCCAGGGTCGCCAACAGTTGGATGCTCTCGCGAGTAACACCATGAAAGCTCAGGAGAAGAGTACAGAAATAGAGCTGAAGTTGGAACAGCTTAGGCAGCAGGCGTTGGAGGCTTCGAACAAGACTCAGATCGCAAATAGAGAGCTTACTGATCTTCAAGAGAAGGTCAAGCAGCTCTCTAGCGAAAAGGAGTCCTTGCTTGCAACGAAGTCAGAGATCGAGCGTAGTCGGTTGACAGCAATGGATTGTCAATCGCTAAAAGCAAAGATCGATCGCCTTGCTACAAGCCGCCGAGAATGTGTCGAGAGAGCTCGAAACAATTTTCGGGATGCCCAGCACGAGCAGACGTCCCTTAAACATAAGTTGAAACTACAAGAAGTAGAAAAGACCATGTTGGAGGAACAACTGCAAGAGTTACGGCATGAGTTGAACCAACAATCAGCCGAGCATACTGAAGAAGTAGCTGAACAACTAACTGCTTATGAAAAGCAGGTGAACCAGCTACGTCAGGAACGAGAGTCGTTACTCTGTCAGATGCAAGCTGACGAGGATGCTCGAGCCAGGGACGAGGCAGAAATGCGTCGTCGCTGTGAGGAACGAATCGAACACGCAAACAAAATGGCGGAATATCAGGTCTTAATGGAACAAAAAGCGAGGCATGAGGCCGAGCTTAATTCCTTGAAGTCTGAATCCCTAGTAGCCCAGTCACTGAAAGATCAGAAGGATTCGGACACTTTGGGAGCCATACGTGGTGAAATCGATGAGCTCCGACGAGAGATATTGTCTCGCAGAAAGGCTGATGAAGCCAGGGTGAATAAAGAAGTTCGTGATGAACTCGCACTCGAAGAACGTCTGAAGGAGCAGACGGAATCGAAATTGCGTACCGCTAGACTTCGAGATAAGCAACAAAGTAGTGAATGCAGCACTACTAGAGTTGCTACTCAAGGGGATCTAGTCGAAAACCCTGACTACAGAGAGTGGCTTGACCATGCCATGAAGGAGGCCAAGCAACTCTTTGCCATCAGCGAGCAACGAGATCTCTCGAAACCCGAACATGCCCGCCTGGAATTCCTAGTGTCGGAATTAAGACAGGCGGAACGTTCAAAACAGCAGGCGGAGATAGATAGAATGGTGGGAGCAATCGACGACATCTCGAAAGTGGATTCGAGGTCGCGCCGGACCCAACCAGTTCCTTCAATGCCGCGCACCGATGGTCTAAGTGAAGTGATCGGGCAGTTCTCGACCCCTATCACGACCCAACAACATGTTGATCCACCCAAATATAGGGATATCAGGTTCGAAGCTTCACGCCTGAGTGACGCCGAGTCTGGTAACCCCTGGGGGATGAATCACAGTCGTGCAGACACGACTATGAGAAACATGGGGATGGACCATCAAATACCTAGAAGAGGCACAACATTCGCCCTTGATCAGGTCAGGAGATCAAGCAGAATGTTTGAAAATACCTCTATCGGGCATGAACCAGCCCGAACTAGGTCAGTCGAGTGCCCTCCATTTACATGGAAGGACGATTGGCTCCGTTGGTACCACGGATTCAATCACGTCCGTCGAGTAAATGTGTGGACCTCGAGCATGGCATTAGCTCAACTCCTCATGTTACTCCAAAATGGCCCCGCAGCTGACACTGTGTGGCTATGGGAAGAGCATGGAGATGGGACTTTGGAGGGACTGGTCGACATGGTAACGGAAGCCATGACTTCTAGCCTTCAAGACCCCATTGTTACAATGGAGAAGAGACGCCAAGGCAAGAACGAAAGCATTAGAGCCTATGGCTTTGCTTTGAGACGTCTTGCCGGCGATGCCTATCCAGGTGTGGACTTCTCGGTTGAATGGCTCATAACCAAAGTCAACCAGTTGTTCATAGGAGGATTGTATGACGTTGATTTACAACAAGACGTTCTTCGGGAGTGGCGCACTTACATGTCCCTAAAGGATCTCATGGACTTGGCAGACGAGTTGTTGCGGAAACGACAACTCCTGCCGAAGTTGGTGAATCCTACCTCGACAAATGCATTGTCGGCGTTGGCCGACGCCGCTTTGGTTGAGGAAGGACAGGGCGAAGTCTCCTCATACTCGAAGCCCGGGGCGGGGAGTAAGACTAAGAAAGGTCAGAAATCCGCTGGTAAATCGAAAACACCAAACAAGGCCTCCAAACCCAAGGTACAGGAGCAGACCTTCTCGCTGAGTCAATTGAAGAATTTACTCAGGGTTATCGAGGGAGGGGATGTCCCTGGTACTAGCTCGGAGAAGCCGAGTACCCCTCCGTCCGACGCCAAGTGTTGGAACTGCAAGAAGCAGGGGCATTTCGCACGAACTTGCCCCGAGCCGATTAAAGGACTACCACCTGACGCGACGGAAAACTGAGGCGGGCGGCTCGACGTGGCAATCGAGCTGCCCGACCATCGAAAAGCCAAGGTATCAGCACCTCTGGCACTCCTGATCAGACGACAGTAGATTCGAGGGAACTAGGTAAGGTCCCGGTAGGGCCGTCCCAGCCCTTTACCACAGCGGCACCGGTTGATCACCGGTCGGGTTCCGAAGATGTCGGTGTAGAAAAAGCCTCAATGGCCAAGGAACAGGGCGCTGGCAGCCCGAACTCCGAGGTCGAGGGTTCGACTGGATCGAAAGTGAAAGTCGACGCCGGGAGAGAAGCCCTGATGCGGCAGCTGGCCAGAGTCTGCGCAACAGAGCTTCCCTCAGATGATCCCTGTCTCTCTTTTCTGAAGAGGAGGGGGATCGATCTGAGTACTGACGTAGGGTTGAGAATGCTAGCAGGAACCGCCCCCTTGTCGGGGAAACGATGGTACCTGTCTGCAGAGATTCGAGGGCGTTCTCTGGACTTCCTGATAGATACTGGTGCCAGCCACACCATTGTCTCTCGAGAACTCGCGAAAACGTTAGTGGTGCCGTCAGATAATCTCTACGAGGGAATAACGGCGTGCACTGCGTCTGGAGCCGAAATGCGGACCTATGGTCGATTGGTTCTACCTCTTAAGGTCGCATCGACCCACTATGTGTTTAGCCCAATAGTGGCCGATGTGGCTGACAATGGCATTCTGGGGCTCGACTTCGCAACATTATACGGTATGATCTTGAACCCACGGACGGGTCAATTGGTCATGACCGAGCCGGTAGAAGAGCACCATCAGTGTAAACTGAAGAGAGTGTCATCGATAGCCTCAGTAGCACAGACCACTAGGATACCTGCCAGACATCGGTGCGATGTCTTGGTAAAATCCGAAGGTCTGGAAAGAGACCGACAGGGCATAGTCGAACCCGACCTGAACACTCTGAGATGTTTTGGGTTGGTTGGTGAGGCTGCCCTTGTCAGCAATGTTCGTCGAACAGTGTTTCCCGTCTGTAATCCACTAAATCGAGACATTGTCCTGGAGAAAGGCCAGGTGGTCGGTGCTATACAGTATGCTGACAGAAACGGTGAACTCTCGTCACCGGAGGTAGGATCCG
Organism: Acholoe squamosa; assembly: GCA_949317995.1. NCBI lineage: Eukaryota > Metazoa > Annelida > Polychaeta > Phyllodocida > Polynoidae > Acholoe > Acholoe squamosa. The sequence goes on along the minus strand of OX439040.1, from coordinate 51,162,639 downwards.
TGATGATGCGTCTCGAGCAAGAAGCTGCAGACATCGAGACGGCAGAAATCGCGAGCACCCACACGGGGGAGCACCCTACCTGGCTGTTAGACATGTATGGCGACACCCACCTGACCCAGCCAGAGGAAAGACTGAAGCTGTCCGCCTTACTACGTAAGCATGTGGATGTCTTTAAATCCCCAGATGAGCCGTTAGGGCGCACCGATCGATGTCTGCATAACATCGACACGGGTGACGCACAACCTATCCGAGTCCCTTATAGAAGGATTCCGCTCAGCAAGAAGGCTGCGGCGGATGAACAACTTAAGGAGATGTTGGATACGGGGGTGGTTAGGCCAAGTACTAGTCCCTGGTCCAGTCCCGTCCAGATGGTGACGAAGAAGGATGGGACCATGAGATTCTGCGTCGATTATCGATGTCTGAATGGAGTGACTAAGAAAAATGCTTACCCCCTCCCGCGCATCGACGAATCCTTGGATGCCCTAGGAGGAAACAAGTGGTTTAGTTGTCTCGATCTCCAATCTGGATATTGGCAGATCGGGATGAATCCCGACGACGTCGAGAAAACCGCTTTTTCCTACCAGAGGGGGCTCTACGAGTTCGATCGCATGGCGTTTGGTTTGTGTAACGCCCCCGCCACATTCGAGCGAATGATGGAGGAGATGTTGAGAGGTTTGCTAGGTAAAAGTTGCCTGGTTTACCTCGATGATATCATCGTCTTCGGCAAAACGACGGATGAAGCAATGGCGAATCTGGCAGAAGTCTTCAACAGGATTCGGGCATGGGGACTGAAGTTAAAACCTAAAAAATGTCAACTTTTTAGGACTTCAGTCGAGTACCTGGGCCGAATCGTGTCTGAACAGGGTATAGAAGCCAACCCGGGGAAAATTAGCGATGTAATGACTTGGGCTAGGCCCACTACAGTGAAGGAAATCCGATCCTTCATTGGTTTTTGTTCCTACTACCGAGAGTTCATCCCGGGGTTCGCGGAACTCGTGAGTCCTTTGCAGGACTTAGTGATCCAAAAACCTAAAGGTAGTAGAGGTCGTTACGAGGCATTCGCGTGGACGGAGAAAGCCGAACATGCTTTTGTCGAGTTAAAACGAAGTTTCAGGGAGACACCTGTACTTCGATTCCCCACACCCGACGGTCGTTTTATCTTGGACACTGACGCTAGCAACACAGCGATCGGGGCTGTTCTATCCCAGGTGCAGGATGGAATGGAGGTCCCGATCTCATTTGCCAGCAACACTCTAAGTAAAACACAACGAAACTACTGCACTACCAAAAGGGAACTGTTGGCAGTTGTCGTGTACACCAGGAAGTTTAGGCACTACCTTTATGGTGGTAACTTCACTATCCACACCGATCATTCGTCTTTGAAATGGCTCCTAAATTTCAAAGAGGCTGAGGGAATGATGGGTAGGTGGCTGGCCCACCTTTCGGAGTTCGGTCTCGAAAACTCTAAGATCGAACATCGAAGTGGGGCCAAGCATCTAAACGCCGATGGCCTTAGTCGTATCCCTGTGCGGCTATGCCAGAGGTCGGATTGCACAGACTGCGGCAGTCATAATGCTGTTTTGGCAGCTGTAAGTGGTTTAGTAGACAGCCGGGTGGGTGTTGCATTTTGGTCTCTCGATGAACTCATTGATGCTCAGAAAGCGGACGCTGACATCAAACGAGTTGCTGAATGGCTAGTTAAGGGGGCTAAACCCACTAGGCCTGATGTATCGATCGAGAGCGCCGAGGTACGGAAATTAGTAGGACAATGGCCTCTATTAACCTTCCGTGAAGGCTTGTTGTGTCGCTGGAAAGTCGAGGCGGGTCGAGCTAGGCGCACGATTCAAGTAGTTGTACCACGCCAACTGAGGGGTGAGGTACTCTCCTTTTGCCACGGACACCGAACAGCGGCACATTTTGGTCGTAAACGAACGCTCGAAAAAGTGAAAAGGAGATATTACTGGCCCGGGATGGGAAAGGACATAGGTCGTTGGGTTCGACACTGTCCTACCTGTTGCCTGGTGAAGCCCGGCGAGGGCATGGGTAAGTCTCCTCTGCACCAAGAGTTGTTCGGGGTGAGATTCGGGAGGATAGCTATGGATATCATCTCGGGATTTGCACCCACGCCAAACAAGAATACTTGCATGTTAGTAATCCAGGATTACTTCACCAAGTATGTACGCGCTATTCCCCTACCAAATCACACGGCAGAGACCTGTGCAGAGGCCTTCGTGGACGAATGGGTTTTGACCTTTGGAGTCCCGTTGCTTCTGCATTCCGACCAAGGTCGAGAGTTTGAGTCTCGACTCTTCTCTGAGATGTGTGAATATTTGACGATTGTAAAACAGAGAACCAATCCATACAGACCACAGAGTGATGGTCAGGTGGAAAGGTTCAATAGAACGTTGATTCAGAGTCTGACTATGTTGGTAGACAAACATATGGACGACTGGGATGAACAGGCTAAATATGTGGTGTCCGCATATAACAGCTCTGAGCACAGTTCTACTGGATGCAGTCCAAATATGATGGTATTCGGGGAAGAAATTCTCATGCCAGCGGATGTGATTTTCGGCTCAATCGAGAACCCACTCGAAGTCCCTTGTTCCGTCACCTTCGTGGAACAACTTCGTGACCGATTGAGGGAGAGTTATAGCATGGTAAGGGAAAACTTAGGTAAATCTGCGGAACGCCAGAAGGTCGGGTATGACTATGGGCTAAAGCAGAGAAGATACTCAGTTGGTGAACAGGTGGTGAGGTACCACACCCCCCAGGCAGCTATGAAGCTTGCCCCCAACTGGGATGGGCCGTTCGTTGTAGATTCTGTCCTCTCTGAGTCGACATTATTACTTCGATCATCCCGCGGACGGTTGCAAAAGAGCAATGTTGATAGAGTGCGCCGGTGGTTGGGCGTAGAACTATCACAAACTGTCGAGTTGTTGCAACCACAACTTGATGATGATTCACCTTCTCGTAAGGCTACGAAAAGGGCTAAGTCTGTTTCTGGACAGGTCGAAATAGAGGTCGAAAGGTCGCGGCCGGAAGTCCAGTCTAAAGAACAAACTAAGCAGGGTCATCGAAAACGACAGCAAAAAGCTCGAAAACTGAGCGAGGTGGAGGTGTTGGATGCCAGTAAACCATCAAAGCGGCGCCGTGGTCGACCGGCCCGTCGAGATAAGTCGAAAACATCTAAACAGCCTTTGAAGGGATGTCGGAAGCCCGACCCCCCCTCGAAGGTGCGAACGACTGAACAAACTTCACATCGAAACGTTTCGATTGAAGTGAAAGATCAGTCACTCCAGTCCGGACCTATGACTCGAGCGAGGCTTAAGCGCCAAGGCTCATCAAAGGAACGGTCAGCGAGTGTAGAGGATGAAAGGAAATCCAGAGCAAACACTCTGGCTCCTACATCCACACCGTCACAAGTGATGGGAGGCAGACGCCGACGGAAACGGGTTAATAGCCCGGTCGGCCCGGCCACATCAAAGGACGGCGGGCTAGGAGGGGGTGATAGTAACCCGCCCCGAGGCTCAACACTCGTTCCTGTAGTAAAGGTTAAAATCAGGAAAAGCCCTAGATTAAACCCTACTCAGTAATCGATGTTTCGCACAATACTAAGCAGCAGCTTTACTAACCTGTGTTTTTAATGAGACTTTAAAATAACGGGTGCCGTTCTTGAGTAAATCTGTCTGTGGACGTGAAGCCGACGGTGAATAAAAAAATTACACAACGAGAAGTCGTACGATTGCCTCTTAGTTTGAGACAAACTGACACTGGAAACATGGAAATTTGGAGCCTCTGATTTTATTGACTGTGAGGACGGGTTCCCAGCATAGGCTGGTGGATACTGCCCGAAGGGTAGATCCATATTGGAACCATTTTTTTTAATCCCGGTAGTCTGATGAAGGAGGGGGTGCCCAGATTAATCCATGTTAATAGTGTTGGAACCCATAGACCGCATAGGAAATAACGGCATATGCAAACATTGCGACTGGAGAAGCAGAGCGTGACGGTGAGGGGAGAGTGAGTCGTTCTATTTTTTTGAGCAGTACCTTATTTGGTCATGGCGTGATGCGCTGTGGACCAATAGGGTTCGCCCTCCTCGGTCACGTAGCCCCTTCCTCCAATCAGAGGCGTGCGCCACAGGGATAAAAGGCCGCGTCGCCCACCACGGAGGTCACATCTGCGCCCTTCTCGTGAGAGTCGGACGCAGATAAGCTGGACTAAGCCTAGCTTATTCCAGCTGGTACGCTCCGTCTGGGGACTTCCTACCTGAGTGTAGGAGGTCTCCCCGCCTAGTGTCGAGGGACACGACCTGCGTGAGCGCAGGTTCGTGTTCTCTCGAGGCTCCAGTCTTCGGTCCCTCGAGCCGCCTGAGTGCTTCAGGTTCTAAGGGCAAGAAGCCGACTGAATCAAAGGCATCCAAGGGCACCTTGAAGGATTTCAAGATCCCTAGGGTGCCCAAGAAGGAAAGTAGCAAAAAGGAGTCCGCAGCCAAGAAGGCTCCAGCCCGGGAAAGGAGTAGCGAGTCTACTGCTCCACCGGAACCTGGAACCGAGCCGTCGGAGGTCGATGCCGGTGCCGTGGAGAGCACCGTATCCTCACCCCCAGACACGGCCAGGGCTGTCGACGAGTGGAAGCAACTGTCAGCGATCACTGCCAAACGACGTGCTGAGTACGTCGATGACAGGCCACTGACAAAGCTTCAGGACTACCGCAAGAATGGTCAAGTGGTACTCCCAAGTCTCGTCGGAAAGGATGGTAGTGACGACGAGGAATGGTATTCGGACGACAGTCATGCCATTGACTGGTATGTCTCGATGATCGAGAATATTACGAATGCCTCAGACTCGTCGGGGGTGTCGCTGCTCGAGCGACAGCGGATTGGGTTCGCATGGCGCATCTTCAATCCAGGGCAGCAGTGTGCTTTCGAGAACTGCACACGTAAGGGGTTCCCCCCTCGCGTATATGCGACGGACGGCAGGTATGCTCGACACTTGGTTGAAGAGCATCGAGCCATCCGTCCGCAGTTCGGTTGTGTTAAGGTGGAAAAGACCATTCCATGTTACCAGGACCCGGATGACCCGACCTCTCCTCCTTTCGTGACTTCACGAAGGGGCTTGATGGCGCGTCATCTCAAGTCGTACAAGCAGCCCCATAAGTACAACGCCGAGGGCGCTATCCAGCTAGTGGAGACACTGGTTGGAAAGTGCGAACGGAATGAGAAGACAGGCGCGCCGACTAGACACTGGATGCGGATGGCCCCCGCACCCCCGTCTACGAAGCGCCTGTATATCAGACCGGAGCTGATGCCCGCTTTCTACGGTGCCTACCCTGAGTTCAGGGTAGAGCAACGGAAGAAGCGGGAGGCCAGTCGTCCTCGGGACCCAGGACCTACAGCCTCTACGAGTGGGAACAAGAGGCCCCACTCTACAGAAGCTGGAAAGTCTGCCGGTTCGACTGAACCCAAGAAGCCTAAGCCGCAGGCTGCTCCCTCGAAGCCCGAAAAGGCATCGAAAGCCGCCCCGGCCCCGGCTCCTAAAAAGTCGAAGACTGCTTCGACCGGTTCAGCCAAACCAAGCACCAGTGGTGCTAAAACTGGAGGCAAGACGGTGGAAACCCGGAGTGGTCGTGATCGACAACCCAAGGTGACCACCAACTCGTCTCCTGTCAAGCCCCCTACAGCGGCAGAGGGCAGCACCCCAGCTGCCACGCCGCGTGTCCACGTGGGAGGCGCGACACTGACCTCGGCAGCAGGAGCTAGCTTCTCCAACGTCGTGACAGGCGCCGACACCCCGACAGCAACCTTGCGTTGGGAGTTGGCACAGCCTGCATACGGCGATGGCGTCGAATGTGGGGTCCCGAAGACGTTCGTGGAACGTTGTAAGGGACTTCTACAGATGACAGGCAGCCCTGCTATCGACAAGTTCGGTGAGGCATTCCGTGAGGAAGCGAGTGCCTACTTGTTCGGCCTGTTTGATAGAACAAACATGGCCATCCGTAACGAGCTCCTTCCGGCTCTTAGGAATGAGGCGCGCCAGACCGTTCAGATGGAGATGGACTCTCGTCTGACCGACGTCCGAACGCGTCTCAATAACTTTGAGGCACAGGCCCAATATGATATTACCAAGAGGGACAGTATCATAGAAGGCTGGGAGGAAATCGACCGCGAATTCTTTAGAGTCTTCGGGGTCCAACTCTCGGAATGGATGAGGGACAAACACCATGGCGTCCGAACCCTGAAGCCCATTCGAACCGAGCCCTCTCGCGAAGCGCAGAGGTACCTCGTCGAGGGTGGAGTGATTCCTGACGTCAGGACGCTGGCGGCTCAGACGAATCCTTTGAGAGAGTTGTCTCCAAAGATTGACAGTCTGAGCTCGGCTATGACGATGTTGGGCCGAGAGCAGGTGGTGCAGGACAAGCCTGACACCCCGGGTAGGTCTCTCGGTGCCTCCGTCTACCCGCCAGCAGCCCCGTCTTCCTCCTCGGTTCCCTTGATAACCCTCTCGGGAACCACCGAGCCTACGCCGCCACCGGTCCAGAGAGTGGTGTCACCGAGGATCCATCCGGATCTTCAGGGCATCACTCCCCTGGCCCCGGCGAACGTAGCCGTCTGTCCGGACCCGTCGGCTTCCGCCCAAGCAGTAGAACCTGCCGAGGTGGAACAGTCGATGGATATAGACGGGGACGTCGATGTCGTCGATCATTCTCCAAAGCCTCCCCCTGACCAGGGAGACAAGGACGACCGTGAAGGTCAGGAGAGCGACGACGACGACGGAAGCGACTCAGCAGACTCGGCCGTTCTCCACTCAGATGCTGAGGGGGACTCCCGGGATGCACCCGAGACCTCTAACGAGGCTTGGAGTACGACAATGGACCGTGAGGTCCCATTGCCGGAGTCGCCGACGTTTTCGGGCCAGCTAGCCGCCAGCGCTCCACATGGAGAGGAGCGCACTGACGGAGAGCAGGCCGAAATCGACGCCGCTACAGGGTCCATCTCGGAGGATCAGTAGTATGAAACTACTGCTCCTCCTCGTCAGCCTGGATCGCTGACATCGAACAGAGTCTCGATGTCAGCACGGAACCCCCGGGAACTCGTTCCCGGACGACGGTGTACCCTCCACGAGTGGGGGTACCTTTCCTGTCCCCGGACCTCCCTGCGAAGCTGTGTGGATCCGACGCCACCCTGGTCTTAGGGCCCGGTGGTGCCACACATCCTCGGCCTCACGGTCGAAGGACCATCATAGTAGTATTGTACGCTATCGATGGGCTTCCTACGCTGGAAGGAGCTTCTCAACGAGACAGGGAGGAAACGACACGACCCCGGTTGCCATACCCGGTCGTGCCTCCCTCGGATCGACCAGGAGCAGGTCGTGAAGCAGTGTTTTGACACTGGTCTCCTACGTTGGATGGAGCAACGCCTTATAATTTAACTGTGATAATAATTTTTTTTCTACAGTACAGTAGAAACTATATTTCTATATATTCCTCTACTGTTTCTGTCGACTATGTCGACGGATTCAGTAGTTCATATTATTATCTAATTGTTTAGACTGATCCGGGATCTCTGAATTTTCAGAGACCTCGTTTCAGTCTAGTGGGGGGTGGTGTGGTGGTCCCGCGTCATCTTCGAGGTACCTTCGTGGTCCTCGTGGGCGACGTCGAGAGCACCTCTATTACCCGACGCCTGGGGGCGCTGAAGTCCAGCGCCACGTCACCACTTGGTCACGTGGCCCTCGACTCCGGTGTATATAAGGCCGTTGTACGGCCTTCCTCAGGGTCAGTCCAGCCCCGACTGACCATTGTGAGCAATGGTCGGCGGCTGCCCGGCTACCATATTCTAATACTCCTCTGTGCTGCTGCACAGAGGGGGTTCATGTGGAATATTAACTCTAGACACTAGAAGGCCTAGTGTCGAACCTGCAATAGAGTTCAAACTCTGCCACCTGTAACTGTGATCGAGAACGGCTGATGCCTATGTGTTATTAGACAATAAAGTTTTAACTGGAACCTGAATAGTTGTTCTTCGTTGTTTATCGAAAGATTCGATTGAACATCGAGGGGTAGAACGCTACACTAATATGATAGCTCGCTAGACAACTGCTAGATGGTAGAGGTTGCTAAAAGATGTACGGCATGACGGCTTGCCCTAAAGGGGCCCTAAACTGATTGTCCCTCATGGCCTCCCTTGACCCATGGCCTCCGAAGTCACGTGCATCCTTCAGGTGCAGTATCGGGGCAGTGCATGCATTGATATGGCAGAAATCTAAAGACGTTTATAAGATGCTGTGGCATATGGCTTCAAAATAGGAGAAGGCCATAATCTACTTCCAGATAGAATATAGATACTACCTCACATTTGATATTGGATAGTATAGAAATTGAGTGTATATTTCCTTGATGAAAAATAAATGGCAAAGTGATTGCTTTCTGCAGGCTTACCCCATGTTATATGCAAGAGTTACTACCAAGGGAGAATTACACCATATTGCCTGCTTCTGTCCCATGAGGAATAGGTGATAGTGCAATAAAGCATGGAGGCCATTTCTTAACACACTACGACTGCTGTCCCTTAAATCGTAGTGAGATCCTAATAATTTGGCCATAACAGTACCATGCACTAGTAGTCCCTAATGTCTGCACCAGTACAACTGCACTACTAAACCTCATGTAATTACTTCATAGCTGCTAATCGTAGTGCGCAGTCATATGGCAGTTCCTACGATAGCCGGGCTTATTCTTGGCATTCTTAAATCTTAGTGGCTGTGTGCAGTCGTAGTACATTGAGAAATGGCCTCCTGGTATACCTTTATCTGTGCCCTTTGAATCACTGAGAATGTTTAGGGACAGATGTGTGACATGCACTGTGTTTAATAGTGATGTGTTTGGACCAATGCCATTCTCAGCTGCTTCTACCTTATGCTTGATTAGACCTATCTGTTAATTCATACTACATACATCATGGCACTTACAACTGTTGTGGTGGACAGGGAAAATAGGGTTTGGATTCCCTGGGACTCGAATCTGTAGTCTCCAGTTGGTAGTCAGTCAGGAGGAGTTGTTAGAAGATCGGAGATAGGAGATAAGATAAGGGTCCAATTGAGCCCTTCTACTACAGACCCCTGGTTTACAAATCTCTCTATTTTTCTTAAAGCGGTAATTTCTATTATGAAGTAGGCTGATTTTTTTCTTCTACATTTCCTCAAGTTTAAATTCCTGATTTGTTTTAGACTTTTTGTAAATTTTTCTTCCAACTTATCAATGATTTTTTTGACTTTGAGAAATTCCTCTGTCACTTTCTATTACCCAGAGGTTTAGAGCCCCACTGCCTCTGTCCACATCACCCTCCCGCCATGGGAGGTTTCAGAAACAACTGACCTAGGCCTGTCTCCTCTTTTCCAAGTGGACACTCTGCCACTGGGCTCGAAACCCATGCTCAAGCATTGTCACGCATGTCACGTCCCCAACTCTCACAATCGACTGTGTGATAACTAGATTGGTTAAGAGCAAGCGATTATACCAGACAATACAGCACCTGCGAGTTGCCATATCCAATATGCGGAATGTGTGCTGCCTTGGACATAAAGCTATACATAGCTGACACCTATACTCCTCCGAACCAGCTATAATCAAATCCTAAGCTATTAGAACGGCGACCTGTACTGAAAAGTAGTATCCAGTGAAAGAAAGGCTCCTGTATCCAGGGAGTTTGATTTGAAATGTTAACGTACTTGCAAAATAACAACAGATTCTCATTTTGGTACATGCTCAGGGATGTCTCCACCAGACAGGCCTTTCCCTCTAGGTCGAATCCCACATGGCGATTTAGGCCTCAAATATCTCTGCGAGCTTGTCCCTTCCATTCTTTGGGCCTTCCTGAGCCCCTATATCGCAAGGATAACTGGTAAGTTGGTCTTACTTCACTTTTGGATTCGGTATAAGCAGCCCAGGAAGGCCCCAAAAACGCAAGGGTCAAAATCGCAGAGATATTTGAGTCCTAAATTGCCGTGTGGGATTTGACCTTTTAGAGGACATTTCTCAATCCTTAGTGTGGACAGTCAGTAAAATGTATACATGGCTTGAAGGCAGCCCCATGTGAACGTCTTTACAATGGTGTACAGGTCGGGATTGATGTCAGCGGGAGCTGCCCACACCCTAGACCTATGGTCACATTCAGTGTTCCCAAAGTAGCCAAATCTACCTAGAATCGACCTATTTTATCACCATTTGCAATTGGTTACCACAGCCTGAAGTGGCAAAGATGAACATGAACATAGTGCAGGGGAAAAATGGAGATCATCTAGGTCGGTTGGGTGATCAGTTTCTTTTCAGAATTGAATCTCGGTTGGTCTCAATGTAACTGTGCCTCGATCAGTTGAATATGGTCTTAGTCCCATCTATCATGGGTACCTGGAAAGCATTTCAATCAGTGCCATATCCTCCAATATTTGTCAAATCCTTGTCATATCTGGTCTTCAGATGAAGGTTTCAATAAAGATCCTCGTCATAGTCTTGTCATTGTCATATCATTATTTTGTCCAAATAAAAATGACAGCTGTGAGCTGTCCTTTTCGGTCTGAAGGATGTCACGTCATAGTCATTCTTTTAGAAATCAATACATCTCATGAAGCTCGTATGAGTTTTTAAGAATAAAATCATTTGTCATTTTCAGGGCCTAGGCCCCATGCTAGGGGGTGGTGGGTTTAAGGGGGACTTAAAAATGTCCTGTTTAAAGCTGCTACAAGATCTCACATATGGATCTTCCACTTTCTTTATGTCTATCATCAAAGTACTTGTTATAGTGTACTGGTGAAGTCTCAATCTATTTCATAATTCTAACCATGCTAAATTTAAGCATATATCTCTGTGAAAATAAAATGCTTCCAGCATTTTATCCAGTCTTGATTGCACCAGCACTGTGGCACCATCTGAAGCCATACAGCAATGTTGTATTTCCTACTTGTGGTTACTTTGATTTGCATGTGTGGCAGGGGAGCAGGCCAGTCAGTGCTGCTACCTGGAGGCTGAGACCATTACCAATTAACCAAGTGGTTTCCCACCCCACCAAAGGGCCAAACTGATGTACTGTATTGTGCATATAATGGGCCAGCTATTACCAGAATAAATTGCACCCTATTACATAGCACCCTATTACATAGGGAGGGGTATACAATTCTGTGAAATACATATCAGAAAAGGCTATACCAGATTTGATACCAGCTTTAATAAGGAGTGGTCATTATTTACACCAACATAGGGAAGGTGGGGGATGGGGTTCCGCTTTAATGCTTGAACATTTCCAAACACCACTTCGAAAAAGATATCCTCCATTACCCAAACGCAATAAGCTGCATATTATATACCCGGCCTAAAATAAACTGGTGCTGTATCTAGTGGGAAAAAAATGCCAACACAATAGGAGATCATTTGCCAATCCCTCTGTTAACCTCCTGTTTATAGCTTGGGTCCCTTCGTCACTGTATGTAACATCTGTCAGGGAAATGCCATTGGCAATATCCGTAATTCCCCAACTCCAACGGACCCACTCCCATCAACTTAATCATGATGATAGCAGTAGTGATTTGACACAGGAACTACTTTCTGCTCTTATTTGGCGACTGTATGGAGGGTAATGAACTAGCGGCTGAGTGCGTTCGGGCTTTGCAAAAGAAACCTCTATAAGCTTCTATACAGTCATCTTGCTATATATATAGCCCCATTAGCTCATATAATCTAACCCTGCAGACAACCCTGCAACCTCATTCTGCCACTTCTCTTCCAATACCAAGGTTGTGTTATCACCTACATATTTTATTTCCTTTCCTGCTATTCCGCCCCAGCACTGGCCGTTTCTATACCCTGTGACTTTTCCTTGACGAGGTAACTTCTATAGAATTACAAGTTTATTCTCCTTTATAGCTGTCATATTGTGTTTTGAACACTTGTAAGATTGCAATCCATCATACCACAGCTGGTACCAGGACTCAACCACCCTGTACCCTATATAAGTCAACCACTGCCAGCAGAGGCCACTTGTGTCTGTGTGATGTACCTCAAACTCTCCCAGGCAGAACATAACCATTGGTCAAGTTGGCAATGTTATTTGTCTATGGGCCTGTTTTGAGTATACCTGCACTGTGGCAAGTCAGAATGGTGATTCATAAGTAAACCTTTTATTGGGTATGAATTTTCAGTGAAATGATCAGATTGACATGAATTGCATCAAAATGGTCAAGAGTTTTTTTTCTCATAACCTAACAAAATATCTGCTGCTCAATTCCTTTTTTGAGGCAGCAATCTACTCGGTGAGAAGTGCAGACAAGAAGATGTATTGGGATTGACTCTAGGTTGACCTTCTGTAGCAGAAGTTGCTATTCCCCTTGACGCCGACAGTGCATGACTGCTCTCTCGGTTCTCCCAGTGGAGTCTGAGCTAATAAATCTTGCACTCTTAAACATGAGCACCAAGAATCAGTGTGCTGTCTGAGCCAATTAAACAATGATGCTAATATAGATAAACAGAATTGAGTTTACCTATAACAGGACTGATACAAATATTTGCAGTGGTATTCCACATGCAGACTCTGGTAGGAGAGTGGCCATTTGCACCCTCTTACTCCATTGTCTATTTTCAGAAGCAGAACTCTGGTTGTAAGGACCTGGTAGAGGGTCAAATTACATAGACAATGCTCTAGAAATTGTATCTCACTTCACTGAATATAGAGTTTGCATTGAAGTGGGCACAAAACAGCGAAATCCTAAAATATCTGCTTCTCAATTCCCTTTTTGAAGCAGCAATCAACTCAGTGAGAAGTGCGGACAAGAAGATGTATTGGGATTGACTCCAAGTTGGCCTACAGTAGCAGAAGTTGCTATTCCCCTTGACACCGACAGTGTGTGACTGCTCTCCCGGCTTTCCCACTGGAGTCTGGAGGGTGTTGCTCCTATTGTAAAAAGAGCTGTGAGTATGTGCCCTCTTTTCTAAACAAGTCGTGCTCTGCTTCACCTAAGTAATTGCACTCACTACATTCGTCTGAAAAGTCACCTGCCTTGTTTAAAATAGAGAGAGCTGCACTACCAGGTACCTACTCATGTCACAAGCTCTATAGTTTATTATACTGACTGACTTCTCCCAACTAGGTACCTACTCAAATCCCCCTTTTTTAGCACAGTACTTGAATGACCACTTGTGAGCAACAAAAGGGACAAGTTATAGCTACATGAAAAGAAAGGACTGGAAACAAGGGAATTTTTAGCCAGCTCTTCCTTTTGCTATAGGAGCAACACCCTCATGGACTAATAAATCCTGCACTCTTTAACATGAGTGCTGATAATCAGTTAGCTGTCTCAGCCAATTCAAGAATGACGCTAATATAAACGAGTGGAATTTAGTTTAACTACAACAGCATCGGATGTATAGACTATGCTGGAGGTGCACTTTGTGGTATGGGATCTAGATTTTTTTCTGGTAGGCCTACGGATTTTTAACACGTTTATCTATTACATTTCCTACCTAATTCGACCTTTCTGGGGGGATTATTATCAGTGAGAAGATAGGCCTGATAAGGGCACGCTGGTCCGTGTGACGTCACTGCTGCTCTCTAGAATATTTGAATGTCCCAAGCGTGCTCTCACTGTCTACTAAGGGTAAGGGAAAGAGGTGACTTTGTTACCCGTGAGCCACTTACCCATAGTGGTACTGACAGCATACATGCCCAAGCCTTTACTGCAATGTTGTCCCTATAAGCTGACACATTTGATATTAATAGTAGGGAAGCACTCCATCTGAACAGCTCCTAGCAATATGTCCTTAATAGCAATAGGGAAATGTCTGGTATTATTTTGTAAGAAGAATGATTTTTTTTTTGTGACACATAATAAGGATTATTTTTATTATAAATAATCCTTTAAATTTGACAAAGGTCAGGATTCTATAGTTATCTCATGTTCTAGTAAATCATCTCCTATTATGAGAAAATTATGAATTTAATACAGATATTCTATGAAAAACTAACCATTCTTTTTTCCTAAGTGCTATACACAAAATTTAATAATGAAATGCGATCGGTCAAAAAAATATTGAACTGAAAAGAACCATCCAAGGCAAATATCTAGACAATACAGCGGTGAAGAGAGTACAACTTAAAAAGAAAAGACATACCTGTTTTGTAGATGGCGAGGGATGCTGGACTGATTTCATGCCTTTTGGACACTTTGGGCAGCAATCTCTCGTTTGTATTCCTTCCAGAATTTATCACCAGTAGCCCATACGTAGAGACAAAGCGCCGGAAATTCATGTGTGTTAGGATGCTTAGGACAAAGTCTTACAACTTCAAAGAATTTATGACACGGAGAGTAACATTTTAGTGTGTTATTGCTGCATATACAACGCAAGATCTTCAAAGAGTGAAAGTGTTTTTTTTTTTTGCAGATCTTGTGTCATCCCCCCTTTACATTTTCTTTGCAAAAAGGTTGCTGTGACCATTTTGATTCAAAATAGATATAGACTATGTGTGATAGACTAACATTATGTTTGATATCCCCAGTCTTTACAGCAAAGCCATAAGGATGGGCTTCCTGAGCATGTGGCGCTGTGCTATTCATTTGCTTAATAGCTTTGGTGTGGCATCACAGATGAGGAAGTACTACCGTAATACCTCACGTATAGGGCGCACCCCGCATATAAGGCGCACCCAGACTTTGCAGATGTAAAAGAAAAAATAAAAAAAATGTCATAACATTTTTTCTAATCAATGGATTTTCAAAATGCAAAGAGCTATGGCTATCCCAAAGCTTCCCCTATCTATTTGTACCAATATACAGGACCAGGGGAGTAATAGGGACACCATGGAGGAAAAAACCTCCCCTTGATAGTTGTGCTTCTATAAGGCGCACCAGGAACCCATCCTCGTGTATAAGATGCGCCTTATACGCGAGGTATTACGGTATAGGAGGAACAGCATCAGCTTAGGTGGATCAACATTGTAATGTAGGCAGACCCAGCTTTGTTACACAAACCCACTCAGCTCAGATATATACCTGGTAACTTCCTTCCTCAGGGACATAGCCTGGTTAATGAGAGCGATTTACTTTGGATTGCTTTGAAATGATAGGACGCGAAATGAAAGTTGGCTTGCAATTGAAGTATAAATCATGATCTTGGCTTGTAGGTTCTCCTAACTCAAATCTTAAAAGCACAGAAAGAAAGAGGACTGAATGCATTTAGCTGCTCTGGTTTAATATCAGTTGACCACTTGAGCTTTAGTAACAACAGATATTGGACCTCCCTTCCCATGTATTGCTTAATTGTTGCAACAAGTAAGGATTTGATAGAGCTAACATACAGTTTGCCACAAAGAAGATAGCAAGTAGTTTGCACACCGGGAGTGAGGTAATTGGAGGAAAGCAATCTCATTCATTTTCCCTGTTCTCAGGTTCTATTGTTCAGCCGGAGTTGACCACCAGCAAACACCAGCCAATTAGGATATTTAGGAAGGAATGAGGCATATGTATATGCTACTTAAAAAATAATACATATTAAATTTTATTTTTTTTATAGAAATAACTAATGACGATCAACTCTAATACCTCATTCGTGAAGAAGTTAAAGTGTAAGGCCTGAGTCCACTATGAGACTAAATCTTGTTACAACTAGAAATTGTGCTGGGTCTGAAGTTGCATCAGACTAACTCACGTATGATAATCATGTGACATGCACTGGGAGGCGACCTTATTGTACCCTGCACTAATTTTGCTTTTCAAGTGATTGCAGGAATATCAGAAATGGCAGGGGTCATAGTTTCAGAGGAGATGGCGATATTTTGAGGCAATGATGGTATCATGACATAACCTTGAAACTATCTCTGCAAATCTGAATATGGCAGTATTCCTTGATAGAAGCTGTCAACAGTACAATTTACCTATCCTTTTCAAATGTAATTAATAGATGAGATGTTCTCTGCAAAGTAAACTGACCGTGAGTTTAAATATTGACCATGAAGCTGAGATACATAAATGGGTGTTTAGGGTCAGGGTCAGTATTTTCTGAATCGACACAGCAAAAAAAATATCTAATGAGACAAATTGTAATTGATGAAAAATGTCATCATCGGCCAATTTTCTAAATTTCCTGCAGCCGTGTGCATAACTCAAATTGCGCTCTCATTTCTGGAACAAATCAAATATATATATATATATATATATATATATATATATATATATATATATATATATATATATATACTACTTATTTTGTAGTATAATCTAATCCTTAAAACAGTCATACGTTAGCAGTTGCGTTTAGACCCTTTAGATCTTATAAAGATTGCTTCAAAACACCGTGAAAGCTTGAGAAGTGTGAATGGAGGTCATGAGATGACCTGGGGTCGCTCATATCTGATACCCAACGTTATACTTAATATCCCACAATGGAAGGGCATGGAAGTTATTTGACCACGCGTATCCTACTAAACAGGCTTGGGATATTTTATCTGTGTTGCCTGGATACTAGCACTCTCATAGCACCCGTATATCGCTATCCGAATACGGAGGTTTAAGGTATGCACTATTCATTTATGTCTAGAAACTAATTGCAAAAGATAAAAGATTTGAGAATACAAAATTGTGAGATAAAGTCGAGTCAAACCTATAATATTCATGGATGTTTGGTATATCAGAAAACATAGGCTACATGAACATCACCAGATAATATAACACTACATATCATGTTTTGATCGTGATTCATTCATCATTTCTCATCATCAGATTTCTCAGTGACTGCACGAGCTTTCATTGGTCAAACATTACTTTTCCATACCCAGAGACAGTGGACAACATAAAAAAACAACTTATAGCTATCAGTAATCTTACGAATTAAATGACCCCAGAGGGCACCCTGTGCTGCTCCTCTATCATAGTGTATAATCGTAACATGACTGTGCTAATTTCATTCTCATCATTGATCCCTTGTGATTTGGCACAAGTACAGTAACCACGTCTCTTAATAGATAATCCTGCTTAGCAGAGAGCCCATTCCCCAGATAGGTAGATTGAAATCGACAAGGAAGCCCCATCTGTAACGTGCTGGGGGAGGTATGCTGACCCAGTAGACTCATCTATATTCCACCCAGGGCATCCTATCACCACAACCGTTGCACCCAGGCCAATTCAACAGAAGTCATCTAGTGATATGCTGTATAGTAATCACATTGTAATATTCCTACTATGACCCCATTAATAGACAAGGAAATGATACGAGAAAATTGTAGGATCAGTGGCAAATGATATGTTATGAGATTTTTACAATTACCACACTTTTATACAGTAATCCACATCATACTTATGTTATATATCAAAAACTCTATCTCCATACATCAATCATCACATATATTTCACCACTATATTTACCTGAAACCTTACTGTACAACGTACGCTATAGCCCCCTATGTCAGGCCCTAGTTATACACTAGGAGTGCCATACATTCACTGTATATATACATGCGGCGCCCTACTCATAGGGAGACCAGCATGCGCCACCTTACCAACAACATCTATACCTTAAGACTCTGTACAATATGCTGGTATGAATACAACTTTACTGCTAACTGTTACAAGGTCTTGTCATATCGATCATGGCAATCTACTGATAATCATTGACTCTCAATATATGACACTTGTACACCCATATATAGGCAATGGTTAATCAATAATGCTCATCATATGACTTCTGAATAAGCCTTCCCTTCAAATTCCAAGGTCCACTCTAAGGGCAAATAACTATTCAATTAGATGCACTATATCTAGGTGAATGAGCATAAACAGCTAGGCTACTGTACGGTCAGACAAACACCCATATCTAGATGGACAGGCAAAGGACAGTTGTATGAGGTAGTAAACTCATTCTGTCATACAGGAGTCCACAATAACTCGGTACATACGTCATGTAGACAAAGGTTCATGAAGCCTTGAAGCAGTATTCCATGAGTGGAGTCGAATGGAACACTGTTCCCTGGCTTTGATTAGTTGAGAAATAGCCTACTCTGTTTGGAGTGAATCTCTGTATCTATTTCATGTATATAATTACATTTGTCAAATAAATCTACCATGAACAAACTTTTTGACAGAAAGGGGATGATAAAAACATATAGATAGAATATAGAATATAGATCTTGACCGATCTTAATTAAGCCCCCACAGTAGGGGGGGAGCTTAGACCAAATTCTTTTTGAGTACACCTCCAAAAGATGCTACTCATCATGTTTAACAAGAATATGGGGTTCGTTTGTTTTATGTTGGGCACTCTAACCCCCCTGGACCACCCCCTCTGAAGTTAAAAAGTTAGAAAATATTTCATATATTTCATTTTATTGCTATATATTTAGTCCGTCTCAGGCCTCCCACCACTCTAGAGAACCGCAAAATGCACTTCATTTCAACAATAAAAAAAAGTCAAAATAACATTATTTTGATTTTTTTTTAAATCCAATATGGCTGCCAGGACCCAAAAACTGGTATTTTAAGCACACATGCACCCCAGAATCAACAGGCAACACTTGCAATATGTCATTATGAGTACGGTAAGGTCTTGGGTCATATGAAAACCATGCTGAATCAGAGAAAACTGTATTAAACCCCTATTTGGGTCACCATATGACATAAACAGGCTTGTAAAATAGTGATAAATGCAATTATGCCTGCCTATTCCAATTGCATAAAGTATAACAACTGTTTTAAAAGTCATAGTAAATGGTTGTTTTGTAACTGCTACTCACCAAATAAGTAACATTAGGTTCACAATGATGTCAATATACAGGTATGACATGTTTAATGGATCCCAAGACATGTATTGTTCAGATTGCATTACATTGTAGAGAATAAGAATCAAAGAAAAATACTAGAATCTAGGCACTGTGAAAACCTACTTTGGGCAGTTTTTCATGAAGAAAAAGATGGTACCAACAATTGTAGTATATTTTGGTGGATTCTTGACAAAGATATTGTTGCCATGGCAACAGATACACTGGAAGTAACAATTTTAGATAGATTTGGTTGTCATGGTAACCAAATAGACCGTGTACCATGTGACTTGAAAATTCTACAAATATTCAAAAATATCTATCATGTGCTTTTTATTTCATAAAATAAGTTCGTTAAAATCATCATTTTGCACCATCATATCTGCCTTATCAAAAAAGATATGGACAATCAGGATTCCATTGATTTTTGTCCATATGCTTATCTTGGGCACCCATTACTCAGCTTCTAGTAGGAATATCAACATGATTCAAACAGCATTTGAAAGATGATGAGAACACTGAAAAGGGAATTCATAAAGTTGAGTTTTATTACACTAGCACAAGTAAATACGGTATATGATAAACATATAACTAAACTAATGAGATACCGGTTTGTATCTAAGAGTTAAATATGTAAATGAGGTAAGGCACAAACTTGTACCATATGTTACCAACAATGGATAAATGATCAGAGTCCATAGTATAAAGTTTGAGTATAATATATATGGTAAGTCAACATATGAAGGTGCAAATAAGTCTCTGTGAGACTGATGGTATGTTGGCTCGGTACGTAAGGTCTCATACCGGACGTGGATGACCAGGTGCCATGGTGTGAGGCAGCCTATTTGTCACATCCACTAACTAGAGCCGATTGAAGACCACCTCTTCTGAGAGAGTGGCCTGAGAAATCCATGGCATATGGGCACTCCATGTCTAAGAGTGAGGCTCTGGTAATGTTGGTGAGTTGGAGAAGGGTAAGAGGTAGTACTGAGGGATGAGTGAAAGCCGTAGCAAACTGAGATGATGATACATTTTGCATATTCTGTCCAGGCTTTAGTAGGGCAGGCTGGAAGGTAGGGATATGACTACCGGGGCATCTCTTGGTCCAATAGTTTTTGATGAGTGTATCACTATATTAATACCGGTTTCAGTCAGTATTACGTCTCTCCTGAGTAAGGTATGCGGGCCAGACCACAGTGAGGCAGTGGAGGTGAGGAGATTAGAAACTCTAAGGAAGGCAAAGAAGCCCATTGTAAGGGCTGCTCTGTAGTGTAATGTGTTTGGTATAGTATCCAATAGTGTGCAGACTGCGACTAAGTGCTGGGGTAGTAATGGTGGAGCTGGTACCGTCTCATGTGGTGAAAGTCTAACTGCTCCCTAAGCTACCCCCACTGATTCATATGATAATAATGAAGAGGGGTTGCCTCCATGTGTTAATATCCAAAGTTTGGCCCCAGATATATAGTTCCTACGGGATGAAGGCGCTGACAGTGAGTTGGCCATATATTGTTGATATATGGCAGCAGCCTGAGATGATGTAATATGTCCGTGTTGTAGGACACAGTGAAGTAATAGATAGCTTGTCTAAATCTGTTTTCTGCAGTGGCCTCTGAAACCGAGGCCTGAAATGTATTGAATCAACTTATATCAAACATAGGGTGAGGTAGGGTGGGTTTAAGTTTAGTGAGATTTCTTGTCGCGATTTCAGCTAGAGCATAGGTTCTTTTAGCTGCGTCATGTTGGTGGGACAGTGCATCTGCTAGAGGTTAGAGTTCACCTTTCTTGTGTCTAATATCTAGTGTGTGTTCATTTGTAGTAGCCTCAAGCCACAGCTGTCTCGCAGATAACACTTTGTCTTGAGTTCTGCCTGAGACTAGGGCCTGTTGGGATCCTAGGTTGTATATATTATGATCCTAAAGCCATGCTTATCTTTTGGTACCAGTGTACGATAAACTATAAGCAGATTTACAGCTTCGAGTCTATGTGTGGGCTTGTGGGGTTGTAGGCTTCTATGCGTGCTTCGTCACATTGTAGTGTGTAGTAGTTGGTCTGAGTTGCCACTCCCGCCCACCAGTGTAGAGTCACATTCTAACGAGTAGGTTTCAGTGGTTGGTAGTAGGAGGTATATGGAGTTAGCTAGGGTGGCATACTTAACAAACCATGATATGTCAGATTTGCATGGGTTGTTGAGGAGGACCATGCCGGTATCTGGAGCTTTCTTTAATTGTATAGGCTGTCAGTCTCATTACCCGCAATTTATTAATTACTGATAATGACAGTTTCTAGAGGCCGATTTTAAGCTAAAAAACACCTTAGCAAAAGAAGACTTAATGGGAAATTGGAAGTAGCAATGTGAGAGCCTCAAACAAAATTAGGTTTCGCAAGTAGTAGCGTAAAGTATAACATTGCGTCTTCAACCCATTTAATTGCTTCGCATGAGTGCCAGAGTAGCAGATCTAGCTGAACTCAAAGACATATTTCTTCCATCAAAACCCTCAAAATCCAATCAACTGTTGATATTGCGAAATGTATATGTTTCATTGACAGAAGCCACACCCATGTAGAAGCTGCCCACTGACTTTTGAAGAACGTTAGAAACTGTAGCTTGGGCCAATTGTTCCCGTTGCTAAGTATAGTCTCTACATACCAAATGCCTTGTATAAGCTGCAGTCAGAACTCAGATGATCCTAAAAGCTGCACCAATGGTCTGAAATGGTTTATACGCCATGTCTTGTAGGCAGGGTCTATGGTGTGCCTTCTATTCTTTAGAATGGTGATCTTTAGAGCTGCCAAACCCATTAATGCTGACTATCACCCCAAGGTTGGCTAAGGCCCCGCTGATGGTCTATTAAACTGTTGCAAAAAGCTATGAACATACAGAGAGAGAGAGAGAGAGAGAGAGAGAGAGAGAGAGAGAGAGAAAGCCAAATTGGAACATCACTCGCTGCTTATTGTACAACAAATGAACGATTCAACGATATATCATGGGGTGCATTAAAAAAGCCTGACCCTTTTGTGCCAAGAGCTATTTGAGACTTTTGAAAAAAAGAAAGATTCTAAAGCATATTGATGAGGCTGATACCTTCACTGTAAAAAGAATGTTGTCAAAATAACAATGGAATCCTTGTTCCAAAGTCGCCAGAGATCCATCATTATTTTCACAGATATTGCTTGTACGTTTGTGTACCACCATGCTGCCATCTGGGGCTTCTTGTAGAAACTACACAGGTTCACCGCAATAAATTTATGGTGTTACACTCTTAATATTTACAAGGATCCATGGTAGATTCAACAGTTATTTTTTTTACAGTGGTCAGGTCATATGACAATAGAGGTCAGGCGGAGTTCCCATAACTTGAAGGCAACTTCCGCCACATTGATAACGACCATGAATGTGTTATTTTGATCATGTGCTTTCACATGGGCTTCATATTACATTTAATGCTCCTTACACAGACGTTCAATTAAGACATTTAGAACTGTTCACCTTTGGTGACCATGGAGACCAACACAATTCCCTTTGTTGTCATATGTTATAGTCATTGGTCTGTCATGTGCGAGTCATCCTTAACAGCTGCAATAACATGAAATTTCCAGCAAACTTGGTACTCTCTTGCACAATTAATCATGGATTCGATGGGCTATTCATACGTTCTTTGGTGTGTTTTCCAGCAAACTTGTAGGCCATACTTGATACATTTGCAAATACTATGCATGGATCCCTCTGATATATTATTCTTTATAATAGCCTCCAGTAGATTTTTCTGAAATATATCAGTATGTTCAGGGAAAATGAATTGATCACATGAAAATACGTAAAATAATGACATAATACACAATGTGTGTAATATTGCAGGTAGGTAAGAGGACTGTAGTTGGGAAATGGTTTAGAGCTGACTTAGAAGTCAGATGTTAGAAAAACTTCATTATTGTCGGTAATTTTCAGATTTAGTGGGTGGCTTTACTACAATATTCAAGGCTGAATGTCTGTGTCATGTGCCTGGTTGAACATAATACCAGGGTGGGTAGAAGGATGGGTACCTGGCCCTAACTTGCAGCTCTCATTGACAACCTGGAATGAGATTTTAAAATTGATCGAAACTCACATTCGCATAAAGACACTGGTGGCAAATCTAAAAACTTTTTCCCACTAGTTTGCAGAGACGGTGAGTGATGCGGAGGAAGCACAGAGTACTATTGGATGGGTTATTGTAGGTCGTGTGAAAGAAACATATATAGCTATAGATCTCAAAGTGGAAAATGCCAGTGATGAAGCAGTGATGAGGTAATAGTGCTTCACTCTCAGCTGTCACTTCACCATTCTACAGCTTAAACTATCACAGCGGCCAGGTTACCTCAGAAGGAAGAGCATTGGACTACTGATACGAAGTTTGATGGATATATCAATCCTTAGATGTCCTCACAATTTTCCAGTTACAGACCCAAGCCTATTTTATATATTTAAGATATATGTCTAATATCTTTTTTAATCTTTAAGTATAATGGGATTGATAGACATATTTAGGAATATTACCAATGCTAAGAGAGGAGGGGAACAGTGGCCATCACATACAGTGAAAAGAGGTTTCTGGGCTAAGCCCACCTTGGCCCAATCTACAGCCCAAATATATCTTCCATCTTGAGCCTACTAGTTTCCCAGTAGTATGACACCCAGGAGGGTGTTTCTAATAGATTGAAATTGAGTTCTGTCAGATGCACTATTCACAAAATGTAACTGAGCCACCTTAGGGAATTAGTTGCAGAAAGGTAATTCTTGAGAAGTGGTTCGGCAGTGGTCCAGAATCGGGGTGTACTTGCGATTCCTGGCCACTTCCTTCCTTCAATTCCCTGGCCTTAGTAATGTACAATTTGAATGCTGGAGGCCTTTTCTTAACAGGCTACGACTGCACCCTCCTAGTCGTACCGAAATTCCAATAGGAATAGCCTTGGCATTTTGCAGTCGTAGTGCTGTGTGCGATCGTAGTGCATTAAGAAATGGCTTCCAGAAGCGTTCAAATGTGAACAATGATGGAAGCATGCCCCCCACTTTTGCACCAGTCTTATTTAGAGGAAGTCAATTTAATTACAGTATAAGGTGGGAAGTTACTTCGCAGGGTCGGGAAGAGTGGGAAACTGGAAGATGTGTTAGCTAAAGTGAGAATCCTAATCCCAATCATTTCATAACACCAACATTGATAACTGGTTGATATGTGTTGATAGTGTTGGTCAACCTGTCTTCAATACTTTGTTAATGGTTTTATTTCAATTTTGTCAGATTGGCCATATCAATATTGTTTTTGATTCAACATTGGTTTTTGTAACCATTGAACCAACAATATCAATTTTAATGTTGAATAATTGTTGTCATGTCAACTCAGTATCACCTCACAACTAGGTCTATCAATGTTGGAACAACACTGAATCAACATAGAAATACATACATTGAATCAGCACTGATGTGTTGATGTTGAATCAAGTTCTGATTATGTTGTGTAAACTTTCAAATTCAAACAATTTTGGCCCTTGCAAACAGTGCAAACGTTATTCCATTGCTGAACTGGGTAAGCAGTGGTACCCATCCCTATAAAGGAAGCTAGCCCCACATGGCTATTGTTATTCTTATAAGAATTCTTAGCCAGCCCTACATGGCTATTGTTATTCTTATAAGAATTCTTATAATAATAACAATAGCCATGTGGGGCTAGCTTCCTTTCCCTTATAATCTCTGTAAAAGTACCCATTCTCTCGCACTGCATTCCAAGCAGGTATATGGATAATAAAAACCATTGCTATTATATCCAACAGGAATCGACTCGAGTGGGTGGGGCAGTCAAAGTGGTAAAAAGCAGAGAGCTAGATCCATTTGTGTTATCCGAGAGGAAATAACCCTCTACATTCACATTTCCCATTACCCTATCTGAACTCACTTTATTGCCTCAATGTACAGCTTTATTATGACAGTAGGCTTCCATAGGTTCTATAATCTGATGATAAAAGATATCAGCATGGTACCTACACTGTCAGATAATGCAGACAAACAGATACCCCATTCCGGTTGTACTGGCAGTCAATTTTGTCTCGTGGGGATGCGAGGCAGAATGGGCTATTAACTATCTATGAAAAATATCATGAACAAAGGAGGGAAAGAGGGCTAAATAATTATGATGTGTATGCTGGCCATACTTGGAAGTCTAACTACTTTAATCCTCGATAACGGCGCCCCTGGGAAGCACTTTATCTAGTTGTTAATAACCATACAGC
The DNA here is from genome assembly GCA_949317995.1 of Acholoe squamosa. NCBI lineage: Eukaryota > Metazoa > Annelida > Polychaeta > Phyllodocida > Polynoidae > Acholoe > Acholoe squamosa. The sequence goes on along the minus strand of OX439040.1, from coordinate 51,137,585 downwards.
TGAGAACTCACACGTTTCAACACGCATCATATTGACCAGAGGTGTACTGTTAATCAGCAGGGTGATACTAAAGTAGATAATTATGAGACTATTCACAGATTGACAATAGCTTGCTTTGTACATAGATCAGATTAAAATCAGAGCATTTGGCCCAATTTCCATTACTTGGAATTGATTCCTATCTAAACATAAAATACATGTTCTATCAAGAGGTTTTTCAAGTATTTCCCATGTGCTTGAAATAACCCATTGGCGTCAGTGATGGAATCCATTTAAGTAGCAACTAATCAATATTTTTCTTTGTAATACCAGTCTTTCTTTTCTACAAACTGCGAACTGAAAGAACTGAAAAAGAGGTACAAAAAGAGCTTAATTCTCATAGTGTGAAAGGTTGCTCGAATTAATAACATGGCAAAGCCCAGATTCCTTTTTATTTTCATTCCTTTTCAAAGTCAGAGAAAAGGTAAAGAAAAAGTACACTTGAAGAAAATTGGATACAATACGGTCCAATGGGTTCAACGATGACCGGAGTATTATGTCTTATGTAATGGGACAATGCATGTTCACTGAGAGGACAAAATTGAGACGTCAATCAAGTCAGCCCTGTCTGTACCTTAAATTAATTGAGACAGAGTTACCCTCAAGAATGAATTTAAGATATCATACCATTGATACTCCCGTTCTTTTTTGGTATATAATCAGAAGTAAATGCCATCTGCACAATTTTGTTTTTGAAGCCCCGCTGAATCTTCAACCAGATATGCCAACACTTGTTGGTGGCAATTAACCCAGGTTCCCCTATGCACACTCTGGTCTCAGTGAATATAATGAATTGGACATAGTAAATGAATCACATTCAAGCTGTCTACACGTTATGCCCTACCTATGTTTGCTGGAATTCTTCTCGTATAGATTTAATTCTACTCTGTGCTGGTTTCATAGGTGAGAATAAGTCGGATTAGAGCTAATCCGACCGATTTTTTCTATGCTTTTGATATATTATAAATGGTCAGATTAGGGCTATTCTGACCGATTGTAAGCCTGTGGAACCAGCACTTTAGGCATACAGAGTAAAATCTACTCACTGCCCTGTAGCAGGTCATACATCTTTATTGGCTACTGTGGTAGCTCCGAATGATTATAGTCTATGTTTGTTGCTTCTTTTAAGGAATTTCCCATAGATAAGGAATGCAGCCAGAATGGCAAAGTTTGATTAAGTTTTATCAATGTAGTATACATAACGATGACCTCAACATTTTTTATTGGCATAGGAGGACAGGGGCACACCTCCGGGAGCCCATAGAGAAATTTTCAGAGCAGTCCAGAAACTCAGGGTGTGGCTTATACATGGATGCAGCTTATACGCGGGGTTTTACGGTAAATCCTGCTTCTGACAAGATCTGCAAGGACATTATTGCAAGGCCTCTTAAGGGCTCTTCTTCAGTTGGGTTGTTGGATAGAAATATCTGTATAGGATCGCATGAGCACACAGTAATATTGAGGAATGAATGGAGCCCCCCTTCAGCAGGTGGCTTTATTAGATGGTCTGGAGGATCCCTGATTTGCCCTAGGGTAGAGGAGGGTATCAGGTGCATTGCCCATGACCCTTGCAGGCGGCTATCTTACTGGTATCTTACCTCAAAGTAGCCAAATCTACCTAGAAGCAAGTTAACGTTGTTTTTTTATTCGTTGTCTAGACGTGTCCGGTGTTGAGGCAGGTGGTAGGGCAGGGCTCAGTGATTCTATGTGGAATGTGTACAACATATGTGACATATACTGGGAAAAGGGGTCTTAGGAACCCTGCACTAAGCCCCATTTTCGCAGATCGTGTCACATATGTAGTTAGATTATTTTGTAAACAAACACTAGGATATGGAGATGATGTTAAATATTTAATTGGACCTATACCTATACATTGAGATCCCGGCCATGAATTGGTAGGTGACTTTAGTTCGCCTTTTCCTGTTGTGCCTATATGGTTGCTTCTTCTAAACAATTTGGTTGGTATAAAATAGCATATCTAATTCTGAGAATGAATATAAAATGACCATTTCTGTTGGAAGAAACTTTGTAGGCATGGAAACAGCTGTGCAGGATATGAATAATTCATAGTGATAGTAGAGTGGAAAACAAAACTTGAATACACGGCACGTACTGTTCCAAGATAGCTGGCACGTGCTGCTCAAAGGTGGCTATTTAAGACCAAGCGCCATAAGAATTGGCTACCTTAAATCATTGCAAAAAATAGTCTCAGTTCTTGGTTATAAAAAGGAATGACTAAGACTTTTGTTGCATGTTTGGTTCTCTCAATATGAGCCCTTTTCGTGACTTGATACAGACGCCTGTTAGACCCGGTGTCGAGAAAACTGTCTGGACACCTTCCGGGTTATACACATGCTGTTGACCCGGTTTCCAGTCTAACAGCAGATGCTGGGATGTGTAATCATCCTCTTCAAATCCCTCTAGCCCAGGGCTGGAGGGACTCGCATTAGGTTGTCTGCGACTTTCGGCCGTCTGGCCGCGCTCCACCCCGAAACAACTGGTCACGGCACAAGTGTAACGGTTCGTTTCGACTTATATGTTGGGTGGCTCTTTGGCTCGCTTATCACTAGAGATACCAACACAACACGAGTAGTTCGGGTTGGGCAAAGCCCCAGACTTCCTACTGCTCGGGTAGGCCTTTATTGAAGGTACAAACACACGTCTTGACGGGACTACGTCCAGTCCCCTTCTGCGGTTCATCCGGCTCCTTAGTAGGAGCTGGACGCGAGGTGTGGTGCTGCCCCCTCTTGTACCAAACGGGTACCGCAAAGTGACGCCTGTTGGCATAGAAGGAATGAGCACCACACGAACACATCTCGGATGAAGCGCGATATATATATATATATATTTATATATATATATCAAATTTGTCATTTCTCTAACGTACTCTGATCTCCAAAGGTGTACACATAGCATAAGTCAAACTTTAGCAAACTGCTCATCCTAATGCCCTTTTCAAAAGAGTACTCAGTAGTTTTAGTAGTGGGTGAATCAAGATGACGTGAGGTTTCAATGATGTAACTATGGTGTAATCCTAACTGTAGTGCATTAAACAAAATTCCCAACAAAAGATAAAATGAAAAAGGAAAAAAAAAAAACAATCAGGTCCCATTGGTCCCATCGGGCTAAATCTGTGAGACACAACCATCAACAGTTATCATAATTAAGATGACAAACAACCTTTGCATCATTTTGTACTGCCTGTCGTAGAAAAGGATCATAAATGGGATGTTATTTTGGGCATCTGCACATCTTCAGTGTATCTTGCTGAAATAATATGTTATAATATATTATATTATGTAAGACAGTTATTTCTAACATGGTTTGAATTGCATTATTCTACACCCCAAAAGATGTTAAATCTAACAGGGGGATCCTTGTAAAACTGAACAGTGAACCACCATAATTATATAACAGGGAGCCATTACAAGAACCTCAAGGTGGCAGTGCAGCGGTACAAGGACGCTCTGTGAAAATAACAAAATCTCTGTGAAAATAATGATTGATCTCTGGCAACTTTGGGACGAGGAATCCGTAATCATTTTGATGATATTTCTTTTACAGTGTAAGATTAAATTATGAAATTGAAAGAGCAGCTCAACGCTATATGGATGGGCTGGGCACATGGATATCAGGGATAATACAGCTAAAAATAATTTTCTTATCCAAGAAAATAAACTTGACATAAGAAATCTTTTCTAGTTATGAGGAAAATTCTGGTTATAAGATTCATCAGTCATCGTGTCTTCAAGAAAAATCAAGTTTAGAATAAATGTTGGGTTGCCTTCTTGATTTAAGTTTTCAAGATTATTTTTCTTAAGAAAATTTCTCAAAATTGATAGTTTTGTCCACCAGGTAACATTATTTATCTTATATCTTAAAACAAGAAAGACTTATTTCTTGATATGAGATTTATTAAACTAGAAGTGTTTTCTTACATCTAGAAAAGGGTAGAACAAAGATCTTGTTAGAAATTGTCCAAGGAATATTATCTAGCATGCCAGGTAAGTATTATTTACTTAATATGAGGACATTAGGTAGTCTGCCACTAGGTGCCAGCACTACCTGTTATGGTGAATTATTTGAAATACAAAGTACAACATCCTAGCTTAAACTCAGTCCTAAAACATTAGATGTGGTAAAATAAAATGAAAACTGAAGGAAACTTATTTGGAATTAATTTAGTATTAGGCTCATTGGTCTGATAGTTCATTGAGGGGAATTCAAGGCACAAAGGAAGCTAAACACCTTTTGCGTAGGTAATATGATAATGTAAGGGCCGGATGTGCCACAGCCTTTCATCAAGTCAAAGACTTTGAATAAAGGTTTTATTCACTTATGAAAATGTGGCTTCAAAGAGCTGCATATAATCTGATGAACCTCTGTCACTGAGGTAGCCTATACTGATAACCTTCTATTCTATTTAAAATATTTCCATAATAGACAAAAATCATATCCACTTTACAAACAAGGAAATTAAGGAAATGAGAAAATATAACTTATTTTAAAATAAAAAGTATGAGTAAGTTTATCTTGAAATAATCCTCTTCCATGAGAATTATTTACTTTTTTTAAGAAATATTCTAGAAAATTGAATCCTGATTTGAGAATAACCCTTAGATGCCCAAGCGCACATTTAAGCGCGGTTTTGTGCTTAAATGCATGTATATTGAAAGACATTTTCATCCAGCCACTTCTACTGGTCCAATCCGCAAAGTTAGACCCTCTATGGAATGCTTATGACCTCCCGATTATGATACAACTATTTATTTGGCTGTATCTGCTTTATATCAGGCACAGTGTGTCAAAACTTGAAAATGAGTTGTCATTTTATGTGATTCATTAACAGGAATCCCTCCAGCTTAAATCTGATATGGTAACAAAATGATGATGGATCATACACACATAGGTTCCAATATTCCAATTATATTTTGCAGCAGGTGGTCATATCCTAAAGATAAGCCATGCATTGTTTCTAGTACAACATATCATGTTTCCTGTGTGCCAGTACATGTAGATGCATGCAGGCAAACCAGCTTTGAAAGGTCTCAGGATTGGAGAGTTATGGATATATAGAGACCAAATACCACTAAATGACAACAAATGGAAGGTTTTGGTAACTATGGTTACTAGACCTGACCAGTAGTATCACATCCTTAACTGAAAGTCTTCACTGAGTTATGGGAATTAAGAAAATGTAATATGCCAAGCCCTTATCAAGGAAGAAGATCGAAATTACACATGGTCTTATAAAACAAAAAATGAAATCGTGAAATAATGTAAAATAATGTAAAATCTTCAAATAATTCTGGGCACAAAAAGGATAAATTACTTGATTTAAGAATGTATTTCTTAAGATTGTACTTCTTAATTCAAGTAAGCTGGACATACCAAGATTTCAAGTAAAATTTTGTTACCTGGCGGACAAACTTGTTTTAAGTTAATTTTACTTAAAGTGAGAAATAATTTCTTAAAATAAGAAAGTTATTTTTGGCTGTGTTAAGGCATAGTTATCAGGACAGGATAACTGGAGTTGGAACCAGGAGAATGAGCCTTAATCAAAACGCCCCTGATTGAACTGGATTAATCAATAGAGTGGCCTTGATGTCATCAGTGTTTGCATGCTCTCAATGTCTGAAATGCCAACCTTTTTAGCATTATCCCTCTTTGTTTGTTCCTCAACTTGGTATTGACAAGACATTTGATTCTCCCAGATTAAATACGACCCCCTGATGTTAGAGAGTCATTTTCCCCTGTCCATTACAACTGTGATCTGGCCTTGTTTGATGGGAACAAATATTGATTTGTGAGCACCAGCTAAGGTTACAGTGGGCATGAATTTCACGGATCCAATTACAATAATAAGTCATCAGTAGCCCCATAAGGTATCTGTTTCATCCTGGGAAATCACAACATTCAGTAGCCTTCACTGACGGGCCTATACTAGAAGGTGTCAATAACTTGCAAGTAACAGAGTACCATAATATTATATCGTTACCTCCTCCACACAATATTATGTCCACCTTCGGAACTGTATGTGTAATTCAACCATTACTTGCAGTCGGCAAAGGCAGGTATTTCTTTGCAGTGAGAATGTGGCTGCACTGTTGCATTTGTGAAGACGGTCTTTACAATCCAAGGCAAATAGTCGTGTCATCAGATAATGATGATCACAGACCATTCCATTTGATATCACTTTTAACGCCATGGGAACTAGCTTTCTGAGTCAGGGCAGTATCAACTAGACAGTTCATCAAAGTACCCATTAAGTAAATTCAGTACGAACTAGGAAAACATATAATATATCCGTAGTAGATGTAGATATTACAAGATAACATAACACTATAACCTTGCAAAACAAAGGCATTAGGTTCCAAGTTAATTCTCGGCTATTTTCATTGATGCTCTGTAAGATTGTAACCCATATCTTGTCCATTACACATGTATGCATGTGATGTTTAATATGCTCGCTTGCTTGAATACCCTTGATAATTTGTCTTCTCACCAATTTGTTTTAGTCCGTTCCCAAGAGGAATTTCCGTTTAAAACAGAGATTACAACGCTGACAGAGTTTAGAAATAGACATGTCAACTTGTGGTGCAGTATCCTATTGAATGCCATGTCGTTCCTAGTTCTACTTTTTCGGCTTTCCTTTGTCGGGGGAACCATTTTTCATCATGTAGTCTTTGTAAAACAATATCAGTAAGAGCAGGTCCTGTTAATCATATACTGTTTCATAATGCAGATTAATAATTTTGATAATTTGTCACATGATCGATCAACTACACACTTAATCATCTTGACTGATATGGAAACCGTTCGTTGCAATATCCCATGGTGATGTGACACCAGCACGTGGTCAGCCACCGTCCTCCACTGAAAGATGACCCGTTATCAGGAGGGTGTTGCACATAAGGGAAAGGGTAGTTTTGCCTGAGAAGTGCCTCGCCTGCAGCAATCCCTTTTTTCCAGTCTTGACTCTTTTTTCATGTTGCACAATAGTGCTCATGTCAGTCAGGTACAAGTACAAGACACTACTGAAACAAGGGCACTAAAAAGGAGTTACACAGTATGGTACCTGCTTGTGCAATACACACTATTTTTAAACAAGTAAGGTGGCTTTTCAGTATAATGTGATGAGTACAAGTTTAGTGGTGAACAGAGCGTGACCTTTAAAAGCTGCTACAAGACATGGAATATAAAGAATTTTCGTTTTAGGTATATCTACAATCAGGCCACTTGCCTGTGTGTACTGTTCACATCTCAGCCAATTCTAAGAGGTTTAACCATGCTAATTTCAAAGAAATAAATGTCTTAAAAATTAAAATGCTTCCAGCATTTTTTTCTTTGTTGACAAGTACATACTTGCATCAGTTCAGGAGTGCCACCTGTAGTTAGGAAATCAGACTGTTGTGTTCTATTGCAATGACTCCTTCCCAAGGGAAGCCTACAGGGTTGCAGACTGCTCAGTCCTGCCACTTGGACACTTTGGCTTGAACTATTTAACCAATGCAGTTTACCTTCCCACCAATGCAGTGAGCACAGTTGAACATTGTGTTTTTCAATTCATGTATTAACACCCACTCCTTACTAGATTAAATACCATGAAATTAATTAGAAAGGGATGTACAATCTTCTGAGATAGAATTCAGAAGAATGCATACCACGTCTTGTAGCAGCTTTAAGGAGAAAGGGTACCTACTTAGTGCTCTCTTAAGCTTATGTGCAACAGCCTCCCGATGGGCCCTGCCATGCAGAAACAAACAGGAATTGACCTGAAGCACCTACTGAAGTGGGCAATGGGGACCATTCCAACTGGGGGAGTCATCTATATTCTGGCCTGAGCATCCCTATCACCACAGCCCTCCGTATTATGCATTGATTCAGAATCGGCGGCAGACACTAGTCATTAGACAGTTGCTAGTTGTTATGCTAAATAGTCATCCATTTCTGATTCCTTCGCTGCCCAACCTCCCCCCCCCCGCTCTGCCCTTTTCCAAGTATATCATACCCCACCATATTTGGATAGGTCTATTGCGAAGAACATCACTTGTGCAAACTTATGGATCTATCAATGGAACAGGAACAGGACGAAAAGGAATAGAAGTGTTATAAAAGACTAAGGCTTACAAAGGTATTGCAGTCCAAAGTCAATGGAGAAAATGCCACAAGCTAAATCTATATTTGAACCAATTGACTCGGTATCAAAGTGAGTTCAAGCCATTCATGACGAATGGCAAATGACGTATTGAAAAGGTTCGTAAAACTGTTATGTGATGTAATCTTGATATTACAATTAGTATTGGGAAGCATTAACATTTATCGATATAATTATTATTTCATTCATCAGAAAACTAAACTGAACATTCCATATCTAGGCAATGAAAGGGGGGGGCGGCAAGGAAATCAACTGAATGACGGAAGTGGTAACTTCAGCTTCCTATATCAGGTGATACCATTTAATGACACATTAGCTGGATTCTACGAGTGGCTCCAAAGACAGAGCCCGTGGCTTTCTGGGGCTTTTTCCAGCACGTGTGACTGGTTTTAATTTAATCTGCAACTGTACAGTATCGCCTAGACTTGGACGTCTGGCTCTGTCACAAAGATTGATCTGCACGGACACTGACTTAAAACAGACATGGGCGTACGTTTGTCCAGAATGACTGAGTCATCTCCTAGGCTATTATACTCCAAGATTACATCAATATTTGTGATGGCTCACTACTGAATGGTGAAGGAAAGTGCAAATTCAGAGAACAAATATCAATCTAGTGACCCTTGGTTGGCAGTTTGTAAGTATATCAACTGGTGTTCATTTAAATTCTGATAGTGAATGAAGAATACCCAATATGTCTATCATGGTATTTCTTGTTATCAGCGTGAATTTCAGTTCACAGTGCATAAAGGATAGCAAACACAATGCTTGCTCATCGAGTTTCTTCCTTTTGTCTTTCCTCGGGATCTACTAAATGATTCAAAGCCTACGGCATCAGGAGGTTAATTCAAAAGGTTCTCCCATCGCCACCTATGAGATGTTAGTGATTTCCCTCCCTCTTTCCTGCTATAGTAAGGTAGGCCTGCCTTCCTTTCTGATAGCCAGCTACTTTTTAGTGAGCACTGTTAGCCTCAGCCCTGCTTTCATCATTCCAACCAGCTAACAACTGTGCAGAGTGACAACAGGTCCACAGAGAAGAAATAGCAGTGGAAGGTAAAAAATAGCAGTGGAGAAACTCGTTCTCTCAAGAGTGGCTACACTGGGGTTCTGCTAATTATACCCTGTCAGGTGCACTTGACCCTGACATGTCTTCAAGTGCGTCACCCATGTATATATTTAGAAGGGTTCTTTAGGAGGGCTGAAAGGAGAACAAGGGGTGCATGAGAGCTTTTGGTCAGTCACATTGGACCTAGGACCTGGTAAATGACCTATTTCTGTATGATCAAATTATAGCTTGTATGTTAGAAGTACAGTGCCCCCCCCCCCCACCCTGCACTGACTAAGAGAGAGAAGGGAAGCATGACGTTACCATGCCCTTAAGGCATGAGTAGACTCAAGAGCCCTCAAGGACTATGAGAAAATCCATTCAAGAGTAGCCTCAATATCCTACAAGGACTCTCAGCAGGTGCATTCACTTTTGTCAGGAGGAATGTCCCCCACACAGGTGCTCTTGAACTCAGGAGAAACAACTATTGTTTTTCAGTATAAAATAAGGGTTGGTGTTAGTACTGGAAGTGGAATAGTAAAGGACTGCATAGTACTTCCTATTAGTAACAGGCCTAACACCACTAGCTATTTTATTGTAGTAACACTAGGTCTTATGAGATGGTAAGAGATTTGCCTAAGCTAACATTGCATAGGTAGCGATGGCAGAGCCTTTTAAATTAACCTCCTAAACTGGCTGTTGGATGAAATGTTGGTCAACCTCAATTAGATATGGTCAGTGTCTGATGGTCAGCTGTCTCTGCCTATGACTTGTTTATGAGAAAGGATAACTACTTAAAGGCATTCCCCATCCTACATGGCAATAATATTGTCTTGATAATGTGTCGGTGACATTCTTGTAACCAGCGTATTATATGTAAAGATTTAGAGGAAAAACTCACTGCGCCTACATGGTACATATCCGAGGATGTTCGATTGTCTTTCATTCTATCGATCTAATCGTAGATTTAAACATTTTGTATACCTTTGGAGCTATTGCATGTCAATTGTCTTTCATTTTCATTAGCGGGCCTTCAAGAAAGTTTAGCAAGATTTGGACCTAGGATCCAGATAGATTTTCCTGATAATTAGATCACAACAATTCATAACTATTTAGACAGACCTGCATATCATATTTGTAAATTTTTAATATTTAGGACCCATCTACTAATCCTAGTTTCATGTGGATATAAACTGCACCCTCTGCAATGCTTAAGTAGTCCGATATTTTAGTGAGAAGTGGTAGGGGAGAGCTACAGGAGTGTATCTCAAAATGGCCTAGCATCACCTCCATCTTGCAATGTTATAGTTGAACAAATCTGTGGCATTGATAAAAACTGCTGGTGCAATCTATGGGTACCAATTTAGAGTTTGAGGGTAAAGCTGTCCCCTTAGGTCATGTTGATGTAAACTAGTTTTGGTAATGGAGCAACGTCATCAATACCTGATGATTAACAATTTAGTTCCAGTCGGCCCAATATAGATTAATTCCAGCTGCACCACTCTGTCGATAAGGTAGGTCTCTCTGATAGGGAAATATAGACCCTACATGTATAATACCATTATGGTCTTACAATATGTAGTTGGACTGGTATTTTGCTGAAGAATGGGTTATGTGCTATATGGTGTAGATAGACCGGAAGAGCAGGCATTCAAGCAAGTCAGGGAGACTGAATGATGAAGTGGTTCCTTCAGGTTAGTGAAGATTTATAGCTTCGTGAGAAGTGGTGTCTTGACCTCTATCCTTACTACAAGTTAAGGTGTGGCAGGCAGTCTGACGTTATTAAATTACTTATAGGAACGGTTTGTTGGCATAGAGATGGTTGTCTAGACAGGCCTTTGAGCATAACCTTTAGTGTCCATCTGAAAAACTGCACTTTAGGAGGAATGTAAATTCAGATTAGAATTTTAATTGTTAGACTATAGAATGCCATTGAGTTGAGACTTACATTTGCAATAGAACATAGAATCAACTTGGATTTTGCTGTGAGGAACGTGTGGTATAAGACTGCAGTTACATAGGCATTCAATCAAGGGATATCAAAGAATTCAAGAAATAAAACGTTTAACAAATTTATCGGGTTAAATAACGATTAAATCCAGTGGTTGGTTTGCTTAAGTAGGCTTAGCAGTGGCATGTCCTTTGGGTGTGAGTTTCCAAAAGTAAATGAGTGAAGACTCCCAAGGCACCCAAAGATTTGAATTGTCAATCACGCCAGGGGGTCATTACAAAATCACTATGGTATTGACGCTATGGCACAGGCTACCAGTGTAAATTGACCTAGTTAGTCCATAGCGTCAATTCCGGTTGTATTAGCTTTGCTTCCTGTTTGGTTATCTCCTGAAGAATTTGTCTAAAATCCTCATCTATCGTCCAATTTACATGCTGTAAATTTCAAATATATTATTTAACATGTTATCTATCAATTTCTACCATCATTTTTCTATTATTCCCCTGATTTCCATCTGTAATCGGCGCTAGAAGTTCCGAATCAGCATGCAGTTCCCATGTTGTCCACTAGGTGTCTCACAGGCTTGCCAATAGCGTCACTGCACCTCAATAGCATCACACTTTTAGGATTTGTAATCATATTATGAAAATGTCCTGAAACGATTAAAAAAAAGAAATCTTTGATATAATTTGAGTGAAGGAAGGGCCAAGGATGGGAAACAATTTTTTTTCTTTTTTGAAAAAAAAACAACATAATTTTATTTTTGGACTCCCAAGACAATTTTGTGAGCTCCCTAATTTAATTCTGGACTCCCAGTCCTTTCCCTGACGAATATACTTTTTTTTTACCAAAGTCGATTTTATTTTGAGACTTCCCACTCACTCTCATGACTTCCCCAATTCAATTTTAGAACTTCTAAGTCAATTACCTGACCTGTCTCATTGATACCCTGATCTTCACAAGGTCAATATGTCCTCAAAAAGTGATGCTATAGACAATGCAGAACCTCCAAACTAATCTGGGAAACTTTTGCACGAATGACCTTAGCACAATGACCTTAGCAGACCTTTTTTTGCAAACATTCCATTGTGTAATGCATTTTCTGACGCTATTGAATAGCGTCACCTTAGGGGTGACACTATGTAGTGCAAGTGGGATTGTGTAATGCACATTGACGCTATAGGCATTGACGCTATTTTGTGTAATGACTCCCAGGCGTGTCCATCCCTATACCCTTGAGTAATCAGTCCCCTCATTCTGGCTGAGGTCTCATTGACTACTCAGACATTGCCCTGAGACATCACCCACCTGTCATTCACATTCTATCATTAACTATTTTGTTTTAGGTAAACATCTGCTACACTACAAAAAGGGTGTTTAGACTATAAACCTTATCATAAACATAATTTTGCAGTGTTTTGGTAATCATCATATCTTTCTAAACATGACTTCATTAGAAAGATATATGCTTGATTAAGGCATTTAGATTCCCAAGTATTTAGGTCAATGGGATATATACTATGTTTAGGGCTTGGCTTGTGCTGATAAAAGCTTTGTAAATGTTTTCATGACCACGTTCTAGGGGAGATTATACTATGAATTAAGGATCCCCTTGGGCTATCTCTAGCCATTTATCCTAAAATAAGTAATAGCTTTAGAATGATCCATGAACTATCCCAGATTTCAGATTTGACATTTTTCATGAAATCAGATTGATTCAGATGACCATAGAAGTGTGCTAATTTTGAAGTGTAGTGTAGTAATGCAGACAGCGGTAAATATAAATACTTTAATCACAGGATCAATGGAAAGAACCCAAGTGGCAAATTTGTTATATACATTTAATTCATCTATTATCTAGTCAATATGTACCACTAGTGAATCTGTCCTGTTATTCAAAACAGCCAGCATTAATAAATATACTCATCTATTTCCTTTCCAAGAAATTCATAGCCAGCAGTGGGTGGACACTGATTCTGAGTAGGATCATTGTTAGAATTACCTTATGAGCAATTTAGTGCGTATATAGCGCAGTAGGAAACTGCCACCCTACTTAGCCCTATTTGCTCATTTAGAGCGCTTCTCCTGGGAGTAGCTCATTATATTATATGACAAACAGGGGAGGAAATTTATAAGTGATATCCTCTATGAATAGGTTCAGACCTGTAATGGTGTTGATAATCAAGGACAGAATAAGTAGAAATAACGGTACTTATGTTATCTCATGTGTTTGACGATACATTATTCAGACTGTTATTGAAGCTATGGCTACAGCTATCTCCCAATGGAATACCCAAGGATGGGACTAAACATACATGTCCTTTGCATAAATGCACATGTACAATTTTCTTTCATGTATCACAAAGTCATGTTGACCAGTGTTTAATTGTTTTGATGCTATCATTTGACACTGTCACCCATAGAATGAATGTAGCAAAGCGTCTCTGTACATCTGACATTCAATGGGCAGCTACAGCATTATTTGAGCTATGAGCCTGATGTTACTCTCCATACCAGATAAGCCGCAGTAACGTGTAGATTCTGGCTTGCAAATACATGCTCCCTTCATACAAATGTCATCCTGGGGGCATTTCCTAAAGACTGCAACTCTTTATGGTTAGCACTTGTTCAGAAATACCATATATAGAGTTTGGCAGGGCTGTCAAACCGGTGCAAGCAATAGCAACTATTATAACACGATTTCTGGGATTCTGAGTGCTTTTCCTGGATATTCCCATGCACATACCTGTCAATATTGCATGGCATGAGGCCTGCATCATGACTTTTGTAAGGCCTGCAGTTATCCATGGATAACAGGCACCCAGTGCAGTTATCCATGGATAACCTGCTAACCTAACATGTCCTTACATGTCATATGTTACATGTTAAAACCCAAGAAATTTCCATGGCCAGGGCAGGGCTCAAACCTGCAGTCTCAGATCCCAAATCCAACTCCCTATGCATTGTGCCACAGGGACTGAGGAGAATTGGTTGGCTAGAGCCAGGTCTGGATATGATACAAAGCCTGTGGAGGTCACTCACATATAACTATTATACATTCAAAGTGTGAAATTCCCAGCAGTCTGGGTTGTGACCGCCCCCCCAGCTTTGTCACTACTGCTCACATAACTGCGATGACTGCGGGCCATAACCACGAGACGCGGGACGCGTTCAAACCAAAGCAAGCCAAGCCGGGCGGCAAGGAGTGCGGCCCGGTGGTCTAGTGGTTAGCGCATTGCGCTCAGCCGTTAGAGGTAGGTGGGACAAGTCCCGGTCCAGGCGCATCTTTTTTTCGCCGTGTGTCCGCTACCATAACCGCGGGACACATTCAAACAAAGCCATGGCTGCCGGGCGCCGAGGTGTGTGTAGCGATGGTCTATTGGTTAGAATAAGGTTAGAATAACATTATAGTTATAGAGGACTGCGGGACAGGTTCAGACCAAACGGCTGCGGGGCACAGAGCTGTGTGTACTGATGGTCTATTGGTTAGAATGCCAACCGATCATGTACACACACTATGGCAGGCTTCAAATTTCGGGGAGGGGGAACAATTTTTGTTTTAAACTTGAATTTATTGATATTCTATTGATTATCTATTGGTATCGTGTAATAAAATAAGTAGTCAATGGATAATTCATGACTTGTGTGTAAGGATAATTACACTCGGGCCACGCCCTTTTGTAGTTATCCTTAGCTAACACACATGCATCAGAAATTATCCATTGATTACTTGTTCAATAATTTAGGGCTGTACTGAAACTATAGTGAAGGCTCCCTTTATACAAGTCCTGGAGTGTGGCAGTCATACTCTTTTAACTTAAGGAATGCTCTCCTGGTAGACTTGGATAATAATCCAAGAAACTCTTTTGATTAATATTAATCAAATATGATACATGATCTGCATCTGACAGAAAAGGTAAAATGACATCAGAAATGCACCAAGTTCCATCAAATCAGTTCCACTGCCATTGTATGAAGAGACAGAAGGAGGTTATTAGTGTAGGGGCCAGCTCTGCCGTATGGCCAGCAGCTCCGTTCTGGATGTACCAGTCCCCAGGGCCTGGCATCCGATGGTAGCTGCCCCTATGTATGTGTCATACCGATCCAGGTGTAGGTGGAAGGTAGAGAATGTCAGATGGGGAAGTAGCTCAGCCGTAGAGCTTCTGCCTGCAGGTTGGAGGGTCCCGGGTTCGACTCCCGGTTTTTCCAGGACTTTTTCCACCAACCTCTACACTGGTGGAGAAACCAAGTGGTCCTGACCCATGTGAGGGGGGACTATGAGAACTCGGTACCTGGGCCGGTATGACACGAATGACGATTTAGTCTGCGAGTACTGGGGGACTAGGAAACAGGTGGCGCCTCCAGTAAGTCCTGGGAACAGGAGCCTTTGGTGCTGGGTGCGACTCAGTACTAGTCCCGGGTATCTGGTACCTAGGGTACCGAACCCTAGATTAAATCTGGTAGGGAGGAGTGTAGGGGCCAGCTCTGCCGTAAGGCCAGCAGCCCTGTTCTGGATGTACCAGCCCCCAGGGACTGGCATCTGGTGGTAGCTGCCCCTATGTGTGTGTCATACCGATCCAGGTGTAGGTGGAAGGTAGAGAATGTCAGATGGGGAAGTAGCTCAGCGGTAGATCTTCCGCCTGCAGGTTGGAGGATCCCGGGTTCGACTCTTGGTTTCTCCAGGACATTTTCAGTCAACCTCTACATTTGTTTTCATAAAAGATGTCCCAGTGAAGCCTTGCAATCACCAATGGCTGTGATATAGTGGATGGGTAATTAGAGTACTCTGTCGAGACACCTGCCTGCTGAAAAGGATCTTACAGAGACGGTGTAGGGTATGGACTGAAGTAGAAGGTGAGAGTTTTGAATGTGGATGGAAATTACAGCCATCCAAGATCCAATTACACAGGCGTGTGCAAAGACATGTAGGCAAGGGGTCTTGTGTATGAAGCTGACCTTCGGACTCACTAAGAAAGGCAGTAGCATGGGCATGATATAGGTTTAATGCTGAGAGGAAATGCATGTATCCCTCTGCTACCACTGGCGGTTATTTCAATATCCCTTACGGCAACATAATGGCAATATTGGGCCCATATGAGGCCTATGTTGTTAGGAATAATAAAAAAGCTGGAGTATACAATTTTGACTATATGTATAACCAACCTAAAATGATTTTAGTGATCGGAACTATTCACAACTACATGGGTTTTATTCAATTATCTATTTCATTGATTTTTTTTTGAAAATGCCAGGAAATGGGAGCATTCTCAGCATATCAGCCATAGGGCTAGCTAGAGGCTTTTGCTCAACTGGCTTCAATTTTTTTTGTGTGAATGCCCAATCCTCATGAAACATTTCCTTCTAGATAATGGTTGGTCTCATTATCCATAAAGGGTACGTAGTTCCCAAATTAGCTTAGTCATAAAATAGATCATTTGATTCAGGAGAAGGTAGGATTCTGTTGGTGTTTACAATTTACAGTGTCCTTCACAAAAAGCTTCTGGAATTCCGAAAGACATTCAAATTATGTATAAAATGTGCCCTGTGACTAGGAAAATCTGACATAGCAAGAGAAAAGGTAAAGTTTCCTGAGCTATGTTCCTGGTTGTGCTTTGATATCTATCATCCAATTGCTCTGGTGTTGAGATTGAGTTAAGAATTGATTAGCTAAAAATGTAAATGCTTAATCAAAGTTTAGTTAACCCATGCCTGCATGTTTGCCCTTATCATCAGTTGTGATTAAATTTCCCAAAGGACATAGATCTATCAAGGCTCGACACTACAGAATAGCAGTTTAATACCTATGTCAAAAGAAGAGACTCATAAGATTATAAAAATGATGTGCAAATGCAGTGTTATACAGTTTGAGAATCTAGCCTCTCCTTTTCACTTTTTTCCCCTTTATTTGAGACCTCACAGAATGACTCAAGATCCATGGTATTGGTAATAGACTACCAAATCCACTGTAATCATTACCCCAAAAGAACTATTAAATGTATATCACCCCACAGCTAATATGTTAATTCACATATATCTAACGTGTCCATGTAATATGTTGGTCAACTGGGTTTCGTTAGGCAGGGTCAGGTAACCAGAAACAAGATTTCCCTTCTAATTTGGCCTCATATAAGAGAGTCATTTAATTATTGCAATAACACTATAAGAAAAAAGTGTGCCCTAAAGCTCTATGATATATAGTGGTCATATCTACACAATGAATGCTCTGGTCATCCTGTATGACAGCTTCAGTCTGCCA
Organism: Acholoe squamosa; assembly: GCA_949317995.1. Lineage (NCBI taxonomy): Eukaryota > Metazoa > Annelida > Polychaeta > Phyllodocida > Polynoidae > Acholoe > Acholoe squamosa. Next base: position 51,120,133 of record OX439040.1, on the reverse strand, counting down.
GCTCAGATAATGAGAAAGTTTTACTTCCGGCCACCTAGATATCAGTGCATAATTTCATATTTACTGGGCTTCGTGCCAGATATGTATTTATTGAACAATTATACAGTTTGACAGCCTCGGATGGCAATGGTGATTAAAATGTCTTTTCAAATATGCACAAACGCACTGAATTCACTCAATAGGCTTAATACATACTTGCGAATGCCTGATTTCTGACCGTCCAGCCCCCTAGAATCTAAAATTGTATTCTATTTGGTTCGGTGTAGAAAAAGGATGGAGATAGCTATACTCGATGCGAGATATGGGCATTAGAGACATTGCCTTTAACCATGGTGGCCTTTATAACTGATTACCTGACAGGGGCTGACTTTGTACTGAGCTTATCAACTGGTGGCTGAATACCAGATATTTTCTTTTTTGATGGGAGTGAGGTCGAGAGTGATTTTTGACACCCATTTTACTTAACTAAATTGATGATATATGGGTAGGGCTTGGGGCACTTCTTAAGATTGGTCATAGGGCTATCTCTGAGTGACTATAATGATCTATACCATAGTAAAAGTGTATGTTATGTTTCACTGTACTTGAATACATGAAGGAGTTTAGGAGTTAGTCTACACAAGTGATGGGCTACTATAAAGGCAGATCAGTGTATATGGTAGGTGTACAAATACAATAGGCTAGTGGAAAGGTCTACTGAATCACAGACTTTGATGGGATAGGTAAATATTAGGAGGATTCATAGCTACTATAGGATTTAACGCTGTGCCACAGGAGGGTTTCTATTCAAAATTGGGGGATTTTCTATTCAGAATTTTAAGATATACATAGCTATAGGAAACATCCAGGGCCTTATTTCAGCATTGCCGAATGTCATCAGTGTTTCCTGGGTGAGATTGGGGCTTATGTATTCATAAGATAGGATTTTCAGAAAATTCATTGCACTTCAGGCAATAATAGATATTACTAGAAGTGGCATATAGTGGTTTTACTGATATCATATTGTCCTCATTTGACTGCAGAATTCCTAGGGGCAACTGGTTGCGAACAGATAGCCCTTGTCGAGGGTAGTCCGCTGGTAACCAAATTATGTAATGGCTGTGCCTTCTGAGCTGCCAACAACATTATAGCCAGTGCTATTCTAGGCCACACGATTCAGGATGACAAAAATGCTACAAATGGTCTTCCCTTCAGTGATAACTCTTTCAGTCACCTAGGGAAAGGTCTGACATTAGTGTGGCTACAAATAGCCCCGTGATGTATCACCAAGCTCATCCTGTGGACCCAGTCCTAACATGTAGTGCCGATAGATAACTACTGAATCATCCTTCGTTTGCTCATGGGCATTATCTCTGGAGAAATGTTCTGTCAAAATCAAGAGTCATTTTTAATGCTTCGAATTCCCTTCTCACGTTCAGATTATTTATTGAACAAGACTTCCTAAAGATTTGGACTATGGGGAATAAAAACGCACAGAACAACAGTGGAAATGATAATGGCTGATCAAAAGGGGGGGTAACATGATAAACAGAATACAGGTATAATATATAAAGGAGTGATCCATGAGGAAGTGGGTGATGCTAGATGTGTTGGTGGAGGGGAATTACCCTTTTCTAGTAAAATACCTGCATGTCATTTTGAGGCAGTCATGTGCAGGGAGAGGAAGATTCCATACAACAACTAGGAGCAGAAAAGGAACAAGGGTCACAGCACAACAATAATGACAAACTAAGTATTCTAGTTCATTAGTTAAGAAAGTAGTAACATTTTTGTGGGTACTGTCATAAGATGCTAAAAATGACCAAGAAGTTAAAACTGGCCAATCCCTGCGAAAAGAACTCCCATCAAGGATGCAACCGTGTCCATAATCCTTCTCACTTTGATGTCATTTTAAAGCCGAATAAGTGAAGACAAAAGAAAAGGCAATTGAAGAACATTGGAATCACCATGGAGCGGATTAGATGACAAATGCAGTGGTGTGTTTTCTGTAATGGCATCACATTCATTGTGTGTGTGGGATGAATAACAAGGATGAGTAGTGTCTCAGCTGAGTCCTCCTGAATTGGATTGTCAATCTGGCCACACATACCAATGCCTCACCATGTCCTCCTTGGTACCAGTAGAGGTTTGTCTTCAATAAGTAGCCCCATTTAATTGATTCAGAACAATATTTTAGCAATCAATGATGAAGATACTGATAGTATCTTCATCATTACAAGGGTAGTCAGTAATTAACTAACAGAATGGTTGTCACTGGAAAGAGACCAGTTACTCCTAATGCAAGCAGTGTTATCAATCCCTCTTGCATGCCCATTCTGCTTTTCTCAGTCAGCATGGATGGAAGCAATCCTAACTGTCAGCATGACAAAGACGCAGTGAAAAGTAATTTTGTCTACACATTCTAATTGACACTTCAATTTAAGGTTGGACAGACAGAATCTGGTTTCTCTGCAGACAGTTGGATTTATAAACTTGAGTGTGGATGAAAAGCAACATTGTGACCCCAAGGATTCATTACCACCATCATATGATTAAAGCTTACTTCTAGATGTTTTCGTCTAGATGTTTTCTATACCAACCCCCTTTTAGTTACCTTCATGGATATTACCAGTATCACCAGCGTCATAGTGATATAAGATGATTTTATTAGTTCACTCAGAGAACCTGTGGCCTGCCTGGGAGAAGTGAGATTTGTTCTTATAGCCCTGGTATGGGACCCAATCCTTTACCGGCAGGTAGTAGGGAATGGGATGCTGCAAACACCATGTCAGTGAGTAGGTAATTTGGAACTGTGTGCAGTCATCTTTGGCATTTGACATAAATAAGGTTACTGAATGGAATCGGAGTCCTATTTGATCTGTGACCTTATGATGTAGGCTTAATGCTGATAAGAAATGCATGGATACCTCTGCTACCACTGGTGGTTAGTTTAAAATATCCCTGACACCAATAAAGTGGCAATATGGGGCCTATGTTTTCAGTGATAATCAAATAGGCCTCTGGAGTAACAACTATAAATTATATAATATTATATCGATTTTTTGAAAATGCCAAAGACACCCTCGTGCAGATCCATAATCCAAGTTTCCCCACCCAATGATCTTTACCTAGGAAGCTAAGGGGAAATACACTGACTCCTACAAGTACAACTGCTCTGTAAGGTTATAAGCACCATGACTATAGGAACAGTAATGTTATTATGGGAGGATTTGCGGCATACCAGCTATAGGGCTAGCTAGAGGCTTTTGCTTAGTTGGCTTCAATTTCTTAGGGTGAAGGCCCAATCCTCATGAATTATTTCCTTCTAGATTATGGTTGGTCTCATTATCCATAGAGAGTAACTATTGTTTCCACATTAGCTTAGTCATAAAATAAATTATCTGATTCAGTAGGAGGTAGGATTCTGTAGGTGTTTTTAATTTACAGTGTCCTTCACAATAAGCTTCCGGGACTGTGAAGGACCAATTGATAGTCTAGAATGTGCCCTGTGACTAGAAATTCAATTAAAGCTAAGAGTAAAAATGATTGTTGGTATGAAGGAAATAGCCACTGGAAACCACAGTTAGATTTGGAGCAATTGGTGGATCTAATCTAATTAGCATAGTAAGACAAAGGAAGCATAGTTTCCTGAGCTGTATTCCTGGTTGTGCTTTGATACCTGACATCCAATCTCTCTGGTGTTGAAATTGAGTTAAGAATTGATTAGGTAACAATGTAAATGCTTAATCAAAGTTTAGTTAACCCATGCCTGCATGTTTGCCATCAGTCATCAGGTTGAAGACTGCATTCCTTATGGCCTCAGGCCTACTTGTAGGACCGTGGCCATTTCTAGCCCTGCATTGAGCATGATAATGGGGCCAAGGATGATTTTAAAGTGACACAAATAATGTATCTTTTTACCAGCTTCTATTATTTCTATAGTTTTGATGATAGCTTTACATAAAAAAGGAACATTTATTTACCTAGCAACATAGTTAGCATGCAGAATCACAGTAAATATGTAAAGTAAATCATAGATTTTGTGTCCAAATGACCAAAAAGTGTACTTGTAGTCAACACTAAAACATTTTCGATTTCGGTATTAAAATTCCCACAGAAACTCTTAAGTCCATGTGAGAGTTCAAAGTCTCTTCTACAAGAAAATACTAAAATGTTTAGGATATGAACCTTCCATTTCAAGCTACTAGCAATGTTCTGATATAAAATAAGTTTAAATGTGGCTTCCCTGTGGGGTGTTTCAGAAGCTGGACATGATAATGAACATTAAATATCTGTTTCTAAAGCTGTTAGATTCTAAACTTACAACTGCAACCATTATCATCTCTCACCAGTCATAATAGTTATAGACACAGTAAGGTAATGGTAATACTTTAAAAACACATGCAGTTATAAGTCTACAATCACTATTAAAACTGCTATCATATCTCCTTATGACCGGTTGTAAACATTACCTGCTTCTGAAACACCCCACTGCAGTACAGGGTGGTCATAGTCCACTGATCACAGGCATGCAGGGTCAGAAATGGCCCTGGGTATACTTGTAATGTTGTCTACAGATATATCCATGTTGATACTCTTAAGTACAGGTCATGTTCCAAGTCTGGGTGCTATTCTCAGCCTCGTCTCAGACCTGGTCATGATTAAAGTTTCCAAAGAACTTAGATCTATCAGGGCTCGACACTACAGAATAGTAGAATGACACCTATGCCAAAAGAAGAGACTTATTAGGTTATGAAAATGATGTACAAATGCAGTGTTATATTGTTTGATATTTTAATCTCTGAGTGACTATGATGATATATCCCATAGTACATATGCGTATACATAATATGTTTCACTGTACTTGAGTGCATGAAGGAGTTAACAAGCTCGCTACTAGAAAGCTACAAAGCTGTTACTGTTGAATCCATGAAATAAGATAACAAATTGCTGTGTCTTGACAGGATAATGGCATTCAGTTAATTGTGACATTTGTAGTGAGGCGGGTTTGCATGATAATCATATGGCATCGTTTATTAATCTACATACGAGATGGGCTACTATAAAGGCAGAGCAGTGTTTATCGTGTGTGCACAAATACAATAGGCTAATGGAAAGGCCTTCTGAATCACAGACTTTGATAGCATATGTAAATGTTCAGAGAAGGATTGCCACATTGTATACTTCTAACATTGTAGTTTTATCAATATCACAATGTCCGAAACACTTTGTGACAGGCATCCTGAGCTACTATAGGATTTAACGCTGTGTCAGGAGGGTTTTCTATTCAAAAGGGGAGTATTTCCTTTTCAGAATTTTAAGGAAAGACATAGATATGGGAAACATCCAGGGTCTTATTTCAACATTGCTGATTGTTGTCCGTGATTCTTCGGTCAGACTGGGGCTCATGTATTCATCAGATAGGGTCTCCAGAGCATTCATGGCACTTTAGGCAATAGTAGATGTTACTATAAGTGGCATGTAGTGGTTTTACTGACGATTTGAAGTTTATTTTGTGATAGGGGATGTTAAAATAAGCCCCACGCAATACCCAGTTAGTAGGATGAATTATTCACAAAATTCTTAATGTCTTCATTTCACTGCAGAATTCTTAGGGGCAACTGGTTGTGAACAGATAGCCCCTGTCAGGGGTAGTCCGCTGGTAAGCAAATAACCCCTAGGTGCCCAGGCACGCTTTAAAGAGCGGTTTTAGGCTTAAATGGGGCTTAAATACATGTATATTGAAGGAAACCATCATCCAGATATTCCTAGTGGTCCAATCTGCAAAGTTAGACCCTCTATAGAACCCCCATGACCTCCCAAACACAATACAACCATCCATTTTGATCTATTTCCATTATACCAAACACCAGGAGTCAAAACTTGAAAATGAGCTGTCATATTATGTTATTCATTAGAGGGTCACCCTCTACTGGGCTAAGACCAGACATGAAACCAATACTATGCTAGATCATATACATCCAATGTCCCAAACTCCCATTAGATTCTAAAAGAAATGTTTTTATCCAAAGAGATAATCCATGCATTGTTACTAGCACATTATATCTCCTCAAGACAGAATAAATACTACCAAATGACAACAAATGGAATGTTTTGGTAACTATGGTTACCAAACCTGACCAATAAATTCCATGTCCTTAACTGAAAGTCCTCACTGAGTTATGAGTATTCAGGAAATGTAATACAGAGTCAATATAAAAAGAGAAGATCAAAATAACACATGGGCTTATCAACTAAGTGATACAATTGTGAAATAATGTAAAATCTTCAAATAATTCTGGGCACCAAAATGATAATGTAATGGTTGTACCTTCTGAGCTTCCCACAACATTGGTATATGCATGTGCTATTCTAGGCCACACAAGTCAGGATGAGAAAAATACCACAGATGATCTTCCATTAAGTGATAACTCTTTCCAGTCACCTAGGGGAAGGTCTGACATAAGTGTTGCTAAAAATATCCCTGTTATATATTGTCAAAATCAAAAGTTGTTTTTAATGCTTGGAATTCCCTTCTCACGTTCAAACTATTTTTTACAAGACTTCATAAAGATTTGGACTATGGGGAAAAAGAAAAGCACAGAACAACAGGGGAAATGATAATGGCCGATCAAATGGGGTGGTAACATGATAGAATATAAGTCTAATATATAAAGGAGTGATCCACAGGGAAGTGGATGATGCTTGATTTGTTGGGCGGGGATTACCCTCTTCTACTAAAATTCCTGCATGTTATTTTGATGCAGTCATGTGCAAGGAGAGGAAGATCCCATAACAACAACTAGGAACAGATAAGGATCAAGGGTCATGACACAACAATAATGACAAATTAAGCATTCTAGCTCATACGTTAACAAAGTAAAAGCTTTTGTCTATACTGTCATAAGATGCTAAAAATGAAGTTAAAACAGGCCTATCCCCATGAAAAGAACTCCAATCAAGGTTGCAACTTATCCACAATACTTCTCACTTTAATGCCATTTTGAAGCCAGATAAGTGAAGACAAAAGAAAAGGCAATTGAAGAACATTGGAATCACAATGGAGCAGTTTAGATGACAAATGCAGTGTTTTTTTTTTGTAATGGCGTCGCATTCATTGTGTGTGAGGGACAAAAGACGGGGAAGAGTAGTGTCTCAGCTAAGTCCTCCCAAATTGGGTTGTTAATCTGACCAGATATACCAATGCCTCATCCTGTCCTTCTTGGCACCAGTAAAGGTTTGTCCTCAATAAGTGGCCCCATTTAATTGATTGAGAACAATATTTCAGCAATCAATGATGAAGATACTGATAGTATCTTCATCATTACAAGGGTAGTCGGTAATTAACTAAAGGGCTGCAACCACTGCGATTGATCCATCGCCCTTCATCCATGTTTTGCTCCATAGAAAACAATGGTGACATGATCTGCGATAAGGGGGCTTAGTGCAGGGGGTACTAAGACCCCTAATTGCAGTACATGTCACAATGATAAAATAGATGGATGAAACCGACGGATGGTCCATCCATCGGCAGTGGATGCACCCTTTAACAGAATGGTTGTCACTCGAAAGAGACCAGTTACTCCTATGGCCTCTGGTTAATGCAAGCAGTGTTATCAATCCCTCCTGTCTGCCCAATCTAATTGATCTGCTTTTCTCAGTCAACAGGGATTGAATTAATCATAACTATCTGCATGACAAAGGTGCAGTGAAAGGTAACCTTGTCTGCCCATTCTAATCAACACTGCGCTTTAAGGTTGGCCAAACAAAATCTGGTTTCTCTGCAGACAGAATCTCAGAGAATCTATGGCCTACCTGGGAGGAGTGAGAGGATGGGATATGGTGCCAGGTGGTGTTACCCACACTACTCAATTACCCCAACATAGGCGGATCTATTGGTATCTAGTATTAATTTGTTCTTATAGCCCTGGTGCAGATACTATGTCAGTGTGAAGGTGATTGCGAACTGTGAACCTTGCCAGCATCTCATACAGCCATCTTTAGCATATGACATAAATAAGCTAACTGAATCGATTTAGTTTAAGCTTATGCTACCACAGGTATACCAAGATTTGGTTGTGCTACTGATAATGTCAGATAACTCTAGATTGTATTAGTGGGATGAACTAACAGTAAGAAAATGCTAATAAGAAGTCCCTACATCATGGAGCTCACTTTCACAGTATGACAATTTAAGTTAAAAATGTAGAAATGAAACTATTTTCCTCATATGATTTATCATATGTAATGACCCTCTGCTGATTTTCTTTAAACCTCTCTGGATAGAAAGACGACATTATTCTATACAAACATTTTGAAAAAGGAAAAATGGGGGGGTCACACCTTAAATAAATAAAAGCTATGAATATCTCAAAAGCTTCAATTTTCCCTTAACTATTATCTATAAGATCCTATGGTAATTCAAACAGCATGCAACTAGCTTTAATGTTTTCACAGTGATCGAAAACGACCTCAAAAAATTATCATCGGTAAAGTGGTCTTTTTAGGTTGTGAAATATTGCTAGAACAGTTTAACCAATAGGCTCTAATTTCTGCCCCCAGGTGGCTTCTGTGTGCCGGTTAGCAGCATTTGTCTTTAAGCAGATGGTTCTAGTCAGGGTCTGTTAGAGTTAGTATTGTTCAATTGATTTTAGTGTTGGACAAATCAGCCAACCCAATGTGGGGACACAATGATTATTATTTCAATGGTGGCTACCAGTTTTATATAGTGATAAGCTTTGTCGAGGGCTATGGAAATTGGGATGAGGCCTGGATCATGTTTCAATAGTTTCTAGGACAGGATGCCCTCAAATCGTAGTGGGAGGTATCGGAAATGGCTCCATAGCAGTGACTACATAATGGGCTACACTACAGACATCAAAATGGGAACTGCTATTTATTCAAATACTGACTCAATACACACCACTATGAAGTCATAGCACCCAGGAGGGCATTTCAAAACCATAGCCATAGATATCATTTTGAAATACCCTGCAGGCATAGGAGGCACTATTGGCTAAATAGTGACCAGTCATACCTCCCTCATGGTCTAGTTTGCACTCCTGTGTTCAAATGAGCATATAGGGCTACAGTAACTCTGTATACTTGCTCCCGCCCGGCGAATATTTCACTGCCGTCGGTCGGCTGAGTTTTTGCTAATCTGACTGATTTTTTATATTATACTTTTGCATAATCAAGAATGATTGGTTTAGCAAAATTTTGGTGGAATAGCTGCTTTAATGAGGTACAGATACCTATATTTGAAATCTCTTCTCATGTAATGGATTATTGCCATCTGTGTGGTTAAAGATGCAAACCCACCATGCTATAGAAAGTAAGGCTCATAAACCTCTATCAATGGCCGGGGCTCAGGACCTTTTGGATAATTGATCTATATATAGAGTACTTATATGGTTACAGAGAAAAGAGCACAGATTGGGTACATTTGACCCAAGCAGTGCAAAGGGCAACAGCTAAGACTACCCACTAATTATTCACATAGAGGGCTGTCATACCACGGTCCCCTATTGAGTCACTGCTGTGGTGGCTATTTAGCCAGTAGGAAGTATGATCACCAAGTATTGCAGCCAGCTATTTCGTCACTATGGCCGAAATCCTAAGATCACCTGGTAAGATTTGAACCATCTCAAGTTGTAGGTGGCTGAACCTGTCATAGAAACTATTGAAACAAGGTCCTGGAGTAGATTGGGAAGGGAATAGAACTTTGATCGTAAGAACAAGGATGGTATATAAAAGGATAGGTTAGTCCATACAGTCCTATAGTGAAGGCCAACCCCCCTCTACTCCCCGATGAAACTAGGCTACCCTGTGTCTTCACTATTGGGCACTATGTAGGATAAGGGGGTTTATGGAGCTATCATGTATCTTTATGGGAGGGATATCAAGTGAAGGAAGGAACCACCTAAACCAAAAGATCCTGCTAAACCCAAAGTTAGTACCTCAACCCACAAACACAAATGATGCCTATCTCTCAATCTGACAAGCACTGTGTCTGTGCATTGTGTTTCTTCAATCTAAAACATCTAGAGTTATATCTGGTTATCTCTTAAAATGCTTGACTTCTAATGCTTACCTCTCACCTTACTTTAGTTTATCTGTTCCTTCTTACCTTAAGTCTACTTATCCTCAATCTGCCTTTCCCTCATTTTGCCTATCCCCCAACTGTGCACATCCCTTATATTTGACTTGCATATTGGTCCCTAGCACCCATATTTTCTTTATTGCTCATTTTACAAGGTACTGTCTGTGCCTAAACCTCAGACTGCTTATTGCTCATACTACCTATCCCCCTTGCTATCCCTCCTTTTGAATACCTATCCCTCATGTTCTCTATATAGCTGTCTTACCCATTTCATTTCTCTTAACCAGATATGTCACAAACAACCTTCATTATGATAACCATTCCATAGTCAACCTATCACCTAAGGTACTGGTTCCACAGTCTACCTTAATCATACAGCTACCTATCATTCAGGCTGCATGTCTTTCCATTTACCTATTCCCCAGTCTGTCTGTTCTTCATGGTGTGCATATCCCCTGGTCTGCCTAAACAGCTCTCTATATACTTCTCACCTTGTGTTCTTTCTAACTAACTTTCAGTATATGTGACCTGCATCCAGGGGGGAAATGGCTTTTAAAGAGTTAAAGTCATGAGCTTAAAAATGAGATATCTTGAGCTAAAATATTCCAGGTAGTTCTTTTGTGATTGCTTGTCAAACCTAGGTTGGTGTGAGCAATTGAAAACAGCAAATAGCCTCTTAATACACCTAAACTTAAATAGTGATAGGCCTAATGCAAAAGGTACAGTTTTGTGGAAAAATAAACAAAGAAATGTAAATTTTTCTCTCATAAGGAATTTTCTGGGTCTGTTTTCGGTTCTGAGTTCCTTATGTAAATATCCAACACATTTGTGGCAAAAGTCCCCATTTAGAATAATAGAGTGGTTTCCATGGAAACCATAAATTGCCATATATGCCAATTATCTATGTTTCCATGGCAACAGATGTCTCTTTCGCATTCCATAAATGGAACGTTTCCACTAGAAATGGAATAATTCTGAGCATACTACTGAATTCCCCATCAAAATTGATCTAAGCCATTTTTTGGTATATTTTTCAATGTTTTACTCATACACTGCCCCCTGGTGGTCAAATGCAGAACTAAAAATCCCCCCTGGATGCACATTTTCTCCAGATGGGTCACATATGTCTTATGAAACATACACCCCCATTTCATTGCAGGGATATGCAGAGGGATATGCATAACAAACAAGAGTAATATGTAGACTGGAGGATAGGCACAGTGGGGGATAGGTATATTTTACAAGGCATAGACCTGGAGACAGGTGGAAAGAATTGAACAAAATCTGAGATATATATAGAGAGAGAGCTGGCTAGATTGACTGAGTTGAGATAGGAAAGAAAGCCATACGGAGAGCATGAGGGATAGGTATTCAAAAGGATGGGTAGCAAGGGGGATATGTAGTATGAGCAATAAGTAGTTTGAGGTATAGGCACAGAGTACCTTGTATGATGAGCAAACATAAAAAAAACAAAAAAAACATGCATCCTAGGAACAGATATGCAAGTCAAATATGAGGGATGTGCAGAGTTGGGGTATAGGCACAATGAGGGATAGGTAGGCTACATGATAGGCATTATCAGGGATACATAAAATTGAAATAGGGATAGGTTAAATGAATGATAGGCTGGGTAGAGGATGGGTAGACTAAAGGAAAGAAAGAACAAATGAGATAAGGTAAGGTGAGGGGTAAGCATTATAAGTTAGGCCTTTTAAGAGATAACCAGATTGAACTGTAGATGTTTCGGATTGAAGAGATAGGCAGGATGAGTGATAAGTACACAATTGATATGCTGTATTTCGGGATAGGCAGAATAATGCACAGGCCCAGAACTTGCCTGACTGAGAGACATTTGGGTATGTGGATTGAGGTATTAACTCTGATTTATGTGTTCTATATTTTAAGATTTGCAACCATTTTCAATATCATTTTTGTACATTTTCAAAATATTTCCCTCATCAAACATCATTTTCGGGTACTTTTGGTCAAATTCTGATAATGAAGATACATGATAGCTCCATAAACCCCCTTATCCTACATAGGGCCCTATACTGAACACACAAGGTCACCTAGTTTCATGGGGGGGGGTAGAGGGGGGTTGGCCTTCACTATAGTACTGTATGGACTGACCTATCCTATACTGTACAATCCTTGGACATATGAATATTGATGTAAGGGATTGCAATTCAAACGAGGCTAGTGTATATTCTTTTGGAAAATCCAGTGAGCAGATGAGGAAAAAAGGCCCTCCGAGGTAAAATATGATATTGAATGTTGAAGTCATCCGCTTTAAAACGAGGTATAAAACTTGGAGATATCTACTTTGCATAATTATGCAAATCATCAATGGATAGATTACAAACCTGTTTTTATACATTTTGTCATAACCTTTGATATAGAAATACTATCAATGCTCTCTTCTCAGCATATAAATCAACATGAGTCGCTCAATCAATTGATATATAATTGTTACTAATTGGAATGTAATTCTTGTTGCTATGGGAACACACTTTTATGGGAACCCTTATTGAAGCCTCGTTCTGGATTTAAAATGCTCCATTTACGTTCCAAACAGGCCCCCCATAGAAGAAATGCAAGAAAATAGAATATTTCTTGAAAGAACCATCTTTTCTACATGAAAAGGTTTGATATATTTTCCACATTTTTGGCCTTTGTGGCTCCCTTATAGTGGCCATACCCAGTACTAAAAATACCACAGGAAGGTACGTTTTACCTCATCTGCCCATTACTAGACGTAATGAGAAGAAAGATAATGATGGAACCAGTCTGGATCAAATTCTAACTGATCATGACGTCATCAGCACTCAGGAGGGTGTTCCTCCTATTGTAAAAACAGCTGTGAGTATGTGCCCTCTTTTCTAAACAAGTTGTGCACTGCTTCACCTAAGTACTTGCACTCACCACATTCGTCTGAAAAGTCACCTGCCTTGTTTAAAATAGAGAGAGCTGCACTACCAGGTACCTACTCAAGTCACATGCTCTTTAGTTTATTATACTGACTGGCTTCTCCCAACTAGGTACCTACTCAAATCCCCCTTTTTTAGCACCGTACTTGAATGACCACTTGTGAGCAGCAAAAGGGACAAGTTATAGCTACATAAAAAAAAGGACTGGAAACAAAGGCATCTTTAGCCAGCTCTTCCTTTTGCTATAGGAGCAGCACCCTCCTGGGGGCCCTGAATTATATGATTGCAAACCATTGTGTAATTTACGCATGCAGACAAATCAAAGGTCATATCGCCATCACAAGTGTAAAGATATGAAAGTGTATCTTCTGGAACTTTACTAGTCAGCTTTCTTGGAATCACATTTCCAGAATTCCAATGGCAATTCAACTTTAAAAATGTTATAGATTATTTAGACATGTCTTGTCCCATGAAGGCCTTCACTATAAAGAAAAACAAAGCAGTCTCGGATCACCCATCAGATTATTGAGCAGATTAATGAAAGACATGTGTTACCTGCAAAACGAAGTCGTGAGACATCTAAGGTCACTAAGACTATTGAAAACCCACAATCAGCGCCAGCTCAAAATTGCACAAGATGATGAGCACATGTAGCCTGCTAGTGCCAATTCCCGAATAGGGAGAATCGAAAAGGAATTGGTGTCCAATACTTTATCGCCGCTATTTGGAGGCTGTTGTGTAAAGGATTGGATACAAATCCTCAGTGTAGATTTTTGAATTGCAATTCTCTGCTCTTCCCCACCCTGAGAATCGACTTCCCCATAGAATTGGTTCCTACTTGTGAATTACACCCCGACTCTGGACCACTCTTATACCACTCTTTTGACCGATCCCCTTTTCGCAACACATGAGGGAATCAATTCCCTGAGGTGACTGAGTTCCGTTTTGGGAATAGCACCTCTGACAGAACCAATTCCAAATCTTTTCGCAATGGCCTCCTGGGAAGCTTTCCCTATTGATGACCTAAGATAATCATGATTACTAAAACAATGCACACTATGTGGGGTATATTGATTTTGTTCTCTCTCTACAATCCTCTTGATTACCAGTGTTTGTAAAATTGCATTGCACTTTATTTAGATGAGTCTGGCCTTATATAACATGCACACAATCACCAGCCTGGAAACTCATTCAGAAAGCTTGTATTCTCTTGATTTTGTGGTGAAGTGAGTAAATGTTCAAGCAACTTTCCTGAGTGTAATGCTGTGGTGCAATTAAAAATCTACTTCTCAGACTTCAATCCTGGCAAACATGCTGTCTGTCAAGTAATCTAGAGGGTGTAGGATGATTTATAATAGACCTGACATCCAAGGATAGCTCCAGGATGTATCCTAAAATGTCTTTTATGAATTACACCATCTTTTCAGATGAGAAAATTTTAAAAGAATATTCTCAGGCATGCATGTCTAGTCTTGAAGGGAGCGCAAATCTTGTTGAGAATTGCAATTTTCACTCTCTTCATGAATTTTCACTCTCTTTGATTTTGTGAATTACCATCCTGACCCTTTGGACCTGCAGTGAGAGCCTGTGCTGTATAGCATCTAAGCAGGCCGTGCCAATCAAACATGTATTAGTCAGTAGGCAATACAATTTGGGTTCCGCCGACATTGATTTCCCCCTTTCATGCTCTAATGATAGCATTAACCCTTAGGTGCCCAAGCGCGCATTTAAGCGCGGTTTTGTGCTTAAATGCATGTATATTGAAAGACATTTTCATCCAGCCACTTCTACTGGTCCAATCTGCAAAGTTAGACCCTCTATGGAATGCTTATGACCTCCCGATTATGATACAACTATTCATTTGGCTGTATCTGCTTTATATCAGGCACAGTGTGTCAAAACTTGAAAATGAGTTGTCATTAATATGTGATTCATTAACAGGAATCCCTCCAGCTTAAATCTGATATGGTAACAAAATGATGATGGATCATACACACATAGGTTCCAATATTCCAATTATATTTTGCAGCAAGTGGTCATATCCTAAAGATAAGCCATGCATTGTTTCTAGTACAACATATCATGTTTCCTGTGTGCCAGTACATGTAGATGCATGCAGGCAAATCAGCTTTGAAAGGTCTCAGGATTGGAGGGATTATGGATATATAGAGACCAAATACCACTAAATGACAACAAATGGAAGGTTTTGGTAACTATGGTTACTAGACCTGACCAGTAGTATCACATCCTTAACTGAAAGTCTTCACTGAGTTATGGGAATTAAGAAAATGTAATATGCCAAGCCCTTATCAAGGAAGAAGATCGAAATTACACATGGTCTTATAAAACAAAAAATGAAATCGTGAAATAATGTAAAATAATGTAAAATCTTCAAATAATTCTGGGCACAAAAAGGTTAAGAGCCCTCTGTTGAGAAGTCTACATGTCCGGGTTGACAGCTGATGAGGGAGTAGTGGGAGGAGCCTACCGTGGTCTTAGTGAGACCTACACACTGTGGTGGACTGCCCCAGTAAAAACGTTTGGTAGTATATTGTATGAAATCCATCGCAGGGTTACTGTTTTCAATTACAGGCCAAGGTATAATTCCAAGAGAAAAACTATCATTGTACTAGGGAAATGTTCACAGAATGATAATGACCAAACCACATAGTTCCCTTACCTCAACAGATACTAGTGTATCTTCTGGTTAAAATGTTCCAGGCCGTGTAAGAGTTGAACCCAGGTCTCTCGATCTGATTCTGAACAGGCTAACTACATCAATTCCATCTTCCACCTACTGCTTCATCAGTTTTGCTCTGTTTTTATACAAGGGGAGCAATGATTATGGTACCCGACTACATACAATGTACTCATTGGGTCGATCCACTGCACACATTTAAGCCTATCTACATACTGATCACCTAGACTCTTCCCAACCAGCTTCAGTCATCCACCAACTAGCAACCCCCCCCCCCCAGCACCTGATCCAACATTGGGTGGTCGGTTTGCATCGGCTTTATCAAGCAGATTTTGGAACTCCTCGCCTCCCAGTAGGTAGATAGTAGTACTGTACTAGTACTGGCAGGTTGAGGCGTGTATCACACCATTCTAGTCCCACATTTCTTGAGCCCCCAAAACGTAGCAGAGTCAATCAGAGCACTATCACTTTCTTGCAATCGCAGTATTGAATTGTAGGTCTGTGAATTTGATTTTTTTTGTATTGAAAACCTCACTGCATATTGCTTAAACTTAAAACCATTTATAACGTAGATGTCGAAACAACTTTCCCTATTACAGACCTCTCACCTAAAAATGCATGATTATCCTACTATACGGTCCTACTTATATCCTATCCTCACATCCACATAGATAATCTGCGGATGAATCCCATCACTTTTCACCTGGCTTCAGATAG
Organism: Acholoe squamosa; assembly: GCA_949317995.1. Lineage (NCBI taxonomy): Eukaryota > Metazoa > Annelida > Polychaeta > Phyllodocida > Polynoidae > Acholoe > Acholoe squamosa. The sequence goes on along the minus strand of OX439040.1, from coordinate 51,103,710 downwards.
ATATTGAATAGCTCTTAAATGGGTGTCTGAAATAACAATACCGATATGAGCTTTCTTTAGGAATGTAATTAATGATGAATAGACTTGAAAGAATGCCTTTCAGGGGATGATAGAGGCACGATGTGGAGTGGAGTGCCTCTATCAAGTCCCTGAAAGGCATTTGTTCAAGTCTATTCATCACACGTTGTGTTTATATCATGGTCTAGTCCATTCACTACACACCAGATGGCGTGACAGGTCTTACAATGCCTCTATCTCATTATAGAGGGGTCCATACTATCCAGTTTGGGCACACAAAATCATTCCGAAACTCGATAACCATGAAATAAATATATCAAGTTCAGTTTTATGAGAGTCTATCCTGAAATAGAAGCCTTCACATAAAAATCTAACACAATGGCCAGTTAGGTTTTGTATCAACAATATATAGCAAATGATAATGGATACGACTTCTATACTTGGTGTTGTGGCAGATGCCATTTCTTATATGGGATTCTTTAGAGCTAGATGTCAAATATAAATGTCAAAATTCGGATATGTATGGCAATTATGAAGGGAAGATTAATCTCCATGTGTTAGACCCTTCAATTACCTGTCCGCAGAAGACGTAAGCTCACATAGGTCTTTGATCATGAGAGGGCCCATGGACCTCCATTACCCTTATATTATGGTCTATTAGATGCTTATAGGATCTTGAAAGATAGCATGTCCATATATCAGTTAATTTCTCAGGCCTAGCCTTTCTTTTATTACATAAAAATAGATTTAATGTTAAACTGGGTAATAGCTGTTTCCTGTGTTAAGTGACAATAAACCATGCCTAATGTCCAGAAGGCAATCACTCCAAGGGACTACATCAGCTTTACCCCTAGAGCAAACTCTGCCCTATGCTTAGGTATAAATCACTTGGAGTAATGCCATTGGGGGTGCCTAGTGATGGAACCAGAAAGTGATAACTACAGCATACCACTGGTGACGGCCTGATGACTACTCCCAGCTGAGATTTGGATGCAATGCATAATGTAGGAGACCATGGAGATGGGTCAGATCTTTCATTATTGTACAATTGGCTATTTTTCAGGTTTTTCAGGTTCTGAGATCTATATAGTCGGCCCTACTCCAAGAATCAATACAATCCTGGTCCCAGTCAATGCACAAGAGTCTGGGCTATCCAAAAAGTGCTGGTTTGTTTCGGTGGGACCAGAATATCTGGAGATATACATGTCAAAAGTCCCAAAAACCTCTGAAAGCCGATTATTTTTAATAATTTTCTTATTTATAATCATCATTTCTTTACAAATCAGCAGTCTCAAGGACACCAATTTCATTCCTCATGACCCCAGCGGTGTTACCTGGCATATTCAGCTCGATTTGTGGGTATCTGACACTTGCATGTCATATGCCATCATGTTCATCAACCTTAAGTACTCGTTGTAACGTCTGACACCTCTATTTCAGTGCATCAAATTCTGTACAACCAATCCCTCCTTATTTAAACCTTTACCCTCTGTTTGAAGGGTATATGACCCTTGTCTCCTGGTGTGAAGATGGAGTGTGTCCTCCTTTTCACTAGGATACTACACATCAAAACGTTATTTTCAACTGGATAAAGGTGTCGAACGTTACATCGATACTTTGTCTTCTGCTGTCTATTTAATACACTGTTTCATTCTTTTTTTCTCTCAGCATTGTATTATAATGTATTTCCAACTAACTTGACCAGTTATTGCATAGTTTTGCCTTCCGCTATGTTCCCTGTAGAGGTGTTTCGATATATGTAACGTCCGACACCTTTATACTCCAAATCAAGGCGCCAAACTTTGAGACGCTTCACGTTATCCGGGCGGAAGTAGGCTCGAGGCTCGCGCATGCGCAGTCATCAAAACAGCGGTCACTGTCAAATGGAGTAGTTTAAGATAACTTTCACCATCAAAACAGGCTCATTTTACCAAAAAGGTGAGTAATCGATCGAAAATCGTAAGAATTGATGAATCTAGACGTGTCAGGGATCATAATTATACCAAAATTGTGTAGCGACATTAGTTATTTTGCCTTTTAGAGGCTGTTTTCTGTCGATTCACGTCGGTTCAGAGTACTACCCGCCATATTTGGACTAGCCAGCAGCCAGGAAAGTATTCTGCACCGATCGTGTAGTTGACGAGTAACGTCCGACACTTTTATTCCGCTATCCACTCTATGGCCCCTTGTGACCCTCCTGCTGTTCTATCATGGCAAAACGATGCTTCTATGGACTGAATACACCTTCCTTTATGCATTTTTAAATGTTTGTGTACAGTGTTTACAAAATTTGACACTCCCTAACCCCAAAAAAGTGATCGTAATATCAACAAATTGTCCTCCTCCATGATTCTCCACCCTATTTCTAACTCAAAACAAGAAAAATGATGTTGTCTTAGGGTTAAAAAGTAACGTCCAACACCTTTTTATTGATTGTATAGCAGTAAACTGCCTTATTGTACCGTTAAACACCCTTATTCTTCATTCTAGAGCGTTGTATTATAAAAGTGTCAGACGTTACAACGACTTTTGATATTCTTCGTTTTACCCTGTATGGTGGTCCAAGTTCAATATTTCTCTATTCCATTGTATCCATTAGTTAAATATACATATAAAGATTAATTCTAGTTCTTATAGAGGCATTTTTCCACCCAAGTACAGTGGTTTTGGCTATAAATAATAAAAGTGTCGGACGTTACATTATATATTTTCCTTCTAGAAATACCGGTTACGGTGGGCGCAGGTCCTCCATATTTTGACACAAGATGCCCCTCTGGTACTATTATCAAATTAAACAGTCATTTCCCAAATACAAGATACTTAATTTCACCCCATTTCTTAAGGGGGATATATTTTGGTGTTTTCCTGATGTTCACTCATTTGTATTACAGTATGGGTCGCAAGAAGCTACCTCCGGGGGAAAAAATGACGAACGCCGAGAAGTGTGCGAAGTATCGCCTAAAAAGAAGAGAGCGGCTTGGTGATGTGGCTTTTAAAGCTCAACAAGTGGAAGCAGGGAAAAAGGCACGAGACAAACTAAAGGAGATAGGTGACACTGACAAACAGGAGCTTATACGCGAACAAACACGCGCACGTGTGGCGCTGTGCCGTGAACGTCAAAGAAATGGGGAGGAGGCCCCTCCAAGAGTTGCCACTCAGCCAGCCGCTCCACCGGTTCCTGAAGTTCCCATAGCACCTCCTGCAAATCCAGAGGTTAATGCTTCGACTCCCACAGGCCGGCAAAGTCGGTCAAAGATGCCCGTTGTCCTCTTCGGGAATAAAAAGCAGAGTCGTTCCGCACCAACGCCTCGCTCTAAAAGCTCTACATTGACTGACACACCGGCAGTGGCAGCGGTAACGCCCAAGACGCCCCGCACTAAAAGCTCTACCCGTTCTACTCGGACTGACACACTGGCAGCAGCAGCAGCATCGCCCAAGACATCTACGCCACCAGCAGTGCCCAAGACGCCCCGCACTAACAGCTCTAGGCAGAATGACACACCGACAGCGGCATTGCCCTCTACGCCACCAGCAGCGGTATCTGTAATGCCGAAGAAGAGGAAATCACCGGTAATAATGAATTTCATCTAATAATTTAAATTATTCCTAATATTTCTAGTAAGATGTGCCATGTCTAGATTTTAAATTGAATTTTCGTAAACAAAATGCACAATAATATATCAATCATTCATTTATTTTCTGAATTTGTATTTCAGGGTGATGGAGAAAAAGGGGATACAGTTATTCAGACCAGCCCGAAACGACCCCGTCGAGCGGCAGCAGTGGCCGCCTCCGCCAAAGATACACGCCAGTCACCTCGCCTCCAGGGCAACTCGCCTTCAGAAACACCTGTGTCTGATCAAATGGCAAAAGACATGCGGTAAGTATTATGAAATATCTTAAAGATGCATCGATTTAGATAAATAATTTTTATATCTATGAGCTTCCATAATATCTATTAGATAAATGTAGAGGATGTTATGACACTTGAATAAAGTAGGGCCTGTTGAATATAGATCTGTTGTTAAATGTTAATTAATTATATTGAACTTGTACTTAAAATTGTTAAAACTATTAAATCATGATTTACAGTGATGTCGCCCTGCGTTCAGCGAGCAAGGTTTTGAATACCTGAGGGGAAGTGTTTGTAATATGTAATATAGTGTAGTTGGGTTCATAGTTAAATTGCTTCTTGGTTGACTGGTTACTTTACTTTCAATGCTTACATTGGCCTTCCTGGTTTCCGAGTTACAGGAATTTCTGCTTTCCTGCTCACTGTAGTTTTTGCTGTGTTGGCTTTACTGTTATCTTAACTTCTGCTTACATTCCATTTGTTATGTTACATTCCATGTGTTAATCGGTGCTTCCCTTGAAATAAATGCTATGGTGATTTGAATTTGAAGAGAGCGGCTTGGTGATGTGGTTTTTTGAATTTATGGTACATTTCCCTGAAAACATAATTTGATCAGGTGTCTTATAGATGAAACCTCTTCTTTGTAGAACCGGACCCCGTACACCTCGAAAAAACCGGCTGCTCTACAAAAACCGCATTCAAAAGGGCCAAATAGAAAAGCTTCAAAAGCAGATTGAGGAGTTAAGTGCGAGTGTGACTGTCGCAGAGGCCCCTGATAACCCTGATGCAAACAGTGATGCGCCTCCCCAGGCTGATGCTATGGCAGGCTTCTCAAGTGCTGAGCAGAAGGCTTACCAACTCCTCACCGAGGGGTTGAAAAAATTGCCAGTCCGTAAGCGCATTACAGTGTTTCGCCAGCTTGCATCTGTTGAAGATGTAAAGCAGCAGAGGTTGGCAAGTCGCCTTGCTCAGGCTATGGGGGTGGACCGACGCACTCTGACTGCTCCACCGCCGAAGCCTCATAAAAATCAGGCGTATGACGACGAACGCCGGCGGCGCGTCTTGGCCTTCCTCATTGACCCAGAGAATTCCACCACTCTCGCGGGCAAGAAGGAGACCAAGACGATAGCTAAGGTTAAGCACCAGCGCATCATCCTCAACGAGTTCCTCTATGTGCTGCGACTCCGTTACAATGAGATGAACCCAGGGTACACATGTTCAAAGACATTCTTTAACGATGTACGCCGGGCACATCCATACATTCAAACGGTGTCGCACACAAGCACCTCTGAATGCCTCTGTAAGATCCATCAAAATTTTGCACTGAGGCTACGTGCAGTCGGTATTAAGGCCCTTCCTGATACTGTCGTGCGCCAGAGTACCGTGGAGGAGTTTAAGGCCAGATTGACCAACACGGTTGTAGAGGAACAAATTACGTGTGAGACTTGGAAAATGGTAAGTGTTGAGTACGGACCGCCTGGTTGTGGAAAAACTACGATGAAACTCCGTCTCAGACCCTCTACCATGGACAAGGCTGCTTTCATAGAAAGCCTTGGAGACGAGTTTCTGACTATATTGGACCACTCCGAGCGTGCCCATACTCAACATCGTGTGGTGAGGGAGTTGCGTGCAACGATGTCAGTCCAGGAGGTGAGCATCCAAATGGATTTCGCCGAAAACTGGATGATAACCTACCCTGAGGGCCCGCAGAGCGTTTACTTTGCTAAGGAGCCGGTGACCCTCCACCCTGTGGTAATACACTTCAGGGAGGAGGGCACCGGTGATTCCAAGCATCGCTCGCTGGCCCTTGTGACTGACGATCGGAAGCATGATGCAGGTGCCATTCTTTCATTTCTGGTCGCAATAGTAAGGTACATCAAGCAGAACCTTCCAGAGACGGTAAGAATGTTGCACTATGTGTCTGATTCTCCCTCATCGCAATATCGAAACATTTCGATATTTTCGATCCTGTCTCGGCACGAGGAGCTGCTCGAGGGGTTCAGGGCAACCTGGACGTACTTTGAAGCAGGCCACGGGAAGGGGCCGTGTGATGGAGTGGGTGCAGCCGCCAAGCGTAACGCGGATTACGCTGTCCAGCGTCGGTATCTCATCAAAGATGCAGCGGACTTTGCCAGGATTGGGAACAATCCCAATAACTTGGCAAACCGTGAAGTACCGACGAAGGTGTATTATGAGTGCATCCCGTTGGAGGATGTCCACGCTGCCCGTGAAATGGTTAAGAAGATTAAAGCTGATGATAGCTTGGAGGGAACCATGGGGTTGCACGCAGCGGTTCCTATTGTGCAGGGACACTCACTAGCTGTCCGTGCAACCTCATGTTTCAAGGAGTGCTGTTGGAAAGACCTTGAGTTGCAGAGGGGTTGTGAAGGGTGGGAGGTACGCAACCTGCGATTTACCTACCGCGAACCACCACAACCCCGACGCACTCGGTCCGTCCAAGAAGCACCCACTCCTGAAGAACAGCCGGTTCAAGTACAGGTTAGGGATGTAGAGGGTGCGGACATAGATACACCAGAACAACCAGAACAACCACCAGAGCAACCACCAGAACAACAACCAGAGCAACCACCAGAACAACAACCAGAGGCTACTGAGGCTTGCCCAGAACCATTCAGGAAGCTGAAACGGTATGCGGTTGGAACATATGTGGCCTGTGTGTATGACAACCAGTGGTACCTTGGCCAAGTTTTGCAACATGAAGACCGTGAGTATGAAGTTTCCTTTCTTACCCAGGAGCAGGAGGACTCAAATGAGTTCCGTTGGCCACGCCGCAAAGATGAACTGTGGGTGCGCCACGTTGATATTCTCGGCTCTACTCCTCAACCAGATGAGGGCTTCATACGGCGGAAGATAAGATATTACACCCTTCCCAGGCACCTCATCAAAAGTATTGACAAGGCTTTTGATGAGTTATAACCAAATTCAGATGACTCACTATAACCTACTTCAGGACCTTGGGATTATCTATTACTATTACAGAAGCGTAACGTCCGACACTTTTATTTTGTAAACTTTTGCCCCCCCTAGATCTACAGCTCCATGTTCAATGATTGTACTTGGTATGTATGAGCCTGTTAATAGACATGTTAAGATGCATGTTAGATGCTATTTTGATCCTCCAGTATAAATTTACCAGTGTTTGTAAAGGGGTGGAAAGTCTAAAGAGGTCTAAACTGAGGTTGTCATCAATTTTCAAAGGCATGGTTGATACACTTACACAGACAATAGTGATTGTTTTAGAGTTTAAATGTATAATATGATATGTTGTTGATAGGTGTGTGGAGCTAGAAGTTCTTTGGTATACTTTTGGTACAGATAGTATGTACACAACTAAACCATACCATCGTTGTAACGTCTGACACTTTTATTAAAGTGATTCAACCTGGAGGCCTGATGTGTGAAAGAGAATTGTTGTCAGGTGGTTGCTATGGTTTATATTGTTAATAGACATATGTGCCTTATGATTTGGGAGGATTTGGGTGTTCCATGGGTCTTTTGAGTTTGGGCATGATACACTCGCAGGGTAAAAAGAACTGAAAAATATTGTTTTTCAATTTTCAAAGTCATGTAGGAGACACTTACATAGGTTAAACTGAGTGTTTTAGAGTTCAAATGTGTAGTATAAAAGGTTTTGTAAGCATGTATGTAGCTAGAAGTGGTTTGGAACATGTTTGGTGCTCATATGATGCATGTTCCTAGGTGCTATCGACGCTGTAACGTCCGACACTTTTATACCAATTTTTGTAGTGCCTACTATAAGGCCTATTCTGGATAATAGGGTTATGGCATGGTGGTTGCTATGGTTTATATTGTTAATAGACATATGTGCCTTATGATTTGGGAGGATTTGGGCATTCCATGGGTCTTTTGAGTTTGGGCATGATACACTCGCAGGGTAAAAAGAACTGAAAAATATTGTTTTTCAATTTTCAAAGTCATGTAGGAGACACTTACATAGGTTAAACTGAGTGTTTTAGAGTTCAAATGTGTAGTATAAAAGGTTTTGTAAGCATGTATGTAGCTAGAAGTGGTTTAGAACATGTTTGGTGCTCATATGATGCATGTTCCTAGGTGCTATCGACGCTGTAACGTCCGACACTTTTATACCAATTTTTGTAGTGCCTACTATAAGGCCTATTCTGGATAATAGGGTTATGGCATGGTGGTTGCTATGGTTTATATTGTTAATAGACATATGTGCCTTATGATTTGGGAGGATTTGGGCATTCCATGGGTCTTTTGAGTTTGGGCATGATACACTCGCAGGGTAAAAAGAACAGAAAAATATTGTTTTTCAATTTTCAAAGTCATGTAGGAGACACTTACATAGGTTAAACTGAGTGTTTTAGAGTTCAAATGTGTAGTATAAAAGGTTTTGTAAGCATGTATGTAGCTAGAAGTGGTTTGGAACATGTTTGGTGCTCATATGATGCATGTTCCTAGGTGCTATCGACGCTGTAACGTCCGACACTTTTATACCAATTTTTGTAGTGCCTACTATAAGGCCTATTCTGGATAATAGGGTTATGGCATGGTGGTTGCTATGGTTTATATTGTTAATAGACATATGTGCCTTATGATTTGGGAGGATTTGGGCGTTCCATGGGTCTTTTGAGTTTGGGCATGATACACTCGCAGGGTAAAAAGAACTGAAAAATATTGTTTTTCAATTTTCAAAGTCATGTAGGAGAAACTTACATAGGTTAAACTGAGTGTTTTAGAGTTCAAATGTGTAGTATAAAAGGTTTTGTAAGCATGTATGTAGCTAGAAGTGGTTTGGAACATGTTTGGTGCTCATATGATGCATGTTCCTAGGTGCTATCGACGCTGTAACGTCCGACACTTTTATACCAATTTTTGTAGTGCCTACTATAAGGCCTATTCTGGATAATAGGGTTATGGCATGGTGGTTGCTATGGTTTATATTGTTAATAGACATATGTGCCTTATGATTTGGGAGGATTTGGGCGTTCCATGGGTCTTTTGAGTTTGGGCATGATACACTCGCAGGGTAAAAAGAACTGAAAAATATTGTTTTTCAATTTTCAAAGTCATGTAGGAGAAACTTACATAGGTTAAACTGAGTGTTTTAGAGTTCAAATGTGTAGTATAAAAGGTTTTGTAAGCATGTATGTAGCTAGAAGTGGTTTGGAACATGTTTGGTGCTCATATGATGCATGTTCCTAGGTGCTATCGACGCTGTAACGTCCGACACTTTTATACCAATTTTTGTAGTGCCTACTATAAGGCCTATTCTAGATAATAGGGTTATGGCATGGTGGTTGCTATGGTTTATATTGTTAATAGACATATGTGCCTTATGATTTGGGAGGATTTGGGCATTCCATGGGTCTTTTGAGTTTGGGCATGATACACTCGCAGGGTAAAAAGAACTGAAAAATATTGTTTTTCAATTTTCAAAGTCATGTAGGAGACACTTACATAGGTTAAACTGAGTGTTTTAGAGTTCAAATGTGTAGTATAAAAGGTTTTGTAAGCATGTATGTAGCTAGAAGTGGTTTGGAACATGTTTGGTGCTCATATGATGCATGTTCCTAGGTGCTATCGACGCTGTAACGTCTGACACTTTTATCAATTTTTGATACCCATACTTCGTGGTGTACAGTCCTCTTCAGGTGATGAATGGGAGTGAACCAATGGTTCTGTGTGAAAGTATACATTCTAAAGGACATGTGGAGCTGATTTGAAGAGGTTATGATGAAAATTAAATGAGGTACAAAATTATAAAAAAAAAAAGGGATCATGACAAAAACAAAAAACCTGAATTTTTAAAAATTTCATTCACCCACCTTTCCGGTAATATTTCACCAATCAAGTTGATTTCCAGTATACATCATGTCCTCCTTTGTAATAGTCTGCACAAGTCATTTAGAGAATATCCAATCATTTTAAATACTGTTTTCACCATGATTGGAAATAAAAGTGTCGGACGTTACACGATAAGATTTCATTATTGTTGGAGGGCTACCAAAACTGACATGGTAGGAGCACAAGGTGTGAATCACGTTTTCCAGGGAGTAAATATATTGGTCTTTCACTTTAATAAAGACTTTTAACCGGATTTTGACTTTTGCCATCTTTCTGTCCTGGGGGGTAATTGTGCGTTAAATGAAGATCTGACCCAGATAGGACACTCGTGCTGGAATATGACTGGATCCGCCCAACTATGTCACTTTCCATGGTCAAGGAGTAATTCAGGCAAAGTCAGTATTAAACTTTAAGACTTTATTTTATTGATAGCCCTGTATCTTGGCTTTATGAAAAGGTTCATTCAAGTCATTAACTCCCAGGGGGTCAGTTTTTATCACACTCGCAGTAAAACCATATCATTTTGTTTGCCCGACTGATCGAAATAATTTATAATACATGTAACTATTTCAATAAACCTCCTATCATTACCATATTGCATGTCCAAACTAATCTAATAGTCTAGTATAAGTGTACCAAAAAGTAGAACTGAGGCACATAAACTTTCAAAGTTATGACATTTCTCATTTTTCGATGATTTTCATTTTGATGAAAATTTTAACACACATTCTCAACTTTGATCTCACAGGCTTAAAACTCTTTGTACATGCATGAAAATCACTATATTACATCCTCACTATGTACTCTTGCTTAAACCAACATCATTTGCCACTCATCAAATACATTCTGCATGCAGTCTGTAGCCAAAATAGACCCCCTGAATAGCGAATTTCGGTCAGTCGGGCAAACGAGCAGTAGTACATAGCAGAACACCTCAAGGAGGCACTTAAACCTGTCCTATAATCTTGCCTTTACATACAGAGTAACTAGTGCACCTGGGCTACTGTTTAAAACCAATAACTCTACAATATCTACCCATCTTGGGTCTGTGCGCATGCTCGGAAAATTAAGTTTTGCTTTTTTTTCGCAAATTTTCATCGAAGACTGGACCAATAAGTGACAAAATCTCACAAAATACCATCCTATTAGCCTTCATTTATTAGTAAAAAAGGTTTACTATTAGATGAAATAACAATAGAATACCTCACACTTCTAACAGAATAACAAGAAGCATTTTACCTTGACCATGCAAATACCTCGTATACCGGTCAGTCGGGCAAACGACCAGTAGTACATGTCTATGTATAGATGAACACCTCAAGGAGGCACTTAAACCTGTCCTATAATCTTGCCATTACATACAGAGTAACTAGTGCACCTGGGCTACTGTTTAAAACCAATAACTCTACAATATCTACCCATCTTGGGTCTGTGCGCATGCTCGGAAAATTAAGTTTTGCTTTTTTTTCGCAAATTTTCATCGAAGACTGGACCAATAAGTGACAAAATCTCACAAAATACCATCCTATTAGCCTTCATTTATTAGTAAAAAAGGTTTACTAATAGATGAAATAACAATAGAATACCTCACACTTGTAACACAATAACAAGAAGCATTTTACCATGACCATGCAAATACTTCGTATACCGGTCAGTCGGGCAAACGAGCAGTAGTACATAGCAGAACACCTCAAGGAGGCACTTAAACCTGTCCTATAATCTTGCCTTTACATACAGAGTAACTAGTGCACCTGGGCTACTGTTTAAAACCAATAACTCTACAATATCTACCCATCTTGGGTCTGTGCGCATGCTCGGAAAATTAAGTTTTGCTTTTTTTTCGCAAATTTTCATCGAAGACTGGACCAATAAGTGACAAAATCTCACAAAATACCATCCTATTAGCCTTCATTTATTAGTAAAAAAGGTTTACTAATAGATGAAATAACAATAGAATACCTCACACTTGTAACACAATAACAAGAAGCATTTTACCATGACCATGCAAATACTTCGTATACCGGTCAGTCGGGCAAACGAGCAGTAGTACATAGCAGAACACCTCAAGGAGGCACTTAAACCTGTCCTATAATCTTGCCTTTACATACAGAGTAACTAGTGCACCTGGGCTACTGTTTAAAACCAATAACTCTACAATATCTACCCATCTTGGGTCTGTGCGCATGCTCGGAAAATTAAGTTTTGCTTTTTTTTCGCAAATTTTCATCGAAGACTGGACCAATAAGTGACAAAATCTCACAAAATACCATCCTATTAGCCTTCATTTATTAGTAAAAAAGGTTTACTATTAGATGAAATAACAATAGAATACCTCACACTTCTAACAGAATAACAAGAAGCATTTTACCTTGACCATGCAAATACCTCGTATACCGGTCAGTCGGGCAAACGACCAGTAGTACATGTCTATGTATAGATGAACACCTCAAGGAGGCACTTAAACCTGTCCTATAATCTTGCCTTTACATACAGAGTAACTAGTGCACCTGGGCTACTGTTTAAAACCAATAACTCTACAATATCTACCTATCTTGGGTCTGTGCGCATGCAATAGAATGAAATAGAAATAATAGCGATCAGTCGCGCAAACGAGCGTTAAAACATAGATAAATGCTTGAGAAATACAAGTTACAGTGGGCAAAGTTAAACTGGTGATAACCAGGATCAATGACATCTAATCAGTGCACTTGCTGCGGTACTTGAGGAGCTTTCGATCGGCCAGTTGGATAGTGATGGGATCGAGGTTGTAGAGGGCTTTCTTCGTGTGTCCATACCGACTTGGCCTAGGAAGCGAGATCCTGCCAAGAATGTTGAGGTGGTGGATTCTGGCTTCAATGGTCTCCTTCCCCCACATGAAGCTTGTCCCCAACTTGAAGCTTCTCTTTGCTGTTTTCATGATGTTCCGCAGCATATGGTGCACTAGATAGAAGCCATTGTCCTTGGCTACCACCTTACCCAAAAACCATATGTCATTACCGGAGTTGGTGCCATCCAGGCTAGCAGTGACAAGGATGTCACCTACCTGGTACTCGTCCTGGACCAGCACCAACTTTCCAATAGTGTCCTTGGGCTGTACATCCTCCTGAGGGAGGGTCGAGGTCGGTGGATCCTGCCGTGCTCGCTTGGTGGTAGGGACGGCGACGGCGCGCTCCGCGGCACGCTTTCGTGCAGCACACGGGGCAACGTTCTCCTTGTCAGCCGTGGCAGGAGTTGGCACCCGGTCACTTCGAGTGCGCTTACGTGCCACGACTGGTGAGCCGTCCCTGGTGCGCTTGCAGACAGTGGTGCGCACAACAGGATCATAATCAGGGTCGCCGTCCGCCGCAGCAGGAGCCCTGGCAGGCCGCGTTTTCATCTGAACCAGGGCTTGCTTTGGCGGGGGAGTAGTGCTGTCATCCGCGTCGTCCACCGCAGCAGGGACACGTGCAGGCCGCGTTTTCTTCTGGCGTGTTTGCTTTGGTGGGGGAGACTTCTGCTTGTCAGAGAACTTAAGAACATGGTCTGTCCATCCAGAGCAGCCATTCACAGACCTAAGGTCGAGCCAGCAGCAGGGGTCGAAGCAGGATTTGTCACGGACAGAGAGTGACCTTCCTTCCTCCTTGACCACAGCAGCATGGACACTCATGGTGCCCTTTACTGATTTGTCTGCTGCTACTTGGCCGACAGTGAGGCGGGCGGAGCTGACATCCTGCAGAGGGACATGGATGTAGTGAACGCTGCCTTCCAGTTTGTTACCTTCGGCAGCGAACTCCTCTGCATTATTGATGACGGGATGTCCGTCCTTGTGGCGTTTGACGATGTTGTCAGCGTTGCGCTTAGCAGCAGCGCCGACTCCATCGCAGGGGCCCTTTCCATGGCCCGCCTCGAAGTAGGTCCATGTTGCTCTGAGACCGTTGAGCAGTTCAGTGTGGCGCACCAGTACCGAGAACACCGAGATGTTTCGATACTGGCTGGAGGGGGAATCGGAAGCGTAGTGCACCACCTTGACATGTGGCAGGTTCTCCCGGAGGAATGCTGCCAGGCAGCGGAGAAATGCCAAGATGACGCCAGTGTCGTGCTTCCGGTCGTCGGTGCAGAGAGCCACAGAGTAGTGGTTTGTGGTGCCAGTGTCCTCATCACGGTAGTGGATGACTGCAGGGTGCAGGGTCACTGGCTCCTTCGCGTAGTAGGTACTCTGTGGGGACTCGGGGTATGATACCATCCAGTTTTCTGCAAAGTCCATCTGGATGGTAACCTCCAACGACGACATCCCCGCTCGCAGCTCGCGTACGATGCGGTGTTGATTGTGTGCACGGTCAACATGGGCAGACATGGTGAGGAACTCGAGTCGGGTCGTTTTGATGAAGTCCGCCCGTGATTGCACCATTGTACAAGGGCGGAGCTTCTTGATGGTGGACTGTTTCCTTGTTCCGTCTGCACCTGCCGACTCGTACAACACATCCTTGTTTTTCCACACTTGGTACTCAACAGTAGACTGCTCTGGGACTTTGTCACAGATTCGTTTTTCAAGGTCATCCATGGTCATATCGATAAACATCTTATCAGTCATCTTAATATTGACAGCATGAAGCCTGAGCGAGAAGTTCTGGTGCTTCTGGCACAAGCAGACCTTCTCACTCTGGAGGTCGATGGGGATGAACCAGGGGTGTTCGTCGCGTATCTCATAGAAGGTAGTGCGACAGACCGGCAAGTCAGGGTGTGTCTCCTGGTACCGCTTGTGAAGCACATAGATGAAGTCATTAAGGTACATCTTCTGGTGCTTCACTTTGTTGACGGTCTTGGTCTCATGCTTGCCGGGTGCCATGCTGGAGTTCTCCGGGTCAGACAAGAACGCCAGCACACTCTCTACCTTTGCCGCATGGTTCAACTGCCGGGTGCCAGGCTGGTCTGAAGGGGTTTTGGTGAGCGTCCGCCTGTCGATGCCAAAGGTCTCTGCCAAAGACATAGTGATGCGCTGTTCTTTGATAACAGCGGGCGAGAGCACCTTGGTCATAATAGATGCTTTGTCCTTGCTAGGAAGGTTGGCCAACCCTTCAATCACAGCCTTCACACCCCTGGCTTTGGCTGCCAACTTAGCTGAGTCCTGTGCAGCCACTGCAACGCGCTCCTCCGTGTGCGCTACAGTGGGTTCACCATCCTGTGCAGCCACTGCAACGCGCTCCTCCGTGTGCGCTACAGTGGGTTCACCATCCTGTGCAGCCACTGCAACGCGCTCCTCCGTGTGCGCTACAGTGGGTTCGGCTACGGGTGGACCGTTTGACTGGGCGTGGGCAAGCTGAGCCTGCAACTCCTCAATCTTTGTCTGTGCGTCAGTCAGGTCCTTGGTGATTAACCCGTGTCGATAGTAGAAGCGGTTGGTTCTGGGAGAGTTGGTCTTCCTTCTCCGTATCGTCAGGCTTTTAGGAGTGGTCAGTATCGGTGTGGTGGGTGGTCCTAGGGTTGTCATCGGTGGGGTCAGTCCGGCACGCGGGCTGCAAACAATGAACAATCATTAATTTTCAGTATCATCATGAAACATGTATTTATAAGGCTTTGACAATCTTTACATGGTGATTCTTCGTATATCGATCAGTCGCGCAAACGAGCGTTAAACATAGATAAATACATGATAGATAGACTAATTCATTTCCCATCATAATTCTACTACACCGATTGATATCACATATTCATATACAATTAAAATGGTTGTAAACAATGCAGAAATCTTAATTCTAAGCGAAACAGTTAAACAAGCAAGGAACCATTAAACAAGTAAGATCAAATGCATTTATATTTAGATAATTACATTCACTTAGACGTGTCTTTGCGGACGGTGGCGCTGTAAGTTGATAACAGTTTATGAAATTGGGAATATATCACACATTGAATTTGACTAAATTAATTAATGCCAATGTACTTTAAAATTTCTCTAACTATTAAAGATTATTTACAAATAACAACACAAAAAGAAGGAACTATGATAAATAAATACTTACGCGATGTCCTCAAGCAGCGACACGTTGTACTCCGCTGGGGACTCCTCCCGGACGCGGTCGCTGCGGCGCCTCTCAGGTGAGGTGCGCCGGGCAGCCTGGCGGACCGGCCGGGTGGACTCCGCCAGCGGGGCTGCCGCGTCCCCCTCCTGTGTTGGGGCCTCCGCAGGCGGCGGTGGTGCAGGCACTGCGGGGGCCTCCTCCTCGTCAGACAGCAGGAGGGGGTGCTCGGGGGCATCACCTGCCAGCGTCCGCTCATCCTCGTCGGAGGACACAGACTGGGGGTCCTCGGCAGTCTCCTGATGTATAGAACAAGGAAAACATTTATATGTACAGTCCAATTATTGATGATACACCAATGCAGTGTTCAACTTTCCGCTTTAAGTATAGTTCTACTTAGATAACCAATTACCAAATGACACTTTTAATTAACTAGTTGCCTGATGGATAGAACAAGGAATAAATACCAGGAAATCCTGGTATATCAGGAAAAGTGGCATCTCTGCACTTAGATTTATACCAATTACCGAATGACACTTTTAATTCATACTCACTCCGTACGTGTCATAAGACACCGGCTTAAGGTGGGGGCTTGGGGCTCGGGGAGTGAACAGCGAGCTGTGCACCAGCAGGCCGCGCCCGCGTCCACGTCGAGGCGCTGGCCGACCTGCAGGTGTCTGCCTTGCCGTTGACTTCCCGAGTCCCTTGCCCTTGCCCTGAGCCGGTGTCTGGGCTGCAGCGGGAGTCGCAGGAGTGGCGGCAGTGGCAGTGGCATCGGTGGCGGCAGTGGCAGCAGCTGGCTTCACCACCTTGGCCGAGGGTGCAGCCTGCCCCGAGGTCCCCTCCCCTCCAGCATCCTCCCGCGCCATCTCCTGGTCTACAAACTGTGTAAGAAAAGGGTCAAAATACAAAATCATTTGTCAGTAATAAAATACTGGTGAGTTACTCACAAGCATTGTATCGCTAATATGTTGACCCAAGCTATAATAGAACTCCAGTCAAAGATTTACAATTAATAAAGAGTTATTTTACATTATAATTTCAAATTATAATTTAAATTAATATATCATCATATACCTCTCCGCTGGTCATAGTTGTCCAGGCGGCGGGCTCCCTCCCTTCCTTCTTGGCCTTCTCCTCCTCCCGCGCCTTCTGGACGCGGAACTTGGACATCCGCCACGTCCGTTCGCGTTCCCGGGGCGTCTTCTCCGCATCCCGTTTGGCCTTTGATGCCCGCTTCTCGGCATTCCGCCTAGCCAGGAATGCCTCCTCCCCCTCCTTCTCCCTCTGCCTCTGCTCGTACTCCGCCTGTACAAGACTGTGAGGGACCTTCTCCCCCTCTGGCTTGCGCTTTCTACCCATAGTCTGAAGAAAGATAGAAAGTTGATTAAAAAAGGTGTACAAAACACAGTGTGAATATAGCACAATTTAATCATAAAAGTAGGTCTAGAGTCAGAATAATTGGTGAATATATGATGCTTGAAGGCCTGGCAAGTATGACTGTGCGTTGTACGATCCAGTGAATAAATACATGGCCGATATGTAAAAATTTATCAAAAAATCCCCCCAGCCCCAGATTCGATGAAATTTTTTTTCTCAGGAATGACTGGATGACCATTCTAGATGACAGAGGTACTGTAGGCGCACCTTGTGTTAAATTTTGGGGGGCCTGAGTGGAGTGGAAGTACTTTTTATATGCAAAAAACATGCTTTGTAGCTCGACTGATCAAAATGAATTCTTCCAAAAATCATGGTAATTATTGTCAAACCTATATGTTTTCTGTCCAGGATGTTGGACAATAGTCCTAAATAAGATATTAACACCAAAAAAGTGTAAGTTTGTGTATATTGACCAAATAGGAGAGGATTTTAGATTCTTGTTTGCCCGACTGACCGAAATAATGGTTAGTGGTTCAAACTGCTCCCTGTGCCAATATAACCAAACCCAGCAGCGATGTAAAACAATAAAACAATGAGAAATACATAGAGGATGGTTCATAACCACAGAAAAGTGTGTAAATAGTGGGAATTTTTGGAGAAAATCGATCGAAATGGTACCTAAAACAGTGCCAGCAGGGGGGGAAAAATGATTTTGCATAGCTGGGGGCTTCCAAAATGGTGGAGAAGGTACAAAACCTGCACTAAATCGAAGCCAGGGCCTTATTCTATCGTATTAACCACTGTTATTCATCTCTTTGCCCATATATGTGCCACTACAGGCCATAATATCATTTTGGTCAGTCGGGCTACCGAAAAAATCAGTCGCGCAAACAAGCGCATTTCGACCTCCCTGGGGTGCCCAGCTTGGCTGCACGGTCCCCATTATCGCCCGGGCCGATCGTTAGAGACGTATTCTTCACTATTTACACACTTTCGGTACACAAAAAGCACATCAAAACATTCGATCGGCATTTAAAAACAAGATTCCATCAATTTTAGATGAATATTACTCACGGTTTTGGCAATTTCGCACATCGATCGGCGATGAAACACCTAAAAAATGCTGGCCTCAGCGAGCTGGAACCAACAGTAAACAACTTGGGCAAAGACCCGGATGTAGCTGGTTCCGGTTGGAAAGGAACCAGTGAGTTTCTTTTCCCGCCGAGAAACTTGGGATTTTGATCAGTCGGGCAAACGACCGCGAAGAGGAGTCAAATCAGTCTGGTTTGGGGGAACCGAGGCACGTAGAGACTCGATTTTTTTTTTAAATTGATACCTCATCAATAGATACACACTGTATGATAGGTGAAATAGTCCTAAATTGATAAATATGGGCTGTACAAGCACAAGTTTAATTTAGAGGGGGGTTGGGGAGGTTGACTTGAAAAATACTTGAATGTGTATTGCGCGCAAACGATACGCAATACACAAAATTTTTTTTTTCCCAAAAAACAACCTATATAGACCCTCTCTGTGTGTAAATACAGAAATGCTGAGGAAAGTTTTTTAATATGCCTTATAGAGGTATCAGATTTTGATCAGTCGGGCAAACAACGCTATTTTGGCATATAAGAAAGGCTATGGTGAAAAAAATTTGAAACACATCTGCTCCAAACCACATTGAAATGATAGATATGACCCCCTACTATGGAATAAATAATATTATGATGATCTGTTACTGCTTGACTAGTTGATATATGGCCTAGAATGAGGTGGAAATTGGAAAAAAAGGTCATTTTGGACCATTTTTCAACTTTGGGCCACCACATCTCAAAAAATAATGGACCGACATACACAAATTTGATTTTTTTTTGAAGCCCCAAGTGTTTTCTCTCAAATGAAACCAGAAAAAAGAAATATGGTTAAGTACTTTTTATTCTACAGCCTCCTGTATCCAAAAAGACCCCAAAATCCCAAAAGTGACATCGTTCAATGGATCCAGTCATATAGATGACTCTCCCGGTCAGCATGGCTTCTCTAGCACTCTGTAGTGGGTGCTTCCTTGTCAATTGTTATCAGATTGCAGTCCTCTGGTGAGGAGCTAATAAGATAAGTGAGTCATTTACTCAAGGTAAAGGTCGGCTGTTGATGTAAATATGACAAACCATGATGGAGCATTTTGGCCGAATAGGACTAATATGGCCACAGCCCATTGTCATTGATGTGTGGCTATATAACTTAATCCTGGCTTTCTATGATGGAGCAGCATATGATGTACTTGCATGAAGAGAAAAGAAAAGAAAAACAATCAATAACGACCAAGTGGGATCGGAGTGGTTCCTGAGAGCACCACACGAGTGCTGATATCAGTGACTTCCAGCTCTGATCTCGCTCCAGACTTTAAGTGGCATGTCATGCAGCTTGAATAACAGTTATAGATGTATTAATTTGAAATAGGTTTATCAACACTGTGTGGCGTGGCTGTCGTGACGCAGAATTAGATGCATATCATCACCACTCTTAGAATATACAAGTTAAATAGAAACAATGATGGTGGCAAACACATTGACAATGCATGTTGGCAACTGTAGATGAAGTTACATCTATTCAAAACCTTCAAGACAAGGGCAAAATAAAGGTGTGTTTCCAGTAACCTGGCTTGAAATGGTAGAGTCGGTAGGTTGGATTCTTTTTTTTTCTTAATGCTTTTTACATTTACCTAGGAAATGTTAGGGCACATATCAATGGATATATCAAATTCTTTGATTTCATTGAACAAGTAATAAATGGATAACTCATGATGCGTGTGTGTTAGTGAAGGATAATGACACGAGGCTGTAGGCCGAGTGTTATTAGCCTTTACTAACACACACAAGTCATGAGTTATCCATTGACTACTTATTTTATACCAAGAAACCAATAAATAATCAATAGAATACCAGTAAATTCAATTTTAAAACAAAAATTATTCCCCATCCCCGGGACTCGATGCCAGCCATTGTGTGTGTACACAGGTACATACACCTCGGTGCCCGGCAGCGGACAGCAACAGCCCCGATGTCGGCTGCTTGGCAGCGGCACACGGCGAAAAATAGTGTTCATACACGATCGGTACATACACCTCGTCGCCCAGCAGTGGACAGCAACAGCGCACATGGCGAAAAAAGATGCGTCTCGCTGTTATGTTTGTGTATAAAATACACCTCCTCGCCCGGCAGCGGACAGCGACAGCGCACATGGCGAAAAAAGACGCATCCGGGCCGGGATTCGATCCGCGGACCCCTCACGGCTGAGCACAAGGTGCTAACCGCTAGGCCACCACGTCTCCTCCATTCACTGCGTCTCGCTGTTAAGTTTGTGTAGAATACACCTCGTCGCCCAGCAGCGGACAGCGACAGTGCACACGGCTTTGTATCATATCGAGACGTGGTTCGAACCAAGCATTTCTCGTCAGTCCTTGTGGCGCAGTGCATAAGGAGTTGGATTTGGGATGTGAGACTGCAGGTTCGATCCCTACCCTGGCCTCGAAAATTTCGTGGGTTTTAACATGTAACATATGACATGGGAGGACATGAGAGGCGTGCTGTTATCCATGTAACGCATGCTGTTATCCAGGATAACAGCACGCCTTACATGGATAACAGCATGCCTTACATGGATAACAGCACGCCTTACATGGATAACAGCACGCCTTACAAAATTGATGCTAAAGTATACAGGGTGTGCAATATCGACAAATAAGTGTATAGGAATAGCCACGAAAAAGCACTGTGTACCCCAGAAATCGTGGTATAATGTAAGATATCTTATATGTAAGATAAGGGTACAGGACAAATCCTGTTTTGCTAGGGTCGATCGGGTTACTGGAAACAACCCTTTTTGTTTCTTTGGCCCAACCCAAACATCTGCCATCTGTCTCCCCATTGTAGGAATGTGAGTTGAAACTTCTTCTTTCTGGCTAATTCCCTGTTCAAATTGCTTCCAGATGTTCCAATAAGCCTATGAGGCTGCCATTGACTTTTAGTAATTACAATAAGTGTCCCATTTAAACTCCATTATCTTTCCAACTGTAGGCAAAACCCTTTATAAACCAGATTGAGTTTTGCTTCAGTAATAGTCTTCGAGCACCAGGAGGCCATTTCCTAAGGTACTACAACTGCGTACAGCCACTAGGATTTTAAATTCTAAAACTTAGTGCCAGAAATCGCAAGCAGTGTCCTATGACTGCTCTTTTTGTATAATCAGCCCTTATGTAGCTATTACATAGACGTTGGTAGGGCAGTAGTAGTGTTGCAGACACTTTATAACCAATACTATTGGGTTGTAATGTCAATAAGCTAAGGCTCCTCAATATGACGTGGTCGTAGTGTGTTAAGAAATGGCCTCCAGACCTATTCAGTGAATGGTAACCTATATAGTTAACCCTAGAATGGCAGAATAGCTAAACGTGCTCAATGCATGAACAAAGGCCAGAAAAAAAGGCATACACTGGCAGCAAAATGACTGGCAGAGTACTAGCACTGTATTGAATTTAATAGGCTAATTGAATGCTACTCCTTCAATAAATTGTTTATAATGAAGTCAAAGGACAACTTAACAGTACTCACTTATGGTGTTTTTTTCTACAATATCTAAACCAGTTGCAATATTGAGCCCATAAACAAGACGTACATCCAGGTGGTGTATATGAAGATTTACCTGCTACAGTTTGGTTCATTAAATCTACAATGAGAAAGTGCCAGAAATATTCTCCTCTTTAGCGATAGCCGGGACTGGGCACCTGGGATGGGTTTGGCACCAAGGTTGTCTGTGAAAAGCTGTGATGTATCACCTCAGTGTACACGATCCACCCTACCCTGTGTACCCAGCCCTAACACATAGTGAGAGTGACACGTGTTTCATCATTTCACATTCACGTTTGGTGGTAACCCTTAGCATCAAAATCCCACAGGTTATCATTCTCCTGAAGGAGCTCTATTGGTATAACTCGAAAAAAGTGTTGCTTTAGGAACAGATAAAATGGAGATGATTATAATGAACTGATGGTTGAGTGGGGCTGTGGTGGAAATGTGGAGCTACTATGATAATTACCATGATTGGTTGGTTGTTGGTTTGATGGATGCCTTGATTTCATTTCATTTCGAATTACTGGTCATAGTAGTATCGTGCCCATATGTGGTAATTAGGATATCTCTAACTAGGGTCGATCATGGCCCACGAGTCATGGTCAAATGAAAAGAGAATGATGTTGACTCAGAGTCCCTGGTTTAGAATAATAGCTAATAGAAAATCGAAATACTTAGATGACACCTCTTTTTATTCCAAAGAATGCCATTTTTGCTCTGTCATCTTTTTATCGCTTATCTAATTGAATCACTACGAATGACAGGCTTCTGTAGAAACAGAAGACTCCCTCCTGGAGACTGATAGAAACAGGTAGTGATGCATCTGTTGTTTTGGAAATTCAAACAATCAGAATAATAAGATTGATGGTCAGATTACCATTCATTACTTTAACGGATTATCTTGACAGGTCAGGGACTACGTGGCCTCCCACCCACCCTGGATCCCTGAAATCAATAGCCACCAGCCACACCTTTCTGTCATTTCCTGACTCTTTATTTTATGTGAATATAAACGTCCCATAGGTTTCATCTAGTATTGCGGATGCAGATACCCCGTGTGTAACGACATGTCTCGACGTGCACCCCTGGTCACGTGATCTTTTATGGTGCTGAAGTTTAGGCACATTTATATCAGCAAAACATGAGCATAGTACATTTAAATCTACCTACCCTCAGGGTGCTAGTCTCGCCATCCATCGGGTTCACCTTCTGGGCAGTCTGTCACTCATCAGGTGGATCGATGGCAATGTATTGCACTGTATCAATGTATATAGATCCGATGGGACGGACTACATGTAGTATAATTTCAAATCCTGTAAATATCAGTATGCTAGATTTGTGACTAGACACAAAGTGTACAAATGTCATGCCTATGGCCTAACACGCAACACTATCTGGGTATCCAAGGATTAACTTATCAACCTTTAAATTACACCACCTCCACACCCATTTAAATAGGCTCAATCATGTGTCCCGACCTTTATTGGAACATAAATTATATATCGTTATCTATCCCCAAAGAAACTAGGATTCAGAATGCGTTCGTCAGGAACATACAGCTGTTCAATATCATTTTTCCCGTATCATAAAGGTCCAAACTTGATTTGAACTGTTGAGTTGGCGTACTGCTGTGATCAACACAGCTGAAGCAACTTCATCAGCATTGGCTTGGGTTGGAGATACATTTGTTTGTAGACAAATCTCCAGGCAATGAGCTGCTCTCAGTTCTGTGTAGGGTCTCACTCCCTCTGTGGTGTTCCATTTCACGGTGCCTGAGCACCTCTCTACATTCAGGCCCTTGAGCCCTACCAACTACCAAGTAGATCCAAATTAACATTTTTTTGTCTCTGAACAAGGCTCAGATATCCTTTGCTCCTCACTCATCGTTCCACATGCATAGATGAAAAACATAATATTTGGACATAACTGAATTGAAAAGTTGACAAAACAAAGATATTGATTGATCAATGGTCTAGTTAATAAATGTCATCAAGCTGATTCAGGTTATGATTTCCGAAAACATAGTTTTATTGTAATTATATGTAGTATAATCCACAATTGTGTAGGAGATCCTTCCTTTACCAGCAGAAGGGAAAGTGTTATAGGAAAGGCCATTTAGGTACAACTTCAAATGAAGCCTAGCATTTTACATATAGATAGTTTTAGGGTCTTTGAGAAGGCAGTGAATACATAGATAGAACTAAACGACTGTGGTGTACAAGGTGGTCGATCCACCACGAGGGGGAGACACCCCTCCGAGGGGTGGATAAGCCACCGAGGACACCAGGGGAGTTTAGTTCTGTATTTATTTTATGTTTTTAGAGGTTTAAATAAGGAAAAATTATCAAAATCCGGTACCGTAGTTTCACCGTACAAGCGCCGGTCCGCCATTTTGAATGTTTACATGCACCCAGAACGAGGCTGCAGTGGTGGATCAGCCGCTGTGGTGGATCGGCACACGTTACGCCACTGGGGGTGTGCTGATTGGCCCTGCAATGCTATCTCTATGGGAAGAAGTTATTCACATAAAATAAAAAGGGGTTCCCTAAAACGTAAGAATACTGTAACTCAAAGGGAGAAACAAAATCTCTGAAAGCTCCGCCATCTCTATAATTTTGACAAAGGAAATTGTGAGTCGCAAAAACAACTACAGGGGGACAAGTACCCCGCTAATTTATATACCCTTTTAAAAGTGCATACATTAAGTCATTGTCATGGTCATTAGTTTTATGACATTGTCATTGGAAGCATCGGCCAGGTGTCTTGGACTTTAACTCTACCTTGCTGAATTATCTATAACTAGCCGAGTGGATCCATATTGTTTGCTATCATTGTCTATTTTCATTTGCATTTTTATTTGATTTCACATCTAGATCTTGAATCGTTTCTTAAGTGTACATACTAGGTTCCTCTTGCTGCCCTATCTTGTCAGAAAATCAGCTAATACAGGATGAATCACTCTTTTTATAGATACACACAGGGACATTTATCATTACATTTACCCCCCTGCCAATACACAAAGTCTGAGGTGCCAGAAATGAATCGCTTCACATCATATCAGAGACTATCCTGGCTGAAGCTAAACCCATCAGTTTTTGCCACACTTGTTGTAAAAACAAGGGTTTATGTCACACAATACAGCAGATATTCTCATAAATGAAATGAAGCAGATGTTATCATTTCACTTCCAATGCTGGTACGTTTCAATTGTTTGGTTTGACACTCCATTCCCCCGGATCATGCAGAGAGCTAGACAAATAACATAGTTCAATTCAAACAGAAGCTTTTACCCTTATAGTGGTTCAAGCCCACCCCCACAAAAGGCTCATAAGTGGCCATCTGACTGATATAATAATAGCTTAATTTGAATAGCCTTGTTCAAAAGGCCGAATAGAGCGGCGCAAGACAAACAACTCAAAAAAAAAACGATCAGTCAAGAAAAATGTGAAAACTCTCATGTCATCTGGCATATGTAAGAGATTCGTGTTGTCATTTTCAATAAAAGGAATGAAATACAACACTGGAAACCTGCCACTATTGCTAAGTCATCATGTATGATAGTTTAGGGTCGTGAGAGGGTGGTGAGATCATTATGACTACCCTTAGTCGTCATACTGACCACCCTGGCTTTACTACTGGTCTGGCTTTGTGCCATGAGAGGTCCCAACATTACATTTCCATGATACAAATGATGTCCCCTGGGGTGTATATTCAGCCCTATCTTTACATTGTTGTATAGTCTAATTTAAAAATGAGAGGATGGGAAATGTTTAATACAAACCCAGCTAGCAAAACTCATAGTAAATCACATCTTTTTTACATCTTGTGCTGATCCTCACATACATAATATTATCGCGCTAACTTTGTGGGGGAAAAAACCATGTATGTGCAAGACGTTTTTACGTCACTATGAGACGTCTTTGCACATATATATCATATGTCAATGGGATGTACTTGAAACTCATCAAAATGATGTTAATTCTGACATGTAAGCTGACTATGGTTTATGTCATAAATAAGATGTTACTCATAGATGTAATTTCAACATCAGTACAACTATGCGAATGTGACGTGATATAAAGATGGCATCATGACATGAAAGATAGGCCTACTATTGAAATAAGAAAACAAATCAAAGTCAGATAGGATATATGCCACAATGAGAGATATCCCAAGACATAAGAATATTATGTCTATTATATGCAAATATCGCATCCTGCATGGACACTCAGCACAGGATATGTGTATACATAATAATACCTGTTTAGTGAAAGGTATTCACAGGTATTCTGTATCCATAGAGAGGGCAGTACACATTTAACCTAGCCCAGAGGCCAGGGTGTGATGTCTACTTGAAGTCAATATTGGTTCTTATACATTTTCTTAAGGCCTAAAAGAGGTGTCTATCATGTGCATTGTTTGTTTAGTCATTATTTCTCGTTGGAATGTCACAGAAACAACAGAGTACACTGAGAAAAAAAAGTTACTCACTTGAGTCTAGATCCAGACTCAGGCAATGTCGCCAAAATGAGTATCATTTGAGACTCAGCCTGATCCTTGCATGATACTCAGGCAAGGCCAGAGTATCATCCAAGGATCAGCCTCAGGATGTGCCTGAGTATCATGCAAGGATCAGGGTGAGTCTCAAATGATACTCATTTTGGCGACATTGCCTGAGTCTGGATCTAGACTCAAGTGAGTAACTTTTTTTTCTCAGTGTACATATTGAAGAAGACCTTTCTTTCAGTTTATTCCAATATCTACAGGTGGTTGGTTCACTTTAATCCAACTATTTATTGGGGAATGTGGCAATGCAGATCAGGAAGTGAGTAAAGTGCTAGATGAGACCCCTTGTGTTTGATACCATATCTAGAGGATATAATTGTGACATATCACTGACATTATATTTTAACAAGAATACAACAGCTTTGAATTCACATCATAATGACATAAATATCCCATGTAATATTTACTATGCTTGATTTATTCAATAAACAAATATTTGTAGAATTGCTGGTAACACATATTTTTTTTCAAGAGCAAAGAGACAAGAAATAGATGTAATTCTGTAATGTCCCAAGTTTAACCAGATCAAGATGAAATTTAGACATCACTCATGTGTCACTATATTACATAGCAAAATAACTACTATGAGATGGATCATTGATGTCAATTG
This sequence comes from Acholoe squamosa, assembly GCA_949317995.1. Classification (NCBI taxonomy): domain Eukaryota; kingdom Metazoa; phylum Annelida; class Polychaeta; order Phyllodocida; family Polynoidae; genus Acholoe; species Acholoe squamosa. The sequence goes on along the minus strand of OX439040.1, from coordinate 51,076,815 downwards.
GCGCACATCTTTTTAACACTTCTAATATCATAGCATATTTATTACAGCATATGATATGTATATTGCACCACATAAAGACATGATTATGATGTCAAATAGAACATGTCTTTTTTACATCCCCAATAGGATGTATCTTTTACATCAACATCTAGTAAATTCATCACATAAAAATCTTTACCTCTTAATGACATAATTATCTGGTTGGTTTCACGTAATAACGTGAATATGACTTTTTTACATAAGTGACCCATCAAGGGAGAACACCCCTCCCCGGGTTTTTTTAATTCCTCATTTGGCCACCAGGGGGCATTGGAGGGGTAAAATTACTCTAAAATCATTATAAAAATACATTAAGCTAGTTTTTGATGCAGAATTTAATGGTGCTATTTAAAATGTACTATTTTCATTAGAAATGGCCCAAAATCAGATGCTAAAATGCAGATCTTTCATGTGAAAATCAACCTATGACTGTTCCTGGTTGCCATGGCAACCATTCCCATAATCAAAATTTGCAGATTTCTTTGCCAATTTTTGGGGATACTCACCAAAAACCTAAAACTGAAAACAGAAATGGAAAATTCCTTCTAGATCAAAATCTATGATAAAAATCACCATATTGTTATGTATTTTTTATGGAAAAGGCTGATTTATCGTGTTTTTAGACATTATTATGGTTTATAATGTATTTAGACCTTAATCATCGATTTCCAATCTAAATAACGACCTTTGTTCAAGGAGGGGTCCTGATATAACTACTAGGAATATTCAAACCAATGATATCTCATTTTGAAGATCTTGAGATGAACTTTGATAATGAATTTTTCGCAGAGGGGTGTTTTTGCTTGCCTGATAGCTGCGAAAGATAGGAATTTCTAAGTATAGAGGCTAGAAAAAAGATGGATCATTCTGGTAATGACACCTCTCTTATGTATATTGCTAGAGTATGACCCCTTATCTGAGTGTGCCTAAGGTATAATACATGTAGATGGTTGTACTTACAAAGTACAGCACCATAATGTTTCACTGAACCCATGCTAGTGGGCAAGGAATACCCACAATAATCTCTTTAATGGTGGATGAGGTAACAAGATATAATTAAAGAAATAATATCGGGAAAGTGTAAAAGACAATACTATACACATATGTAATTTCTACACGGGACTACATAGCTATAAATGATAGCCATAGTGACGACTTTAGGCTATCACTGACGACCTAAAGTCGGGCTAAAGTCGTCACCTATGATGACCCCCTGACGACCTAAAGCTGTAGTTTTGGGTATTGTCAACCTAAGGACCTAAAGTCGTCAATATTGACGAGTTTTGGATCCCAAAGGTTTTCAGTGAACGGGGTTGTCTTTGACATTGGAATGGACATGATTTAAACTCCAATTGTAAGGGCATGCACAGAATTTTGGATTGCTAAGACTGGTGACCTTGTGTTTTCCTGAAAGGACAGAAATGATTAAGCTAAAGGTCATTCATATTGGTGTGTTCTAGCAGGGGCTCTATGGTTCTATGGATGTTTAACCTTGTTGTACATCGGCCTTTTCACAGAATCAACTGAGTGCTTTGACACGTGGGGCTGGAATGCCACCTAAAAGCTCCGGCGCGACCAGGGCCCCAGCGAATCAAAGCAAGCCTTTCCAGTTATCATGTTCTGTCAGATGAAAGACTTGTCCAACACACGTCCCCTTTGTGAAAACCAGACCTGTGTAGCTCCCCATTAAGGGTTCTTCCTGCATGGCATGTCACTCTGGGAGAGATGGATAAAACCCGTCAGTTGCCTGTATATAGAATGTGTGCAGCCCCAGCCCCAGTGGACAGCAATCACATCAATGTTTGTCATACAAAGGACATCTAGGGGACTGTAGAATCAGGATTCTGTCAGACTTGGGATCTATACCAACCTGTTAGGGTTTCCTGCTGGGGAATGATTTTGGACCAGTAGACCACCAAAAACATCAATGTCAGACGGAAGTGCTAGATCAATCTGGGCAACGCCTGGATCGATTCAGCTTCACCTTTTTACATAGAACTTAGGTGCAAGATCAGCGGAATAGGATCAGATATCCATACATCATATTGGTCAGCATTTACTGACCTCGCAATGGCCTTATACTGTTCTAGTGATTATATAGTGTTTGTATGTTAAAAGAAAATATCAATCTACCTTTACCTACTCCTGTTAAGGAAAACACCACCATGTGACGTGATCAATCTAGAGGATGCACCCGCCTACTCGGAATCTCTGGTACACAGTTTGTCAATGCAACCCTCATTGCTGACTAACATTACAAAAGGATTTCAGAGGCAGCAGCATGCAGGGTATTCCAAGAACCTTTGGAGATTGTAATGAATAGACAAGTGTGGGAGGCAAGAAAGTACTATTACATGAGCCATTTACAAGCTTATTTCGTGTCATGCAATCTACTATGGAACACAGTGCACGTGTGCAGTGATGTTAAGGCACCTTTATTGTACTGGGCCCTAAAATCAACCAGCCTCCATTGTGGATCCGCACAGGTAATGTAATTCTAGAGGACAGCAATAAACACAAATGACCTAAGGGTGTTTGATCGTAAAGCCGGTGATTTTATTACTTGGTGGCTTTGCCAGGAGCTTCATCGTACCAACAGGTCAAATTGGACGAGTTAGTGGCCTGACTGTTCAATGTGTGTTTCTCATATGATGACTGCAAGCCTATGCGCAAATAATTGGGTATGCCAGTCAGGCTTGCTAGGTGTATACAGTTTGTGAGAATACTCTAAACCATACGGGGACTGGAAGTCTCTGGTGGATAATGATACAGATATAGGTGCAAACTCCCTCCAAAGTAGGCTCGTTTTGCTCATGGTCATGGTAGGCTGCAAAATTGTTCTTATTATTCAGATGAAATCAATATGACAATATAAGAGAACATTACAAAGCAGTTCCTCAAGGGTTGCCTCAGAGAAATGCCTGCAAAGCCAAGCACAACAAATGGTGATTATCTATAGATACAGGAGAAATAAAGTGTCAAATATGGAACACAAAACATGTCCTTATATAGAATGTTGGAGCATAAGCATAGTCATTATCTTTTTACCCCCATAAATCACTCCTTCTGATGGTAATTATGAGTGATGCATATCCGTGAATCATTACTAATACAGGAGGCAAATCCTTCATTTCCCAGACATCTCTCCAGCTTAATTAATTCTTTCCTACCCTCCCATAGATAGTAAATCCACCGAATCATAATCGTTGTTTTCTTTCCTAATTCAGTGAATGATTGAGTGGCTAGAAGCCATCATTGAATCTATGACTGAACATGTCCTCTTCTCCGCAGTCTGTCTAGGGGCTCTTTATAGTTCGCCATGTCCCTCTTTCCCCAGATCCATATCAATTATATTATTATAAGACTTTAAAAGGAACTCTGTAGTGATGACCTTTGGTCATCATATTGGTGATGATTGGGAAGAGTACCCCATGATCATTAAGGTGATCATATGGTATTACTTACAATAAATCAATATCTTTTTGATTATCGTTTTCAATCAATTGCATAATTACCCCCTTTCCTCGACCCACAACCAAGCCTTCATTTTAGACACTTACATCTAGATTATCCCCAAATCAGGCATATATGTGTATAACAAATGCCAGTGACAAAAGAGGTCTCTATATCTAAACGTGCTTTTACCTTTGATAAGTTTAACCGAATAAGTTTTTTGGTCAATTGAGATTGCAGTGTGATAATATTTTGCATATCTTGCAACAGAGAAACACCTATTGTCAAGAGGATTGAGGAGTAGATTGATGATTGAAGATTGGATATTAAATATGACATTGTTGTATACTAGGGCCCCCTGGTGGCAAAAGAAAACGTCATCAAAGTGATGACCCATGCTAATCATCATGATTACGTCAGGTCATCAAATTGGATAGAGGACTTAAAGTCAGCAATACTAATCACCATCATGCAATGCTTCTTTTTCTCCTTGTCTGTACATCTTCTGTCCATCTTCCCACATACATTGGTCAATTCCACAATGGAAATTCAAAGATCACCATATGTATTTACGGTAGACAGGAGATTTCGCAGGCTAGAAATAAGGTGGGCTATTTCAATGTAGTCCCCAAATATATATATATATATATATATATATATATATATATATATATATATATATATATATATATATATATTATCAGTGCCAGGCTGCTCACCATGACAAGGAAAATAGGCCAGTCCTCTGTCCGACGCACTCTGATCTCTTGTCCCGGGGCTTTTAGTGGGTGCTGTTGATGAGCTGCTGCAGGCACACTCAGTGTAAGGTTAGCACTAAGCAAACCCTTGTAGACCCCAGCGCCGTTAGGATATTGACACAATATTAACGCCATATGTATACATGTACCTTATTATTATATGCACCTCTTCCCTCTACGGTGATTTACAGTTACTGACGTTTAAACACGATAAAGATCCAAATTAATCTTTTTAACTACGGTGGGGACTGAATGCCAGCTGCAGTTCCTAACTGATAAATAGACTATAAGAATATAACATTAACTCAATATTAAGCCTTAATTACCTTACCCACACAGCGTAAATTACCCTCTATAAAAAGGGTCTATCTGTGTTATCATCTGCCAGCACACTAGGACTTGATTACTCATCTGAGTGCATAGGGGAGCTCAATCCTCTTGCTGTCTACCCTGTCTGTGTTGCCTCCCTTGCCTCTCTTGAAACTTACGTGCTGGCGGTTTCTTTTCTTTATAAGATTAGAAAATCAAACTCGGACATTAGTTCTTTTCACACTCTTTATTTCATTTTTTAGTGTTTTTTATTAAGGGAAGTCACTCTAAAATGACTAGTAATTCTTCCAAATAAAGCCTGTAGGTTTTGGGAAACATGAGAATATGTTTCCCTGCCAAAGAGTATGTTAGATGTGCCTTTTCTTCAGATTCCATGTTGGAATAGGCATAGCTAATCGGATTGAATCAATCCACAGTAGTAGTAAGAGGACTGCGCCTCCCAACTAAAGCTGAATGTAAGCTTTTGATGGTCATGATATAAAATGCTGTGTTGAGGGGCTACCAATACCAGATCTGAAAGGTGTGGCTATATATATATAGGGACTGCTGGTAGTTTGTGAGATACTTATGCATCATGTAGGAGCTAACATTCTGAAGGTCTGTTCTTTCAGATAAAATTTCTGGGGGTGCTCAGTGACTGTATGCCACTTGGTATGAAAAATAAATAATCAGGAGGAAGATTCAAAGTGGATGTTAGTGATGATACCACACCAGGACTATCCAGCAGTATTCAAGGCTACTCAAGTCTCAAGAATAGGAATTTATGACTGATTTGCGTGTTGAATTATAAGTGAAAGTTTGTAGGAGAATATCAAATGCCTTGAAGTCCATGTATGAAATCAAATCAAATCTGAACTGCATAGAGAATTTCTCCCTGTGCGGTCGGGCGAATATTTCCAGCTAACCTCACCTTGTCCTAGGTTAAACATATATTAATGCATTTATCGCACTTATTCCTCCATTTTATATTAATTTCTTACCTTATAATAAATCCAGGAGAAGACATTTTGTAAGTGCATGCGATCCGCATGGTTTGCCAAGCCACCGTAGCCATTGTTGTTACTCCACCTGTCATACCCTCATCTTTCCAAACACTTTTCGAGTAGAATTTAAGCATGCCAGCTCCTGTGCTTCTAATGTCAGCAAATATACGATCTCTAGTTGGTGTTCGCCTACATTTTGTCTCCATTTTCTTCTAAATAAATGAGAATCCAATGAATTTTCATAGCGATCCATCGTCACACATCCATTCCTTCTTGTTGATGAAGTGGGGAGGTGCCTGGATGTAAATTGACATACTTTCAGCTGAAGAACTCGGTCAAATACGCGTCGAGCAAATCGCTATGGAAAATCATTGGATTCTTATTTATGGAGAATTTAGGCATGGCATGTTCATCTAGGATATCTAAGAATGTTTCCCTGTTAATAACTCAACATGGCACCATTGGATTCTATACTACCAAGGTATGCAAACATCAGGTATGTCGGAAAACTTATTCAAATCCTTCATGTACATTGGTTTCTAGTACCGTTCGGCTTGGTGTACATAGTGGATAGCGAGTCTGTCTATTGCCACAGTGGCCAGGGAAGATTCCCATAGAGCCCTGAATGGTTTTGACTGGAAATGTATGGCGAGGGTGACTTTGTATCCTTCTCCAATTTATTAACATGTCCAGGTTCAAACCAGCACCTTCTTGAAGATGAAGAAAAGGTTTCAGAGTGCGATTAAACCCCAATAACGGAACATGGTTATGGCCAAAAAAGCACACTGATGGGCCAAAATCGTGAGATAAACATAATTATTTTGAATCATAATAATGATGGAAGATGAGCTACATCACCATCCAGGATGAAGTTGAGCCTACATATTGTGTCCCTTATATAGGGCTTAGTATGGACGTCCTGTGGGTCCACCATTTTGAATTTTGCTGGTTGAGGTAAACCCCACTCATAAGACATACCATGATGGGTACCTTGTCCCTGGGTACCACCCACTTCCAGGGATATGCTGGTCCCATGTTATCAGTTCTTATCAGTGTATGTCACCAGAACCAGCTCCCAGCCAATAACTACCAGTGAGAGTAAGATGATGAAGTCACAATGTAAAAAGCACATATGGCTAACATTTCCTCTCTTGCCATAATTTACCTATGACAACATACCCGCCAAATATGATAACTAAAGAATGGAGGATCTGGTCCATAAAAAGGGTCAAGAAATTAAACATAATCACCCATCCCTTTTGGAATCAGGTCAGTTCTGTTGGAACATGAAATATTTATTGCAATGGACAGAAAGCAGCACATCATCCCTTACACAACACATCCATTTCTCCAAGATGATTAATATCATTTCTTACACTATTTCTTGTTGCTGTCAGAAGCCCTTTCCTTATTGTTAATGCAGTAATCCCGTTCCTTATCTTAATGATTTTGTTTTTCCCTAGGATTCTAGCTCGTCGCCATTTGTCATTTGTGTTATTCATTTTCTTGTATTTTGTTTTGGTATTGGAAATGCATAAATAACTAATCCATTAAGATCGAGTCAGCAGAAGTTTTGTCAATGGTGTTAATTTATGAGGTAAAAATATCAAAGCTTGGTACATTTCTTTTTTACAATGGTTATCTGTCTGTTAGTCTGTCTGTCTGCCTGTATATAGCGAGCACGCTCTGTCTGTCTGTCTGTCTGTCTGTCTCTCTCTCTTCTCCCTCTCTCTCTCTCTCTCTCTCTCTCTCTCTCTCTCTCTCTCTCTTTTCTCTCTGGTAGATCGCCTCTCATGAACTCTGAACCACTTAAGCCTACTAGTAGATCCCATGGTGTTCTTTACATGCATTTGGGCACCCCTAGCGTGAGTAATTAGCATCAGAAAAGAGCCTCATCCGAGGTAGGAGTTGGCTAAAACTTTGTTAGGGGTCTTCAGATCCCTTGACTGTCCTCAAGCTTCCAGCAGCTAGTACTAATGAACTGCTCCAGGCACAACTAGGGAGCAGCTCACAATCAGCACAGTTAACGCCAAGTAGACCCCAGTAGGTCACGGGGCCAAGAGAATTGGGCATTGTCAGGACACCACCTACTATGTAAACTAAGAGTGAGATGATGGACATGAATGACAGTATCTGCAGTAAGGTATTATTTACTACCAAGAGCATGGGGATGGTCCTTTACTTAAATACCATACGCTAAATGGCGCCTCATTTACTAGAAGTTTAAAATTTACCTTTGGCTTTTATTTGGGATAATTTAATTCCACAAACAAGAAATATTAAAACTCTTGACGAATTTAAATCATTTCCAAAAGAAATTCTACAACTTAGGAAACCAAAACCACCAGTGGCCTAGCCTGCTAAGCCGAATACCCATACCAACCCTCTGCCTTTATATACTAACCCAAATACTAGCATACAGAAGCAGAACAATCAAATTAAAAAGAAAATGGGGGGAGGGGATCTCCCAGAACATCTCCAGTGTTCTCCCCTAGCCAGGTAGCCATTGTGGTCACAGTAGGTTTGTTGATTCTGGTATCCATTCAGCACCAAAAAAAAAGTTATTTTTTTAAGCGGGGCCACAAAATCAGGGTGTGACCGTGTAACATTATAAACCAAACAAACCATTGATATACAAACATTATACTGGTTAGTGTAAATAGTGTTTTATTGATAACTAATTCATATCTAACATAGACATCTTTGTGTACACCTGGGACATGAACTCATGACAAGGTGACACCATATCTAGGCACTAGTCATTGGTATGATTAATATGATCTATTCATCTCATGTCCAATATGACAGCCCCATAGGTTTACCTAAATAACCTTGTAGCACACACACCTGTATCGTAACCCTACGCGATATATAAAGCCCAAATGTTCACACATATAATAATGAAATCATTTGTGATGCCAACTAAATGATGGTACACAACGAGCTGTATGTGATCAGTCTCAGCCTCCCTGGCATATCTGGCAGGAGCCATATGTATTAGATGTCGCAATTTTATGCATGAAGCCTTACCCTGTTACCTACAGAGTGCACTAACATCAGTCATTATCAATACTACAATTTTAATGTTATATAGACCCCAGGTAGGCAGATAAATCCTGAAACCAAGTATGAGAGTGATATAAACCCGATTAGAAATAGGGTATTATGGTGGGGAAGTTAGATAATTGTGTATAGGTACAGGTTGAGTTTGGCTGACAAACTGCCTGTATGTTGGGGACGTACAGGTAGGCCATGCCCAAAAAGTAATAATTATATTGATGGAACGACAAGATAATGTTTTTGACAAGAATATCTCTCTTCATCTAATTTCTAATATTAGAATTGGAATGGTAATGAGATATCAATGGAAAGCTGGTGAGACTGGGATTTAATTCCTTTTCTTATATTATTAACCAGCTCTCACAGTTCTGCCATCGTTGCTGCCTGTAAGTGATTATTAATTGTTATTCTAATCAATAATTATATCAATTCAAGGTTCATTGGTTATGGATGTTTTTATGTAATTGACATAAGAAGCTGTTCTGAAATGAAATTCCATGATTGCTGCATTTTAGAGCTTAGGATAACTGGTGTTTTATCTAATCTACCTCTAAAGGCATTTTTATAAACATGTTCCATAGAACTGGTGTCTGTCTTTTATCTCTATAGGATCACTTTGAGCCAAATAACTAGCCTTGGCCGGGGGGTTAGAGGCAGTCATAATCTTGGGACGTCGCGACGAAACGTCGTGGGGACATAGATGAATTGCTGTATAGGGAAGTATCCCTCCCCATTTCCCCCTAACAGACTATTGTTTCTGTACCATAAACACTCAGCTAACACTATTTTGGGGTATATATGGCCAGACATTATTGTAGACAAGAAGTTATTAAAGAAGACACCAAGGCTATTGTCATACTAGTAATTATGCATGATCAAGTTGTCATATGAGAATTATCATATGACTAGTGGTATATAGTGTAAATACATCAAGCTCTCATAAATAGTGTTAATTCCAGTTATCACTGGTTTATTCAGCTTTAGGCAACATATAGGAATATCACACAGTTGTTAATATGCAGGTAATTTCCACATACAGTAAATATACAATTGTTCATAGAGTATAATGTTCTGTTCCACTCCACCTGTGAGGTAATAATAATAATACAATGTCCAGCATAGTTCTAGGTGGGTTCCCACACCTAGCTCCTGACCTGCTGCTTAGAGGAATAATGTAATAATGTATAACTTTACCCTCTGGTGGATGTCTTGTAGGAGATAGCCTCTGGCCACTAATGGTTGAACCCTATGCCTGTCTAGCATAGTTTAACCATAGTGTAGAGCTATAGCAGGTAGCAGGAGTGATGGCTGGAGATGTTACCTCTGGAGTGGTTCTTGTGATTCTGTGATGATGGACCTCCAATGGGGGCCTTATATCCCTACTCTGGGGCTGATTGCCCCAGACAAAGTTAGGCCCAGCATCCAACTGTCATGTCTCCACTACAATAGAGTTACATGATTGTTAAGGGATGCATCCTTTGAACTGTGAAAGTAATTGGCTGGTATCACTGTCTGTGTGTGTCTTCCCCTATTGTGGTCTAGGCCTTATACAGCCATCCCACATCTCCAGTACAGACTGGCACTATATACCTGTGTGTCTTAATGAGATTCCTGGTACTGATTATATTGGTCCAGAGAATATTGGTCTAAACTGGCAGGCATATATACTATCAGAACAGGGGACATGTTAAAGCGACCAGGCAAATCAGTTTCTTTTCCTTGAATAATGGCATGTGAGACTTGTGTATAGCAAAATAAATGGGTTCATCTTGGTCGCGGCTCTTAAAGTTTCCATGGTATAATCTTTAAAATCATACAGACCACAAAGTCGCACGAGTCTATCCAAAATAAAATTAACAATAATGGGTCCAAACCGGCATACTCATAGCAGAAAGACCAAGAACGGGGTTGAGCAAAGGATGGAACCTGTTTGTTGTAAATGGCACATTCCTTGATTTGTGCTTACACATGCCTATATACATGTACATACAGCACAAAATTCCCTTTATTTAGTAGGAGGAACAAGCCTAGCATGTATAGGTCTATTTTACTGAATAAAACACGATATTCCCTTTATTTAGTAGGGAGAACGAGCCTAGCGTGTATCGGTCTGTTTTACTGAATAAAGCACAATATTCCCTTTATTTAGAAGGGAGAACGAGCCTAGCGTGTATTGGTATATTTTACTGAATAAAGCACAATATTCCCTTTATTTAGTAGGGAGAACGAGCCTAGCGTGTATTGGTCTATCGTACTGAATAAAGCACAATATTCCCTTTATTTATTAGGGAGAACGAGCCTAACGTGTATTGGTCTATGCTACTGAATAAAGCACAACATTCCCTTTATATATAGTATGGGAAGGACCCTGACTTAATTCCATGTTAAGGCCAATATTAATAGCCCTGTGGGGCAAACTTCTTTTCTATTCCATATTAAAAGACCTGCAGGGCAAGCTTCCTTTCTATTCCATATTGAAGGACCTTCACTCAATTCCATATTCATAGCCCTGCCGGGCAAGCACCTATTCTATTCCATACTAATAGCCCTGCCGGGCAAAGTTCTCTTCTATTTGGGTGAAGTAGTCCAATATAATTATGGTATAGCAATAATACTCCTAGATTGCCACATATTGTATTTACAGAGTGCTCACACTCAGCTTTTGTGTACAAAAAGGTAGGCATGTGTATAGGCACATGTATGCACCCAATAGAATCTTTCCGCTATAGGAACTGAAGGGGTCATAAATGGGCTGCTTACACCTGCCAATAATCTCTAACCACCACCCTCAGATAGGATGGGGTGGACCAAATCATTATAGTATTAGGAGTGTTTCAGTATGGGATTGACATAGGCATATATATTTGATTTAGGGACTCTATAGATTTATCAGGTGAATAGAGGTTGCCTGCTGCAAAGCCCACTTTCTAATAGGGGACTCTACTACTTACATCAGAAGGGGCCCGTTTTTTTTTGTGTTTTTTTTTTTTTATCTTGGAGGCTCTTAAAATCATTGAAAATTAAGGATATAGCTACTTTTTTCAATCCCTATGGATGTAGATCTATATTCCCAGCTGCACAGTCTTTTCCACTATGTCGTAGCCTCATTATTAAAAAAAATTTAGCTTTTTCTCCACTTTGATCCTTTTACTTTAGACCCATTCCACCTTTTGATTCCCTAAGGGATTTATAGCATTGGGGTCCCCGACCATCAGACTTGGATACCGGTGGTTCGATTTTGCCTCCAAACCTGTATACTTCCATAGTTCATGTAGCTCGCGAATTAGAGCTGGATTTCTCATTGAGGTCTCAATAAGCATCCCTTAAAAAAGTGAACATTAAAGGTGGTACTGTCAACTACTTTGGTCTATATCAGAGATCAAGCGTTTGTTGTGAAGTTAGAACTATATCGGCGCTCTAAACCTAGTGTCTGGACTCAGCAATATACTATAGTCTAATCTTTACCCCTTTCTCATCTCTCGGTAGCAGAATGAGCATATAAAATGAACATTATCCATTCCTACCTTCAAATCAGACCAATCAGTCCTCGGATAGGTTTCTTTTTGTTCAGTGCACATTAAACATACCCTTTTATTGAATGAAATATGATCACATTCGTGGACGTGGTAGATTCCGTTAGCATGACCAAAAAAGAGAATATATATTCTACTGTAGATGGCAGGGCAAGTGAAACATCTTAGATTTAACTTTCACAGTATTTTAAGGCAAATCATATATCACCTTTATACAGTCATCTTGGTCGCGGCTCTTAAAGTTTCCATGGTATAATCTTTAAAATCATACAGACCACAAAGTCGCACGAGTCTATCCAAAATAAAATTAACAATAATGGGTCCAAACCAGCATACTCATAGCAGAAAGACCAAGAACGGGGTTGAGCAAAGGATGGAACCTGTGTTGTAAATGGCACATTCCTTGATTTGTGCTTACACATGCCTATATACATGTACATACAGCACAAAATTCCCTTTATTTAGTAGGAGGAACAAGCCTAGCATGTATAGGTCTATTTTACTGAATAAAACACGATATTCCCTTTATTTAGTAGGGAGAACGAGCCTAGCGTGTATCGGTCTGTTTTACTGAATAAAGCACAATATTCCCTTTATTTAGAAGGGAGAACGAGCCTAGCGTGTATTGGTATATTTTACTGAATAAAGCACAATATTCCCTTTATTTAGTAGGGAGAACGAGCCTAGCGTGTATTGGTCTATCGTACTGAATAAAGCACAATATTCCCTTTATTTATTAGGGAGAACGAGCCTAACGTGTATTGGTCTATGCTACTGAATAAAGCACAACATTCCCTTTATATATAGTATGGGAAGGACCCTGACTTAATTCCATATTAAGGCCAATATTAATAGCCCTGTGGGGCAAACTTCTTTTCTATTCCATATTAAAAGACCTGCAGGGCAAGCTTCCTTTCTATTCCATATTGAAGGACCTTCACTCAATTCCATATTCATAGCCCTGCCGGGCAAGCACCTATTCTATTCCATACTAATAGCCCTGCCGGGCAAAGTTCTCTTCTATTTGGGTGAAGTAGTCCAATATAATTATGGTATAGCAATAATACTCCTAGATTGCCACATATTGTATTTACAGAGTGCTCACACTCAGCTTTTGTGTACAAAAAGGTAGGCATGTGTATAGGCACATGTATGCACCCAATAGAATCTTTCCGCTATAGGAACTGAAGGGGTCATAAATGGGCTGCTTACACCTGCCAATAATCTCTAACCACCACCCTCAGATAGGATGGGGTGGACCAAATCATTATAGTATTAGGAGTGTTTCAGTATGGGATTGACATAGGCATATATATTTGATTTAGGGACTCTATAGATTTATCAGGTGAATAGAGGTTGCCTGCTGCAAAGCCCACTTTCTAATAGGGGACTCTACTACTTACATCAGAAGGGGCCCATTTTTTTTTGTGTTTTTTTGTGTTTTTTTTTTTTTATCTTGGAGGCTCTTAAAATCATTAAAAATTAAGGATATAGCTACTTTTTTCAATCCCTATGGATGTAGATCTATATTCCCAGCTGCACAGTCTTTTCCACTATGTCGTAGCCTCATTATTAAAAAAAATTTAGCTTTTTCTCCACTTTGATCCTTTTACTTTAGACCCATTCCACCTTTTGATTCCCTAAGGGATTTATAGCATTGGGGTCCCCGACCATCAGACTTGGATACCCGTGGTTCGATTTTGCCTCCAAACCTGTATACTTCCATAGTTCATGTAGCTCGCGAATTAGAGCTGGATTTCTCATTGAGGTCTCAATAAGCATCCCTTAAAAAAGTGAACATTAAAGGTGGTACTGTCAACTACTTTGGTCTATATCAGAGATCAAGCATTTGTTGTGAAGTTAGAACTATATCGGCGCTCTAAACCTAGTGTCTGGACTCAGCAATATACTATAGTCTAATCTTTACCCCTTTCTCATCTCTCGGTAGCAGAATGAGCATATAAAATGAACATTATCCATTCCTACCTTCAAATCAGACCAATCAGTCCTCGGATAGGTTTCTTTTTGTTCAGTGCACATTAAACATACCCTTTTATTGAATGAAATATGATCACATTCGTGGACGTGGTAGATTCCGTTAGCATGACCAAAAAAGAGAATATATATTCTACTGTAGATGGCAGGGCAAGTGAAACATCTTAGATTTAACTTTCACAGTATTTTAAGGCAAATCATATATCACCTTTATACAGTGTACCATATCTTTTACTGGAACACCAGGGCATTCATCGGCATACTGGTTCAGGATTTAATCCTTATATATTTCACAATGCACAATACAATATTATAGGTTAATCCTCCTAGTTCTCTACCAAGGACTCAAAAGTAGCTGAGGGCTCAGCATCACTACAGTCCCTATACTACTAAAAGACACTACTATGCATCACATGTCACTGTGGGCCTTAGGATTCTTATGAAATTTTCCAACCTAATAAGAAGATTGTCTTTTCCCGTGACACAGAGTGTATTAGTGGTGTGGGAAAACAATTGTATGACGAGATCTGTGAAAAGCAGATATGAGAGGCAGTTCGAAGAAAGGGCGAAAAGGATAAAACTAAATGAGTCTAGACAGATGGTGTGGTAAGTGGAGCTTCAGGTGATTGGATTGCACTTTTTACCCCCCTTATCTATGAAACCTCCCCCGCCTCCGACGGCAGTGGACCTAGAGTCTGTCTGTTCGTCTGCTGTTTTCATGCACTGACGTGACTGCTTTTATCAAGAAACCTCTATAATTATTCATTTTCAATCCACCCATTCTTCTTTTCTCTCGACCCTGTATGTATTTCTATCTGAATTTGTCATCTATTTAAGAGGAAAAAGAAATAATAACAGGTATTTGACGGTACGTTGACCGAGCGGCGGAAAACTTTGCCGCTGGTTTCGGCGAGTCTCTCTGTTAATACGGAGACTAGCACGAGTCCGGTACGTTGACTGAGCGGCGGAAAACTTTGCCTATAATCACAGCGCCGTAAGCGCTGGTTCCTATAATAATCTTCTTTTGTAGGATTTGAAAGGAGAGCGGGCGACTAGCTATGCGCTATGTGTGTAGAAATTAAACTCATAATTATAGTTATTTATAGTGATAGCAATGGCAATATCAACACATATAGTTACACAGTAGAGCTTCTCACCAAGTATGGGACTCAAACTTAAAGTTTCCCTGACTTCCTTTGAAAAGTCATTGATAATTTCCTAACCTCTTAAGCCGCGATGATGATCTAGATATCATTCAAAAGCTAAGATGAAGGGCTATCTGAATGTAGGATCATTACTTCAATATTTTGAAAATCATGTGACTGGTTGCCATGGAAACTATGGCAAAAGTTTTCTCACAGCCATTAAAGAGAAACTTATCTTTGTGTGCATATGGGAAGTCCATAAAAGTTGTACAACAAATTACCGCTTCTTTTGAGACTATTTTGATAACTGTAGCACCTTTACTTTGAATAATATCAGTCATCAATCAGGCGACCAGATTGTCAGTATTTGGCATTTTTCAGCAGAACCTGCCCTTAGATCCATCCAGACTGTTGACATTCTTCCCTTTCAAATGCATTGAATCCTTTTGATTGCTGAGACACTGTAAGATTTGTCAAATGAATGCAAATATGTTGTATGGCAATGATTAGAAAGAAATGTTAAAATCTTTTTAAGTGTTACACATGGGGACACTTAAGTTGGTGCAAACTGGAGCCAGTAGCGAGGGTTTACAACACTTATAGGAGATGGGATGGTTTAGGAATGGGGCTTCCAGAGGGGAAGGAGTGGGCTTATATTCACAGCTGAAGGATCTTTTTTGATTGTCCCACTGAGTTTAATCACAGGAAACTTTACTGAAATGGATTTAAAAAAAAGGTTTGTATTGAAAACTACAAAAATCAGTGTTCTGTGTTTGATGCAAATGTTCAAATAAACACCCTTTCTGTGACACATATTAAGGCCTACAATGCTTCACAACGTTCAAAATGTGGCAGCATATAGGCCTGTTTATGCCAAGCTACCCCCTATTGTGGACTATTCCTATCAACTAGTTTGCTTTAAAATGAGATATTATCCTCGCTTCTCATCTACTCTGCATTGAAGTTATGTACAAGACTTCTACTGTGATCAAAACATAAAGGACTGGCAAAACTGCATTTAAACTGAAAATTCCCTTCAGTAAACATATGTCATAGATCAAGCCCATACTTGGTGAGGAGATCCTTAGTGGTGTGGCGACTAGCTACGCGATGTGGAAGTGGAACTTATACTCATAATTATAGTTATTTAGAGTGATAGCAATGGTAATATCAACACATATAGTTACACAGTAGAGCAGTGGCAATTAATGGAAAGGTGAGGTGCGTGCATGCCCAATCCAATCAAAAACAGTCCAGATAGATTTTTTTACATTCGTAGGCCTATGAATTTAGATGCACATATCTACCATTATCAACACATCTCTAGGGTATATTCTTTTCAATTAATTAGCAAAAATCGCTGAAATTAGCAATGTAGATAATTAAATAATAAGTATCATTCCGAAATTCTCTTGGCAAAAAAAGAGAGGTGATAGATGGGGGGTCCAGCCTGCAGAACTGCCTTTGTCAACTGGTAAGTGTATGGTGTCTGCAAGTCCACCATTCTGCCTTAAAGGATACACTCAAAGTTTTTCAGCCACTATTGGCAGTAGGTCAACATACCTCTCGATACACCAGGCACTTTGCTTCATCTCTGGCACAACCTGAATAGCCTGTTTGGGTAAAGAAGGCTGATTGAACCTTTCCTTTCACACATAGTTTTGTATCCACTCACCAAAAAAAGGACATAGATAAAAGGGTTGAGAAAATGATCGCAGACCACAATATATTTTAGAATTCGCTGATTTAGGTACGATTACTAAAGGCCTAATCATTTTCCGGTTGTTCAGCTAATTAATGCACCTAGGTATTTATGCAACTCTTTGGTTCACAAGCCGTTGTGCAATGAGGATGGGAATAATAATGATAATAATAATATTTTTGATAAGCCAGCATCCTGCGGGATTTAGTACCTGATTTGGCCACCAGGGTGCCCACTACAGGCTAGATTAGGAAAAATATGCCTAAAACTGTTATAGGGTACTTTTTATGGCGAATACTATGGTTTTCGATAAAACGTTCTATTTTGGGTGGATTGGTTGCAAATTTGGCATGTATAACGAATGTTTTCGGGCCTAAATAGCCATTTCTGTTGATTTCTGTTGCCATGGAAACATGGTTTTCATTCTAGATAGGAATATCAATGATCCCATTTGAAGGAACGTTTTACAAGGTTTACTGCAGTGAAAACAGAATAAAAATACCATCTTTAGACCAATAGTTATGGGCAAAAGACTAACAATTTATGGTAAGTTAGCTAATAAGCATGAATTATGCTAATTATAGATGTATCTCATGACCAATTAGACCTGGAGCTTATTGACATTCACGATATGATCATACCCACCCATATTTAGCAAGCCATTCCTCCAAAACGACCAGAAAAATACCTAGGTACAGGAATGTTGCCAATTGAACGTGAAACTTAAAAAAAGGAACAACTGAAAGGCATTTCTCAACATAGTGCGACACTATAGACTTGAAACCCTCAAAGCTACCGTGGGTGATCTAGGGTAAGAGTGGGTACGACTGCTCTGTACAATCAGCACTTAATGTAGTAATTACATCGGGTATGGTAGGGCATTCATAGAAGTGCTAACATTAGTGACTAGATGGTCATAAATCACAGAAAGTGGGTTTTGGGGGTCTGAGAAAAAAACTATGAAGGATCTCATAGATATTTTTTTTGTGAATGATGTATAGGTGTTGGGGCACCTCACCACAAAATATTATTAGTTAAATATGAAAACCGTTGTTATGGCAATGCATGCAACATATATACCCTGGAAATGTGTCTGGGTGAGTGACCAAATGGGGTATATACCCTGTATGCCTTCCATATGAGTAGGAATAGTTTTTTTGGTGCACTATTGTATTATTTTTTTTTGTAGAACTGGCTCTAACAGTTGGGTTTATAGAGTTAAGCCATATTTTCTGGGCCCTTTCCTTACTTAACCGTCATCTTCATCGATGACCTAGACTTCGTTTTCACTAAATTCTGGCTCCTAAAATATTCTTTCCTTGCTGTTGTACATGAAGGGAACACAGAGTATTACAGGCACAAGTGATTATATGTAAGACAATGCCCATAACATAAGCTTTCAGCTGGTACATAGGTATAGTGGGGAAAAATCTGTCTGTACTGGAGAATGACCATTGAAAATACCTTGTAATCTTACAATTGGTCACTCACCCAAACATTAGCTTTCCAGCCATAATAAATTTCCTTCCCTGTTGATGCAAGGTAAAGCAATAACCAACTTTTCAATACATTACAGACTTAGGTAGCCTATATGTGTGTGGTAAATAACCGACATGGCTAGGAAAGTTGAATGTGGAAAATGTAAACAGGAGGGGCAGGAGTTTAAATTTATTTCCTAGTCAAGAAATCTGAACAAAATCGGGAAAACAGTTCATCAAAAGTAAGTGCATTTGATGACAATAAAGACATATTGGACATGAACAAAAACACCATTTCCTTAATCTATGGATCAAAATGGTCCAGATTGGGGACTCTCATGATGATCTGTCATGTATTTAGGCCTATGTAGAAAATGAAGCCCTGAACATAGCATAGTGCTAAAAGGTCACAATTCCGCCCGGACAAGAAGCACTTCCAATACCTGCTACTACAAAGCATGGGCAGAAATGCATTATCCTTTACATTGGGGAGTTAGGTATATGTGGGGGGCAAATAACTGATATAGTTAGGAAAGTTAAATATATTTATCCTACACAGGAAGAGAATGAGTATTCATTTTTTCCAAGACAAGAAAAGTGACCAGAATGGTGATAAACCTTTATTAAAAGTATGTGCATTTTGGTTAGAATCAGTCTGCTATACTTGACTGATTCGTTTATTAAATACAGGGGGCACCACACAGGCCGCCAGTCACCCTGGGTCAACTAGGACACCAGGTGTGCAGTCAACCACTCACAGGTAGCAGGCAGGCAGGCATAGCTGGCAGTTCAATTGGGTACATTGGGTAGTTAGGTATATGTGAGGGGTAAATTAATGACATAGTTGGGGTAGTTAAATATATTTATCCGGCACAGGCGAGGAAGGAATGTGATCTTTTCGCCCGGATAAGAAAAAAATGGGTTTTTGCAAGGAAAATATTTATAACCCCCTCAAATTGAAGTTCATGGAGAGATTCAAATTATGTTTTAGCATATGTTACTCCCTAGCTGCAGCAATCTTTTTAAGCCATAACTGAACCCATTTCACTTTTAGATATTTTCTGGGGAGGCAAAAATAGCCAAATTTTCACATGGACAAGCCACTTTACCAAAAGTAAAATAGAAAAAATCCACACTGGAACACAATTTTTGGACTGATTTTATCACAAGACTCTGTATTCTACATGATTGAACTGGACAGCCACACACTTAGTGCTAATTTCACCAAAGAAATTTAAAACCCTCTGGACCCCAAAATATGGGCTTTAGACCAGTAAAACCCATATATGAAATCAAGAACTCGTTGAGCCCGATAAAATAAGCAAAAGAAAATTAATTTGTGAAAAAATTAAAATCCTAAGCTCAGGGGCTTGGCGACCTCCAAAATTGCTATTTGGCTCATTTCTATGATTTTCAACCAGATGCAGGGCGGTAATTGCATTAGAGTGCTGGATCCCATGTATTTGAAGCAGTCTGATCGTATCATCCTCAGAAATGTTTTCCAGAAACCGCAGATCTATATTTGAGTGTTGTTGTTGTTGTTTTCTTTTTTTTTTCATCTTAATTCTGCACAAGAAGTTGGTTCAACCATACTTCATCATTGAAAATCCCAAAGACAGAAAACATCATGATCATAATCTTCTCTGGTGTCCTCCAGCTACTATAAAGGAGACATACCCAGTGGGCAAGCACGGCGCTGAAATTTAAATCTGCCTTAATAAAAGGTTGGCAAAATATGTAGAATTCGGATGAAACGATGCTCTGTGCAACACATTCGAGTTCTATTATCAACTCTGGAGGGTATTTCAAAATTTGTGTGATTTACATCATTTTGAAACAACCTCCTGGTCACAGTATTTATTCTAGCACAATTAGATCGGGATGTCCAAGTAGGACCTAAACAAAGTAAATATCAAGAACAGGCTTCTTCTATTAGGAGGGCATTTCAAGGCAATACCAATTCCAATCTTTCTGAAATGCCCTCCAGAGGACAAAGCTATCAAATTAGGTAGCCTAAGCTGTTGCTGGCAGCTTAATCTTGCACTCTGCCCAGTAGGGTAGTAAAACCACTAGATCTACCCATGGTTCACAGTGTTTGACAGGGGCCGAGAACATTTTAGTGGAGAAGGTTAATTAGAGTTCTTGCCCGTGGGTATGTGGTCTAGTTGTGCCTATAGGCAAGTTGTCACTCACACATTCAGACATTCATCCTTAACTTAAGGAACCTTCCCCTTAAGTGCATTGGACTTCATTCCCAAAAAGGCTAGCTTAGCGGCCTACAAGACTAGTATGCAAAAGGAAGTGAGAGTCGCTCTCCACTTCCTTGTAGTCAGACGCTTTGCCTTAGGATGCCATCCCTTTGGTGTAAAGACTTTTGTTATTACACCTCCCAATTCCTAGATTCATCCTTTAACTGTAAGAAACTGAGAGACATGCCTTAGAGAATAGACATAGAGATCTATGCTGAGAGGAACAGGACCTCCATGTGGGTCTCTTGATATTTGCCTCGTAGACAAGATTTAGACCTAAGATATAACCGTTAGGATGACCTGGATTTCAAAACTAGTTCTGGGAAGTATATTGGAAATGCTGTAGAGGCCTTATATCGTCACACAAGAAAACGTTTTATCGGATCATTCAATCAGACACTAATCTTACCTGAAATATGGGGACGTCTGCATGCATCTATCTCTGCTCTAATCCACGGCACTGAAGAGGCAATCTTAAAACTGCACTGCCTTATTGCATTTTTAGATCATCACTGGGGCAGAGTAAAAAGAGTGCTTCCACACTTATTTCATTCTTGGAATGGTGTTTTCAGCGCTAAAGAATGTCTATAATTCAGTGAGTTGGGGTTCTCTTATGGGAAGTCATATATGTGATGCATTTCACCAAAATTTATTCATTAATGCCTTATATCTGTGTAATATATACTACAACACTGATAATAATGAGTAAAGAGACATTATCAGGAAGTATGTCCACAGTCCACAGGACTCTACAACGCAGATGAGGACCTACATTTTCTATGTAAACTGATATATAGATCAAAATGCTAAGAGCAATAGCCCACTATCCCTCGTCCCCCGACTTTTGTATAGAAATGTAGGGCCAAAGTCGACCGAAGGTGCTCAGCAGACTATTGGCCTAAGTGAATGGTGGGCATATTGCACTAGGGCTACACTGTTAAGAATCAGTTTATCAATGGGATTTCACTGTATTTTACGGTGATTCAGTGGCAATGCGGGTGCCAGTGGATCAATGTTTTTTTAGGGAAGGTTTTTACTGTATAGGTCTGGGTGAGACTAGCGTCAGTGCTGCTCCCTGTCATGTAAAGCATTGCAAGTTTAAATACCCACGCTGGGTGACATGTGATTACACAGGGGCTTCTTGCCTGCCACTAAGGTACTCACAAAATTGCTTACCCAAGCTTATGACACTCTATCAGATCCATAACAATGCCATAGGGGGGCAATGCTTCTCAGACACTCTGCTGCTTTCTTTGTCAAATTAAGGCACTGCCTATATCCTAATCCTGATGTACAGGCAGCCCTTGCTCTTGGAAAATGCAAGGAAAAATGTCTGAGGAAGCAAATTATCTGAGGAGTTAAGGCCAAGTATAGTAGAAAATATAGAGGTAGTTCCAGATTTCTGTCTAAGGTAATGAGGGATCTGAGGAATCAAAGGGTTGAGGAAGTGAGGATTGACTGTATATGGATTGATAATGTAAAGACCGACAGAAAGCTTGAATTGTTATTGAAAATGACCATAGTGTTCCTAAAAAGCAGGGTGGGGCAGTCAACATGTGTATTATAGAAAACAATATTAGTACCAATTGATGAGAAATGTGTTGTATACATATATCAATTCCCAAAGCACAAGCTGATAAACCTGATACCATGTATGTCTTATCTGCTTACAGTTCTGCTCCAACTACGAGGTGTCCAACAAGGACTTGTATCCAACCTTTGCACGGACCAAGCCACATGACTCACGTATCTCCATGTCAGTCGTCTCTCTCCTCCAGAAGTATAACTGGAGGAAGGTTGTGTTCATCCACAGTGACCAGATCACAGATGTAGCAGACACCATCTACTCGGTATGTATCAGCACATCCTAGTTGTAACCTAATCTTGAAAAGTTAGTACAAGGTGTTCTGTATGGCAAGCTGATTGGGTAAACTTTTGAAAATCAAGGATTTATGGCCTAAGACCCGGTTTTTCCTCTGTAAAAACCACCCTTAATTATGACCTAAAACCTGGTTGTACAACAGTAAAACTCCGTTTATCAGTGTAAAATTGGGTATTACACTAAAAAAAACATCATTTGCACCCTAAGTTCCAGTTTTACAGTGTAAAAACCAGTTTATTCATACAAAGGACGGGTTAAGCAAATGATGGGTTTATCTTCCTGTAAAACCTGGTTGATCCAACAAAGTATGGGTAGTCAAATGAAACCCATCCTTTCCATCCAAAGGCTGAGTTTTAGTCTCTAAAACCGGGCCTTACCCGCAAAGTATGGGTATATCCAGCACAACTAATCCTTTCCACCTAAGGGTGGGTTTTGATAAACCCACCCCTAGGATAACCCATCCTTGCTTATGTCAGAAACTTGGTATTAGAGCCTAAAGCCTGTCATTAGAGTCTGTAACCCGTCCATAGGTCATGAGACCTGGTTCTACAAAAGTAAAGCTAGGTTTTTGATCAGCTAAGGTATGGTTATGAGATTGATAACCTACCCTTTCATAGCAAAGGAGGGGTTAAGGCTGTAAGGATGAATTGGTTGAAAGATTGGGTTTTATAAGAACCCCTCCTTTGCATGCTAAGGAGGGATATTAAGTTAAAACCTGGTCTTAGGATGAAAAACCAGGTATTACATGATTGTTAAAACATGGTATTAGACCACAAAGGGTGGGTATTTTTCGTAAAACCCAGTTTTTGCTTTGTAAAACCTGGTCTTAAGGCCTAAAACCCAGACTTACACACTTAAACTAGGTTTTAGGCTGTTAAACTGAGTTTTAGGGAACAAAAACTCTGTTTTACTGGGTCTTAGGGCCTAAAACCCGGTTTTACACACCAAAAACCCGGTTTTATGCTGTAAAACTGGGATTTTTCAAAAGTTTACCCATTCAGCTTGCCATAGTTCCACTTTACAGTACAACCTGAAGATTTAGTATCGTGTACACACTTGTTTTGTGGTTTAATTCTAGGAAATACTTCAGTTTCTAAATTGGTGAAAAATGAAAAGGGATTTTTAGCGAATATATAATTAAATGCAGTAGTCACTAACACCACCAAATACCTTACCCCAGGTAACAATAAACGTTAAGTGAACTTTGATTAATGTTCACTGATGGTACGTGGGACTAACATTGTTTGAATGTTGATTTAAGGTTTTTAAGGTATTGTCATTTCATTGGTGTTGGTTAACCGTCAATTATTGTTCAGCAAATAGTGCTTTTCCAGATAAACTCATATCAGCTTTGATCAACATTCACAATGTGGACTCGAAAAGATGTTGACATTCTTAACAAACTTGTCAAAAAATGTTGATTCAACACTATTTCATGATTCCAATGTGTTACACTAATGTGGCAGGAAATAATAATAATAATAATAATAATAACAACAACAACAACAACAACAACAAAGACAACGATGACAATGACAATGACGATGATGATGATGATGATGATGATGATGATGATGATGATGATGATGATGATGATGATGATGATGATGATGATGATGATGATGATGATGATGATATATAATTATCTTGGTGAAAAATACCCATGAATGAATGAAAATGACACCTGCATTATGTTTCATGGTATGGTAAATATCCGTTTTTTCTCAACTTAGAAATGACGTTAATTATACACATTTTTGAATAACATCACTTTGTTACCTGGGACCATTGGACCGAAGCTGACAGCAGGGCAGCCGTTGTCTGAGACGTTACTTCAAGTAGACAAGCAAGGTAGACAAAGGAAACGGACCAATCAGAGGCAAGCACCATGACAGCTGATGTATCTGCTGTTTACCAAGATGGTGGATGCTTTTCATGTCGATCCAAGGCACAAATCCCGGGGGCACAAATGAACAATTTTCTCTTGTTCTATACAGGTTTAGATGCTGTATTCATCCTATCTTGCATCCTAAAAGTTATGAAATTATGTGAATGTGAGTCATTTGCCACCAGCACTTGTGGCCTGGTTTATACTGGAGAGGACCTGCGGACGGCAGGGCGGTCTTTGGCAGACTGAGACATTACTCCAAGTAGACAAGCACCTGCTCATTAGTAGGCTACCTGAGGTAGACAATAGAACTGACCAATCAGGAGCCAGGACTTGAACAGCAGCTTTATACTGGAAGTAAGGACAACAGGACTTTGCTATTTTCAATGAAGGCCTTCTCTGCCTCAGGTAGACAACAATACTATTGCCTACCTCAGGTAGACAACAAAGCCCTTCTCTACCTCAGGTAGACAACAATACCCTTCTCTACCTCAGGTAGACAACAAGACCCTTCTCTACCTCAAGTAGACAACAAGATCCTTCTCTATCTTAAGTAGACAACGAGACAATTTGATCCAGGTGATTCTTGACTAACATAATGCTTGCCTACCTGAGGTACACTATGGGCACCTTGTCAGTCTACTCTTGTCTACCTGAGGTACACAATGGACAGCTTATCTACCTAAGGTACACTATGAACAACTTGTCTACCTCAGGTACACTATGAATACTTTGTCTACCTGAGGTACACTATATGGCTTAGACAAGTTCCGTGTTTGAATCCCTCCTTTCATGTCAAAGTTCTAGAACTGTGGTCATCTTCTCTAACACAGGTAGACAACTGCGTCCTTCTCTACCTCAGGTACACACTGTACCGTTCTGGGTAGAAAAGGTCCTAGTGTTCCTAAGCTACACAATAGTTACTAGTGTAGGGACATATGTTATCTCCCTGAGGTACACTATATGACACCTTGTCTACCTGAGGTACACTATGGTTTGTGTACCTGAGGTACATTAAAGACACCTTGTCTACCTCAGGTACACTATGGCTTGTCTACCCAAGGTACACTATTGGGGACAACTTGTCTACCTGCGGTACAAAAGGGTGTCATTATCTACCTGCAGGATGGAAGGCATAAGGGCATTGGTGTCATCCGTATTTGTAGACATGGAGGTCGACATTTCAGTTTTAAGGTTCTTATTTGAACAACACCTACCCTATACCCCCTCCATATTTTAAATATGGACCCAAAAAACCCAAATATGGACATCCATATTTGTAAATACGGATGTCCATGTTGCACAAAGACAAATGTCCATATTTATTGATTAAATGTGGTGAAATGGCTGGCATCAGAATTGGTAAACAGGTGCCTCTAAAATTATTTTTTATACTGTAACCCTCCAGTAAACATGATACCATAATGTCTCAAATAGGGGCCCCAGCCCTTATTTATTTCAATGTGTCCCTCGGCCCCAATTCAAGGCAGGCTCTTATTCAAGGCCTTGCCCTCATTTATTTCAGGCCCCCGTATCTCCAGCCTCTAATCGATGGAGGCTGCTATTCAAGACCTGGCCCCTATATGCAACATCACAGTATATCACATAGTGTACTGCAGGTAGAAGAGCTAGGCATTGCTAGTGAAGGGTACTGTTATCTACCTGAAGGGGCAGAAGGGTATTGTTGTCTACCTGAGGTAGAGAAGGGCCTCGGTGTCTACCTGATGTAGAGAAGCGTCTTGTTGTCTACTTGAGGTAGAGAATGGTCTCATTGTCTACTGGAGGTAGAGAAGGGTATTGTTGTCTACCTGAGGTAGAGAAGGGTCTCATTATCTACCTCAGATAGGCTAGGGTCTTGTTGTCTACTTAAGGTAGAGAAGGCTCTAGTTGTCTACTTAAGGTAGAGAGGGGTCTCATTAGAGGAGCAGCACAGGGGGCCCGCTGGGGTCATTTAATTCGTAAGATTACTGATAGCTATAAGTTGTTTTTTCATGTTCCCCAATGTCCCTGGGTATGGAAAAGTGATGTTTGACCAATGAAAGTTTGTGCAGTCACTGAGAAATCTGCAATTCTTTACAACCATCTTTTGAAATTTTAGCCTCGTTTTTTGAGAGCTAAAATACACATTGGTCTACCTGTTCTGGCACTAATATTCATCTTACAACAATTCCAATGGTATCTACCCTCCCTAAATTGGACCCAACAATCACATTGCAGCTGACCATTTGTTGCTAGGACAGACGATTACCTAGCAACAGCTGATTTTAGCTAGCAACTGACCCTTTCCGAGACAAAGAATCCCTAATCAGGGAATGTAGAAAAAAAAAATGATATAGCAAGTATAATGAAAACATGCAACTTCAGCATTATCTTCTATTGGAAAACTATTATTTACTGTATAATTGTAGTGTGTCTTATATCCTCAAAAACATCTGAGGCTTTCACTTTACTCCTAGAATAGGTGATTGCCTAGCAACAACAAATTTACTAAGCAACCTATATTGACATAATGCGTAATGCATATTGCATGTCCATATGAACTAGCTACAAGTTACCGGATGAATGAATATATTGTTCTTCGATTGTTCTCTTGAGCTTAAGCTTTGTGTTCTTTAATGAATAATTTATTGGGAACAGGGGTCGATGGTGTTAAATTGTTATATCTTATTTTCTCTTTCATGGCCTGTCTTCTATGTCTGTATGTCAATGCCCTTGTGTCTATCATATGTCATAATTGCCTATTCACATACCTCATTGTCCTTGTGCGTCTCATGTGCGTATAAAAAATTTGATTGTTTGATATAATGAATATCAAGTAACAGATGATGTGATGGTTTATATAGTTAAAATTAGAACTAATTGTAATATTGAGATCTTTGCTTCAAGCTGGACTTTTATTATCCACATTGTAATTTTGTGAGAAGTTCAAATAAACACTTTTTCAAACCTAAGAAAATTGAGAAGTATATTCATAAAAAGACATTTGGATTTGATGAGAATTAAGCGTCCATTGACTCAATATATTTGAAAACAATTATACCTCAAAATACCCCCCAAAATAGGAAATAATTATATTTAACAATTGTGCAGTTGGTTATTGTTTAGAAAGTACTAGCATTTGCATAGCAAGTAGCCTACCAACTGACACACAGATGCTCCAGATATGAAAAGATATCTGCCAGGTATTCTAGCGATCAGAGGTTTTTTTTTATACTAAAGATGTCTATTGCTGGGCAAGAGACATCATGCATGTATTGTTTGTAAACCAACCACATTCCAAGGACCATGTGATAGCCAAGTCCATGTACATGTGTATATGTAGATCCAATGAGATGAGATTCAAATATTAGTAAGCTATATTGGCTTGAAATATATGATCCTATCATAAAATGTCCCCATAGAAAAAAAGGAAATCACCCAGCAACTCATTCCCTTTTTCTATTTTGGAAAATACCTAGCTGCCTACAAATATTCAGATTACTACTATTCTATAGTATGGTACTTTGAGTAATATACTTTAAGCTGCAGCCAGAGCCTGAAGTGACCTATAAGCCACACCTTATACAGGAGCTTCATACAGGTTCTGCAGACTTAAATACAAAATCAACTGTCACTACTTTGGCTCAAGATAACATCAGCAAAGTATCATTAAAAGCAGTTAATGTATCGGGTTGAGGTGACAGGTCAGTCTGTGATTTATGTACATCTCATGTGAGTCTCAGAACACAGATTATATCTTAATATTTCATTGGGTGGCATTTGGTAACCTGCGATACCTTAGTAATTGCTGTTATAATAAGTGTGACATAAAATCTATGTGCTTGATTACCCATTATCAGTGGTAGCATTCCATTCCTGTCAAGGAGAAGTCAAGGAATGCTACCAACATTAACATGTAAGTCAAGTCACTATCAAGAGCTATATTAACCATAGATCCATTCAACCACAAGGCATATACCTGTCTATACAAAGTCATATCAAATATACAGACGGATTCAAACTACCTACTGATAATGATCAAAGCTCTCCCACCAAAATTGTAAGGCTAAAATTAAATATTGCCCCTATGTGATGCTACATGCCATCATACATAACACATAATCACCATCTAGAACTCTCTCATTCTAAAGCATACAAAGAATATCTTGGGTAATCCAAGGCTTGGTAAATACCTTGCTTCCAGCATGTATCTACCTATCAATTAATCCTTTTGAGTGATACTTAGCATCATTATTAGAATAAATTAACGACCAAGGATTAGAATTATAGGAACTGTAACAAGAAGGGACTCCTTATGTACCTAATACTACCATAGAATCATGTGTAAATGGCATGGCTTCTACATGAATCCAACCCTTGTCTTGTCATATACAATGTAGGATGCCCCTGTCCCTTGTAGCCTTAGGCTCAAGTCAATTACCTTAAGCCATATGGCTGGTACTTGTGGCCTTATAGCTGAGTCCTACCAGTAAAGCTCCGGAAAGGTCCACTTCTGCCAACAGAAGTGATCTTATAAAGCAGCTAATTCACCATTGACAGAATGATGATAGCAATTGCAAGATCTATGCAATCACAGTTATCTGATGCTGCTAGATTAAGCTAGAGTTTCCTTAGTAGAACTTCTAGACAGAATAATCATCACACATTATATTTAATTCTGATCAAAATCTATATAATATTATAAATAACATAATTTAGAGTAATGCTGCTAAAGGGCCGTTCAAATATTATGTAACACAATTTTGGTCACTTTTTGACCCCCCTCCCCCCTTGTAACAATATGGGGCTTCTAATCAATATTCCTAAATTTATTTGATCCTTCTAAATTTAACAAGAATTATAGGAAGATCTCTAAAATCACATTAAAATGCTTGTAAATTGTTAAATTTAGCCATGTGATGTATTCCTCATTTTTATCATGTAACACTTGGGCAGACCCCCCTCCCTCTGTAACAAAGCGTAACAAACTTCATGACCCCCTCCCCTACTGTGTTATGTAATATTTGAATGGCCCCTTAGCAAATATTTAATTGCTAAGATGTAAACAGGTCTAGCAATAAAGCTTTGGCAGCACAACTTCAGATTTATTTTCTTTATAAATCGATGGGTTCCATAATCATGTTTTCATATCTGAGTAGAGCAGTTGTCAGTTGGTGAGCCTCTTGCTAAACAAAAGCTAGCAAGGTTTTACCACTTGCTAAACAAAAGCTAGCAAGGTTTAAGCAAGTGCCAACTCTTTGAGTATTGAACAACTATCTGACACATTTCCTAATACTCCAGGGATATTTCTAACAAGATCTACTCAGTTCTGAATAAATTGAGTCCAATGATGGTTAACTCTCTTCACAATAATACATATTTGTCTATGAACAAGCTCTTCTGTATAAGTTGCTATGTAAATTTATTGCTAAGGAATCACTGCCCCACAAGTAGATTAAAACCTCAGATGTATTCTCGTTTCATCATTTTCAGGATATAAGACACATTACAATTGTCCAGTTAGTAATATTTTGCCAATAGAGGATAATGCTGAAGTCGCATGTTTTCATCATACTTGCTATAGGTCTATCTTTTTTTTCTGATCAGCACACTGTATTTTGGTACAATATTGCCTTTTTTACAATTGCATGGAGCTTCTGAATAGCAAAATGAGAAAGAGTATCCATGATCTCCATTCTGTAAGTCATTCCTAGGAATGATCTTTCTTTCTCTTAGAAAGGGTCTGTTGCTAGCTAAAATCAGCTGTTGCTAGGTAACTGCTTGTCCTAGCAACAAATGGTTGGCTACAATGCGATCGTTGGGTCCAATTTAGGGGGAGTAGGTACCTTTGGAATTGTTGTAAGATAAATATTAGTGCCAGAACAGGGTGATCAATATATATTTAGCTCTTAAAAACGAGGCTAAGATTTCAAGAGGTGGTTGTATAGAATTGCAGATTTCTCAGTGACTGCACAAGCTTTCATTGGTCAAACATCACTTTTCCATACCCAGAGACTTTGGACAACATAAAAAAAAACAACTTATAGCTATCAGTAATCTTACAAATTAAACTCCAAAAATATGGCTCTTTTGAACGACTTGCTGCTCTACTACATTGTCTACTTGAGGTAGAGAGGGGTCTTGTTGTCTACTTGAGGTAGAGAGAACCAGGTCTTGAACAGCAGATGGATCTGCTGTTCAAGTCCTGGCTCCTGATTGGTCAGTTCTATTGTCTACCTCAGGGTAGCATACTAATGAGCAGGTGCTTGTCTACTTGGAGTAATGTTGCAGTCTGCCAACGGCCGCGCTGCAAGTTGCCACTGCAGCCAGATGAACTGTTCTAGGAAAATCGAAGGGACCATCTTTATGCCAGGCAGTAGGGCTTACTAATGGCCATAAACATGGACCTAAGCCTAATCAGCTGCACCCATACGCACCCTTACGTAAAATATAGTCCTGTAGGTGGCGGCCTTCGTATATTGCTTAGGCATACGCTACTACCTGTATTTTTGGGTTCAGCAGACATGAAAACCATGAACTCCTTTCTACCAAGGACATATTTGGTATTACTAGAATTTAACTAGGCCATCTCTATGTATATATGTATGCATAAAAGGGGTATGTGGGTTTTTAAACGAATTTGGAAAGATCCTACAGTTGTCTGTCCCGGAGTTGTCCCCATACCCATACATATTTTAAATCAAAATAATTTATATGAAAAATCAAGGAGGGTGGACCCATCGTAAGGCCCAGCATATCATAATGGCTGTATACTGACTTTGGGAGACGGCTATAAGTAGCAACCAGAGCTTCAAAAGTACTGATTCAGTACTATGCTTTAGTGCAAATTCCTGCATATAAGCCACACTGTCAGTTCTGAGTTCAGAAGCATTCTATAACTTATTAGCCACCTTAGACCTCTATATTTTCTACAACCCACATTGTATAAACAGCACTGGGGAAATTCGGATAAAGCAATTATCCACTCTCAACAGAGCTTATCCTATTACTGTGCCCCACCCACGGATGCTAATCTCAACTCACACCTTATATCATAGCGCCATCCCTATTGCTGTAGGTCTGGTTACTATCAGATATATAGATGGTGTGGGTGATACGTCCATATAATAATTATTTGCTCAATGTTACAGGTGCTGAAAAGCCACGGGATTAATGTGACAGACAGGAGGAAATATGATGGGCCCTACTTCCATGAACAGACATCAACTCCCTTCGCACACATTGTTGCAGAGACATATGTGAAAACCCGCAGTGAGTACATTTGTCATATTCTCTCGGCCTATCTAAAATGAATGTTTGGGGATGAGACGGAGTAACATGTACAGGCCTGTAATCATTAGATGTAGTATTTTCCCTATTTTGGTCAATCTCTGATTTTAGTACTACAAACAACGGCCCTTTACAGAGATAGTGGCTGTGCACCTGTCAGGGTCTGCTTTTCACTGACTTAGTCCTGCCTTTTTATAGACAGAGAAGACCAGCAAGGCTGGAAATAGATTAACTGGAATCCCCAAAGGGCTCCCCTAATTTCCTCCACATGCTGATCCGATTAATGCTTCAGGTCGATGTAAAGGTGGGGCTGCCTCCAGGGGATATCCACAACTAAAGCCACAGTCTAGGTCTAACACGGTCATCTAACACTCTCACATAGTCGACGCTGATTGAATCTGGTTATCAGTAATGGCAGATTTTTACCTCAAAGGTCACAGGAAATATAGCGGAAATTATAACCCAGCAAATATGCTTGTGCTGGGGTGAGGGTGAGGGAGCCCTGGGCGAGGGTGTTCTGAGGTATAGCGCGGGGGTGAAAAGGAGCGAGGTGCGAACGAGCTCCCTCATACCTCACTCCTACTCACCCAGGTACACCCAGCAAAAGGGGAGGGATAGGGTGAAGGTGGGTGCATGGGGGTGGGCATGAGTGAGCTTCTGAGCAGGCTCACTCAAGTTAACCCATGCTCATGTGAATGCATCGTAACATCTGTCCTCTCCCCTGATTGGTCCATTTTGAAGTTTGAAATTTCTTTGTCCTTCTGGGAATCTTCCATTGACAGTTTGAACTAGCATTCACTGGAGCAAGGTCGAGAGGTAAGTTGTCTCTGACTCTTAGTATTTGGAATAAATACTTGATATTTAATCTTATAGAATGAATGGAAGATGCCATTGACATATATCATATTCTTTTGAACCTGATCCTTTTGAAATCTTATTTCAGTGCAGATTGAGCTATCACTTGGCACTTAATAACTTCATAGGCCTCCCCAACATCTATAGTCTGGAGGGGAAAAAAGAATGAGAGGGAAAGAAGGGAGACCCTACTGGAATTTAGTACATTCTATGCAAGAGTGCAAATGGTGTATTAAAAGAATGTCCTACAGGAGATGTGTACAGTGTATTATAATATGATTATATTCTATTTTCAGATCGAAACATTTGCAGATAGGCCTGGTTTCTGCCAAAAAGAACTGAGATCAGATTCACGAACACATTGGGAGATGGCTCTTAATTGATGATCCCTTTCAAATAAACGTTCCTTAAAAGGATGGGCATGGGGACAGGGGACGGTGGGGGGGGGGGCAGGGTGAGGGGTCGGGGGAGGCATCAGTATCTAAATATAGTCAACCCCGTCCCCGTCCCACCTCACCCTCCTACATCAAGTGACCTTGCCCACACCTACAGACTGCGCCAGTGGGCATGAACTGGGTGTTCACACCCCCACCTCACGCCCAGTGATCGTTTCTAACCCCTGCTCACGCCATTTTGCTGGGAACTATTTGTGAAAATTTTGCGTCAGCACCTAGTTTTTTTTTAATAGAAACCTAGATGGTTCTATATGTAGATGGCATGACGACCTTTTCAAAAAGATTTTGTACAAATCTGCATGATGAAAATTGGCAGTTGTGCCATATTATGTTACATTATATTGAGGTTTCCATGTGCAGATGACATTCTATAGGCCATGCTATGCCGTTTTGCTTCATAATAGGTTGGTGTGGTCCCTGGCATGCATATGAGACACGGTATCTTATCAGATTAGGGTAACCAGTGTGTAATGCCAGCAGCTGACTGAATGGAAATGCCATATTCTGGGCTAGATGACTATTTGTAGTCTTTTGATAGTTCTTGCTCGTGATGTAAAGATGTATAAAGAGTGTTGCCATTGCAGGCTGAATAAATAAAAGACTGTGCTGTGCTGCTGCAATCAGAGAAGTGTGAATGAATGTAATCCTCCTCCCTAGAAATAAATGGGGAAGGAAAATTGGAAACATGGCTTCAATTTCAACTGTGTGATTGGCATCTCTATGTGTGTGCCACATCAATAGCTATGCCTGGCATATGTGAGTACCCGGGTATGGGTAAGTGGAGGGGTACATGTACCAATCTGAAACACTATGTATGGGTTTGAGTACCGTAGTGGCCCCTTTGAGTGCCGGGTTCTCAAATAAGTGCTGGTCTCATATAAGTGCCGGGGGTACAGGGCCACTGAAATCATTCTTAAGCACTAAAACAGTATTTAAATAAGCGCCTGTCTCGTATAGGCGGCGGGGGTACAATGGGAATTAAATCAATGAGCGCCCGGATGCTTATACAGGCCACAATGGTATGTGCATGTAAACCAATGTTTCAGATGTGAGCTTGTGAGCAAGAAGAAAGAAAGCATGTACTCAACGGAAAAGATAACCCTATTTTCATGATGGCTTATTTTGGTAGTATCCTTACTGAATCAAAATAGTCATGGGTACTTTATAACATAACTATCTGCCATTATAAGGGCAGGGAGGAGACCTCTCTGATGCAGAGCATGATGACATAAGAGACCAGATGCATCAGGTGCTGCATTGTGTGAGCATGGGGATGCTACAAAATATGTTTTAATGGTAGAAATAAAGTGTACATCAACCTCATATCGTGTAGGGTAACTCAATGGGACTATTTAGTGCAAGTAATGAAGGGAAACATGGATGCAGGGTCTAAGGACACATTAAAGCACCACTTGCTGGCGAAGAGACAGCACTGTGCAGTCAATACTGGGCTGCATCTGGAGGATGTTGCTCCTATGGGAAAAGGTAGTACCGGCTAAGAAGTGCCTCTTCTGCAGAACTGGCTTTCCATGTAGTGATACCTTTTCACTTGTGTTGCTCACAAGTGGTCATGCTAGTATGGTGTTAAATCCTCTTTTTGTCTGTGAGGAGGGCAATGGACCTGATTCGCAGTTCTGTCCCTAATAAGCTAGGGATTTTGTATGTGAGAAGGGAAGGCTATGGATTGTTCTCCACACATAATTGTGTCCAGCCAAGGCAAAAGGGTCCCCCAAGGGGAAAAGTCAATTTCTAAATGCAGGTCATGAGCTTTTCAATGATGTATTACATAAGAAAATATCTCTCCTAGTTTTTGAGTTATGGGTCTATGAATTTGGGTGATCACTGACCTATCGCTATCCCAAATAAGCTCTAACTTGCATATTTTCCAAAATAACTTGAGATTACTATAAGTATGCATAATCATGCAAATAAGGAAAATTATCATATTCTCTAAAATCATTTTCTCATGGAATTTGACCTAGAAATAGGATTTTTACCATTTTTTGAGTACATTCATCCCTGTGAGTGGGGATATCAATGGGCTTTTTTTATTCCTCTATTTTGAGTGGAAATCTTGTTTCCATGGCAACACATATCAACAAATACACTGATTTATGCCCTGAAATTCCCTAAAAACGTTCTATTTGCATTCCAAATTTGGAAGGTTTGGACTAAAATTGGAAATTTCCCTTTAGGACTATTGAAATCCTAATGAAAAACTAGTATAATAGAATTTTTGGTCTAGTTTCCCCTTTCTAAGCCTTAGTGGTGTCCCCCTGGTGGTCAGAATTGGTACTAATCCCCCTTGGACGGTCCATTTAGCTTGCTGGCTCATTATAAGTTCTCCGCCTTGGTTCTAACAAACACAGATAAAACTGTACAACTTGTCTGTGTTGGACACTATAGGCAGGTATTACTCTGCATGGATATAATTATGTAGGTGTGTGGGTGGTGGTAGAGGGGGGGAGGCAACATTGGGTACCTGGAACCTGACAGATGGCCTGCTACTTCAGGATTCCCGTCATTCCAATTCACCTAAGAGCTTATTGGGGCTGCCACCAAGAGGAAAAACGACTCATTATGTGAAATTACCTATACATGCACATCGTTCTGATGAAGGAGGATCTGATTGAAGAAAGCATCCCCATTAGATGTCTATCTGTATTCACCATATCTACAGATATACTATATTATAACAGCATTGGTTATTCACTTCATGGTTAATGGGCATCTACTTATCACCCCCCCCCACTCTCTCCCGACCCACTGTCGCACACATTCTGTGACATCTCATCACCTGAATACATCCGCCTTCCTCCCTGCAACACCTTTCCAAACCCCCAAACCCCTGTATGCCAAGTCAATGCATCAACTGATTGAAACATGGACCAATATGAAGTGCTTTTGGTTGGGTATACCTGTTTCGACGTTTGAAGTATGGATATCTTAATGTGTTTTGTTGCTCAAAGTTTCTAAAATATGAACACGTAGTTTTCAATCATCTTGTCCACATGAAACCTTGACCTTGAGTTTATCTCTCTATGATGTGAATATTTGTGACGCAACAAGGGAAAATGTAACATTATGGGGATTTTTTTTTGCAATTTACAGCAAGAAGGTAGCAAAACCAAATGATACAAGAGGGTAATTTTGCTGTATCCTCTCAAAATACATCCTGTATGACTTCCTGCATATTTGGACACAGACAGACCCAGAATAATCTGATAATGGGCACAGGGTTCTTTTACAGCATGAATTAGCATGTCCTCATTCCCAATGCTGATATTATCTGTGCAAATTGTAATATCCTTAGTTCAGGTATGTTTATCTGATTTAAGTTATCAGTTGACCAAGATAATAGCCAATGAACTTATTAGATCATATCTATTTCAATTAAAATGAAGAGGCCTAAGGGTCAATTTGGTATAAAGATCATCAAAATCTGGCAAGGAGAAGCAGGAGAAAATTACCTGGCAATGTATGCACAGCACTGTCAGGGTCACCTGGTGGCCATAGGTAACACTAAACCCCCGTTATGTTACGTTTTGTCACAATTCTCGAAATCAGATATTGAAATACGGGAATATAAGTAAGGATTGGGTGAGTGAATTACTAGTCATCTTCTGTTTTGAAATACAGCAATCACTTTTGTTGATAATGCTAATGAAAGGAACACATGATACTCCAAACCATGTAATTGTTTGGTTGAATGCATTTCCCCCAACATGATAACAATGGTTACTTGCAGAACCATCTGGTTGTCCAGATCTAGGTTCTCCAACTGTCCAGACTGCACAGCAAAGTTGATATATTTAATGGTTAATTAGATGTAATAGCAGAGCTCCCGAGTCGGGGCAAGTAGTCATTACACTGTAAAAAAAATAAGACAGATCTCTGGCAACTTTTGGACGAGGATTCCATCATTATTTTTTCTAGTGTACTTTGACATTGCAACAAATGAAAGTGAAAAAAAAATAACAATAAAACAATAAGTCTGTCTTTCCTCATAATTTCTCAATTCCAATGGAAAATATAGGTCTTCAGGACCATGCATATTAAATTTCATCATATTGCTATGATTATTAATTCTTGCACAATTATTATCATGAAAATACCTGGTAAGATCATGTTTTTTCCTCAGAGCAACTAAATTGGTATATTTTTAAATAAAAGAGCCCGTTGCTAAGCAACTATTTTGAATAGAACAAAATCAATACCACCATTGGATTCCTTGACTCAGGGGGAGGTAAGCGCAATTTTTTTTTGTGGTACTCTGCCTAAAAGATGGTACTTATCATGAGAAACAAGAATCTGACCTTCGTTTTTGATTTTGAGACCTCTAACCCCCGTACATGTATGCCCTCCAAAGATAAAAAGTTGGAAAATATTTAATCAATTCAATTTTAAATTCATCTTTTAATTGTACAGGATCAAAATCATATGAAATACACATGAAAACACCCATGGGTGCTATATAGAATTACTCTGCACCAAAATGAGGTATTTAGAGTGTTCCAAAAAATCCAAGATGGCCGCTATAGGGCAAAAATAGTGCTTTTATGCCTATTACATATATCAGAACATAATTACCTGTCAAATACTCATACAGAACATGTTGGAATGGCATATGATGCTAGAAAATGCCTTTTTCTGCCTATGGCAACCATCTTGGATTTTTCAAAAGTATAAAAAATACTTTTTCTTGGTGAATTTGCTTTTGTGACATGGTTAAGGATAGAGCCTGTGGCATTCTCATGACCCTAACCCTGTACTCTTAATGATGCGCTTCTAACCTTAGACATGGGCCCGGATAAAGGAATAAGGCAAGCAGGGAGGTTTAACGTTTCCACAGACTTGACCGCTGTCCAGTCTGACTGTGACATTTAGACTTATGGATTGTGGCCTCTAATGGGGTTCGCTCTCCGGCTGTCTTGGTCTTGTCTTGCTGGCTGTGGCTAGAGAGACAGATACTCAATAGAACCCCATAGGAACTGATGGGACCAAAAGACCATCTGTGCAGTAATACCCAACATCCTCTCAAATCAGTATAGATGAAGCGGCACCTGAAGTGGGTAAATCCCATTTCTGTAGTGTGATTCAGCAAAGAAAGGTCGTAATAAGATTCCACATTGGAACATGTTATATTACAAAGATTTAGTATATTGCACAAACACTAGATAATTATAATCAAAAGTGTAGGACATCACACTTCATAGTGGCTTCCTCATTATACTTTTAATACTTGCTCCTTTCTTTGTTATACAATTTGAGAGACCACCTAGACTAGAAGGTTGTAGCGAATCCAAAATATTTATGTTAGTCTTGACGCTCAGACCGTGACCCAAATAAAAATGTATATCTCTTTGTCTATCACAATTTTACCCCTCACCCAAGCTTCTTATAACCTTTGGACTATCTGGTTTCTAACATTCGAGGAATATCATAGAACCATTTACTTTCCTGTTTGCCCGGCTAATAGATCCTGTCTGGAACTTTTTTGTGTATTTATAATGTATTTATTGCACAAAGTGATTTTCAAAATACAATACATTCAAAATTAGATAGGTACTCAGTCCTTGTAAATGACTTAGCATGGCATAACAGTAATCCGTATTGCAATGAGTTAACTTTGAAAGAAGTAGAACTGTACATCAAGTGCTTGTCATTTGGTATACTACTAATAATGAATGTATCCATGTTTAAGTGCGATGGGTTAGCCAATATCAAATAATGATAATGTACATCAAGCACTGTTCTTCTGAGTTCTTCAATTTGACAATATTATTTCAAATATATGGAAATGACAAAATTCAAGTAATAGTAGAGAGAGGTTAGTAACATTGAGCATTGTCAGCAGAGAAATATGTATGTCGTTGGTCCCTGAGCATCTCAGACCACTGGTAAAGGCACAGATAGTAATTGTACAATTTACAAGTTATGATGAATCATTTGTTACATTTGCAACACCAAATATTAAGGAGTCCTGCGTGACAGAGTTTCATCACTTACTTTAGCTGCATTTTGGCCCAAATCTTTAACACAGTGACTTTTGCCTTGGTCTTAAACTCGTCTCTAGAGGTTGTTAATCTACATGAGGCATTAAGTTGGTTCCACAATTCCACCCCTCTATACAAACTTCCAAGCATCCCCTCTATCCATCCCTCATAGGCGTCTGATGGTAATTTGAATAATTACCACATTTTCTACTATTCCTTGTTCCTATCCTCAGCATGTCTTTAATCAGTAATGAAACACTCTACAATATACAATTATCATTGGGTCTGTCCCTCTCCTTCATCACTGCCTATCCCACATGTTTATTTCATCAGATCACTCAAGACTATCTACGAAAAGGGCCCTTAGTGCAGGGTGCATTAAGGTCCCTATTCCCAGTACATGTCACAAATGTACTTATCGGTCTATCGCTCATTAGCCTAATACCGAGGGTATTCAAGAACAATGGTAAATTACAATTATTTTAAGATAGGCTGCTAAAATGTAACCCTCATGTGAAACGTCCAGAATTACACCCCCACCTTATTAAAAGCCTGTTATATTGGCAGCATTTACAGCACATCATCTGTCAAAGAGGCTGCTGTGCGGCAGTGCAGACTGTTTAGCAGGGTAAGAACTGTCACAGGCACAGGTCTACTTAATTAAAACCCTGAGTGCCTCTGCTTTGCTATGGCAATCAAAGTTATTGTAGCAAAGGCCCTGTAATTAATGGTCTAAAATTATGAAACAGTTCCTTGATAATCGGCATAAGAAACATGTTTCCTCTGCTTTGGATCTTTCAATAGATTTGCTTAACTGTGTTAAAAAGAGAGAGAGAAAAAAGGATTTTATGATTCATAGATACCCACTAGACCAATTTTAATCTTGGATAATTCCTTCGCTGGGATTTAAGGCATTGTAGTTAAAGGCAAAATCGATTTCATGTCAGAGGACTAAACAAAACTATTTGCATAATGATAGCCAGTGGGCATGAGCTACCGCTTGTTGGTTTCAAAAGCGATGTGGAAACTACTTTGTCAAATAAAACCAATTTGTCGAAATCTCCTTGGTTAAGCTCACTTTGTTTCTCTCCATCATCACCAACTTTGTGATTGAACCTTTGATTAATTTGATCTGATTTATTACTGAACTGATTTCTATTATCAGGCAGTGAAGCAGGAGAGGGAAATTTCATCTATCATAAATTATGGGATTTGTGCAAAACACACTTATCCATTGCTAAATCTGCTTTGTAATATTCAATTAATTACAAATAGATAATCCCATGGGGGTCTCTCTGTACACATGGAATATTTATTGTATCCTGATAAAGCTGAAATAATCTTAATTATTCTGAATCTGGTAATCGCATAATGATAATCCACAACAATGTATTTGATTGCTACTTTCAGTATACGTTATGTTAGCAGAGTACTATGAGTTCATAGGACTGATGGTGAGTTTACTGATGCGTGGGCTACTAGATACTGGAGAGTACTTTGTCGTTGGGGTGGACGTTCGGCAGTACGATCCTACAGACCCACAGAAGTACCTTGAAGGTCAGAATGAACAAAAACAAGAATGATTTGATTTTCCTCCCTTTTCTAACACAGCATAGACGGCTACAATAATTTGTAAGATATTGTGTCAATTTCTTCTGTCTCCATCATTCCGCGAATGCCAATGGAACTAGCCTTCGTAATCAGTAGCAGGCCTTGTTCATTTCTACAAAGTTTAGAAATTGGGAATCTTATGCAATGAACCTCAGGACAATGAAAGTCATATGAATGAAATTTTGAAATAGGAACTACACTAAGAAATTACCTACACATACAAATAATTAATATTAAACCAGTTCTCTTTTTTTTTCCAAACTTAGCTGCATAGTCTCTATAT
Source organism: Acholoe squamosa (assembly GCA_949317995.1). Taxonomy (NCBI): domain Eukaryota; kingdom Metazoa; phylum Annelida; class Polychaeta; order Phyllodocida; family Polynoidae; genus Acholoe; species Acholoe squamosa. The sequence continues at coordinate 51,035,851 of OX439040.1, read as the reverse complement.
AGTCTACTGATGTCTTTGGCAGGTTTATTTCGTGACATGTCGAGTGCAGACAGTGTGAAGGCCTTCAAGTCCCTGGTCCTTATTGCCCCTGCAGCCCCAGTCTACCCATCATACGACAACTTCACCCTCATCGTCAACACCTACCTGGAGATGCCGCCTTTTAATTTCTCCAACCCATACAAGGATGTCGGCAAACTGAAAATTGTGAGTATATATTATAACCAATGTTTATCTTTCTTCTTCTTGTTGCAAACCTAGATGGTACGTTAAATGCTGATAGTGTATCAATGCACCATCCCGAACTTAGGGAGAGTACTTTTTCTTTGTGGGGTGGGTGATACTAAGTTTTTGTTTAGCGAATACCTGAAAATGAAGAGCCCCCCTTGGGAATGTACCAAAAGAATGAAGTCCCTCCCCCCGCTATCATCCACAACAATGAGAAGAAAATCCCCCTTTTAGGAAGGGCACTTAAACGACTCATATAAGCAGCAAATAGACAAAAGAATTATGTTGTGTAAAGTGGAATTTGTCGTTGCCAGAGGCAGGCATGGTGATTTCTACTGCTCGTATGAAATCACCCTGTTGAATCTACTACTGTTGAATCTACCAGAAATCACAGCGAATGAGCCAGTGATGAACCATAAACCTCTTGATTAGCCTGCGCTAAATCACCAGCCAGGACCATTACTAGACTACTAGTCATTAAATATAATCATTATTATGAAATTAGTAGAAGCACTAAATCAGGAACAAATTATATTACCTAATATTGACTTTTATAGGCATCAAGTGCTGATATCATAATTATAAATCATAAATATCTCGATCTATCTACATTTCCCCTAGACCCTTGCCACATTACAAGCAACTTTCCACGCAGTCTGCTCTATGCACTCATTTCAGCTGGATGAAACCATGATAGATGTCCAAGCACTTAGATTTAATTGTTGTGTAATGTATCCTTCGCTCAAGCCTCTCCAATCCCACCACCGATGTGAATACACTAAAAAGAAGCGCCCCCATTTTCAGATGTCTCCAGTGACGCAGTGTTTGTACCATTGTATGGCAACTGAAGTGTAGAAATGGCTGGATTCAAACAACCATTACATCTACAGAGGCTGCCCCCTCTCCATTTAATATGTGTGTTTTTGGATACAAATAATCCATGGATTTTTACCACGTTGAACGTTGTGTGCCTGCTGACCATGACCAGAAATGTGCCCTCCTATTGTCTAGGATTGACCAAGAATCCTCCTGTGCTTCTGTTAGATTTCCCACCCTTTTTTAAAGTACCGAATACTGTGAATTTTATTGGAGCCCTCACATCTGTTAACTTGCACTGTAAGAAACTACTGTTAAATCTACCAGGGATTCTTGTAGAACTGGAGAGTGAACCACCATAATTGTATTGCAACGAACTGGTGCACTTTTTTAGCGCCTCCCACGCCGCGTAGCGGCGATACCGCGAAGCGGTACGGGAGTGCGCTATGATGATTTCATTTGCCCCATGTGATGAGGTCTCACAATACAAAATAACAGTGGGAGGCGTTTTTTTACGCGGTCACAACGGCATTTCTTGTTACAAGAAGCCCAAGGGGACAGTAAGGTGGTACAAGGAATCTCTGTGAAAATAACAACGGATCTCTGGCAACTTTGGAACAGGGATTGCATCTTTATTTCAACGAAAATCTTTTGGTGTGTTGATACACATTTACTTGTGATGCACACCAAGATACTTAACCCTTTTCAAGACTTTTCATAATATTTGATTTAGAACATGATACAACTCTCATCTAACTGTGAAAGGGATATACGATATTTTCACATTTTTCAATGTTTGTCATTAAGCAGGCAAGCGACAGTTTTCATCAACTGCCATAAGATATTGTTTTGAACCCAGGTTGATGTGCAGAATCATAACAATTAAATTAAACGTTTTTCTCGTTAGTCTTTTTTTCTCATCCCTTTTTTTTCGGTATGTTTTGAAAGGATTGTCTTAATCACAACTAGCTTCTCGCAATTATCTTCATTATGAGATTAAATCTGAATTCCATGCGGCACGCTGACCATTTTTGTCTGTTTTGGTTGGCTCTTTAATTATTATAATGGTGCAAGGCAGGATGTTTGGAAGAATGGGATATCCTCTGTATTGCCTAACCATAACCATGGAGAGATGGCCCGACTAAATAGAGCTGGAACATAAGGTGCATAAAACCCGCACTTACGTCCACCACACAATTCTTTTATCATTTCATTGAATACAGTGTATATAACCAAGGTTATAGACCACCCTCTTGCTCAGATCGGCCTGATACTGAGTGCTATATACAGGTCTACTTTAGATTGGTTCTTTATACAATAGACACCCACTATGCCAAGACACTTTCAGATATGAGGAAGATAAATGCTACGAAAGAAGAACTGCATCCAAAGTTCTGCCTATCTTCTTCTCTGATTGTATTTGACTGTCCCTTTTTAACGCAATGCAGCAAAAGGATGGAACTCTCTGTGTATGAATGTGTCTGTTTCATGATTCCATTTTACTACTGCCTTATTGCCCCACTACCTTATCTGGTCTGCCTTTCTCAAGCCATGTTATCACGCCAACCAGAGGTTAGAAACTGGTCCTGGAGACATATACAAATCTCCTAATCACCCCCATCTACCACTGATCACCATTAGCAGTCGTTGTTTTAGGTTCTGGAGAGGTCTCATTCCAGAAAAAAACTAACAGAATGACACTTTTGATTTACTGACATTCTAACTTTATTCTGTCAATTAATCTCCATGACTAAGAAATCGGGGATTATCTTTCTAATAACAGTAAAGCCAAGTTTAATCATGTATTCTGACAGAAAGAGCGTTCACTGCATCAGATTCCAGATCTAGAAAGCAGATTTAGATGCTAGTATGCTTGATGTTTACAAGAGACCTAGTAATTAGGTAATGGGTCCATTTCAATGCGGTTAATGCATTTGCTGATTAGAACATCGGAAGAGAATAGCCTGTAATATTGTAGTCCTTCTTCGTTTGCATCATCTGGTCATGGGCACTGCGTGGGGCCCATAACGTTTGCTACAAAGGGATGTAATTGCACATCCATTCAAATCACTCTCATTTAGTTCTCATGGATTTGGATGTTATTTGCCAAGGTGAGAGGAGGTGGTCAATTATTCTGCAATCTCTTATGAAACCCCCTTAAAAGTTTGTGAAAATCTCTTTGTCTTTGGAGGGCATGAGACGAGGGTGACAAAATCAAGAGCAAGACCACATCACTGGGCCGATGTGGCGGGTTTTTATTACAGTAAGAAATAACAGATGAATACCGTTGGGATGTGAAAGTTTTGTAATCTTCCACAATAGTAGCGGTTCGCTCGACACAGAAACACCAATCAGTGATAGGCAGACAGGGATCAGATGCATAAACTTTAATGTAGGATGTTACATTATTATGACACTACAATGTGTTCTACAAGGAACTGATAATGAGATCAAACTCCCCAAGCTCATGCAATACAATACTTTTGTGGGTACATGATTAAATTTCATGCAGGGTCAGAGTGGTGTTCCTTGATCCTTAAGTTTCCCTGAAGCAGGGCATAATATCTTTATGTATGTCCTACCCAGGGATGTGTACTATGATATAATATATAGTATGATTATGGGCACTCGATATTGCATACAATTACCAATAACTAATGCTGTAGTTTACAGGGCAATGTTGCATATTGGCGGGGAACACAAAACCCAAACGTTTTGTGCGGCCCTTATATACTAGTCTACTCATTCTATGAGGCATCGTTTCCTTTTTTCCTCCTGGTTTTTCACACCCACATGGGCTTATAAGTAATTTCATGAGTCACCCAACCAAAAGAGCAAATTCTTTCATATCTACAGGAAAGGACATAAACCCTGCTACCTTATAGGAATGTCATTAATGCAATAATGGTTGATATTGAAGGCATTAGGGCTGGATAGCCTGGATATTTATTCCAGCACGAGGCGAAGCCGAGTGCTGGTATATCCAAAGGCTATCCAGCCCGTATGCCTTCAATATCAACCATTAACCCTATGGTGCCCAGGTGCGCCATTTGGGGCGGTTTTGGGCCTTAAATCAAGTATCTGGAAGTGGTAGATCACTCAGAGACTTCTATTTGGTCAATTTTCAAAAGTTAACCACCATTAGAAAGAGCAGTCCTATGCTATTGCATTGGGACCATCAGTACCAACAAGCCATCATTACCAGTGGTCTGGTGAGTCCTCAAATGGAAATTAAAGGTTCAGAAATGTATAATATCATCACCCCTGAGGACTATATGATGAAATGGGTGGTGGGGGGGGGTGTCTGTAAAGAGCAATATTCTCATTAAATGAAGGCTAACGTTAACAGAACCATTGATGAAGAGAATTTGCGTTTAAACCATCTTACACATAACTTAGCAGGAGGTTCTGGTTATGTCATTCTTTTGTTATAACAATAACTTTCCATTTTGAAATGCCATTGGAATCATTTTGTAAGAACAAAGTAGGATTAAACTAAAGAATAAAGGGGAAAACTATAATAATGATCAGATAGAACGTTTGGTTGCCAATTTAACCAAAGATACTATGTTTCAATAAACATATGAAAGAAATATCCACTCCAAAATTGGTCAGAAGATGTTATCTGAATCATACCCTAAAGATAATTGGTAGACAGTATGTATGTACTCGAAATCAACGCAGTCTAGTAAGAATTAGACAGAAATTGCCAAATAGTCCTGGGAACAAAAAGGTTAATGCATTTATACCACGATTTATCCATAAAAATCAATAAAAATCAATAAAGTCACCATCTAGACTGAGACTCGAACCCTCAGCCAGCCTGGGCCCTGTTTCAATAGTTGGTTTGGATGGCACCATTTGCATTAGTGTTTCTTAAGTTGCTCTATCCAAAATAGCTCAGTTCGAGTTCTATCTGAGCCTGTGTTAGCCAAGGGCCTAGATCCAAATGAATAGAGCAAGAAGTGCCACTGTCTCTAAACTTTTGGATAGAACTCAAACTGAGTCCCATCTGTTCTATTGGTGGAAGTAAATTTGTTGTTTTCTAACCAACTTTGCTGCCATCATGGCCCTGATTGTGTACCTGAATGGCACCATCCATGTTACTTATGCAAAGCTAATAGTGCAGACCCAGCAAAAACATGCTTCTGTTTCTAAACTTGAGTTCTGTTCTAATGCTCTATTGGCTAGAGCTGGATAGGACAACTTCAGAAACACTCATGCAATGGTGCCATCAAAATCCTTGAATTTCAGCTCATCTATCATCAAATGAATCATCCAAGTTTTCATGTGTATTTCACTTATTTAAAGTTGTGCCAACCACCTATAAGGGTTGGCGGAAGAATTGTTTGAAAAGCAACAATTTTGCCTTCATCAATAGAGCAGATGGGACTCAGTTTGAGCTACATCCTAAGGTTTAGAAACAGTGGCACTTCTTGCTTTATTTATTTGGGTTTAGGCAGTTGGCTAAAATGAGCTCAGATAGAACTCAAACTAAACTATTTTGGAGAGAGCAACTTAAGAAACACTAATGCAAATGGTGCCATCCACAGCCTACTATAGAAACATGATCCATGTAATTCAATTGATTACACATAAGATATAAGGCACAAATGAATAGGTGGAAGGCCCTAAGGATATACCAGTGAGAGGTGCACTGGAGGTGGATGGCACCATTGCATTAGTGTTTCTTAAGTTGTCATAGCCAGCTCTCATCAATAGAGCAGGAGAGTAGAACTCAAGTTAAGAAACAGAAAGCAGTTTTTGCTCCATCTGCACTTTTAGCTTTGCATTAGTGGGCATGGATGGTGCCATTCATTTTTGAAAAGTATAGAAACAGGGCCCTGGGGTCAAAGGAACATACAGAGCGCCACACGCTATCAACTACGCCAAAGCTACTACTACTGGACCCTGTTTCTATACTTTTGGGTTTTGGATGGCACCATTCATCATTGCTAGAACAGAGCTCATGAAGGCAAATGGAGCAAACAGTTCCTGTGTTTCTAAAAGTGACTAAAGCTTTAAAAGTGACTAAAGCTTTAGTCACTTGCCCTCTCATAGAGTCCAGTCCAGTTCTGTTCTATCCACTCAGTCTAAAGCAACAAGAATTGAGTAAGACACAGGAAACCAGAGTAAAAAAAGGATTTCCCTTGGGAAACCCCTTTCTGATGGGGAATCCACCCCCCCTTCCTTCTTATTTTGTTTTTGTCTGCAGTGAATCCTATGGCATGAGTGAGTGAGGGGAGGGCCAGGAGGGAGAGTGTGAGTGAGGGGAGGAAGGGAGGGAATGAATGTGGGAGTGAGTGAGGGAGAGGGATGGCAGGATGAAGGGAGGGAAGGAGTGAATGAGTGATGTTTGGGGGAGGAAGGGGGAAGGGTCAAGTTAAGTAGTGGAAGTACGATGGTTGGATTGGAATGAAGTGGATTGGATTGGAATGAAGTGTAGGGGACAGGGTTGAGTAGACCCAGATTGTCCCAAGTGGGGTAAATTGGGTCATAGTGAGTCAACATAATGTCAAAAAAGGTCATAGGACCTGATGGACCTAAAATGAGGAAAATTGGGTCATAACAGGTCAGTCGAGGCCATATTGAGTAAAAGTAGCCAAAAATGGATAAATTTGGGTCAAATCAGGTCACTTTAAGTCTAATTGGGTAAAAGTGGTCCAAAAAGGTTAAATTGAGTCAAAACAGAGCAATGCAGGTCAAACTGGGGAAAAGTGGCCCAGATAAGTGTGTAAATTGGGTAAAATCAGTTAACTCTAAGTCAAATTAGGTAAAAGTGGCCTGAAGTGGGTACATTGGGTCAAAAAAGTTCAATCTAGGTCAGATTGGGGAAAAGTGGCCCAAAGTGGGTAAATAAGTTCGAAACAGATCAGTGTAGGTCAAAATGGGAAAAGTGACCCGAATTGGGTAAAATGGGTCAATAAGGTCCATCTAGGTCAGATTAGGTAAAAGTGGCCCGAAGTGGGTAAATTGGGTCAAAAAAGGTCAATCTAGGTTAGATTAGGTAAAAATGGCCCAATGTGGGTGAATTGGATCAAATTGGTTAATATGGGTCAAAATGGGCCAAATTGAGTGCAATTGATACTAAAGTGGGTCAGGTGGGGGTCAAGGCAGGTGAAATAAGTGAAGAATGGTTTAAATTCCCCATAATTGGTCAAATTTTGTCAACCCATTTCTGGCCTATTTGACCTACTTTGACTTATATTGGCCTCATTTCACCCACTTTGCTATTGGTAAGTCAATCATACTCACTTTGGCCCATTTTGACCTATGTTGACCTGATTTTACCCAATTTACCCACTTGAGGCCACTCTTCCCCAGTTTCACCTAGTTTGCCCTCATTTGACCCAATTTACCCACTTTTGGCCAATTCTACCCAGTTTCACCTTGATTGACCTGTTGACTCAATTTACTCATCTTAGGTCAATATAACTCTATTTTGATGAACATATTGCTCTTGGGCTAGGCTGAGCTCTCTTGGGTCATTATGACCTATTTTGATCCATATGAACCTGCTTTTATCTAGTTCGTCCGCCTTGAGTCAATCTGACTCAATTTGGCCCAATTAACCCATCTCAGACCAATTTGACTAGTTTGATCCATATTAACCTGATTTGAAACAGTTTACCTCACTTCACTCCATTGAACTCAAAACTCATTCCACTTAAGTCAAGTGATATTAAGTTATAGTGGGATTGACTGACCTCCAGTGACCTCCAGATTCCACTTGACTCACTGCACTCAACTCAACCCCGTCCACTCCACTCCATTCCAATCCACCCCACCCAACCTATTCATTTTAATTCACCTACATTCACTCCACCCAAGTCACCTCCACCACTCTACTTCTTTCTTCCCTTTCTCCCACCCTCCTACTGACTCACTCCATCACTCCCTAACTCCCTCACTCAATTATTCACTCATTACCTCCACTCATTCCCTCCCTGTCTGCCTTTTCCATGCCCACCTGCCTGCATCTCTGCCTACCTGCATCCCTGACTCCGTCCCTCATTCACTCGCTCACTCACTCATTCTCTCACTCACTCACTCACTCACTCACCCATAGCTTTAACCCTTGGTCCCTGTATCCTTCAGTCATTGCTTCCAAGCATACCTTTACCGATAAGGAATTAGGCAAAAAAATGCTCTACTCAACAGAACTGAACTGAAAGGGCCAAATCATGTAAAAAGATACATTATCATATCTTGTAAAATATTAATCGAAAATTCTGATGAACCCACACAAAATAAAGAAAAACAACTCATTATCATATATCCTGAAAATCATAATCAACAATTGAGGAGAAATATACTTTTTCAATTTCCATCACCACCCCCTAGGGTGGGAGGCAATTTTTGTTCTGAAACACTAGATTTGCTTTCGCCTACAGAGCACTCAGAACTCAAACTAGTTCTATCAAACATTATTGAAACACTGAGGCTGTCAGCTCTGTTCTAGTGAAATTAAGCCTTAGCGAGTGCCCACTAGAATTTAACTCAAATGGCACCATTCTTTATGGGTTTTCTACAGAAACACTAATGCAGATGGCGCCATCCAATTAGAGTATAGAAACAGGGTCCTGGAGCTGTGTGTGCAATCTACTACCCTTCAACTACCGCGACTGGAGGTAGACAGGCATTTGCGGTTATGCCAGCTTGCCATTGTGCATTCCTCCAAGCCTATGTGCTGCTTACCACCAGCAGTCCCCATGGTGTAATGGACAGATGAATAGTGCTTTGGATTCGCATTCTGTAGATTGCATGATCGAATCCCACCTTTGGCAATGTATTTCTGCTCAGTTTTGATACGAAAAAGTTATAAGTGTTACACTTAGATAATAATTCTTAGAAGTACTGGTATATGCAAAAAGAAAGCACTCAAAATCGAAAATCGAAGGGTATATACTGGATAATGCACACCTGATATACTCAAAATCAGCCAAAAAAGGGCTCAAAATGCCCAAATCGTGGTATAACAAAGGATATAAAATGCAGTTAAGCGCAGACAGGTGGTCTTTGATACGGAGTAGGGGTATCAATCCCCTAAGATACAATTACTGGTGACATTTCCAGCTGCTTATCGGCCTTGACAGGGCTTTCACTGCTCAGTGAACAGTACCTGTGTTCACAGAAGTCTTAAGTGCACTTTAATAGGATGGATTTACCAGTAATGAGAAAGTCAACTTCTTTGAGTGGTTACTCTACCTAAAGGTTACCAGGCTGCTCCCTTACCCCATACCCATACCTGTATATCCCAGTGTAGCAGTATAGCTATTAACTTGCCACTGGTAGATTTCTATGCTTTGACTTTGGAGCATGGAGGTTATTTCGATGATGCCTAACATCACACCCTTGCAGTGTTAGTGGAAGGTCTGCATACGGTGGTAGTGGTTTCGCTGTACCTTGAAAATTAGTATTCAGTGTTTGGGATCTATGAGAGGAGAGAGCTGTGCATACTTCCTACCACTGTTCCACCTGGAACACACAATTGCAGACGGTTTCACCCATATAGATATGATAGAGACAACCCTCTGTGCTAACAGCTTGAACCTTTACCACTGCAACTGTATCAGAGGTAGGTGGGTAGGCATTAACATTGCTGCACTAGCATTGCTCCTTATAATATCAAAATTGAGTCTGACACTAACGTTGCAGAAGGTGCAATGTTAGGTTGATTTATAGTAACCTTCTGATTGTACCTATAATTATACAGTTTTTGAGACTAGACATCCACAGAAACACAATTAAATGCATGGGGCAAGATGTTAAACATGTTTATGTCTTAACATGTTTGAAACCTAAACATATAGGTCAGTAAAGTGTCTCATCAACTACACGTAAAGGAATTAAACACCATATTGAATACTAGGTGTTTAGATTCAAACATCAATAATATTGTCGTATATGTTATTTGATACTTGAATATCAGATATACACCAGGTAGCAGCACTACCTATGGATTGACTCTCTAGAGGCCATTTCCTAAGGCACTACGATCGCACACAGCACTATGACTGCAAAATATCATTGCTATTCCTATGGGAATAATGGTACGACTTGGAAGGTGCAGTCGTAGCCTGTTAAGAAAGAGCCTCCTGCACACAGTCACAATCAATTGTTGTGACAAATGTCCCCAAACCACATGTTGATTCTGGTTTCATTTCATAGAAAGTCATGGGAATAGAAACAGCTTAATTGACGAATTTAATTCACCCTACAGCATCATCATTAGTGCAAAATAATCAATAAATTCCATGACAGACACCCAATTCATGTTAATTTGTAGAGGATAAAGCAATGTCCTTCCTGCCAAGCTGTTGTATTTTCTCAAGTCTCTCATTCTAATGCAGTCTTACATATCTATTGTGTTTATGGTCAATTGCACGAAGTTGGGGTCACACAGGGCTCTCTAAGCAGAAAAGATTAAACTGTGTGGATTGTTTTGAAATTGTGTGTCTAACATACTGGTGAACTGAGGCAACTACCCTAAAAATTGGGAACACTAATATCAAAAATTGCCAATTTTAGTCGATTCCATTATTTAGCATTAGTTCCTATGGGATTCCGGTCCAAATAGGCTCATTTTTGGGGAGTTAATTTTTCCACCATCAAGTAAATAGATTCATGTGATATCATTTTTGCATGATGCTGGGCATTGTCCTTTTATAATAGTTATCTGTCATAACAACAAAACTTCTTAATTCATGATATCTTGTGCATAATACATATTGTAATACATATTGTAGCATGTACGGTTCCTGACATGGAAAAACTGTCATAGATTTCAATTGAGTTGTATAATGGGACTGTAACATTTACATGTAGATAGTTGCATAAGTGGTTAATCTTCATATCAACTCTCTCCAGTCCCCTAAGGGTTACTACTGAAATGCTACATTGATATTAAGTTTTGATGTCATAACATTATCCATCCTATATGATAGTCAACGAGAAATTAATTCCGTCCGCATGCAAAAGCCTAGCTATGCTGTATGCATGTACTAGCTTATCGGAAAATGATGCTTTGTGTCTTTTTGCTCATATTTTGTTGATACTTTTATTCACAAAGTAGCATGCAATGTTGAAACTTCAGCCTTGACTTTTGTATGGCTCTTTTTTGGATGGATTGGGAGCCCTGTGATATTAGTTTGGTAAACCAGTGATGAAGGCGGTACAAACTCTTCCATTTTTTCATTCAAGTTTTATTCTTCTTGTTTGTAGTTTCTGCTACGACTGTCTATTGACTTAATGCAATAGGATCAGAAAGCATTAAGCTTGACATATGAGTGTAGGTGGCTGTGGTGAAATTGAAGTTTAACCTACTACTTAATACTCTCCTTTCTCTCCCCCCCCCTTCTGTTTATTATCATAATATCATAATGGGCACAAAATAGGGCTTTAAACGTATGCTTAGAGAGGGACGTGAGGGAGTATATTATGTTATATGTAACATAGCTTGTCTCAGTATGCTTGATGATAGGGGAAGTGTCGACGTAGTCATCAAGGGCTCAATTCATGATCCAGGCCCCCCATGTGCAGTATTTCTTGGAATGAACCGTATATATATATATATATATATATATATATATATATATATATATATATATATATGGGTGGGGCTCCAGAAAATGTCCAATTTTGAGAAAAAATGATCAAATTTTTTAATTACTCTTAGACTTCTATAGTTTTACATGTCTGTGGAGGAGGTGATAAGCCATGAGAATGCTAAATATTGTGAAGTTGGGATTTTTCCATCATTTTCTATTTTTTAGCTCAAAATGCATATATTTTAAGCATTAAGAGGGGTGTTACGTTTATCAGATTTGATTAAATGAGATAAAATTGTGGAAAAATGATTTTCAAACAATATACCATGATATATATTCACTGGAACCTGGTAGAGATGTATCTCTTCTATGCACAGAATATCATATATAAATTTTTCCTTCGTTTCCACATATCTTGTGTCATGCTTAAAATATCAGGTAAATTGAGAAAATGATGGATTTGCTCTAAGTTCATTTAAAAATTCTTGTAAACAACAAAAAAAAATATAAAATTGAACAATGTTCCACTAACGGACAATTGGAAATGATTGTATTCACTTTTATTAGCTATACCTAAAGATATTTCTTTGATCTACTTATGCATTATAAAGGATTTTATCTTTGATAAGTCATTAGCCTGAATCCGATGAACGTAACATTTTTGGGGAAAATCATGAAATATCTCCTTAAAGAATATATCTATCTGGAAAATTCATATCCTATGCTGATTAGGTTGATTTTCTCAGGTTTACTGGTTGTTTAAAATTTTCTTCATGGATGATTTATGCCATACATATGCTATCATCAGTTTATCCGATGAACGTAACAGTCTGATGAACGTAACACCAAAAATCTGATGAACGTAACATTTATGATTGCATTCCTATTACAGCAAAACAATAATCTACATTGAAACAATTCTTACACTAGCTGGTGCAGTTCACTACTTGGGTACCCTATTGATATTTGTTTTAACTATTATTGAAGAATTAGGCAAATTAGAGGTAAATCATCCATGTGAATCCGATGAACGTAACATAAATCTGATGAACGTAACATTTTCAATTTTCTGTCTTTTATCATACTTTGAAGTGGAAATTCCGGAATCAAATGGCAAGATCCTTTCCAGGCCCCCACCACACACAGTGTCAACTGAATTTCATCTTTATATGCCAATATGTGGGTGTCAGACTTCTACATACTGTCAAAAAACTACCTCAAGCGCATTCTATTCATATAGATAACACATTTTTTAAATAAAAACATGATTTTATGAGAAAAACTCTATTTTTAAAGATTTTCATCAGATAATGAAAAAATTTGAAAATTTTATTGAAAATTCACGGTGATGTACAGAAGGGTCTCTAAAATATGTTGTATTAATTGCAAAATGGGTTAATGTAAGGGAACGATTATATTGTTACCGGTATTGATACTCAGGTGGAGCCACTGCTCCCACTACAGGTGTGTGCTACCTGTACAGTTGTGTGTTACCTGTCAGGTGCTGACCTACATTGCTGCTACCAACCCTCATGCTGGAGGGTCTGGTGCTTGGTCACAGCTGGGAAAAAAGGCCAAAATCGACATACTTTCTAGGAGGAAGGAGCTAGAGCTGGAATTAGCAAGTCTTCGGGCAGAGAATAGCCGTTCTATTAGGGAAATCAACGATGGAATACGTGCTTGGCAAGGTGCTATGGGTGCGTTCGATTCCCAAGCTTCATCACTTACCGTTCCTCCGCTGGTCCCCAGCAATAATGCTTTGTCAGACCAAGCACAAGCGGCCGAACACAGTGCGGTAACCTACGAAAGCGGGGAATCGAACGCACCTGTTCCTCCGCTGGTACCCGGCATGGACGCTCTGTCGGACCAAGCACAAGCGAATCTAAATATTTGCTGCGGAGGCCAAGATGGCCGACCTATCCTTCCTGTTGACAAAGTGCAGGCATTTGGGGCAGCTATTTCAGGCCAAAAAGGCCTTCCGCAGGCCCTTAGGGTGGAGAAATTGTACTACAGAGACTCAACTGGTATGTTTCATGAATTTTCTAACCCAAACATTCCCAATATAGCCAAAATAAGCTCAGGAGATCCATCGCTCACCGGAGGTGTGGTTGTCAACAAAGCCTCCGGTGGCCGCACGCTCAACGGAGACCCCTCATACCAAGAATACCTTGCTTGGAGGAAGAGTAGGTCTGGATTGTGCACTGATACTGATGCAAATAAGGGTAATTCTGCTGCGCTCCAGGGCTTACGTCCGCTTGGTGGGAATGAAGGACCCACACCCCTGGGGGAAGGTAGAAATCCTTTACAGTCTGTGCACCCTCCTAACCTGCCTCAGCGTATTCTACATAAAGGCATGGTGTATGAGGTGGTTCCCAATCAGCAACCCAATCAACAATTGCGATCAACTCAACAAACACTTCAAGCTGGTCTAGCTAGTGCCGGCTTGTCTTCAGCATCACTTGGGATTCTGGGGGACGACGCGAGCAGTCTACTCACCAATCCTACCCCCACAGGTATGCCGGATTTAGACTGGCTTAACAACTTTAAAATGCTTTCCGACACCTCAAAACGTAAACGCTCAACCAATAAATTGAGGCCTGATTGTCACATAGATACAGACAAAAAGTTTGAGGACATGAGCTTTCAAGAGTTGACCAATGGTATGAACTGTGTAGCTGAATTCATTAACACTACTGGTTTGCCCCGGGTTACTTTAGACGGCTATCGGGCACACATGAGATTCGTTTCCCTCAAAGCTCAAGGAGGAGCCTTCCCAGCAAAAGCCCTAGCTAAATACGATCATAAAGTGGTTGATGATGTCATTGAGGGTAAATTAACGGATTTTGTCTCCGGTTACATCCCAGCCGTAGAGGCTTATTTGAGTGCGGAACACATGACCGTAGTGGAGAATCTGCTGTCAAGACAAGGTCAGGGTTCCAGTCGCGGTAACAACAGACGTCGCCGCAATCGTCAGCGGGGGGGTAATCAGCCCGGATCAGATTGGCCCGCAGACATATGTTGGAAATGCAACTCTAATGTTTGCGATTATGACCCGTGTTACAAGAAGCATGTCTGCGCCACTTGTAGAGGCGTGCACAAGAAGAGATTCTGTATTAGTGACGATGTGCAATCGGATAAGAACGCCCGTCAGCACGGCAACCAGCAAAATCAGTGACTGGGCAACCATGCTTATATAGGTCTGGGCATAGGTTCCACATATGCAGATTGTTTGTCAGACCTGTGGCCCAACACTTATGATTTTGTAAACTGCTCAGCAAATATAACGGAATTGTTGTCTTGCTATATTGGTTACGCTCCACTCTGGGATGCTTCACTCCCACATTATGTTGCGGGTATTAGGACACAGTTTAATATTTGTGGCGGGAGAAAAATGCTTTCAGGAGGTCCGTCACAGGTTTATGGTGAAGGTGGTTGGGACTGCAATGCCCATTACCTGTTAGATTGGGTTTGTCATGGTTTCAAATTAGTTGATACTTTGGGCCCATCCGAGGGCTACTTTTGTAAAAATTATCTGTCGGCAGAGATAGACGCTTATGATTATATCAATGAGTTAATCCTGAAAGAACTCAGTATGGACAAGTTGTCAATAGTGGATATCCAACCTAAATGTGTCCACGCTATGGGAGCACTGGAGAAGTCCGGTGGTGGTTATAGACTTATTACCGATGCTAGCTGCCCATTGTACAGCAGCATTAATAATTACACCAAAGACACTTTCCATTCGTTTAGCTACTACTCTATCGATGACATTTCTGAGCTTATGGAACCAATTTGTTTCATGGCGGTGACAGATTTACAAAGTGCTTATCGCACAGTGTTAATTAGGCCAACGGACCACAACCATCAGGGGTTATGTTGGAATATTGACGGTAAAAATTGTTTTTTACAAGATAATTTCATGAGCTTCGGTACGAGAGCTGCCCCCTATATATTTAACAGTATATCCGATGCCATAGCCCGCTATGTCAACGCCAACGGTTTTTTATGCCGGAATTATTTAGATGACTTCATCGTTCTTGGTAGTGATTATGAGGTATGCAGGTACGCCCAACTGTTTCTCCACGCTACAATACGCTCGCTAGGCTTCCATATAGCTTATGCTAAAGTTCGATCCCCCTCACAGGTGCAGCGTTATTTGGGGGTAATCTTGAACTCGCTTGATATGACTCTCAGCTTACCACAAGACAAGTTGGACAAGCTTCACTTAGAGCTGCGCTTTTTTGCTGGTCGCCGTAGGGCGACAAAGCGCCAGTTACAACACCTCTGTGGTGTGCTAAGTCACTGCTCAACTCTGGTACGGGGAGGAAGAACATTCTCCCACAGGGTCATAACGATGTTAAGTGCGTTTACTGCAAAGAAACGTTATATTACATTGTCGGATTCGTTTCACGAGGACCTGAAATGGTGGGGCGACTTCGCGTCATGGTTCAATGGCTCAGCGAAGATTATCACTCCGCCTGAATTCACCTCACTTGTGTACACTGACGCTTCTGGTATAGGTTATGGTGCCGTTCATGGTAATGATTGGTTATGCGGTCACTGGTGTGACAAGC
Organism: Acholoe squamosa; assembly: GCA_949317995.1. Taxonomy (NCBI): domain Eukaryota; kingdom Metazoa; phylum Annelida; class Polychaeta; order Phyllodocida; family Polynoidae; genus Acholoe; species Acholoe squamosa. The sequence goes on along the minus strand of OX439040.1, from coordinate 51,019,686 downwards.
TAGTGATGGAAAGTGACATTCACGGTCACTGCCGGGACGCACCGACAACGGAGATACCAGCCAATATTAATGTCAGGGAGCTGTATCCCATATACGAGGCCTTAGAACGCTGGGGTCCATATTGGAGAGATCACAAAATATATTGTGTTACTGACAATACTCAAGTTATGCATGCCATCAACAAGGGTAGAAGTGACAATGACGCCTCAATGATTTTGTTGAGAAAAATTTTTTGGTTATGTGTTATATTTAACTGTCACTTAGTGAGTATTCATATCTCTGGTGTACAGAATGTTCTAGCAGATGCAATTTCAAGGGCCACATGCTCTAAAGACTTACCCGTATTTCTTTGTTGTAGACGCTAGTCAGCGAGTGCGCCAATTAGACTTGGAAGCAGCCGAGTATAGGTCCAAGGCATGGGCCCCCAGCATGTGGAGGACAAAGGCTTCCCAGTGGAAGCGTTACATAAGCTTCAGTAACTCGATCCTCAGACCAGCGCTCCCCACAGATGCTCAACATATGTGCCGTTATGTCGTAGACATGGCGAGAAGTCTTAAGTACTCGACTATCCAAAATTACGTTAGCGGAGTGATCTCATTGAATATGTACTATGGTTATGATGTCAAATTTATCCGCTCTTCTTTTGAATTCATTATGACTCTAGCCGGGGTTCGCAGGGTCTTAGGTGATCCGGAACCAGTGCGCCCATCGTTCACCTTGAAAGACATACTCAATATGTATAAATTTGTCGACATGAGTCAAACTCGTGACAGAGTCCTATGGACTTGCATGGCACTAAGCTTTAGAGGACTACTCAGGAAATGTAATATAGTCCCAGATTCTATCGCAGCTGTTGGAGTTCATTATCTCAGGCGCGGAGCAGTTAGTTTCACAGACTGGGGCATGGAGCTGGCCGTGTCTAGTTCTAAGACTATCCAGCATGGCCAGAGAGTACACAAGGTGCCTATCACTTATGCTCCCGGTTCTCCTCTATGTGCTGCGAGTCTGGTCAGACGTCATCTGAATGAATTCCCAAGTTCCGACCCATCAGCTCCAGTTTTTGTACTTCCCAAGGACTCAGAACTGGTACCAGTCACTTACGGTCAATTGCTGGAATTTCTGAAGAGGTTGATGACCTTGTCCGGCCTGCCTTCAGAACGTGCTGGTATGCACTCCCTCAGGAGAGCAGGAGCCCTATACATGTACCAAATGGGTCTCACATTGGAGGACATACGCCAGGCCGGGGACTGGGCCAGTATGGCCGCTTTATTGTATCTGACTAAACCCTATCACACACGTATTGAGACGGACATGGTAGTGTCAAGCTGTTTGGGGAAAGAGTGGTCTATTAGGATATGACTATCTATTAGGCATAATATACTTGCCATGTTCTTTTCATGATGTTTAATTATAATTATGTTATTCCTTCACTTGGATTTGCCGGTAGTTCTGTTAAACTGGCCCAAGTCCATCACTGCGTTATTCCCTTGTCCCTCTCACCGTAAAGGATTAATGTAAGGGAACGATTATATTGTTACCGGTATTGATACTCAGGTGGAGCCACTGCTCCCACTACAGGTGTGTGCTACCTGTACAGGTGTGTGTTACCTGTCAGGTGCTGACCTACATTGCTGCTACCAACCCTCATGCTGGAGGGTCTGGTGCTTGGTCACAGCTGGGAAAAATTCTTTTGTTTTTTCTTTTGTTTTTCAATAAATAGGCCGGTAGTTCTGATAAACTGGCCCAAGTCCATCACTGCGTTATTCCCTTGTCCCTCTCACCGTAAAGGGTTAATACAATGTGAATAGAGAAAAAAATTGAATGAAAATCATTTTTTCTCAGGGGACATGGATTTTTTGGTATTTTTCAAGCAAAATATGGGTAAATTCAGAAAATAACAGGAAAAATATAATTTATTCCTTAGTTATTACATAAGTACTCATTGAGATCTTTGTAACCATGCTGTTCATATCACCTGAAATGATCTTATTACAGAGTTATTAAAGAAAACATGACAAATTTGCATAATGGACATTTTCTGGAGCCCCACCCATATATATATATATATATATATATATATATATATATATATATATATATATATATATATATATGGCTCATTCCAAGTTATATAGGACATGGTGGGGTTGATACTGGAATTAACAAAAGCAGCATTTCTTAATAACATTATATTTTTTTGATAGCCCTATATCTTGGCTTATTAAAAATATTCATTTAAGTATCCAACTCCTAACATGTCAGTTTTTATCACAGATGCCGTAAGACCTCCCAAAAAAGCAGAACATTACTGATTGTAATGAATCAAACATTAATAACACCACTAATAAGAGTCCTAGAAACACCAAATATTGTGGCGAGACTGGTACAATATATGACTTGATGGATACTTAAAAGCTAAAGTGGGGCTTGAAAACCCTTGAAGTTACACAATGGCGGAAAAATTGGATACTCTGAAAATTTGGGAATTTATTCTCCAACTTCTTAACTTTAGCCTAGCTCATTCAAAATCCTTCATATAATGACTATATTAACTGTCCATTGTCTCTAGTAGACCTACTGTACAGAATAATTACAATTAGCCTGATATATAATACTTGTGGCCAGATGGGGGAAAACATGCCTGCAGGGGGGAAATAGTATTTTAAGGTTTAATTTGAGCTAAAATATCCCTGGTAGTTTTGCTGTAATTGCTTGTCAAACATAGGTTGCAATGTGCCACTAAAAAATGACAAATAAGCTCTAAATGTGTTATATCCTATCATGAATACTTATAATGCAAAGAAATACAGTTTAATGGCAAAATAAACAAAGGAATGTGATGTTTATAATATTGTAAAATTGGTTCTAGAGGGAATTTTTGAGCTCTTTCTTCAGTTTCTGAAGGGATTTCAAAAAACAATTGTGGTAAAAATTCCCATTTGGAATAATGGGGCAGTTTCCATGTCAACCAGAAATTGCCATATATGTCAATTTTCTATGTTGCTATGGCAACAAACATTCCTTTTGCATTCCTAAAATAGAACGTTTTCAGTGGAGATGGAATAATTCTAAGCATACTACTAGATTCCCCATCATTTTTTTTGGCTTATTTTTCAGTGTTGTACCCATATATATATATATGTAGGGGCCAGCTCTGGCTGTGAGTCCATGGCGGTATGCTATCTGTCCCCATTCCCTGGTAGCACCAGCCCCCAGGGGCTGGTCAGCCAGTGAACACTGCCCCCTTGTGTCATACCGATCCAGATGTAGGTGGAAGGTAGAGAATGTCAGACGGGGAAGTAGCTCAGCGGTAGAGCTTCCGCCTGCAGGTTGGAGGGTCCCGGGTTCGATTCCCAGTTTCTCCAAGACGTTTTCCGCCGACCTCTACACTGGTGGAGAAACCGAGTTGGTCCTGACCCGTGTGAGGGGGGACTACGAGAACTCGGTACCTGGGCCGGTATGACACAGTTAACGCTTCAACCTGCTAGGGGTAAACTAGTCACCTGCTGGAGGTTGGGTTGGAGGAGTAGGGTTGGCTGAAGCTGGTGGGGAGGAGTGTAGGGGCCAGCTCTGGCTGTGAGTCCACGGCGGTATGCTATCTGTCCCCATTCCCTGGTAGCACCAGCCCCCAGGGGCTGGTCAGCCAGTGAACACTGCCCCCTTGTGTCATACCGATCCAGATGTAGGTGGAAGGTAGAGAATGTCAGACGGGGAAGTAGCTCAGCGGTAGAGCTTCCGCCTGCAGGTTGGAGGGTCCCGGGTTCGATTCCCAGTTTCTCCAAGACGTTTTCCGCCGACCTCTACATATATATATATATATATATATATATATATATATATATATATATATATATATATTACCCCCTGGAGGTCAAAGCCAGTACTAAAAATCCCCCCTGGAGGCACGTTCTTGCCCATTGGCCCACACTTGTACTGCATAGTCAATACCTGCATAGAGGCCATTATATCGCATGTACCATCAATAATGTTCCTTATTCATTAACCTCTCAAAGAATGATCTCAGCTCATCTATACATCATCATATACCATTGGCATCACATAAACAATGATAAAAGAGATTGTCCTACATATCCAGAGTCATTTAAACATGCATAAGACCTATCTTAGGTGTCTAATATCACTTTAAAAATTAAAAATCACAACTATTTGTACCCTTGTCGCTACGCACACATGCCATATGGTGCTAAAATGTATCTTTACATACACCAGAGATGTCGATGCGGTAAGCTGCAAAGGCAGCCATGCCCATCTCCTCACTCAGTTTCTCTTTATGCCGCACCTGAGCTGGATCCGCATGGCGCATCACGCAGGGGTTCGTTGGCAGACCGTTTGGGGCATTGCAGCAGGTCGCCCCCATCGCCGCTCACGGCAACTTCAGCCATCTGCAAATATGAGAAGAAACACACTAAATAAATAGGAAATAGTGAGTCAACATGTACCTATATGCTGAAAAAGGATGTACAACAATCCCCAAAATTTTATCAGAGGTTTTTATGCTGATATGGTAATTTATAAGATAAAATGGAATTTTTTAGGGGTTGAATACTGATGAGAAGTACATCAATAAATAGGTAAACAGTGATTCATCATGTTCCTATATGCTGACAAAGGATCTACAACAACCCCTAAAGTTCAATCAGCTGATTTATTGTAAATATGGAAATTTATAGTGACTGAATATACGAAAAATGCAGAATTACACCCACCACAAAATCTCTTTGAAAATAAAGTATTCAGGATCTAACCAATGGCAGTTCTGTGAGTTAGAGGTACCATAATGGCATGTCATGGTAAAAATGATGGAGCTATGTGCACTGGATGTGCCACTTGTGTGAAAATTACAAAATGGGAACATTACTGATGGTAAAGGTTTATAACCACAGAGCAGTGAGAGCTTTGTGCAAGGGTCAGTTTACCTTGTCAATATAATAGAGGTTTAACATATCTAACATACCCACCATAAAACATTCCCCTGAATCCAAGATGGTGGCCACTGGGCGGCCATCTTGCCAAAAGTGGAACATTACTGATTCTCGAGGTTTACCCTTTGAAATTGGCCACTATGGCTATGTTTTTGATCCCACAGGGGAATAAAACACTAAAATGATGAAATTGAGGTAGGAGAAGGATTATAACCACCAAAAACCATGGATAAAGTGCAAATCTGACCACAAAAGGGCCTAAAATTTCACAACGGGGCCGAAATGTTGCCATTATGGCCTAAATTGGGGTGGGGGGTCGTCTCAAAGAACCCAAGACACAAGCGTACATCATTTGGGCCAGGAGAGGGCAAATTCTGCCCCACAAGCGAGAATCAGTAATGTTCCGCATTTTGGTAAGAACAGCCCGGGGTGGCCAAAGCATCCCCCTGAGGCTCCGGGCTGCATTGCAAGCTTCACATTAGCACATTTTACTCCCTAGGGCACAAAATACATCATTTTGGTACACAAAAAGCAATCTATGGCCCCACAGACATCTTCAACAATATGGGACAAGAATTTCATAGAATTTCCTTACCTTTGTCGGAATTTGCAGAAAAGAACTGTGTGGACTGCTTCAAGGTGAAGTGTGAGATCGTCTTAGTTGTTTACGCCAACACCCACGTGTGGGTCACTTCCGCTGGGTAACACGAAGGCACTTTTCTTTTCCCACGCTGTTATTCCTGCTGACGATCAGTAATGTTCCGATTTATGAAGAGACTGCCCATACACCCAAACCAGATGATATTTGGCAGGGTTGTGGGAAGGTTTCGGGCATTTTATACAAATGAAATACAATCTCTTAGAATGCTGATATGTCTGTCCGCCTACTTCTGGCCTATCTGCCCATGTTTATTCCTTCCCCTTCCCCTTCACTCTCTCCCTCCCTACCAGGCAGAATGCCATCATGTTTCCCTGTATGACTGTCTCCCTCTTCCCTTTTCTTCACCCTGCCTTGCTACTCCCTGATTGAAAGTTGGGGTTATAATATATGCACAACAAATATCACTTCCAGGGCTCCGTATGGGCGAGTGTAAAATGATTCTATGGACCAGCAGCTGTCCTGTCTCTACCATTCTGCATGGTTGAGCTCGGTCACTTTGTTTTACAAGCAATGTCCCTCTGTGTCAGTTTGTCCTATTACACATTGTTATGTTCTCTCCACAGCTGCGGCCTGAGGCGGCCTACCTGTACGACGCCGTCTGGCTGTACGCACGAGCAGCTCACCAGGCCATCGAGGCTGGCTTGGACCCCACTGATGGACGCGTTATCTTTAGCTTCATCAAGGAAACCACCTATCAGAGTAAGTAAGGTTCCATTTATAAATGATTATTTCACCGCTGAGAAATATTGATTTTCAATATTAAAACACTGATATTGGTTCAGCTGTTTTCCTTTCAATTCACCCATAGTGGGCATAGTTTAGACTTCATTAGTTCCCTACTATAGATTTATGTTTCTTTTACAAAGTATAAAAATACACATGATATCGAGTCGAGCTTGCGAAAAATAAAGAGCCTGTGTTGGCCTTTGCATAATATCAGCAATTTTTGTTTTTGCGCCTACATACCTGGGTGCTTTCTGTTGGGTGGGGTCAAGGTCGGTTTTTAATCTATAGCTAGAGGAATGCTGAGGCATAAAAATGAGTTACAGATCAGCAGAAAAAATAAAGGGGTTGTTAGCATTCATCAAGCAAAGGCAGTGAAGAAAGTCGTGCATTGTTTTTTTTTATGTTTTCTTCTCTTTCTTTTCTTTTTAAAATCTCAGGACCCTGGGTGAATTTCGGTCAAGTCATAGAGCCATGGACTTCAGAAAATGAGATAGACAATAACTATATAGGAACCCAAACAGGCGGCCTTTTGCTAATCACTACAACCTGCATAGAAAGTCTATGATTAAAAAAGATGATAGTTCTATGCATCATTTCTACTAAGATCCTAACTCTAAGTAACCCCGTCCCACCCCCTCTTATAAGAAGAATGCTTTGCTTCATAAAACACTTGTGGGGAAAGATTAGAACAGTGTACCTCATCACTGGTGACAGATGTCTGATTTGCTTTGCATCTGTAACGAGGCCAATAGGAGAAGAAAGCCTGCTACTTTGTAGTAGACTCGGACATGGTGACATTTAAGATAAGAAAGCAGAAAAAGCTCCTTGTAATGCTACTGACAGAACATCAGTGGCTAATAAAGGACAGGCGTGAACCACGTGCTTGTTTTATGTCGGCCTTTTTTTGTCGTTTGATTGTTTGAGCGTTTCTTTAATCCTAAGATAACAGGGCAAGTGAGTTATGGTTTTCCTTCTTTTTACATCTACTTGATAGAAAAATATCTCATGTAACTTAGAATTATGAGTTGGGGATATAAAGGATCATAACAAGTGCCTTTCTGGGTGAGTAATCTAATATTGAGCTGTTCACAACATCCACATTATTAAGCATTGGTTCCACAGGAGACAATCGGTCGGATTGACACTAATCCAACCATTATTTTTTCTACACTTTTGATAATTTATAAACCGTAGGATTAAGGCTATTCTTACCGATTGTACGGCTATCGAACCAGTGTCTAAAGCATTGGTTCCACAGCTGTCAATCGGGATAATATTTGCTAATATGACGATTTTTATTATTTTTAAAGCATGAAAAAGAATCAGTGGAATTGGTGCTAATCCGACCAATATACTCCCATGGAACTAGTGCTTAAGATGCGGCAGTGTAAATCTAATTACTGAAAAATGTGTGATGTATATTATATATATATATATATATATATATATATATATATATATATATATATATATATATATATATATATGATATTCTACCTGTGATTCTTTATACTTTGTTCTCTGTTGCACAGTCCTGCTTTGGTTTCTTCTCAAAGAGGTTTGTACTCTATACACAGAATAGCCTTTCATACATTGGGCATTTATACATATTTACACAATTCTGATAGCCCAATGAAGTGCTGTAAATGCACTGGTGTTTTGATGTACCACTCATTACATCGGGGAGTACATTGACATTAGGGTCATTTGTAAGTAGAACTGATGCAATATAGAAAGCACACATTGAAGTAGGGGAAATGAGAGTAGGCTGTCTCATTAGAAGCTGCCCTTTTGATTTTCCCTCATTTCGTCAGCTTCTACAAAGCTTTATCTACAGAATCAGAGGTACTCTTTTATAGTTTTCCTAATGTCAAATGCAATTGATAGAGATTCTATCTTTCTCTTGTTTTTGTTTGTTTGTTACTCACTTAAATTTATGCTATTGAAAAGGTTACGAACGCTATGCTTTTTAAGACAATTTGCTCGAGTACACGCCATCAGGTTTACATCACCTTTTTCCTCACCTAAACCCATAGAATAGGTACATTTCCATGGCGGGGAGGGGGTGCAGGAGAATGCACTGTAAGATTTCATTAACCATTTTGAATGGTTGTCTCAGATAGATAGGTCTAACCTTTATTACCAATAGCGGCATAGTAATGCCAAGGGGTGCTAACCAATACAAGGGAAAAAGTCCATCCTGCATTGAAACAATTATGCTTATTCTTATAATGTGTGTGCTAAATATAGCAAAACACTGTGTATACATACAGATGTATGCCCCCATACCTTTAAAATAATATTACAGTTCCAACAATGCACATGCTCAAACTGTATGACAGCTAATCGGTTGAGTAAGCCTTTAGATCCTGTGTGTGCCATTAGATCAGCATGCAGAGAGCAGCCCAACACCACACGCTACCTCTTACACATTGAGCAGCTCACAGTATGAGCAGACCACCAAAATATTATTACCCACAGCCAGAGGCAGCAGGAGGGGCCAGCTGTATCTGTCACTGCACAGTGAGAGGTACTCTTGCTGCTCCAGTCAGGTGACACTCTGAAAGGAGACCTATAGAGAAGAGCCCTTTGGCGAGCAGCTCTGAGAAACTCACGTTACCTGTAACTTTTGCCATTGAGACCTAGGCTGAATAACACAACTTGATTTTATTCACAGCCTAGTCAAACCTTTCTGCTTGTCAAAGGTTGCTGCTCAGGACTTTGACTTTTTCAGTCTTTGAAATGCAGCTCTGATAAGAATAGATGCTTCCATCATGATAATTTTAGGAAGCGCGTAAAATAAGTTCTTAGCACTGCTAAATATAAATGATGAAGAGGATGGGCAACAGAGAATAAGTGTAGCTATCGTTTGAAGTGTGTCAGAAGTAACGCAGCACACCTGAAATGTTAGCTACATAATTCAAATAACCTACTCAAACATGATTGTAATGGTGACTCGAACAGGTGTCATAGATTGACTTGCGTTTTGCAAAATCTCTAAGCTCATGTGATAATTAGGAGACTTTCTTTACAGATTCGTTTTTGAATGATGCTAGTTCACTCAGACTCCTCTGATGACCTCCCTGTATATACTTCCATGCCTTTGAATTCATGGTGTACTATATGATTTATCTTTCTCCTCAGGTGCCATGGGCTACATGACTCGCGTGGATTCTAATGGGGATGCTGAGGGGAACTTCACCTTGGTGGCACGAAAGTTCATAGATGAGCAGTGGGGTCTGCAGCCAGTAGGTACCTTCTACCTCAACCAGAACACAACAGGACTACCAGTAAGTTATTATCCTTCTACATCTTACCATAATGGTCTATCAGACTAAATACATAATTCAAGGGTGAACAGGTAAGCAGAGAGCATGCTCCCCGCACGAGATTTAGTTCCTCATCTAGACACCAGGGACACCACTATGGGATAGAAAAGGAAAATATAGATCTAAACCCTAAGTCCGTAATTAATCCCTCTTCACATAAACCAACCCTGATAATATTTCCGCTCTGTCTATATTCTATCTGGCCTGTGGAGCTTATTTTCTACCCACCACAATTTCTTGTTGCTAATTGCATGGATTCTTGTCTCCACTCTCTGTATATATTATGACGCATCATTCTATTACACAGAAGCAAAGCTAACAGCATGATAAGGGCTATTGTATTGGAAGTATATATGGAACACAGTCATTTTTCATCTGTGTGACATAATTTAATTTTCTTTGTTTTCGCCTGCGGTCAGGGTTACTGTGGCTGTTTGTTATTCAATTAAGAGATCTATGCATTACACTAAGGAAGCCGACAGGAAATTGTAAGGCTTTACTTTGTGGGATTGTCTCATAAATTTAATGTTCCACTTCCCAGAGTAAGCAGGATTTGGCTAATATGCCATGTTTAACAATTTCTGTTCATTTATCATATATCTATTCATTAGCCTAGTCAATTAAATACTGACCAACTATTAAATAGACATCAGATCAGCATGTGTCACTCCTGGTGTGATGCTAGAGTACAGGGTATTTCTCATTTGAGTTCTCGCAACTTGGGTTTGGAACCACAGAGGATTTTACATTTCTGTCACTCATTTAGTACTAAATGCCAGATATAGTACTTAAGCTATTCCATGACTATCTTAGTTGCCTGGGTCCTGATGGCTCAGACAGCAAAGCATAGGGCTAAAAGTTCCGAGGATGTGGGTACGAATCCTGTCAAAGGCACAGGGGAACTTGGAGAGAAAGGAATCTTGTGCTATTATGTAGACCTACCTGCCTTTCCTTCTTTAGAGTGCCACAGCCACTATATGTCTCTGTCAGTATAGCATCTATCTCGCCCTCTCTGTGTCGGTATTCATTTACATGATATGTTGAATACCTTTCAGCCTCATCCATCATTAATCAGGCTGGCAGCTGTCTGCCTGTCACTCCTCCCATCCCCCTTACCACATCTTGTGTAGGAGACCAGGGCACTAATTGTGTGTGGTATGTGTTGGCAGGTCCTCCAACTGTATGAAGGTGAGGCCATAGAGTGGGTCGGCGAGGGGCCACCTGTGGACGAGCCAGCCTGCGGCTTCCTAGGGGAACACTGCATTCCAGGACCCAGTAAGTTTCCTTGTGTCTTTCTTCATCAGCACACTGCCTGACCCTGGCTACAGCTTTCAGGGCTGCTGTTTACATGTGTCATAAAGTCTTTTGTTTGCCTCAGTGTTAATAGTGACCTAAGGATGACCGTTGACAAAACAGACAAGGCAGTGCCATCAATTTGCATTTTTTTTGTTCTTTCTTTTTGCATTCTCCTTTGGGTCCAAGGGGCGGATTACACAAGACATTAGCGTTGGGTGTGATACTTTCCAGAGATGAAAATTAAAAATTGGTGCAGAATGAGTCCTTGTGTTGATTATTATGTCCCTAAGATTTAGAAATATATAAAAGCAACAAAATTCAAGATGATGTCATTTACAGGAACCAAAATACATCTGTTATGTGTAGGGTTTTAATGTTGAATTAGAATAAAAATGATGCCATTACAGGAACCAAAACATACTTGTTATACAGGGCTTTATTCTTAATTTCACACGGCCTTACACTCTAAATATCTGTAAGTTTTCCAGAGGGGGCCTCGATGAAAGCAGAGCATCCCATAGCAGGACCTGGTGATAATTGCTCTGGGCCCTATGGGCCCTATGCCCTTTACATAGAGTAAATTATTCGAGGCAGTCTTATTTGCCATAGCCACATCATCTCGTCCATATGCACTTGAATAGGTCAAAGAGCAAACACTGAAATCCACAACTGTAGAAATCTTGGCAGCAGTGAAATCAGGGGGTCAAATCCTTGATAATTGTTCCAATTATTATGTTGTGAGAACCACGCATGTGAGATAAAGAACCAACTGGTTGTGGCCGGGGTTCGTTTTGTTCGAGGCATGCAAAGTGGAAGGGCTTTAACAGAGAGGTTAAACTCTGCCAAACCAAATAAGACTGATGCTGGTCATTCATCTCTGCAGTGACCACAGAGTGGTCAGATAGCCATGTTTATTGTCAGCCTCCTGATTAGGTCAGAGCTCTTACATCCTCCTCAGTCACAGCTCTCACATGAACCAGGCTACTCCGGATTCACCTTAGACTTTTGATTCAGCTTTTATATCTTAGAGGAACTGTAGTTAATTATTTTAGTTACAGCTGAGAAGATCTTTCGGGGGATGTTAGCCAAAAGGGATAACCAGCTCGAGCATGTTGGCGCTGCTACATTTACATAAAATAAATATTCCTTGGCGTAGCATTTCTGACGCAGCCCCCCCTCCCTATTTCCCCTTTACCTTGCATCTGATGTATCCTCAGTTTTCCCGAAAGAACATCTCCCCTTGGAATGATGAAGTTGCCTAATCTTCACCAACTAATGTTAGTTACTTATGTTTCAGACTATACACCACAGATAGTGGGCGGCGTGCTAGGAGGTCTCGGCTTCATCGTTATCATCATCGCCATCCTTGCCTACAGGTACATCCCAGAAACCAGCGACAAAGCCACGCAGACTCTAACATAATCTTCCAGCAAAGACCTTGCCCACTGAGCATTCAGACAGTATACATAATGTGGTGAAGCCTCTGCTTGGAGAGGTTGACATGCTATGTTTCCATTATGCTTGTGATTAGGGCATTACATCACAAGATGGCGTCGTGTCTAAATGGCGGATAGAAGCTAGACCCCATATGCATAGTCATGTTACAACCCTCACCTACGCCATATGTCATGTATTGTCTCTATATATAATAAGAGCATGTGAATGTATGTGGTACTGTGAAGCTGATGCACTCCTCCTACAATCTAGTTTGTGCTCTATATTCCATCATTTACACATTGAGTAATTAGTCAAATACATATTAGTGAGAAACTCTTTCTAATGGTAGAGTGTTCCGGTACTAGTGCTCCTAGAAGATCAGACTTGACTATTGATTTAACCTTCTTTATCCAACTAGAAACAAACATATTTGGATCCTAGTGGAGGGGTCGGTGACCCTTTTCACGTGTCACTCTCAGTTTATTATGGAACAGCATTTTCCATGGTCATCAAGATCTAAATAGTTAGACCCATAAAGGTACATAGAATAGTGCCTTATTGTTAAAATCTGTATAACTGAGTGCTCTATATGTCCACCCTCTATATACAGGAACTGGCGTTATGAGCAGGAGCTGGCCAGCCTGCTATGGAAGGTGGACTACAAGGATGTGGTCTGCAGAGATCAGGTGGCACTACTGGCTAACGGTACAGGCAGCCAGGCCATAAACAGGGTATGTCTGCAATAGGACTATAGATATGTTGTACACATTAGAACCAGTGCTAGATCATAGTCTGTGTGCATTTGACTTACATTTTGTTGACTTAGATGTAGTTGATTTAACCATGCTAAATTCTTTGGACGATAAATTAGAGTTGTTTTCAAATAACCTCCTTAGCCCAATGCTATGCTTACACCGCGTCATTGTCATGGCCACACGTCTCCCCGAAAACTGTTAAAATGTTCCCAATCAGATCATTTAGTTTTGGACACTGATTTTGTTACCACCGAAACCGTGTACTGGTGATTTTCATAGAAGAGAAAGAGTGGATAAGAATAATGATGGTGCTAAAATCTTCTTAGATTGTAATATTATGTTTTAATTAATTGTGTTATAGCTGTGTTAATTCTTTATTTACCTGTGTTATGGCTGTGTTTAATTGGGGTTGCATGGACTTACCACAGAACCATATGAACTAGAAAAGTTGGTGAATGAAGTTTTGCACTGCTATTATTCTTAATTGATTTGAGTTGGTTGTTGAAGCATATCTCCTTTCAGTAACGTGGTGTATATACGCACTTTCACTGAGTTTGAATGTAGATTTTTTTTTCTTATTTTGGATCTTTGTTTAGTATAGTAACTCAAAAGTGCCTTTTCATTTTATCAATCTCCCCTGCTTGGTTGTGTCTTATTCCAACAGTGCCACGTTTTTCAATGGTGTAGGTATTCATGCAGCAATAAACCCGTGTCCCATTAATACCTTTTATATCTTTGTCATTTTGTTTCTAATTAAATCAATTTTGTTTGCTTGTTTGATTCCCCCTGAAAGTTGTACTATCCATTGAAACCTCTTTTTACTTTGTTTCAACTGAGTAAATATCATTACACCATTGACGTAATTACAAGTCAATCCTGTCTGTCTGTTTGTTATCAAAACCTTTTAATGCATAATTCTAATTCATCAGGTTATAAGACAAAATACAAGTCTACTATACAAACTCCTGTTAGACACCCGCATCAGGAGCTTAATTCAAAAGATCCTGGGATCACGACCCCAGCGATCGTAGGAATAAATCAGCCTTATCCTATTAAGCGATCTTAAGAGTTGACTGGGTTCACATATCCTAGCCAGCACTAAGATCGCATCGATCTTAGCCTCAGCCCTCCTACACTATTCCAAGAAGTACTGACTAGGCACAGGGGTAAGAGTCCCAAAATAAAGGAATAGCTTTGGAGTCACTCTTCTTCACAAGAGTGCTTATACCATCATTCCCCATCCCCATATGGGCTAACAAAAGAGTACAGGGTGCAGTTGACCCCCATACAGTATTCAAGAGTTGTTCCCATGAATGTATGATTTATGCTTGCCTATTAGAAGCATTGTGCCCTCCCCCCAGGACAAAGAGAGAGAAGGGAAGAATTACCTTACAGTGCACTTAACGCATGAGCAGCCCTAAGAGCCCTCAAGGACACTCAGCGAATGTCCTCCCTCCCCTCTTTATGTATGCAGCAGGCTATTCACTCTTTCAATCAGGAGTGTTCCCTGTAAGGGCTCTTGTACTCAGGTGAAACCACTATGCATTTCTTTTACTAAGATCGCAGTGATCTTAGTGGTGGAAATGGAATAGTAAAGTGATCCCAGGACTAGCTATTCTGGACAGGCCTGCAACCACTGCATTACATAGGGTAGACCAGCCAGGTCTTATGATATGTGCCTACACTATGATCGCTGGGGTTGGGATCCCAGGATCTTTTGAATTAAGCTCCAGGCTAGAGCCACATTTAGTTTTGAATTACTTAACTTATTTGAATGAATGAATGAGTTTCATTATTTCCGTTCTCAACAAAGAATAGTGTGGGTTGTTCGTTCCGGTCCTGCTGAATAAAAAGTGTGCACGGTTGAATGTCGTGCATGGAGAAAACACCTTTTGTATACACTGGAACTTGTAGAAAGTGTACCCCGTAGGTATAATATGTCTCACTACGCTGTTTACTCTTTGATCTGAGGAACCACATATGGTGTTTGGGACTGACATTATTATGGCAGTCCGTCTTTTCTCACCTAATGTACTAAGCTACAGGCCCAAGTAGCAAGAAAATGGGCACAGGTGAAAGCATTTATTACTGATAAAGCAGTCTACGCTAACATCCTAACACAAATTCCTCTTATAGATACAACGTACACAGCTAACATCACTGCTGAGTTTTTTACACTAGACAAGTTGACCTTTTCTATGTAGTAGAACACTGATGAAAAATTGGCCGCGACTCTCACACTGTATATACTTAGTTTGCCTGATCTCTCATTTCCGGTCTGACTTGGTGTGATTCCTACGGCGCATGTGCAGGTAAATAGTATCCTCCGTGGTAGCCAGATGTCTCTGTCGTCAGCAGTTGTGGATGTGGAAGTGAAGCAGTTGTTTACACAGATCGGAACCTACCGCGGGTCCATTGTCGCTATCAAGCGGATCCGGAAGAAGCACGTGGACCTCACCAGAAACGTGCGAAAAGAACTCAAAATTGTAGGTACAGCTGTTCTTGACATGACACCGATATATGTCATTGCAAAATAAGGTTATCTTCTAATTCTAAAATGTGTGCTTCTAAATTGCTGGGAAATAGATGATGTAGATCTACGGTAGCCCCCCCCCCTCCAGAGGCGAACTCAGTTCCTTCCTGTGACCGTTCCATTAAACACAAATTATTCACTCTAGTTTACCAAAGAGAAGATACGAAAACGGCACACCTTAGACTTCTTGGATTATTCAATGGGTAACATTTCAAAATGATAACAAGTGCTTTGATTCCAAAATGCCCTCCAGCGTCTGATAAGGGCATGCTTAAGCATTGCTTACTTTGGTATAGATATTATAATGATTTGCATGATTGCAGCAACGAGTTGTAAACATATCCCAAACCAGCTTACTCAAGCTCATGACGATGGAGGATAAAGCATACTAAAACACCCTCTAGGGGCATACAAAAAGATATACATGCCGAAGACTGAAAGACATCTGGGGGAAATAATTAAATATGTGAGTAAAAGGATTATATAGGAAAGTTAAGCTAAGATATAAACTGATTACTACCTATGTGCCCTACTTCAGATCCGAGATGTGAGGCACGACAATCTAAACCCATTTATTGGTGCCTGTGTAGACCCCTGGAACATCAGCATCCTGACAGAGTACTGTACACGAGGCAGTCTACAGGTCAGTATCTATACCCGAGTGATAGTCGATATCTACGTCTTCAATGATTTGGGTTACCGTACTCTCCCTGCCATCTGTGATGCGTTTTTATCAAACCAGTCATAAGTTGCACAAGATGGATTCCTGGGTTATTCTACATCCATATATAACCCATCACAAGCCAATTATTTACGTTTTAATCCAATCAGACATCAATATTTTACTTTTATACCACGCTTCCGGTCTCAACAGCGTTTTTTTTCTACATATCTTCTGTACATTATTAGAGTATACACGCACTCTTTTAAATTAGAGTGCCTAGTGGAATTTTGGTATATACCTTTTACAGGTCAAGCGAACTTTTAAGTGTAACTTTAAGTGTTACACTTATTTTCTTAAGTCTGACACTTACATCTTACATGTTTAACGAACAAGAAATAGGTACATTGCCAATGGTGGGGGCCGAACCCATACCCTCCTTATTTAGATGCCAGGTTGCAATAGACTTGGTAACGCACGAGGTGGCATTAGATTGCTGCAGGTGTTCACATCCTTACTCACGCTCGTCAAATGGATCAGGCACTGCACTCACAGTAAGAATTATTTTGCCTCGTGGTTTCTAATCCTGTTCTGTTTATTAACAGACTATGGCTGGCTTTGTGTCCAATGGTGAGGTAAACGATTTTCTTTCAACTCGTATTTATTGACATTCCATTGATTTTTTATTGATTATTTATCAATTATTGATGGGTAAATCGTGGTTTAAAGAAAATAGGTTATGTATATGACACCACTCAGTAGCCAGTGTGTGAAGCAGATAATTGCACACCTTCTATTTACATCATACATATGTGATATCATGGGCATTTAAAAAATAGGAATGAGTCCTGGCCGACGTGATTTATCATATAATTTATCAAAGAAGGTTTATTCAAAAATGCCAGAAATGTTTATTTTGTTATGCCTCCATTGCCCGTATTGCCTGCAGGTTGCTGATAATATTTCTGGGCCAGCAGAGGTTATTTTAGGATTCTTAGACTCAGACCCAGGTGGGGAATTTGTGTGTTTGGCTCTTCTCACTCTTGTCACCCAGCTCACAATTTATCCAAATGTTTATCTTTTTTAAATGAGACAGATACCAGGTGACAGAAATATAATAATGTAAAGTCAGTTTGCAGTTTGAGCACATAAAACCATGAGTGGATTTGTCCCTTTTTGCACTGTAGAAGACAAAGGTCGGAGATTCCTCTATATTCATGTCTTGCACTTTTGATATTTTGACATGAAAAAAGGCTAAATAGGAGGCTTTGATTACTTTGGCATAATTTGACTGACTTCTACATTCTAGAGTTCAGGCTAAAGGTAGCAGGTGCAGCTTATTGGAAATTATACCAACCTGATGACCTCTCACTATCATTATCTAGGCCCTGGTACTCAACAGCTTCTTTACTCTCTAGCCCTGAGGGAAATTGGAGTTCATAGGATTTGAGAATAGATCTATATTCGTGGCTACACCAGCATGAGGAACGTATATCTCCTGATTGAATCAACCTGTCTGGAAGCCTTGGACGCCTACTGAAAGGAAACCTCAGACATTGAGTGGTTAGCATTAGATTGCAATTGCAGCTATTCCATCACGGTTGCTTTCATGCTCACAACTTTGCCATGCATTCCAACTACATGATTTTTTTCTATATATGCTTCCACATAATTACATCAATCTAATTCATGACGATTTGAGCAGTGTAACGTTGATTAAAGTTAATAAAAGGTGAAGAACTATGGCCATTATGCAACTTTAAGTTCAGACTTAAGCAACTTTACACTGCTTAAATCTAAAGGTTCACGCAGTGTAAATGATGACATGAACCATTTCCATATCTTGTCAGGAGCACACCCTAATTTGTGGAATTTTAACAATCTACGTCCGTTGACGGCTTGGTATGTACCACCATACGTATTCATACAATGCTGATAATGACGGTGCTAGTTATTCAAGAAGTCATAGGGTCAAGTCAATATTTGGTTTATTGTAGTGGATTATACAAGTGGTAGCATACTTGTATCGAACAAGGTCTTGCTTAAATTCACTCAAGCCTATGGCACCTTAGCATAATATACTAGGCCTATATCATTATGTGCAAGGGTCTGTGATTCACCTGCTGACAGCACAGTGATTTAAATGTGCGGCATGAACAATAGTCAGTAGCCAGTGTGTAAAGCAGATAGTTGCACACTTCATATTGTGCATTAACCTTTATAAAGCTGTGGGTATACCCAATGTTATACCTGACGTTAAATCAGTGTTGATTCAACATTGATGAAGTCAGGCTGTTAACGTTTGGCCATAAGTTTATATTCGGTTGAACCAAAATAATTTTGCTTACCTAATAGAATCAAATCATGTGATTCGTCATCTACACATCAGTATGTATGCAACATATGTGTTGCATCATTGTTGAAATCGCATCATTGAAATGATGTTGAAGACAGGGCATCATAATTTAACACTTATCAAACAGAGCTTTTCAACATTGATTCAATGTTCTGTGCGTACTGGGTAATATCGCTAGAGCCCACCTGTGGCAGATTGTTGGTCTGCTGTCAGTATAACACCTTCCCTAACACCCTGCATATAAGCCGTGCCTTTTATACCATTCAATTTCAGGAAGGAAGGGGTTTGACCAGGTTGGGGTAGTAACACCACTTCATCAGGGCATCCCACAGATTCATATGGTGACAATCGTTTACAGGGGATAGGGGGATGCGATTGCCCCAACATGAAACCTATTGCTTCTTGAATTTTGATGACTTTTGAAAAAGTAGAAGAGAAGATATTTCTAAACATGTGGAGGTCACTTTACCTTTGGAACTAGCATGTGGATATCATACATGATATGCTTATGTGAGGCCAGTTGGAATACATGCAAGGTGTTTATATCTGATGGCCGCCCCTACCGTATGGTTAGGTATTGGCTGGCGACCTGCCTCTACAGTGAAGACCTAAGCCAGTGAAAAGGTAATAATTGCAGATGAGTTTAGGTAATCTTTCCCTAATGATGAACAAAGGTCATCATTATGATTACTCTATTTCTGCCAACAGGGGGACCCATTATACAATCATGTGATGTCATATGTACTCCAGGATATGTATTGGTTTATAGCTGCACTGATAATAATTCTGAACACATTATCATACACATATATAACTAAGAATATAACATAAGATTTAAATTCGATTAGAAGGTATGTTGTGAAATCAGATTAGAAGTTGATTAGATACATCAGAGCATGGACACCTTTTTGGTATCATAAATAATATCAACATGTGTGACGATTGACATCTACACAGCCTACCTATTCCTGAATAGAAGTATTTTCAAGGAGTAGATCAGCTCTAATTAATGCCCAAGTGATGGAACGGGGGGGGGGGGGCGCAATATCATTCCCAAATCATATTGTCATAAAAATCAAAATATGAAAAGTCATCAAAATGATTACACATTCTCTTCATATATATGACCCCATTTTTTATCTAAATATGTGACCAAAAAACTAATCAATATGATTAAATTTAGTAATCACTTATGATTACCCAAATGATGAAAGGGTACTCTCCCCAGTCTGCGTCATATTGAGCACCCTAAAGTGATCAGTACTGATTAGCTTTTGCATTTATAGATTTTCTGTGTATGTTGGGGACATCATACAGGCAGGCCATGCCTAAGAAGTTACCAGTTAATCATCCCCAGTTTTAACCCTTACTCACAAGAGGTCACCCTAGCACCTCAATAGTTAAACTGTCTCTCCTATGCAGATGTTTGGATATAGGCTATGATTGGAGAATAGAAATACTCTCATCTAGTGGAGTTTAAGAGTCCTTCTTCCCAGGATATGGGGAAAATATAATCAGACATGCCCTGCGGGTGCCATGCCCTCACATACCTTCAGGCAACCAGCGTAGGTTATTTATGACTGGGGAGTTCGCAGACATACGGTTCCAGAAAATATCTAGTCACATGGCAAGGGCATCCCACGGGATGTCAGGATGCATCGCTGTAGAGATACCTCGGTCATGTATTGAAGATCGGATGGTCTAGGTCAGTCCAATCTCCTGTTATACAGTCCCGGCCCTTGACTCTGCCCAGCAAATTGTCGTTATCTGTCGCCATGATTGGTCATCAATGGTGACTCCTTTCTGAGTGATAACTCACTGTGTCATCTTTCGCCACTGTGTGTCAGTCTCACATGGCATGGCGATTTATCACAACAGTCGCCAACATGATCTCACTCACTGCGTGAGTATGTGCCACCCCTTGTCATCCCTCACAAAGCATGGTGACTTATCACCACCATCGCCAACATGGATTTAACTCACTGCGTGAGTATGTGCCACTGCCTGTCAACTCTCAGTCAGAATGGCAACTTTTCACCTGCATTGCCACATGGCTCTCACTCACTGCGTGAGTGTGTATCACTCCTAGTTAATCTTCTCTCAAAATGGCGACTTATCACCACCATTGCCAACATTGGTCTCACTCAATACGTGAATTTGTGTCACTCCAAGTCAATGCTCTCTGAGGATTGCATCATCTGTCACTCACTCTCACTCACAGTGGCAACTTATCACCACCATTGCCAAAGTTGTTGAGACAGCACCACTGTTCAACATGTAGCCTATCTAGGAAGTGTGGGCATGAAGTATAAGTCCCATACGTATCTAATGTGCTTTGTTTCACACTGATTTTCATGTAATACTTCAGAGTTGAATCAAACAAGATTATATACAGAGAATATCAATTGAATTTAGATAGAGGTATCTCTAAAATGAAAGCAACTATCCATAAACACCTTTTCTCTGGTTACAGGAAAAATACATAGGGAAATATCAACATGAACACCTTGTCTGTGGTTACAGGGAAGATACATATGGCAATACCTTCTCTGGCAAAACATACTTTGATCTGGCAGATGTGAGGCTGCATGATTACCAATGTCGATGATCATGAGCTTTTCATCTAACAAGGTGAGTGATCACCAGCGTCGCCATCACTGGTGAGTCTGAGTGATCACCACTCTCGCCATCTATGGTGAACCTGCGCTATGACATGGTGCGCGTTTCATCTAGCGTGGTGAGTGATCACTCATGTCGCCATTCCTGGTGAGTGTGGGTGATCAAGATCCTCACCCTCTGTGGTGAACCTGTGCTATCACGAGCTATCACGAGGTACGCGTTTTATCTAGCGAAGTGACTGATCACAATCCTTGCCATCCGTGGTGAATGTGTATTATGACGTGTTGTGCGTCTCATCTAACGAAGTGAGTGATCACTCATGTCGCCATTCCTGGTGAGGATGAGTGATCACTCATGTCGCCATCCCTGGTGAGGATGAGTGATCACGATCCTCGCCATCCCTGGTGAACATGTGCTATGACGAGGTGCGTGTTTCATCTAGCGAGGTGAGTGATCACCCGCGTCGCCATCCCTGGTGAGTCTGAGTGATCACCATTCTCGCCATCTGAGGTGAGGCCATGTGATCACCACCATTGCTATTCCTGGTGATCTTGTGCTATAGCGACGTCGTGTTCCATCTAGCGACATGTGTGAGCCACTTCACACAGGTTGACGAGGAGTCACGACAATTTCCTGGGTGGGATGTCCTTGTCCTTCGGCCTCATATTTCAAAATTTGATCAGCACCTTTGAGAAAAGGAAACTGGGTCGTCAGCCTCAGTGTGTAGCTGATGGGATTGCCATTCTGAGGAGAATTTATCAGACGCTCCCCAGGTTTTAGACCATACTGAACTCTAGAAATGAGGGCATGGTTTTGTCAGACGCCCATTAATAAGCATAAACTCTACAGTTAGTGAATAGTTTAGTGAGTGTGTGACAGGTGTGGCATAAGTGAGACAGCCTGTTGTCTATATGTGGATCGACACAGTAAATGGTACGCCCCCGCACCCCCTACCGGGCGTACCTTTTACCGTGTTGATCCACATATAGTGAATACAGTGACCAACATCGGTGTTTATCTACCACATATAATGTGTAATTCAGCGCGTTTTGTGTCGTGAATACAGAGTGGAGATATCGAATTTCTGTTTCCCACCTTTGTGCTCATAAAGCAGTCCTGCAATGTCTCAAACATGAATTCCCATTACTGCAAGAAACTAATAATGAAAGCTGAAATATAACTCGATTAATTGATTAACCACAATAATTCTCTGTCTGTCTTGCTCAATTCCTAATTCAAAGCGCATGCAGACTCTGTGTTTTAATGATGTGGGTGTGACTGGCACTAATCGTAATCATCATTGATCACACCTTCCCAGGTACAAATTTCATATACACAATGTATAAGATTTATAATTCAATTTCATATGAAAATGGAATTCTACTGTGATAGCAGTCACGAAATGCTACTTGGTGAATTGTCACAAAATAAACATCTCAGAATAGACAAAGTCTACTTGGTCTATTTTCCATAAGAAGGCAATGTTTCAAAGAGTCTTTTACCAAAGGGGATCATCCAAGTTCACTAAGGTACTCGCACTGATTGGGGTACAATTCATGTAGATGGTGTATATCAGGAAGGCATTTCTCAACAATGGTGAGACTGGACACAGGCACTACGACTTGAAACCTTCGACATTGGGTGATCGTAGGTAATACACTATGACTGTTCTATATGACAGCACTAAATGTAGGAAGTACATACTGCTTGGTAGGACAGTCGAACCAGTGTAATCATTAGTGACCACTAATAATGACATCTAATACTATATTGCAATTGTTTTCCTTCTTGATTAGCTATTTCAATGTCTAGATAATGCATAAGCTGACTAGCAGTCTCTTTCAATATTTCTGATCTTATATTAAAGATAATTTAGTGCGTCATTTCTTAACTAAAGTGGAGGCTCCACTACACGATTTCCTGGATCGTGTTTCAATAGTTTCCACGACTGGACACCCTCAAATCATAGTGGGAGGTGTAAGAAATGACTCCATACCAGTGACTACATAGTGAGCTCCAGTAGAGGCCTCAAAATAGCAGCTGCTATTTATTCAACTAGTGGCTCAATACACAACACTATGAAGTCATAGCACCCAGTCGTAGGGGCCACTATTGGCAACATAGTGACCAGTCATACCTCCTTCATGGTCTAGTATACACTCCTGTGTTCAAATGAGCATAGGGCTGCAGTAACTACCGTAATGTCTCATATAGGAGCCGGGCCTTGAATAGCAGCCTCCCTTGAATAGGGGCCGGGGTAGGAGGGCTGTGAAATCAATAGGGGCCGGGCCTTGAATAGGGGCCTTGTGGGGCCAGTTTTAGGTGGTTTTAGGAAGACAACCGAGACCCCCAAGCCCAAATGATGTATAATTGTTCTAGATAATTCCCTTTCAAATCACATATGATAGATCTATATCTAGTGACCTAATTGTATCGAAAATGGTGTTATTCTTTCTTAATAGTAGGGCTGAGGTGTCAGCTAGGTGTGATATCCTTTGTAATTTTATTAGAAAGTCATGGTGGGTGAGGGTTGGGTATTACAGGCATGACAGCTTTGTAAGGCCTAGTGATCTATCTACACCACACCATACTAGTAACTACATAGTTGGCCCATGTGTGGACGTAATGCTCAATTCTTAGGTGAAACGCCACACTTTTCCAAATGATATTTTATTCTATAGGGAAAAAAACTTCCATCCCTGAGCCAAAGGCGCTGGCCACAGGGTTATAGGTAGTAGTAAAGAGCTCAGATTGGGTACATTTGAGCAAAGGAGTGCAGAGGGCAGCAGCTAAGGCTACCTACTAATTATTCACATGCAGGGTTGTCATACCAGGATCCCTTATTGAGTCACTACTGTGGTGGCTATTTAGCCAGCAGGCAGTACGATCAGCCAGTAATGTAGCCAGCTATTTAGTCACCAAGGCCAAATTCCTAAGATCACCTGCTAAGATTTGACCCATCTCTAGTCGTAGCTGGCTGAACCTGTCATGGAAACTATTGAAACACGATCCTGAGATGTCACTCAGGTAATGTCTAAGGTATAGGCTGGTGGCAGTCCTAAATGGTAAACATGAGATTTAAATTATAAGCATAAGATTTGAGGGGTACAACAGGGAGTGTGTTTACCTATAGTTTACATTTATTCCAAACCTGAGACTGAGACATATCACATTGATCATGTAGGGACTGGTGGTCAGCCCTCTTCTGCTGTATAAACAACAACACAACAGTCTAACAACGACCTTTAATTGCAGGTCTTGTCCTGTCAAAATCACCCTGTCTGGAGGCTATTTCTTAGGGTACTACAACTAAACACAGTCATTACGACTTGAGATTCCCATGAATATGGCAGGTGATTGTAGATACTGCACTACAAGTGCTCTGTACGATTAGCACCTATGCACTAAATACATAAGGTTTGATAAAGCAGTCATACTTGGGCAGGCAATTGTAAGCTCTAGTGTAGGTTACTCTAATAGCAATACTGTAAGGCCTCTTACTACGACTTCGAGGGCAGCAGTCATAGTGTGTTAAGAAATGGCCTCCTGATATTGAATTGAAGAGACTCCCCAGTGTGAAAGTCTGCAATATTTACATAACAATAGCTTGATTTAGTAATCAAAAACATTTTTTTGACAACACAAACATGCCTGAGATCACACACAATGACATCCCAACATAAACAAATGGCTCCCTTAAAATACATTTTCTAGCCTGCAATGATGACAAACATTACTCTTTAGTCTGTGTTTGTGTCCCACTATTTTGTGAGAATAGCTCCGATTCTCTACAAAAATTGCGTAATGGAGCCTCACCTATACTGCGGCTGCTCCTTTCAAGTGGTACCAGAATTGGCATCGGAATAGCACTGGGAATCTGCAGTCATAGTGATTTTGTGTGCGATTGTGGCAGCTTAGAAAATAATGATTCCCAGAAGATTCTTCCTTCTCCTTTTCTTGGATCTTTATCATAGTATAATTATCTTCTTGCCATTATGTAACACGAACGTTCTATATACGGGAACATGTTGGCTGCTATCATTGATAGATTTAGACATACTGATGTCACGAAGATGAGACGGTACTATGGCAATTAGCTCTCTGCAGTATACAGAATCCGCTCCTCCATAAAAATGAACTACTGTTGACCTCGAAAACGTGCATTGCCTGAAAAACTTGAAAGCTCCTGAGCTATGTACGTACAACTGTAGGAGCTAAGCCAAATGAGGCCTACTCAGATTTCCTGATGGGAATTACATCCTTGGGCTATGATGATATAAAACATATGAAGACAAAAACATCACACTTTCGTCTACATTAGCTTTGCTACTTAATCACACTCATCCTGCCTGGAGGCCACTGAATTTATTCTGTGGAGAGGCCATTAATAAAACGTGTGTGTGCTCACACAATATCCTGTGTATCACGTTACATTCAAAGGGGGTCCCCTTAGGGTGATAACACCTTTCTCGGAGTTGCTCTAACTAGTGACAGTAATTTTAACTGTGCACAGTCATATTCTCTGTTATCAAAGTCAAAGGGCCACACTTGGGAACGACTAGTAACACCGATTCCAAATGCATTCTTTTCACGTGTTTTTACTTATATTCTTAATTTTATATGTGTGGTCCCATATGTGTGTTATTTGCCTATGATATGAACATTAGCACTGCTCTCATTTCAGGATATCCTGGCAAATGATGATATGAAGCTTGACAACATATTCATTGCATCGCTCGTTTTTGACATGATCAAGGTATGTTAAACATAAATCGCATTTGATTATCATTTTCATTTTTGAGACAAAGACACCCATAGAGTCCACTGATATCGGGCAGAGACTAACCCGAACGTTTCCTATGATTAAATACCATGAGGTCATTTTCGATCCTCTTGTATTATTTCCATCCCAAGTTTCAGCCCTGTCTACTACATGGACAGAATACCCATCGAGCTAAAGCTGAATGCCCCACTACATTATGAAGAGGGTGCGACCTTATAATCCACGAGCAAAATATGCTGTCCAGACACGTGAACTTTACAGTATCTTTTATACTCTCCTATCATGGTATGCCTGACACCTCGAATCCATCTTCCCAATACCAGAGTGAACGGGACTTCATGCCCTCATCAATTATAAGAATTCGCTCTCCACCAGATATATAGTTTTATCTTTCAGGGCCTATACTTGTCACCAGTTATGTTGTTGTCCCTGATGTCCTCATTCATTCTGCTGACCAGAATAAAAATGTATAAAGTGCTAATGTTGGATCATCAAATGTCCTTTTATAAACTATTAGGCACAAGACACTATATCAGGGGTGTGTTTCAAAAGGACTAGCCATTTGGACCTCATTGATCATTTAAACGATCTACAATGCACGTTTTCCTAATTGGCCATCGTTCGTTAGAGATTCACAACACAAAGTCGTAGAGATTCCTTGGCAAGGCCTCAGACTATCTACAACTATAGAACAGGTAGTATTGCTGTACAAAAAGGAGGACTATTTTATATGATCACCTTTTATGGTTTACATTTTACTAGATTGTCTAGAAGTCCATATGAGTATTGGATGCCATAGGGCCATTTGGTGATCGTTAGTCATCTGAAACATACCCCAGAATTTCCACCATTATTATTTACGCACACTCTATTATCCGTATATATGTAACTATAAACTTGTTCAGGTTTCTCCTTTACAACTCAGAAAAGGCCTTCATAGTCCATCTGTCAATAAACTAATTGCAGTAACCCATCTTGGTCTATAGATCTCCACATATCATTTATTTTACCACATATCCGCTTTTACTACAGTACTTAACCTGGTGTGTTCATATATCAACTCATTCCATTGTTCCATTGTTTACACTGTTGTGTATACTAGTCAACCCATTCGATTATCCACGTTTTTGTATACATACTACTCATATAAAACCATTTCTATCATTCACATTTTTATGTACTACATGTACACATCAACTCACAACTCCATATACTACTCACATCAGCCCACAAAACCATATACTACTAACATCAGCCCACAACTCCATATACTACTAACATCAGCCTACAACTCCATATACTACTAACATCAGCCCACAACTCCATATACTACATACACCAACCCACAATTCCATAAAGTACAAACACCAACCCACAACGCCATATATACTACATAAACCAACCCACAACTCCATAAGCCCATAACTGCATATACTACTTACATCAATCCACAACTCCATATACTACTACCTCAGCCCACAACTCCACATATACTACAAACTTCAACCGACAACTCCATATAGTACTTACATCAGCCCACAACTCCATATAGCAATAACACAGGAGGATGTGTGTGCACAGACATGTTGCCATCCATCTAGCCGATCGTTACTGTCCTCACACAACACTTGTGTTGTTCATTTGGGGACACAGCGGCGTCCGTGATCTCAGCGAGACTTTGGCACCATGTTGGCTGATAACTGTGATTGGCATGTACATTTCAACACCAGACGGGCAATGACTTTTGCGCACCACGTAACCAGCATCCTCGCTATACTACTAACATCATTTATTTTACCACATCTCCGCTTTTACTACAGTACTTAACCTGGTGTGTTCATATATCAACTCATTCCGTTGTTCCATTGTTTACACTGTTGTGTATACTAGTCAACCCATTCGATTATCCACGTTTTTGTATACATACTACTCATATAAAACCATTTCTATCATTCACATCTTTATGTACTACATGTACATACATCAGCCCACAACTCCATATACTACTAACATCAGCCCACAACTCCATATACTACTTACATAAGCCCATAACTGCATATACTACTTACATCAATCCACAACTCCATATACTACTTACCTCAGCCCACAACTCAATATGTACTACAAACTTCAACCAACAACTCTATATATACTACTTACATCAGCCCTCAACTCCATATAGCGATAACACAGGAGGATGTGTGTGCACAGACATGTTGCCATCCATCTAGCCGATCGTTACTGTCCTCACACAACACTTCTGTTGTTCATTTGGGGACACAGGGGCATCCGTGATCTCGGCGAGACTTTGGCACCATGTTGGCTGATAACTGTGATTGGCATGTACATTTCAACACCAGATGGGCAATGACTTTTGCGCACCACGTAACCAGCGTCCTCGCTATACTACTAACATCAACCCACAACACCATATACTACGTACACCAACCCACAACACCATATACTACATACACCAACCCACAATTCCATATAGTACAAACACCAACCCACAACGCCATATATACTACATAAACCAACCCACAACTCCATATGCTACATACAACCAGCCACAATGCCATAATATACTACATACACCAACCCACAACTCTATATACTACATACACCAACCCACAACTCTATATACTACGTACACCAACCCACAACGCCATATACTGGATACATCAAGCCACAACTCCATATACTACTTACATCAACCGACAGCTCCATACATAATAACATCAACCCACAACTCCATATACTACTTACGCCAACCCATTCTGTTGTCCACAGCTTCATATACTACTTACTCTGAACCATTTTGATATCCATGTAAATGTGCTACTTGCAACAAACCATCCTGCTGTCCACACAAACTTACATCAAACCGTTCTGCTGTCGGCATCACTCTTCTACTTACACCACCTCTTTATCATTGTTTATGGATTAGAAGAGAAAAAAAATCCCATTGAATTAACCTCATTTAGCTGTAAATATTGAAGGTTCTGTCAAAACACTTGCACTATTTATGAATAAACCTCTTGCTTGACAGGGCCTTACATACCTCCATGACTCTATGGTGCGCTCACATGGCCGCTTCAAGTCGTCCAACTGTGTGGTCGACTCACGCTGGGTGCTCAAAATCACAGATTATGGTCTCAATGCATTTAAAAGTGGGGTTGACCTCGAGGCAGAGCTAGGAGAGCATGGATATTATAAAAGTAAGTAATGTCAGCCAGCAAGCAGAAAGGATGTTCCCATTATGATTTAGTTTCTAATTCAAGTAAAACGTTATAATTCTGAGTGTAAATGTTACAATTTTGAAATATAAGAACACATTCTTGGGCGTTTTGGATTTTCCAAAAAGTGTCAGGTTGACAGAAAAACATACTTTGTGAATTTCTGAAATTTCGAGTTTGAAGTCACAATGTGTTTTTGGGTTAAGTTCATGAGAATGCCACAGACTCTATCCTTGACCATGTTACAAAAGTAGTAGCAAAAGTTCATACACTGACCCTTTTCTGAAATTTTGAGTTTGAAAAGTTACAAAGTGTGCTAACCTGACCATTTTTCAAAATTTTGAGTTTGATACGTTATAAGGTGTGTTTTCCTGCTAACCTGACCCTACTCTGAAATTTTGAGTTTCAAAAGACACAATAATGTGGTTTTTTTTTAACCTGACCCTACTCTGAAATTTTGAGTTTGAAAAGTCAAGATGTGTTTTTCTGCTAACCTGACATTTTTTTTTTTAAATTTGAAGACAAAATGACCCTCTTCTGAAATTTTGAGTTTGAAAAGTCCCATAGGTGTGTTTTTCTGCTCACCTGACCTCTTTTTTGAAATTTCGAGTTTGATACTTCATAAGGTGCGTCTTTCTTTCAATATGACCCCTCCTATCCCCGATCTAAATTTATTTGAGTCCAAGCCAAAATAGGTATTTTCCAACAATGTGGCATTTTTGAGAAACTGACCATTCTTACAAATTATGAAATTGCACACTTTTTGATAACCTGACCCCTAATCCCCTTTCTCACATATATACTCCACCAATGCTACAAAGAATAATTATATCAGTCCCAATGATAAAAGATACCTGTCAAAGGTTTTTTGTATGAATTGACAGATTGACAGTTTGACAGCATCAAGTTGAAATTCACTTTTGACTTAGCTTTTTCTCTTGAAATGTGCAAATTCACAAAGTCTATGTTAAAAGATGTCAGTCACAAGTTGTTCTGCATGAGTTGACAGATTGAGAGCACCTTTTTTTAAATCAAAATCTATATTTGGATTTTTATTTCACATTTCATTTTTGAAAGTTGATTTCATTTTTCAATCCACATTTTGACCCTCCTGTGCCACTGTACTACAGAGATCTTTAGGATCGCACTAGGATTCAATCACCCCTCACACCGGGCTAAGGTATTGACCTCTCCTCAATCCTACTCAAGCCCAATCCACCCTGGCCGAAATACCTCCCCTATCATTGCAAATCGGATTGCCTTATAAGGGGCAGGAGACGCTGGAATGAAAACGGTGTTCTAAATATTTTAAGAGATCTATGGGGCGCACTAGACATTTCCTTTGGCAACGTACCTCCAAAGGAGGAAAGGTTTCATACCGGTAGACATTTCCTTTGGCAACGTACCTCCAAAGGAGGAAAGGTTTCATACCGGTAGTTTGGCTACAGTCTAGGCTCTTTCTTTAAGCCCTAACATACCAAATTGAGATTTAAACACGATTCAACCTTCAAGAATTCTTGCTCAATTCTAAAACTGGCCTCTCTATATATAGTCATGAATTCTATGTGGTTCCGGATATCTAAACTAAAGGACAAAAAGGTACATCCAGAATATTATGATCCTAATAGCTTTTAGGAGGTAATATTGAAATGTAATTGTATACTTAAAGTTTAACATTGCCTTAATGTAAGAGTGTGTATATGACACGGACTCCCTAATAATATTTAGACAAAGGATATAATTGATTGTCATTCTGTATCATGATTCGTGTTGATCGACCCTGCCTATTGTACAGATGAAGGCCATTAATACAGTCGCCATCTTTATAAACAGCCTTTTTATTATTCTGCCAAAATATGAATGGTTTGCAGGTTTAACTCATAGTGCCCTCACAAATTCAGATGAAGTTCATGGATGTTTATTCTGGACAAACACACATTAAATTTGTGAAACTAAAATAGGCTCTATCCATTCTATCTGTATCTAAGCTACACATAATATAACCGATGTAATTCTGAAACACATAGTTTATAATCTAATAGCATCTGCCTCCACCTCCATAACAATGTCTCACTAACTGCCTCTCCTATCTCGTACAGACCTCTTGTGGACAGCGCCAGAACTACTGCGGGACCCCGACCCGCCCCCTGCTGGCACCCAGAAGGGCGATGTCTACTCGTTCGCACTGACCCTATACGAGATATACAGCCGCAGTGGGCCATTTGGTGACATTGACCTCACACCCAGGGGTGAGTCGTTAGTTCTGTTTCACAGCAACTTGCTGATATACTAACTGAGTCTATTAAACCATACCTAGTGCCGTTTGGGAAAACACGATTTATGGGGCAAGGTGGCTGAAACCAGCTAACTGTAGGAAGGCCTGTGGAGATGATCTCTGGAGTGTCCACAACAAAGAAATCCTGACAATGTACCATCATTGCCCAGAGAGTGTGTTACCAAATATCCATGATGCATACTTTGACAACATCAACTATATCAAATTGTCCTTGTGGATACACCTTTCCCTGTGGCTAAAGCAGAGTGTAATGGTGTAACAGGTATACCCTTACAGACAAGCCGCCATCTGGTACCACATGTTAGGAGGGACTAGTGAGCAGTGAGCTGCTCCTGGACTGACCTCGTTAGGACTGCTCTACCTGTGGGGGTAAGGGGTGGCTGGGCAGGGCCCCATTAGTGCTGTGCGGGTTTTGTCTAAAGGGGGCACTAATGGCCACCACTAATGGCCACTTACCGGCAGCAGGAACTGGCTGCTGCTACAGTGCTGAAGTATCTGGCCGATTTGATGCTGCTCAATGCTAATGTAATTTGATTTGCACAAAATTGAGAAGCTATAGTGATGGAATAAAGTCGGTGTATTGTGCATGATAGCAAGAACCCACATGACTGGCATGGGGGAAATATCCTTGTTAGAGGCGAGCTACTGGAGGGCCCCTCTAGAACCTCACTAAATCAATTAAATTCAAAGTCAATGTTAGTACATGTACTGAAACGGTCTGAAAGTCCTATCTAATATCATTTTCTTCTCCACCTACAGACATAGTTCAGAGGGTGATGCGGAATAATGGCGATGTGCCCTTCCGTCCTAAGTTGGCTGTGTTAGGGGCTGAGCCCAAGTTTGCCACTGACTGTATTAAGGACTGTTGGGCCGAGGACCCCCTACTGCGGCCTGACTTTAAAACAATACGCAGCAAGCTGAAGCCACTGCAGAAGGGAATGTGCGTATGCCCATGTTTAATTTGAATCTTTTTAGATATGTTTAAGCACATTTAAGATATAGAGTCAATGTGGCATATTCGTTTCATATTGTGCAAATATGTCAATGCAACTCGAATTGGTCAATGCAAAATCATTATAATTGCCGTTGCCTAATGCCATTATACCTACAGGAAGTCAAATATCATGGATAATATGATGGCCATTATGGAGAGATATGCCACAAAATTAGAGGAGATTGTAGAGGAAAGAACAGACCAACTCAGAGAAGAGAAGAAGAGAACAGAGGAGCTGCTTATTCAAATGTTACCCAAGTAAGGATAGCTTTCCATTGGTGTGTCCATAATTAGCATGAATGATGTACCCTTATTACCTTCCCTTTGGGGTCAGTAAGCTCTGATACATTAGTCTTTCTGGATAGCACCATAGGGTGGTACCTTGATGACCATACACCTTTTTAAACGCAAATTAGACAGAGTACTCCAATGTTGTTTGCCTAAAATAAACCCCTAATCCTCTACTACTTACACCCCTCTATCCCATTATTGTCTATAACCCACAGATATAATCTGTAATGTTAAGATGGAGATTTACAAATTAGCTGTACAAATCAGAGGTTATTCTGTTAACATTGACTTAAATTATCGATGATTACACAGGTCAGTGGCAGATCAACTGAAGTTAGGAAAAGCAGTGGAAGCTGAGACATTTGACAGTATAACTATATATTTCTCTGATATATGCGGATTTACAGCCTTGTCCTCTGAGTCAACCCCAATGCAGGTAGGGCAATTTCTACCTAGCTCTGTTTTGTAGCTTAGATAGTAATCAATTAAGGATGACAATTCAACTACAGGTCACAAATTTACGCTAAATATAGAACATGATTTTATTATGAGTCACCTCACTAAGATGTTATAACTGGAAGAACGCATGCTATGTCCATTACATGGTAAGTCCATGATATTCGTGTATGCCAAGTGTTATTCATAACTATGATTAAGGACCCATATTGTATGTCTTATATGTACCTTAACTTTGTAGGTGATTGATCTTCTAAATGATTTATACACAATATTTGATGCAATCTTGGAGAATTATGATGTTTACAAAGTGGAGACTATCGGGGATGCTTACATGGTCGTATCTGGATTACCCTCTCGTAATGGAATCCAACATGCAGCACAGATTGCCTCCATGTCTTTACACCTTCTGTCTACATTAAAGAAATTTAAAATACGACACCGTCCTAATGATACTCTTAAACTTAGGATCGGTATACACTCAGGTAAGTGTTTGGGACTGTCCAAAAGAAAAGATAATATCAGAACTAGTCAATCCATTTTGCACTTTTGTAGTCAAATAACCATGACGACTAAAGTCAGGAGAGCAGCGGTTAAGAGAGAAGCCACCAGGTGCCCTCACTGCATGCCTTTGCACACAGCAAGTTAACTGATTCTCTATCCAGAGGGCACCACTTGAATAGGGGTTCGGGGTAGATGCCATTGTAAGATGGTTATGGCAATGTAAGATTTACCCTCTTTGAGATAGGTATTTAATCTGTAAACGAGTTTTAGTAACCGTTTTTATTTTTCACATTGTATCTACGTCCTCATTGATTTTCAGTCCTATTCTACCAGAACTGTGGTAGTTTGAGATGATATTTTACCTATATACTTTATAATATGCATCAGCTTTACTTTTAAGTCCAAAACGAGGACAGAATTGCATTATCAAAGTGACAGTTGCCGATTTATAGCAAGAAAACATCACTGTGTATCTCTAATATTCTCATTCAATCCTCCAAGATAGATATCAATCACAACTGAGTTATTATTTACAGGGCATTGTGTGGCTGGTGTAGTTGGACTAAAGATGCCCCGGTACTGTCTGTTTGGTGATACCGTCAACACTGCGTCAAGGATGGAGTCTAATGGCCTACGTAAGAATTCTACATATGATTGTCATAATGTTTGATGTATCCAGGAGCATGTTGCTCCTATGGTAAAAAGAGCTGTCAGTAGGTACCCTCTTTTTAAAAGAAGTCATGCTCTGCTTCACCATTCAACTTGTACTCACCACATTAGTCTAAAAAAAAGTCACCTGCCTTGTTTAAAACAGAGAGAGCTGCACTATCAGCTACCTACTCATGTCACACACTCTATAGTATATTATACTGACTGACTTCTCCCAACTAGGTACCTACTCGAATCCCCCATTTTTAGCACCATACTTGAATGGCCACTTGTGAGCAACAAAAGGGACAAGTTATAGCTACATGAAAAGAAAGGACTGGAAATGAGGGCATTTTAGCCAGCTCTTCCTTTTACTATAGGAGCATCACCCTCCAGGAGTAGCTGAGACATCATTTTAATAGCATTTTCATAATTCGTTGCTTTTAATGAGCGGGTTCATAAACTCCTCTCCATTCTTATGATATATATTTAGATTACGACTGAAATCATTATCAAAAAGGATCTTCGTTTATAGAGATTAAGCGGTTGAGGGTATAGCAAACTTGCCATTTGTGTGCCTCACATAATCCTCCCTTTTGCCTTTCCTCAGCACTTATGATCCATTGTTCAGAACAAACTAAACTATTACTCGATGAGATTGGAGGCTTCATTGTCGAGGACCGAGGGCTAGTATTGATGAAGGTTAGTAACTACTGTTGTTGTCTTATTCGCTTTGGCATATACTGGGCCAACCAGTGACTGTTTAAAAATATCTGAATCACCAAAACCAGGTTTTTAGCTTTAGAAAAAGCAACAAAAAAATCTTAACTCTGGAAAACAAAAGATGAAGACTCAAAATCAGATTCTACAAACTGTGCAATGTATATGACCCATCCCTTACCATAATTATAGTTTCTGGCAAGATACGAAGGGGCCATTTAGAGGGTCATGCAAAAGTCAGCAGAATGAGGACCCTTCAACCATTATTCTGTGCCTCACAGTCACCTCCTGGTGGCGTAGGTTTGAACTATTTCTATAGATTAGAGTTTGGCCACATCGGGCCATCAAAATGACGATATAACTTTCCAATGGCTGCAGTGGTCAGGCCTGAGTAGTTAGGGGTTTCATAAGTTTTCAGTGTACCACTCGGTGATTGGTTTCATCCTTCATTCCCAAACATGATATGCGCTTATTCACATTAAAGCTGCAACAAGATCTCAAATATATGGATCTTCCACTTTCTACATGTCTATCATCACAACATTTGTCACAGTGTTTTCATGAAATTTCAATCTATTTCACAAGTTCTAACCATGCTAAATTAGAGCATATATCTGTGTGAAAATAAAATGCCTCCAGCATTTTATCCAGTCTTGATTGAACCAGCATGGTGGTGCCATCTGAAGCCATACAGCATGCAAGGTTGTATTACCTGTTGGTGGTTACTTTGATTTGGATGTGTGGCAGGGAAGCAGGCCAGTCAGTGCTGGGACCTGGAGGCTTAGACCATTACCAATTAACCAAGTGGTTTCCCTCCCCACCAAAGGGCCGAACTGATATCCTGTATTGTGCATATAATAGGTCAGCTATTACCAGAATAAATTGCACCCTATTACATAGGGAGGGGTATCCAAATCTGTGGAACAACTATAAGGCTATAACAGATTTTATACCAGCTTTAACCAAAGATTAATTGACCAGTACTTGTGAGTCTATGAGTCTATAAGATAGGCACTTGGAAATATTTTCCAAATAACAAATGTTCACAATTTTACCCTTCCATATGAAAATATTTGATCATGTTTTTATCATGAGTAGAAGCAGAGAAAATCAATGTCAATGTGGAGGGGTTTGGTAAGCAAGCACCTACTATAGATTTGTACTAGCCTGGTAGTGGCAGACTGGCACCAGTCACACTAGGCTGCCTTCCCTGTTGAATTACCTCATTTACAGCAATCACATTGACCTCAAACTTTTTAGGGAACCTGTTGTATGGTCTCATGTATACTGTGGAATAAAGGTGGTAGCTCATGAACTATATTACATCTTCCAATGAACAACTTATTACAAACAAGTATATTGGCAGGTAGAAGATCAACTTTGAAGAAGGTAACAAATGGGCATTCATCAATACTTTGGTGACTTCTGACGAAAGATGGGGGATTGTTAATTTTATTTGCTATAAAACAATCAGAGGATTTCCATGCATAACAATTTTGCGTACATTTGTTATGCAACCTAATACCAAAACAGGCTTTGTAAAACCCCAAAAATGACCCCGGGTGAAAAATGACCCTGCTCTGTCTGCTATGGGAAAGGCAATTTTAATTTGCTTTTTGGGGTCATTTTTCTTTATCTATCCATCATAAAAACAGTTTGTATCACATTTGAGATTGATCAATCATACATCACTGGAAAGATTAATATTTATCCTAGTTAAATCTAAAATAACTTTTTGATATGAACTATAGCAATTGAGAAAACACAATTTGAAACTTAATCTGCTGCCCCTTCATAACTGAAAGCCAGCATAGGGGAGAGGCCACTTTTCTAGGTCAACTGATAAGGCAGAGAGAGGGGGAAGGGGAGGGGTGGGTGGTAGAGTCATAAATGACACTGGGTCAAAAATTACCGAGGGTCAAAAATGACTCTGGGGTGAAAATTCTTCAAGTAGGGTAAGTGGGGGGACGTTTGGGGGCAGGGGCAAAAATGACTCAGGGTCAAAAATCACCCAGGGTCATTTCTATACTTTAGCTCAGACCTGCAAAATATTGCTTTGCCGAATATCCATTAAAGGAAGGGGAAAGGTTCAACTAACACACAATGTCATAGTGAACTTTTGTATGTAAAGCACATAAGAAAATATGTGGTGGATATAGAGAACAGTTTGTGACACTTATTGCTGGCCTCTGTTGGTTATTCAGTGAACCATTTGAATACTGAGTCCAAATGAATACTGTATGGCTGGGTGGTGTTGAGGTGGCAGGTTAGGTCATTGAGTGCTTGATAGACAGGTCATTTTCTATATGTGACATTTACTGGGAAAAGGGGTCTTAGGACCCCCTGCACTAAGCCCCATTTTGGGCAGATTGTGTCACATATGTTATTCACCCAAATGGATACTTATTGTATTTGCATGGGGGAGGGGGTTGAAGCAATAATGACTTTGATCTATTTGCCAAACTAAAATCTCGCATCCTTCAAAGATCACCTCAATGAGATATTTTGACATTCCCCAGGATTTGACTGTCCGAATTACTTGGCACATTTATTCCATAGTTAGGCCTATCTTGTTGAATTACATGGCCAGGTCATGATAAGATCATAGTCGAAAGTTCCATTTCACATGTTGATTTTAAGGAAGGTCATGTCACATCCCAGGTAGCAAAAATGGTTTGGCCCGAGTCTGGGCCAGAGCGGGCTCCTGATGTGGGCCACACTGGGTTAACACAGTGGGCGCCCGATGGGTTTTGTCCTCAGCAAAGGGTCTGGGCCACACTGGGCTAACCGATTCGGGCACAGATCTGTTTGAAATTGGGCTCACCGATTTGGGCTCAAAGTGAGTTTAACATGGGTTTTTGGTGTGGCCTAAAGTGGGCTGCCCGATTTGATGAAAAATTAGTGGTGACATGTTAAAAATTCTTTTTGAGAAATTTATCCAAAATCTTTTCTTTTTTTTTAAAAGTCAATAAGCAACAAATCCTTGAGCTAATCTACCCCTCCCCCATCACCAAAGCAGTAAATGCAATATCTACCCAAGTGGAAAGGCAGAGCAGTACCATTCATTTGAATCAAACTCATTCAGCCAACACAAGGCACTTTGATTCATTAAAGTGACATTCTGGCCTCAATCTTCCCCCACTAATTCCCATGTAGGAGTAGAGAAGAGAGCCTTCAAGTTCATAATGACTGTACCTCTGCATATCTGCTCTTGTTCCAAGTTCAGTGCAATAGAAATGGTGTTGCTATTCCACTACTACTCAGATGACCTTGATATGCACTTTTGACTAGAAACATCTAAGTATTTCCAGACTATGAGAAAGTCTGCACATTATTACTTCATATCTGATTTAGTAGTCTATTCCAGTTGTCCTATATCTAAAAGAAATAAGTTTGGTATGGGTAGTAGAATTCTGCCTGGAGTGCTATGAAACCACTTTGTAGTGAGTCTGCCATGGACTGGCCTACAGGGGCAGGGGATATTTTTGGTTTCTCAATTGCCTCTATATTTAGTCCTCTTATACCTGGCCAAGTGTGGGACCTGTTTGCCCCCACACCACAAATACACCTTGCAAGCCTACTAGTACAAAGAAAGACATGAACCTGTTCTTTCCAGGACTAGTCAGTGTTACCTTTTACATTAAATATCTGGATCCCTACTATGAACCTACCTGTGTATTAATGGTATAGGGAAAGTGTCCTACAGCAGTGGTGGAGGGAAGGAAGGGGGGAGGGCAGGGCAGGGTGAGAGGAGGGCAGGGCAGGGTGAGAAGAGGGCAAGGCAGGGTGAGATGAGGGCAGGGCAGGGCAGGCTGAGAGCAGGGCAGGGCATGTGAGCAAAGGAGATGCCAGGGCAGTGCAGGGTGAGAGTAAGACAGGGCAGGGTGAGAGCAGGGCAGGGCAGGGTGAGAGCAGGGCAGGGCAGGGCATGTGAGCGAAGGAGATGCCAGGGCAGTGCAGGGTGAGAGTAGGGCATGGCAAGGTGAGAGCTGGGCATGGCAGGGCGAGAGCAGGTCAGGGCAGGGTGAGAGCAGGGCAGGGCAAGGATGAGAGCAGGGCAGGGCAGGGTGAGAGGAGGGCAGGGCAGGATGAGAGTAGGGCAGGGCAGGGCGAGAGCAGGGCAGGGTGAGAGCAGGGCAGGGCAGGGTGAGAGCAGGGCAGGGCAAGGCAGGGTGAGGGCTGGGAGTGAGAGTGAGTGAGTAATAGATGTTTAACGCCATTTCAACAGCTAAGGTCATATTCATGGCGAGATCCTCATTACACAATTCACAGAGGAATGTGTCAGTGCCTGCGCATATGTGCACCACACACATCCTGAGGGGAAGATAGGAAAGAGGAGAAATAGACCCTTTTAAGTGGGCTAGGGAGGCCCAGGGAGGGCAGGGTGACAGAAGGGCAGGGCAGAGCGGGGTAAGAGGGGGAAAGGGCAGGGCAGGTTGAGTGGAATGAGGAGGAGATGGAAGGGGTAGGGAATGGATAGGGGAGGGACGAACAAAAAAGAGAGATGGAGGGGGAACACTCATCACAGAGTTTAGAACAGTTCAGAAGATGAGGCTGCCCTGTCCAAACCCACTCTCACCCCAGACTGGGAAGACTTTATGCAGCTAAGTACCCATCTTGGGATGCCCATTTTGAAACCATCCTGGGCCCAATGTGGTTGCCCATTTTAAAGCTGACCAGTGCCCAAATCGGGCGGCCCAATGTGGCCCAGACCGTATGCTGAGGACAAAGCCCGTTGGGAGCCCAACAGGCTCAAGTGGGTTTGCCCGATTTGGGCTGCCCTGTGTGGCCCTGACTGGAAACCCAGCATCTGCCGAACCTAAAACCCATGTACTGAATACTGCCCGCTTTGAACCACCTTATCCCGGGTAAAACCAATTTGGCCCCGAGTGGGCTTGCTACATGGGATGTCACTAACTTTTTTACTTTCCCATGTACCTATCAATAAGTGCCATGTCACATGTTGCCTTTAAGGAAAGGCCATGTCACCATGTCGATTCTAAATGCCTAGACACATACCAATCGAATCTCAAAAACTTGTCCACCATTCTGGTAAGTAACTTACAGAAAATGACCCCTGAGTGACCTGCAGCTAGCCATGTGCTTTGAGGACCGCAGTGGGGAAAACACAGAGGTGAGTGGGGACTTTTACTGACAGGGGAGACTGGGGACTTGGGACTGACATACCCTGTACTACTATTATAAGGTACACCACAGACTCTGCATAACTTCACCGATTTTGTAGAAGGCTGGGGCGTAGGAAAAGGGGGGTGGCAGGGGGGCCCGGCCCCCCCCCCATATCCCAGAGGAGGTGGGGCCTGAATATGTCTGGGCCCCCCCAATATTTGTCAAGACCCATTATAAAATGCAAAGATTTCCCCCAAATTTTTCACAAATATGGTAGCACAATGGAAAAAGGGGGAGCCTGGGCTTTAAATCACAGGCAAAAGTCATCAAAGATATTTTAATACATATATCTTATGTACCCATGAATAAGTGTCAGCCCACTCTATCCGATGAATTACGATCGGTGCGACAGGGCCCCCCCCCACTGGGCTTGGCCCTGGGCCCCCCAATCAAGATTTGGTTCCTACGCCTCTGGAAGGTGGCAATAAATGTTTTACAATTGGCATATCTGCTAAAGGCAGATTTGAAAATTTGTGGAAACGTGTCTAAATAGTTGGTAAATGCTCATCTCTTTGGCTATACATATTATTGTTCCAATCACTGCTGGTCTCTAGTGCCTCAAAATGAGGTGTCTAGTGACAACATAATACACTTCACTGGATGGCCCTACACATGTCTCTACACCACAGTGGCCTGACAGGTCTGACAGGCTTTGATTAATGTTTAGCGAACCTTTAGAATTCGGAGTGCCTATTTATCCACAGCACACAGGCTGCCTCTGTAGGAAATCAGACACACCTTATTCATTACTAGGGCAAGAATGAAATACAGAACATTGATTTTCTTTGTTTTGTATCAGAAATATTTCATATAATCATTATATATTTTAACACACAGTTAACAATGTTGTTTATAGCGATGAGAAACCCCGATTTCTTACTGTGATAGCAGATATGCTCTCTACTCGGATGTAAAAGGACCACATAACTAGCTGGGGGGCAGGTGGCTCAAATGTCAATATTTACAAGTCTGCTGGTGTTGAAAGCAGCACAATATATGACAGATGGATCTGGCGATTATGATACTACAGATTTCATATCTGGGGTGCGTTTTCACATACGGCCCTGTGGACAGAAATCACTTGCTTCAAGCTGGCAAGATCAGTGCAAATCACACGGTTGAAGGCACGTGGTCTTGAACTAATCTTCAGCTTAAAGGCCGTGATCTTGAAGAGCCTCGTTCTGGGTGGAAATGGGTCACAAGGCCATGACATCACAGCAGTGACGGTGGCCAACTATTAGGGATTAATAGTGAACCAAAAAATCATTCTCCAAGCTCTAATAGAACTAGAAACAATTAAAGGGCTAATGATACTGTCCCTATGCCGTCCGTCAGTGACTGACGGCCGTCAGTTGGCCATGAATCGGGGGTTTTGTTTGTGTGGCGGGTGACAAACGTGTTCAGAGGGGACTCACATATCTAGGTCGAAACAAGGTCAAATCAAAGGTCCAAGGTCACAATGCAATTGATCCATTGGGTAATCAACTTACAATACATGCCATGGGGAATCCACAGTGCACTTAGGCTCTCTAGTGTTAATCAACTGATACGGATGGGCCAAAATCTCCTCTCTGTTCATAGCAATCACCTGATTGTGACCTTAGACTTTTGATTTAAACTTATTTCGACCTAGGTATGGAGATACATATCCCAGATTCGGAGTTAGCACTATCAAATTACCCTAATTCAAGTATCAGAATTCGTGCTGCTCTCAAAACTAGCACTTTTCCAAATCCAGCTGTTCCCCAACTAGACCAATTCTAAAAAGCAAGCAGCAGCCACCTTGGAAATTGCTACCATAGAGTGTACGTTCTAGATGTGTAGCAAATGCCCTTTCTATAATGGGAATTCATTTCTAGACACGTTTAGCCGCTTGTAGGGTGTCGATTGCAATTGCCATTTGCCAAAGTGCCAATTGCATCATTTCAACCGCGCACTATCTGAAAAAGGACTACTATACAATAATGTAAATTGGTTCTACGTACCATAACTCGTTAATGTCATTAACAGGTGGTTATTTTCCCATGGATCTGATGGGGAAATGCATATTGCAATTAGCAGAGACTTTCATATTAAAGATCTATTCCGGCCTCTGGACATGACATTGGCGATGCCCCAACCTCAAAATGTGCATAGTCCGGTGAAACCAAAAGCTGAAATAAGTTTAAATCCTATAGAAATCATTTGAAAAAAAAATCTCACCTTTTTCCTTCCCTATAGACTTATATGTCCTATGAAATCTTGTCCTTAATATGTATTAGATTAATAGTGAACTTTGTATTTGCAGGGTAAGGGAGAAGTGAGGACATTCTGGGTGGTGGGTGAGGACAGCAGTCGGCGTGTGGCACGACTTACAGTACCCAGTACTTGTGAGACCAATCTCAGTCACTTTAAGGCACCTCCCCCTACAAAGTCACCCACGTCAACGTCACTCACGTCACCGTGTGACGCCGCCGGACATGACGTCATATCGTCGAGCAACTCACGGGAGCTGCTCCAGAAACAATGCGCATGTGAGGAGGACCCATGTCGCCCTTCCGGTCGAAGTGGCAGAGGTGGTGGAGGTGTGACAGAGGATTTTGAGTGCAGTCCTTTCCGGCGCTGTGACTCGGCAGACCTCCAGGAGGCCAGCGTCGCTTTGCTGCGGAGATCTTCTTCCAACGGCACGTGTCCTTGTGTTCATGGGCTGAGTGGGCCTGCATTTGAAGAAACAGCAGAGGCTGAGGACGAGGAGTGGCAGGCAAGACTAACGACTAATGAGG
The DNA here is from genome assembly GCA_949317995.1 of Acholoe squamosa. NCBI lineage: Eukaryota > Metazoa > Annelida > Polychaeta > Phyllodocida > Polynoidae > Acholoe > Acholoe squamosa. The sequence goes on along the minus strand of OX439040.1, from coordinate 50,976,493 downwards.
CCCTGGGTGCATCCCATGAAGCCTCCCCACTGTTACACTACACAGGAATGGATGGCAGGGTGCTAACACGGGCAGACTCTTCTGGGAAAAACTGTAAGGCCTCCGGGGAGACCTCAGTATGACTAGAAGGACGGGGGGATGCGATTGCATGATCCCCTCTACTTGTAACAAGACGCGTTCGCCTATTTGTAAATAGAACCATTATTCCTGTCTGTTGGAATTCCAAAGGCCCACCGAAATCTCCCTTTCTCTCCATTCGCAGCAGCGAGATGTAGCACATGTTCAATCTGCCCTGCCAATGTGTAATTATGTAAATTGTATACAGCTACAATGAAGCTGAGAGGATGGTCACCGAGAGGGATTCAAAGGCATCCAATGAAGTGATTAGTGAAACTCGCACGAGATGAAATCATACCTTGTATCCATTTAGAATTATTTTTAGTAAAAAACTATCATGTTAGTTTCTTCAAGAATGACTGTGATTGTTTTCCATCTACAAAATATAATAAGGACCTCCCACACACCAAGCAATTTCAGAAATATAGTTCCACAAGACATATACAAAATTACTCAGTACATGTCTGTACAATATAGACTTACATTCACCCTTTTTTCAATTTGGTGAAATAGAAGTTACATGATATCGAATATCCCTGTTGTTTCCACACTCGGTTGGCTAGTTTAGCCAATAGCAGGATGAGACGTGGTATTACTATAGATCGGAGCTAATGCCTTCAGCAATTGGCCCGTCCTACGATATAAATTGTACATGTCTTCATATAGAAAAAAGAACATGCAATTAGGTAGCACATTAATTCTCATCTTGCTAAACACTATAACCAGGCAACAAAGGAACTTAGGCACCTGATTGTTACTTATTTCCCTGGCCTTCGGCTAATTAGCATTGTTTGCCTTCGATTTTAGATGGTGGTAACACTATTTATGCATCTAATAAACTCATGATTTACAAAACATTGTATTCCCTTCCCTATTATTCTCTTCCCTGTGATATGGATACTGTGTAACTATCGATTTATCCTTGCTCTAGCTCCTAGAGTATCTGGTAATAATGCCTCAATGTGATAGTATATATGCATCTATATCGATTAGTTCATAGCCTCACATAAGCTATACTTAACGTGCAGAATACAGATACTACCGAGCAATAGCCTAGTAGCTATAGATATACAGATTAGTCCCGTCCTATTGATATATTTATGAACATTCGTAAATAGCATCATTAGCTCAGAGATGAGTCTGTGCTCGAGTTGCAATCATCAGGTAATGTGCCCCTGTCATCTACCTATGCATCCCTACGTAAATATGTGTCTATATTATAAATCAGTGGTATTGGTGAGCCTTGCCATACAATCCATACGTAAAATGGGTAGCCCTACAATTTCAGTCAATTTCATACTAATCCCACATTAGAGGAGCAGCAAAGGGGTCCTCAGGGGTCATTTAATTCTTAGGATTACTGAAAGCTGCAACATGTTTGTTTTTTTTTATGTTACAAATCTGATCTGTCTGGATATGGAAAAGTGACATTGTGGGTGTGAACTCTCGTGCAGGCACCTAGAAATCTGCACTTCTATGCAATCATCTCTTCAAATTATAGGTCCCTTTTTTAGGGTAAGAAAACATACAAATCCATCTGTTCTTACTCTAATATTGATGTTATAAAAATTCTGATGGTACCTACCCCTGCTAAAATGGACTCAAGGAAAATGTTGATGTCTTCTATTTGTTGCTAGGACAATTTGTTACCTAGCAACAGCCACTTTTACGTAGCAATGGGCCCTTTCCGAGACATTTATCGATTTTATTTCTGATGGTATCTAGCCTCCTAAAATGGACCCAAGGAACATGCTGAAGCATTCCATTTGTTGCTAGGACACACATCTGCCTTTTGCCTAGCAACAGGCAGTTTTGCTATAATAAATGAACTACACCTGGAATGAGTTAAGGAGTCAAGAGTAAGGAAAAAACTTTGTATTGATATGATAATAAGAAGGTCCATACACTAATTCAAGTGACATTCTGATGGTCCCTACCCTGTAAAATGGACCCAAGGTAAATGCAGAAGCTTTCTATTTGTTTCTAGAAGAAACAGTTACCTAGCAACAGTTACTTTTGCCTAGCAACAGGCCCTTTCCAAGACATTGATCCTGTCAAAATGGCACTCGGGATGGCACCTACTCCCATAAAATGGACCCAAGGAACATGCTTGTGATTTGTTGCTAGGACAAGCAGCCTTTGCCTAGCAACAGGCACTTTCAATCTCAGAGTCCAGACACTTGTATTTAAGATTTAGACACTGTTATGGTGTCATCTGTGCATATAACTGTTGTTCCTAGTTTCATCTCAGATAACCTTGTAAATTATCATTTGTGCACAATACTAGATTGAACCTATTGTTGTTATTGTTATTATATTGCAATTCATTAAAAAGCTCTGGAGCCAATTTAGGATTTAGGTGTCTAGTATAAGAATGTACATGCTGAGGATATGGTATACTGCTACCCTCCAGTGCAAGAAAATATAGGTAAGGCTATCAAGGTTAACCCTTGGTAGGGCCATCATATTTACTCCAATTATGTGACAGGGTGATTGCACAGAGAAAAGAAGACTGATCGCTTTGACACATACTGCACAGGTCAAGATTGTCTCCCACATGACATGCGTGAAAGGCATGTTGAATGAGGTTGACACCCTCACATTTGGTTCGTCAACTCCACTTGACATGCGTAATGAAGACAGTTGTCATGATGACATATGTGCCATGTCCCAATGACATGTGCTCTATGTGTCAAATCAGGTTGACATGGATATACATGTCATTTTGTCAGGAAGACTTTTTTCAGTGTGGTTGGCCTAGGGCATAGGTGTATGTAAGAGTAATTATACAGGACAACTTACTGTACACATGTATGTACAGCTGCAATGCTGTGGCTGTACAGTAAGGCTCACTGTATTTGGGAATACTGCACTTTCCAGTGGCGGATTTAGAGGGGGGTTTTACTACATATTTTGGACCCCATTATGCTTTCCAATAGATATAACTTAAATCTTCAGATAATTTTCCTTTCATTATTTCAAATCTAAGGAAGCAATAACCGGTGATGTGTGTAAATGTCCCCAGAAGTAATAAATATACATATCAACAGGCTTTCCTATACAACAGGATGATTTGTAAGTACTGACTGGGACCAGTTTTGGCTGTACTAATAAGGTGGTCATATGAGAGGGTTGCTCATGAGGTGATAGTTGAGTTGAGAATTGGTTTATTAGCTCTCTACACATATGTGAGCTTTTCCCAAAACATCTACACATATGTGAGCTTTTCCCAAAACAGCCAACAGTTAACAGTATCATGTATAACAAGATTTGATAACACATTATTACATGGGGTCTTGCTATAGTTTAGTCATAGTGCAACAGGGCATTTATTACCTAGATATATAAGTGTAGCCCCATAGGTGCAATCACATACCACAATTACAGTCATGTGGCAGAACAGTTGGTTAATGCACCTATAAAGCATTAGCATACCATGTCCATGTCCAATGATCATATAATAAGGATATATAGTGAGCAACGGTGGTTGTTGAATCTTCTCAATGTATATTTGCTATCAGATAACCAGTCCATCTGAGAATTGTTACAATATCTATAAACTTACACTCAAATATATCATTCGGGGTGAAAAAAAACTGCCATTTTTTTGAGGAGGAGATCGGAATAGGGAATAATATATGAATAGGGATTGTAGAATCAAGTAGCTTAATAGGGGCAGTCAAGTGGCCAAAAAGGTGAGGCTGTAGATTCGTGATTGGTACCTAGAATAGAGAAAAAGTCAGTGCAGGGTAGGGTTGTTAACCAGGGTATGCAAATATGGGCCCTTTCAGGGTACAACCCTCCCTAATCAGTGAGCATTCTTGTAAGTGAGTAAGATAAGTAATTATCAGTTGGCTCCATAATTATGGTTTGAATTATTCCTGCAGCAGCTTGGGAACTTAGGTCTCAGTTGCCAAGCAAAGACTGGCAACCTCAAGGCATTTATCTCTAGCTATTGCTGCAACTATCATTGGGACAATTCAATTCAATTTAATTCATAATTGTTTATCTATACTGCAGCATGGGGTAGGCTGAGAGTTATGGCCAGAAGTAGAATTGTGTACTGGTTTGTTTAGTTCACACCTAATAATCAGTAGTTGTTCAGACCAATTAATTGCCCTTTTAAGGCATTAGGTGGCCCTGTGAGTGGTATTGATTGACTCAGAATAAATGAAGGGTGCAACTATAATGTCTATACCAATGAAAGAGAAAGACTTCCCTGGTCATACTTCCCTCATCAAAGTCTTCCAGTATGTAGATGCAAAATCTGAAAGCATTCAAAGTCCCTATTTAAGATGCTGTCTGTGGAATAACAGTTCAAGGAAGATCATAACAAGGTTAATGGAGTGCAAAGAACAACTATGCAGTTACCACTGCTTAATAATCTGTACCATATCAGTGTTTGTGATGTAAGCAGGATATACTAAGCATCCTCTTTCTTATGATACTAGGCCATTGTCAGGGTGATTTACTACTTCCTTTGCCATGAATTACTCCTCACTTTCAGGGTAAAATATACAGCAGCAATGTCCAAAAGGCTTGGTTTTAGGAGTTTAGTTAAGTGTTATAGTATGATATCCTCGCCTACATAACACACCCCCAACTTTAGCCGCCAATCCCATAAGTGACACTAGAAGTCTATTCTCATGAATAATTACAACCTTCACCTTATATTTGAGGTATTTATTCCTTTAAAGCATCTAGCAATAATAATCTATTTCTGACAAAATATCAATTTATATCAGTGCATGAACCTTCTCAGTATATCATATAAATTAGAAGTTGTTCCCATACTGTGAACTCCTTAGCTCATTCAAAGTGTCGCTTTTTTCTTGTCACAGGAAGAACATGTTGCTAGTCAAAACCAGCTGCTGGTAGGCAGGTGTACAACAAATGGAAAGTCCCAACATCTTCCTTGGGTCCATTTTAGGGGGTAGGTATCATCAGAACTTTTATAAGATCAATTATTGGAAAGGACCTGTTGCTAGGCAAAATAGCCATTGCTAGATAACTGTATGTCTTAGCAACAAATAAAAAACTTCTGCATTTTCCTTAGGCCCATTTTAGGGGGGGCAGGTACCTTCAGAATTAGTGCATGAACCTTCTCAGTATAATATTTATACAAAGTTGGTTCCTTTCTGTTCACTCCTTAACTCATTCCAAGTGTAGTTTATTTCCTATAGCAAAAAGGGCCTGTTGCCAAGCAAAAGGCAGATGTGTGTCCTAGCAACAAAAGGAATGCTTCAGCATGTTATTTGTGTCCATTTTAGGAGGCTAGATACCATCAGAAATAAAATCGATAAATGTATCGAAAATGATTGATTGATTGATTTGTGTTTTACAGCACTTTAGCGGCACTAAGTGGCTATCCCGTGCTTCACAGGTTGATAATTTAACAGAGGAATGTGTCAGTGCCCGCGCATATGTGCACCACACACATCCTGAGGGGATAGAAAAGAGGAGATATAGACCCTTTTAAGTGGGCTAGGGAAGCCCGAAATGTATCGAAAAGGGCCCATTGCTACATAAAAGTGGCTGTTGCTAGGTAACAAATAGAAGACATCAGCATTTTCCTTGGGTCTATTCTAGGGGGGGGGGGTAGGTACCATCAGAATTTCTATAACATCAATATTAGAGTAAGAACAGATGGATTTGTATGTTTTCCTACCCTAAAAAAGGGACCTATAATTTGAAGAGATGATTGCATAGAAGTGCAGACAACACCACTTTTCCATATCCAGACACATCAGACAAGATAATTAAACATGTTGTAGCTTTCAGTAATTCTTAGAATTAAACTCCTTAAATAAGGCCCTTTTGGAGCGTCTGCTGCTCTACTATATGAGTGAGGTGTCATTTGCGTCATGTTTCAATAAGCTTAACACTGATATTAATGAAAGTATACGTCATGTTTCCAAGTAATTCATTATTGGTGTCGTCTGCATCATTGTAGGTCATCTATGGCCTTGGTACTGAGGAGGATATAGGGGATTGGAACAGGGCTTCCCTTTGCTGTATTCCTGCCCCCCCCCTTGCTAAACACTCTGTGTCTACATAGACTTTATGTCTACCTTGTGTCACCAGGAAAATGATTATGGAATAGCATTATTCTCCCCATGTCAGCTAGATGGATCACTACATTTTGATGTTGCTAAAAGATCAAGGATGGCATCCATTGAAGGAAGAAGGTATCTATAGAACCATAGTTGAGGTATAATAACGTATCGCATATACATGCAATGCTGGCTATACACTGTAAAGAAATGATCTCAGTTCTAAACATCTAGAGGTTTAAACATGTTTAGAATCTAAACATATAGGATAGGTAGGTGTATTCTTGACCACTTTTTAGGTCATTGTTTTAAATACCTAAACAACTATTCTAAACTTAACCCTATGGTGCCCAACCGCGCCAATTGACACCCTAGTGCCCCTCATTTTTCACTGAATGTTGCATTGAAAGCTAAGGGTGTTCTCTTTTCATTGAGACCAAGACACAAGATATTGACCCATGAGTTTTTATTCTATAGATTCATAAGCATGCTAAGTGTGAAAAATGATAATTGTACGTGCCCATAAAAACTCGCCGTTTAGATGTTTAGCATTTAAACTGTCTTAAGTTTTGGTGTTTAGGATATTAACATACATATGTTTAGATGTTTAGTAATAAAAAACACACTGGGTGACAGCACTGTCCTTGGATGAGCTTTTTATACTCACTTCTCTTCTACAATATGTAAAATATCTTTTGTTAATCATTAATTAGGAGTTTCATATGAAAGAATCAATGCAATACTTAAATATGCTGGAATGGTAATTTAGATCATACATCATTTGGACCAATGAGCAATGCTTTCCATAGACACCCTTACTCTGCAATCTGAGAATACACAAAGCAATCTTCACTGAGCCATGCTGTTGTATTCTACACGTACGTAGGGTTACTCCCTATTGTGGATAATGGTGTGATGATATTCATTTCTATTTTATATATTGTAGAATAATTAAGATGATCTAACAAATTTCAATATATATATATATATGGATATCATATCTAAACACAATATCATAATACTGAACACTATGGCCTTGAAACATCATCTAATCATGCCATAATACAAACACATGGAAAAACCTAAACATTAACATGTGAAACACTTTACAAACCTAAAGATGGAGCTAAACACATAGAGATCTAAGTACAAAGGACAATCACATTATGAGGCTAAACACGCTAAGGCTTGTAAAGACTAGTGTCCTAAAACCGGGAGAAGAAAATGTTTCACAATGCGTTTAGACTCTAAACGCCTTTTTACAGTGTAACAATGAGTATAATTAGGTTCTAAAAGGTACTACGATCACGCAGTCCTACGACTGCAAATGCCAATGATGGGTGCAGTCGTATCATGTAAGAAACAACCTTCTGTGCCGTCTACGGTGATAGATTATCAGATATCGGGCCAGATTACAAGAGACCGATTTCACCCAGGGGCTTGTTTTAATATCCCTGATGACAACATAAAATATTCCATTTGGTACGCCTACAAAGAGCATAATAGCCGGAGGCCTTCTGAGTGATGCAAACTGGGTGTGCCTAGTCGTACCATATTAAGAAATACTTCCCAGAGACATCAACCCATGATCTATTATCTCATTTAACTCAAACAGACATGTAGAATGGTCATACCGCACTAGGGCCAGGTACATAGCCAATGGCATTTTGACATAACCAGCACGGTTTCTTACGGGAGTCTATAAGCCCAACCTCCAACATGAAATTTATAATCAGTACCGGTGAGTATCACTAAGAGCTGTGTTGGTCTAAAAATACCCATTACCAGATATTGCAGCATTTGATCTGTCCATGGATTTTAATCTAAAAGGACAGAAATCAATCGAGAAGATACCTGGGGCGTAGCTCTTACACATGTAGTTCTGATGGCGCCTCCTGACAGAAACCACCGTCAATAATTGATCCATACACAGTTTTAAATCCTCTATAGCCTCCACGAACTTATCGACCACTGATGTAGCATCTATACAAACTGATAATTATGTTATTCAATGTAGCTTACATTACAGAATAATACAGATCAAATATAAAATTGAAGGACGTGTGCTTTCTTTATATATGTGATACAACAATACTTGTTTCCTAATTATTTCTTTTTCTCTTTTTGTTCTCTCTCTATCTTCATAGGTTGCCTAATATCGCTTTTGTCTACAGTTTAAACATAATAAACTACTGTGGAATATAGATTAATCATGGTCACATACATGTTAAGAACCCGTGAATCATTCTCGGAGGGAGAATGATTCACGCTTCTTGGTTCACGGGTTCCTTGTACTCAATTTGGAACCCCACATGTTATACTACTACAGAGCACATAAATGAATATTGCTTCACACCCTTCTATTGGTCCTGAAAATAATAGGCCTCGATCATTTGATCCTCATTCTGATGAACAGATTTCAAATTCTCTGTTCTCTTTCTGGTCAGTGTATACGCTTTGCCTCTCCTCCAGGAGCTCACCAACTCAAAGCTGAAGGCAGATTCGTGTCTATCTTGCAGTACTCCCAAGTTACCGGAGCAATATACCTCCCCGCAGTAATACAGCATCAAATTACACATGACTGAGAACTCAATACCAATTAGGCAGTAATGATGGAGGCTGTGATACAGCTTAGCCATTGGTTGGTTTGTGAATGAGATTTTAAACCATTTGCACATTGTATGCAGGAACATCTGTATCTGCATGGACTGATGAACACTGCTAATTCTGATTAGGTATCCTCCTGTCCTTAAGGGGAGATATTTCCTAGTATACTAATGACGCCATTAACACAGAAATTTTATTAGCACCTGCAGCTGGCGGTTCCTAGTCGTCGGAAATTAATAGAGTCATATTGGAAAAAAAGGAATGATTACCATATTGAAGTATTAATTTGCACGCTTCAAATATCCCCAATCGAAATCGGACTAGAGGGTATCACAAACGATATAACAATCATGCATGCTGTAACCTTTCTTGCCAGGATGCCCAGCAAGCTACACCCCTGGCCGTTGGCCTCTTTAAGAGATAGTGGCTTCACTAGTTCCAGGTTCTGCCACTGTGAGAACAACGCCCATATTGGTGGTGCTTTGAGACAGGCACCACAGCGCCACCTGTGACAACACGAGGTACTACTACAGGAGGCTGCTCCCGCTGGCAGAAAGTACAGTGGAGCAATCAGGGAGTCGTGCAGCCCATGGAGAAGCAACCCATCCTCCACTACCTCCAGTAGCCTTCAGTCCACACGTGACATACTCCAGGCGACCTGGAGCAGGCGACCAGCCCCCGCCTGGCAGCAGTCGTGACACACCGGAGCTACACAGAGTTGTGGATAGCTCTCTATGTGCAGGAGGAGGACTTGGGAAGTTGCAATTAACAGTGATTGGCAAAGTCTCCATCATCATGCAATGTAAAAATGGGTGTGAATGGAGGCTTGAGATCTGTGTGATTGCCAGTAGGATGTGCCCAGGAGGAACTACCTGAACTAACAACTAACGAGCCAGGTTCAGGGGGACAGTGGAATGTGCATACGGAAAAGGTTATGTCACCTGGAGTTTTGTATTTTGTTATGATTTGCATTAATTGACTTAATGGGACAACGGATAGACTACCATCAAGTCATTATGTTACAAATGATGGAAAGCATCCGTCAGCTTCATTTTAGACTCCTCCTGGTTATGCTTTATCACTTTCTGCTCCACCCCCAGAGCCACATGGTCACAACTAGGACTATCAGTCCCACTTCCACCCTCCTACCCACTATCACTACTGAACCGAGTGATAGCATCCACCACCAATCCTACCATAAGTACAACATCACAGCCTCTATCACCACCGTAGGACCTTTTAGGTACTATAATCCTGTTATCACCAAAGGCAGCCCTCTGAAGAAGCAGCGGCTTCGGCTGGGCTATCTTACTGGTTCCAAGACGATAAGCAATGTGTACTACCGTAAACCTGGTCAGGCCATCTCAGGGGCCATCACCCTAGCCGTGGATGAGATTAACAACTCACCCCACATTTTACCTGACCACATGCTGGAGTTCCTCATAGCGGAGACCTATGGCAATGAACTGATGAGCATTCGGCGCACCACAGAGCTGGTCACTTACAATGTGTCAGCTTACATAGGACCCCAGGAGACCTGTGTCCAGGAGGGCCGCCTGGCTGCAGCCTTCAATCTGCCCATGATCTCTTATGTAAGTACTATAGATGGCTAGCCTGCTTGGTCTACCATGTTAAGTAGGGGCCAATGTAGAAACAACAGATAAAGTCTTTATGTTTCTGACCAATCCACCCATTCGATGTTTTTTATTGTATTGCATCGTTTACCAAAAATTAATTGATTCTACTTGTGTTGTTAAAAACATTCCCACTCCTTATAATGGTTAACATTTGATATAATGTATATTGCTTATATAGTATTATTATATAAGCAGTACGTAGTATAAAAACATAATTATATACTTCATCAGCCATAGTATATTATGGGTAATCAAGTGTTTGATAAACTGGGTTCACCTGAGCCACACCCCTTGATTTTTCATTCACTCAGAGTACCTCAGGTGTGGTCAGGGCTGACATGAACCCATTATTGAGATTACCATTATGCTGTTATCTCCTATGTATATCACCATTTGTCATTTGGAAGCAAGAGTGACCTTATACACTCTGAAATAACCATTATATATAGATCTACGTTGCGTTGATGGCTTATGAAATTGGGCACTACGGTAATCAAATATGGCATTGTTCAGGGACGTAAATAATTGAGTGAAAGGTGGCTGCCAGTTAGACCCAAGGTGATGAATAGTAAATGTGGAAGTTGCTCATGTTCGGGTTTGGTTTCCCAGTGAATGATAATGATAAAGCAGTAATAAACCTGTGTGATATTGACTAACACACAAGTCATTGTGTTATACCTGAATAAAGGCGTATGGTAAACCAGTCATCAAAGGAGAAATAAGGGTGGGGGCGGTTACACCACGCAAACAAAAGTACAGGTAATATTCAGAATCAATCACAGGTGCAGATCCATTTGTGCATTATTTTGACTTAAAAGTAACATCCACCTGTGTTTAAGTATACATGTGGCATATTTGGCTCACATCAAAACATAGTTTGGGATGTTTCGCGCCTTTTATATCAACAGTTGAGCCGTTTTCACCTTCCATACCCACAATAGCCTTCAACTTTGCATACATATTTTCTAGTGTGATATGCAGCCTCAGTGTTAATCCATAAGGAAAAAAACTTATTTCTCACCAAAGAACACGATTGAAAACTGCCTTATATCATATAAAATGGCATCGCTGAGGAATTCCATGAAATTCAGAGAATAGCTCATTATCATATTATACACTTGATAAGAAAATAACTGCATACAATAGCTTGCCGCTCAATGCTATTCATTAAGGTGTTAATCCTAGTGGTATACAGTATGTGGGCATTATGCAAATCTTGTCGCTGCTTGAATAGAATAGGAGCGGCATCATTTAGCACCAGGATTTAGGAATAATAAAGATGCATAACCAGGGGTTTAGATACTTTAAGAATGAACCATAATTTTAAAGGTACATTATATCCTAAGAGTGGCAATAATTTGCCCCTCAGCTAATTTTGTTAACATCCTGTTTCCCCATATCTTAGTGTATTATCTAGGCACTTTGTCATGGGGGAACGGTATATGTAAAGGGTGCTGGCAGATCATATGGAAAGATTATCAATAAGTCAATATGCCCTGCTGGGCCGTCAATGTCTTTTTGCAGCGGCAAGCCTAATGAAAATAAGTAATGTCATCGTGATTGTAATGTAGCTATGATCTTGAAAAACATAGTATTTTGGATGGGCGCTATTGTTATATAATGATGGGTGATCTACAAATGAACATTATCCATGATCCACAGGTCTGCTTTTTTATACCTCGAATAGCTTAAATGTGCATTGAAGAATTGCATATCCCACGACCCCATAGCCCGATGGGACCTTTGGGTCAACGCTTAAAAGGTGATGATCGATATTGATCAACATATTGTCAATATTAATTCTACCTTTAGGGTTGTTCCACTGCGTCAGTCGGGTCCCTCTTCTGCTAATCTAACTATCTGTTTTCCGTTTTGTCCATATATTTCCATATTTAAAAATCGGCCGGATTAGCAGAAAATGGACCCAACCGACCCAGTGGAACCAGCCCTTATTACTCAGGTTTATGCCCACTGGTTATTGCCTGCCAGGAGATCTATTCTATTGTCGTTTGAAATGGCCTTAGTAGTATAGAAATAGCAGGTCGCATTGTCTGGTAGTGACATAAGTAGTATAGTGAACAAGTAACCAATGGATAACTCATGACGAGTGTGTGTTAGTGAAGGATAATGACACGAGGCCGTAGGCCGAGTGTTATTAGCCTTTGCTAACACACACGAGTCATGAGTTATCCATTGACTACTTATTTTATACCACGAAACCAATAAATAATCAATAGAATACCAATAAATTCAAGTTGAAAACAAAAATTATTCCCCCTCCCCAGGACTCGATGCCAGCCATTGTGTGTACACGATCGGTACATACACCTCCTCGCCCGGCAGCGGACAGCAACAGCCCTGGTCTCGGCTAGGCTTGGCAGCGGCACACGGCGAAAAAAAGTGTACATACACCTCCTCCCCCGGCAGCGGAGAGCAACAGCCCACACGGCGAAAAAAAGATGCGTCTCGCGGTTATGTTTGTGTAGAATACACCTCCTCGCCCGGCAGTGGACAGCGACAGCGCACACGGCGAAAAAGGACGCGTCCAGGCCGGGATTCGGCTGTCACGGCTGAGCGCAATGCGCTAACCGCTAGACCACCGCATCTCCTCCTTCAGCGGCCGTGTCGGCTTGTCTAGGTTTGAATGTGTCCCGCGGTTATGGTAGCGGACAGCCCGCAGTTGACTCCTTCCCATATCATATCGAGACGTGGTTCGAACCAAGTATCTCTCACCAGTCTCTGTGGCGTAGTGCATAGGGAGTTGGATTTGGGATGTGAGACTGTAGGTTCGAGCCCTGCCCTGGCCTTGAAAATTTTGTGGGTTTTAACATGTGACATATGACATGGAAGGACATGAGAGGCGTGTGGGTTATCCATGGATAACTGCACTGAGTGCGGGTTATCCATGGATAACCGCATGCCTTCCAAAATTGATGTTACAGCCTATAGGGTGTGCAATATCGACAGATATGTGTATGGGAATAGCCACCAAAAAGCACTTAGTAACCAAGAAATCGTGGTATAAGAAAATGGTATATCATGTAGTGATCGTATACCGGAGCTGATCTGTAAGATAATGCAGTCAATTGCCCCTGACCTTGCGAACCTTCGTTCTAATGAATAGATAAAATACCTGATTGCTTTGGGGTCTTGGCACTAATTCCTTCAGACGTTTCTGGATCAGAGCATGACGAGGTTGGGTATAAGGGATGATTACGCACAAGTCTATGTGTTCCTGGAAATAAGGTGAACGTCACACTATGGCTTCTGCAAATTAACTCTATGGATTTCAAGTATGTTTACTCTCTAGTATATAGAGTTTAGCTATCATAAATTTATACTCGCTAAATGCTGATTCAAACGGTAAACATTGTTGTTACACTGAGGATAAATTATGCATAAAAGCCTTCCAGGTGAAATAGTTAACAGTATGTATCATCCCCATTACACTTGTCTGGCATAAACAATAATGAGCTGAGTCAGTAAGCGTGCAGAAACGACTTAAAACTTCTTGTGTTATAGCCAACATACTATACCATACGCTGAGTAGAGAAGGTAGTAAGTAAATCTTCCATTGTCCATGTCTACAATTTATAGTGTAACATCAATATGCAGCATAACATCGATAGTCCACTAGGCCTCTGTCACAGAAATTTGTATAGGAAATGTATGGCTCAATCGCGCGACAAAGGCCTAGTGGACTTTGGGTTTTAGGTTAAATCCCACATGGCGAAAAATGCCTATAATATCTCTGCGATTTTGTCAGTTGCATTTTAGGGGCTTTCTGATGTCCTAAATCGCGAGGAGTTCTAGCAACTTGTGTAATATCAAAGTGGAATTGCAGAGTGTGCTAACATCGGTAGTCCACTAGGCCTCTGTAGCAAAAATTTATAAATTGGAAATGTATGGCTCACTCACGCGACAGAGGATAAGTGGACTATGGGTTTTAGGTTTTATATCCTTGCGATTTTGGAATAGGAAATATGTCAGACACAAATATACCCAATAACCAGGACAATATATCAGCTTTATATGGCAAATGCTTTACAACAAAACACAACAGTGTCCTTGTGTTCTATGTTGCCTATTGTAGTTATCTCCTTTGCGCATTTGGCGTAGACCCCAAAATCGCAACAAATTCAAAATAGCAGAGATATTTGAGACTTCTTTTATTATGATCTATGCCTACAAACACATCACACATAATACGTACATTGTTCGACTTTTGTTCAAGGTCCTGGTAATGTCAGCGGAATGTGATACTCGTAAACAGGAAATGTAGAGTCTTTACTTTCACGGTCCGTATCTATTTCAGTCTCCTGCTCAACATCCAAGATGGCAGAATATATATAAAGTTACATTTGGTATCAGATAAAATCAGAAAGCTTTTATGTTGATAACTTTAAGTGAGAGGTCTCTTTGATTTACATATGATATACCTGCTATTATAAATTCTCACCCCTAAACCATCTTTTCATCCTTTCCATCAATATCACTCCCCCACATCTCGGGATTTGGAACAGAAAGGCGTTGAGAATTTGACCGAGTGTAATTGGCAACTAGCATGGGATGAAATGTGAAAAAAACAGCATTTTTCTTTCCCTTTATACCTCGGTTTCTTTCTGAAATCCTTTATCTGTTGATGCTCTAACCAAGGAAAGAAATATTCAAGAGATAGGACTAGCCGTCAGCTGGTCAGTCTCCTAGACACTTTATATATTCTTCTGTTCTGGTTATCGCTGCTAACATAAAGTAAACGACTCTCTATTGAACAGAAATAATTATCATAGATTGTTGTTGTTTGAACGTATAATCAGATAATAAGGATATGATATTAAGATAAATGCACTTGCTTAAGAACTAGCATTTAAGTACAATAAAATTGGATAGGAAACCAACAGAACACAGCTCACAACGAATCATGATAACAATCAAATAATATTCTTGTATAGATATCCTCTCTAATGATATGACACTTCCCGTCGGTTCATGTTCTTAACATCCAAATTGATTACCACCAGTACACTGTGAGTTAATGTTAACTGTAACTGGACTATCCTAAACCAGTAATATAATATGTTTTGTCCAATAAGCAACATTAGTTTATCTATACTGCAGATCTATGACCTGTAAATTGTGCGACGTGAGTCAGGAGTTGCCCTTGAAATCAAAGGCATTGGGTCCCGCCATATAAACTGTTTCTCTTATTATAGAAGCAAAATTAACAGACATAAGGACGTGGGCACTCACGTTATTGACTTCATCCATGCTGAACCCGGAGTCCAAAAAGGCCAAATTTATACCTTTGGTTATTGGTTAGATTTAATTGCATCCAGAATGTGCAGGTCTATGTCCCTGGTGTCAAATAGATGAGAATCAACAGGATGCGGGTATTGGGGTTCACCACGTACAGGTGACCAATCTCCCAGGTACACAGAAAAAAAGTTAGTAAATACTAATTTAATCTAGACAAAACTACTGATTAGGCAAAATGCCTAACATGTTAGTAAACTCTTCCTAACATGTTAGTGGTATCAACTAACCTATTCAGGCAAGCTGACTTGACTCAGCCAAGAGAGAAAATCAGTCATTTTGTCTAAGGGGTAGTAATTTTGTCTAAGCGGTAGTCGATTTCTTCACACCAGGTGGCAGTATGGTTTGCATGAGGGTTTTTCTGGCAAATGTATATCATGGAAAAGCTTATGAATGTGAAAATCATGGCACTTTCAATGACTATTGACATGATAAAACCTTTACAATTCAACCTGACATAGGATTTAACAGAGTACACCTAATAAGTTTACGTGTTACGTGAAGGAGCAAGGAAGAAGAATGTGGAAATTCATATTACTCATATATCCACACCTGTGGCCTTATGACAAACCAAGTGCAACTTAGTTCAGTGGTTATATAATGAAAATGATGTGAGGCATTGAACTTGCTTCTCAAATGGAGAGGCTCTGTTCTGGGTTGTCTTCAACTATGTGGAGTTTACACTAACCATTTCAATTAAGATAAAAGAATTGCTATATTGCTTGAAAGTCTATGTAGTTGTGAAAAGGTCTAAGGCAAGTTAGGAGAAATCAGGCAAGGCAGGCACTTTTCCTAAGGGTTAGGCGTAATCTCCCAAAAATATTTTGGTGGTTCGGCGATATGCAAAATCCCAACTTGGGTTACCAAGTCCAACAAATGTTAGGTGAAAGGCCTAAGATATTCAGAATTTTTGTTGTGTGTAAAGTACACTCCATAACCCCTACTTTGTTAATTAATTATAAGTGCCTCTTTGTTACTCCCACAAACGACTCTCTATTGAACAGAAATAATTATCATAGATTGTTGTTGTTTGAACGTATAATCAGATAATAAGGATATGATATTAAGATAAATGCACTTGCTTAAGAACTAGCATTAAAGTACAATAAAATTGGATAGGAAACCAACAGAACACAGCTCATAACGAATCATGATAACAATCAAATAATATTCTTGTATAGATATCCTCTCTAATGATATGACACTTCTTCTTAACATCCAAATTGATTACCACCAGTACACTGTGAGTTAATGTTAACTGTAACTGGACTATCCTAAACCAATAATATAATATGTTTTGTCCAATAAGCCCAACTTGGGTTACCAAGTCCAACAAATGTTAGGTGAAAGGCCTAAGATATTCAGAATTTTTGTTGTGTGTAAAGTACACTCCATAACCCCTACTTTGTTAATTAATTATAAGTGCCTCTTGGTTACTCCCACAATTTATAGCTGAGATACGCACTTGCAGAGTTCTGAGTAACCAGAATTCAGTTTGACCTATATAATCTGCTAACTTGGACTCGAAAGTATCATTCCCCACGATTTAGAAATTAAATTACCCCATTCCCATAACCCAGTGGCATGGGAACGACCCATTCATCTATTCATATCATTTCTAAATTCTTGGTCTTCCTAAGAATAATGATGTAAAAAAATAATGTCATTTCAATGAAATCTTGATAGGACCACCCAGTTTCTTAAAACTGAGGAAACTGTGCACGGGGGAAGATGAGAAGATATAATTTTATATGCACAGGCTAGCATTCCTCTTCTGGCATCAACTAGCTCACCCCAAGGTGCTCATTCCAGTAGTAACTTGGCACAGCAAATAAACTTACATGGTATCATATTGAGCAGTGTTCATTATAGAAGAGGTTGCTCAAGAAATAAGGGTACTAATTCATATTGGGACTAAACTTTAATCGAGATAGTAGTTGAGATACAGTTGTCACAATCGACCGCATGCAGGGATAAAGGCTATCGATGACTTTGTGACTGCAGGGAACCCCTACCTGGCTTTCGACCTTACACCCACAACCAACCCTTATAAATGAAAACGCCCAAGGCAAGGAACTTTAGAGCACCAGGGAATCTAGCTCATGAAGTCATTTGGAATCACCGTTTTAATGAAGTCATTGGATAAGAACATAATATGTCAGAGAGGCTGTTTTCTGAAAAGAAAGTCATGTGTCATTGGAATTAGGAGTTATTTTGAGATGACCAACCTTATTTCCACTTTTCCATGTATTGCATAGTGGTTATAAAACATGTACCATGCTGTAAGTGATGTAATTAAGACAGCCTAATTCTTTATGGTCACATGCCACCAGCTACACACTCTTTGAAAAGGGGTTGAAGTCCTTTACTACTTCCACTTATTGTGGTATAAGCAGCAATAATGGGACTTAATTAATAATGTTTCTAAGCACCCGGTGTTCACAAAAATATTGATAATTTTTTAAAAAGATGATGAAACATTGTCCCTGTGAATTTCTCCAAGGAATCCAATTATAATGCATATTCTTTTCTATTTCCATCAATATGACCTTCTTCCAAAAGTCAAAATAATGTTTTATGAATTGAAAGTAGGCTTTTCCCCACCAAAATGAAATAAACTAAAGAAAATTTGATATTCTGGGCACCTTCATCCAAATCAGCCCAATTTAACTTCTTGTGGCATCATCAATTCCTATTGACTCATATACTACCCTAAACTATGCTTCATATTACATTTTCTGAAAGCTACTTTACTGCCCGCTTTGTTCCTATTTGAACCAGTACTTTATTCCGAAAATGATATAGTTGGTAGTCTCTGCTATGTCAAAATGCTGAATAAATCAGCTTTCTCAAAATAATTCAGGGCACGAAAGGGTTAATAGATACTGCTAATGGATCTGTTCAAATGACAAGATTAACCCGGTACATCAATCATGGTTCTTGTGTGAAAGTGGAGAGGCTAGGTGAGAGATACATCAGATGCCGAGTAACACTCATTTCAACTGGTTTCACCATGGGCGGGCGCTCCCTGGTGACCAAAGGCTTAGGAGCTTGGCGTGAGTAGCTCACTCGATTTTAGGCCTGGGTGAATACCTATAGGAAGTAGCTCTCTCAATGAATAATTCAACAAAAGCCGTTAGGAGGGAGAGGCTTAACCCTTACGAGCCCAGAATAGAAAAAGTGTAAGCATTCCCAGCAAATTGTCATCATCTGTCGCTATGATTGGTCATCGATGGTGACTCCTCTCTGAGTGATAACTCATTCCGTCATCTTTCACCACTGTGTGTTATTCCTGGTGATCTTGTGCTATAACGATGTTGTGTTCTATCTAGTGACATGTGTGAGCCACTTTACACAGGGTGACAAGGACTCACGACAATTTGCTGGGTTATGTTCAATGGACCGCCATGGGTTTAATATTTATCAGATTAATACAAGTTTAACACCAGCAGAATCGCAATATCAAAGGCTTTCCAACGATACCAAATTTGTTATGGTGCATTAGGTAAATAATTATTGAAAGATGCTATTGAAGAAAATAATTAATAGAAAATAGGCTTAAAATACTTGAAAAGTGTGCGCTCTGGCCATGAAAATTATGGGAAAATACAGGAAATTCACTAAATTCATGGAAATATTGATAAAAATACCAAAAATATTGATAAAATATTTTTCCTGTGATTTCCTCCAAGGGAACCAATTATAATACACATCTTTTTTTCAATTACAATCAATATAGCTTCCTTTGGAATGTCAAAATAATGCTGTATGATTTAAAAATTGCCTATTCCCCACGAAAATCTAAAAAAAAAGATTTTCTTGACTCCTTAATATACAAATCAGCCCATTTCAACATCTTGTGCTATCATTATTCCCTAATGCCTCATATAATACTCTTACCTATGCTTCATATTACATTTTCTGAAAGCTATTTTACTGCCCTCTATGTTATCATTTGGATCAGTACTTTAACCTGGACATGATATAGGTAATATCCTCTACTATAATTATCAAGTTTAATGAATAAATCAGCGCTCCCAAAATAATTCTGGGCACATAAGGGTTAATTCCTTACCCCCATATCGAGAAATCCTATTAAATAGCCCAAGTAGGACTATAAGTGTCAAGTTATGTTTCGATAGACATGTGGATATATAGTCACAGCAATATTCAACTTTAGCCCGACATAAAATTCTATATGTGACCGTTGCCTGTTCACTACCCACTATTCTATGAGATAAGGTAAAATAAAAAATAAATCACTTACTCCGCTGTGATACACTCAATAATTATAGTTAGTACATGTATATTCCATTCGACCTCTTAAAGGGCCTTTCTCCACTAGGCGATATTTAGCCAAAATGACCATCGTTACCGATCAGCATGGTGCTGTGGGTATCTGTGAGTGTGTGAGTGGGGCTGGGGTACCTCCCCTGTCGTTCTGCCCGACATACCTTCACCTTTACACACATTTTTCGGGTATAATCCAAGCATGTCAAGTCCTGTACTTGTAACACCAACATATATATGATCCCTACTTGCTGTTCACATACATTTTGACTCCATTTTCTTATAAAAAAAGAATCCAATGATTTTACATAGCGATCCAACGCACACGGCCATTTTGTCTTGTTGACGAAGCGGGGAGGAGCCCGGATGTAAGAACTAGGTCAACTAGGCATCGAACAAGGAATGGCCGTATGGGGCGGGTGCCGACACGTATCACTATGGAAAATCAATGGATTCTTTTTTATTTTGAACAAAATGGCCAATTTAGGCATGGCATGTTCATATAGGATATCTAAGGATGTTTCCCTGTTAATAACTCCACCTGGCACCATTGGAATCTATGCTAACGAGGTGTGTACACATCAGGTATGTCAGAAAACTTTTTCAAATCCTTCATGTACATTGGTTTCTAGCACTGGTAGGCTTGGTATAGTGGACAGCGAATTCGTCTCCTGCCACAGCGGCCGGGGATCGATTCCCCGTTGAATCCTGAACGGTTTTAACTGGAAATGTATGGAGGAGTTGACTTTGTATACTCCTCCAATTTATTAACATGTCCAGGTTCAAACTAGCACCTTCTTGAAGACGAACAAAAGGTCTCAGAGTGTGGTTATGGATGGTTAATGCACCATGAATTATAAGAAAAAAAAGCACTGTCCAAGCCCAAATAGTTAGATAAAGCTTATTACAATCATCATCTAAACTTGACCAACACTTTTCCTAGTTATCTGCGAAAAGGGCCCTTAGTGCAGGGTGCAATAGGGTCCCTATTCCCAGTACATGTCACATATGTGGACTCAAGATTAACACTTAAGTAAAGTTTAGATGTTGCTACTCATGTATAAGTAAAAACATTGAAGTTATCAACAGCGAATATACACTCTCAGACGCAACTATAAATGGGCTATAAATATCCCTAAAAGTAGGCAGTAGAACCAGCAGCACCTACAATAGAACATTCTGGTCCATTGGTTTTATACCTACAGCAGGTATAACTATATTTCTGAATAATCAGGACTCTGTATATCCACGTGGTTGGCAGACAGTGTAGGTAGCCCTCAATGTGCTCCAAAATCATGTTGCTTCAGGCACCCCTGGCAGGGCAAAAAGGACTTCAATTTCACGGTCCCTTATACCATGATTGATCTGCTTCCTAGCTAATTAATGGGCCATCAAAGGCTGGTACTGACTTGTATGTTAGTATCTAAGGTAGAGAAAGCAGCTTCTCTAATGGCTATTAGAAGATAGTGCAGGTAGTGTCAATAAGTCAATACGACTCAGTGGCCTGCTTCATGTCCTCCCACAGTGGACAATCTATGGAGGTGAGGCTTGTAGAGATGGATGTGTCTGAAGGAACATCTTTTGTAATGGATGTGTAAATGTGTTAGTAGAGCTAATCTGTTGTACATTAAACTGACCAAACTGGGTCAGAATAACAAGACCAGATACTCAGCAGGACCACGAAGAGGAGATATATATGCTTCTATCGGCCGTAGCCCTGTTATCCATTAAAACTGAATAATGAACGGAATAGCAATAAGGAATTATTTGACTATTGTCAGTTTAGACCATCAGCTGATGTGAATAAAGATGATAACTGAGACAATACTTAGGAAAGAAGCTGCATGATCCAGGTAGTTGACACTAAGTGATTGGTATTCTGTGCTCAGAATGACATATTAAGCTGTGTGTCCATAGGGCAACAGAATTGGTGAGTGACAATATTTCTAACCACAAAACCACTTGTCGTCGGGAATGGACAAAAAAGCCATTTAGTCACCGGGAATGGACAACAAAAGTGGTTTTGTCGTCGGAAATTTTGTTGCTCACCAATTCTATTGCCCTGTGGACACAAGGCTTTAAAGAATATCATCTCTCCACACTCTCTCTTAACACATACATGTGGGTAACAGCTCCGCCCATCTACATCTGTATTCAGGTAGGGGCAAGTTATATCCAATGGGAAATTATAGACGACTGTGAGATATCTTGAGCAAAAATATAATCTTGTAGTTTGTAGCAGTCGTATGTATAGATTAAATTTCATGCAGTAGGGTCAGATTCCCATAACTCTGTTAATGTCTAAAGGATTTAAAACCACCTGCTGCCTCTGTCACGGCCCAAGGTAAAAGTCTTCTTTCAAGGCTTCTGGGGTAACGACCTCCGTGTTTAATTTGGGTGGTTCATGACTTTTGCTGCCACAAAGACACAATTCGCAATTAAAGGGAGGCAATCTGGAGTTTTCCTGCAATTGACATCATGATATCTCAAAAAGGCAGTCTATGCTGTTGACATGGTCTGCTGTTGACATGGACATTAAGATGCCTCCAAGCTTAGTTCTCTTGAACTAGAAACCTCTTAGCTATAAACCAGACATAGAAATCACACGTTAATGCTTGTAAGGTTTTTTCTTCATTATTTTCCCAAGACCCACAACGATCGGCGGTTTAGGCCATAAAGATCCGATATAGAATCAGCCACCAGAGGTTCAGTAGACTTAAGATGTAACACTTGCGACATGTAATTCTATACATCCTATTGATAACCATGGTATCCTTGGTGAAACTCGAGAAACTGCAGTGGGTGCTGGAGGCCATTTCTCAACAGCCTACGATTGCACCCTACATATATATATATATATATATATATATATATATATATATATATATATATATATATATCAGAACAACTTCAAATGGATTTGAATCGTCTGTCTGACTGGTGCAATGCCTATAAACTTACCATCAATTTAAAGAAAATCAAAGTAATGTGGTCCTATGTTGGGCATTCTAACCTAGATCTGTCTAATTGTGCCATATCTCTACATTGGAGCAAGTTAGATAGAGTTAGAGTTTTCTCATATCTTGGTTTTGATATTGATGAATCACTGAACTTTAAAAAGTTCTGTACTAAGATTAAAGATAATGTTAAGGCAAGGATGTATCAACTACGCCAGGTACGTAAATACATAAACACTAATCTGGCAGTCCTCCTTTACAAGCAAATGATACTGCCTACATTTGACTTTGGTGACATAATCACTGATGGTGCTTCAAAAAGGTGGAAAAACAAACTATGCAAAAATCACTGCCTTAGAATCTGCCTTGGTGTGAGTATTCCAACTGACATGTCTAGGATAGACTTGCACAACAATAGCTCATGTCAATGGCTGTTTGAACGCAGAACTTGCAGCCTGCGGAGTATGATGTTCAAACTGTCAAAGAATCCTTAGTTGATATTAGAACCTCAGAGAGTTCTGAGAAGTATAAAATTCTCTTCACTGTACGAAGAGCCAGGCTTGCATTATATGGTAAAAGCCCTCTTTCAAGAGGTGTTTACCTCTGGAATCAGTTACCTGGAATTATACAGAGGAGTGATAACAAAGATGTATTTCTTGCTAGATTAGAGAATGTGATCTTTGTATACAGATGGTAGAATTGACCAACTGATATTTGAGATTGGATAACCGATGTGAAACTACTGTATAAGTGAAACTAATGAATTAGTCTCTAGTGATACTATAACCTTATCCTGGTGTAACCCTACTGATGATGCCCTGTGATATTGATTTCTAAACTGATACTACCAGCTCATGTGATACTTAACTCTCTGTTTGTTCCCCTCCTGAAATGTTCTTATTATTACATGCTGTTCATTTGGTCTGTACGAATATCGTATGTAACTATGATTTCTTGACCAATAAATATTTTCAAACTCAAACTCAAGCTCCTACCAGTCGTACCAAATTCCCCATAGAAATAGCATTGGCATTTGTAGTCGTAGCTAGGGCTGTGAGTGATCGTAGCATCTTAAAAAATGGGCTCCAGACCATGGCTGATACAAGAGGCAGGTAATAACGTCCTGTAAGGCCATAAAGCTGCACGTGATGCCATTAAGGCACCTATGGGCAAGAAGCTGTGACCATGTCTATTCACGGTCCGCTGCTTAATGTGAAAATGTCATTGCATTGAAAAGGGTCTACATAGCCATGGGTAACGGGGTATGCTTAATCAAATATTATTTTCATGTGGTGCATGGAGGAAAATATTAAAAGACGATAATAGATGTTTTCCGCCAGCTGTATCCTCACACGAAGAAAGGAGCATGGTCTCACTTCTCGGCACCCTCATCCATTATTGTTAACCATATTTGAATTCTTTGTTTGAAAGAGGTTGAATATTGGGCATAGATGGAATAGCACAAATACCATCTATCCATGTATACACATCCCCAGGGGTAGAAAAATATTGATAATAGACTTTTAGAATTAATAATGTGCTGATATGATGCAATCCTAAACCTCTCTCTATTTAGATTAGGTACTATCAAATCCCTTTGTGAACTTTCCATCTTCTTTGCTTGCATTACTTATGAGGAATGCAAAAGGAACATTATACATGGGGTATTGGCACATATTGGACTTTCTGGTTGCCATGGCAACCATTTCTAATTCTGAATAGAATATATTGGCCTCTGTCTCTAAGATATGTCAGCTACTTTGAACTAAAATGTTTCTTGTAAAATCCTCCTAAAGCCAGATTCACGGTGAAAGTATGTATGTCTTATTGGGGTAGTTTTTTAATAAATCTTATTTATTATGACTTTCGGCTCTTTTATGGGATATAACGCACTTTTGTCATTTTCAGTTACACGCCAGAACTAATTTTTGACAGTAGATTTCCAATAAACTGTTTGGAACATCTTTTCCCATAATAACTCCGTTTAATAGGTGTGACATGAACTTGATTTTCCCCTCGGATGGGCTTCGATGGCTGCACAGTCATATATAGTCCAGTGCAATGCATCATACCATGGGAAGAGAAACAACCAATTCCTCTCGCAAAGAGAAGTTTACTGCACAGATCACTCCTAGAGCTCATGTGCTAAGACCCTCAGATGTTCAATAATACCTGGTTCGACTCGATTCACTAAGGGCTAGCCTTCCCTGATAACTACAGACCTGGAGACGTGACATGAACAACCCAATGAATGACTGGGTGAGCAGGAGGGTGTTGCACCTATAGTAAAAGAAGGAGCTAGCTAAAAATTGATTCCTGTCCTTTTTTTCATGTAGCTATAACTTGTCCCATTTGTTGCTCACAAGTTGTCATTCAAGTACAGTGCTAAAAAAGGGGGATTTGAGTAGGTACCTAGTTGGGAGAAGTCAGTCAGTATAATATACTATAGAGCATGTGACATGAGAAGATAGCTAGTAGTGCAGCTCTCTCTATTTTAAACAAGGTAGGTGACTTTTCAGACTAGTGAGGTGAGTGCAAGTACTTAGGTGAAGCAGTGCACGACTTGTTTAGAAAAGAGGGCACATACTCACAGGAGGGTGTTGCTCCTTTAGTAAAAGAAAGAGCTGGCTAAAAATGCCCTCATTTCCAGTCCTTTCTTTTCATGTAGCTATAACTTGTCCCTTTTGTTGCTCATGAGTGGTCATTCAAGTATGGTGCTAAAAAAGGAGGATTTGAGTAGGTACCTAGTTGGGAGAAGTCAGTCAGTATAATATACTATAGAGTGTGTGACATGAGTAGGTACCTGATAGTGCAGCTCTCTCTATTTTAAACAAGGTAGGTGACTTTTCAGACTAGTGAGGTGAGTGCAAGTTGAATGGTGAAGCAGAGCGTGACTTCTTTTGAAAAGAGGGTACCTACTAACAGCTCTTTTTACCATAGGAGCAACACGCTCCAGCTGTTTTTACAATAGGAGCAACACCCTCCAGGTTAGGTGCTTCTAAAGGGTAGTTCTCTTTTATAGCTATCTGAGGACAAGCACTGTGCTGCATAGAGGTCTGTGATAGTGAGTTGGCACCATCTGAACTACCACAAACTATTGCTTTTCTGCAAATCATTACCTTTTACCTTCCATAATCTTTGCTTTGATGTCTATCGGACTGACAGTGCCCCTAGTTTAGATCAAACAGGATGCACGAGTGGGCTATGGAATGCAAAGTTGTAATAATCTACTTCTGTGAGATAAACCTATAGATGAAGAGTTTTCCACTGGAAGCCTTGATCATAATGTGGAGACATTGGCTCAAAACCCATTGCAAGGGTTACTGAACGTTCAAACATTTGCACATGTAGAAGCATGGTCAGAGGCCGAGAAGGTTTAACTTAAATCTATGTACATACTGGTAAAATATATCCAAAAGGAAGAAGGGAAACGTATACAGCTGATTATTGCGATTTTACTAAAAGGGGGGGGGGGGATACATTAAAACAGGTTGGTAATTTACGACCTTCTGACATGTGCTCCAGTACAAACCTATCGAAAAGGTTAAAACTAATCTCTGGAATCATTCCAATATTACAGATCAAGCTGTTCTATTGTGAAATCACTAAGTTCCCATGCCCGTCGAACTTTTAGGAGGTCACATATCGATCTGCTACTGGTACCTGACGATTGCAATAACCAAGCAATAACCTTGCATGACTATGGCATACAACCAGAATAGCTAGCATGCTGTTGTGGTTAAGCCATGTTATTCCTTGTTATTTTGAAGAAAGAAAATATGGAATAAGACGAGAGCTAATCCTTCCCTCTGGGCAGAATCCCTTCTCACATATTTATTTGCAGTAGACAGTCCATGTTAGTAGTAACCCCATAGATTCTGCCTCACCCTTTTTGTGTGTTATATTCCTCACAGCTGTGCACTGTACGGGATTCTATATCGAGCACTCAGTTCTTTAGTCATTTGTTTCCTCTGATGGCATTACCTTATATGGTCCGAATAGTATTTGCAATACAATTATCTTTAGCCCCTGAGGCTTGGAACCATCTCACGATGCTAGAGATGGAGACTCAATGTCCTATCAGGGCCGAGTTAGTTTTCCTTGCCAGAGGAGCTTGCAAGCCATGGGCAATGATCCACTGCGCAGTATTTTTGAATGCTGGGCAATATTTGTAGGACGTCCTCCTTTTCATTGCCCATTCATCAGTTTCACGTGAATGAGAATTGGGTAATAATCGGGCAAGACATTGAGAAAACATAGGAAATATAAAGCAAATTTTAGGTAAAGGAGATTTCTATGTTAACACATTTCCATTGGTTGCAGAGCACTACCACCTCAAACATGTAATGATATGTAGGATATTTATATTGAGAAGATAATATAGTACCTGAATGTAGGTCTACATGTATGTCAACATATTTCTGGTTAGTTTATGTGCATAATCCTATTCGAAAGTCATTAGAAGCATGCATTGAAGGGCAAATATCTAAATATTTAGATCTTCACAGAGAGAAGAACACTGATCGCTTTGATGCATACTGCACAGGTCACAATTTGTCTCCCACATGACATGTATGAAGGCATGTCGAATGAGGCTGACGCTCTCGTATTTGGTTTGTCAACTCCACTTGACATGCGTAATGAAGACAAGTCACATATTTCTGATCCATTTACCTGAGTGCTAGATAATACTGTGAGACAATTATGTAAGGGCCAAGAGCAGTCAATAACTATGTACCAATGGTTCAATTAAGGCAGGCCATAATAGAAGGCAGGGGATATCATAGTCCCACAGGCCTGCAACACTAAGGCACTTTTTCCTATCTACAGAACTTCTACTTGACTGAGGACCTCTATGTAGTCCATAAGACAAGGGCATGGAGGTGCATGGCAATGCCATATATCTCCCTGTACTGTAGATACTGAGATTATAGATTCACAGAGAAAAGAAGACTGATCGCTTTGACGCATACTGCACAGGTCACGATTGTCTCCCACATGACATGCATGAAAGGCATGTTGAATGAGCTTGACACTCTCACATTTGGTTCGTCAACTCCACTTGACATGCGTAATGAAGACAGCTGTCATGATGACATATGTGCCATGTCCCAATGACATGTGCTCTCTGTGTCAAATCAAGTTGACATGGATACACATGTCATTTTGTCAGGAAGACTTTTTTTCAGTGTTGTGGGTTAGAATACAGTCCTTTGGTATTTTCACTGACCCACACATAAGGTGTCTATCCTCTCCAGTTGAAGTATTCAGGATGGTGGGTGTCTATTTTAACCCTTTGCCTACCGATAGTGCATTAATGCACTACCGTTAATAGTGCAGGTAGTGCATTAATGCACTACCATGGGAAACGCCAATAGTGCATTAATGCACTATTCATCATTTTCTGTCTGAAAGGTTTTTCTTAGATTTGATGGTGAAAAAATGATGCTATGAAGTACAATTTTTAGCAAGACATAAGAAATATCATTGATAATCATATTCTAGGTGTTTATTTACTACAAAACTTTGCTTAAATTATGTACTGTGCTGCTAAAGTGGATATGATGCATTATTCTCAAAAATGGCCGGCTGTGGGGGTGCATTACATGTGCAGAGCATGGCTGTTATGTAATATGCACTTGCCTATACACCGGTAGGCAAAGGGTTTATATTCAATAACAAATGCAAATTTAACAATGAAATAGAATTTACTACCGTTCATTGATAGTATTTACAGACCTTAGTGATCTATTCTTCATGAAAACAAAATGACACAGATACATCAAATGTCTCAAGTGTTGGTAGTACTTTTTGGTAGTGATTAATCCTGGTACCAAAATGGTTGTTTGCCCTGTCTAGTGGAATATCCTAAAACAATTATGTATGTCAAACCATCACATGTCAAGTGCCTTCGACATGGCCGTCACCCTAGTCAACTCACAGATCAGATGGCATTTTAAGGCATGTCAAATCATATGAGGATTACTGTGTGCTACAGTTGCTATGGTGACATATGTGCACATGTCCCAATGATGTGTGCTCTCTGTGTCAAATCAAGTTGACATGAGTATACATGTCACTTTGTTAGGAAGACTTTTTTCAGTGTTGATTTGTCTACCAATCTGCAAGAGTTTCCTTGTCATTATACCTCCCTGTCACGGTTATACTTCTTACAATATGCAAGCAGTACACCAAACTGCTACAGATGGCAATATTGCAGAAACTTTTCTCTGAAATTTGCATCATGGGATTCGACCTTGATCCCTTCAGATATGTAATCTGATAATCATAAAGACAAAGACTGTTGGAAACGCCAGCTACTTGAAATCGATTTATCTCTATTCCCTAGGGTGATATGGCAAATTGATTGAAGCATGGAGTAGAGTGACGGCTCACTCTATTGGAAAGAGGGGTTTATGTACTTTGTGATCCTGACTTTATCCACAGAGCAGTCCACCGTGTTAAACATTCTGCAGAGGCTTTTAACAACCATCAGGATGAGTGCAAAAGCACAACAGTGTCCAATGGTGGATCAAAAAAGCGACCAGCGATCAATTAATGCCTACTTATAAAATCCATTCATGGAGTGCTATTTGATAACCTGGGAATTATACCTCAGATCTTCAGTAATACCTGTTCAATTCAAGTAACCAAAGCAAAGGTTTTAGCTTTAATTCATACATCACAGAATACCAATTGGGTGACAGATATATATTATTCTTGCCCAGAGCAATAGCATCTAGTAATAAATTAGAACAAATTAAAGGTAGAGAAGGGGTGAGGAGAGAGAGAGAGAGAGAGAGAGAGAGAGAGAGAGAGAGAGAGAGAGAGAGAGAGAGAGAGGAGAGGGAGAGAGAGAGAGGGGATATGGGGAATGCCGGGGATTAAAATAAAGTGGATTAGAATAGCAAAGGGCGAAGGGGGGGGGCAAGAGATCGTGTTATCTACAATGGAACCTCACTGAAAAAAAGTACTTACTCACTTGAATCTGTATCCAGACTCGGGCAATGTCGCCAAAATGAGTATGATTTGAGACCCAGCCTGATCCTGGGAAGATACTCAGGCAGAGCAAGAGTATCACCCCAGGATCAGCCTCATGATCTGCCAGAGTATCACCCATGCAGGATCAGGCTGAGTCTCAAAGTATGCTTATTTTGGCGACATTGCCTGAGTCTGGATACAGACTCAAGTGAGTAAGAAGTTTTTCAGTGTAGCTCTTTTGGGGACCTGTACCGAAGGTTAATGGAGCATTTATGCTGCTAACTTTAGCCTTTTGTCGTGGTTGTTTTGTTCACGTGGGACAAAATCTATGATACATTTTAGAGTATAATTAATCTGGCCTGGAGGGCTGTTTTATTTATTTTCTTTATTTTTCTAGTAACATTTCGCTAACTTTTAATCAACTGACGTCATCTTTCTGGCTTCTGAAATCAGACCCATGCAAAGCAGCTCAAAGTTGATTCAGAGATTAGGGAATACGGCCATAAATCTATTGTATGGTTATATTTTGCTCAAAGTTGATTTTACCCTGGGAATCATCATAACAGAGCTTCTCATCGAGCTGCTCACATCCCACTCCCAACAGAAAGTTAAAAAAACATCCTATTTGAGATTTCAACGTCTTGCATATCACAACCAGTGAGTAGAGCTTTATTGTTAGTTCATGTATAATGGCAAACTACTAGAGAAGATCTTCTGTATCAATGTAGGGTAGATCGCCCCTGACTCGATCACTAGGCATGTTGATAGACCTCATGTCGACCACCCAACAATTACAGGATATTTTCAGAATTTATGAATAATACTTTGGGCATATGCAACGTTTACTCATTTCAGCTAATGTAGTACAGCCATTTAATAATTCTCTGTTTTTTAAAGAAGTTGGTATGGGGTGGTCGACATAAGGTACCAACATGCCTAGTGGTCGAGTCAGGGACGACTTACCCTATTTGGAGCTGAAATGGAGCCTCGGTAATACATGATGAAATCATGAATCGTACTCCCCTGTGAGCTAGGAATCTGATTAATATATTTCTTGCTCTTTAAGAGACCTACGACATTTAAGGATATACATACAGTTCAGAGGAGAACATAGTATACATGAGGTCAAAAATCATAGAAAGTGTGCAAATAGGCCTTGGTGGAGCTTTGAGAGGTCTGAGAAAAAATTATGTAGTATCTCAAAAATATTTTTTTGTGGATAGTATATAGGTCTTGGGGTAACTGCACATGAAATATTATGAGTTGAATATGAAAACCGTTGCTATGGCAATGCCCAGAACCTATCTACCTGGAAACGATGTCCTCCCGAGTGACCATTCGGGGTATTTTCCCTTTATTGATTCAAAATGACTTATGATATGCTTCTGGTCCACTGTTATTATGATTTTGCTTGTAGTACTGGGTCTAATGGTTGGGTTTGGAGTATTGTAGTCAGACGTAATGGGCTTTTTGCCTTTCCCTCAGGTCATTTTCCTATAGGGCCTAGCCTGAAATTCAAGTAAATCTCAGATTCTAAGATATTCATTTCTTTCTGTTCTATATAAAAGCTGAACAGACTATGGTAGGAACTATTGATTATATGGAATACAATGCCCATGGCATGTACTTTCAGGTGGTACATAGTTTTGATGGGGAAAAAATCTGTAATTTCTGTTCAAAATACCTTGTAGTTCATCACTCGCCTGGAAATTATGTTCAGAATTGTGATCAAATTCCATTAAAAGTAGGCTCATTTTATGATAGCAAGGAATCAGCTGACACAGATAAGAATGTGAATTCCATCATTTACTGCTCAAGATGGTCCAGATCTGTGATTTTCAATGAGATAAAATGATTATTTCTGTAGGAAACCAAACCCTCAACATGGCATGTTACTCAATGGTCACTCGCCCGGACACAATTTCACCTGGACAAAAAAGCACTTCCCATCCCTGATACTGCAAAGGTTTAGTAGTAATCAATTGTCCCATACATTGAATACTAAGGTATATGTAGGGGGTAAATAACAGGCATAGTTAGGATATTTGAATATCCCTATTGTGTAGAGGAGGGGCAGGAATATTGAATTTTATGTGAGGACAAGAAATGTAGGCAGAATCATGATAAAAACCGTTAAAAGTATTCTCATTTTACGATAATAAGGTCACATCTGACATAAAGAAACATGTTATTTTCATGATCTACAGGTCAAAATGGTCTAGATCTGAGATTGTCATGGTAATATGACAATTGTTTCTGTAAAATATCAAGCCCTCAACATGGCATATTACTCAAATGTCATTCGCCCGGACATATGCCAAGAATCTCTACAAACATTTATTATAAGTACACTCATTTCATGATATAGAAGACACATCTGACATACATAACAATGTAATTTCTGTAATCTACAGGTCTAAATGGTCTAGAGCAGTTATTTTCATTAAGATAAGATTTTAATTTCTGTAGGAAATCAACCCCTCAACATGGCATGTTATTCAATGGTCACTCGCCCGGACACGATTTCGCCCGGACAAAATAGCACTTCCCATCTCTGCTACTGCAAAGGATGGAGAGTAATCCATTGCCCTATACATTGGGCACTTAGGTATATGTAGGGGGTAAATAACTGACTTAGTTAGGATAGTTAAATGTGTTAATCCTACACAGGAGGGGAAGGAACATGATTTTTCGCCCGGACAAGGAAAAAGAGGGATTTTCAAGGAAAATCACTTATTGCCCCCTCACAGTGAAGTTTATTGAGGAAATCAAATTTTGTTTTCAACATACTTTACCCCCAACATGTAGCAAATCTTTTAAGGCATAATTGAACCCATTTCACTTTTAGGTATTTAATGGGGGGAGGCCAAATGACCAAATTATCGCCCGGACAGACCACTTTACAAAAAGTAAAATGCTTCATAAGAATAGAAAAAATCTGACCAGGAACATAATTTTTGCTCCTATTTCACCACAAGACTCTATAATTTACATAACAAAAGTGGACAGACATATACCTAGTCCTCATTCTACAAAAAATGATGAAATTTGTCGATTTTATTGATTTTCTGAGCTGAAAGGGGTCAATTTTAGGTATGTTCACCCCCCTGGAGCCCAGAATATTGATATTGGACCACTAAAACCCATATATAACATCAAGAACCCATTGAACCCAAAAATATGACCCAAAAAAAATTGGGGAAAAATCAAAATCCTAAGTGTAGGGGGCTGACTTTCACCAAAATTCCCATTTGCACACCTTCTGTGATTTTAGACCATGAGGAAAGGACAGTGCCGAAGCCGATGACAACACTTACTGTATTAAGGATGAGTATTACTAAAGCCCCCTCTGTACCAAAAAAAGAAATACTTTAGGCTCTTGTTTTGGTTCTATCAATTACAACAATGGGTGTCTTGGCGTTTCACTGCTGTAACGATCCTAATTCACACATAAACATGAGGCCCCTTATATTCATCTGTCACGAATCAGTATACATCAAGTTGAATAAGACTGATAGGCTAAAGGTGCCAGAACAAATTAATAACCGTGGTCAGGTGAGGGAAAACATGCCTCCTGGGGGGAAATGGCTTTTTAAGGTGGCTGGCGGGGATAGAGTCAAAGTAATTAGATTTTCGCCATTCTCACTAAAGTCTCAAAATGATTTGTACTTCTCATATGTGCAAAAATAATACGGGGGTCCCATGCATTTTTTTAGATAGAGAAGATTCAACCCTATATAGGATCATATAGTGATTTTATACATAAATCCTTAGATTCATATACTAAAGTAATTAGATTTTGTTATAACTTCTTCAGCACTTAGATATTAAGCATATCTTTGTAGTAGATACAATATTGACATATGGTCCCAGGCATATTTCTAATATTTTTGATGATTGAAATAATAGATGTAAGGATATGGTTAGAATAGTGACATCTAGATTATATAGTCTTTTTCTATTGGTCATATACAGCAGTCCCCATGGCTCATGTGTAATGTCTCTGCCTCACTCACAGAAGATCCTGGGTTCAAGTCCATGCCAAGCCTGCCTCTATTTTGCACATTTCGTCTATCCATACATTCAATGTAACACAGAGACCCCTGGTGTCCAAGTGATGAACTAACAATACCCGCCAGCCACCTTCAAGGTTCAAGTCATGGGCTTTGAAATGAGATAATCTTGAGCTAAAATATCCCTGGTAGTTTTGCTGTAATTGCCTGTCAAATCTAGGTTGGTATGTACAACTGAAAATGAGAAATAACCTCTAAATGCATTATGTCCTATCATAAACAATGAAAATACAAAAAATACAGATTTGTGGTAAAATAACCAAAGAGAGGTTCTAGAGGGAACTTTTAAGCTCTGTTTTCAGTTTTTGTGTCCTGAATGAATTTCAAAAAATGTTTGTGGCAAAGATTCCCAATTGGAATAGTGGAGTGGTTTCCATGGCAACCAGAATTTACCCAATCTACCAATTTTCTATGTTTCCATGGCAACCAACATTCCAAAAATGGAACATTTTCAGTGGAGATGAAATAATTTTAAGCCACTGGATTCCTTATCAAAAATTGTTCTAAAGCATTTTTGGTATATTTTTCAGTGTTTTACCCATACAAACTGCCCCCTGGTGGCCAAATCCAGTGCTTAACCCCCCCCCCCCCCCCGGAGGCGCATTCTTGCCCGTTGGCCCACATTACTATTCCTTTGTGCCATTATTTAATTTCTAGGGGTATAACTTCAATGCTCAACCTATTTATTCGAAATACTTTGACACCAGCAGAACAGCGGAACAGGAGGCTGCAAGGGTGAGACCTTGGCTGAGATCAGAGGGCAGTGATAATGTCATATAAGCCCATAAAGCTTACAGGGGACCGCCATTACAGGACACTATGGGTAGCAGGCTATCACTTGGAGGCCACTCCCTTCACATCCTGCGACGTAAAAAGTCAAATATTGGAACCATCGAATAAGTTTGTAGGCATCCTGAAAAAAAAAGCAATCAGTCATAATTTCATTACCACTATCAATCAAATGCAGTGCCCTTTAGACAGGAACGAACCATTTTATCAATGCATATTGACAGAGATTTCTTGCTAAAAAGGCCCCTGCCTAATAGAACCTGTGCTCACATATCCAAAGATGAGAAATGCTACTAGTCTTTTTGTGGAGTTTTAGTTAAAAATACAAGTCAATATTGACCATAGCATCACACTTGCG
Organism: Acholoe squamosa; assembly: GCA_949317995.1. Classification (NCBI taxonomy): domain Eukaryota; kingdom Metazoa; phylum Annelida; class Polychaeta; order Phyllodocida; family Polynoidae; genus Acholoe; species Acholoe squamosa. The sequence goes on along the minus strand of OX439040.1, from coordinate 50,941,318 downwards.
GTTAGAGCAAATGAACTGTCAGAGCTAACACAAGATTGGTTCAAAATCGTTTGAAATGTTTATCACTCTCAGAGACTATATCTCTAACCTAGAATCTCAGAGGAAGGGCGTTGGCCAAGCAGACCTAACCTTATAGTGAAACTGTCAACTAGTGCTGTAAATTCCTGGAACTAATCTTGTGAAAAAGGACTGCTCATAGAATGCAATGCAAAAGATTTAAAGTTAAAATTAGATTTGACTATGACCTACTCTGAAAAAAGAAGAATTACAAGTAATGGTTTGTACACCACTATGCGTGTCGCACTGTTGAAAACATTTCACTTTTACAGTCAGGATGATGACAAAATGTCATGCATGGTTCATGAAGCCAAATCTGTGCGTAATAATAGGATTCATCCATTATCACAAGAACAATCATAAAATCAGTGAATATTCTAATAAGTTTAGACCGACAATCATTCTGATTTTCATAATTAGGCCCTCGCTTATAAAATAGGCTATCATTTTAATAGGCTTGCCCTATCCCCCCTCTAGGGAGAATTTCCTCTATAGTATTAATTACACGTATTTATAAAGGAATCCCCTCCTCAAATCAGTATCAGCCTGGGGGAAAAAATCACTGAAAAATGGTAAACTTATAGCCTGTTTACAAGGAGCAAAACCCCCAAAAAGCGTGGCAATTTCTAGAGCACGGAATTTTACACACGTAAAAACTGGATAGAGAGGTATCGTGCCTAATAATTTGCCAGAAAAGGCGCCTCGTGTTTGCGTTCTGTAAATTAAAAGAAAATGAGATCTCAATCCAACTATCATCTAATTAAATTCACAATGCCTAAGGTTTCTGACCAGGATGTTATTGTAAACACCCTTCTATTACTCTGGGCAGTATCCTTCTCCTGCATGTCGGATACAAAAGCCTTTCCTAATTACTCCTTCCCATTATATTTTTTTCTTTTTTTTTCTGTGCCTAGTAGTACATTTCTCTCTGACCCAGTGATATATGGTTAGTAATTGGGAAGAAAATACGGATTAAGGGATACATACACTATATGGGACAGGTCTATAGACCTGTACACAGACCCTATACTTGAGACAAATCAACATAGCTAAGTATGTTGTATGTAGCCATTACCTCAAAATGGCAAGAAACATGATTCCTGAAAGTAGAATGAACACACAAGAATCGCCACATAAAATTAGTCAAAATCATATTGTAGTTGTTTTAGCTAATCATGATATATGATTTACTAAAGAAAAGAAAATGTAGCAAATGGAGAGGTTGTTTACTAATCACTCCCCAGCAAATTGTCGTGACTCCTCGTCAACCTGTGTGAAGTGGCTCACACATGTCGCTAGATGGAACACGACATCGCTATAGCACAAGATCACCAGGAATGGCAATGGTGGTGATCACAATGGCCTCACCTCAGATGGCGAGGATGGTGATCACTCATCCTCACCAGGGATGGCGACATGAGTGATCACTCATCCTCACCAGGGATGGCGACATGAGTGATCACTCATCCTCACCAGGTGATTACTCACCTCGCTAGATGAAACGCGTACCTTGTAATAGCACAGGTTCACCACAGATGGTGAGGATCTTCATCACCCACACTCACCAGGGATGGCGACACGTCATAGCTCAGGTTCACCATGGAAGGCGAGAGTGGTGATCACTCAGACTCATCAGTGATGGCGACGCTGGTGATCACTCACCTTGTTAGATGAAAAGCTTATGATCATTGACATTGGTAATCATGCAGCCTCACATCTGCCAGATCAAAGTATGTTTTGCCAGAGTAGGTATTGCCATATGTATCTTCCCTCTAACCACAGACAAGGTGTTCATGTAGATATTACCCTATGTATTTTTCCTGTAACCAGAGAAAAGGTGTTTATGGATAGTTGCTTTCATTTTAGAGATACCTCTATCTAAATTCAATTGATATTTTCTCTATATAATCTTGTTTGATTCTACTTTGAAGTATTACATCGAAATCAGTGTGAAACAAAGCACATTTGATACGTATGGGACTTATACTTCATGCACAGACTTCCTAGATAGGCTACATGTTGAACAGTGGTGCTGTCTCAACAACTTTGGTAATGGTGGTGATAAGTTGCCATTCTGAGTGAGAGTGAGTGACAGATGATGCAATCCTCAGAGAGCATTGACTTGGAGTGATACAAATTCACGCATTGAGTGAGACCAATGTTGGCAATGGTGGTGATAAGTCGCCATTTTGTGTGAGATTTGATGACAGTGGCACACACTCACACCGCGAGTGACATCCATGTCAGCGATGGTGGTGATAAGTCGCCATTTTGAGAGAAGATTAACTAGGAGTGGCACAAACTCACGCAGTGAGTGAGAGCCATATGGCAATGTAGGTGAAAAGTCGCCATTCTGAGTGAGAGTTGACAGACAGTGGCACATATTGACGGAGTGAGTGAGATCCATGTTGGCGATGGTGGTGATAAGCTGCCATTCTGAGTGAGAGTTGACTAGGAGTGGCGCATACTCACTCATGGAGTGAGATTCATATTAGTGATAAGTCGCCATTCTGAGTGAGAACTGACTGGGAGTGGCACTTAATCACACAGTGAGTCAGATCCATGTTGGCGATGGTTGTGATAAGCCGCCATTCTGAGTTGACAGGCAGTGGCACATACTCACGCAGTGAGTTAGATCCATGTTGGCAATAGTGGTGATAAGTCACCATGCTTTGTGGGGAATGACAAGGGGTGGCACATATACTCACGCAGTGAGTGAGATCATGTTGGCGACTGTTGTGATAAATAGCCATGCCATGTGAGACTGACCCACAGTGGCGAAATATGACGCAGTGAGTTATCACTCAAAAAGGAGTCACCATTGATGACCAATCATGGCGACAGATAACGACAATTTGCTGGGCCGCTTTCGCTTCTGTGCTATGCTTGTGGGAAGGTTGGGAGGCGTCGCAGGTGTTAAGTGATACCTAGTCCAACTCATGTTACTAAAGGCATACTCTCTCTGATGACTACAGGGGCCAGAGATGTGACATGAGCAACTCAGTGAAAGGGTGGGCCTGGGTTATCAAACCTGTCCGAGTAGCTCTCTTTAAGATCCACCTGAGCGCCGACCTGCCAAGAGGTCTCTGATAGTGGATCAATCAACACTTGGGGAGTGCCCCCTGCCCTAGGCTGCCCTAAACTAATCTTTATGTTCCTCACATCCTTAATTTCTAACTAATAGTGTACGATAGGCGATTTTCAAGATCGTACTAGTATATTAGAAGAACCTATTGTAAGTTAGAGGCCAAAGCGGCCATGCAAATAATCTGTATAGGGTAGATTAACCTAAAGACGACCACATACCTAGAGTCGACCACCTGTCACCTAGATTTTCTCACTCTCACATGTACTGCATTGGTCTTGAACCCTAATATTATTGAAATAGAGGTGTTATAGTACCCAATAGAATGATGTCCTGGAATATATGAAGTAATTGTCATTGCATGATAATACACTAAAGTTCCCATGTTTGAATGGTTTTTACCATGACCAGCTGGCATTTCATCAGAATTCTCCAACTTTGGTTTGATAATTTGAAGATAACAAGTGCTCACATATACAACATTTTGACTCTAGGAATTGATAAATATCTTTGCTAAATAAGAGCATAAGGAAAAGTGTAGAAATGTTAAATACTTTCTTTATGGGATTTATTTCCTAGAACATACCGGTTTCACCTTGAGATGACCACCATTTCACCTTGAGTTGAACACTCCTTGTACACCTATTTATACATTTAATTGAATAGAAACCAATCATTATGTAGGATTACATCACAAGATTAATGGCCAGAATAGTTTGGGATAGAAATCTTCACTGGATTATGCTCTGATGCAAACATTTCAATCTTTACTGTAATGCTATGGTTATTACTGTGTAGAGGAAGTATTTGATACTGAGATTGTGATGATAAAGTAAAGGAATGGATTATTATAGTCCATATCAAAGGTCTATAAAAGAACATTAAAAACAAAGCCTCTATAATGCAGAGTTGGAAATACCACTTCTATTTTGATGAGATTTACAATATCCATGGCCATAAAATTGCCTCCAATTTCCATTCTAATTTAGCCACTGTAAAAACATACATTTTCTTATGATGCAATAGTTTTAATTATGCCATTTCACTGCATATCCATAGAAGACACTTATTCTTTTTTTTCAAATAATAGTTTAATGATCATAGTGCCAGTAAAAGGGTAGTTATCAAGTGGTCCACTCAAGGTGCAAGGTGGTCATCTCAAGGTGAAAATAGACTAACTATGATGGTCTTAGAAATGATGGAAAACAATAGATAAACATTACACATGGATTTGAGAAAGATAAGTGGTCAAAAAGCCCAAATAATTGTCTTTCACTTAGTACCTTGGGGAGCTCTAAGGACCTATTAGACTCAAAGATATTAGCTACTACTAGGTTAATCTACCCTAAGGTGCTCTTCAATACATTACTTGTGTTGAGCTCTATAGAATGTGCTTGCTGGTTAAGTAAGAAAGTGAGAAGAATGAGAAGAGGGGTTCAGAAAAACAAAAGAGGCTGCGGTGTAGGACAACATTTCAATTCACAGAAGTTGGTGAGAGTATGGCTCGGCAGATGCAAAGGGTAAAAAAGAGGTGACCTTCACTACCTACTGGGTGTCTCTCAGAGGCGTAGAAAGCAAATCTTCATTGGGGGGGGGGGGCCTAGTTGGGGGCCCACCATGACCACCTTGAATTGGAGGCCCAGTTGTGATGGCGCCTATACATACCTATATAGAATTTGTATCGAAAGATAATTTTTGGTGAAATTTAGATCTGTTTTGAAGCTCAGGCCCCCATTTTCCCTATCCAATTACCACATTAATCTAATTTCAGATGAAAGTTTTAACTTATTATTATTATTCATTATGAATTCTTGGGAATTCCTTTTTTTGAAGGCCCATACATACTCAAACCCCACCTCATTTATGACTGGGGGGCCCAGGCCCCCCGCCACCCCCCACCCTTTTCTTACGCCCCTGGCCTCTACTGATTCGCAAATCGTATGGTGTATTTCCCGGTTATCATTAGAACACATGTCTACTGCATTGTATTATTTACTAATGTAAATATCAATGCATCTGTTAAGAGGTTGTATACGCCATACCTTTGTTAGGAGGGGGGTGACAGCTTTTTCAATTACATCAATAATCCTGCAATTACTGTCAGTATAATCCCTTTTTTCTATAACATTGTTAACTAATGGTAGAAATGTTACCGACTATACTTTCCCGAATCATGCCTCTGTAAAAGCAATTCCAAAAAAGCTCGTGACTTCAACTTCTCCTACATCTAACTTTATTGAGATAAGATCCCTAAGTGAGCTTCAGAACAACCCAACCGTTTTGTGCCCACTCTAAATAGCATCCCCACAGTCCTGCCCACCCTCCTCCCATCCCACTGAAGCATTTGCCCAGAATCACTGGGAATGACTTACCAGAAACTGAATGACTAAAAGACCAAATTCAATTCCCATTGGAGAACAAAAGGTTCAGCAATAATGGATGGGCTTGACTTGATTTCGATTTCTTTCCTAGAGCTCGGGCCCGCAATCGCCAATTGAAAAAAAAGATATTGCACGACAAATGTTGCTGCCCATGTAAATGCTCAATACCTGTTATGGATTCAGCTAAGTAGTGTTTGTGGTTAGGGTTGTTTCCTTCAAGTAGCATTTCCTTGGATTTGTTCATAAGACATTAATTATGTGGCCTTTACAGATTAAATCATATGGCGATAGTTGCTGCCATATGTCTGTCAAATAAACTATATCACACAATGCCATACCTCTCCTGATTAGCTGACACTTTTATTCCATGTAGGAACTTAGAGGGTATACGGTTTGATTTCGAGGTTTTCTTTTAGATTAACTTGTGTTCTACTACAAAGTGTCCATTGATGTCTGGCGAGGTACATAGTTGTTCTGATAAGACAATTCTGTCTAGGGGGAGGGATTATCTTACTCCAACTTTATGTACTTATAGACAAAGAGGCTATAAATTCTTTCTGTTCCGACAACCCCACTTACTATCCCCATGCTGCCGTGTGACTGGTAAGGTTTACTGTGCTGGCTTGATCTCACGATCCATCCATGGGTGGTTCTCATGAATAAAGGCCAAGGTTAGTAACGTACAAGGAGTAAGGGTCAGCCAGGGGCAGGTGTGTTTAGAACAGCTTTGCGTGTATGTGGAAGCTGCTCATCTAAATTCCGTAAAACAAGGACAAGGTCACTGAGCAGCTCCTTTATTTATAGTTCTCTTTTTCAACAACCACATGGCCCATAGGGAAGTTCTGTTGCCAGGGCCTGTGACAGAATACTGCCGATCGCCATGCTGCTGGAGCTGGCTGTAACTGCTATTGTTGGAACAGAGTTGCCAGTCCCAGGATGGCCTCTTGTCAGACCCAGTTGAGAAGTTGCAGCAGGGGCATAAGAGTGATCGGACATAACTGGCTTCTGCCAAGGATGTTCTAGCAATAGGTAAAATATGTGCTGGTTTCGTTTGATTGTATACAAGATCCTTCAGCAGTTCATCTGTGATACCATGCGGCTATTTAATCTTGATAAGTATTATATCAGGACCTAGATCTATTCAACATGTCCTAGGACGGGCTAGCTCCCCCCCCCACGTCCTTCCTATAGTAACAAACTACATTAGAATTTATGTATTTTCCATGAGCGAAATATCCATCGATATGACTTCTAAGACAAAGGGGTCTTCCGTTTTATGGTTTTCTGTATGCACTTGTAAATAATGCCTTTTCACTTACCAGTGTCAAAGTGCTATAATCGGTATAGCCTCACTGAGAAAACATTCTTACTTACATGAGTCTAGAGCCAGACTCGGGCAATGTCGCCAAAATGAGTATTGTTTGATACTTAGCCTGATCCTTGGATGACGCTCAGGCAAAGCTAGAGTATCATCCCAGGATCAGCCTCAGGATCTGCCTGAGTCTCAAACAATACTCATTTTGGCCACATAGCCTGAGTCTCGATCTAGACTCATGTGAGTAAGAATATTTTCTCAGTGCTCCTTTACTCCTACTTATGTTTTAAAGCAGATAGCTGCACTCTACCCCATTTGATTGGTATCTAGCTAATGTACTTATACTGCTCCTCAACAAAATAAAACTGTTCTCTGGAGATGTCAGGAAGTCATCAGTAGATTTCTATAAGGCTTTAAAGCAGGACATATATTTTATGTCATATGGTATGTTTTAAAGAGCTTCTAAATACAGATCATCTATAGTTCCATTAATGCTAAATAGACTTATCATTCTAGACATGTTCAGCATAGGAAAATTCAGATATGCCTCCTAGTTTATTGAGGGGAAAGAGCATATTCCACCGTGAGATATCACTTCCTACTCAAACTCGGTTATGATAAGCACATGGGCTCATGGTTAATCATCCAACATTCATCTCGAATTCACCAAATGTACACAAACATGTAGTGGACTGAGAGGTGCTATTAGTTAGTATGAAGACCCTCACTGCGATATTAAGTATGCTTCAATATTCATGCAGACCTAAGTATGTGGTTGCAATTGCGAGCTATCTCTCCACCAATAGTGGAGTGCTATAATCCAGAAGTACCAACCTATTGCCTCTGAGTGATTACCAGTTGGGACTTCCCTGATGCTGCAAGGTATGATTCAGACTTGGCCATGGAATTGGGTGTTTACTACAGTCAATGTCCTCCATGATTCTTATGTGCGGAGGGGGTATTTGTAGCTATGATGACTAGATAAGGCCTTGTTGAATCTGTTTATGCAGAAAGCTGACCCTACTTGCACTGGGCCTCTCTGTTGTACAGGGTTGATGCACTCCCATACTTCATAACTGTAGACGCTAAAGGAACATTAGGCCAGAGGCATGATGGGGCCTTTAAAGGATATCCGTCTCTGGTAATGGTTGCTGTCATATAACTGTAGAACATATACTATGCCTATATATTATAGCATGATGTACTTTTCCACACTGAAGAACTTAACCTTTTGCCTAACCCATTGCCTTTGGAAATCCTTCGTCAGCAAAAGGTGTACCATCATCATTATGATGTCATAAAAACCACAGTATGCATCATAATAGATCGAAAGTTGAAAATAAATGTAACGCTTACTCATCAAGATAATGAGAGAAGAGCCATGCACTTAAGAAGGAAACTGATTTTTCATAATGTGCATTGATTAATTATGGATTCAAGAGGAACTCCATAGTTCTTGCCCCTTCTCCTAGCATTTCCACCACTATATATAAGAGCCCACTTGTGAAGGCAAGCTGCACTCCCACCACCGTCACACAGCCATGCCCCTAGGGTCCTGTGTGGGTAGTTTTATCTGCTGTTACTTATCTCGTGCCCCCGGAGAGCATTCACACGATGGCATGAAGGCTTTAGCCACAGCGGTCTCTGCAGGGAGATGGGCATTTATTCTTCTCCAGAGGATGCTGCCACAACCATAGCTGGGCCTTGTGGCAAGGGCCGCGTTTGTCTTATTCAGCTGAGACACTTCCTAAGGACCACCATGGTATTCACATGGAGATCCCGCATTGCAATCCCTGCTAGCACCTAGTTCATGCTAGCATCCAGATGAGCATATCAGTGTTCAGCTGCCTATTGTGCTTAGTATAATAATATACACATATGTGAACATTTATATACGGACTGCAATAGCAAGTCAGTCAGCCATCCATTACTACCTACACAATTTAGTATTGCCATCACTGACTACAAGATAATACAAATGAGGGTTTAAGTAATGAGGGCTTAAGTAATAAAGCATTAGGATTGTTCTACACTGTTAAAAAAATCCCTAAATTTAGAATGGAAACATTGTAAAAGTTCATGGTGATTCACCATAATTTAAAAGAACGGTGATTTCCCCTATAATAACAGTGTTTTACCCTCCTAAGGTTCACTGTACGGGGATTCTCCACAGTTTTAATTGGAATTCATCATACTTTTACGGTGATTCACTGGCAATGCAGGTGCCAGTGAATCACATTTTTAGGGCTTTTTTTTTTACTGTCTAGTAATGGAAACACGAAAGTACTATCCTATCCCTATCTTACTCCATTAACTGCAGAATCATCTCTGGTGATGGCAATTGAGTATGTAGCGATTAGCTCCAGCCACTTGCTGGCTGGCGTGACAAACTGCATGTCACTGGGCTTTAACCAGAAAGCTGATGAGAAATCTGTTTGGATATCTAAGAATTCACCGTGTATTTCCTTGACAAAGTGTTCCTGTCAAATACTTTGGTTATGTGGTATACAAAAAGGCAAGCTGAACGGATGATCGATGCTCTCCAGTGGCGCCCCTTATCTCCGTGGCAGTTCCTTCCATTTCAAACCTTCTGTTGTTCTATTTACTCTGTCTAGCTGTGTATTCTGGTTTGGTTAGGGCAAATCATTGGCGGGCAACAATGCAAGATTTTATCTACCTGATTGTTCCCTCTATACAAAACAGAGATCACCTTTGTTTACATTCGGAAGACATTATGCCATATCAAGACAGTGAGTTCCAGTCTGGCTCTAGTTTCCTTACCGCCACTACTGGTCAGTTGTCTGACATTTCCGACCACTGGTACCCATCCATATGAAACGTGTTGTGATTTTTTTTGTGGCTTACAGATAAACATTGAAGAGTCCTCGCCATTTCTTGTTGGCCACTATCTTTAGAGCTACTCAGACCTCTCCTGTCGTTCAGGATTTTAATGATCATCGAAATGAGCAACTCAGGAAGGTGTGGGGAGTGGCTGGAGTGGTTCCTGTGACAAGACGGTCTACTTCTGACGGATTTTCTCCTAATTAAAGAGCATATCCCTACACTGTTTATTTGGTGTTTAGCTTTAGAATGGGATTTAGATTAACAATGCTTAGCTTTAAAAGAGTCCTGATGGATAGTTTGGGGTCAGGACTTTATTTGTCATCATTTCAACATCATCTTTTTTCATCTTCTGGTAACTTAACTGCATCCTCTCCATGCTGACATCGTGGGCAGAGTCTTTGCCATGATCTGGACTTGTGTTGAAAAGCTGGATTATTTCATATTATATTTTCAATGTAGCAAAGAGTACTTGTTCTAGTAGTTCTTATTATCCAAGAACAGGGGTAGTTGGTGACTACAGATCAATGAAAACATTCACACAGTCACATTCAGATCTATACTTATTTGCATGTATCAGGATGGAGGATCAGGATCAGGAAAGGAGTGAGTGCATCAGGACAGACTGAGGAGCATCATGGAGGACAGAAGTACTTTAGAATAGACAGGGCTTTTATCAGAGAGACAACATGAGTATCAGGACAGACAGGGGTATATCAGGATGGACAGTGGTGTGTCAGGATGGACAGGGGTGCATGAAGACAGACAGCAGTAGCGGATCCAGGGGGTGGCCTAGGCCCCCTCTAGACCCCGTGAAAATGGGCCTTGGCTAAACTCTTAACTAAATTATAGGAAATGTGATGCCGGAACCTGGCTGTGCCTCCCAGACCAAATTTTCTTGGCTGTGCTCCCCTAGACAACCCCTTCTGGATCCGCCCCTGGACAGGGGTGCATGAGGACAGACAGGTCTGTAGCAGGACGGACAGGGGTGTGTTGCCTGGTGTGACTTAGTGTGTGGGATAGTGGAACTTCGTGTGTGGGCTAGTTTGAGTGTGTGGGATGGAGGGACTTTCTAAATGTTGGCAGGGAAAGTGGTACGTTTCTTCAGGAAACTCTCGAATTTTGACTGGGAAATGGGTGCCTCTTCCAGGAAAAAATCCAAAATATAGTCAGGAAGGGCATTTTCCATGAAAGAATCCTTTCAAAGGGTGCCAAATTGAGTTATTTTTTTGCATTATATAACAGCAGGAAAAGTGGTACTTAATAAAGCTAATTCCCATCAAAAGGGGTATATTTTGGTGGAATTCTGCCCTGCTAAAAGGGGTATAGACTCAAGGGCCGTGCATGCACATGATTACAATAGAATACATAGGAAGCGGACCCCACGGGCTTATACATGGTGTTCTTATGGTACATTTAAAATGGGGACATATTCAAAGCAGTGAAGAAGTGTCCATTTCGAACATGGGTCAGAGATTTGGTGAATGCTCATTTCTGTCCAGTAGATAGGGAACCTGTAAGCAGAAAAGGGAATCATACAGTTATTCTTAAGAAACACACACACACACACACACACACACACACACACACACACACACACACACACACACACGCAGGTATACATATCATATGCTTGAGAGCTTATTGGCATTATTGAAAGACATTATTGTGTTATTTCAATACATAGACCAGAATTTGGCATAATTATTATCTTCAATGTCAATTTTATCTATAATACAAGTACTGAAAATTATGCCACATTATTACAAAACTTCTGTGATTTTGGGTGCTTTTCCTGGATATTCCCATGCACATACCTGTCGATATTGCATGGCATGATGCATGCATCATGACTTTTGTAAGGTGTGTGGTTATCCAAGGATAACAGGCAATCGGGGCAGTTATCCATGGATAACATGCACACCTTACATGTCATATGTTACATGTTAAAACCTACAAAATTGTCATTGTCAGGGTAGGGGTCATACCTGCAGTCTCCTGATCCCAAATCCAACTCCCTCTGATGGTGTAGTGGTTAGCGCAATGCGCTCAGCTTCTACAGGTAGGCAGGATGAGTCCCGGTCCGGGTGAACGTTTTTTTTTGCTGTGTGTACACACACTATGTCAGGCTTCGAGTCCTATGGAAGGGGAACGATTTTTGTTTTCAACTTGAATTTATTGATATTCTATTGATTATCTATTGATATCATGTAATAAAATAAGTAGTTACTTGTTCCCTATTTTCTTTTAAAAAAAAAGATATATGCTACATAAGTTACTTCATATTGCCTCACAGTTACTTTCTCAGTTATTTCTACAATCTTCACAGTCACATAATGATGCCTGCCCTTTAGCAATGTTTACATCATTATAGAATGTGTTTGATTAAAAATCACAATGCCTGATACAGTCAAGTTTATAAAACAATAACATTAACATAATACTTATCCTATTACCTATCTTTTGGAAATAAAGTCTACAAATACCTACCCCCTCAACTTCCAAAAATCGCCATTTTCTATGTATAACCGTGACCCAGTTCATACTTCAATTCCATTGGTTGATAAGATGATTTGATTTCATTGGCTGAGGAATACCATGTGATCCAGTCTACTTACTTTCCTGCCAAACTTCCATCCGTTTATTGTGGATAAAATGCACAATAGAATTATGAGAGAATAAGCTGAAATTATGAACTTACCCTATCATTTATGTCTATGTAAATCCATTTTCATAGTATATATCAACTCTAAGGGTATTCGGAGCACTTTGGACTGGGGTGGGGAAGTGTGCAATCAGGGCCACATTGAGTTGCCCTAATAGGGCAGACTGAACTAAAACTATTGGGCTCCCGACAGTTTTTTTGTCCTCTGCAAATTGTGTGGGCCACATAAGGCTAACTGATTTGGGCACAGAGCAGCTTCAAAATGGGCAAACACTTTGGGCACAGATTGGTTTCAAGGTGGGTACCCTGATTCAGGCATAGATCAGTTCCAAAGATAATTCCCCAGACAGGATTGAGGATGGGTTTGCACAAGGCATACTGAGCTGTTCTGAACCTTGGCACTAGATGACCCCACTATGTGTGATGTACAGCTTCCCCCCTATGTCAGTATTGATTTTCTTTAGTATGATATAACAGAAATAGGCTAATGAATCATATAAATCATAACAGTACACACGTTTTCTCAGAGTTTGGCTCTACTGGCAGAATACATTTGAAATGTGCAAAGTTAGGTGATGTCGGCAGTTGTTAATGTGACTACACCATTCCTGTGGTAATCATTTTATATTGAAGTATGCTACCCATTGGGAGGCACTATGAACTTGAAGGCTAGCATGTTACTGGACTAGGTCTGGTTGACATGCCTTGGCCAACTAAGTTTGAATTGATGGTTCTACTGTATTATGATAATGCCACACCAAATAAAGTGTGGGCCACAGTAGGGCCACACCACCTTTGCTACCTGGGTAGTGTACAAAGTGTGGGTTCCATACACCAACACTTTGAGGGGTGCGTGACGTGTACATGGCATCCGTTGGTGAGGGGAAGCTGTCAGGGCAGCAGGCTAACACTTTGAGAGGTGTGTGACATGTATATGGCGTCTGTTGGTGAGTGGAAGCTGTCAGGGCGACAGGTTAGCATGTACAATGTATAGGACCATTAAAAGGTGGAATCAGCTGAAGCCTGAGTATACACTTATAAACGATTTTTACACTTTTAAATCTAGCATTAAGAAAGACTACCCATTATGTTTCATCTAACTGTGATATTTTTGTATTAGCTTTTCTGTAACATTCACCCACTCATCTCATCTCATTAACCACTTCCCTAAATAAACAATCATTGTGATGTATGATTTAGGTTACGGATGGCCTAAAAGAGTATATATTTGTTTACAATACAATGTTATTTTAAAGTTTGATACTGACAATTTTTCTCTATAACTGGACCTAGCTTAAACACCCCAACACAAGGATTGCTAGAAGGGCAATTCTTTATTGTAATTGTTCTTCAAGACCCAATAAAACACTTTAAAAAATGCTTAGCAAGTATCTGAGAGCATGACAATAATTCTAAATGTAAATGTTTTTAATAGATGTAGTGAGTGGTAGGAGTTACATGGGTACATCGAAAAAGAAACCTTGTTTCCATAATTCTGGTCACACACTTTTAAAAATCAAGTGTATGTTAAAGGCTGGAAACTGTAAAGGAGGCTGAGCCATAGTTTTCATCCAGTTGGCAGAAGGAATGTTCTTTCCCATGAAAATTTGATCATTGGCTTCATACATTTTGATGTAGGCCAAGGTCGGATTCAGGATTCTGAAAAGGAGGGGTGCACCCCTTACTTTTTTAAAATGCCCTAGAAAAAAAAGGATTTTTTTCTATGTAATGATCAGTGGTAATTTCACCTCCCCCCCTCTTCATCTACCAAATGGGAAGAGTACTAACATAGATGTTAACTAATGAATCTTGTGGCGTCTCAAGAAAGATTATTCTAGAAAACTGGGAACTGTTAATTGCCAGCTGTAGATTATTACCTTGATAAGCCCAGAAATAGACTGAGCAGTCCCATGCTATCATATGATATACTCATTCTGTATAGTACCTATATTTGCGTTTGTTTTTTATCCCCTACGGATAGATAAACACCTATAATGTTCATTTTTGAATACATGTTCAAGTCTAAACATGTACAACCCAAAAGTGTTTAAACCTAAACACCTAAAGACATGGATGAGCAAGTGTTTACGTGTACAGGAGGTAGGTGTGTAGGTTTTAGAATATGTGTTTAGAATCTGGTGTTTCTAAGTTGCAAGTGTTTGAATATCATAGGCGTGTAGGGATCACACACCATTTAGATGATATGGTGTTTATCATCAAGCACTGTTTTTGCAGTGTAGTTTTGGCGATAATCGTTTCTGGAGAGACTATGAAGGTCTTGCCAAAAGATAACGAGGAAAAACCTGTTTACCTTTTCTCAGACAGAACTGATAAAAAAAGTGCATGGTCTAACTCGTTTTAATAGTTTTGAATTAAAAAATAGTGTACAGCAGAATGCACGGAAAACACTTTTTGGGGTAACAACATATAACGTGCATGTTTCATCCACATGAGTTTGTAAAAAATCATTTCGCAATGCACAAACGTGCACGTTTTATTATTTTTAGTTTTTGTTGGTACTCGTTTCCTTATTGGCAAGATCCTCCAGACCGTTTTCATAATTTACAACCGTATTAAGGAAGCAAAGAGGTTTTAAAAGTATCACTCTCAAAAGACATGCCACCAATAGTAAATGACCGTTGAAAATTGTGATTTCATCGGACCATTTCAAGCTTTAATTTAAACTTTTCTGTCTTGTAAAGGCAATTTCTTCTATCCTGGTCAACAGCTAAGGGATCAAGTATACCAGTTGGGTTTTTTCTCACCTTCACCTTCCCTCTGGAACTAGACTGAAACTAGCTGCTCCTCATATAGATTGATGAGATGTGAGCAGTCTATCACTGCCAGGATACCAATATGAGGGAACATTAGCATACAACATACTCGCACATTAAAATCGATTTCATTAAGCAAAACCTAACGTAATGGCACTGATATTGGGCATACGCAGAGGCCAATTTTCAGATTAAAAGGATGTTCTGGGGCAGATGATCATTTCAACTGGGTAAATTGTCATTTCAACTGAAACCGAACTCACTCGGGAAAATCCATATCACTTTTCACATTGAAAAGTGAGAGGGAGTTTTATCTCTGCGCTGTCTTTACCAATAAGAAACCCAACAAAAGACTGTGAGTGTCAAATACTGAATTGAATGTTTGATTAAGAAAAAGAACAGAAATATTTAAAGAAAACTTTAAGATCCAGTGACGAATGTGTGTCGTTTTCCAATATGGTACTTGGCATTTGAATGAAGACTAAGATTACGCACCTAATCACTCCCACGATTAATCCTGATATATGTTTTAAAATTGGGTTTAACAATAGTTACTAATTAAATTGACCTATACAAATGTTAAAGCACTCGGCTCCCATATTAGATGCAATATTATACTTGTGTATCAGTATCATAGTTCTCTTCTTACGCAATCCAATAAACAAATATAAGCGTGGGGTAAATAAATTGCAAACCTAATTTGCCGGTAATATGCTAATATACTATTTGCAGCATGAGACATGAACATTCAGCTACCTTCGAGCAGTTACCAAAGGAATTCCCAGGTGTAATATGTTTTGATCTGCTACAAATTATAACGCTGTGCTTCTTTAACTGTCAGCCCTTACAAAGGTCTGTAAATTAACCTGTACAACAGGTGGTAGATTTAATTAGCCGTCCATGATTGGGTGAGGGATTAACTAGATACCTCGATGATTACTTCCTATTGTCATCCATGGATACAGGTATGATGCAACCCCTTGAAGGCAATGTGCATTTTGCTCAGTAGGTCAAATCATGAAGAATACTCCAGGAGGCTCATGCACAGTATGCTACGAGAGGTTCCAGGCACGACGATTGGAAACACTCCAAAGGGGCTGTGTACAAATGACGTCATGCATTTTTGGACCATTATTGACCCCCCTCCCCCCCTTGTCATGTTTCGTCATACAACACTTGACCCCCCCTTAGCATGACGTCATGCAGAGAGATACCCCCCCCCCCAAAGTGCATGAATAGTGAAGGTCTATAAGCTATAAACAAATTAAAATGGTTCAAAGGGACATATAGTGGGTGTAAATTGACAATAAAGGATAGCATACATGCAGAGTGAAAAAAGAACTAGCACTGATCAACAAATGAACAGAGAAACATGCCAAACACTTTCAGCTTATATAATGTATGGGTCCCTATATGCAGGATGTACCATTTCCATGCCCCATAGTTATACACGGAGTACTATGTTAGTGATCATACACAAGTATTTCCTGTCACAAAAGGGCTTAAAAACTGTCTAGATCAGTAGTCCAATACAGTTAATAGTCTGCCTTCTTTACAGTGAAAGTTGTACACTTGTCAGCGAAGAGAAAATCGAGAACAGTTATTATTAAGGATCATATAGTTCAAGAGCTTGAATGTATTGATATATTGAATGTATTGATTTAATCTGTAACTTGAACCATATACAAGTGTACTAGAAATAGGTTTCAGGCAGAACACTCTGAATTTAGGGAGTGGCCTAATAGAAAAAAAAAACTCAGAAAGCATCACAAATTCTCAGGAGACCATCGATTCCAATCATAGTTCCAATTTGTGATGTTACAAAGCAATCGAGTCACCTCAGCATTTTACTGTAGAATCTGCAAATAAGCTGAGTCCGATAGAATTCCATTCAGACAAAGATGTGGAGAGTAAGTTTGAAGGGAGGTCCCCTTTACATCTCCCCAAGCATCCCCTCAGTGAAAATAGCAACAGGGTGGTGGAGAGCTCCAGGGGAGTGTTCATTCTTTATCAACAGTGGGACTCTGGGAGTGGGTGGATTAGGGGAGGAGCAAAATAATTTTGACACCTCAAGGAGGAGGGGGGGGCAATGTCACACCTTTTCAAAAAGAAGCCTGTGGATTACTATGGATGCTGCCCTGAGGCAACAGCAGCAGTTCAGGGGTATTTTAGATGCATCATTTTAGATCCTGAGTGCAGCAGTGGCCCTTTTCAAAAAGGGTTAAATTGGTATAGGTAGGATAGAGTAGTAGTGCCTCGTTATAGTGGCCTGGATATCACCTTGATTTTACACTGACATTGATGGCAGTGACACTCATTGAGTGAGATGTCTGAGGAATGCATGCATGTAGGGCCTATAGGTAATAAATTTATTAAACTAAAATAAATGCATTAAACTTCCCTACCTTTACTAATCTTTTTACAAAAGTTCTTGTTCTTGCCAAAACCAAAGCATATTGTGATTTCTTGATGACATGATGTCATGCAGCCCATGACCCCCCCTCCCCCCCTTGTCATGCTTGGTCATGGCAAGTGGGACCCCCCCTCCCCCCTCCTGCATGACGTCATTTGTACACAGCCCCAAATTTGACTGGGTGATTGTACATGATAAATACAAGAGGTGCTTGAGTAATTGATATTGAGATTGGTAGACCTCTGCGAAAATAGCATTGCAGTGCAATGTAGGTCTCGCACGGCATCATTTTGAACGTTCTATAAGGATTTGAGGGCGGATGAGACTTGTCGCAGCATATTTTGCATTGTCCTCCAGGTCTTCATCACCTATGTAGGCAGGGTGTTAATGACCATGGAATTAATCTGATGACTGAGTAATTAGCAATCCCCGTAGTGCAAAAGGAGACATGTGTCGCAGGAGGAACAACATAAAGGCAGTGAATTACTTGCAGGGATTGCATGGCAAGTCGAATATGTGGAATCCTATATCACACAATAACCTAATCAATAAAATGTCACTTGTTGATCGGTTGGAACAGTTACTTATTTCATCCAATAGGTTGCAATAGGAAATTAATTAGTAAGCCATTCAGGTATATTACATGACAACATGCTCCGTCATTTACGTAACACACGTCTCTAAACCTTGTCATGTGCAGAGCACTTCCTTCCTTCGGGTATTTCCACATGAGGTCAGACAATGGATGAAATAAGTATATACTAGGTGTAAGATGTATGGAAAAAAAAGAGTCTAAATGCACAGCAGTTAGGTTCTGATAGTCACTGGGCGCGACTCAGTTAAGGACTGAGTCGCTGGGACTGGTATACCTAAAACTTTCAGGTGCTCTAGAAACGGCAAGTTTCTAAGAATAACATTTGACAGAAATAAATCCCCAACAATCAGCTTATGGTATTAACAACAGTATCACCTTAGTTTTGCTGTCTGTGAGTGGGAAGAGCGTCTTTTGTTGGAAACTTTTAGATCGCACCCTTTTCCAAGATTTGGCACATGCCGTGTGGATTGCAAAGGGCAGCTATCAGTAGGTGCATTTTCTGCCAGACAGGAAGTCAATCTCCACTCTCCAAGCAGATTCGCATGAATAACATTATTTCATGAATAACACCTCTGTTGTGAGACCTGAAACCACATCCAACATGGCCGACCGTGGCAGCTAAACTTGATATGAAGGCTAACAGATTTGCGAGAACCAAATAATCTGGGCCCCTGTATTAAAGGTTTCTCACAAAATGGCAACAAACATGTCTTAGAAAGCCATCTTTAAGAGGAAATCGACATAAAAAATTCATGTCCTATAATTCCAGCCACCTGACAAATGAGCCCTATGCAGGAAGCCTGACTCTCCCGTCAGGTAAGAGTCAGCGCCCGCCGGACAAGGTTCTGAGGACAACTTGGCAAAGATGTGTTTAGAGAAGCAACAAGAAAAGTGGTTGAGGCTCCACTCTGCTTCATGGTTTATAGGACCTCAGTGAATAATAAGCATACATTTAGTATGGAAACAGCCAGACAATTGTCTCTTGACTCATGGCATCTTTGTATGTGTCTTAGCTCCCGGTGTCAAGGTCTTGAGCGCCGATACTGTTGCAATTGAAAGCCAAGACCCAAGTCCATCAGGTCTCACACCAGATGCCAACTCACCTAGTCCCCCAACCAGTCTATTTTTTCACAGACTACATTACGGTGCACCACCACTACCACACACCACCACCAACACGACTCCACCACCATCAGCACTTTCCATTCCCTCCTTCTCTTCACTATTTTAGGACGGTTGGAGACGTTGCGCCTCAGTGGGCGCCGTTTCCATTACTTGTTTCAACTGGGTGAGATGCGGTCAGTCGAGGCAGCCTACTTAAGGACGGCCTGTACAACCGCTATCTGTGTAAACGACCGCTATCTGCAGTACTGCAGATAGAGGCTGACCATCCAACCTCTATCTGTGTAAAAGAAAATGCTATCTGCATCAACCATCCAACCACTATCTGTAGAAACAAACGCTATCTGCAGAATCATCCCCATTGCCATGCAAAGGCACATCCAAACACTCCCAGGAAATTGTCGTGACTCCTCGTCAACCTGTGTGAAGTGGCTCACACATGTCGCTAGATGGAACACAACATCGCTATAGCACAAGATCACCAGGAATAGCAATGGTGGTGATCACATGGCCTCACCTCAGATGGCGAGGATGGTGATCACTCAGGCTCACCAGGGATGGCGACGCAGGTGATCACATGGCCTCACCAGGGATGGCGACATGAGTGAACATTCACTTCGCTAGATGAGACACACACCACGTCATAACGAACATTCACCACGGATGGCAAGGATTGTGATCACTCACACTCACATGGGATAATCATGCGGGTTATCACTCATCTCACTAGGTGAAACGCATACCTCGTGATAGCACAGGTTCACCACAGATGGTGAGGATCTTGATCACCCACACTCACCAGGGATGGCGACACGAGTGATCACTCCACTCACCTCGCTAGATGAAACGCACACCATGCCATAGCGCACATTCACCACGGTTGGTGAGGAACGTGATGACTCACACTCACCAGGGATGGCAAGGCGGCTGATCACTCACCTCGCTAGATGAAACGCGCACCACCATGGATGGCGAGAGTGGTGATCAATCAGACTCACCAGTGATGGCGACGCTGGTGATCACCTTGTTAGATGAAAAGCTCATGATCATCGACATTGGTAATCATGCAGCCTCACATCTGCCAGATCAAAGTATGTTTGCCAGCTAAGGTATTGCCATATGTATCTTCCCTCTAACCACAGACAAGGTGTTCATGTAGATATTTCCCTATGTATTTTTCCTGTAACCAGAGAAAAGGTGTTTATGGATAGTTGCTTTCATTTTAGAGATACCTCTATCTAAATTCAATTGAAGTTTTTTTCTATATAATCTTATCCGATTCAACTCTGAAGTATTACATGGAAATCAGTGTGAAACAAAGCACATTTAATACGTATGGGACTTATACTTCATGCCCACACTTCCTAGATAGGCTACATGTTGAACAGTGGTGCTGTCTCAACAACTTTGGCAATGGTGATGATAAGTTGCCAATCCGAGTGAGAGTGAGTGACAGATGATGCAATCCTCAGAGAGCATTGACTTGGAGTGACACAAATTCACACATTGAGTGAGACCAATGTTGGCAATGGTGGTGATTTTGTGTGAGAGTTAATGACAGTGACACCGACTCACACAGCAAGTAACATCCATGTCAGCGATGGTGGTGATAAGTCGCCATTTTGAGAGATTAACTAGGAGTGACACAAACTCACGCAGTGAGTGAGAGCCATGTGGCAATGCAGATGAAAAGTCGCCATTGAGTGTTGACAGACAGTGGCACATATTGACAAAGTGAGTGAGATCCATGTTGGCGATGGTGGTGATAAGCTGCCATTCTGAGTGAGAGTTGACTGGGAGTGGCGCATAATCACGCAGGGAGTGAGATCCATATTAGCGATGTTGGTGATAAGTCGCCATTCTGAGTGAGAACTGACTGGGAGTGGCACATAATCACACAATGAGTCAGATCCATGTTGGCGATGGTTGTGATAAGCAGCCATTCTGGGTGAGAGTTGACAGGCAGTGGCATATACTCATGCAGTGAGTTAGATCCATGTTGGCAATGGTGGTGATAAGTCACCATGCTTTGTGAGGGATGACAAGGGGTGGCACATAATCACACAGTGAGTGAGATCATGTTGGCGACTGTTGTGATAAATCGCCATGCCATGTGAGACTGACACACAGTGGCGTAAGATGACGCAGTGAGTTATCACTCAAAAAGGAGTCACCATTGATGACCAATCATGGCGACAGATAACGACAATTTGCTGGGACTATCTGTGTAAAAAGCGCTATCTGCATAAAGGTTTTCAAAGATACCAAAATAGCCTTGTATACAAAGTGTAACTAGAGTTTTTGGGATCAGTATAAAAAGAGCATAAAAATAAGGGCCGATCCATGTTTTAGCATTGCATGGTGTACTCTATGTCTTGCTATATGAACAAAATCAGCAGATCTATACTGGGTAGCTATCAGTTCCCACACACAATAATTTTATGGTTCCACACCAAGTAGCTGCTGGTCCCAGCATTCAGTAATTGGTGGTTCCCATGCACTGTAACTGGTGGTTCCACACCAATTAGCTACCGGTACTGGATCCCATACCAAGAAGCTGCTGGTTCCCACACCCAGAACCTGCTGGTTCCCACATCAGATTGCTGCTGGTTCCCATATGAAATAGCTACTTGTTCCCACACCGAATAGCTTAGGGGTAATGTGGATCAATTCTGGTTAAAAAGTCATGTTGGTTTAAAAATACATGAATTGGGTGAAATTAGTCTAAACTAGGCAAAATACATCAAATTAGGTCAAAGTAAGTAAAATAGGTCAAATAGTAAAATAGGTTAGGTCAAATAGGTCAAAAATCAAATACGTACAAAGTGAGTTAAAGTAGGTCAACTTTGGTCGGTCAGTCGGTCAAAAAT
Organism: Acholoe squamosa; assembly: GCA_949317995.1. Lineage (NCBI taxonomy): Eukaryota > Metazoa > Annelida > Polychaeta > Phyllodocida > Polynoidae > Acholoe > Acholoe squamosa. The sequence goes on along the minus strand of OX439040.1, from coordinate 50,919,200 downwards.
TGGTCGGTCAGACGGCCAATAATTGGTCCATCGGTTGGCAAAAAATCGGTGAGTCAGGTGGACCAAAAATCAGTCGGTCAGGTGGGCCAAAAATCGTGCGGTCGGCCAAAAGTCGGTCGGTGGACCAACAATTGGTCGGTCGGTGGACCAAAAATCAGTCAGTTGGCCAAAAGTCGGTCGGTGGACCAATAATCGGTCGGTCCGTATAAAATCGGTCGGTCGGCCAACAATCGGTCAGTCAGTTGAGCCAAAAATTGGTCTGTCAGCCAAAAAATGGTCGGTCGGCCAAATGTCCGTCAGTGAACCAAAAAATGGGGCGGTCGGTCTGCCAAAAATCGGGCAGTCGGTCAAAAATCGGTCAGTCGGCCAAAAGTCGGTCAGTCGGTCAAAATTAGTTGGTCGGTCGGTCAGTCGGTTGGTCCCTTCACTCACTCACTCTCCACTCATTCCGTTTAAATGAGACATGTTTTGAGGCCAATACAGCAGTTAGTGTACATGTTGATGCAGTTAGTGTAAGGAGAAATGTGATTTGCCCTTGATGCAGATAACGGCTGTTTTCTACACTTAATTTGGTACAGATAATGTCAGTTTTACACAGATAGAGGTTGGACGGTCAGCCTCTATCTGCAGTACTGCAGATAGCGGTCATTTACACAGATAGTGGTTGTACACGGCCACACACGCCAGTTTGTCTGCCCACTCCTTCCACTATCCTGCCCGGCCAAGGATGCTAAGAAGAAGCGCGTGTCTAGGGATAAAACAAGGGCCCTATCAAATGAACAGCAAGGTCCTCCTTGACATTCTTTGTTGCCTTGAAGGACTGCTCCATTTTACTCCAAGGTCATTTCCATCAAAGATTTGCACTATAGATGAACGTAGTTGACAAACCAATTTTCTTGCAAATGATGCAGGATGGTTATAACGGCTACACTTCGCTTGTCATTTAGATTCAATGTAAACGTGCCCAGTAAAGTTCATACTAGCACTGTGGATAATTGTCAGCTTTGTGCTGCACATGACCCTGGATTCCCTAAACCATGAAGTGCTGTATACCGTTGGTAAAAGTGACAAATTTGGTTGATCCTACACTAAAGAATATTCATATATATTACTTACAATCTACTTTACCGACAAATATTTCATTGTACATACCCATGTATCATACTTCCATAACGCCTTGCGTATAAGGCCCAAGCTCCGTTATGTCTGACCTATAAGGCGCCTCATTTTGGCCAGTTTAGTACCATTCTATTTATAAGCGCACCCGTAACCATCCTGGCAAATAATTAAGCTGCGTATCCCGGTAACTCATCCTAGTGTCAATAATCATAATGATATTAGTAACTATATCCATTGTATGTATCCTTCATTCGAGAGAAAGATCAATAGGATACTCAGGTGTGGTGCCTACAGGGTACCCACAAGCTTCCAAAGCCTTTCATGTCTTCAGTATTTCCACATCCATAAAACACGTCATGAATAGGAAGACCTTTTTACTTGGCCTTATACATTGATATCCTGCTTTGAACACATAGATTAAGGACATGTGTCCAAGGCTAAATCTATGCCATGTACCATATGAGACAGGATATATACGGAGAACTGAAGCAGTAACAAGCTTAGGGGTCTGCCACTTGCATATGTAATTAACCTAGGTAAATCCGCATAATATATCCTTAATGATGACATGTGTGTGTATCCATCCAACACATATATTCCTTCCTTTCTCAATGAAAACAAAATGCTAATAGATTGAGAGCAAGGGACGGCAAGATCATGGGGCTTTGGAGAGTTTTTTTTAGTTAAACTTGTTAAAACTCAAACTCAACTCTGGTCAGTCGCAAAATGCTCATCAAGTGACCACGACGTGGTGCTAAAAATGTCAAGTGCTTTCGTTCGTGACAGTATCACCTCTAAAACCCTACCTTTGAAGGCCAGGGACTGACGTGACCCCTGGCACAGTGGCCTAGGAGGACCAAAATTTACCAATAAAAACAAAATGAAAATGCAATGAAAAAAAGATCTTATACCATTCACAAAGTCAATGAAGAATAAAAACAAAAACTCAAAATTAGAATGAAAATTAAAAATCATATACCATTCACAAAGTCAATGAAGAAGGAAAAACAAAAAATTAAAAATGAAATGAAAATCAAAAATCATATTCAATTTCCAAAGTCAATTCACATTATCAAACGTCATGTCAATGAAAAATGAAAACTCAATCACCATTTGGTTGCTGTCAACTGTCAACTGTCAATTCACATTGTCAAATGCAAAGTCAATAGTCGATGAAAAATGAAAACTCAATCGCCATCTGGTTGCTGTCAACTGTCAACTGTCAATTCTCATGTCCTAACTTGTGACAGGTATCTTTTAACACTGGGGAGTGGGTGAGTATGGGAATGAGGGAAGTGAAAGAGCAGGGGGAGGGGTGTTGGGGCATGGGAGAATGGGGGGAGTAAGGGGGTGGGGGAGTAGGGGGATGGAGGGTGAGGGAATGGGAGTAGGGGAATGGGGGAAGTGGGGGATGGGGGGTGAGGGAGGGAGGGAGGATAGGAGAGGGCAGTGGGGGATGGGGGTTGAGGGAAGGGGGATAGGGGAACGGGGCCAGTGGGGGATGGGGGAGTCAGAGAATGGGTAAGTAGGGGAATGAGGGGGATAAGTGAGTAGGGGAGTGAGAGAGGGGTGAGTAGGGGGATGGGGGAGAAGGGTGAGGAGGGATGGCGAAGTATGGCAAATAGGGGAATGAGGGGAAAATGGTGAGCAGGGAGATGTGGGAATGTAAGTAGGGGAATATAAGGAATGAGCGAGTAGGGGAATGAGGTGAATGGGAGAGTAGGGGAACTAGGGGAATGGATGAGTAGGGGAATGCAGGATGTGTGAGTAGGGGGGTGAGGGGGAGTGGGTGCATAGTAGAATGGGAGAAAGTGTGCATAGCGGTATGAGGGAGGGGTAAGTAGGGGGATGTGGTGAGTAAGTTAGTAGGGAAATGAGGGGAGTGTGTCCATAGGGGAATGAGGGGAGGGAGTGAATCCCCTCATTTCCGTATGGACACTCTCTCCTCATTCCCCTATGGACACACTCCTCTCACTCCCCTACCCACCCATTCCCCTCATTCCCCTACTCACCCATTCCCTGATCCCCCTACTCACCTTACTCCCCCATCCCCCTACTTCCCCCATCCCCACTGCCCCCATTCCCCTATTCCCCTCTTCCTCACCCCCATCCCCCACTGCCCCCATCCCCCACTACCCCCATTCCCCACTGCCCCCATCCCCCACTACCCCCATTCCCCACTGCCCCCATTCCCCCTCCCTCAGCCCCATACCCAAGCACCCCCATTCCCCTATTTCCCCTCACTCACCCTCCATCCCCCACTGCCCCCCATTCCCCTCTTCCTCACACCCCATCCCCCACTGCCCCCATTCCCTATTGCCCCCATTCCCCTATTCCCCCCTCCCCCACCCCCCTTCCCCCACTGTCCCCATTCTCCTATCCCCACTTCCCTCACCCCCCAACCCCCTATTCCCCTACCCCCCTTCCTCAACCCCTATCCCCCTATTCCCCCCCCCCCAGTTTCCCAAGCCCCAACTCACCCCTACCTCATGCCCCTGCTCTTTCACTTACCTCATTCCATTCTCACCCACTCCCCAATGTTAAAAGATACCTGTCACAAGTTGGGACATGGGAATTGGCAGTTGACAGCAACCAGATGGTGATTGAGTTTTCATTTTTCATTGACTATTGACTTTGCGTTTGACAATGTGAATTGACTTTATGAATGGTATATGATTTTTGATTTTTATTTGATTTTTGATTTTTTGTTTTTCATTCTTCATCAACATTGTGAATGGTATAAGATTTTTGATTTTCATTGCATTTTTAAATAATTGTTTTTCATTCTTCATTGAGTTTGCAATTTGATTTTTTTCTTTTTTTGAGTGCATTTTCATTTTGTTTTTCATTTCTAAATTTTTGGTCCTCCTGGGCCACTGTACCCTGGGTTCACCTCTGGCCTTTCCATACTTAAAGAAGCCATATGGAAGTACTAGAATTCCATGATAAAAATCATGATATGATTAACATTATGTAAGAGCTACATCAATACTTAATGATGTTTTTATATGGGCTTAAAAACGCTGATCATGCTATTCTTTACATACATGGAATGGTCAGTGTACCTGACATTATTACGCAATTTGCTATGACTGTGCCAACATTAGGGTCTCATTACTGTCCTTGATAAAATTACTATCACTTCATGGAGTGATTATACTCCTCCCTCCACAGCTTAATTAACTTAGTACCAGTTAGTCCAGTTGAACTTCACAATTATCATCAAATGGTAATTATGCATTCAAAAGTAAAAGTTTTAGGAAGATTACAAAATAAAAGTTATAAGTGTTTGACATTCACATGGACCTATGAGCTGGTGGCTTTTGTGTTCTCTTGAACAGTTGACTACGTATCGTAAAGCATATAGTCGGACGCTAGTGGGCTTAAGTAAATGCTAATGTCTGTGTTGTGGGCACTGTCAAGCCTTAACATTATCAGCACCTTTAATGGCCTAGATGAATTGGTTTATGCATACATGGTCCCTAAATGGTCCCTAAGGCATTTCAAGGATGCTATTAAAAGTTCCTAACACCTAAATGTATCATGAATGCAAATGTTGTAGACCACAAACTGGGACTGTTTGATAAATAACACGCTGGTCATTAGTTGAGCGGACTCCAACAGTTGTTTTATGTGATTAAGTATGTTTCCTCTGCGTGGCCCATACCGCAGATGATTTCAATGCTTTAGCAGGTTCCTGGGGCAGACGCCGCGCTGCAAGTGGCACCAATGCAGTGTCACAGGCTTTTTTTCAGAACACCTGTAGTAATTTGTGGTGTCATCAGAATCGGAGCAGTTAGAACTAAAAATTAGAATGGATCTTTCTATACAATCCTCTGTGTGGATATATGGAGGGAATCACAATTCACTTAGTTGGAGCAATGTGACCTGTAAAATGTTGTGAGTAGCAAATGGGGATGGGGCTGTGTGTAAGTTTGTGAGAAGTACAGGCTGATGGGGCTGTGTGTGAGGATGTGAGTATTTTAGGATGATGGAGCCTTGTGTCAGGGGGCAAGTAATACAGGCAGATGGGGCTGTGTGTCAGGGTTTGGATAGTACAGGGGGATGGGGCTGTGTGTCAGGATGTGAGTCATACAGGGGGATGGGGCATTGTGTCAGGATGTGAGTAGTACAGGGGGATGGGGTCCTGTGTCAGGGTGTGAGTAGTACAGGGGGATGGGGCGCTGTGTAAGGGTATGAGTAGTACATGGAGATTGGTACCTGTGTCAGGATGTGAGTCGTACAGGGGGATGGGGCCTTATGTCAGGGTGTGAGTAGTACAGTGGTGTGTGCTGTATGTCAGGGTATTACGGTATTCTGTATCAACCATTCAAATGGGAAGATGATAAATATATCAAAAGAAAGGTCTTACGCCCTTTCTTAAATGGGTCAGCTCATTTTCTTCCCCTTCTCTAACTTTTTCCTCATTTTGTAAGGTTGGGTCACAATTAACTTGATATCCAGCTATGCCTAAATCGTGATATATGGGACCATTTTACCATAGAATCCGCACCCCCCCCCCCCAGTCATAATGTGCTTCAGGTTATCAAACCTAACCTAGCATAACAGAATCGAATGTAGAGGATTTTTAATTCATTTTGCGAAGAAAATCTTTTCTGGGTTTGATCTAATCATTTGAAAGTGGTTGCTATAAGCTATATGTCATTAGTGCATATCGATGCTCATTAACTTTAGACCCACATACCGGAAGGAAAGAACTGTAAAAAAATCCGACCTACTTACCCTAGACCTTTAGGTCATACAACCTTGTGCAAGCCTTTTGTTATTTTCTGGTCATAACGCTATGGACTATGGTAGCCATTGCCAATCACATTAATTTTGGGATATTGTTTTAAACAAAGCAAAGTTGAGGGCAGGTTGGTCCTTCAGGAAACCTCCGATGCTACTCTGGGATTAGCAATGATTCATCGTGGCATATGCCACCGTGGTCCATGTTAAGGTACAGTGGGCATACAGGAATAGAAGGCTTGTTTAATGCTGCAAAAGAAACTAAGACCACAGTTGGGAGCTTGGATTTCCTACAATAGGGAGTCATGGTTTGCAGGCACTATCTACTTTTGTAACATGCCATTTTTTGCAAAGCTATGCCGGCTTCACTGATTTTGATAAAGGCAATACTAGGATAGCAATCCAACTATCCCACTAGATGTAAAAGCTTATCAAGAAGCAATTTAAACTAATACCTCAACCTGGAATAGAGATTCAGAAAACGGTTGGAGAATTCATTCTGCTTGTTTTCCTACTGTCTTTACAGCACTTTATACTTTTCCTTGGTGTGTTAATAAAGGCGATGAGAGTCACTATGTGTATTATCCAATTGCAGAATAGAGGGTTCACTACTTAGATCCTTGTAGCAGTTCTAAGAGGGGGATGGTAGCTAGTGGACGTAAATCAACTACTGTTGCCAACACATATTATATATGATTGGTGATGCTGGAGGGTGTAAGAGGCCCTTTCATCACTGATGAGCCTACGGTTCACCAGATAAAAGTATGTTTCTCTAGGAAGGCTACTCCAAAAGGTCTTTTAGCAATAAAAAAGTGTATGGCTGGAGTATTCATTTTCCCTTTCCCTGAAGGCCTTGGGGCGATACATAGACTAGAATGAGCCCGTGTAAACCAGCATGAGCAGTATAGAGATTGATGAGGATGGGGTCAGGGGTTAGATGTGAAAAGGTAAGTCAGTTGTATATTGTTACATTTTCTCCTTTTTACACTGACTCAGAGAATAATGTATACCATGACGAGAAACAAGCTTTTCTGGGGGATTTGCCTCAGCAGTGGTCATTAGTACCTAGAAAGGGATTCTTTTCTGGTATATTACCTCTTCCTCTGTCTGTAGATGGTACCTTGATGGTTGGTGCCTGATCAGATCCTAATTGCCGACATGCCTTGGTCTAATGCTTTGGGTTCTACCTGGCCTGGGCCGATAGTTATCGAGCTACCATCCACAATTACCTTATGCTTAAGATGCACCCCTCAGTGTTGTTTCATCTCAATTCAGTTCCATAGTTAGGAGGCAACACTAAAATAACGAAATGCACAAAGAGAACAAAACCAACAATATTCCCCGAAATCTGTGGTGGAAATGCTTTAGACAGAATAAAGGTTAACAGTATAGGCTACCTCAGCAACAGCAACAGAGGTTCATAGAGGTTCATCAGATTACATTCAGCTTTTTGAAGCCAAATTTTCATAAGTGAATAAGACCTTTTTCCAAGTATTTCACTTAAAGAAAGGCAATTGGACATTCCATCCTTTTATTATCATATCATCTAAACAAAAGGCATTAATGCCTTGAATTCTCTTCATTCAACTATCAGACCAATGGTCCTAATACTAAGTGAATTCCTCCAGTTTCCACTTTATTTCATCCCATCTAACTTTTAAAGACTAGATATTAAATTTTGTACTCTGCATAGCAAATAATTCACCATAAGAGGTGGTGCCGGCACCTAGTGGCATACCATGTAAGTTTTCTGATATTAAAGGACCTAGTACTGGGGCCCAGTCAGTAGTACCTACAGACAGGCCTAACCAACCATATTGGAGTGACGACCGGGCAGCAGTGAACCAGGGACTTGCACCTGTTTGATAATTATAACACATTACATAATGCCACTACAGCCCCATACCTTGGCCACTGCTTCTAATTTACAGGACTATTGTCAATGATACTTCTATGTAAAACAAGAGGGCTAGTATATTGTAAAAATAAATTCAGTGATCTGGTTCACTGTTGGCCAGATTGGTGACCTGGGAGCTAGGGTAGACTTGGGCTATAAGTAGAATGATAGTCCCATTGCATAGGATGGGAGTGATCTGATAGTGGACAGGTTGACCATTATTTTATAGCTGGTGTGGCTAGCTCAGGTGGGAGGGCACAGCACTTTGGATCTGGGGATAGGTATTTTCAAGAAAGTTTTGCTTCAAATCTTGTTTCTTGTAAATCAAAATATTTTACACAACTACCCTGTCTATTGTTTTATTCTTTATTTCACCCAAGACTTATTATCATATCTGAATAAAATACTTATTGATGTAAACTGTCTCAAAAGATATAACAAACTACTTGCCATGCCACTATGACTTTGTTAGATGTCAGGTAAGTATCTTCCATCATCACAATTCAAGTTAGCACCATGGCCAGAGCACTGGACGGGAGATTCAAAGGTCCCAGGAACGATTCCCATTATGATCTGCCACCCCATGTTTTTCATGATGAAAAACAAATTAATGCTTCACATTGTATTCTTCACTTTTGGATATATAATATATGCTGTTATGTTTAACCTATCTTGTAAAGGCTTCTTTATTTAACAATAGGCCTAAGATACAAAATATTTGACATGGACTGCAAGAAGGGGTCTTAGAACCCTTTGCACTAAGACCCCTTTTTGCAGATCTTGTCACATATAATGCAAAGTTCCCTTAGATAAAAGACACCGAGTCCCAAAATATAATGCTGTTTGTTGCCTAGGATTATTAGTTGGCCCTGATAGTCTAGTGGATATGTTCTTTGCCTTTACCTTCATAGACCCGGGCTCAATTCCCCATACAGGTGTAGGATTTTCACAAGTGTTATGTTGGCTGCATTTTACTTGTATATCATTAGCTATTTGGTCACATGACCAAACATAGAGTAAAAGTATATGCAAAAGAGCAGTAAAACAAGTTGCAACTGGAGTTCAAGGCCAGGTCAAATTCGGTTATCCCTGTCTCTATGTTAAAGAGACAGGACATTCCAATCTATTGTCTGATTGTGCTGCACCCTACAGGGAAATTACCACACTACACTACACTCTCCAAGCATTCTACAGTGGTAGCTTTAGCACGTTTACACACAAAGTTCTGTTTGGAGGTTGTTTTTCCTATCATGCACCCAGGGAAACAAGAATCTAACAGTTTCAGTGTCAATGTTATTTTCTTGATTTCGATAATTTAGCAGAATTGTTGAATAAAATTCATCACATGTCTGTGGTCAGTTTTCAGTGATTTAACAGAATATAGAAGGAAAAACAAGGAAAAGGCTTCGTTTATTTGTGTTTCCTTGAAATTCCCCCAACCCTACTTCTAAACCCTGCTAAATGTTTGAATGTGGGTGCTGCACTCTGATTAGTCAGTGGTTGGGTGCTCTACATTCAGGGAATGGCTACAGCTTACATGTGCTTGCAGCTGTCAAATTCTTGTACAGCTAAATACATGATGACACAAGATATTTCTCATGAAATGTTCAAGTTATTTTGAGAATTAGCAATGTTCCACTTCATATATCACCATGGACTTCACATATAAGGTGTGAAGACTATGACAAGCAACCTCCCCTGGATCACTCATTGTTTACAAACAGTGGAAAACTTAAACTTGGGCACCCACACTCCTCCAGGCTGTGCAGGGTAGACAAGGCCTTACTCCAGGCCTTAGGGGTGGGGAGGTGGAGGGGGTAGGGGTCAGAGGTCAGTTGCAGCTTCTCCGGGCCCAACAGTGAGGGTTAGACATGGCCTGAGGGGTCCTTTAAGAAAATAAAAGTATCTTGCAAGTTAGATCATATTCCTTGGTGAGATCTTAGTTCTACCCTTTTCTGGATGTAAGAAAACACTCCTGAGACCCGTTAAATAAAGATTGTATGTTTACGAGAGGTAAATTGGTAAATTACGAGAGGTGAGTTACGATATGCTATGGCAGCTTTTTACCCATTGTTGAATAAAAAACAGGTTTCATAATTCTGACTTGTGTCCTCTTGTAAAGTCAGATTTACAAGAGGTCATTATTTAACGACCAGTGTAAGGGTATTGTAGAAGGAAAATTGGTACTGGGGTAAGGGGTACTGTAACTCTTTTACGAGAAGAAGGGTCTTGTATGTTAAACATGGCAAAGTGGGAATAGAAAGCATATACAAGAAGCTTAAAAATTCTAAGTCCAAAAATAACATATAAACCTTAACATAAATCATAATATTTGACATACACTTACACAATTTGGTGAATACAATGTCCAATCAATACCCCACACACCTCCAGTATTTTTTCTATGCCATTTATATTTTTTTCTTATTTGTGTTTTTCATTCTTGTGTCAATGGACCATTCTGGGTATTATTATTATTATTTTTCATATTTACTAATTTCTTCGCCATATAAAACCCAGGCTCTGCTCACGATCCATACTCAACAATCTGCTGCGTTCCTCAACAGGAACCAGGATCCTTTAGTCACCACAAATACATTTCCTCCATGAGGCTCTGTGACATAATGTAGACGGATGTAATAACATTCCAATCATATCTACACCCACACAGCCCCGCTGGAGGATGTGGGATCCACCTGTGGTGCCATATTTGGAATGAGAGAATATTTCACAATCTTCTCTCAACCCTCATCAACATGATTAACGCACAGGTGGCAACCTCTCCCTATGACACGTGTCCCTATTTCATTGAGCCACGTGTATAGAATATTTCACAACACTGTGAGCTGCTCTAGCCCTTAGTATATAAGGTAGCTTGAGCAGCTCCCAATCATCTCTCCCAACTTACACCTTACACCTATACCTAGAACCCAAGACAGGTTGAGCTATAGGATCGAAGGCAGAGCTTAGATCTTGGCAAGTGTTATCATTGTTACCACCTTTATGAAACACTCATGTCAGCTATGCAATAAAAGGATCAACTGAACTTCCCTGGATTCCGTGTACATTCACTTCACCACATGTAACCGTCCGTTGACACGATGGTGGATGAACCCTCCAAGAATATCCCACTACCAACCTCTCATTAAAGATGAGCAATAGTGAGACATCACCTAAGGAGCCAGCTTCAAAACAATGCACCTTTACATCACCTAGGCTAGACGCGCCCAACCAAAGTGATACTACACATCACCTCCAGAGGCAAACTTCATCTCCAGACGCACTGACATTGGATCCAGTTTTACCTACAGCACTGCAGGCCCACGTATTACAACCTGTGAGTACCGGTATTGAGCAATTTTCCTCTACGATAGTGGACCACAATACTGGAGCACACACCAGTACGCCAGTATCACTACCTGCATCAGGATTAGACATCACCTTGCCTGGTTACTCACAAGTAAATTCACCGCCACTAAGACTTTCTGGTATAACTAGCCCAACCTCTGAGGCACCAGTGGACAATACACAGAGCCACTTGTACCTCGATCCACACCTGGAGGACAGAACACCAGAACTTCAAGCCGCCCTCCAGGATATCACTACCCCACAACCCACATCACCTAGTGCACCTGCATCTGCAGCACAGACTAATCCAGGTGCAACTTCATATAAACCACCAATTTGTGAGGAGCCAGTGGTTGTGGACACAGACTCTGATGCTTCCCTAGACGCTGATTACTGGAAAGACAGAATCGGATCAGCAGTTTCTAGGTGGAGAGCAGCCTATGAAAACGGTGTAGGCAGGGTTTCCAATAACGACTCTAGACACCCGGTAGGAGACAATCCAAACTTCTCACTCAATATTAATGGACTATTGGATGAGTGGCTTGACCCTACTGTTACCCAGCCAAACCGATACCAATCCACTTCTGAAGAGGAGGACCTGTACCCCCCACCTGTGTACACACCTACACAGCCACTTAGAACCAGGTCAGTGGACTCACCACCCACGCAAGGCTCTAGATTTAGAAGGAGGGCCCAATCAAGTTCACCTCTTAGAAGAAGAACCCCCACTGGTTACAGACTACTGAGAAGCGTGGACGGAGCTACAAGCAGGTCTCATCTCGTAGCTACAACCCCGCTACTCAATAGAGGCAATAGGACGCCTTACAACTCACCTCACCTTATCAGTTCACCTGGAGAAGATACTGAAATAACCTTTCCCCGCCGACCCAATATGGCAATGTCCCGAGGTCAGCCCCCCCAGTATGACCAGGAGGACATGAGGAGAAGTCTTGTCAGAGACTGTACTAACGCTGTCAGTGAATCTCTCTCTGAGCTATTAGCCAAGCACGTGCACACCCTATCCACTGAAATTAAAAATCATGGACAGGAACACTCAGATCAGTTGGCTAGAGTACACCTCAGGTTAGATGACATGGAACGCTGGAAGGAGAATATGGAGTGCAACACCGCCCACAACTTCAGGCAGGCAGAACAAGGCAATATGGAAGTCCTCAGAAGATCCGAGGATTTCACACATCAAATGACTGACCAGCTCAGCAAAAACATGGACTCAATGAGGCTTGACCTAATGAGAGCCATTCAAAGCCATTCTAACAATGTTGACGCCACCAACTCCAACCTAGCTGCCACCAGCGCCCAAGGCAACTCAGGACATACACAATCCACTCCTCCTTACCCTACGGCACCTGACTACAGCACCAGCCACAACGACATGACAGGAGCAAGGCTGAGCCCACCAAATATCAGTAACCAAAACACAGCATCACATGCACTACACCAATCTCCAGCAGCTAGTGCACCAAGCACCCACCAGGGGGCGACAACATCTTGTAACACAGCGCCTAATCTAAACCAACACGGTGGCCACGTGGTTAATGGTGTTTACAGTCCCCAAGGACAAACAAGCAACCACTCTGGACTACCATATCCTCCTAGGTATGATCATATAGCACACTCCACACCGGTAGTGTACCAGGGAGGATACCATGGCGCTGAGTATACCAGATTTTCCCCTAGTGGAATGGACAGGGACAAGCTCACATCTGCCCAGTTAGGCTCATTCAACAAGCCTGAACCTTTTGATAAACCGACGCCCTACAGGTCTGCAGCAAAATTTCTGACTGAATTTAAATTCTTCATAAGGAATGTGCACGCCAAGAGGCCCAACCTACATGCAACTTGCCTGTACACTTTTCTCAAAGGGAGGGCAGCTCAGTGGTTTTTCAGCAACATAATGGACAAGCCCATCATGCAAAACAATGACGCCGTCTATGAAGCATTCTTGGCGAGATTTGGCACTCCCGACCTCAGTACCATCCTCAAAGGATACAGAGCCAGGAAACAAAAGCCAAATGAAACCACTGAGGACTACCTTGCAGACATGACCATGTTGTTGTCCAATAGCAGCCTGGACGAGGCTTCACAAGTGGACTACCTTGTAAATGGCCTCAGACCCGAGCTGAAAAATGTTGTTGTAGCTAAGTCTCCCAAGACCTTACTGGAAGCTGAACAATTAGCCATAAATCAAGAACTGAACCTCGAGGCTATAAAAATCGCTCAGAATAGCTCAGCAGAGTTATGTGCAGTAGGCTACAATAAGGACGACAACAGATCCAGAAAGGATAAATATCAGCGCGACCACAAGAAAGAAGACAGACTGCCCAGTAGCAACTACAACAAGCAGTATGAAAATAAATTCAAAAACAATTACAGAGGAAGGTCCAAGTCTTCAGACAGATCCAATCCCAAGGACTACAGATCTAACTCCAAAAATAGATCCGATTATAAGTCTCCAGGAAGAGATAGGTCACAAGACAGATCAGAACAAAGATCAAGATCCTCTGATAGCACCAAGAGTTTTGTCTTCATACCAGTTGCTGGACAGCCAAATAACAATAAAAATGTCTCCTTCATGGTCCCAGCTGACTTCACCATCCCAGACAATTGGGTACAACAGTCATTGAAGAAATCCAGAGACCCAACCCCAGGCAGGAACTACTCCAGAAGCCATTCAGGATCTCAGTCTGAGGCCGACAATGACAGCCCCAATAACACACAAGATGAATAGGGATCAGGGGAAGGCACTCAAGCACCTAGTGACCCCGACCCCACCCGGAATATGACCATCGAATTATCCAAGGACACTTCTCGAGATGCTGATGCAGAAATGAATTCAGTAGACTCTCAATCATCCAGTTCGAATTATACCAACTTCTGAAACACCAATGAGAATTCAGACTCCAGTGATGACGAGGACGAATATGAGGACCAGAGCCAAAGGACTTCAATCCTGAAACTGAGGATCAAATCCGAGCAGTATGGGCAGCAAGGTAAGGCCATTTACGTTGATACAGAATTAACCAAAGGTGCAGTTTCTGTAGACATAAATAACCACTTGTATAGAGCTCTTGTTGACTCCGGCGCCTCACTTTCTTTTATTAGCCAAAAATGGCTGACAAAATCGCGAACACTCCAAATTTTAGACACGGGAGACGCGCGCGACTGACAGCTTTATTAGCTGATAAAACCCCCATCCAAGTAAATCACTCCATGACTGTAACATTCCTCATTGGTGGCCATGAATTCAGATCCAGATTCCATGTGGTACCTGAACTGAATCATCCCCTAATTTTAGGAGTAAACTTCATGACCAAATACAAAGCCAAAATTTCCTTTGGACCGACTCCCCCATGGCCCAACTACATCAGGGCAAACAAAAATGTTGATATTCCACCAAACACTGAAGCCACTTTCAATGCGGTCGTGATAGGGAATAACAACATTGTAGGGAAAACTGGATTGACTGAGAACTCAGGTTCTACCCTACCGGTACTTATTAAGCACGCCATAGTTAAACCTAGGTCAGACCTTAAAATAGTACCAGTAACAGTAGCTAACCCAAATGACTTCCCCATCAAGATAAAAAGGCACATGAACCTCGGTGTATTTAGACTTTTCAACATCAAAAAGGCTGTACCCATTGGTGCACTCAATAGCGCCCATTCACTCAACAGTGTAACAACAGAAAAGGAATATTCCCAATCAATTGTGGAGAGGATCCCATGGACCAACTCCCCAAAGGGAATGAACCTTTGAAGTATAAAATCTGTGAAAAACTCTCTGAAATTCAAAGACAACAGATCAAAAACATCGTTGAGGCCAATAGGCAAGCCTTTGTCCTAAATGAAAGCGCCATAGGTCTCAATGTAGAAAATGAAGTTAAACTGGAATTAAAACCAGACTTCAAACCCTGCAACAGACCGTCGTATAGGATGTCCCCTCACAAAGAAATTTTTCAAAGGGAACTCCTGAAGAAACATTTAGAACAGGGGATAATAGAAGAATGTACCAAGCCCCGTGAGTGGAACTCACCTGCCTTTTTAGTGCCGAAACCACAAGGCGACAGGTCAGTAGCCTCTGGCTGGAGAATTGTAGTTGACTACAGATGGGTAAATGAGAATTTAAAAAACTTCTCTTACTCATTCCCCAGAGCTGACGACCTCATGCAGCAGATAGGCAGAACGGGCGCCAAATATTTTTCCAAATTGGACGTCTACAGCGCCTACCACCAGATTCCCCTAGCAGAAGAATCTAGGCCACTTACCACGTTCTCTGCGAATGGCACGAGATACATGGCCAAAGTTCTCCCTATGGGACTCAAAACTTCAGGCTTATCTTTTATGAATGTAATGGAACAACTCCTCATGAAATGCAAGTATAAAAATGCTGTAGCATACGTGGACGATGTGGCCATTTACAGCCCCACGTGGGAAAGGCACTTACAAGATCTGGACGAGGTTTTAAAACTTTTTATCAGAGGAAACATCAAACTGAAATCAGAAAAATGCGAATTTGGAACTACCAAAATGGAATTTTTGGGTTTCAATGTAGACCAGCATGGTTTGTCACCATCCCTGAACAAAATAGGACCTGTCAAAACCTTCCCCCCACCTAAAAACATCCATGATCTTAGATGTTTCAATGGTATGGCGCAGTTTTACAAAAGGTTCATCAGAGGTTTTGCTCATGTCATGAAGCCCCTTTATGAGGCGACAAAAAGCACCTTTAAATGGACCACTGAGTGTCAGAGAGCTTTTGAAAAAATTAAAGCTGCTATCTGTACTGAAGCTGTGCTGAAATTCCCGGACTATAAGAGACCTTTTGTCATCTTTACCGACTCAAGCAATTACAGCTTAGGGGCTGTAATCACTCAGGTAGATGACTATGGTTTCTATAGACCAATTGAATTTGCAGGGAGAGGTTTGACACCTCAAGAGTCTAGGTATGGAATAACTGATGAAGAACTGTTGGGAATAGTTTTTGCAGTCAAAAAGTTCCACCATTATGTGGATGGAACTCACTTCAAAGTATACTCGGACCACACCGCCCTAGTTTCCCTTTTCAACAAAAAGGAAAATATAACCAATGGAAGGTTAGCCAGGTGGGTCGACACAGTCATGTCCTACGACTTTGAAGTCAGGTACCTGCAAGGCAGAGCCAATATTGTGGCAGACTTTCTCTCCAGGAGGAAATATCCGCCCGGCTCTGATGACCCAATCCCAATCAGGTCTCAAGGTAAAATAATACTACCTCCTAAATCAGTCAAATTCTCCGACATTACCATGACTAAAGTCTTCAAATCAAATGACCCAATTCCCAAAAATCCAGTCCTCATGGGACCACCTAGGTCCATACTAAAAGAAGGACAGATTTGGGGTAGCACTTCCAAGAAGCCAAAGGGTGTGATTGCCAAGAAAGGTAGCTCTGAGAGAGAAAAACTCAGCTCCACTCAAACTGTGCCCGAGCTGTGCATTTTAACTCGATCTAAAGCCAAGTTACCAGACCCAAACACACCCCCACAGCCCAGCAAATCAACCAGAAGTAAACAGACCCGCCCCACTAAGGTCAAGGACACCAAGACCAAAAGAAGGGGCCGACCACCCAAATCTAGGTCACCCAGAGTATCAGTGAAATTAGCTAATACCAGAAGGGCTAAATTATCACACAAAGTGATACCCATGGCTGAACAAGCGATAAGCCAGCTATGTAAACACCACTCCCTAACCCCATCCAGGGAGACACTGATACAGGCACAGCAGGAGGATGTTTTCTCAAACTCCATGCTGTCATACATCAATAAGGGTAAATTACCAGAGGACCCCATCCTTAGCAAACAGATACTGCTAAACCATGACCAGTTCATGATTTTAGATGAAGTCTTATTCAGGATCACCAAATCAACCTATGGAGACAGTTTAGAGCCTACATTACAAATAGTGATGCCAGAAAAGTGGGCAGAATCACTAATTGAGGCCACACACTGCTCACCATTAGGAGGACACCTTGGTCCCACTAAAACATACGCAGCAATCAGATCCAGGTATTATTGGCGTTCCATGTTCAAACATGTCTTTGACTACTGTGGCACTTGCCACACATGTCTCACAACAAAGAAGAGACCAAAGCACCTGAGAACCCCAATGACCCTGAGAGACCCTGTTTTAACAGCCTACACTCACCTTACCATGGATACCATAGGTCCTTTCACACCTGCTGTGGATGGATCCTCATTTATCCATGTTGTCACAGATCACGCCACCAGGCACATCACTGTTTGGGCCACAAAGGATAACACCAGCGCCGAAGTAGCGCTAGGATTTTTCCAAAGGGTTATTTGTGTTTTTGGAACCCCGTCAGTCCTGAACACAGATAACGCACAACAGTATGTGTCCAAATATTTCACATCTTTTTGTGATAAATTCGGCATCAAACATGTGACAGGGAGTGCACATTGGTCAAAATCACAAGGTCTATGTGAGCGTCAACATCAAACAATAGAATCTTCACTCAGAGCCTTTGTCTCCAAATCACAGAAACATTGGTCGACCTTCCTACAAGCTATAGCATTCAGCATAAACAACACTGTATGCAGTGTGCTAGGATACTCACCCAATCTTTTGGTATTTGGAAAACAAACACATCTCCAAACTGAGTCTTCCCTCTCATTGATCAAACAAACTGAAGAGATCAAAGACAAGGAAAAATTGGTCACCGCCTTACTCAGCTTAAGAGATGACATCCAACTTAAGGCAGCTGAGAGCATGGTCAAACACCATAAAAAGATGAAAGCCAGATATGACGCCACTGCTTCCCCATGCACCTACAACACAGGTCAGCTTGTGTATTTACACATACCTAACCTGTTGGTAAAACAAACGAGCAAAAAGCTGCAGCCCACCTATAGTGGACCATACATCATAATGAAAATGACTTCACCAGTAACTGCAAAACTAAAAAGGCTACAGGATGGTAAAGTATTAAAAAAATCAATACATGTATCTAGATTGAGGAGACCAATCACCAAGGCCAGCGCCAAGGCTGTGATCAAAAGACTGCAGTCTGGGCCAATCAACACCTTGTATGACCCTGATCTAGATTCCACCCACATTGGTGAACCAGAATCCCCCGCAGTCAAAAAGAAAAGAGGACGACCTGCAAAGAAAGGACTTGTCACCTTTTCCCCTTCCCAAAAAAAGAAGACAAAGAAAAAGTCCACGAAAAAGAAATAGATTTTCAGAACAGACAATTTTTTTTTTCTTTTCTCTCTTCCCCCCCCCCACACATTTACACATACCTCTCTACCTTTACCTCCAACCGGTGGCAGTTTTGGCCACGTGTTATTTCGTGCAATGATGTTTTTCCCCACAATTCTCTTCTTCTCATCATTTTTTTTTTTTTCTTTTCATCCAAACCACATACCAATTACCTTTAACATCAAAATTTCTACACATAACCCCAAAAAGCCTTCTGGCTTATTTTTACTGATGGGACATCGTGAAGAATTTTATCAAGGGTTTGAAACTCAGACAGTCATATAATGATTGATTAAGGTTGGCACGCCACAAAAATTACCCAAGGTCACAGCGTATTCTCGGTTCGTGGATCCTGATTTTAGGAACACGCATGCGCCGGTTTGTTACAAGCTCAGGGCTCCTCTATACCCTAAAGTATTACCAAATGACCACCTATTGTAGGAGAGCAGCACCTGGACATCCTGATCCGTGTTTATGCCTCTGTTTACCATCAGTACTGGAATGTTTGGTGAGACACTTAATCAAATAATTCGGCACGGTTCCCTGCTGTGTTATCACAACAGGAACAAGTGCACCCCCGCGGGCTGACTTATCTCAGCACCACAACCATCAACCACCCTCTCATATCTACCAATATTCAGATCATCCAATGATCATCCGCACCCCATGAAGTGCATTAAATTTGCATATCACAATGATCAGGTGTATGCAAACCAACCAATAGCTAGGCCCCGTGCCATATATGGGTGAAACATACCTTATCGGGAGGCATGTAATGAGGAATTAGCCAACCTCATGAAGTGCTTATAAGCCTCACACTACCCCCACCTTAACCACTCTTACCAAATATACCAAACTCACCACATCCAGCCACTATGGAGCAAGCATCAGGAGACCACAGGACCCAAGTGTCGGGACTGCCATGCAACAAGCCCAGGTAGGATCGGTCTTATGTGTCCATTAGTAGCGTCATCAATCATTCTAGCATGACAATGATGGAATCTACCATCATGTTGCCCAGATACCCATTACATGCCAATGGTAGTGTGCGCCCAGAGTGCTTTTTAAAATGCAATAGTTGAATTTGCAGTCCTTTTTCAAAACCATGTATGGCAGCCTGACTCTTCACAACCTTAGTTATCAACCTCTTGCGAAACCCCCCATCAGCCCATTCATCTATCTTAGTCTTACAACAAACCGATCAAACCTTTTCTTATTATTCACAACAGCCTCAGAGCCCCAGAGGTTAGACATGGAGCCAACTCAGGGTGGACCATCCACAGTCTTTTAGGCCCAAACGGCATCAAAAGTAAGGCCATGGATCTGTTCGAGATCAGAATAACTATCATGGAGCACAAAGACATGATCAAACGTATATCCAGCGAAGACTTAGGTGTATACCTAAACAACAAAACAGTTCAAAAAGAGCTCACCCTACAAGACCCAATTGTATTATCGGCCACCAAAGCCATGATATTCGATCTATGCAAAGATTTCCCCACAGTCCCGTTGTGGGACAGATTCAGTGAGGAAACATCAAGCTATATAGCACTCCTATGTGCCAGAACTCTAATTACCTCAGAAAAACCACTTAAAGAGCTACCAAGATATGAAACAGGTATTGGCAGATACAATGTCATAATCCAATCAACAAATCTTCAGACCCAGCTGGCAGCGTTTCAGATGGCTAGATACTCCCACTTATACAGTTAGAAGCTATCAACCCTGAATTGACCCATTTTTCCCCCCCCCTACACATTTATGACGTGAAAAATCAATTACCTTCCTTCAAATCCTTTTTTTATTCTCTCTCTTCTCAATACAATTTTTTTTACATGACTAAGATGGAGACATCCTTGCTGGTTAAGATATCAGCCTAGCAACCTGATAACCTTTTAAATAACAAGTCCCAAAGCGCCACATTCACACCGCACACAACCAAGCGACCCCCCCCCCATATGTATAGGACAGCCACCGCCCAATCTACACAAACATACCTCACACAAAGCCAACTCCCCAATCCAAAACCAATGTATGCAAAATAAAAACCCCGGACAACAGTCCTATCTCAGTCTCATATGATCCATTTCTCATAAGCTTATCTAAATTTCTATTTTTAGGATAGCAGCCTCCTTGGCAGCACTCTTCCTAATTATGTGCGCCCAGACCCAACAGTCAGGAGCACAGGATTTTGTAACCAAAGAAGAGACTATCTTCAGGCCAAACTATGGTGTTCTATTCACTAAAATACCCCAGAAAATGATCTCAGGATACATGGATTACCCATTAGTTTTCGCTTTAGACCTATCGTTCAATCAATCCTTGCAGCGACCGGACAAGTTAACCTCCCTAGTCAACAAAAACGCCCCAAATTTTATCTTGGAAACCGCCCAAACTTTAGACCTAATTTTGGCAAATCTCTACCAAAAATCTCAAAAATCTTTAGCCCTGTTAATAAAATTTTTGGAACATCCCCAAACCAGAACACCCAGAGGCGCCCCAGGACAGATCGTAGGTGATATTTTAATGAACCTGCAAAATGATTTAGACACACTTCTGGACTCACTAACCGCCCTAATGGAAGGTGAGCTACCTCCAAAATTAATTCCCCATAAAGTTATGGAAGATGGACTTAATAATCTATCAAGCTCTTTGTATGAAGCCAATAAGGGTATCACGATTCTTAATGTACCCACCGGTTTCTATTACAAAAGGAGAGTGCACGTGCACTGGCAGGACCAAAACAAACTTTACATCACAGTACCTATACCCATAGGACTGGGAGACAACATCTACTCCATATATAGAGCAGAGGCCTTCCCAGTCCCATTTGATACCACCAATGTAAACACTACTGGGTTTACACAGGTACAGCCTTTGCCTAATTATATAGCTATGTCTGCGTCCCAGTCACACTACATTGAACTGGACCACTCCGACTTAGATCTCTGTGATGTAAATGTTTTTATAACATGCAATCTGCCCCTGCCCATGTTATCTCCTAGGTACCCCACCTGCAGCTTATCCCTATTTTTAGACCTACCTGACGCTGTACATAACACCTGCAATTTTCTGGTCCACATGACAGCACAAATTCCCAACATTGCTAAGCCCATCTCCCAAAGCTCCTACATGCTTATCACTAGTTTTTCACCTTCAATAATGCAATGCTCAAACTCAGGCCAAATCGAGATCAAAAATGCAGCCTACTCTATTATTTCAGTACCATGCCTCTGCTCACTTAAAAACAGAGGCATGATAATGATCAACTCAGACATATCCTGCGCCCAAAACTTTACTTTAGAACCTATTGCCAAAGTGCCCGTTAATTTGCCCTTGTGGCGGCATTTTGGTAACCCGCCAAACAACATATCAGGATTAACCATAGCAACCACCCCGACCCACCTAGACCTACTAAATTTTCAGCGCCTAAAGCGCCTTCACAACCAAAAATTTCTACCCCTATTTAAGGACATTTTAAACTTAAAAGGCGCTGCCACCAAAATTCATGATAAAACATCCATCCTGAGCACCAACTCACTCATACATCTAGGATATCACCTGGAGTTTTCCCCTTGGTTACACCTGTTGTCGCCAGCCATCACCATCTTGTGCTGCCTGATCACGTGTCGTGTACACATGCGCGTGGTGTACTTAGCCCAATTAGTGACCATTCACAGTCGAGCAACGATGGCTGACGCAGCATCTTGGAACAAGCTTAAAGAAATGATCAGGAACACCAACCAAAATTGGCCTACGTGGACCACACCCCAGGAGATCACTACACCTGACTGGATTCAGATGCCAGGAAGGTATGATTCCATGATTGCCTTCCTAGGCATCATCCTCAGCTTGCTATTCATCAAAGCGGCGGGGAGACGCTGTCTTAGGCATTGGCCCTACGGCAGACAGGACCCCGCCCCCGGCACCCCAAGATTCGTGCTGAAGATACACTCTGGAGGGCACACATATGCCTTTCCAGTGGGATTAATGGTGTATGGAAGGAACCTTTGGCCAGCATCTATCTTGGCACCCAAACTAGCACCACCCAGGTTAACTTTCCCCCTAGCCCGTCATCTTGATGCGCATTGGAAGTCAGACGTCGGAATGATCATTGGTGGAAGACTGAGGACGGTGAGGCTGGAGAGATACCCCAGTTGCCCTTTGCTCTGGCGCATCCCCCTCACAATCATCCTCAGATCCAGACCCCACACGGTCACCCTGGCCATCGTACAGGAAAACCAGCCTGATTTCCAACTCACACCAAGTGAATACGAACTATCAGCCAGCTACAAACCAGTGCCACCCTTGACACGGAGAAAGGACCTACTCAAACGGGAAGCCCCTAAAGCCTCCACCAGTGGAACAACTCCAGCAGAGATGGCCCTGCTACAACTCAGGGAAACCCAACCACCCAAGGACCTATACTTATTCGACCCTACACTGGCTGAGAGGGCCATACACACCATGGATGGTAGGTTTTTAAATTTTAAACCATTAGTTTCGGCTGATGTGGGGATCGTTGAGAATGATCAGCATCCCCAGCGACCCCCACCGGCCACCCCCAAGGTTCCTCCCATAATGGACTCTCCCCAGCGCCCACAGGCCCGGTGACAACACTGGATGGTACCACCACCCTTATGTGGGGATGGCAGGTGCTGAACAGCGCTACATAGCAGACCGGATAGCCCTGAAACGCTGATGTGGGGATCCCCCGCCTATCCGGCGAGATCCCCGAGACCCCCCAAGGACCCCCCATAGGGCCCCATCCCAACAATACATAAAACCATGCCCACATATCGCAATATTCCGCCATTGTTTCACTTTGCACATCGCTAGATCTTATCAATGACGACGCAAGGCCGTTCCACAACCCATAGACGCAGTCATAACGTCTGCACAAAGTTTTCGCGCCAGTCGCGACCCGGCGTCGCCATTTTTAAAGAGCTTCGTGATATGCAAATATCCATTAGTTCCGGTCACATGATCGTTCTGACTCGATACATAGACTGAAAACAACAACATCAACACGTGCATACAACCTAACTTCATGATAAAAGGGATTACTCACGTCTCTTCTAAAAGCCGTTCACTGCCGGCACCTGAGGCGCCAGCAGTAGGTAGGTGACCTGATGAATCCTATAAAAAACAAATCCAAAATTAAATTACCAAAAGTTCGAGACAAATTCTCTAATTCAAAATTTTCCAAAACAAATTTCACACGACAATTTTTCCAAAATTACTTACGTCCCATCCTCGTTGATAAAAACAGTAATCAAAAGCGCACGACCATCCGGAAAATGGAGAACGCCTTGGACGATCTCCATCTTGCGTAACTACTGATAAGATAGCCGGCACCCATATCTTATATAGGGTCAAGGCTATAGGCATCAAAACTCAAAATTTATTTCAAATCCGCGACCCCCACCCTCAAAATTCAATTAGCATACCGTATGCCAGAATGCCAAAACTCAAACCTTTTTCGCGACCTTTCAACCACCTTCATGAAATTTTAGGCCACCGTTCGAAATATTTTTCAGGACCTTTTATCTGAATAATCAGGTTCAGCACGGTGAAGCGACGGCTCGGCACCGCCACCCAGTGCGATACAAATTAACCAACTAAGCTTGCTTAGTTACACTTACCGCGTTCTATTCTTGCAATCAAATTGAGCTCTGTCAAGTTAATATTATGTGTCAAACAGCAAAATTCATAACACCTATTGGTTATCCTGTATTAACAAGGCCACCAGCTGACCTGAGCAGGATTTCACACCTCTGTTAATGGTTTGTTTTCACGGCTCTCTTCCCTACAGACCCCTCCTCTGGAGACCTGGCAGCCCCACCATCCGTCGGCCCTCCAGCCCTGGAGAAAGACAAGCCGGGGCTATCATCGTCAAGGAAGGCGACAGGAAGAAGAGGCAGCAGGGAAGAGGTCAAGCAAAATCCAACCCCACCAACCGCGGACCCCGAGCCCCAGCAGCAACTTCCACCAACCAGTGGAGGGAGCCAGCTAGAAAGCCCCATCTAACACCCAGGGGAACCTATGTGTCGGCAGCCTGTAGGCCTGGCACACCCAGGCCCCCAACCTACAAGCACAACAACAATTACTGCCGTCACATCAATGGGCAGGTATCCGCTGCCAGACTCTGCATACCGTGTTACCATCAGCCAAATGGGTTCCTGTGCCCTTGCGCTTATGACAACAAACCTAAGCCAAGCGGCAACAGACAAAAATCCCCGCCCAGAACCATGTGGAAGCCCATGCCAGTTCGACCTAGCCCTGACACAGAGACAGATACAACCTCAGAGGACGGATCAGATGTGGCCACTGCTGGTGACTTAGCATCAGTATACTTAGACTTTTCGGACATTACCATCTCAAATTTCAGACCCATCAGACCCAGAAACCATCGTAAAGCTGAAGGCAGGTTCAAAAATTTCAACATCAAAGAACATCAAAACCTACCTCCAAATAGCATACACCCTAATCGACATTTCAGAACACACAAATAGACATTTCACAGAATCAATTTTTGTACTACCCCGCCACTGAGATACGATTGTAAACAACTCCTCCATGCCTATACGCATTACTTGTTCTCTGTGAACGTAAATTTTTCTTTTTCTATCAGTATGTCAAATCCTTTTCACCGGATTCCTTAAAAAGCCTGTTCTCTTTAGGCCAAATGTATATATTAACTCAAGATTCTTTCTTTTTGATGAACATTATGAGACTAAAACCAAAATGGCCCCCTGGTTTACCTCTAGGCGCTATAAAGTTCATCACATTCACCATTGTTTTTCAAACTCAACCATGAAATGTATTTATGAGTTTTAGTCATAAGTAGCAATCCATAGCAATAAGTTTTTATTTACCCCTCATATATTTTTGATAAATATTTGTGCCCCTGTTAAACACTACTCCACCTTAATTTTCACCTCGTATCTAACCTTGTACTATAGACTTGGTAGTGTGGAGCCAAAAATTCATCACCCTCGTGTTGATCATTGACCCCACAGTACCAAGAATTGCCGACCTCTGTTAATTTTCACACAAACAAGTTCTGGCATATTTATGCACCAAACTGAATTTGTTGCCAGACCAAGAAAATTCTCATTTTTCCAAATAACAGGCATATGTACATATTATAAGCATATGACATGTAAACCTTAAACCTGTACATAGATTAATCACTTGATCCACACAAATTGTATTTTTGTAAATCCAGAAAGAACTATTTTTATTATACCGCATGTCATGTAAACTCGTCAGGTTTTCACAAAAACCTTGTATATGTACGATAATACCCACAATTGTCAATGGACTCGGCAAGGCCTTATTTTCCTGCTTATTTTTCTCCCTTTACACTCATGCAGAGACGAGTAGGAATGTGGGGATTTGTCAATGGACCATTCTGGGTATTATTATTATTTTTCATATTTACTAATTTCTTCGCCATATAAAACCCAGGCTCTGCTCACGATCCATACTCAACAATCTGCTGCGTTCCTCAACAGGAACCAGGATCCTTTAGTCACCACAAATACATTTCCTCCATGAGGCTCTGTGACATAATGTAGACGGATGTAATAACATTCCAATCATATCTACACCCACACAGCCCCGCTGGAGGATGTGGGATCCACCTGTGGTGCCATATTTGGAATGAGAGAATATTTCACAATCTTCTCTCAACCCTCATCAACATGATTAACGCACAGGTGGCAACCTCTCCCTATGACACGTGTCCCTATTTCATTGAGCCACGTGTATAGAATATTTCACAACACTGTGAGCTGCTCTAGCCCTTAGTATATAAGGTAGCTTGAGCAGCTCCCAATCATCTCTCCCAACTTACACCTTACACCTATACCTAGAACCTATGACAGGTTGAGCTATAGGATCTGAGGCAGAGCTTAGATCTTGGCGAGTGTTATCATTGTTACCACCTTTATGAAACACTCATGTCAGCTATGCAATAAAAGGATCAACTGAACTTCCCTGGATTCCGTGTACATTCACTTCACCACATGTAACCGTCCGTTGACACTTGGGTGACATTAATATCCTTTATTTAACACATTTTAGTCTCTCGTAAATTTTTTTTTTTTTTACAATTTGTGGGTACCATATTTTTTTTTATTTAACAATGATGGAAAAAGTGTCTTGTACAAAACTACCAATATTGAGACATTTTCTTAAGAAACACATCTTGAAAACCTAAATCAAGAAGGTAGACCAAGATTTGTTCTAAACTTGATTTTTCTTAGAGACAAGGTGACTGTAAAATCTTAAATACAGAATCTTCGTCAAGAAATATATCGAGTTTGTTTTCTTGGATAAGAAAATTTTTTTTGGTGGTGTACAATGTTAGGGTTCAATCCATTGTAATCATATAGATAATAATGTCCATATGATAGATTATAATCTATGTTGAAGAATGACAAGAGGAGCAACGCCTCTAATACTTGTTTATCTAATGGATATTGGATTCAGATAGATATTTGTAATCTGCATATGTGAGTGCAAATTGATGCTTATAAATATCTGTCAGACTGATGGGTAAGCCTGTCATGATGGAATCATTTATTTGATTGGTTGTCGAGGATAATTTACAAACCATCATTGTTCTGCATTGAATAACAGCTTTACTGTCACCTTATTCATATGAATATCTACAGCATTTTTTTTAATTTTCTTTGTCAGTCACTTTGCATGCTTATCCTGAAGTGGATTATAATCAAAATACAAAACGCACTCAACTTCTGACTATCTCTAACCCTTGTCTTAATTCGATTTATCACTCCTATTCCTTTCACATTATATTTCTTATTGCTCATCAGTATTATCTATATATGCCATCAATTGTTGAATACACTGTTAACCTGAGCACATTCCGCACATCCGCTATAATGTATTGGTACAAACATAATTATGCAGATGTAGTCACTAAGAAGCCCTGGTTCCCTTTAAATTGAAGATGAGTTAGGGGTTGAAGTAAAGACTTTTCATTTACCAACTTTAACTTAGTAAATGCAATAAAAGGACACTGAGCGTGTTCACTGTTAGTGGGGTTCTCTATGTGTGTTGCCTGTAAGGTGTCAGTTAGCTGCTGATGTGTCAGAGTGTGGCTCTGGAGGGTATCTCAAAAAGATTTGGAATTGATCCTGTCGGAGGTGATAATTCCAAAATTGAACTCACTGACCTTCTGGAGTGGATTCCCTCTTGTATTGTAAAAAGGGAGTCAGTTATAGGAGTGGTATAGTAGGGGTCCAGTCTCTTATTTTGCAACTCAACCTATTTCCGTGCAGTTCACTTGTAGCAGAAGTCAAGCAGGGAAGTCTGTTCTTAGGGTGAGAAATGTAGGAGAACTGCAGGATCAAATAGTTACAGTGAGAACTGGTTTCCCAATCTTTTTGAGATACCCTCCTGATTGCCTGCCTGGGAAACCACACTTTATTTCTGCTTGACACACAATGGTGCCACCACCCTACACGGTTTCCTTACTGGTTTTACAAGGATGCCTTAACTTGTGGTGTCCTCAAGGCCGTCTCCTTATCACGCATAACATGCAAACAAATCATTTGGAGGAGACCCCCTTCACACCTACTAGCTAGTCTACTAATGTCACTCACCCATAGGGCGTTCAATGCTGATCTACTCTATAGAGAGCCGAGTCTTCAGCCCTGAAGACCTGAAGACCTGGAGACTGAAAAGATTGAGAATTGTATTCTCGCTGTAGCTAATCTACCTGCAATGGAATTAACTTCCTCTGAATCAGACTGTGTTGCAAAAATATTGGGGGAACTGGTTCTATGGTTGGTTCCACCAGAATGCCTCTCACAGTATGTAGGCCATGGAATTTAAGAGAGGATCTGGCTGGGAATTGGTTCATATATGTGAAGTATTCACCAATTCAGGATCACCCCTGAACCACTTCTATGACCAATTACTTTTTGAGAATTGATTCCCTGAGGTCCATCCTGGGAATGACACCTCTGACAGAACCACGGGCGGAAAACTAGTCTTAACCACATGCTCAGTGTAGTCCCCTCTAGTAGTATAGACAGGGTGTGACAGTCAGCAAAGTCCCTGGTCTCCCCTGTGTTTACACAACCCACCCAATCCACATGGCTACTTTAATGACCCAGCCCTATAGAATTCAGCTATGTGTGCAGTTTGTTTGGATACCTAGGAATAATGCATATTCAAAGTAGCCATATACATTATTCCTAGGTATCCAAACGCACTGTACACATAGCTGACTGTCACACCCTGTCTATGCTACTAGAGGGAACTACACTGAGCATGTGGTTAAGACAAGTTTTCCGCCCATGGACAGAACTCAATTCCTATCCTTTGGCAACACCCTCTATACCCTTCACAAGCAGACAAGGAGCTTCATAGAGAAAAAAAAACTAGCTGCTAGGAAATCGAAGAGATGTTTTGCAAAGTAATACAATGTAAATTAGATCTGCCTACATTGTCAATCCCTTTCTGTTAGTTATTTTTCACCGATCCCCGCATCAACCTATCAGCCTGTCAACCTATCATTATGTAGGACACTCCAACTGTGCTTTTAGAACATTGAATGGTTATGTCCATTCATTCTTCAGAATAATAGTTTGACAAAACTTTTATAATTGCTCACATATTCTTTTGAACGTCATTCAGGTTTCCTCGTATCTTCTGTAAAGACTTCAACCTTACTTATATGAATTCCCTATAGAGTATCCAATTGCCCGCATAATGGACTGCTGTATGCAACTGGAGGGGTGAAATTAAGGCTGCAATGTGCACTCTCACTGTAATGAGAAATCACCCTCAGAGTAGGTTATGTAAGACAGGAAGGTTACATAATAGTCAGTGATCAGACCTAATTAGATGTTACACATTAACACCCAGCTTTGTTGTAATCTTAGGGTAGTCGCATCTATGAATACATCCGGGTTATGTACTGAATGATTCGGTTTTGTTCATAAATATATTTTCTGTTTCAAAAAGGAGAACCTGGGGCTCACTCCTACATGCCTGACGACAACATGGTAGCTATAGCAAGTCTATGAGGTGTTAGTTGTAGTCAGGGATATTGTAATACACCCCAGGCGATGATACCAATTCTTTGTATGACATATGATATTCATAATAATGATAATAATGATGAAGTTGCCCCTGTAGTACGTAATGCACAGACAACATGCCGCCGCCTAAAACTCGTCAATACAGAGGAGTTTAGGGTAGTCAAGGTCAAATGAACACCTAAATTCGTCATACTGACAATAGAAAGTCGGCATACTGACGACTTAGGTGGTCAGGATGACGACCTAAAGTCATCACTTTGACGAGCTAAAGCTGTAGGTTTATGTATCATCAACCTGAGGACTAAAAGTCGTCTGCACACTGAAAACCTAGAAGTTCTGAAACTAGTCAGCGGTGACCGCTTTAGGTCCTCAAGTTGACGATACCTAAAACTACAGCTTTAGGTAGTCAATTTGACGACTTTAGGTTATCATCCTGATGACCTGAGTCATCAATATGACGACTCTGTACTGTCAGTATTGTCATCCTGATGACTCAGGTCGTCAGGATGACGACCTTAAGTCGTCATTTTGACTACCTAAAGCTGTAGTTTTAGGTATCGTCAACTTGAGGACCTAAAGTGGTCACCGGTGACTAGTTTCAGAACTTCTAGGTTTTCAGTGCACTGACTAGTTTCATGCCTCTCAGTTTTTCAGTGTGGGTCACTTGGAATGCAGTTCAAGCACCAGTACCTGAAGAATTAATTGGTTTAAAACGATTTGAGTTTTATCTCATTTTATGTGACTATTAATTGACCCGGTCATTAGGGATTGGTTTTGGAGTTATTTTGATGCCGTCGCAGTTGGGCAGAAAATCATTGATAATGGGATTCAGGATGATAGCCCTGTGCATATTAGTCAAATTCTAGCTTGCAACGTCAACACAAAATAGAGCAATGTTCAGTGAGCTGCTCTGCTTTAGGAGACAAGCGTGCTTCCACGGGTGATATTGCCTTTTCAATTATACTGCTGGTTAAAGTTGCTTTTTAGTTGTGGAGCATAACCAAACACGGAATAGCAGCTCTGCCCAAAGTCTGTAAAGAGAGTGTTCAAGAGGTCCAATTCACTCTCTAAATCTATTAGCTATTATAGATAGCAATGCAAGTGCCAATGATCCGCTTAACAAACCGACAATTACTTTTGCATTCTTCCCAAACTATCTAAAGGAAATCTACTTAAGATTTCACATCACGATTTATATATTCTATCAAGTGATACTTTATGCACGTCATGGTGAAGGTGCAAGAGCTAACAATTCATAAACCAGGGTCATAGATTAATGTTTATCAGTGGTTTATGAGGTTATGCTTAAAACCAATGGTTTCAATCAAACCCTCTGAGATAGGAACCTAATTTGTAGAGAATTAGCAAGGCAATCAGCTTTCCTCAGCAACTTGATGGGTGTTCTTTATCACCTATAATTATCAACATTGTTGTTGTTGCTCACATAAACAAAGAGGTTATCTACATAATGATCAGCGTCTCAGATTATTCATTTTGGCCCTTGGTTAAAGCTACCTCCTAGTGATATTGAATACTGGTCCTTCAGGCTGATTATATTGGGTTCCATTGTGCTATCTAAGTTCGCACCAGTTGCTCATCCGTTGTTCAACCTACTAGCACATTGATCCATTATGCCATAGTCATTATCTGCTGCAGTCTTAAATATTAACCATTATCAATCAGTGACCACAATGCTTGATTACAATTATAATTATACAGCCCACTGGGCACTTACTTCTAGATCCTATCAAAGCATTTTAGAAGTAGTATTTTAGAACTCTGTGGGATTTATAAAATCATATCAAAACAACTAGAGAAGAATTACGTGGTATAATAAATTTCTGACCTATCTACCACCACATTACCTGTAAGCAGCAACCATGTCTAGGTCTAAGGAAGTGGCAATTCTCAAGGATTGATATTGACGCACCATGTACCAACGACCGGAAGAGGTCCATGTTGCACTTCCGGCTACACAGTTCCATTGACAGCATTAAGGAGACTGAGATGGTAGGATTGGAGGGGGGGGGGATATGGATGGTAGACTGCATGATCATTTATCTTTGTATAAGAGGAATTTCTGATAACCCTGTAACCATAGGCAATAGTAATTGCAGAGTGTTTCAAAGCTAAAACCCGTAGTCCACTTGGCCTCTGTCGCGCAATATAGCCATATATTTCCTATATAAATTTCTGCGACAGGGGCCTAGTTGACTATCAACACAGAATTTCATATGGGAAATGTATGGCTCCGACACCCGACAGAGGACAAGTGGACTATGGGTTTCAGCAACGAAATGAATTCTGAGTTTACCATGATGATAAAACAGGAAGGAATACTTTGTTGTTTCACATTGCTTAAGCCCATAGTCCACTTGGCCTCTGTCGCACGAATAAGCCATACATTTCCTATATAGATTTCTGCGACAGAGGCCTAGTGGACTATTGATGTTAGATTTACAAAGGCGCATTAGATATATGTATGCATTACAATGATAGTTCTAAATATTAGAGTGGCCAAAAAGTGATTCTAGAAGTGCCTTGTACATAGGTTGTTAGAAGGTGCTTCTTAACGCAGGTCACGTCTGATACTTTGGGTACGCTTATATGCGAGATGTCATCAATTTTTGAAACCTTGACAAGATCTTACTCATCGAAAAAGAAGAAATATCTTGTGGACCTATACTGATACCTACACTGCAAAAATGGTGTTTAGATTTTAAACATGTTTAGGTCTAAACATGTTTAAAACCTAAACATATAGGTCAGCTAGGTGTCTCATCGACTACACATTTAGGAAATGAACACTTTTATTCTAACTACATAAACATTTATGCTAAACATGTTTAGATGTTTAGAGTTGAGACAGTTGAATAATAGGTGTTTAGATTTAAACATCAATATGTTTAAATACTTGGATGTTGAATCCACACCAGGTAGCAGTACTAACTTTGACTGGACTATCTGCACACAATTATAATCAATTGTTGTGACAAATGTCCCCAAATCCCATGTTTATCATTGTTTCATTTCATAGAATGTCATGTGAATAGAAAGGGCAATAGAAAATTGACTAGATCCACCTCATGCCACCATCATTACCATAAAATAATCAATAAACTCCATGACTGACACCTATTTGATGTTATTCTGGAATAGATAAGGCAATGTCCTTCCTGGCAAGCTGTTGTACTTTCTCAAGTCTCTCATTCTGATGCAGTGTGTAATATATGTACACATGTAGGTGTGGCTGACATCTTTGGAGACTTTGACAAGTAAATACCTGCTGATGCCCCCCCCCAAGTAAATGAGAAAAAAAAAAAAAATATATATATATATATATATATATATATATATATATATATATATATATATATATATATATATATCTGTTATTTAATGCATACATGTCTGCAAACCTTAACTCTCCATTAAATCATTTAAACATCTAAACACAAAAATTCTTAAACACCTAAACACAAAAATTCATTTATCTAAACACAAAAGTTTTAACCTAAACACCTACATTTCTAAACACTTGAGCTAAGCACATTGTTTGGCTAAACATGTTTAGGAACTTAATGTGATTACAAAAACGTTGCAAGAATATGTTTAGAATTGTGTTTAGGATCTAAACACCATTTTTGCAGTGTACCGTCGCATTATGGATGTTCCAACACAGTAACACAGTAAACTAAATATCCAGTATAAGTGCCAGAAATTGATCAAGGCATGTACTGGTAATCATTACTAGTAAACATCCCTCTTCCCCCCCTCTCTCTCCCTCTCTCCCTCTACTGATCATCTATACCCTAAGCTCTTGCGGCAGGTTACGTGTAAAGTGGACTATTATAGACTGGGTATTGGGAATTTCTGTGGGCATGTTCTCTAAATGTTAGAGCATCACCAAAGTACATTGAGTGACTGGGTGCATTACTCTCAGTGCTTCATCAAACAGAGATAACAAACATCCGCTGATGACCTCTAAAATGGAAGAAACAATTACAGCTTTATCTTTTCATCAATTCCATTGTATTTTCTTTTATCAAATTTTCACATTTTGAACGTGATGTTCTGTTATTCCCTGCCTTTCCATGGAGGTCATCAATGTAGAGGCGAGATAAAAGCTTTTCGGAAATATAGCGGACACTACAGCCATCATGAAAAAGCCCTCTCTCCCTTCCAAATAGTCAATAATCCTATTAGGACAGGAGGAAGACTAATGATTGTTTAAAACAGTGGATTTGTCATCAGTAAGTCCGTTGCTGATTTGCCTAATGCATATTGTTGCAGGGAATCCCCCTTGCCTAACGCCTACTGACGTTAGATTAAACAGTACAGATTGGTGTTTATTCCTCTGGGTATTAAGCCTCAAGTGGCCATGATGGCTTCATTTGTGTGTGGGATGTTGTGGTTATTTCCCTACACTTGGTTGTCAAGTACAGACTGTGACCAATCAAAGCCATTGTGCAGTGCTGGAGGGCATTTTCTACTACTTTTAGTTTAAACGAGTGATGTATCCGAAAATCGTTGACTTTACTGCCCTGCGTTAACTTCTCTCTTTGTAAAATTACCTAGTTATTTACAAATGCGAAGGACTAAAAGACTAATAAGGCTTCTTTTCTGACGCAAGAATCAATGGTAAATATCATTCTGGTTTCTTTTACATTTTGGAATGGCCTAATCATGTCCGTTCATTTCCTTTTAAGGAAACATGTCCACCATGAAAGTTTTACACTTACATTACAGATTTCTGGAATGTACATTGAATTTGACAAGGGGAAGCTCCTTGTCTCTGGTCAAAAAGACATATGTGAAATAAACCTAACAATTCCTAAAATCTGCACATTTGTATGGATCTACACTTGATTTGATTTGATTTTTTTCACCAAGTTGATGGATACAAGCATTTATTTCACGGCTAAAACGAACATCATTATAGAACAGTGCTCGACACACCGTATTCAATGGGGGAATGGATGACAATGGCTAGCCATCACATGACCTGCTGCAGCTAACAGAGCCAGCTGGGACATTAAAAAAGTAAATAAAAGCAAATTAACCTCGTAGGGCCATGACATAAATGCAAACGTCCACTCCGGTGAATAATTTTGCATCGTATTCCCTGAGGTGTAAATGTACTTGTCATGGACATTCGCTTATGTATTACATATTTACAACACACAGATAAACTTCCAGTTTGTCACCAATAGATTGGTCTATATTCTGAGTATAGCTAACGAGAATATTAGCCAGAGGTAGCAGTAAATGTAAAAGGGCAAGTAGACCAAGGGGTATATAGATGGAGACGGAGTAAAGTAAGGTGGTGGAAGTTAGTAATTATCCTAAAATGTCTGATATCACAAATGTAATAAGGTAGGGGGCAGTGCTGATGCACTGTACCTGCCTTGGTGATTATAAACTAATTCGAGTGCGAATAGTGGGGCAAAGCTGATGCACTGTACCTGACCTTAGATGGTTAAATATGTAATAAATATATGGCCTAAATGGAGAGTACATAGTACTATTGAATTGGAGAAGGGCAGTGCTGATGCACTGTTTGTGCAAGGGAGTATAAGAGGAGAGTAGTTAGAAACGTTTATTGTAAATAACAAGTGTCAAATGTAGTAATGTACATAAATGTAGACTGCAATCCATAAAGAGTTAACATGGTCCATAAAGGGTTAACATAGAGGTGGAGACGACTGGGGAAAACCACACCTGCAAGATAAAAAGAGATGGGTAAAGGTTAGAAGAATCATGTAAACAGGATATACCATACACCCTCCCACCTACACCGACCGACCAGGGAGCTTGTCCAAAAGGTAGTACAGCCAGAAAATAAGAAGGCCCCTTACAATTAACATAATAATAATCTACATGAAAATACCAGCATAAGCGGCCCAAGGTAGTAAACTGGGCCAAAGTATGATTATAAGCTATCAGGGGCATAAGGGGTCCCTACCTGGAGAATAATGAACTAGTAAAGGGACAGAGGAATACACATAAAGGACGATAAAGAAGGAGATATATTATTATTGGAGTAAGATAACACACGAAGCTAGAGGGTCGGCAACTGGGTGATATACTCACGGAGTTAATCCAATAGGAGAGTGCACCAGCTGTATCATCGGTAGCACTATGTAGGATTACGAGTGTTAGATAAAGCTGTAACTTAAATCTCAGTGATTACTAGCAGAGGTCTCTCACACACACACAGAGAAATGAAGTCGACATGCGATTAATATATATACACATGTTAAGGGTTTGGATGAACTCTAATAGACCACAACAGGAGTTAATGTAAAAGGATTGTATCTTCACCTGGAAATGGAATGTTCAATAAAAGGTAACCTGTAATATGGACTTTTGATTATTGATTAGGTGCATTAGTATCTTACCTGAGCTACTCCCTCTATAAGGCGCTGATAATGATTGTACCTCATAATGGAGCAGATAAGGTAACCCAAAGTCTTATAGCGCATGTTCCTGTCTCTTGTGCCTGGTTAAAGACTTTGAAGTCTAGTATAACATGATTATGCAGGCAATGTTGATACACTGTACCTAAGCCCTCAATTATTAACATTTAGTCCTCCTACCTGGTTATTCCAAAATAGTGCTAATCTGCCCATGTTTTCAAATAACCTCTAGAAAATAGACTACCATGTGCCTGAGGATTCTCTAAAAAAACCTGGGTGTTGACAAAATTAATCAAAATGGGTAGATCTAATGACATTAACTATGTACATCATTCAGACAGAATGGTAGGCAGCATCCTATACTCCTTACCACCTGCAACCTCCCCATAATCTCCCATTCACGACACTTTTTGGACCATGCAGTGGCATTATATCAGTACAATATTAATGCTCTAGCGAGGACTTCATATACATGGCATGGAGACTGGTTGAATCAACTTCCACCATCGGTTTCCTGACAGGTCAGATCTTTACTGAGTCGGGCAATTTTATTTTTTTACATTGCCGGTGGTTATTTGAAAACAGTCTAACATCACACTCTGCGGTGCTATGTCGAACTCAGTTTACATTGCACTGTCAAAACTGCAAGATACTGGGGATAGATCTGCAGCTTTGCCCAACCACTGCTCCCTAACATTGTGGACTAATTTTGTCTTAAAAGCTGTCACAATGTCTGGAGCGAGGGTCTAAATCAATTTGATATTTCCTCTCCATGAAGTCCGTCTGCATGCATAAACAATGTCCAATTGGCGCACTGGATCTTTTTTATATTTTTCATTTTCCAGACAAGACAAATGGGACACAGCTTTTAAAATTGATCTTCACATCTTGAAGACACAATAATTGACAGATTGATCTATACACCTTTCCGAACAGCTCCTCATTCAGTATTTTTTGACTTGTTAACGAAACCATAAAAATTTAGCAGAGGTGTTTGTGCCCTTTCTTATGATTCACTTAGTGTCGCATGTTTTTCATGTATGTGACAGTTTATTTGATCTGTGTCTGCTTTGCACAGAACAGTGAACCCATTTTCAAATGATTGTGTTAGCGTAGGCCAAAGTGTAGATTCTATCACCCCTTTAGCTAGCTATTGAAGACAGGGTTTTGCAAGTCTATTCCACTCTTTTGGGTTATCCTGATTGAGAGTCGCACCTACCACATTGTACGTATACACTCTAAGAAATAACTGTTGAATCCACCAGGGATCCTCATAAAACTCGTAATGAACCACTGTAATTGCATGGCAGTGAAGCAGTCTAGTTTCTACAATGAAGCAGTACATTGTACCTCTAGGTCTACACTGCTTATGCAGGCTCGACCCATCTAGCCCGAGATACTGGTATCAATAACCGCTGGCTGAGGTTATTTAAACTGTAGTTCTAGACCAAAGGCATTGGAATGATGTTTTGTTGTGCAATTGTAGCACGGTAGTCGTTTTTCTAGATCATGCAATCCCTTAAACTGCCTATCAGTTCATTCTGTTTTCTTATGAGTTAAATCATCCACTGTTCTGAAACTGACCCCAGCATGCAGTACAATGTCACCATGACACCACGACCATAACCCAAGGCGTTTACCTACAACCCTTTTTTTTAAAATGTAAAACGAAGGTGATAATGATCTTTCAGAGGCTGTGTGATATCAAATGCATGGCCAAGAGAGCAGCTGCTTAACGTCTAGCTTTCCTATGCACTGTAAGAAATAACTGTCGGATCTACAAGGGGTCCTTGTAAAAAACTGAAAACTGAATCACCGTAATTACACAACAGGGAGCCAGTGTATTTAATCTCCAGATGTCAGTGTGGTGGTACAAGGAATCTCTGTGAAAACGATATTAAAATAATGAAGGATCGTTGGCAGCTTTGGGGTGAGAGATCCTTCGTTATTTTGAGCACATTTATTTAACAGTGTAGGATATCATTTAGACAGTGACGGGTAGGGAGGTTGCATCAAACACAATCCAGCACCAGTCTGTGATGGCCGTAGTCCCCATAAGGCTGCCACACCCTATACATCACAGATCAGCTGGTGATCCTCAATATGGGCCCAACCCTCACCCCTATCCACATAGATGGATCAGGGGTGGTCAACGCAGCATAAGTCATATATCAGGATAAATAGCTTTGCTCTGTAGGCTGAGTTGCAGGTATTTGAGGACCAACACATCACTGACAGTGCGTATGTGAGAGCTATGGTGTTCAGGCCATAGCTTCAATCCCAGTTAGTCTAAGCAATGAAAGTTCCAGCTAGGCGAAAAACTAACAGCATTATGAAATAGCAGTTGGTAGTGGTCAGACATGATGCCCATTTAGTTGTAGAGAACGTATATTGTCACATGTAAAGTCACATTAGATACTTCAGTATAAGTATGGCTTCCTATTTTTAACTACACCTGCACATACAAATGCCCTTTCTACAACATCCATTTTATATTTCAAAGGGCTAGCAGACCAGCATTGTCCTCGTCCACTGTCAGCCTAAGAACAGTCCAGAAGGATGAGAGAAGAACATAATATATCAAGATGGGTAGATAAAAATGGACCAGCTACTTTTAGTAGAGTCACCAGGAGAATAGCAGTGTGTTAGCTGTCTGTACAAGTAGGATAATGTATAGAAGGAAATCCTTAGGTGGCCTATCAAACATGTGACAAGCATACATCGGTCCATCCTGCATTATCTTGATTTAGGTTGCTTATACTAGCAACCAGTATGATGGCTTATTCCATTATCAGAAAATCGCGACCACCTTTTAGCGACCACTATATTTTGTATTGAGCAACCTAATGAACTAGTAATCAATGGATAATTCATGATGCGTGTGTGTTAGCAAAGGATAATTACATGAGGGCACAGCCCAAGTGTAATTATCCTTTGTTCACACACAAACAAGCCATGAATTATCCATTGACTACTTATTTTATTACATGATACCAATAGATAATCAATAGAATATCAATAAATTCAAGTTTAAAACAAAAATTGTTCCCCCTCCCAGGGACTCGAAGCCTGCCATTCGCTGAGGTGTGTGTACTGATGGTCTATTGCTTGGATGCAAAAAAAAAGATTCGCTCCGACCGGGACTCGTCCCGCCTACCTGTAGAAGCTGAGCGCAATGCGCTACCCACTAGACCACCGGGTCATACACCTTGGCGCCCGGCTCGGCTTGATTTGAATGCATCCCGCAGTCCTCTATAATTAGAATGCTATTCTAACCTTGCGCATGTGAGAGTTGTTATAGGGGTCACAGCCATATCAATGACTTATAGAGACCTGGTTCTATGAATTATATGTTTGATGAATAAGAAAATGACATAATCTCCCTTAAGATTAAAATCGATGTATGGTAGGTTAACCTAAAGATGACCACATACCTTGAGTTGACCACCTACCACCTTGTTTTTTTTCACTTTTACATCTATTGTATGGGGCTGTACCTCTAATATTCCTAAAATAGAGATGTTATAGTATCCCATGGACTGACCACCTATGATATGTTGAGTAGTTATCATTGTATAACAATACACCAAAGTACCCATGTTTGACTGGTTTTTATCATGGCCAACTGGCCATTTTTCCGGAAATCTTTAACTTGGTTGCAGTTTCTGAACATTGAGATTGTTCACATGTACCAAATATTGATTCTAGACATATTTTTCTTTTGCTGTTTTCCTATTATGAGTAGTATGCAAAGGAAATGCTAAGTCAAGAAAAATGTTATTGTAGTGGATATTGATAGATAATCATAAATCATAGCCCTTTTAATGCAGGGCTAGGATAATTAGCTCTAATTGGATGGGAATGGCAACTATGATGAACATAATCTTAACTGAAATATCCCTTCCAATTTAGCTGCTGAAAAACATACATTTTCATTACAAAACAGCAACTTCAACAGTAGCATTATATTGTATATTTATGTAAGACACTTATTCTTTTTTGAAATATGGCTTAATGAAAGTGGCCCCATTCAAATGCTGTTGATCAAGTGGTCGTCTCAAGGTGCAAACAGGTCATCTCAAGGTGAAAATTAACTAAATTTAGTGTCATGGATTTTCAAGATATAGCAGGTAAAAAAGCCTAAACAATTATCTTTTATTCAGTGCCTTTTGGAAGTCTGAGGACCTAAAACACTCAGAGATATTACCCACTACAAATCCCTCATTGAAGGCATGCACAGGAACGGACATCTTTAGGTTAAACTACCCTATGCAAAACTACCATTTTGTGGTCGAAATCTATAGCTGAAGAGTTTGTTATCACAATGCAATAAATCCATTCCAGATTTTCATCATATTATACCCATTTTTGTAGTGCTCTCCTGAAGTAAATTGTAGTAGTTACTATATATAGGACAGCAGAAAAATATACATTTTAAAGAAAATGGTCTTTGTATTACACTTAACTATTTCAAAATATTTGGCTCTTTTTTTCAAAATGGCGTTTATTGCGTTTTGGAACCAAACTATTCAAATATTTCTATTCAGGCCCTTCCATTCTACTGGACACAAACAAACAATGTTTTGGTATGACTATAATGATATTTTCATACGCCATGTGGCACGTGTCCACTGCTGGCAGTCTTATGGGAAGAAAGTCTCAGAACCGGGAAATTGAGAAATACCATCGGTCTCAATATCTCTATGTTTTATCAGCAAAATCTCCTTTGCGAAGGGATTGTGACAAGAATTTACCAGTTCCCAATATATTGTCTGCATCATAAACTGGACGCTAAAACAGCAAGCTCTAGGAGTACGAAAATATATGGAAAGCACTAGTTTCGGGGTACTACCGATGCTCGGAATGCTGGTTTGATTCATTCCTATCTCATCTCAGCTTGGTATGAGTTTCTAGAGTAGTACCACCCTAGTGCTTAACACCAAATAAACGTATTGCCTTGAATAACCATATTAAAGCACAGTTTTATACCCGTAGAAGCCCACACTTAATAGTTCTACTGGAAAACAATCAAGCATACAGCGATGAACCATTGAAATCAACAATGGCAATATTCTTCCAATCTGAGCCTTGTTGTAATAAAGTAATCTGAGCATTGTTGTTACAAAGTGAAGTTGCCTACTGCTATATGTACAGCTAGCGAATGAATCTCTCCTTCCAAAATTTGCTATACAGTGGTGCACTAATAGATGTTGGCTAGAAAGAAAGTGTTCCAAGTAAAGCAATAGTCTGCCTTCATTAAGCGTGATTCTGCTGGCATGAATTATGGGGCTTGGGAAGAACTACTAAAGGTTTATATATATATATATATATATATATATATATATATATATAGTTTGTAGACATCCATGGCAGAGTCTCTGGTAGAAGGTGTTGCAGCAGACATTGCTGACGGTGTTGATGAGCAGGATGGGTCTCTATACCGATATTTCACTTCAGCTAGAAACATTCATAGCTGGATGAATAATGTCGGTAATAAGTACTTATGTTTTGATGCATTTTCATACTTTATATAGCCATAGCTTAAAGTGTACATAAAGGATATGACTATTCGTCAACATGGTCAACATAATCCTCGTATAAATGCAGTTATTTCTGATGAATCAGCTTAGTCTATAGCGTTAATAAGGATAAATAATTAAACTTTATTATCTTTATCAACCAATAATGAATGCCTTGAACCTTCAAAAGATTATATAGCCATTTTATGTAGACGTTGTTGGACTCAGTGTATGGCTCTTTGATAGAAGTCATCATACATAAAGTTAGACATATCTACCTATATAAATTTTAAGTAGACTGACAACCGTGCTACATGTATATAGGGCCGAGTCGAGATCCATTTAAGTTGATGCATGGCGGTTATAAAGTTTGAATTATGTTTTTATCGGCAATAGAGTGCTCCAACTTCACTATTGAGTCCAGTATTCCATCACTGCCCTGCTACAGAACAACGGACTTTTGGCATGTGACGTTTTGTATTTCTGATTTACACTTCCCATTTCCATCAATCATATGATATGCTGAAACAGACAGTATAAGCTTGAAAAACAAGGTCGACGAACTATTTGGACATTAGTGGAAATTGATGTTTTCTGCACTGGCAGCGGTCATAATGAATTGTCAGATACCCTATGAGTACACTGGCTTATGTACAAAAAATAGGGGGTATTGCTTTTTTTTGGGGTAGATTCTTGGCATGGCTAAATCTAACCTAAAAAACATGGAGATTAAGAATTTTGATGTTGCCAAATTTTCTTCACCCATCCCCCCTAATTTGGGTATGAGGAATTCATTTCTGTTATTGGTCTGTTGCTATGGACATTGGTTGGTAGCAACAGTCATTCTTATTGCTAATTTCTCTAGCAATGGGTATATCTAGTGTCATCTAGCACATTTTGAGGACACCTAACCCCCTAAATTGGGTACGAGGAATCCATTTCTGTTATTGGTTTGTTGCTATGACTATCTGTTGCCTAGCAACAGTCATTCTTCATGGTAATTTGCCTAGCGATGGGTAAAAACCAGCCCTATAGCACATTTTAAGGACACCTATTCCCCTAATTTGGGTATGAGAAATCCATTTCTGTTATTGCTTTGTTGCTTTGGTCACTGGTTGCCTAGCAACAGGCACTTTTTACAGGTGATTTCCCTAGCAATGGGTATAAAAGTGTCCTCTAGCATATTTTTAATGAAACCTATGGGCCTAAATGGGATGCTAAATATCTATTTCAATTATAGGTTTGTTGCTTTGACTACTGGTTGCTTAGCAACAGGCATTCTTATTTGTAATTGACTTAGCAATGGGTATGAATGAGACCTTATGCACTGAATGTCTCAATTTGGGCTGTATTTTTATTATATGAATGAACTTTGTACCCCCATACATTAGGGGATAAATAACAAATTCTTTCTATGATTTCCCATGGTTTTGGGTCAAAGCATATAGTTTGAGACGGTCCCCAAAGAAAAG
Source organism: Acholoe squamosa (assembly GCA_949317995.1). NCBI lineage: Eukaryota > Metazoa > Annelida > Polychaeta > Phyllodocida > Polynoidae > Acholoe > Acholoe squamosa. The sequence continues at coordinate 50,876,319 of OX439040.1, read as the reverse complement.
TAGATTTATCACCCAGCCAATACAAAACGTTGTTGGACATTGGCTTTTGCTGGCATAATTGGTGCTTGGCCAGTGGAAATTGCTACAGTGCCAGACTGAATGTCTGGCTGTCATCTTGGGGCCTTCGGCTACATTTTGGTTTTCATGACTTGCAGATCAACCCATTTTTCTTTACATCTAAAACAAAAGCCATTACTGTTTGTTTGCCTTTGTTTGTTAATTAAACTCTTTAAACCTGAATATGCTACTTACTAATATGTGGGCTCACTACATTGTTAAAGCAGGTGCCAATTAATGTTTTCTAAAAATGTCTGTTTCCTGACCTACTTTGATTGAATCATAATAGGATAAATTGCATACCTCCCATAGTAATCCCTGGATCAACTAATATTTTATCATACATGTTACATATATGTGCATGGCTACCTAGTACCTCCATTGAAAGGAGTAGCCTTTACAGCACTTGCAAATTCACTTCAATTTCCTTAGTAATCCCATCAGCCCGTTCTACCCGGTACATCCCATTGCCGAACTGTACATCCCCCTTTTCTCCAAACCTCTGGTAAGTAATAAAAGTGGGCCTTCTAAAATTTGAAATTGCCCCCGATCACGTCCTGCACTCTAGTTTTGATATCACTGTGCTTTGCTTGTGATATGCCTATCAGCCCATTCAGCTACATCCCATCATCAACATGCGTGCCACCTCCGCCCCTTTCCCAAAATCATGCTAGGCAAATTACCAATTAGAAAGGAAGTTGCCCATTGGTCATATGAGCGTCACTAGCCCACTTTAAAGGGTCTACATAGCTCCTCTTCTCTATCCCCTTTGATGTTTGTGGTGCACAAACATGTGGGCACCTCTGTGAAATTGTGTGATGTAGTTCCCACCATGAATATGATCTTAACTGTTGAAATGGCATTAAAAAACTACTTCTCACTCTCACCATTGGTCATAACAAAGGAATGATGGTTTAGGTTCCCTAGATCCAATTTAGGGGGAGGTGCTGTTGAAAATGAGCTACAATGGTTGTTTCATAATTTGCTTTGCTAATATTAATGCCTATTGCCAGGCAACCAGTGGTCATAGAGACAAACCAACAATTGACATAGATTTCAGGGTCCCATTTAGTGGGAATAGATATTCTTAAGCATGTGTCCAAGGCCTCGTTTATATCCGGTACTGGGCAAATTACTGATTTGAATGACTGGTGCTAGGTAACATGTGGACAAAAAAGCAAGTTGAGATAGATTGTGAGAATCCATTAAGGGGGATAGGTGTCGTTAAGTATGTGATGGGGTTGATTTATACCCATTGGTAGGTAAATAAAGAAGACTGGCTGTTGCTAGGCAACCAATGATCATAGCAAGAAACCAGGTGAATAACCAATAAGAATAACTGTTGCTAGGTAACCAGTAGCCATACCAACAAACCAATAACAGAAATGTATTCCTTGTAGGGATGTAAATCAGGTATGGGGAAAAATCAGGAAGCCATACATTTACTTGCTATAAAAGCCTTCTATTTTTCCAAACAGACCTCCTTCCCACTCATATAAGGAAAATACATGTCATTCAAACTTTTCAATAATCAGGAAATCCTGATAAAACCTGAAGACTTACATCCCTGTCCTTGTATCCTATGTTGGGGAAGTAATTGTCCTTAGGGGAAACTTTTATACACGTTGCTAGGGTAATCACCTGTAATAATGGCTGGAAATGGATATTTCATACCCAATTTAGGAGTTGTTGGTGTTCTCAAAAATGAGATAGAGAAGACTTTTATACCTGTTGCTAAGGAAATCACCTGTAAGAATGGTTGTTGCTAGGTAACCAGTGGCCATAGCAACAAACCAATAACAGAAATGGATTCCTCATACCCAATTTAGGGGGATCGGTGTAGTCCTCAAATATGTGCTAGTGGACCCTTTTATACTGGTCGCTAGGGATATTACCTGTAAGAATGGCTGTTGCTAGGTATCCAGTGGCAATAGCAACAAACCGATAACAGAAATGGATTCCTCCTACCCAATTTAGAGGGATAGCTGTCCTCAAAAATGTGCTAGAGGACACTTTTATACCTGTTACTAGGGATATTATCTATATAATACCAGGATGGTCGATATAATGTGTTCAAAACACAGCAGTTTGGCCATCATATAGCTAGCAGATCATTATCTCTGCCCCAACCTTTGGGATCAGAGAAAGGAGTCAGTGGTCAATAGTTTTTCACAACAGTAGAAAATACTGCTATGGACACTTTGTAACGTGCATGCTGAAGCCTGCAGCACTGATAGATTCTTGGCCTTAACACTATGGGGATTTTCATTTTAAAACTGAGGCCGACCAACGGCTGATTGATGGTCTACAGTCACTGACGGACAGCATAGGCATCTACCTTAGGGTCCCTGGCTTTCTATTTCTATTAGAGCTTAGAGTATGTTATATTGATTCACAATTCATCCCAATCACTGCATGTGATGTCATTACATAAAATGTAGGTCAGGAAACAGCTTGTAGCAGTGCCCTGATGGCCATCAAGGCCTTCAAGCTGAAACAGTGATAAAATTCTCCATAGCATTACGGCCAAGACTCCATCAGTGCTGCATGCTTCAGGGTGGTTATGTTTCTCCACCAGGCTGGCTGTGCAGTTGATGATTGACTATTGATCAACTGCTGCATCATCGACATTTTCAATGTCAATTCTCGGGAAATGATCATTAATTTTGACCATAGTTACCTAAGTGGGTAGAAACACAAATTTCATTTGTTTCCTATTACATTTGTATACATGTATCATCTCTTTAACCAACCGTATGGTATTAACAGTGGAAATCACATCACTATTTATAAAAAGCTTGGGACTTCTGTGCTCCATCATTATATCCAACCTCTTTATGTTGACCGAATATGAAAGCAAGCGAGCCAAAACAAGATGTATCTTAGGCATATACAAAGAGGTCTTAGCAGACACAATTAAGCTATATTATTCGACAGTAATGTGAGTTACACTCTGAGTGTATGTTGTCCATCTGAGGGCGGACATATGGGGTGGTCTCTGGAGGCAAGGGGCTAGCCGCACACTGCTTCTGCTCCAGGTGAATATGTACTGGAGACGTGGCAAGATGGAGGGTGCGAAAGGGACCCACCATCGGGAGGATACGTCATGGAGGGTGCCCACTAGGGTCATGGGTGTGTTAAGTAGGTCCCTCAGGAATATCACACCATACATTACTTGATGGTGGTCTCCAAATGTGAATTGATTCCATATTTGGCAGTGGTTTTTCTTTTTTTTTCAACAGCTTCCAGTATCTAAACCGGCCATGGTCAAATCGGTTGAGGTGTAGCATCCCGAGATGTGACATCAATCCCTCAACAAATACGGTTTTAATAAGGGTTTATGTTTTATTCCAGGGATAGTGTCCCTAGACCTGCCATAAACGTTTGAGGTGTATAGACGAGAGACGTTTGATTACAGTAAAGAGGCACTACCCAGTACTACCACTAGTTATTGGTAGAGCAAGGGGGTGGTGTAATGATGGCCAAATTGAATGATTCAGCCATGTCAGACCTCTGATTTATACTGTATGTCATTGGGATGTAACATGTAACACCCATACAAATATCACTGGAGACAGCTTGGCAGTCTATATTACAGAGAACACAATTTTCCAAAACCTTTATTCTCATTATTCTGCTCTGTAGTTTTCGTTGAATATCTCTTATGAAAATTGCGATGCTGGAGAAAGATGATGATGAAGACTGAATTGAGAGTTAGAAAAGATGCAGTCGTCAACTCCACGATATCCAAAATACTTGCAGAAAACATTCCCATGCATTGTTGTCCTGCACCCAGGATGGGATTTTCCAGTTTTAGAGTGCACCTATACACTGTAAGAAATGTCGCTGAAATAACGACACAATCCTCATCCCAGAGTTGTCAGAGATCCGTAATTATTTTCACAGAGATTCCTTGTAAATTTGTGTACCACAGTTCTGCAACCTGGAGCTTCTTGTAAAAGCTACACTGGTACAGTGCTATCTAATTACGGGGGGCCACTGTTGAGTTTTAGAAAGATCCCTGGTAGATTTAACTGTTATTTATTACAGTGTACATAGCTCATCACCGATCACATCTCAGGAACTTGATATGCCCCAACATTTTGTAATCCAGGTCCGATGATCGGCCATTTCCTATTGGCATCATCAAAACTTGATGAAACGATCATGATTCTTCATTAAAAATGAGAGAAACACAAACAACAATAACAAGGCAGTAAATTGGCTTACCTGAAGTCCACTGAACATTCCGGGCTTCCCTAGCCCACTTAAAAGGGTCTATATCTCCTCTTTCCTATCCCCTCAGGATGTGTGTGGTGCACACATGCGCGGGCACTGACACATTCCTCTGTTAAATTATCAACCTGTGAAGCACGGGATAGCCACTTAGTGCCGCTAAAGTGCTGTAAAACACAAATCAACCACTGAACATTCAATTTTTAATCCCAACCGTTTTTCTTTTTGTGCACACACTCCTTGACATCTTCAGAATGACTAATACTCATGTAATGATGTATAGTCCTCAGACTATGGAGGTCAAAATTTGCTGGTATAGTCATATCTGACTAAGGGTTTCATTGTCAGTGCATAAATATTTAAAATATGATTTGTCCACTGATTCTAACGTTCTTTGACATGTGAGTAAAAAGCTAATTTATCCTAAAACCTCGCATATAAAGCGCACCCAGTGTATAAGGTGCACCCTGCATATAAGGCACACCCTGGCTTTGTGGATCTGCTAGAAAAATACAAAAGGACAACACTTTTGTTCTACTCAATGGATTTTCAAATTTTAAAAACTTACGGGTACCCCCTACTACCTAAAACAACTTTAGAATTTCGGGGAAGCCTTTAGCGAGAACTCCCCCCAACTTTGTCGTACCCTATAAAGTGCAGCTCGGGGTCAGTCCTTCTGTATAAGACGTACCTTACACAGGGTACAATGATAAGTCAGTACTCAACATGTTGAATACTACTTTATCATGATGTTGAAGTTTAAATAGAGATCATAACAGGAAAGAGAGGTAATTGTGTTTCCAACTTCAAGCCAATTCTCTGCTACCTTCAAGCCACATCTTTGGCCTTGGTACAATCCCATCTTCTTCTAGTCCCTTAAAGCTATATCAAGTTAAAATGAAGAGAAAATTAGATATTTAAACAGCCTTTAATACACTGAACCTTTTAAGGATTACAGCTGTTTTGTACAGCAAACAATTCACTTTGATTTTCGTTTTATGTAGCTGTTGGGTACTCATTCGTCGTTCTTAATCCAATAAGCTATACAATGGTTCAAAATCTGTTTCAATGTACTTCCACCCCCTCATATTGTAGTCCTACCCATCAGTCAGACGCTCTGTTAGGCAATAAAATATTCAATAGCCTGCAGTCAAACAATAGTTATGAGCATACCAAAATTGAAAAGTGATCCTGCATGCTTGTGACTCTTGAGTAACTTCACATGTGGCCTCCCTTGCAGTCCTCCCTTGATGAGGACTCGCTTCTACTTATTCAACAAAACGTTACCTTCACGTTCATAAGTTTGCAAACATTCTGTTTATTCCAGAAAAAAAATTAACATTTTACTGGGCACTCAAAATAATGTGATATTTATATGATACAAATACGTTTTTATTTCTTGATTAAAAAACTTTCACCAGCAAAAGTTGTAAGAATAATTATTTCTGAATCATTTTCTTGCTGAACATTTCAGGATTGATGTAAAAGTTATCAATACACTAGCCACTCAACAGTGAACAGTACACACAATTATAAGGATATTCTTCTAATTGTCTCCATAATCAGTAAATATCAGGACATTTAGAAATTCGAGTAGGCCTAGATTCGTATGTGACTAAGGTACAATGGTAAAGGTGAACGATGAGAAGTTTGAGCTGACCGTTTCTTCACGAGCGTGTCCTACCCGTTCTGCACGAGGCCGGCAGGACACGCGAGTGAAGAAACAGGAAGCTCAAACTGATCAGAGTTCATCTTTACATTTATGTCAAGGTGTTTGGGTTGATATTTAATCGATATTTCATCAATATAATCCATAATTAACTCTTATTTACCAATCGTCATCGCGAAATCCTGACGCCATCATTTTGAATGTTCACGTTTCAAAAAGGCTGCGCATGCGCAATGGACCTATGACGTCATCTACCGATTTGGCGCTGGTTATTTAACGCAGGGGTGCAATACGGGGGTTTAGTGCATTGTCAATGGAGCATCGGTATTCACCTTGACATAAATCCCAGTATTGCATGGGGATAAAGGCTTATTGACAGTCAATAGCAATCAAAGGAAAACACCCAGCTCTGACAGTTCCATATAACCAGTAGGGTACCTTCACCTCTTTCACCTCGGCTGGTTATAGAGATCTGTAGCGGCCATTTCACTTTGTCCATCCTATATGTTTCAGTAAGCCCTCTTTCTATGAAGCCTCTCATCACACATCACTACTGAATGTCCCCAATTTATAGAAGGGACAGCGGTGCATTAGTCACTGCCTTGGGTCATACTGACTACCATTGTATGACGGAGAGGTGCTATAATATCAATTATCACCAGTACAGGAAAGGGAGTGCAATTATCACCAGTACAGCAAAGGGAGTGATGATAAATCTATAGCCCTGTCATATGTTATTGAGACAGGGCCATCTAAGTGTACTATAACTAAACTACCATAAACCCCCTCGTACAAGCCACGCCCTGAGATCAGGTGAATTATATAAGAGCCTGAAATGGTCTTTGAGCCGCTGCTTATACTCAGGGTTTTAAGGTAATGTAGAAGATGAATAATGACGATTATGGCATGTGTAGATTTATTTTGAGTTTTATCTACTAGACTAGGCAAAATCCCATCAAATACAGCTCTAAATCTTCCTTTTAAAGTACAAGTCAGCAACAGCAACAGCGCTATTCTGGGTAATTTGGGTATGCCAAACAAGAAAATCCCTGTAGCTAAGCTCAAAAATGGCTGCTTCAAGGTCAAAACACCAAGAACAAAATGGCTGCCAGTGAGTTTTGTAAAATATCAGAAAACCTACAATATTCATCATTCCTTGGCTTGTTATGCCTCAAAATGAAGGATATAAGGAGACCAGCCCACTTCAAGGACTTTCCAGGTTGTTGATTCAATTTCCCTCCTCAAAAATCCAGAAAACAGAATGGCCACCTTGATTTTTTGAGAAAAATCCAGAAACCACACAATGCTCAGTACTACCCCTCATGTGATACCTCAAAATGCAGGGATTTAAGAGCCTGGACCAGCCCTCCTCATTATCAAGGTGCTAAGTCATTTGGCAATGTCAGAGGAGCCAAAATGCTAAAAGCAAAATGGCTGCCACGGTGGTTTTGAGAAATGTGGATCAACACAGTAAAAGGTAAGCCCAGGAAGGGGGGGGGCCCAGGTTTACCTTTTACTGTGTTGTTCCACAAATATTCATCATTCCTGGTCTTGTTATACCTCAAAATGTTGGGAATAAAGAGACCAGTCTGTTTCAAGGACTTTCTGGGTGTTATTTTAATTTCCAGGTCAAAGGTCCTAAAAACAAGATGGCTGCATGACTAATTTTTTTTTAGATAATCAAGAAACTGCACAATGCTCAGCACTACCTATCATATGAAGCTGCAAAATCAAGGGATTTAAGACCCTGGGTCAGTACTGGTCATTATCATGGCATTTATGTCATCAAAATCAAAATTCAAATGTCAAAAACAAGTTGTCTGCTGATCGGTTTTGAGACAAACCATAAAACACAATCCCATCATTTCTCGCCTTGTTATACCTCAAAATGAAAGAGATAGAGAGAAGGCTATTTCACACATATACCAATCTGGGTTTTCTTTTGAAGTGCCCCCCCCCTTTTTGTTTTGTGAAAATTAGGAAATTCTGCTGTGCGCTGCATAATCATTTTATACCTGAAATAAAGGTGTTTTGCTGACAATAAGCAAGTGAGTAAAGTTTGTAATGTCAGTGAAGTAGAAAAAAATGAACTGGCCTTTATTGATTCATTCTGGAATCATGGAGGTTAAATTCCGTTACAAATCATACTTGTAAATGAAGGAATGTCAAACAGTTCCACTGCATATCCCTACACTCTCAGCCCCAATTGTAAATCAGCAGTAAAGACCAGTGTACTGCTTAGAAGGCAACCTACTGTTGGGTCATTGAATTTGTACTAACCGCAGCTTCTACTGTTTTCCAAAAATAAAAGCAATGTACTGTAAATGGCTTGGCACAGTCTGATGGTGTAATTTAGATTGCTGATTAAATTGCATTCATGTATAAGCATTAGGACAGAATAGTTTTCTGATTTTATGGAAAATCATCACTTGCTTACCATAGGTTTCCATGATATTCCTTGCAATTCATCATATGTTATTCATAGAGGGTGGGATCTTGGTTAGGTGAAGATACATGTAGTGGATCTTTTTAGAAGATGATGAGTATGATTTGGCAGAGAAGGAGTGAGTCATGGCATATGTCCTGTAGGAAAGGATCAGGTGTAGATATATAAACTAATCATCCATTAGCTGTTGGCCCATGGTAAGTAGAGGGTGCAGATTTCTAACATTGGCCCCCATCATATTATGGAATGTAACATTCAAATTACAGGTGTTTCCCAATTGCTTGTGTCATATCTTGATAATCTGTGATTACTGTAAGATATACATGATCGATAGGACAAGACCTCACATCAGTTAGCACTTAAGGTGTTTTTATTCCAGCATATTGTACAGAGGCTTAAGGTATATGTGTTGATGGTATGGCAGCATATGCATTGAGTATAATTGATATGGAGATGTATACAAACATTACTTCTAAGATAAACAACAGAGAGTTCACTACCAGAAAGGTGTGATACTTTGGTAGCTACCAAGGTGTGGGAGGAGAATCTAGTTATAAGGCATGATTCAGCCAATTCCCCAAACATAAGCAGTGATAGAGGAACACAGTGTCCCCTATTATCCATGAGAAAGCCCAAGACACCTTGTTAATCTTGCAGACAAGAAGAACATGTGCATGGAATAAGAGTTAACAGGAAACTTTTAGTGAATGGCTAGTGCTGTCAAAAGATGGGGATGTATCAATGTCTGGAATCTTTACATCTCTTAGATGTGTATCAACATTACCATTCAAAGTTTACATACTGTAAAAACTACACACATCTAGGATATTGAAACTCATGGACATGAGTGCAAACGGTCATCACAGAAGAGTTTTGCAGATCACAGATAAGGTGTAGCTTATAATTATGTGAGAATGGACCCTTATTGACCTTATAGAATCAGGCTCAGTTTCAGGTGGGACTTCTGTCTGGTGCATAGAACAGTATCAGAGTGCCCAAAATATGGTTCTATAGATGTTGTTTCTGGGATCAAGCTGAGTTAGGGGGATGTACACTATGAAGTGTACATCATACAATGTATTTGAGACAAATGGTCGTTGTAAGGGAAGTCTCATAGACATGCAGGTAAATACGGCCACAGCAGTATTATACTTGGCTAATATTCGTTGGCTTAGCTTTCAATCACACAGTTGTATGATTAGATTTACATAGCAGGACAAAGCATGGTATTATTTGGAACTCTGTAACTAAAATGAAATGATGGGTTGTATTGGGCATGGCTAGATTTTCTCAAGTTAACGGACATATTTTGAGGTACAGCAAGACTCTTAAATCCCCTCAGCCATATTGTTTTTGGGACTTTTGACATGGAAATTGAAATAACATCTAGAAAATACTTTAAATGAACTGCTCTCTTTATTGCCTTCATTTTGATATATAACAATACAAGGCATCATGAATATTATGTTTTCTAATTTAAAAAAAAAAAAAAAACTGGTAGCGATTTCGCTCTAAGCATTTGGATTTTTACTCCTCTGACTTTACCAAATAACTAGGCACCTTGTTAATAACCAGAACTACCCCAGGCTCTTAAATCCCTTCTTTTTTAGGTATTTTGGTTTGTTTGAATGGTGATTGACAAAGTTTCCAAGGGCCTAGCTGCAATCATATACATGTACCACGGTTTGATCGCAAATAAGATACGATAACGGGATTTGCAATTTCCAAATACACTGTCCCAGCAAATTGTCGTTATCTGTCGCCATGATTGGTCATCAATGGTGACTCCTTTCTGAGTGATAACTCACTGCGTCATCTTTCGCCACTGTGTGTCAGTCTCACATGGCATGGCAATTTATCACAACATTCACCAACATGATCTCACTCACTGCGTGAGTATGTGCCACCCCTTGTCATCCCTCACAAAGCATGGTGACTTATCACCACCATCGCCAACATGGATCTAACTCACTGCGTGAGTATGTGCCACTGCCTGTCAACTCTCACTCAGAATGGCGGCTTATCACAAGCATCGCCAACATGGATCTGACTCACTGTGTGATTATGTACCACTCCCGTGCCACTGGCATCAACTCTCACACATAATGGCGACTTATCACTACCATTGCCAACATTGGTCTCACTCAATGCGTGAACTTGTGTCACTCCATGTCAATGCTCTCTAAGGATTGCATCATCTGTCACTCACTCTCACTAAGAATGGCAACTTATCACCACCATTGCCAGCCTTTGTCTCACTCAATGCGTGAATTTGTGTCACTCCAAGTCAATGCTCTCTGAGGATTGCATCATCTGTCACTCACTCTCACTCACAGTGGCAACTTATCACCACCATTGCCAAAGGTGTTGAGACAGCACCACTGTTCCACATGTAGCCTATCTAGGAAGTGTGGGCATGAAGTATAAGTCCCATACGTATCAAATGTGCTTTGTTTCACACTGATTTCCATGTAATACTTCAGAGTTGAATCAAACAAGATTATATAGAGAGAATATCAATTGAATTTAGATAGAGGTATCTCTAAAATGAAAGCAACTATCCATAAACACCTTTTCTCTGGTTACAGGAAAAATACATAGGGAAATATCAACATGAACACCTTGTCTGTGGTTAGAGGGAAGATACATATGGCAATACCTTCTCTGGCAAAACATACTTTGATCTGGCAGATGTGAGGCTGCATGATTACCAATGTCGATGATCATGAGCTTTTCATCTAACAAGGTGAGTGATCACCAGCGTCGCCATCACTGGTGAGTCTGAGTGATCACCACTCTCGCCATCCATGGTGAACCTGCGCTATGATGTGGTGCGCGTTTCATCTAGCGAGGTGAGTGATCAACCGCCTTGCCATCCCTGGTGAGTGTGAGTCATCACGATCCTCGCCAGCCGTGGTGAACATGCGCTATGGCATGGTGTGCGTTTCATCTAGCGAGGTGAGTGATCACTCGTGTCGCCATCCCTGGTGAGTGTGGGTGATCAAGATCCTCACCATCTGTGGTGAACCTGTGCTATCGTGAGGTACGCGTTTTATCTAGCGAGGTGACTGATCACAATCCTTGCCATCTGTGGTGAATGTGCATTATGACGAGGTGTGCGTCTCATCTAGCGAAGTGAGTGATCACTCATGTCGCCATCCCTGGTGAGGATGAGTGATCACTCATGTCGCCATCCCTGGTGAGGATGAGTGATCACGATCCTCGCCATCCCTGGTGAACATGTGCTATGACGAGGTGCGTGTTTCATCTAGCGAGGTGAGTGATCACCCGCGTCGCCATCCCTGGTGAGTCTGAGTGATCACCATCCTTGCCATCTGAGGTGAGGCCATGTGATCACCACCATTGCTATTCCTGGTGATCTTGTGCTATAGCGACGTCGTGTTCCATCTAGCGACATGTGTGAGCCACTTCACACAGGTTGACGAGGAGTCACACCAATTTGCTGGGGTGTGTGTAGTGCCTTCATGGTATATCACATCACCTTGTATGATAGCAAAATAGAAGACCATGCCTTGGATATGAGGTAATATATCATTGACAGATGATATCACCCTAGAGAGGACCTCCCGATCAATCACTACAACCAGTCCCCTGAAAGAAAAACACTTTGGACTCATATATATATATATATGGGTCATTCCAGGTTTTACTGGTCAGGTGGCTTCTTGGGCATATAATAACAAGGGAAACACTTCTACACCACCAATAACATTTTTATTCCTTAGTGGGGGGTCACAGCTAAGATTTCCATATGGTTTGGGTGGGTCTTGGGGCATAATTTATCTTCTATATGCATTTAGTTATAAATTTTCACGTGGGGTATGTTAATGATAGAGCCTATCTAACCTGGTTAGGGAATATAATCAGTGTTCTTATTATATGCAATTAAGAGGTACCCTAGGGGGGAGTCTTCCATGAAAAAATTTTTCATGTACTCCGGGAATTACCCTTGGCAGGCACATATAAGTGATTTTCAATGCACATCGCGATCATTAACGTACCCCGGGCTTTTGCCTCTAAATAGAATAAAATAAACCAAATACATACAATTCCCACAGTCTATGGCCACTTTTAGAGTGAATACATCATGCCTGAACAAGAATTGTGGCCAAATACAGTCTGGTTTGGCTGTATGGGGGGTCTCTTTGTAAGCGGGGTACATTAATGATCGGCGGCGGGAAAAACAGCGCGGGAAGAGAAAAAAACGACTTCCTGTTGCCCGGCGGAAGTGGCCTGCATCTGGGTACCGTTTTCAGCTCAGAGGAGGTCACAGCTAGTTTATAGCTACCCCTAAGCAGAGTTCCCTTGCAAAAGGAACGCCAAATTCGTGAAAAAGGTAAGGAAATTCCACGAAATTCCATGAAATTGCGATGAAATATTGTTGGAGATGTCTGTGGGGGGCCGTAGATCAATTTTTGTGTACCGGAACGATGTATTTTGTATGCTAGGGGGTAAAATGTGTTGCCGGGGGAGGCCTGCGATGCAGCCCAGGGCCCCAGGGTGAAGCTTTGGCCACCCCGGGCTGTATTTTCAAAATTGGGGTACGTTAATGATTTTTCGCTCGGCAAGCAGAATTTGGCCTCTCCTGGCCGAGATGATGTACCCTTGGGTCTAAATTGTTGATAATCCTTTAGAATAGGACCCCCTACGTGTGTAAGATGCATTTTGGGCCATGTTTGGGTGTTTTGAGATGACCCCCCACCCCAATTTGGGCTTGAATGGCCAAATTTCTGCCTTGTCGTGAACTTTTAGGCCCCCTCACAGCCAAAATTGTGCTTATCCCATGGTTTTTTGGGGTTATATTCCTTCTCCTACCTCTATTTGGGCATTTTGGTGTGTTAATCCTCCTGTGGGATCGAAAGCATAGCCATAGTGGCCAAATTTAGGTACGTCGGTCATTAACGTACCCCGGTGGCAAGATACCTGCCTACTGGTCGCCATCTTGGATTCAGGGGGATGTTTTATGGTGGGTATGTTAGACATGTCCCCCCTCTGTTGTGTTGACCAGGTAAGCTCACCCTTGCACAAAGCCACCACTGCTGAGTGGTTATAAACCTTTGCGATCATTAACGTACCCCCCCTTCTTATTCTGTATTTTCCACACAAGTGGCACTTCCAGTGCACATAGCTCCATCATATTTCACCATGACATGCCCCTATGGTACCTCTAACTCACACAAGTGTCATTAGTTAGATACTGAATACTTTTTTTCCAAAGAATTTTTGTGGTGGGTATATTTCAGCATTTTCCTTATATTTTGTCAGTATAAATTTCCATATTAGCAATTAATCAGCTGATTGAACTTCCGGGGTTACTGTACATCATTTGTAAGCATATAGGAACATGATGAATATTTTTTTCCTATTTATTTATGTATATCTTATCAGTATTCAAACACTAACAAATTCCTTATTATCTTATCAGCATAAAAACCTCTGATAAAATCTTTGGCTTTGTTGTACATCCTTTGTCAGCATATAGGAACTTGTTTAATCACTATTTACCTTTTTATTTAATGTATTTCTTTTCATTTTTGCAGATGGCTGACGTAGCCCCCCGTGGCGGTGGGGGCGACCCCCCCCCCCGTCGCCCTAAGAGGTGTGTGCGGGAGCCCGCTCCCGCTGATGCTCCGGACCTGGAGGAGCAGGAGGACCGGGAGGACCGGGAGAAGGCGGCCCGTCTCCATGCCGCAGCTTCGGCCCGGTACGAGACCAGGCTGCGGCAGGAGATGGGGGCGGCCGCCTTTGATGCCCACTGGGCGGCGATCTCGCGTCGCCAGCGAGAAAAAGACAGGGAGAGACTGGCGGGAGACCCTGCTGAGGAGCAGCGGCGGCGCGAGATGCTCCATGCCCGGAAGAAGGCTTACCGGGAGAGACTGAAAGAGAACAAGGTTTGATAATTTTCCGTCCTCTCAGTCTCTGTGGTGCCTCAAAATCTGCTACTCTGGTGGTAACATTTTATTGTGATATGAGATTAAGAATGTTAATAAGTATACAAATTTCAAGGGACAGATACTGTAAATGCTAAGTCAAAACACTGCTGCAAGTAACTCGCCAGTGTGACAGTTTACTTAATGTGTCTTTCCCTTTCTGAATTCAGAGACGGAAGAAGCTGGGCCTCCCGCCGCTCCCACCCACACCAACAGGGAGACCGAAGGCCAAGGCAGGCACTGGGAGGGGCACCCCAGCTGCGACCGCTGCTGCGGTGTTGGTGCCAGAGCAGGCGGCTCCCGGGGCTGCAGCGGAGCAGGCGGCTCCACGTCCGGCTGCAGCCTCCGCACCGGCACCTGCGGCAGCGGGAAGAGGGACACCCGCAGGGGGCCGGGGCAAGGGGCTCGGGAAGCTGACCGTTCGCCTCCCCTTCGCCCCTCGCCCCAGGTACCAGCGGGTGTCCTTCTCGTCCCCCGACGGGAGTGAGGAGGTAGGTGGATAGTTTATAATGTCACTATAGCATTCAGATACTCTTTTATAGTAAGCCACACATCTTTACTATTGAATAGAATGTTAGAAATACCTTACCAAGTGATTTGTTGACAATATCGAATTTTTACTTTGTTAATGTCAAAATTGCTCGTACCGGTCATTAACGTACCCCAGTCGTTAACCTGTCAAAGAATGGCCACAGCTTATCTATACATCATCATATACCATTGGCTTTGCACACACATTGACGAAAGAGATTGTAATACCTATCTAGAGTCATTTGAACATGCATAAGGTTCATCTTGTTTGACCCCTGTGGCTTAGAAAAAAACAAAAAAAAACACAAAATTTCTACACTTCTCGCAACGCATGCATGCCATGTGGTACAGAAATATAGCTTGACATACACCAAATATTCGATTCACCCTTGCACAAAGCCACCACTGCTGAGTGGTTATAAACCTTTGCGATCATTAACGTACCCCCCCTTCTTATTCTGTATTTTCCACACAAGTGGCACTTCCAGTGCACATAGCTCCATCATATTTCACCATGACATGCCCCTATGGTACCTCTAACTCACACAAGTGTCATTAGTTAGATACTGAATACTTTTTTTCCAAAGAATTTTTGTGGTGGGTATATTTCAGCATTTTCCTTATATTTTGTCAGTATAAATTTCCATATTAGCAATTAATCAGCTGATTGAACTTCCGGGGTTACTGTACATCATTTGTAAGCATATAGGAACATGATGAATATTTTTTTCCTATTTATTTATGTATATCTTATCAGTATTCAAACACTAACAAATTCCTTATTATCTTAAAATCTACTGATTTTCTCACTATGAATAGATACTCTTAGAAAAAAACAAAAAAAAACACAAAATTTCTACACTTCTCGCAACGCATGCATGCCATGTGGTACAGAAATATAGCTTGACATACACCAAATATTCGATTCTCCAAATGTCTTGCTTAATAAATACTAATGGTTTTGCCCCTTGCTCTACATTCAAGGAGACTCATGCGCCTGTGGCTGGAGTGGACCCTGCCACAGCCATCCTCATCTCGTCGGGGGATGAAAGCCTGGCCGGGTGCTCCTCCCCAGAGCCCGTCGTGGCCACGGCACCACCACCACTACCCTCGGCAGCACCACCCACAGCACCACCCGGGAAGGGCAAGGCAGGAGGCAGAGCTGGCAGGGCAAAGTCCAGCGCTGCGATGGCCTCACCAGCACCGCCCGTGGAGGAGGCACCGAGGGCAGCGACCACGGAGGCGGGGGGGCGAAGACAGGTTGCCCCGGAGGTGGCAGAGGAGAGCCGGACGACTCGACCGGTCCGTCAGGCTGCGCAGAAAGACTCCCCCAAGAGGAGGCGCAGCCAGCGTTCGACCGGATCGAGGCCGGCCGACTCTTCGCCGCCACCACCGGGCAACCTGGCCCTCGCGGAGGATTATGTGTAAGTATTATGATCACTTTAAAGGTATCAAATCACTTGTGTGCAGATATTGTGTTTTCTGTGGATCCACCCTATGTTAGTAGAATTGTCGTTTTTACCTTGCATAAGGTCCATCTTGTCTGGCCACTGTGGCTTTGAAAATTAAAAAATCACAAAATTTCTGCACTTCTCGCAACATCTGCATGTCATGGAGTGCTAAAATGTATCTTTATATACACCAAATAGTATTTTTTGACAAACCACACACCTCTACTATTGAATAGAAATGCTAGAAATACCAGACCAAGTGATAGGTTGAAAATATAGAATTTTAACTTTGTTAATGTCAAAATTGCTCGTACCGATCATTAAAGTACCCCAGTCGTTAACCTATCAAAGAATGGCCACAGCTCAACTCTACACCATCATATACCATTGGCATTGCACACACATTGACAAAAGAGATTGTACTACCTATCTAGAGTCATTTAAACATGCATTAGGCCCATCTTGGGTGTCCAATATCACTTTTAGAATTAAAAATCACAAAATTTCTACACTTCTCGCAACATCGGCATGTCATGGAGTGCTAAAATGTATCTTTATATACACCAAATAGTATTTTTTGATAAGTCACACACCTCTACTATTGAATAGAAATGTTAGAAACACCATACCATGTCATAGGTTGACAATATCGAATTTTAACTTTGTTAATGTCAAAATTGCTCGTACCGATCATTAACGTACCCCAGTCGTTAACCTATCAAAGAATGGCCACAGCTCAACTCTACACCATCATATACCATTGGCATTGCACACACATTGACAAAAGAGATTGTACTACCTATCTAGAGTCATTTAAACCAGCATAAGGCCCATCTTGGGTGTCCAATATCACTTTTAGAATTAAATATCACAAAATTTCTACACTTCTCGCAACATCGGCATGTCATGGAGTGCTAAAATGTATCTTTATATACACCAAATAGTATTTTTTGATAAGTCACACACCTCTACTATTGAATAGAAATGTTAGAAACACCATACCATGTCATAGGTTGACAATATCGAATTTTAACTTTGTTAATGTCAAAATTGCTCGTACCGATCATTAACGTACCCCAGTCGTTAACCTATCAAAGAATGGCCACAGCTCAACTCTACACCATCATATACCATTGGCATTGCACACACATTGACAAAACAGATTGTAATACCTATCTAGAGTCATTTGAACATGCATAAGGTCCACAATCACAAATTTTTAACCTGGTGGTTTATTAGCCTAACCTATTTATTAGTCCAGATAATTCTTATAATTGCCATTCATTTTCCAGTGCTACCTTGAAGCGCTCCGTTGAGCAGGAGTAGCATAATGTAATTATACAGTAGAATGCTATATTAGAATAGACTAGTTGTGTTGCATGTTGAGATGTTGCTTGTTTAATGTTAGTTGTTGCTGCTTATTTGACTATACTTGTATTGCCACCTTTTTAGAATTAGCTCATGTACATGACATCATATTGTTATTACAATTACTGGTTAAACAATCTAAGTAACTGTCATTATAATTGCTTGTGTAGTGACATTAATATTATCACCATGACATAATATCACAAGTAAAGCATAAATGATTAACAATTTAATTTAGCTCATGTAGTGAAATTAGCTCATGTAGTGACATAATATTCGCTTTGCTGACTAATGCCTCAAATGAATTTCTAAATACCAATTTGTTAATGCTTTCTCATTTCCAATTTACAGCACCTCCCCGCCTACCGGTCGGACGAAAATGATGACGACCCCTGCAAACCGACCCCCGACAACGACACCGAACCAGACAAGGAAGACCACAACACCTAAAACTAACCGCATCAAGTACCTCGAGAGGACACTGGCTGCAACGCGAGAGTCGGTGTCCTCTATGCAGGCGCGTCTACAATCGGATTTGGCACAGGCGGCCGGTCCAGCTGCTACACCACAGAAGCAGCAACAGTGTAAAGATCTTATCTACGATGGGGTGGCGGCTCTCAACAGCAAAGACACACTAGACTTCATGCGGAAGGCCTTCCCTGAAACCAACCTTCAAGCAAAGGGTCTCACCACCCAGATGGCTAAGGACATTAAGGTCAACCGCAAGTCTCTGGCGTCACCCCCTTTAGATCAGCCCCATAAAAGCACTGTCAATGCAAAGGCACGCGAGGCAGCAGTCGTTGAGTTCCTGTGCCTACCGGAAAACTCCACCATGATGCCAGGCAAAGGGACTCCATCATTGTTAACTTGGATGGTGTCAAGGTCAGAGAACAGAAAAGGAACCTGGTGGAGTTTATGTATGTCCTCCACAAGTGCTACCTTGACACCAACCCTGCCTGGCCTGTGGAGTCCACCACCTTCTACAACATCAGGAGTAAACATAGTTATCTAATTCCGGTAGAGCTGCAGAATGAGAAAATCTGCCTCTGCCAGAAACATCAAAATTTCGCTCTCATGCTGAAAGCAGCTAACATCAAGACTTCAGTGGACACCCTGGTCCAGAACACCACTGCGGACGTGTTCGAGCAACAGCTGACCCAGTCGGTGAAGACGGACCATGTAGACTACCTGACGTGGAAGTACGTTCCGGTTATCTACGGCAAGCCCGAGGAGAAGAAGATGGTGATGAAGCTCCGGCCCACTTGGGTAACCGATAAATCCAAAAAGGAGTTCATCACGTTGGTCAAGGACGAGTTCATGTCCATGGCCGACCACGTCGATCGGGGCCGTAGCCAACACCGGATCGTGCGTGAACTGAGGAGTTCCTTGTCAGTGTACGAGACAGTCATCCAGATGGACTTCGCCGAGAATTGGCTTGTCTCGTATCCTGATGGGCCACAGAGTGTCTATTACGCCAAAGACCCGGTTACGCTCCACCCAGCAGTCCTTCACTACCGGCACGGACCAACTGGGGAGATCAGACACCACTCTGTGGCCCTCGTCACCGACGACAGAAAGCATGACACCTGTGCGATCCTGGCATTCATTCAAGTTCTGGCAGCGTTCCTGCAAGAGAACCTGCCCCAGGTCGCATGGGTGCACTATGCATCGGACTCCCCATCGAGCCAGTATCGGAACATCTCCATCTTTTCCATACTGGTGCGCCACGCAGAACTTGTCAGTGGTCTACAAGCGACATGGACCTACTTCGAGGCGGGACACGGAAAGGGCCCCTGTGACAGCGTTGGAGCTGCAGCAAAACGCAACGCAGACAACCTCGTCAACAGGGGAACGCTAATCCAGAATGCAGAGCGCTTCGCGGCTGAAGGCAACCTACTCGAAGGCCGCGTCAAGTACATCTCCGTTCCGGTTGCGGATATCGCCACCGCCCGTCTCACAGTCGGCAAAGTAGCAGCGGACGAGTCCATCAAGGGCACCCAGAAAGTTCATGCTGCTGTGCCCGCCGAACCCGGGAAGTCCCTCGCTGTACGCCACAAATCATGCTTCAGCGAGTGCTGCTGGGCCGACCTTAGGTCCATTCGTGGGTGTCCAGACTGGATCACACACCCAATGAAATTCAACAACAAGAAGGCTCCTCCCCCACCACGGCAGACGCGACAGAGGACTGTCCCTGCTGAGGTGGACGGCGATGATGTACCCCCGCCAAAGCAGACTCGAGGTACTTCGGTACGGAACACTCTCCCCGCTCCTGTCGCTAGCACCTCTGCCTGCAAGCGCCAAGGGGGTCCCTCACCCGTCATGGCTGGCAAGCGCACCCGCAAGAACATGGTTCCTGCCCCAGCCACGGCTAACAAAGAAAATGTGCCTCTGTGTGCCGCACGAAAGCGTGCTGCGGAGCGTGCAGTTGAGGCCCCCGTCACAAAGCACATGCGACAGGACGGACCAACCTCACCTCCCGTTTTTGAGGGCGGATCGACAATGGACATTGAGGATACGGCTGTATTCGTGCAGGATGAGTACCAAGAGGGACAGTTTGTTGCCTGCGCATTCCTGCATGAGTCAGACTCCACCAAGGACGCATGGCACATGGGCAAGGTCTTAGCTGTGGACAGTGAGAGTGACATGTATGAGGTCATGTTCCTCATTCATCCGGCGAAAAACCTCACTTGCCACAAGTTCCCAACCAAGCCCAATGTCCAGTTTATATACCATAATACCATCCTTGGCTATGTGAACAAGAAGCGGTATGGGAACTCCACCGTCTGGGGCCACATCCTCCATGATAACACAGTCAAAATGGCCAACATGAAACTAATAAAGCACCGTAAGGAGGAAGACAACAGACTTGCCAATAGTTGCTAAATGGTTCTGTTTGTTTCACACAAGTGTTACATCTCAGTTGCTGGAGTTTTAGCGAGTTTTTAGGATCAATGGTTAAATGACTGTATATATGTATTATGATCTCATTTACCCTCAGGAAAGAGTATTTAAGGTATATAAGTGTATATTTTTGTACTGTGCTGCAAGCGAAGGCCGCGAGAAGTGTTGACAAAGTTGTGATATTTAATTTTCAAAGTGATATTGAACACCCAAGATGGGCCTTATGTATGTTTAAATGACTCTAGATAGGTAGTACAACCTCTCTTGTGATGGTGTATGTGATAACAATGGCATATGATGGTGTAGAGTTGAGCTGTGGCCATTCTTTGATAGGTTAACGACTGGGGTACGTTAATGATCGGTACGAGCAATTTTGACATTAACAAAGTTAAAATTCTATATTTTCAACCTATCACTTGGTCTGGTATTTCTAACATTTCTATTCAATAGTAGAGGTGTGTGGTTTGTCAAAAAATACTATTTGGTGTATATAAAGATACATTTTAGCACTCCATGACATGCAGATGTTGCGAGAAGTGTAGAAATTTTGTGATATTTAATTCTAAA
The DNA here is from genome assembly GCA_949317995.1 of Acholoe squamosa. Taxonomy (NCBI): domain Eukaryota; kingdom Metazoa; phylum Annelida; class Polychaeta; order Phyllodocida; family Polynoidae; genus Acholoe; species Acholoe squamosa. The sequence goes on along the minus strand of OX439040.1, from coordinate 50,855,142 downwards.
AGTGATATTGGACACCCAAGATGGGCCTTATTCATGTTTAAATGACTCTAGATAGGTAGTACAATCTCTTTTGTCAATGTGTGTGCAATGCCAATGGCATATGATGGTGTAGAGTTGAGCTGTGGCCATTCTTTGATAGGTTAACGACTGGGGTACGTTAATGATCGGTACGAGCAATTTTGACATTAACAAAGTTAAAATTCTATATTTTCAACCTATCACTTGGTCTGGTATTTCTAACATTTCTATTCAATAGTAGAGGTGTGTGGTTTGTCAAAAAATACTATTTGGTGTATATAAAGATACATTTTAGCACTCCATGACATGCCGATGTTGCGAGAAGTGTAGAAACTTTGTGATATTTAATTCTAAAAGTGATATTGGACACCCAAGATGGGCCTTATGCATGTTTAAATGACTCTAGATAGGTAGTACAATCTCTTTTGTCAATGTGTGTGCAATGCCAATGGTATATGATGGTGTAAAGTTGAGCTGTGGCCATTCTTTGATAGGTTAAAGACCGGGGTACGTTAATGACGGTACGAGGATTGAGAGATGAACAAAGTTAAAATTGGATATTGTCAAGGTATGGTGTTTCTAACATTTCTATTCAATAGTAGAGGTGTGTGACTTATCAAAAAATACTATTTGGTGTAAATAAAGATACATATTAGCACTCCATGACAATCAGATGTTGCGAGAAGTGTAGAAATTTTGTGATTTTTAATTTCCAAAGTGATATTAAACACCCAAGATGGCCCTTATCAATGGTTAAATGACTGTATATATGTATTATGATCTCATTTACCCTCAGGAAAGAGTATTTAAGGTATATAAGTGTATATTTTTGTACTTTGCTGCAAGCGAAGGCCGCGAGAAGTGTTGAAAAAGTTGTGATTTTAATTTTCAAAGTGATATTGAACACCCAAGATGGGCCTTATGTATGTTTAAATGACTCTAGATAGGTAGTACAACCTCTTTACTCATTATGTGTGTGATGCCAATGGTATATGATAGTGTATAGGTGAGCTGTGGTCATTCTTTGATAGATTAGCAAATGGGGTACGTTAATGACCGGTAGGAGGATTTTGAGATGGTTAAAGTTCTATTGTTATAGTGCCAGCCTATCATCTTGTATGGTGTTTCTATTATTTGTATTCAATCATAGACATGTTTGGCTTATGAGAAAATACTATTTGGTGTATATAAAGATGCATTTTAGCACCCCATGGCATGCATGCTTTGCGAGAAGTGTAGAAATTTTGTGATTTTTAATTTTCAAAGTGATATTAAACACCCAAGATGGGCCTTATGCAGGGTTAAATGACTCTAGATAGGTAGTACAACCTCTCTTGTGATGGTGTATGTGATAAAAATGGCATATGATGATGTATAGATGAGCTGTGGCCATTCTGTGAGAGGTTAACAAATAGGGTACGTTAATGATAATATGTGTAATATAATGGCCTCTATGCAAGCACCAAGTATGAAGTATAGGTATGATATATCAGGCCAATTCTTATTATTATGTACAGTAGGTCTACTAGAGACAATGGACAGTTAATATAGTCATTGTATGAAGGATTTTGAATGAGCTAGGCTAAAGTTAAAAAATGGTAAAATAAATTCACAAATTTTCACATTTTCCAATTTATCCACCTATGCGTAACTTCAAGAGTTTTCGGGCCTCACTTTAGCTTTTTGGTATACATAAAGTCATGTATTGTACCAGTCTGGCCACAATATTTGGTGTTTCCAGGCCTCTTATTAGTGGTGTTATTCATGTTTGTTTGATTACGATCATTAACGTACCCCCTTTTTAGAAGGTTTTACGGCATCTGCAATAAAAACTGACCCCCTAGGAGTTGGATCCTTGAATGAAACTTTTTAATAAGCCAAGATATAGGGCTATCAATAAAATATAATGTCATTAAGAAATACTGAGTTTGTAGATTCTTGATCCAGGCCCCCCCTGACCAGTAAAACCTGGAATGACCCATATATATATATATATATATGTATATATATATAATACAGGTATATATATATATATATATATATATATATATATATATATATAAATAAATTATATGTATATATATATGGGTCAGGTCGTCAGAAAGTGTAAGATTCTGCCCTTCAAGGGCCTTTAAAATTAATTTTCTAATTCCTTTATATGACCTTAACACAACTGTGAAGGGACTTCCGCTCAACTCAGAAAACCAAAAAATACCGATCTAGCCCATCCGGTTCCATTTTTATTGCTTGTTTTGTGTCATGTAACGTCCGGTACCAAAATAATGAAATATAGAGGTAATTGAAGTTGCTCTCAGTAATATAAGAATGTCCCATTATGCATAACAAACACATTAATTAACAAGGCCAATATGTCTATTATTGACTTCAATTACAGAATGGAACAGAATTTGAGTTATGCATGTACAGTAGACTGCCTCCTACATGATGATAAAAGTATTGGACGTTACGTAACGTCCGGTACTTTTATCAGAATTATTTCACATAAACTGCTCTCACATGGAGACAAATGCTGCTGGACACACAATTTTTTCGCCAAAGTAGGGGATAATAAAGCCCTTCATATGGGTAATAACAAGGATTATGAAGATTAATTTTTTCCATGTTTTATAACTGATTTAGATTTTGGTATCAGACGTTACAAATTACAGATTTCCATTTTCAAAGACACACAATGAAAAATCCTCACTCAGTAACATGTTCAAACCTGATGGAAATGATACCTATGATCATATACAATACAAAAATAACTTTGAGTTACTCCAGATGTTCTTTATTCAATACAGAACATTTGTAAAAAGTACAAAAAAACAAAAAAGAACAAATTTGACTGTTTTTCTCACTTCGGCAAGCTATAAGTCTGAGAGTTTTTGATGGATGGCCACAAATTAACATCTTTCTGATAGCCCTAAGTGTTATCTATCAAATGAGTCTATGTAAAACAAGATTGATTTGCAACTTCTTTCTCTAGAGCCATAAGAGTGCAAAATGACCCAAAAACACAAAATCTACTGCTTTCTGGCGACCTGACCCATATATGTGTGTGTGTGTGTGTGTGTGTGTGTGTGTGTGTGTATGTGACACGATCTTCGAAAATGAGGCTTAGTGTAGGGGGTTATAAGACCCCTTCTCCCAGTACATATAGTGCCGAAACTGAATAGAAAAAAAAAAACTCTATGGCCTACAGAACACAGTAGCTAGGTAAATATACCATTACCATGGCACCATGGCACCATGCAAACTAGACAATGGAAGATGGCCTCCATGGCCACAGGGCTGTTTTGATCCTGAGTGACATTTTGGTCCTTCCTTAATCATCCGGTTATGTTTAGTTTTACAATGCCAAGAGGTAAGATTTCTCTATATGCAACACACTGGACTGGCCTATGTTTAGAGAATTCTAGCTGTATGGAGTATTGCACATGCTTTCGACGAAGTAATTCCCAATATCCAAATCCAAAGATAAGATAAACTATTTTGATAGTATTTCAAAAGTGCATAGATATGCGAATATGCAGCTTGGCTACTGAGCACCAGTCCAACACAATCCAGAAAGATGTGTTTGACATTAGTCCGTGACACACACCCTATAAGTCACAGATCAAGGGGTAGTGCAGGGAGAGAGACATTATACTATTTTATTCTATTCTGAAAAGTTTGACAATTACGTCTATGGCCTTTTCAATTGATGTTCTACTCATATTGTGAGAATACATGTTGCAATAGTTTCTTTTGTTGTTGAGAATATAAATTTGGTAGTACAGAAATGTTTTATAATCTTGAGCCTTGACTATATTACGTACATGGTCCGATAGTATTCTAATATTTTAATATATATAATTATAACCTAATTCAAGTTTACAATTATTCATTTAGGCGAGATTGTGATACGATTTAAGATAACAAGTTACAAGGGTGATCTAATCATGACCACTATCATCTGACTATGCATACCGAGGGAGGATTTAGTATGCACACAATCATTTGTAGTTGGACACTGATAACACTGATTGGATGACAGAGCCAGGTCCAAGGATATAAACCAAAGGCTATCAGTTGAATCCGAATGAGGCAATGGGTGCTGCAGGTCACATATCGGGATGTGGATCTGCCATGACCTTTGATGACCATCATTCACTGACCAGCGGTCACTCCTAAACCCAGTAGTTTATATTCATCAGGCCTGATCAGATGGATTCACCCTGTACTAGGATAAAGCCATGTTGTAAGATTGGCATCGTTTTAGAGATAAGTATTATGGTGCAAGCCAGTTGGAAACTCATGCTCGCAAGTACCCTTGTCAATTTATACAAGCAGGCCTTAAAACTTTGTTAAAGCTGGCTGTATATATTATGCTTTCGTACAGGATGCTGAAAGTAGAACTTTTTTTCCATAGCCGCCACAACTCAGATTTAAGATTGCTTCTCCGATATACTATACTTGTCTGAGTGATATTTTTTTCAACATTACACAAGACATTTTTTTTAAGGTTTGAAGGGTTTTATTGCCAAGTCACAAATTATACATAAGTGATAAAATCTGACGATAGTTGATTTCCTTTCTTTCAATGAATTTTTCAGTTGTTAACACATAGATAATGAGAATAATAATACATGTAAAATCGTGAGGATGAAGCTTCAGGGAAGCTTCTCTAAATCCGCAATATTTGTTGTTATTCAGATGTATACCCTATGCAGAGGCATAGGAAGCAAATCTTCATTGGGGGGGGGGGGCCCAGCGAGGGCCCCATCGCAGCGATCTAGAATTGCTGGCTCAAGCGAGACACCCCTCATATATATATGTACATGGAATTTGTATAGAAAGGTAATTTCCAGTCAATTTTGCATCTGACTTTAGGCTCAGGCCCCCATTTTCCCTATGCAATCACCATATCAATCTAATTTGAGATGCAAAGTTTTACCTTCTTTTCCATTTTGTTATGAGTTTGTGGCAAACTTTGGGGGGGGCAGACAAAATTGGGCCCCAACTCCTTTGTGATTGGGGGGCCCAGGCCCCCCTGGCCATCCCTTTTCCTACGCCCCTGCCTATGCATATGGCAGGATATATGACTTCAAATGGAGCTATTATCTCAAGGGAGCTGATGCTGTCGTTGAACAAGAGAGGTATGCAAACGTTGTCACAAACCTTGCATAAATTGTATGTTAGTTCCCAATCTACACTACATTCTGTACAAAAGTCAAATGCTTTTATGTTGGTCAGGGAGTTAATGTGGAAACTATGGCTCAAACGGCCCCTATCCCACAACTCTTTGAGGGATAGGGCTTTTTGAGAGATAGGGGCCTCACAACCCTCAAACGGTCAATATTGCAGGGCCGAGATGTTATTTTGACAGCAATAGCGGGATCTGCAATATGTATGAAATTAAACATGTTTAGCACAAAAAGGTGCTAGAAAAGTAAGACGAAAAGTATTTATCCGGATGCTTAATATCCAAATATAGGCAATTTATTCCTGAACGATGCTTTTACAGTGTGTATTCCATTCAAGAACAACAATCATGAGATACAGACAATATATTATCTCCCTTCATACTTATCAGAATCTTATTGATTTTAGTGAATGATGCCAATCGAAAAATGATACATGAGGCTATATGCTACGACAGAACACTTTCAGACTCAGCAAAAGACACTACATCCCAGTTAGCCATCCCTAGCGTATCTGGTATCCATAAATCGATGTTAATCAAGGGCGAACCAGAATTCTCTGGCATATCACTTAACAAATTATCCCTGGACCATTTTTGCACATTTCAGTAAATCATACTTGTAATGTTATGTCATGGGACCACTGGGTAACAGCTAGTCATCATGAACAGCTAATAAATGAGAGCAAGAGGCCTGAGTCTTGATGAAAGAACAAAATTCCGATTTCAGTTCCATCTTTTGTCTTTGAATATCACTGGGAGAATAAAGTCATATGTACTAAGCTATTATTTCTAGAGCTAGTCAGCTATCAGTATCTTAAACGACCAGGACCGAGCAATGGGAGATAAGTTAGTGAGAAGAGAGAAAAAGACATACATATTATACTGCCTGATGTTGTCGGTGAGACCCACTAATAGAACACCTTTCTATATACAAGGCTGTTAGATAGATCATTTTCAAAAACGAGAATTGCTTCCTAGACCCTTGTCGCCTGTAAAGCAAGGGTTCCCTCGGTCGAACAGTGCAGGTGACAATGAGTGATTCAACTGATTAAAAACTAACCATTGGTAATCTAGACTATGCCAGGAAGGCATTTCTCAAAAGTGTTATATAGCTATAAAGGTGTCTTCTTCAGCTGTTCTTAGTTCTTACCTTACAGCTGAACAAGTGGAGATGCTTCAAATAAATGATAGATGTCCTGCCGTTTAACTAATTTTTATTATGATGGTTGTTCACATAATGCCTTAATCGATTACGAGTAATAGCTTCAAACAACTCGTTAACAAATACTTTTTGGATACCGATACCCCAGAGCCTGCATGAAATGATTCATATCACAGTCTGCTGATTGTAATCTATATTTCTTGTCCACATCCTGCTATAGTTATAGCTTGTACATTGGATGGCTTTGTAGTGACAAATAAAACATTGCTGCTGTGCATGTGATACTTTGTCAAATAAAGGGGTTCTAGTTTCGACTAACTCCCTCGAAGGTGTACCTAATTCAGGTGAAATCTCTGCTATGGTATCCTACTCTGAATATGATAGCTTTGTGCCTGGACAAATCTAGTTACTCCGACACAGTCTAGAAAGATGTACGAGAAATATATTGGGCTGGACGGATACTAAGTGGATTGACTACCTGCATCAGAAGGTTAAGCATGGCAGTATCCAGTTAGGTTTAGAGGGAAAAGGTATTTGGGAAAGGGGGAGGGGCATAGGGAAGATCAAGTGGCAAGCGTTAGATGTCTTCTCCTTATCTTGTATCGTGACAGGCAAACATCTCAAGGTCAGAAGAGTAATAGTAAGTTGATCCAAGGTACCCCTAGGCAAAATCTTTTTCCCTATCTGTGAACTTCCAGCTACCTATATAAAGTCATAAGGAGACCTGCCACTATTTGTTTTTCATTAACATGTCTTTAGTGCATGTACCCATTATTACTTCAGTATGTAGGCTTTTTATAACTCGTTTTTGAATTATTTTGCACAAATCATACATATAATAGACTCAGCCTCACTCAATGCAATGCCAGCTTTGTCAGCTTACCAAGCATTTAGAAAGGTTTCAGCACTTAGAAATGCTTGAGGTGCATAGAAATATGTTAGTGACATATATCTTTTTGCCCTATCAATAATTCAATGTATTTAAGTTATATCATTTTGAAGCCCAGTATGTTGTTCTGTAGGCACAACTGATCCCCATGGATTATTTCTCTCTCTGCAGCATGATTGGATGGCATGTCATACAACAGAGGTAATAGGAAAAATAGAATGGAAAACAGCTGTGCCTGGTAGGCAAAACATTAGGCCTCAAAACGATATCGAGATTCTTTTAATAATTATTTGCAAGACAAAGAAACCTCTCTAAGCACTTTGAGAAGTGAATTTTCATTTTTCCAAAGAGACTCGGTCAAAAGACTTACAGTTGGGTTCTTATTTTTATTGCAGTTGTTTTTCAATGTATACCTGAATGGACTTTCATAGTGGTAAAAGGGGGGTATCGGTAGATCTGCAATTTAAGATTTTCTAAGAGCATCCTTTGCAATGGTAATGGCACCATTTATTTGAACACATCATCTGGAGGGCATTTCAAAGCTATATAAATCATTTGGAAATGCCCTGCTAATGGAAGTAGTATAGATTTTATATACTCCTATTAAACCCTTACCTTTAAAACGCACTAATAAAAGTTTTCAGGCAAAATGCGACAATGATTACATTTAGCATGAATCGATGTATTGATAGCTTTCCATGTCTAGAATGAATCCCTGGGCTGCCAGTGCTGCATTTCCCCCAGAGGTAGTCAATCTTCCCTATGACCATAGTATATACATGTACTCTTTATTCACTCTGCCCAGCATTGGTTCATATTTCCTTCAGATGGATTGCTCTCTAGTCACACACAGTGTTGCCTCTTTGTTAACTCTGGTAGGAATAAGTATTTTCTAAATCTGTCTCCAAAAGGATAAAAGCCTAGGAAAAGAGGTAAGGGACTGAGGTAAACCCCCAGAGGCAGAAATCTGTTTGCAAAGGAATCGATAAAACCTCCACCCTTTTACCTGTGAAGTAACTTCTTTTGTTGCATTATACATTAGTTCATTGCAGATACATTCGCATCAGGCTTTGTTTGCCAGATTTGAAATAAGTACATACAGGGGAATGAGGTGCGCCACAAACTCATGGAACTACATAGTGGGTTTTAATCTTTGTCCTTCCCCTAAAAAGAGCATGGGAATTTTCTTTTCAAGAGTGGCTTGTTTTCTCTTACAACAAGTGATTTGAAGAGGCACGGCCGAGCATGATGACCAATGACAACCCACAAGGAAGAACTAATGGCGCATTGACTTTTTAGATCGCTGTATTTATTTCCTGTAAGATTGATCAAGAAGCCTTTGGCTTTATTGAATCTAACACAAAAGGAGGTCTTGTGACCAGGGATGCACATAAATAAGCAAAGGTTCACGAGTTGGAGGAATGTCGGGGGGTTATCGCATGCGCCGATCAGTTGCCGTATCGCACGACGCCCGCAGGGCGGAGTGCGATGCGGCAACTGATCGGCAAGTGCGATAACCCCCCGACATTCCTCCAACGAGTGTGCCTTTGCATTTATTTCATGTTATTTTCATCTAAAACTGCTGAATTACAATAGAATTTACCAGAATGACTCCCCATGCGCATTGTTTACATAGTCAGGTACTAAGTTGATCTTTTTCTGTTTCAAGTATTTGCATTCATTTATATGTAAACTTATTATCACACTTGTAATGTTTATACACTTGTAACTCAGTGAAGCCATTGTAACTATCGGCTAGAGCTGATTTCTTTTCTTATTTTCTTTCCTTTACCTCTGATGAGGATGTGAATAAATAAAATTGTAATTGTAATTGTAATTTACATCGCCATCTTGGAGCTATGACGTCACTAAATGGTCACGTGACCTCGGCGTGTGATATTTTCGCGGGTTATCGCACGGGGGGGTGTGCGATACGGAGCTACAATGGTAAGGCTATGGGCTGTCAGTATCGCGGGCATACCAACATGAAATAAAGACGTGTTACTGTATGCTGGGTTGCTGATCAGTGTAAATCGTGCGGTAAGCTCTCGGCAAAGAATGATGAATTTCACTGAGGTGGCCTGGAGGGCATTTCTCAAGATGGCACAACTGCACAAATTGACTATGATTTGAAACCCTCAAAATTATAGTGGGTGATCATAGGCAGCTGATCATAGGTAATGCACTCCGACTGCTCTGTGTGATCAGCAGTAAATGTAGTAAATACATATTGGTTCGGTAGAGCAGATGTACCAGTGTAATCATTAGCACCACTAGATTAGAGTGAGGGATCCAAGTATGAAGGGGTCTAGTCGTACCATCTTGAGAATTGCCTTCCAGGGTGAAAACTGGTCAATAATGGATAGCCCACTCAATACAAACCTGCCCACTATTGACCATGCCCCTGTGCTTTGAGAGGAGGTCAGTAACAGAGATCTGTGGTACCCATATCCTCGTGTTCCTCTACAGAAGAACTCTCCCCTCGTGCCTCTCAGACCATCCATAAACGTCCTCCCTCAGAACCCAGTCAGCTTAGTGGAAACGTCAATGGAGTTCATCACGGCCAGAGGACCAGCGTCACTTTCCTCAATTATGACTCACTGCATACCTCCCTCTCCTGTTATAGTCCACTTTCCGGACAGTGAAAGGCCATTGCTCACTTTGGTGTCACCTGGTGAATCCCGAAGGCCACTGAAACCACTGCACTCCTACTTCTGTGATTGGGTTTTGTATGATGTCGGTGTGGGGGAGGGCAGGAGAGAGCTGTGGAAGCATTGCCACTGGCACGCTTTCAGAAGTGATATTTTTATACTCTTAGCAGGAATGAAAATTAAATTTACGTCTATGAAATTGTTAGGTTCTTTATTGTAGCTTTGCTACATTGGTAGAAGAGATTGTATTTTTTTGTCTGGCAGATTGTATTCATGAACCACTCTACCTCAGTGGGCATTGTGCACATGGTACAACATACCATGCCATTTTACGCCTCAGATGAATTAGGAAACTCTGAACAGGAGTGATGTTAAAAGTTAGGAAATGAACCAGGATCGTGTTTCAATAGTTTCCACGACTAGACACCCTCAAATCGTAGTGGGAGGTGTAAGAAATGACTCCATACCAGTGACTACATAGTGAGCTCCAGTAGAGGCCTCAAAATAGCAGCTGCTATTTATTCAACTACTGGCTCAATACACACCATTATGAAGTCATAGCACCCAGTCATAGGGGCCACTATTGGCTACATAGTGACCAGTCATACCTCCTTCATGGTCTAGTATGCACTCCTGTGTTCAAATGAGCATAGGGCTGCAGTAACTACTATACTGTCTCATATAGGAGCTGGGCCTTGAATAGCAGCCTCCCTTGAATAGGGGCTGGGGTAGGAGGGCTGTCTAATCAATAGGGGCCGGGCCTTGAACAGGGGTCTGGTGGGGCCAATTTTAGGTGGTTTTAGGAAGACAACCGAGACCCCAGCCCAAAAAATGTATAATTGTTCTAGATAATTCCCTTTCAAATCACATATGATAGATCTATATTAAATTTTAATGACCTAATTGTGTATAAAACAATGTACACTCTGTTATTCTTTCTTAATAGTAGGGCTGAGGTGTCAGCTAGGTGTGATATCCTTTGTAATTTTATTAAAAGGCCATGGTGGGTGACGGTTGGGTATGACAGGCATGACAGCTTTGTAAGGCCTAGTGCTCTATCTACACCACTGCATACTAGTAACTACATAGTTGGCCCATGTGAGGCCATAATGCTCAATTCTTAGGTGAAATACCACAATTTTCCAATGATATTTTATACTTTTGAAAAAAAAAACCTGCCATCCCAGAGGCAAAGGCGCTGGCCACAGGGTTATAGGTAGTAGTGTAAAGAGCCCAGATTGGGTACATTTGAGCAAAGGAGTGCAGAGGGCAGCAGCTAAGGCTACCCACTAATTATTCACATGGAGGGTTGTCATACCAGGATCCCTTATTGAGTCACTGCTGTGGTGGCTATTTAGCCAGCAGGCAGTACGATCACCCAGTAATGTAGCCAGCTATTTAGTCACCAAGGCCAAAATCCTAAGATCACCTGCTAAGATTTCACCCATCTCCAGTCATAGCAGGCTCAACCTGTCATGGAAACTATTGAAACACGATCCAGGGAGTATGATCAAAGTTTACTTTGAGAGTCAGTGAGACTACAGGGGAACTTCTGGGAAGACCATATAGGTGGAAACTTCAGCTCCTCTTGCTTGTTTCATCGGAGAAATTGCTGGGGAAATTAACATTTTCATTGCTTACCTTGGCAAGTAACAATAGGTATAATACACCTCATATGACCCACTGCATACAACTCGTCCTTCCAAGAATTAGATCTATTTACTGCACGTAGAAGGTCCGAAGTTGCTGCTGTATTAGCTGCCATGCAGATAGGCTCTCACGTTCTGAAGAAGCTGCATCTACCCTGTTTAATAATATGTAACTTACTTGTAAGAACCCGTACTGAACGCTTATAGTGCACCCGAAAAGACACTGTGTGCTATACCGTACAGCAGTACATACATATTGCCTAAGAAGGAGGGTTTCTGAGCCTCAGGTAACAATAAAGGACAATCGTTTTATAATTAGGTAGCATCATCATTGAAGTAAGGATTCAAATATTTTATGAATTCTTTCTTCATAATTATGGATTACATAATTATAAGAAGACACTATATTCAATAGGATAACACCAATGAATGGCGTTGAAAAGGGACACTGGTTCAAATGAAATATTTTCACAGTATTGTTCAGTAATAGATGGCATATCAGGAGATAATACCCAAGTCAATCACTTGTCAGAAAGAAACCTTTATTTCAGATGTATAGTCAAAATTAATGTTTCAATCCTGTCCTCACCATGAATGCTGTACTGTGACTATTTTTGTCACTAGATTAGACGGAATGGCGGTTTAGTGTAACCCTCCTAAAATAGAATTTGATACATTTATTCATTTATCTGTTTACAGTTCTGCTCCAACTACGAGGTGTCCAATAAGGACTTGTATCCAACCTTTGCAAGGACCAAGCCGCACGACTCACGTATCTCCATGTCAGTTGTCTCGCTCCTACAGAAGTACAACTGGAGGAAGGTTGTCTTTGTCTACAATAAGGAGATGCCTGACATAGCAGACACAATTGCCAAGGTAAGTAACTGGAGGCTTCCTCAAACGACAAGGATTTTAAGACTTCAGAAGTATTTGACTTTTTCACTTTGGGACAGCAGGTTGTATAACGTGCGTTTACCTTAGACACGCAAAAGAAGCCTTTACAATCTTAGTTAAGGGGGTTGCTGTCAACAGCTTCATCAATTTGGCAAACCATTAGATAAACCTATCTAATGGTTAGGCTAAGTAGGTAATGTGCATTACCTGATTGTTATTACAATAGTATTTCATTTCATTTTGAACCATCATCGTCCCATGAACATCATTAATGTGACATTTTCAAGCAACCTTAGCTCACGGTAGCTACAATTGGTTCATAATTGATATAATCATTTTGACTATATAAAGAGCTGCACTTAATGGTAATGTAGCAGACGGTCAGATTAGTTAGGCTTGGAAATCAAATTGTTGATGACAATTATGTCTGAAAATCTACTGCCGCACTGCAGTATGATGTGTGCTGTTCATGACAGTGAGACCCAAGTTTCCTCTGGTTAAGATACCGTATATCATGATAACCACCCTTCTTAAATGTCAAGTCTTTCTGCTGCGTACACACAAGGAAGATGAAGAAAATGTCACTGGTACAAATGTATTGTTTAGGCCTGAGAAGGTCACCTGATACTCCAGGCAATGTTTTGTACCTACTTTCCCTTCCCAAGTGACACTGGACTGGGCACTGATATGTCAGTAAACAGGCAATTCTTCAACATATTCACATATCTGAAGTTTAAGATATCATGATACAGGTACTGGTTTAACATGCACAGAACTACCCTGAAATTAGTTGTCAGACTGTGAGATGAGTCATAATCTGATACCCGATAGGATTTCACTGGACAATGTCAAAACCTACTCCAATAAGAGATGCCCGCAGGTAGTAGGATTATTCACTGCCATAAATCTAATATCAGGAGGCGCTCGGATTCTTTTTGTTTTTCGTTTCTAATGTAGTTACAGATTTCGATGGGAAGATAACAATTAGGATGACCTAGGGACTGTCAATTCCACTTTTGACCAATGTCCATTTCTAAATCTGCACTTTTGATGTAAAGAAGTAGAATAATAAGACAATATTGATCAGACAATGCTGAAAAGGCAATGAAAACGTATGGCAGCGGTGACAATTTAAATAGTGATGTTGTATATCTATTTACAGGAGCAGAAATGATATATCGGGAATGTATACCCATATGGTAATAGGTACAATGCACTATTGCCTCAGGGATAAGGGGAATGGGTAAGCTGTCTCTCCAAGTTATAGCTATATTGCAAAGGTATAGATTAAAAAGGGATATCTATGATACACATTTTTGTGATAATTATCCATGATAATGAGTACCACCCAGGCCTTAGTGCCCAGAGCCATTATAGTGTTACTGACCGGCAGTAGGGAACCCTTTAAACATACCACCAGGCAATTAAGGTCATAATGAGATTGATTGTGGAATTCTGTCCCATCAAATACAGAACGCATTATACAAGTGGGGGTTTCATTACAGATCTGATCAGGTGCGTGGATCATATTGCTTATTTGTCACCCAGTGTGACACATTGCATGATAAAGGTTGTAGTGCTGCCACCTCCTGTTCATGTAATATTAGCATTGTCACCATCCAGCTGTCACATTCGGCACTAACAATACAATGCTGGTTATAATTACATATCACAGGAAGTCCTAGTTCATTGCACTATGTTTTGGGGCCACAGTCATTGTGATTAAACAATATCTCACAGACAATTTGAGAGTCAGGAAAATCTATGATAAAGTTCCATGATTATACTGAACAAAATAAAACACTAGATTCATAATGCAACACCAAGAACATTGTCTGTTAGTTTTGATTTCCTCCAAAGTAACCGTGAATTGGCTTGTTCAATAAGCTTGTTGCTTCGAAACATTACCGTCTTGCCAATCCTCTTTTAGCTTCTTATGTTTACAAAACACCCTACAAGTTACCAAAACCAGCAATAGGCTCACTGAGGATGGCCATCATAGGGAAACTATACCCCTTAGTAATGCCTGTATGTGACATGGGCAAGGAAATGAAGTCATAGTGTGTGACCATTATTTACCACACGTGAAGGGGGCTTTTTGTGGATGCAAACAGATCACCACAACCCATGGATGTGCAGCTGTAGTGAATAGGGTATCTTGATTCAAGGTGAATCTCCCAGAGATCAGATAAGCTGACAATTGTAGCGCCCATCTGGGGAAACGATTGACGTTGATTACAAGATGCTATCTTAACCATTAGACCATGGAACCCAATGAATGCAAAGAAACTCTTTTTTTTAGCCAATTTGTGTTTTGAATGATGGTCTGAAGCACTGGTATATGAAGCCACCTGATATGCTTTCACATTGTCACTGAATCTCATTTAATGTGTATAGCAAATTGATAGGGCCGGTGTATTTTTTTATCATCATTGCCCAAAGTAGCAGGCCTTCAGTAAATATTGTGAATGGCCATATGTCATTTCCAATACAGCATATTAAAGGATTTGATTTCTCTACTCTGAAAACTAGGCCTGCAGGGCAAATCTTGATGCTGAAATGAAATGTGGAATGATGACAGATGGATGGAAGGCACTCCGATCCTAATATTACAGAAGCCACATCTACATACACCTACATGAAACTGAAATATAAGCCTACTGTGGGGCTTCCTACCAACATGGCCATTAGGTACAATCTCAGCCAATGACCTCTCACCTTTAGGTAGTGGTTGGTGGCGGGAAGATTGTTTGGCACTGAGCCTGGCACAATAGCCCATCATCAATTAACATGTCTAGGTGATGGCATGGGCACCACCCCCGCAGCACCTCTAGCACAAAATTAAACACTACTGGATAGGTGGGGAATAACGTATGGGGGTAGAATGGGCTGGGATGGGTGGGTGGGTGCATATCAGTCATCCTTAATACCAGAGTACCAGGGACTGAGTGATGTCAGATATTGCCAGTTATGTGAAAGGGCCCTGTTCCAGTGCACCTGCTGTATGCTGCCATTTGGGCTAGTTATGGGGACTTCTCCAAGACCTCTCCTTCAGGGAGATGTACAGAGCTCATAATCACAATATTCTATATCTAAACATTGCCACATAACACAATTGAAGTATTTTCAAGCTACGGTGCACAAATTCATAGTAATACTCTGAATCTTATGAGGAAAAAAGTTGTGTTTATTTGGATGACCCTTAAGGGAGTAGTGTGTGCTTCATATCCTGATAAACTAATTCACTAGAATTATGTGGGTTCATCACACTGACCTTTGACAGTTGTACAATAACAGATTCCATTTCACTGCTGCTTATTTGCATCAGATATCACCCCTTAGTGTATCTATGTAAATATTTTTTCCCTTAAGCTGAGATAAGCTGGGTCTCATACCCCATCTGCCAGTCCTAGGGCCACCCAGCTTGCTGGCTCCACCATCCGGCTGATGCCAGATTGATCCCCTGGATTACTATAAACAAACAAGATAAGACACAAAAAAACAGCCATTGCCTTGGCTATGACTGGCTATATATGGAAGGTCTAATGACCGGGTCTGTTGTAGTTTATAGTGCACACAATACATATGTACTGTTTTGTTTGACCTTAAGGATATAGCTACCAATGAATTTGTTCATATAAGATCCACATGTCCATAAAGTGCCAGATGTCTGCTCAGGCTTATGATTCACATTGTCCCGATTAGGGTCATCATCTCTCCCTGTAAATATATTCCTCCCGTGCCTCTGTATGTCCCAGAAAAAGCTGATGCAAAGTAACTGCCAATTCTTAAGATACCACAAGTCAACTGGTTAAAAGGGAGAATACTGTCATTATGAATTTTAAAGCCTGAAAAACAGAGACACAAACAACAATCAGTGTCATAATAAGCAGCTTTTAAAGATAATCAACTGACACCGAAGCCAGTTTGAATCAGGCAATACTCAAAGTGAATCTAGGATTATTTAGTATATACTCTCATACATAGATCTGTGACCTAATCTGTGGGAAGCCACAAATCTGTGGGAAGCCACAGAATACAAGACACTGGCAGCTTCAGCCAAGAGGCATCACGATCTGCATTGGCTGAGTTGCACTGTTTAAGGAATATAGCGGTGAAAAATATGTGAAATGATTGATATTTGTTGATAGAGATTTCAATATATAACAGCATTTTATACAGATATACCTCGGATATAAGATGCTCCCCCAACTTCTGCTGATCCTATGGGGCACAGAAGAGCTTCATCACCATATATCACCATTTACTGTAAGGCTGCTGACACTTGTACCAGCCCTCAACTCGATGAGGTCACTTGCAGCTTTTCTTGGTAAGATGGTATTTTTATATTCAAATTAGTACTGTTCAGGAATATCTCTTCATCGCCTGCCCACATGATGATTCTTCTAAACTATCAACAAAAGGATTTCATGGGACAAAATTCCACAATGCATGTTGAGGCAGCAGCCACCATGCTTCACAAACATCTAGAATAGATTTCCATATGATTATACTGACCAAAGAAAATCTCTGTCCACAAAAATTGCTATCCATGTTAGTATCATACTTTGCATTTTATAGTTCTTGAAAGCTGCTTCACATGTTAAGATACAAAGAGGTTAGCCTGTTTAAAATTTAATTTTTAATCTATTGATTCTATATTGTCAATGGTCTGTACATATTAACACATCAGGTAAATGGTAACAACAGGAACAATGACTGTTCATTTTGATTTTCTTCAAAATACCCATAAATTTACTAGTTCAATAAGATTATTTTGCTTTGGAACATTTCTGCCTTGCTGATCCACTTTTAGCTTGTTATTTTTACCAAAACTTACTCTAAGTTACCAAAACCAGCAATAGACTCACTGAGGATGACCACCAAGGAAACTACTCAATAGTGATACCTGCATGTTGCAGGAGTGAGGAAATGAAGTCAATTATGCATAGATGGTGACAATTATTTACTACAGTGAAGGTGGATTTCTGTGGACACAAACACATCACAAAGACCCATGAGTGTGCAGCTGTCATGAATAGGGTACAGTGATTCAATGTGAATCTGACATAGAGACCAAATAAGCTGCTAACTGAAGAACCCATCATGCAACCAGGACCAATCTGGTGTAAGGAATGAGAGTTAGTTTATTTATTTATATATATATATATATATATATATATATATATATATATATATATATATATATATATATATAGATTTGATTGTACATAGGATAAGCTTCATCCAGTGGACAATAAATGTCTCTAAATCCAGATATTTCTTCAATCGAAAGTACAATAATATGTGTTAATTATGGTTCACTAGTTGTTAGTAACTTCTTTGCACAATTTAAATGGTGTTTGATGGCCTGTACCATAATTTAATAAGGTTAGTAGCTGATGGAGCATGAATTCAGTAGGTCTATTATCTATACCATTTTTAGACTTTATTAGATGGAGTAAAATATGTGGAGAAGTATTATAGTATTTATGGAAGCTGGATATCATCCAGCTTCCTAAGTGTCTTGTCATACATCACTCTCAACTTATCACCAAACCTTGAATACTCTTTAATTTCTCTGTATTCATTTCCAAGGGAATTCCACAAAGCAGCACACCTGTATTCCACTCCTTTTTGAACTTTGACTCTGCGGGTAAAGAAGGTTTTTAACAGCCTGTTATAGAAGGCTATTTTAGAATGACAATACTATAGGTGCCAGACATGAAAATACATCCATTTTTAGGCCAATATAAGATGTGAATGCTAGTCTTCAATCCCAGTATGAAGAAGCATGCCATGCTTTTCACATTACCACTGCATCTATGTATTTAACTGAGACATAGTATTCTGGAGTGGTTTGATGGATCCCCATAGCCCGAAGTAGCCAGCCTTCAGTAAATATTTTGTATGGCAAAACATCTCTCTACTGCATTTTAAAGGATTTTATTACTCCACTCTGAAATTCAGGGCTGTCGGATGATTCTCAATACTGTAATTGTAATTTGATAATGACAGATGAGTGGAAAGCCCTCACCACACTTCAGAAACCACATACATACATATACATTACACCGAAATATAAGCCTGCTGTGAGGCTTCCTACCAACATGGCTATTAGGTCTGATCTCTGCCAATGACCTCTAACTTTTAGGTGACTGTAGGTGGTGGGAAGATTGTATGGCACTGGTCCTGGCACAATGGCCCATCATCAATTTTCATATCTAGCAGCATGTCTGTCATGCTTTAATCAAGGTAAGGTATGTGAAAGGGCCACATGTCCCAGTGCATGTGCTACATGTATGTATGCTGCCATTGGGGCTGGTGATGAGGACTTCTCAAAGACCTTTCCTGCAGGGAAATGTACAGAGTTCATAATCATGATATTCTTTATTTAGATATTGGCACATAACATGAATAAAGTAGTTCCAAGCTAAGTTGCACAAATTTAGAAGCTCTGGATGAGGTTTATTCACATGACCCTTCAGGTAGTAGTGAGTGTTCCTTCACTAGCCTTCATGCATATCACCATCACAGGTTTGGCAAATAATTCACCAGACCTCTATGGGCCCATCACACTGACATTCAACAGATGTGCAACAGCAGGTTTCATGAATTTCCTTATCTAAACCAGATATTTCCCTTTAGTGTATCTATATGTAAACATTTGCCTCCCTAAGCTGATGTAAGCTGGGTCTCATACCACATTTGCCAGTTTTCTGCCTCCATCATCCGGCTGATGCCAGATAGATCCCCTGGATTACTATACATAAACAAGATAAGACACCCAAGAAACGGCCATTGCTTTGGCTATAAATGGCTATATATGGAAGCTCTAATGGCCAGTTCTTAAAGCATCCCTGTAGTGGTTTATAGTGTATGCTATATAAATGCCGTTTTGTATGTTTGGTGTTTGGTCTTCAAGGGTGTGTTGAAACTGGGTCAAAATTTGACCCAATTTCATATTGTCATCATAGAGGCAACCAATTCGGCAAATGAGAGCTATTCAAATATTTCTGAACAAAATCCCATTTTCTTTATTGCATGGCATATGGAGTATTTAAGGTAAGCATTTCTGATGAATGTTGTAATAATGAGAATGTCTTGTTTGATGAAAACTCAAAATCAAATAGGCCTATACTACTCACATGTGTAATAGCTTATCAAATGCAATGAGGAGCATGTAGCAGAGGTTACGTGCTTAAGTTAATCCCAAAATCCACAATATGTACAATACACAGGACAAGGAGGCCTAAGCTTGCCCCTTTAGAAAAAAAATGAGAATGAGAAATTTTTTAAAGGAAAAGTTCCCTCGGTTTTTTATCCTGTTGGTGGACTTTATATCAAACAAATTCTGCCATTCACATCTGCTATCAGAAGTGCAGGCAGCAGGATTCTCTTGTGCAGCGTATAACCTCATAATAGACCCAAAGCCTCAGTCACTGCATTGGGAAAGTATGGAGACTCTTGGAAAACATGTGTGTAAGGTAGAGTAAAGTGTACAAGATTGTGATATTAATTCCTAGCTTTATCAACTCAATTCTGGTCCTTATGCCCATAACCACCTTCTTTGGAGGTGACCATCCATAGG
This sequence comes from Acholoe squamosa, assembly GCA_949317995.1. Classification (NCBI taxonomy): domain Eukaryota; kingdom Metazoa; phylum Annelida; class Polychaeta; order Phyllodocida; family Polynoidae; genus Acholoe; species Acholoe squamosa. The sequence continues at coordinate 50,835,100 of OX439040.1, read as the reverse complement.
GATTGTATAAATGATTAACTGATGAGTACCATCTCTCCTGTTTGATATATCCTCTTGGTTTTGAGTTGGCTTTCAGTCCATGACAGTCACAGCTGACACCTTCTTGGTGTCCAAGCAGGCGCACTTACAGCCAATTTGTCAGGTGATTATCTTTTCATCTTAATCATGAAAAATCAGAAAGGGAAATAACAAATTAAACAATCTCATAATAAGAGGCTTGTGAAGATAATCCATCTTGCACTGGAGCATGCAGTTTGGATCAGACAAATCAATTTCCTTCAAAATGTGCAGCGTGTAGATATTTTCTTTTAAACTGTGAAATATGACAACTGCTCTTAGATATCTTTATGAACTGTGGAGTATTGTCTTTGTCAGCTAGTGTTTCTTAATACTCAAAGATGAGTCTTGACTTTCTTTAATCTAACCTATATAGCTAGCTAGAAGACGGCAGAGAGGCATTTTATTAAAGCTGGTATAAAATCTGATAAAGTGTTGTCTGATATGTATTTCAGAGCATTATATATCCCTGTTGTGTAACGCATTGAATAGATGCATTATTTATGACTAATTATCCATAAATCCCTACCCATCTTCATTTTATATGCCTACACTAGTCCTCAAGTATAACCAGTGTTCCCATCCATACACCTTTATAAGTCTATGACGAGTCTGGCTTCATTTCATATCACTCAGCCATGACAACACAGTCGCCGACCTTCCACTCCCAGACTGATGTCAGATAAATCCTCTGAATTACCGGGTACTAAGCACAACCAAGAAAAGGCACCTGAATCGCCAAATGGCTGTTACCTTGGGCATAAAAAATCCTATATAGGCCACTTAAAACAGATAATTAGCTTCATGGATACCGCCCGCATCAGTTATAAAGGGCCCCATCCATGCTTTGTATTGCTATTTTCCAAAAGAAAAGTGTGAAATTTCCACATCAGCTGAGAGAAAAAACCCACAAACAAAAATATCAATATCGCAGGTATCATTCTATGTACAAACATGATTTAAACGGGATATCTTTCCTCTTTTTATCCTCCACAGTAGGAATATGACGACTGCATTAAGTTAACATTAGACTTATTAATGAAAATGTACAGAAATAGTACCTTCCAAATGAAATTGAGTGTGAGAAAAGGCCCTCCCGCATCACTCCAAAACCAAATAAAAAAAACTTCCTCCCACATCCTTTTTTTTCCCCAGTATCCGCAAAGCTGATAACCTTTTTTAAGTGGCCATATTGTAACTCTGATAGGTTTGCTATGAGCAGCCACATTTTAATTGTATCCTTCTGGTGCTTAATCATACACACTACCGCTGGGAACTTTGCTTTGCCCCTTAAGACAACATTGAACCGGACCGATAGAGTATCCTGTTTCTGCTTTGCATGGTGTGGCAAACATTTCCAATGAAATTAAGGTACTCTTTAGTTTAGAATTGTGTCCTACAATTTGCCATGACATCCCCTGGGTATTGCTTGTAGATCTTAATTGATGCCCATCAGAACTGCTGGTGTCATCACTATACAAGCTAAATGTGATGCAAGCTGTCTACGAATAGCAGGAAAGCAATGCTAACACATAAAATGGCTCATCACACTTCCTCCTCTAATGGCAGGGGACAGGCAGTGTGTCGTCTGTGTTATTAGGATCTATGCACATGTTACTAATGGGCTCCGCCTTATACCAGCTGTATATACAAGATACGACGGAAGATCAATAAGCTGTCAGAATAAGAATCTGGTAATCCAAAAAAAAAAGAACCCCATCCCTGCTAAGTTCATGCTTGAAATTAAGTGACAAAACGTATTTCTAAAGCTTGGACAAGATCTGAAATATATAGATTTTCCAATTTCTGCATATCGATCATCATCCTACTTGTGAAAGTGTGCAGCCAAAATCTCAATCTATTCAGTGCATTCTAACCATTTCATATTCAAGAATATATGTGTGTAGAAATAAAATGCTGCCAGCATTTTATTCATGTCAACAAGCAGTTTTGATTGTACCAGCACGGTGGCTCCATCTGAAGCCTTAAAGCAGAGTATTCTATAATGGTGGTGAATTTAATTTGGATGCCTGGCAGCAGAGCAGACACCACTCAGTGCTGCTGCAAGGAGACTTTGACAAGAACTAATTAACCAAGTGGCTTCCCTTCCCAGCAAAGAGGATAGACCAGCTGAAACTAAAGTCCAATGATGTGCACATAATGAGCCATATCATGCCATAATAAGTGGCACCCTATGACTTTGAAAGGGGTATATAATGCTCTGAAATACATATCAGACAACGCTTCATCTGCTTTTATACCAGCTTAAGATGTTGAAATGGTTTCAAATGGAACTTCAAAAGGGATGGCAAAAGGGCTCATATATACCTCTTGGCTAAAGGCGTAAGTCCACTGTGTGACTAAACCTTGTTGAAACTAGAAGTGGGTCTGCAGTTGCATCAGACTAACTCACATATGATACTCATGCAACATGAACTGGGAAAGTGGACCTTATTGTACCCCGTACTAAGCCCCTTTTTACAGATCGCATCAAATATTGCTTTTCAAGCAATTGCAGGAATGAAAATTTTTATAGTAGGGTCCATTGTGCAACACACCATACAACTCCCTCCATGTTTATCTATTTCTACGCACCTAGCTCAAAATCGCACCCTATGTTGCATAGTGGACCCACGGCTTAAAGGGTTGCCTGCATTTCCTGTATTCACAGCCGCATCGTAATGGAACTATGATGGTTTAAGGCGACAGATACTGGTACCTGTTTTCTTTCCTTTTTGAATGCATCTTTTAGCTTGTCTGATTGGCTTTGCTGTTTGCCATTCACTTCACAGAGGCACTCACCAAGCTGCTTCTTATAGGGGATTAAGTGATTTTGCAAGATTCTAAACACTTCAGAGCCTGTCTGGCATTAACACACTAGATTGGTGTTCTCCCAAAGAGAAGAGGAGGATTCTTTTCAACTTCGTTCCAGATGGTTAAAAGAAAATGTATCTCTTAATATTAGTATAAGCATTTATACTTTTTGTGTTGCCTTTTTGCACCAGTGATTCTGTTTTTTATGAAGTTATTTAGTGATGGTTGGCTTCGAATAGAGCTGAACTGACATGTAGTTATAGGAACATCAGCTTTTCATATTACAGTGCTCAGATAAATGCTAATTCAAAGCTCTGTACATTATCTTTATCCTTGAACAGCGTACTGCAGTATACAAATAAAACTAAGACTTTTTTTTAAACAAAATTAACTGTACCCCTCTTAGAAGTCGGTGGATCAACAGGAGTACAGGTCGTTCGTCTGTGTATATCGAGTAAGCAATAGGATGTGCCTCAGTGATATAAAGAGACATTTTGAGTAGAGCATTCGCGAACAGGTCAAGGACATTGATATTGGCTGTCACATGAAATACATATCCCTCGTAATCTGAAGGCAACGAGAAACTATTGGATCACAAAGTCTGATATCTACTCCTGCCCTAATGTGACTGCTGATAGCTAACCTTGGCTCAATGGAAGAAAAGGTATGATTATATTCAACATAAAACTATAAATGAAAACTCCAATGGGTATTTTCAAAGACATCACCTTCCCTAACCATAAAGAAAACGAATGGAACCTGTGTTTTCCATAGGACTACCAATCAGACTGCATTTTAACAATGCTAATAAGAATACTACAGAAGATTCAGAAGATCTTTCGGTTGGTCAAAAAGCCAGGAAGTATTCCATTTCGATTGCATAGGATCTAATGTGCAGGATTTGTAGCTGAAGATCGTTATTTTTGGTACAGCCAATCAGAAGTTGTCAGAAGAATCGTGAAAGACCAAATTCACCCTATTGTGTAGACACGATTCCTCAAACCTCAAGGCCTCAATTCCCTTATTATTGGGTGGACTCGGTTCAGGTACATGGAAAGTATGTAGTAAATGCTTCCCTATAGCATCGCGCTGTGCAGTGGGGTTATAGAAGACTAATTGAAATCAAATTTAAAAATGTTTCCCTACAAACTCAATAATTCCAGATGCAATGAAACAAAACTGAGAATCACAGATGGATGCAGATTATAGAGGTTAGAACAAATTAAGTTGTTTGGATTGCTCCAATCGTAAATGTTTCTAGGATCTAGGATTCCTTTCTATTAGTACCTTCACATCAGTGTTTCTCTTGTGGGCTAATATTGTACACCAATGATGGTTAATAGGCTTCCTGTCTCATCCTCGTAGCTTACTCCCCCAAACAACTAAATTAGTTTTGATTTCAATGCCATCTCAAAAAAAGGATACCTTTTTGACATGAACATCAGATTACATCATTCAAGAGGGTATTCAAGAAGTGTTTTCAAAATAACCATGTCATCATTATTGGAGATTGAGGGGTACAGAAAAAAACTAGATGTGAGTAACTGGCAAAGGTAATTTGAGTCTGACAAGTCAGATACCCCACTGAAATGTTAGTGGAATGTCAAAGGTGCATGTATAGGTCATCAATGAATCAAACCCACCAGAGAAATTCCATAATTCCATATAAAGAGTAAATTGCACAGCACGGCTCATGAAACACATTCATCCTAGGTATTTGAAATGTTAGACAAGCTTACATCTAAAGGTTAACGTAATATATTAATGTGCATGTGATTTATAGTGACAGTGCAATACCATATAGCCAATTAAATACCTAAGCGTGAGGTCTGGTGATGCATAGACATTAGCGCATACTTAAAAGGTATGCTTCATCTCCTCTAAATGAGTTTTTGGTAAAATCTACTTTGCCCATCACAACACCTATTGTACCAAGGTGATGAGGTGTGGGCGGCCTAACCAATCTTCAGATACCATGATGGATGCTTTGCCCCTTACTGATGGATGCATAATGGGGCTGAGTATACATGGCAGCATGACTTCCATGTAGGTAACAGCTGAGTAATTAAGTAAGTCACTGGTGTAAAAAACAACAACAGAGCAAACAAGGATTGCTATAGCCATTGGTTGCTGAATTCCATGTGTTGGCATAAAGCGCTTGGCATTTATTAAGATTTTTGCAAGTAGACTTGGTCAACATGGATTTAAAAAAGGTGGTTAAGATTTCTACCTGTCGAATAAAAAAGTATACAAATTTCCCTGATTCTCAGGTCTATGAAAGGCGTGTACCCTAATTTCCCTGTCCTAATGGTTGCTATGCATTGTGAAACTAGATTATGCATTTTAGTCAGGGCATTGTTAGTATGAAACTAGACTAGGGAGGCACCTTCCAACAACTTTTCAGGATTGTTATGGAGCTTTTTATCTCCTACATATTTTTTGGGCCTAACATAAACTGGATAGGCCAAGAATGCACCAGTATATATTATGTCACCTATGGATATAAGCATGCATCAAGGGTGATGGATTAGAGCGCCTGGGTATGCCATGTATGGCGAGAGTGAGTGAGTAATGGTTGTTTAACGCCAAGCCGACAGCTAAGGTCATATTCATGGCGGAAAAAGTACATTAGACATCACGTCACAAAGGAATACATGTGCCTGTGCCCTTGCATATGGACACCAGACACATGTAAGAAAGAGGGGACAGGAAAGAGGAGATTCAAGGAACGAATATGTGCCAGTGCCCGTGCATATGGACACCACCCACACTCAGAGAGGATAGAAAAGCAAGACATAGACCACTTTTAAAGATGGCCTGGGGCTGGGGAGGCCCGTCCATGTACGGCGAACCTGGCACAGACCACCTTTAGAGTTACTAGACTGTAAATAGCTTGGTTCATTCAGGTTAATGAGTAGCGGGCCGTAACTAGGAACACATGTATACTTTAGACTAAATAGATGATTAAGTATTGCTCATTAGTGGAATATTCATGCAAGCAGTGTGGTATACTTTAGTACCCGAATATAGAACCTCCTGTTACACTTTAGATCTCCCTCAGTTTAACCTCTGTATAATACCGAACTATATCTTCATGTAGACATAACAAAGCCTCTCTCATGCATTCACTGTGATTTTGTTGTTGTTGGTCCTACATAATTAGTTTTTAAGCCATTTGAATTAAATAAACTATTAATGAGGATAATTTTAGCATTTTACCCTAAAATCCCCATCGGCCATTTGCTGAAAAGGCCAAATAGAATATAGTGAAAAAAATCGCTGCCTGATATGTAATCAAAGTAGTTAGAAATAAACGGCCTAATTGAAAGGACCATGTAATTAGTTGTTCTGATCCCATATTGCTCTCATGAACCCCATGACTTCACCATTACCCTGTTTTAATAAATTCAATTATAAACCAAACATGGAGAGACCATGGAAATACATTAGCCGCTCGTGGGATCTACGGCCAAGGTGTCAGAGGAATAACTACTTCTCAGGACTACTAGAGATATTACATGATTAATATCATCTCCACCGTCTCTACCCAAAGAGATGCTATAGCCGAAATGTCCTATACATCGGCAGAATTCAGGCTGACAGCTCCTGGTGTCTGCTTTCTTCCCTCTTCTGATACATCTTTTAGCATGTCTGTCTACCATAGACATTTGCCATTTGCATAACAGATATGCTATGTGTACCCTGGATCCGAAGCTCTCTGCATATCACTTGGGTATAATTCTCTATACATGGTACCTTATGTTATCACTCCATTAAACTCCAGCTACTTTTCCATACCTTGAAGCCTTCCTTTGTCAGTTTAAGTGGGAAAGACCAAAGTTCATTTCCATACGCAATAGATAGACCAGATGGCCTCAGGGTATAGCTGGTGTTAGGCTGATGATGGAAAAAAAACTAAGCGTAATGAGGAAATTAGAATAGTTCTATGGCAGTTATTTGGCTTCGTTACACACGAAAACATTTATTGGAATGATACACTGCAAAAATGGTGTTTAGATCCTAAACACAATTCTAAACATATTCTTGCAACGTTTTTGTAATCACATTAATTTCCTAAACATGTTTAGCCAAACAATGTGCTTAGCTCAAGTGTTTAGAAATGTAGGTGTTTAGGTTAAAACTTTTGTGTTTAGATATATGAATTTTTGTGTTTAGGTGTTTATGAATTTTTGTGTTTAGATGTTTAAATGATTTGATGGAGATTTAAGGTTTGCAGACATGTATGCATTAAAAAACAGAGATATATTTTGGTGTTTTTTTCTCATTTACTGGGGGGGATATCAGCAGGTATTTACTTGTCAAAGTCTCCAAGTCAGACACAGCTATATATGTGTACATATATTACACACTGCATCAGAATGAGAGAATTGAGAAAGTACAACAGCTTGGCAGGAAGGAAATTGCCTTATCTATTCCAGAATAACATCAAATAGGTGTCAGTCATGGAGTTTATTGATTATTTTATGATGTTGGCATGAGGTGAATCTAGTCAATTTTCTATTGCCTTTTCTATTCACATGACATTCTATGAAATGAAACCATGATAAACATGGGATTTGGGGACGTTTGTCACAACAATTGATTATGACTGTGTGCAGATAGTCCAGTTAAAGGTAGTGCTGCTACCTGGTGTGGATTCAACATCCAAGTATCTAAACATATTGATGTTTAAATCTAAACACCTATTATTCAACTGTCTCAACTGTAAACATCTAAACATGTTTAGCGTAAATGTTTATGTAGTTAGAATAAAAGTGTTCATTTCCTAAATGTGTAGTCGATGAGACACCTAACTGACCTATATGTTTAGGTTTTAAACGTGTTTAGACCTAAACATGTTTAAAATCTAAACACCATTTTTTGCAGTGTAGATTAGGGGGTGAACTAGTGGCTTTACTATGCCTAATGTTCATGCCAAATTATGCCTGCTGTTCACGGCAAATTTTGGCCTGTTTCACAATGCTATTGACGTTGCCAATTGACGTGACGTTACCATGACGTGGCCTAGTGCGTCATAAAAGGATAGCAGAAAACAATGGCCGACATTCTAAGTTGTTCTGCCTGTTGTCATAAAAGCATGGCCTTAAAGGTCCAGAAAACAGCTGAATACCATAAGGAACTGACACGACAGGTATTCCTGTAGTATTGTTGTACATGTTTCAAGTAAAAAATAATCTCAAATATCCTTTATGAGGCTGTAATTGGCTATTATCTGTCCAGAGATGAAGGTTTCTGACCGGCAGACTTAAATCTGTTCACTGCTGCACTGCCCTTATTATTTAACTATCCTTGTTGGTGATAATAGATGAAGTTTACTGTCATTTACAACTAATTAGTTGAAAACCTGTTAAAACATGCTATGGCTATTTGGAAAGATTCTATTTAATGACAGGCGGTTAGAAACCTCGGCCAGAAACTTTCATTTCTGAGACAGAAGATAGACAAATTTACACAAATAAAAGGTTTGGAAAACAATTTTCCTTTTGGGATATTCGCTTTGTATAGGCATTTGGTCAACTAGATAGTCACAATTTGATTCATTGCCCATTAATAAAGACTTAATTGTGACGCAACATGGGAAAAGGTAACATTATGGGGATTTGTGGTTATTCCCAGCAACTAGGTGGCACAACCAAATAATAAAAGAGGATAATTTTACTCTGATCCATCAGAATAATTTCTGTAAGTCTTCCTTTATAATTTTGGACAATCACAGACCCTGAATAATGGGCATAAACTTCTTTTACAGCACAAATAAGCATGTCATCATGCCCAAAACTGATACTATATGTGTAAGTTGACAGATATCGTAATATTCTTAGTTCAGATATGTTTATCTAATTTGAGTAATCAGCTGACAAAGATAATATCCAATAAGCTCATTAAACCAGGTCTGTTTCATTTAATATGAAGAGGTTTCATGGATCATTTTGGTATATGGATCATCAAAATCTGACAAGGAGTAGCCAGAGAAAGTCCTGTGATTATGTATGATGTTATTTTATGTGCAGCACTAGTGGGGCCACCTGGTGGCCATAAATAACACTAATCCCTTTAATGGTACATTTTCCCACGTTTTGTCACTTATAAGTTAAAAATTCATAAAAACCATAGTATCTGCATCTAAACCATTTGAGAAATTTATGTAATACATTTTAACTGTCACAGAATTCAAAGTACAGCCCAATATAGCAGCCGGTCAGAAATCTCATTCAGAAACCTTCATTTTCTATTTGCATCACTTCTATGAGACATAGCCATGTACATTCTCTGGATGTACAATGTACAAGCTCAGGCTGAATCTTGTGTTGCATGGCTTTCACATGTCATCTTCAGGTAAACAAATTGTGTAAATTCCCTCAATTTTTCCGATGAAGGTAGTTCTAAGGCGTAGGGACAGTATCATGAGGGTTGTTCTCCTATAAGAAGAAAGGGATGTTATCATGGTTTGATCATTTCCTATAGTACTAGAGCTTCATATTACTACGCGATTCCTGAACGTGTACATAGTGTACATCCTGAGAGTGTACACTTGATCTCGAGCAAAGGCCCTATCCCTGTTGTTGTTTTGCAAACATGATGAGATTATTTTATTCAAAATATCGTTTGCATTTACTTATTATCACGCACTGTTAATTATTTGCTCCTGGGAGGTTTAATTAAATACGTGCCCCTCAAAATACCAAAACTCATAAAATCTTGGAGAAAAATCGAGTTAACTTTGAGAAATGTGCATGTATACTTTTGTCTAGTCTCTTTTGTTTTACCTGTTCCTGGCAAGCATTCAAGCTTATTTCAATGGGGTGGGGACCAGCGACGGACTAATGCATTTTTGTATATGGTACAATTCAGTGAGCGATGTTCACCAGCCTAAGAACCTATAAATTCACAAACTCAATATTACTTAATGACACTTTTATTTATTGATAGCCCTATATCTTGGCTTATTAGAAAGGTGGATTCAAGTCACCAACTCCAAACGGGTCAGTTTATTATAGCCCACAGGGTAGAACCTCACATCCATAATGTTTTTAATCAGACAGTCATTAAAGCTATTAAATATCATCCTACCTACATCATATTTCATGTCCATAATGGTACAATATATGTCTTTAAGTGTAGTGAGAATCAAATAACTCAGCCAATAACTTCTTTTGCCACACTTCATCGCCAACGTAATGTAGATTAGTATTCTTAACTTTACTCTCATACCTTCAAAAATGACTAGATCTGTCTGAAAATCAATCTCCACCATCTAGAATGTTCATACTTTCAAGATATGATGCCCTTTTGCAACAATATTTGATATGGCAGGTATGGTCCAATTTTGCGTGGACACTTCTGAATATCGAAAAACGTTACGGATGTGAGTTTTTGATAGAAATTTCTAAGTCCACCTGAGCAGTACTTATAAACATTAGAGATCATCTTCATCACTATATATTGTACAGAATGAACTAAATTGCTATTTTAAAGCCATATCCAGACACCTTGAGTGTATTATGGGTCGTTATAACTGCTCAGAAAATAAATTATCCCAATTTTACAACACCTCCAACATTGAGCGGGAGTCCAGTTCTACCTAAATACAAACTAGGGTAATTCAAATACTCTTTTTTAACAAGGCACATATCTCTATTAATTATTGCAAACCAGAGAATGAATATACATCATCAATCAGGACCATATTGTTCATTCTACTATGACATATCTAAAACACCCGAAAACGTTACGTAGGTGAGGTTTTCGGTTGAACTTTCCAAGTCCATTAATGTAGCAAGGGCAATTTACTTACACTTCCTCCTCCATCAGGGGCAGGTTGTCAAGCGGTGGAGGAGAGACATAGTGCTGCTGCTGCTTCTCCGTTCCAGGGGGGTTGCAGCCTGCCAGACCGGTCTTGTCCTCCACACCTGCGTCTGCTGCCTTGGCTGCGGCAGGACCATGGGTGCCTCCTCATCCTCTGATGACAGGAGTAATGGGTTCTGCAGAGTATCCTAATATGCAAACAAGCAAACAGGTCATATCAGGTAGTCAGTGCCAGAGATGAACTTGGATGCGGGTATTATGTATATGCCGTCAGAGAGAATTTTTTGTACAGTCTAGAAATTTAGGAGACATTATTATTGGTATATTTTGGGCGATGTTGGAGATAAGCCTGCACACAGGTGCTCTACAGAGGAACCTACTTGACCTTAAATTACCCTTTATCTGTGGCAGTACTAAAGTTCATATCTAATCACTGCACAATGGCCTAGGACCTTATGTTCAATTTTGTTAAGAGCCACCCATGCACGGCCAGCGAGTAACTAATTTCCAGCCCTGAATCAAATGTCACCCTCATAAGACTTACATTGGAGCACCACGTGCCCAAGTTGGGGAATGGCTGATTTTTTTTAAATGAAAAACGTAACACTAATTGATAAGAAAGAGTACACAAAAGAAAATGATTCCTATGTGATCTCTGATATCCAAACTATCTTAACACCATACTCTCAATTCCAAATCCAAAGCAACCAGTCTGTGATTTGATAACACGCTGAACCCCTTTTCAGCGATCTTAGATTTCCTTACCCCCTATTTTTGTGGAGAATAAGATTTCTTAGATTAAGGTGCACATACATATATATACAGTGCATGTAATTGTATACAATATTTCCCCAGAGAGTGTGGAACTGTTTGTAAAGGTGTATTCCCTCTGGATCCCCGTTTCATCCGATCTGGGACAGTGTGTGTGTGGTGTGGAGTTGGCAGTGGATATAGTTGTACTGTAGTGCTTGGTCCTTGGAGGGAGTGGGGCCCAGGGAGTGGGGTGTGTTTCTGTGTTTCACATGGGACCTCCTAAGGGGATTCACGAAGACACTACATCTGAAGGTTACCAATGAGTATGTAGGGAAACTGTATTGTACGGTCTTCTGACTGAGCACTTAAGAGCAATTAGAGAGCAGCATTCCCTTCATTTCTCCCTGAAAGGGTGCGTCCCTGAGTTTCCCTGTCACCCCTGAACAAGCCTCTTCTTACCTTACACTAGGCGGCCTGCCTACTCCTTAGGGAGTGATCATTTTGTTAAAAAATATCACTTCCTTACTGGAATCACTTGTTGAAGCAGACAACTGAGTTCTAACACTCGAGTGCAGTTGGGTCTACTTTCCTGCAATCTGGCCACCCTTAGAAATATGTTCGTTTCCTGTCCAGAGGCCTGGTGATTTTTTTTTTTTTTTGTGAGAACGCGGGAAATTTTTTCCTGAGTTTTGAATTTCTTTTTTGTTTTAACCCATCAGCACAAGAATCTAGGCTTCCAATCTCTAAATCTTAGAATGTGATGGCAAATTCATGCCTTCCCCCCTTACAATGTTCAGGGGGCTGGTGGGTTTGAGGGGGGGTCAGAATTTTTTGTGTGCATTACTATAGGTTAAAAGGGCACATTCGCACACGATTTTCGGCCCTCTAAAAATTTTTGACCTTCGAGAGGGGGGGCGGGCAAAATTTATTTTTTCTCGCATCCACACGCAAACCCACTCGGCCACAGCCTCCCCCCTGTTGTTAAAAAATGGTCACCGTGGACACTTGTGATCGCAATATCAGTCTTCTGGTTTGGTCCCATGTATGGGAGTGATCATTTTTTAACAACAGGGGGGGGGCTGGTGGGTTTTTGCGCGTGGATGCACAAAAAAAAATTTCCCCCTCTCAGTCTCAAGGGGGAAAAATTATTTTGACCCCCCAAGGGATGAAAATCGCACGCAAACGTGCCCTTTTAGTTTTAAGCTATAGTAAAGCTGACCACAGACGGGCCCAACTGGAAAGGCCGATCGGGAAGTAGGGAAGGTCTGCGGAGGACGTCCGATCCAGTCTGTCAATATCACACATATTTGATGTCCCCCGATCCGATTGGTCACCCTTCCCTAACTACTGACCGAATCGGCCCCATCTGCGGTCGCTTTAATGCATGGGGTTTTCCACTTACAACAGATGAAATTATTTTGACCCCCCCATCAGAGGTAGGTACATCAAACAATGCCTGCACCACTCCTCTTGGAATGTCTGTCATTTGTGACACATTTTTTGTGACCCAACAAATTGCTGCACTGGAAATTAACCTGCACTGAAATTGGCATATTCTTACAGAACAAAGAATAAATGAACACATATAAGAAGTTATTTTGGTATTTCATGGCTTATTTTACCTATATGAAAATTTTTCGGGGAAATTGGTGCATTTCTAGACATTTTTGTAGATTTCTGAAGTGGATGACTGAAAAGGTCATCTAAATCAAGTTGTCCAAAATGAAAAAGTAGAATGAAACTAAAAGAAAGTAATAGTATGTTTCATGGCGTTTCATATAAGGTCTAGTTTGTGCATGTGGACTGAATAGTACAGCTGGTGACTGCAAAAGAAATTTGAAAAATCACATTTTCCTGTGTGAAGGTGCGCAATGGTGATTTGGCAGTTTTAAAATCGTCACTGCATGACCCATGTACATCATACAGGTGTGACACGTACAATACCTGCTAAGATAAACTTGTTTCACAAGCTCCCAGACTTTAGGAGCAATTAACTGATTTTTTATGATTTCCCGACCATATGAACTTGCTACCACACAGGAAAAAATTATTTGATCATGTCATGAAATCTAGGCCATGAGCTAATGTTGATCAAACATATAGGGTGGCCTGAAACTAGGTCAATAGGAAACCCATTAGATGTTAATGTTAGGGTCAAATACCAGTGGTTAGGTTATGAGAATGTCTATTTTTTCATATTTTACAGCGTCTGTTCCTATATATTTGATCATATCAGAATCTAGGTCATGAACTAATGTAGGTCAGATATATAGGTCACGGGAAAATTAGGTCAAGGTAAAATTTTGTATAGGTAAACATCTGGGTCAGATAGCTTTTTATTTCATGCTGATATTGTGGTTCATTCCAATTGAATTGACATTTTTCTAACTTACCTCCCTTTCATTTCTTCATTTATTATGGCTAATTGGCCCATTATTGGGATCCAGAAGGTCACAAATTGCCTGAATACTTAGTCTTAGAACAAAAATGTCAGATTTCTATATACCAATTCTGTGATTCTGTGAGAAAGAATTGAGATATTAACATGATTCCAAAAGATTTGAAATCCTTGCACTCTCCTGCACAACTTAGACACAGGGGTTTAGCTCTAACTCATTATCTTAATTTTGATGTGATGTACCTATCAGAGGGGTTGAAAAAATTCTGACCCCCACCCAGTCAAGACTCAAGGGGTTGAAAAAATTCTGACCGCCCCCCTCAAACCCACCAGTAATGCACTGATGGTTCTGCCTACTTTGGTAGGGCTACGACAGTGGCTACCCCCCCCCCCTTCCCGTTGTTAAAAAATGATCACTCCCTAAACGCCCCACCAGCGCCTACGGCGCTGTGATTATAATGGGAGACTCGCCGAAACCAGCGGCAAAGTTTTCCGCCGATCGGTCAGCGTACCGATCGGGAAAACTTATTATTTCTTTCCTCTTAAATAGATGACAAATTCAGATAGAAATACATGCAGGTCGAGAGAAAAGAAGAAGGGGTGAAAGTGAATAATTATAGAGATTTCTTGATAAAAGCAGTCACGTCAGTGCATGAAAACAGCAGACGAACAGACAGACTCTAGGTCCACTGCCATCGGAGGCGGGGGAGGTTTCATAGATAAGTGGGGTAACAATTGAAATACATTAGGACAGCTTATACACCTGAACAACACAGGTTATGAAATATCTAGTTTCATGAATTCATTTAGATCAATTGTGCCATTTAAATCACAACATTTAAAAATGTATAGATTATGGAATATTTAGTTTCATCACAAAGTTGAATGAACATGAATCCTTTAAAATGGCAAAGTATCCTTATTTAATAAATGATAATGCATATATCAATCATTGAAGGCTGTCTTAATTCTCACTTACACCAGTAGTGTCCTTTTCCTTGTGGGTGCTCGATACCTGCTGGAACTGTGGGCGCCGGGTAGAACCGTGGGTGAAGAGCGCCACAGGCATGCGGGAGCCCCGGCCTTGGCTGGGTCGGCCCGCATGCGTGGCGCTCGTCTTCCCATGGCCCTTCCCTTTACCCACAGTACCTGCAGGTGTCTTACTCACCCCCGTGGCCTGAGGAGTAGGTGCCTCTGCTGCTGGTCCTGTGGAGGAGTCCTCTCCAGGGTCGGAGGGCCGGTGCAAGAGCAGGTGTCACTGGTCCTGTGGAAGTGCCCTCAGTGCCAGGAAGGGTAACCCACTGAAATGGAAAAGTAGCATTGCATACAAAATGAATGCAATGATAGCAAATGACATACCCGCATTGCTATTGAACTTTAAAAATATGCAATCAAGGAATTTGTATACTTATTACCTTCTTAAACTCACATTACAATAAAGGGTACATGGTAGCAAATTGAAGTAACACAAGTCTGAGAGGTTCCAATACATATGAAGTGAAAGCTTCACTGGCCATGAGGTTATTCCTCAAACACTGTAAGGTATCCACAGTCACAACATAACTATTCAAACTCAGGGGAACCCATCAGTTTGGACTACCTCTAGCTACTGCATGTACATTGTGAGACTAATGAGTAATAAGCATTTCCCATGCCAGATTTCCCAGGATAGACAGCAGGTAACACAACTTTAATATCCTATCTATAATAATAATGTCAACATCAAATAGCTATATCAGATACCAACAGATACATACATTATGTTGCAAATCAGGGAAATATAAAGAAATAGATACCCTTTCACGCCAGTACTTGGTCTTTCGGTGGAGGGCGGCCTGTGCCCTCTTCTTGGCGGCATTTGGATCACCCTCCTTCTCCAGCCGTTCATGCAGGTCCTTCTGCCTTTTCTCTTCATCAGCCTTATCCTACACTTCCCCTTTCTCGGCTCTCACTTTGGCACGATGCTTCTCTGCCCACTCGGCCGGGGTCATGGGGATCTTTTTCTTCTGGTTATCACCTCCATCATTGGGTGGCTTGTCACCGCCTGTCGCAGACATACTGCCAAAAATAAGGACAAATTATAGAACAACCGAGGTGTGTAATATCAATGAAAAATACTTCTATATTAACAAAATATTTATGGATGATGATGACAAAGTAGGAGTAAAAAATGGTGTATGGATAGAACAATAAACAGGTATTTACTGTCCAGTAGTGCAGCCAAACCCTAGAAATTGGCCACCATGAAAAGTCTTGGGAATTCTTTTTTCAGAATTGCTACAACCAACATCATTTAGGTTGAGGGGACCATAGGCGCATCTAATGGTGAATCTGAAATAGTCTGGGTGTGTCTGAGGTACATGTAGCAATCAAAACGAACAAAACCTCACCTATGTAACATTTTCAAATTTGTGTAAAACTTGCATAAAATAAGGTGGTAAGTGCTTTAATTCTGTCAAGCATATTAGGTATGGACACTATGGTGTAGATTATGAAGCAATTTAGTTGAAAAGTGTGACATGGAGGTGTATAGAGCAACATATCTAGATTTTGACTCACATACGTAACAAATTCTGAGGAAGGGTGAAAAATGGTAATTGCTGGCAAAATACATACCAGATGTCAGGTTATATGAACTAGAATGATTGATTGTAGGTCTAGGGGCACATACACCATGGTAAAAACAGGTAATTCTGCAAGCTGGGGGTCATCCCAAAATATCCAAAGATGGTCTAATGCACCCTAGTAGTAAAGGTAGACCCTAATTTTAAACAAATAACAATGATTTGGAGCTAAATATACAGCGGGAGTTGCTCAGCAGAGCCATTCCCACAACCCGGCAAGAACGTTAAGTATGTGATGAAAAACAAAAAAAAATCGAAGTTCAGGGAGGTCCAGGGCCAAACAAAATGGCGTCAGCCAGCCAGGATGGCTAGGGAATTTTACTCCAGTCGATTCTATGTCCAGATACATCATTTCTGCCCAATTTTTGCACAATCAAAGCCATCTATGGACAATCACATACGTAACAATTGATATTTCATCACACTTTCATAGGAATTACCTACCTTTTTTGTGGTTTTAATCAATTTAATCAAATTGTCCCATATTGTCGAAGATTTTGTAACAAATTAAGATAAAAGATATTCATATCCACATGTAGCCTGACATTTTCTCTTTAAATTGGTACTAGCCGGGCTAGGGTTGTAGTGGGGAGATTCAGGCTATACACCAATATAAAGATACCTTCCACTTCTCTGTATGAGTTTTTAATAGATAAAATGACCATGTTTAGAGCTGTATTTCTCGTAACTTTATACTTTTGAAAAATCAGCAAAAATTGGTAAATAAAGATATTTTGATAAAATAATAAGTATTCTGAAGCTCTGGATGTACTCTCTGTTAATCCGGTATAATCCTGAAATCCATTTTCCCCACATGTGACTGATCATAGGTAAGGATGCATCACATATGGTAATGAGAATTAAGCAAGCAATTTCAAATTCTAAGAGATTTTGCAGGACCGTACACTCTATCCTATGCCATTCTGTGACTTACAGCACGAGGGAAATCACTTCCTGATGGTCTTCCTGTTTACTCCTAGGGCACGAGGTCAGTCCAGCTTCCGGTGAGGCTTCCTGTTTACTTCTATATGTAAGGTCAGAGGATGAACCTGCCTTTGCTGGTTCCCCCAATTTTCTACCTGTGCATGGGCACCCCAGGTGGACAAAGGAGACTGGGGACAAGAGCTGGTTACTGAGGTACCCCTCTTTGATCCTAGGCCCTATACGGGTGGCAAAGGAGACTGGGGACTAGAGCCTTCACTCCCTCTTACTACTACTATGCCTAGGATTGCCTCTGCTTGGCGACAGTCTCTCACACTCTTCAATCCTTGGTGAAACCGTGTCCTAGGGCATGTCAGAGCGTGAACCTCTATTTGCTGATTGCCATGTTTTTCTACCTTGGCATGGGCACCTTCAGATGGACAAAGGAGACTGGGGAGAGGAGCTGTTTCTGAGGTACCTCTACTTGAGCCTAGGCCCTTTATGGGTGGCAAAGGGACTGGGGACTATAAAGCCTGCATACCCTCTTACCAATACTATACCTAGGATTGCATCTGCTTGGAGAGCAATATTTATACATAGTGGTTGCTGGAACACTGGTCACTACTGATTAGATAATGGGTAATGGACTTCTACTGAAGGCATCAATGTTGACAGGAGGGTGGCAACCATTAGAAACGTTCTTTCGGTGATCATGGTAATTACACATTGATCAAAAGATAAAGGTATTCAGTTCTGTTTTCAGGCTGACGTCGACTTAGTATAAATAAGGCCAAGCAGTCTGACTTCTCAAAAATTGAGAGGGATACGTCAGATAGGATGTGTAAGGGAGTTTGCCTTTTCCTAAATCAGAATATGAAACTCTAGCTTAAACTTTGGTAAATGGCACAAAAAAGGGTCTTTCCTAATAATCCATTGATTATCATTACATGCAATTCTCAAAGTATTGAGAAAATCGTGATCCGGGTTTATTTCTCTCTATCAATATCTATATACCTCTACATCTGAAATAATAAACAATGATGATATTGCCCAGTTGGAACAAATCGAATCACTTCGACTGCCTTCCTAAATGTAAATTTAGTTCAAACTATATTCCCATTACTAACCATCTTATCAATATTTCCCCAGGCAATCACAAAGACTGGTGCCCACTCTTTGAGCCCACTAATCACAACTACCCGCCCACAACTCACTAATAATAGTTTCCCCTTAAAATGGCGACTTTTTTGCCATCAGGATCAGATTCGACGTTTAATGGATGCTCTCTTCATGATCGTGCCCTTCCTTGTCGGAGATTGGAGGATAAAACAAGCTGCAAAGTTTTAGTTATGTGATGCAGAATTGATATGAGCAGCAGGAGTTTCCTGCTGTGAAACTATTTGAGTCTCCTAACTCCAAAATTAAGGCAGGGTAATCGACTGAGCTGCACATTGCACTGTCTCACATCTCAAATCAAAAGTCTGTAAACTTGCAAAAATTTTCAGCACTTGGCCTTTCCTGGAGACCATTTATTTTCTTAAGGTACTATGAACGCACCCAGCCCTACGACTGCAAATCTGCATTTCTGCTACTGATGGACCCAGTCGTAGAGTAGTGAGAAATCACCTCCAGATATTTGAATTATGTATTTAGAGTGTGTTTGTGTCATTCCTCCAGGTTCTCCGTTCCCATAGCATCAACGTTACAGACAAGCGCATATACGAGGGGCCTTATTTTCATGAGCAACATAGCACACCATTTGCCCGAATCGTTGCTGAAACCTACCAACGGACAAGAAGTAAGTTCTAACCAACAGTTTCTAGCCATCAACAAACTGTATATATATATATATATATATATATATATATATATATATATATATATATATAATATTATATATATATAAATATGTATGTATATATATATGTATATATATATGTATATATATATATATATATATATTTATATATATATATACATATATATATGAGGAGTGCCATTCATAAAACTCACAAACCCTGCAAGGGAAGACGCCCATAAAATTCCAAATTTCTGAAAAGATTTTGGAAATGATATAATTAACTTTTTTTTTATACACACCATTTCAAGGAATTCTTAAGGATTTTGCTGTGTATTTTATTCATCAAAAGACATTCCTGAAGTTTCATGATAGAATGGGCTTTTCTAAATTCACCGTTTAGGCATAGAACGATCGTTAGTTTTAGGAACAGCCCTCCAGTATTATTAAATCAAAATGATAAACCGTGCCCCATGATTATACTACCTAGGTACCCCGGTAATAGACACGATGTCTGAACTATGTATGCATTCAAGGAAACATTTGATTAAAGCAACTTATCCCCTTCAAGATTGTAAAGAAACCCTCTTATAGTTCCTGTGCATGTTTTATTTACTTATATTTTTGAACGCCTCCATTCAAAGATTTAGACAATGAGATAAAACACTTGACTATAGAACTCCCACAACAAGTAAAGTAAAGCATTGTTCGCCACTAAAACCCCGCGACTTCCAGAAGCACAGAAAAAGGATCTCTTAAGAGGCAGGTATTTCTCATACAAAAGCTTATAAGGGCATATAAGAAGAAAACAGGTAGCTTTGCAGGAAATGCATTCCGCGTTCTCAGTTGAGGACTATCTGTGAGGTACAATGGTGTCTTATTAGCAAGGGGCTTATTGACATTCGTAGTCAAATAAAATTAATGTCTCATCGACTCAGAAATTACATAAAACCTTGGAATCTTAAAAGTTTGGCTTTTTCTTCAACTCAAATTAATGATTCAGGACCTTTCTTGAAATCAACATGCAGGGGCGAATCAAGGGACATGAAAAGGGTGTTCACAATCTTAAAGTGATAATAAAATATCATATTATAACTATCCTAGATAAAGAATTAAGATATGTTCCTTCGGTCGGGATAACCATGAGATAACATTATAAGAAAGTTCCACTAGATCCATCTTTGTGGTAAAGACGCCAATGCGCAAACAATCGGTGTCATGTATAGTAAGATTATGTTCTTTCCCCACAGTCTACCTTATGCTTGGAGAATACTTCGAGTTTGTGGGACTCATGGTTAGCCTACTTCTCCGTGGCCTACTAGACACCGGGGAGTACTTTGTAGTGGGCGTTGACAGTCGCCAATATAATCCTAAGACACCAAGGATATATCTAGAAGGTGAGATATTTTATGAATAATATGCATATATAAGTATGAACACTCAAGGGGGTGAGGTAATGTTACTGAATTATATACCTAGCCCTTCATAAAAGACGCCCTTCACAGAGATTTCTGATGAGAAATGCCAGGTCACCACAAGTTTCCTGCAATCCACCATAAAGTGACATTGAGAAATGTTACCTTGCAGCAGCCATGCATCACAAAGTGAATGAAAATGACATGTGTTCTGTGCATGAAACACATTGGTATGATCAGGAGTGATGTATGTCTGATGAGGATGCCCATATAAATCTAATCTTACCTCCTCCATCCTCCTTTTATGGACAGGCCTGTTCCAGCCGATGCCAACTGAGGACAGTATAAAGGCTTTCCGCTCCTTCCTGCTTATTGCTCCTGCACCCCCGGTGTACCCACGTTATGATAGCTTTACTACTGTCGTCAACTACTACCTGGAGGATGCACCGTTCAATTTCTCCAACCCCTATAGGAAGGAAGGCAGACAGAAGATTGTAAGATATCTTTAATGCTATTGCTATCTAATAAGAATTTGTTTTATCCAATAGGGATTTGTTTGAGAATACTGAAGTCCTGCTTTTATAGTTGTAACTAAGGGTTATGATAAGTGCTTTTGGCAAACATATTACATGCAAAATATAATGTTTGTATTCTATACACAAGTACAAGCCATATGATATCTTCCTCACAGAATTGACCTCAGATAGATGCATTAAACTTCTACATATTATTGCTCACAGCATGGCATTCATTCTATAACCCACACTATACATTTGCTCTGAATCTTACCATTGGCCTTTCATTTTAAGCCATTATTACCAACTATATTTAGAAACATTTCCCAATAATGACCTCAAAGTAAGATTTGTCCCACAAAAGTATTTCTTACACGAGTCTTGCAAAGTTGTGCCAGATAACTGAACATTATTTTTGTTGTCCCTTATGTTCTCTTCACAGCTGCGGCCTGAGGCGGCCTACCTGTACGACGCCGTCTGGCTGTACGCACGAGCAGCTCATCAACTGCTCACAGAGGGCCGTGACCCCACAAACGGCACAGAGATCCTCCGACTTATCAAGGAAACTACCTATAAGAGTAAGTCTTTACTACACAGAAGAGCCTCAGGAAAGGCCAAAGGGGTCTCATCACTTGGTAATTGTAAGGAAATGAATGTAAAGACAGCCATCCCCTGATGCAGCTGTAGGCAGATGTATTTTATCAGATGGGTAGTATACCATGGTATACGGGCACTGTCTTGTCTGACAAGCAGTGTTACAGTCAGTCTCAATATTTCAGCCTCCTTTCTACCACTGAGACTACAATAGGGTCCGGAGGGTGAGGCCATTCACGCTGGCACTATCTTACGCTGTATAACTGGCCCTTTTGTACTTTTGTCCCATTCTGGTTTAGGAAGCATACTCAGGCTTCTAGTAACTTGCTATAGGAGGGTAATGAATGGGTCGTGCTATAGGGAGGTATTGAATGGGTAGACGATAACACTTTTTTTTTCAAAATAGTCTTATAGTATAATTAAGATTTAACATGGTGGCAGACGTTGTCCCGCCCCAACACCTTTAACTGTGGGCAAAGAGATTTATGCGGCTATTGGCCCGGTTGGCCAATGGCTAAATAAGTAAAGTCAATAACATTGTATGCTTGTGTAGGAATTTTTAAGGGAGTTTGTACCGCATGTCCCCCGGTGTAGGCTATGTCAAAATGAAGTGACCTTACCCTCCCACCCACGAACCTTGCTCATCCCCAACGAAAAATTTGCTCCTCCGCCATTAAATCTGACTGGAGCATTTTGCATTTAGACTAATTGGGTCTCTTTGAAAATGACCTGATAGTTTTTGATGAACCACCTAGGTTCCAGATTCCGTTCATATTATTAAAGTCACAAGGCATTGAAAATGGAAATGGCAGAACACAACAGCTGCTGTGAGTTGGTAGTTTGGCAAGGAGCACCCTTACCCTTCAATTAGTAGGGTCCCTTAGCGCTAATTTTGGAGTCAACCATTACCGGAATGACAAAAGTGCCAAATTTGGCCCAGTTGTTCATTTAGTCATAGGGATTGATTCAAGCTTAGGTGCCGCTTTGAAACCTAATTGGTAACCATGGTAATGGCCAAAATCCAAAATAGCCGACATTTCCCCATTAAACCACCCTACAACAGTGTAACTACTGGACATGGAATGAATCTAACCACTTATACCCCGACTAAACAATACCTACTGGTTTCCATGCACTTATTAGTTTCCTTCTAAATAAAGCTGTTGCCGAGCAACAGCCATTCTAAATCTTTATTTGCCTAGCAATGCATGTTTATTGTAGACCTAGCTCAATTTTGCATGTACCTACCCCCCTAAATAAGGCCCAGGGATTTCAGTGATGTCAATCATTTCTCCCTACCATGTTTGTGTGCCTAGCAACAGCCATTCTAAATGTTTATTTGACTAGCAATGCATGTTTATTGTAAACCTAGCTCAGTTATTATAGGTATAAGTACATGGCCTTGACGAAGGTCAATGTCACTTATTTGACCTAGAATTTGCTAGATAAGCCTAAATATAAGACTTTTGGTCTAGTCAAAGATAAAATAATGTCAGATGTGGTCTTTTAAAGACAAAAGTCTTGTTAGTATACCTATAACCTTGAGTCCTGCTGCACCGTCCCAGCAGGTCTTATGCCGCCTCCACACAGAGATGCTAATTTTCATTGCCCAGCAGGATGTCCTGTTTAAAGTTTAGTCTGATAGGACTCATTAGGGTTGGAGGTGGTGACTGGAGCAATGATAACCAATGACTAGACAGGAGAGTTGGGTGTATATTGATGGAACAGGAAAATTTTAAAGTTTTGTCAAATGGGGAAAATAAGAAACTCATTTCTAAGGGAGTGATCATTTTTTAACAACGGGGGGGGGGGCTGGTGGGTCTAACCGCAGACCCGCGAAAAAAATTCTGACACCCTCTCTTGATGGGTCGAAATTATTTTGACCCCCCTGAAGGGCCGAAAATCATGTTTGAACACGCCCTATCTATAGTAACGTGCAGGCTTTTTCGCTGAAAACAGGTGAAATTATTTTGACCCCACCTGTTCAAGGGGTCAAAAAAATTCTGACCCCCCTGGTCAAGGGGTTGAGAAAATTCTGACCCCCCTCAAACCCACCATCCCCCCCCCCCTGTTGTTAAAAAATGATTACTGCCTAAGTGTGTGATTCATCTCAATTAGGTATTCCCACACATGCTATGTATCTTAGGGACTCATGGTTATTTTTCGAGGGTCTGTGCACAAAGCCATCAGCCCCTCTTGTTGTTAAAAGATTATCACTCCCTTAAATGTCTCAATCCTGGAGATGAAAAGATTTTCACATGATCGGGATGGACATTTAGTAATTAAAACCCATCCTTTCATGCTCCTCCAGGTGCTATGGGTTACATTACTAGGCTGGATGCCAATGGAGACGCAGAAGGAAACTTTACCCTGTGTGCCCGACAATCAGTCAATGGAAGCTGGGGACTCTTTCCGGTCGGCACCTTCTCACTCAATCAAAATGCTGCAGGACTACCGGTAAGTGATTTCCTGTTGGGTACGAGTATTTACATCAATGGTTGTCAGGAGAGTTCAAGATGGAGCTGGTCTTTGCAGTGGTACAAATTGTCATATGTATTTCTTTTCTTCTTTTTTTAAGGGGGGGGGTGTTTTTGTTTATGTCCTATCACATATTGTAATAGAATGACATGCACAGATGTGCAAAGCTTTTAAAGGAACAGATGGGTTGCAGAACAGATATCAAAGGCAGAGTTGATGACCTCGACACTTCAAGACCTGTAGCAGTCAATAACCCATAATTTCCTGTCGTCAGTCTTATTGAAAAAGGACCTTTTTCATGTAATGAACAATTATCCTTTATCAAAGTCCAACCCATCGTGCAAGGATTAAAAAGAAGAGCCGGAAATTTGCTCTCATACAAGAAGTCCAATGACTTCATCGCACAGGTAAAGAGCATGCCTCTGCAAACAAAGGCTGATGGAATCCTAGGAAATTACATCATTACAGAATTCGACTTTACTTTCTGAAAGTCAGACACGGGTATGAGTTCTGGTATCAAATCTGTGCAGTGTCAGCTGAGAGCCCAATAATTTAGTATTCTAATAAAGGTAAAATGACAAAAGGATAAAGTGTATTATATCTGATATGCCATATGGTGTAATTGGAAAGCTGAAGACTACATAAAACCCCAGAAAATGATAAAATCACAAACTGAGCTTTTTGTCTTTCTATAAGCAGGCATGATTTTCCCGTTACCACGGGAGAATATTGATCAATAGGGCTATAAAAATGCTATAATCAACATTATTTGAAATGCCAAGCAGAGTGGTTTTTCAAGTTTTCCTTTTCCTTTTGCTAAATTCATATCTCAGTTCGCAGTGCAACAGAAGTCTGCATCAAGTTGACATCTTGCAGTCTTAGGGCCGTGCGTCATGGTAGTGCCTTAAGAAATGGACTCCAGACAGCAATCTGGTAATCGTAGGCAACGTGTTTTAGGTGTTTCATCCTTCTAAATAGAAAATGATATATCATGGCTAGTAATATATGCGGGTTCTATGTATGCTGCTGGAACCTGGTAATTAGCTGGTACCAGCCTCCCCATGATAGAAACCACATTCATTTTGTATATAACAACATGAGACCAGGCCAGTCATCAGCCTCTTTCAGAGGGGTTGGAATGGTGGTTCTAGGAATTTCCCTCACTTGAAACCCCCTCCCCACGCCCACCCCCGGGAACTATATAACCCGAAACCCCGCCTGCAATTCTCCCCCTGATATCTCCCAGTGCAGCACTATCTGTCCTAGCATTTCCCTAACCCCAAGGGAGTGCCTGTCCCAAGCCTATTACCAATAGTCGATATTCCCCTAAAAACTAGCATGTTTGTTTTTTTTTGTTTTTTTTTGTTTTTTCAAAAGATTTAGTGCCAGCAGTACCAACACGTCTATTTCACGGTACCCTACCTTTCTCACACACTCAAATAAACCCATAACAACATGCTGATCGACGGTCGCTTTTGGTCGCCTATGGAGTGGAGATAGGCCCTAACCTCATCCTATCCCTAGTACTAACCCTAAATCTCTACACTCCGCCTGAATTGTCCTACAGAGGAGGAAGGGTGGGCGGGCGGTAAATCTAGGTATAAAAGTTCCTTGGTGGGAGAACTCAAGGGGAGGGAGTGGGGGAGTCAGGGTAGGGAAAAGGCCAAGCTTTAGAATTCGAGGAGGTGTTTCATTCGTTTGGCATATTATGAAAAAATGATGAACCAAGGCCTGAGAAGTGTTTCTTTTTGTCATGTTTGTGCAGAAATAAATGGCATCCTTAAAACAAACATGTCCTTTTTGAAGACAATTTGTGCTGTAGTAGATTAAATCAGACCACTTAGTTAACACGATGTGTTCTCTCTTTTCTACTATTTACTCTTAAGTTGACGGTGAGTGTTGGCAAATGCACCGTGTGAAGTTTTCTTGGCTTGGTTTTGAAATTATAAGCACAAAACATGCATGTTAATTGCTCCCACACAGTGCATGAGGTTTGGGGCACAGGAAGTACTACAAATGAAAGAAAAGGTGAGGCATCCAAAAGGCAGAGACACTGTTGAACCAGAATCCCTCCATGTCAAATTGAATATTGTTGGTCAGAGTGGTTAATTTCCTACAACAGTCCAGTGAGGGTATTGAATCTCGAACCTGATAGTATTTAGGTCCATGGTTGAACCTAAATCAGCTGTAAATCGGCTATTAAATCTGTTAATCTGAGCGGATTAACTAACATTCAATGATTCCCTGTCCACTGAGAGGAGGGTCGCTACACTGAATTCATCCCAATTGAAAAATCCATCTCATGAACGCCATTACTGGTAAGATATTAGGAGACAGTTAGCCGACGCATTGCAACACAATCATCAATATCGTTTTAGATCTTCCCTATGATTAATTTTGATAATCACAACTGATGTTTATTTTTTTCCTTAGCACGGAATTATGATTTTTTGAAGGTCTAATGATGCAGAGCCACAGTTGATTGTTCTGATGTGCATTAGTAGTTTGGTACTATATATATATATATATATATATATATATATATATATATATATATATAGATAGATAGATAGATAGATAGATAGATAGATATGTGGATATTCCCATTCACATATCTGTCGATATTGCACACACTATATACTTTAGCATCAATTTTGTAAGGCGTGCTGTTATCCATGTAAGGCGTGCTGTTATCCAGGATAACAGGATGCCTCCCATGTCCTTCCATGTCATATGTTACATGTTAAAACCCATGATAGACTTGACCAGGGCAGGGCTCGAACCTGCAGCCTAAGATCCCTAGTCCAACCCCCTATGCAGTGCGCCACAGGGACTGACGAGAAATCTTTAGCCGTGTGCCGCTGCCAAGCCGTGTATTATACACAAACATAACAGCGAGACGCATCTTTTTTTCGCCGTGTGCGCTGTCACTGTCCGCTGCCGGGCGCAGAAGGAGGAGACGCGGTGGCCTAGCGGTTAGTGCCTTGCGCTCAGCCGTGAGAGGTCCGCGGATCGAATCCCGGCCTGGGCGCATCTTTTTTCGCCATGTGCGCTGTTGCTGTCCGCTGCCTGGCGACGAGGTGTATTCTACACAAACATAACAGCGAGACGCATTGAAATCTTTTTTCACCGTGTGCGCTGCCGCTGTCCGCTGCCGGGAGAGGAGGTGTATGTACACTATTTTTCGCCGTGTGCCGCTGCCAAGCCTAGCCGAGACGGCCGCTGTTGCTGTCCGCTGCCGGGTGCCGAGGTGAATGTACTGATCGTGTACACACAATGGCTGGCATTGAGTCCCGGGGAGGGGGAATAATTTTTGTTTTCAACTTGAATTTATTGGTATAATATTGATTATTTATTGGTTTCGTGGTATAAAATAAGTAGTCAATGGATAACTCATGACTTGTGTGTGTTAGCAAAGGCTAATAACACCCACGCGTCATGAGTTATCCATTGATTACTTGTTCATTATCGGCAGGATGGGGTGGGTGGGCCGTGGTTGGCTGTTGACTGATTTACCTATGTGTTTTGACATGAATGTGGGTGCTATTTAGAAGGGTTTAGCTAAAGATCGAAACACCAATAATATATAATATAGATTTGTATAATAATGTGATAAATTCACAAAGGAACATTCAAGAACATGTCACTGCAAATCATTAGTGTTATTTCCTCGTAATGTGCTGATGAAGATATCCACCAATAGTGTGGCGATTAAAGTTAAGTTAAAGACACAACCAAGAAAACTTAACAATATCGAACAAGAGAAGAAAGTTTAGTGAATATTCCATTTTTATATCCACTTATTTCATGCCGAAAATCGGCCATCGACGCCTGTTACAAGGAAAGTAGACATGGTAGTGTATGGCCAATGTAGGGTCTAAAGGGATAAGACTATTTCCAAATGATTTATTTGGAAATGTGGCATCCCTAAACTACGGAGCCCCTAATAGGACAAACCAAAAAGATTTTTTTTCATTCAAAAAATATTCCTGCGGGTACTGGAACATTCCTGCGGATACTGGAACATTCCTGCGGATACAAGGACATTCTTACAGCTACAGGGACATTCTTACAGCTACAGGGGTATTCTTGTAGGTACAGGGGTATTTTTGCATATACAGGAACATTCCTGAGGGTACACTACACAAGGATAATTCTAGCACCTATAAGAATTCTTTGTGCACCCACAAGAATTCTTTGTGCACCTGCAAAAATGTTCCTGTACCTGCAGGAATCTTCCAGTACCCGCAGGAATATTTTTTCATGAAAAAAAATCTTTTGGTTTTGTTCAGTATCTGCAAGAATTCTTCAGTATCCGCAAGAATTCTTCAGTACCAGCAAAAATTCTTCAGTACCCGCAAGAATTCTTCAGTACCCACAAGAATTCTTCAGTACCAGCAAGAATTCTTCAGTATCCGCAAGAATATTTTTTCAGGGGAAAAATTATTTGTGATATGTCGTTTTAGGGGCTCCGTATGACGCGGGATAAACATAATTAATTAATTAATTTAATTAGTGAACTATTTTTGTAAATGTAATAACATAAGTAGCTATTGATTTATTTCAGATCGTTATGTAAATACAGATTGTACAGAGTAGCTAGATGATGCAGCCGTGCACACAATGTACATACACAGATTTGGATATGAACAACTATGTAAAGCCTAAGGTCCATGGAAGCTGCAAATGCACGTTAACAAGTCAACATTAGATAGAATTCATGATCTAGCTGGGTGACTAGAATCCATGAGGGACTGTTGGGATAGGGCTCAAGCTGCACAAATATCTACCGTAAAACCCTACATACAAACTGCGTCTTATATACCATTTCAGGCCCTCGGTGCGGCGTATAACATGTTCATGAGCTCGGGATGTGGCTTATATCGGGGGTGGGGTGGGGGATTGTATGTGTACATAGACTAAAGGAACGAATGTCAACCATATCTCAGACTACAGGTGTGACTTATAGCATTCTCCAAAATTTAGGGTGTAGCTTACACGTGGTGCATCATGTATATGTGGGGTTTTACTGTAGTAACCATTTCAGTACTTAACAGGTCAACTGTCTACTCATCTGAGCAGAGGTGCAATGGTAAGCCAAATTGTGCCGAGAGGGGCTTTTCCAATTCTATTGGGAATGCTTCTGAGGGCATTGCTGCATGCCAAAGAGCAAATTGCTCCAGGAGGCCTTTGCGAAAAGAACATTATATGTTATAACATAGGCTCTTGCTTACACTGAGAATCGACTTCCCCAGAGAATTGGTTCCTACTTGAGAATTACACCCTGACTCTGGACCACTCCTATACGACTCCTCTGACCAATTCCCTTTTCGCAACACACAACGGAGTCAATTCCCTAAGGTGAGTGAGTTTCGTTTTGGGAATAGCACCTCCGACAGAACCATTCCAAATCTTTTTTGCAACGACCTCCACTGCCTATAGACTGTCACTTAGCAACATGTTAACCATTATTATTACTCCCTGGTTACCATTTCTGAGGCAATGCTTTGGCATGTACATGCAGAAATGGCAGAGCAGCCTGAAGATTGAATGATTTAGTTACCAGGAAATTTCCGCGCCCTTGAGCAAACGACTAGAGCCTACGTTATAACATATTTAGCCTGACAGCTTAGGAGGTTAATTCAAAAGGTCCTGGGATCACTACCTCAGCGATCTTATCCAATTAAGTGATCTTAAGATTAGACTGCCTTGCCTTTTCACAGCCAGCACTACGATCTTAGCCTCAGCCCTCCTACACCATTCCAAGTAGAACACACTGTGCACAGGGGCAAGAGGCCCATACTGAAGGAATAGCAGTGGAAACACTCCTTCTCACAAGGGTGATTACACAAGCATCCCCCCCCTATATGAGCCACTTATAGAGTATAGGGTTTAGTTGACCTCATACAGTATTCAAATGCACTTCATGCCTTAGTAGCTTGAAGAGCCCTCAAGGACTATTAGCAAACATCCTCTCTCCCCTCTATATGTATACAGCAGGGGCATTCACTCTTCGGAGCAGGAGTGTTCCCTGTAAGTGCTGTTGTACTCAGGTGAAACCACTATGCAATTATTTCACTAAGATTGCAGTGATCTTAGCACTGGAAAAGGAATAGTGAAGTGATCTCTGGACTTGCTGTGCCTGACAGGCCTGCAACTGCTGCATTAGATAGGGTAGACTGGCTAGGTCTTATGACATGTGCCTACGCTAAGATCGCAGGGGTAGAAATCCAAGGACCTTTTGAATTAACCTCCTGGGGTAGGTACTTACCAAGTGGCCTCTGCCAGCATCTTTCAATTATTCTCACCACTCCTGACAATACCTCGTTTTTGCCCATCGATTGCCTAGTGCCGACATATCGACTCTCCCCCCTGAACCTCATTTACAAGATCCAATCAATCCGTTAAGAGCATTCCCACTTATCCCGTACTGGAACTATTCAGAATGTGAAGCCCCTATCCCACAAACTCCATTTTGGGACAGATTAACATCAAGTGCCTCTGTTTTAAAGGATCCCAATATCCACAAATTGTATGATTCATATGACCTATATGTGAGTACCATTTAATTACCAGACCAATATCAATATGAAGGTATGTCACAGTTGAAAGCACCGGATTCGACCTTCATTATTCTCTCAAGGGCAAAGAGTAGTTATGCTTTCTAAACTTCATTGTAAACCTCATTGCTGCGTTTTACATAGAAAAATCTGGTCTTACATAGAAAATAGTAAGTAGGTTGTCGGTGATGCCAGAGGCTACTTCCAACAGACCTGAGGCGAGGCCCTCTAATATGAAAGCACCCGGACTGGGATGAGTGTTCCGTTACAAATGGAACCAACAAACAAGTTTTTATTTTTAGCGCCTTTCTTCATATTGGCCTTGTTGGTGCACTATATCCAAAGGGTCCATGAGTAACATTTACAAGTATCTCAGAGTTGACATAACTGTGTGAAGTCCGATCACTGATGGTACCTCTCTCAGCAGGCCATTTATTAAGGTACTACGATCACTCACAGCCCTACGACTACAAATGCCAATGCTATTCCTACGGGGATTCCTATAGCTATTCCTATGAGGGATACAGTCGTAGTCTGTTAAGAAATGGCCTTCAGCAAAACTGAAGTGCAAAGAAGATGGCATTAACACTGATCCAATTACTTTCATTTGCATGCATAATCTAAGCTTGTGGTGCAACATTATTTTACTTATGCCTCCAAGTTTGGTATCAAGATGGTGTCTTTGGACTGATTCTATAAGCCACACCAAACATTTGGTTCACATATATAAGTTACAGTAACTGTTGTTACGCAGGAGATTGTAAACGGTATAAGGGTATACATATATATTTCTCATGCTCCTTCTCTGCCTGTCTGTCTGTCTCTGTCTCTCTCTGACTGTCTCTCTGTCTGTCTCTCCTTGCGTCTCTCTCTAAATGGACGGGAGAGCATGTTAAAAAGTGTGTTAGGAGAAGAAAATGCGTTTCAATTACTTCAGAACTTCGCTTTTACTGCCATAATTTATAATTGCATTAAAGCTGAGGTCGTACATAATTATGAGCAGTTCTTTATCCACCCGGTCACAATTCATCAGTTGAATCATATAAAATTGTGCACACTATAATGCTAATAGCCGAGATTCAAAATAAAGCCTTCATGATTGGACCAGTTTAATATGGAAGAGAATTTCCCATCTTTAGGGAAGCAAATGGGATCCCACTTTTAGGTCACACCTCGCTCCAGATAGGATTAGGTTAGTTGCGATGAGGGTATTAATTAACTACCTGCCACCTGGTGTTGGTGTGAGTTGCTGGCCTATTTCCATGAGCAGCTAGACAGGGATTGCTCAGGCTAAACACACCATAGATATGTCTCCCACTACCACCAGCACCACCTTCCACTGACATTCAAGAATGTATGGACTTTCCATTAGTCAGTATAGGTGTAGAGTAGCAGTGCCTTCCTCTCCTGGTTTTGGAATAAGGTACAAATATAGCTCAGCTCCCTACCCATACAATGCAAATGGTAGTTTGATGATAATCATTGCCAGTAATGGGTTTCTTTTCTTTACCAGAATGGTTTGAAAAAGGTCATACATCATATTGAGTGTGATATCTCAATTCACGCACTAATTACGTTCATCATTTTTCAAGTGTAAACAAGCAATGATAACCAAAGTGAAATCCATGCATGTATCCGTATATAGTATGCTCTCTATACTGATGGGGTGAGGGGTAGATTTCCTCAATAAGTCCATTCTTTGCATAAGATGTGAAGAGGAATAAGTCCCATAGGGTTTTATAAGGCATGCTGTGAGTTACTGCACTTGGTTATTTTTTGTGGAGTTCCTACACTATGAGCTGCTCATTTGCGCAGTAATAGAAACAAGCATGCAAAGGTGTTTCTGTAGGAGCAGCTCAGGATTTAAGAACACGAACCAGCCTACACACTATAATCACGAAGCTTTTGTGTACCTGAAAATATTTCTCTATTTATCTATTCTTACAAAGTTCTCTTTGCCTACTTCTTTCTTCCGATTCAATTTTTGCTTGGTTTCTATTGAGCACAATTTCACTAGCAATTATTCCTATCATGGCCTAGTATTTATTCAACTATTCTCAGACATCTTTGGCCTCGTGTTCATAGTAGTAAGTGTAAAACCCTTGAAGGGTTCACTCACAGCGTTTGGACTTTAGTTTCCCATTAGGGTCCAGATGTGTGTTAGTCCTCTCTTATGAATCCTCATCCTCGCAAATGTGTGAGGGTTCTTTCGCAAGTAAGAAATTTAGAGATTCATCTTTAGATAATCAGATATATTGGATAATTGAAACATCAGTTTTATGAATTGTGATATCATTCCTGATTTTGCATAGAGGCCTGTTGAAATTTCCATACACAAATTAACCCGCAGGACTATATTCCTATGCCCCAGCAGTAGGAAACAATCCATACTACCAAGGTTTATTGTATTGATGTCCATGACATAAACAGTGCCATATACATAGCTTTCCTTAATTCAGCAGAGAAAATGAATATAGCCCAAATCTCCATAATAGCATCCTATCCCAGAGAGGATCACATTAGTTGGAATGAGGGCATTAAGTATAGCAGGACAAAGCTGTCAGTTGGAGTAACTTACCCATGTATATTGCCAACTTCATTAGACCTGGCAGTTTTATTAGGAAGTGGCTGGAACAGCTTATTGCCTGCTTAAGCATTGAGCTGAGTGGACGTACAAGGATTATTAGGGCTAGACAGAAAAAATTTTATATCTCCCACTGCAAGCACTATTATACTCTGCCATTTATATGTCAGATATCTGAGATCACAGATATGAGGGCTCCAATTACAAGTATGGTACCTTTCTGTAAACAACTGCACAATTAATAAATATTCTGCTGATTTTACCTGAGCAGTACTAGGGCTTCTGTGTCATCACTTGTAATCTCTCCACGAAATATGCACTATGAAATAGCTATTGATCACACGATCCAGGTTATATATCATTTAAGTATTACAGAATGGAACAAGACAAGTTGGCATGCCCTTAGGGGCATAGCATTATAAGCTCCAAGAACCGAGCATAAAGCCCGGACATGCCTTGGGGCTTAGGTTGTGGCGCCACATACGCTTACTGAAACTGAACGGAAGCTCCCAAATAGCAGATGCGCGTTAGTGTCGAAAATATTGCCCTGTTGTAACGCCAAAATATGAACTCAAAATTGCTTCACATTTCGTTGCTTTTCCACGATGGACAATTTCTTATTCTGCAGGTTAACAGGGTCAAGAACCAATTTTCTGTATGCCTGGCACAAGATCCTATAAAGCAGTTCTTGTAAGAAATGCACGATTAAAGAGAAACAATTGTTAACATATGTTAGTCATACTAAAAGCGTAGTTTTGCCAAGTGTTTTCTTGTTGTTGTTGTTGTTGTTGTTGTTGTTTGTTGTTTGTTTGTTTTTTGTGTTTTTTTTTGCACTGCATGGGACGACATGTGCTGCCCATTTTTAGTTACCATCAGCAAAACGTGTGTCTCAGTCACTGGCGACGCCAGGTTTCAGTCAGCAATTCCTAAGGTCCGGGTTCCCCCAAAGTGGTTCATTGGTCGTGATGAGAACCTATAGGGCAAGGCCTTTATAGGGTTTTAGATAGTGAGGCTGAGGTGTGTAGGGACGTGATCTGTGTCATCCTACTTTAGTGTACGTGATATATCCCCCACAACTATACACCGTAGAAAAGGGTATAATTATTTGACGTCTTCCAATTGCTCACTGTACCAAGGGAATATTATGTTGATGCCTTTATGAATATCGTATTTGTTTATTTGCTATTGAAAATTACTATGTATATAGTAGATACGTATTCAGTGATTCATTTCTCAGAGGTGTGAGATTGACAATGCTTATGTGTGGCATGTATGACCAACGGCCAAAGTCCACTGGGAGACCCTTTTGCAACTAGAGATTGCACTGGGTCTGCAGTTGCATCAGACTAACTCATGGATGATAATCATGTGACATGTACTGGGAAAGGGGGCCTTATTGTACCTGCACTAAGACCCCTTTCCACAGACCACCTCAAATTTTGCTTTTCAAACGATTGTAGGAATGATAATTTTGATAGTAGGGTCCACTATCCAACAGACCATACAACTCCCTCTATGTGTTTCTATTTTTTATGCAACTAGCTTAAAATCGCACCCTATATTGCATAGTGGACCCATGGCTTAAGGCTGGAGGTTATTTCACAACCTGGCATTATAATCGTCAGCTAAATTCCCATAGATCTTATTATATTCCAGGGACAAAAGGAACCTTTTGAGTTTCTGTGTGATCTAATCAGAGCCCCGTTTATAACATTATAGAATAAGTACTCCAGCTGCAGTATTCATGTGCAGAGCTAGTAGGTAGGCCCTGCTTAAAACGACAGTGATTAGAGCTGACGGTGGTAACCATGCTCACGGAAGGGTCGCAATGTGACAGGAGCTGCTCTATTCCCAGCTGACACCAGCCATGTTATGGGTGTGGGCAGGGTATCCCTGACAGCTGTAAGACCACTCTCTGAATAGAAACCTCACCAGGGTTTGGGATTGGAGGGCAATATGTCACCTTCCTATTCATAATGTATTTTCAATGTGTCACGTTCCATACTTTGGAATTATTGACATTGATATATTGCGAAGAGTACTTCCGAAGGGCCATCTCACAACATGGGAAATGCAAAACAATATGCATATACATGTATGTATACATGTACATGACAAGCTGTCTTCTATTCTGCTCTTTGCAAGTATGGGAATGTGGCTGACCATTCCCAACACTACACTCCATTAGTCCGTATTAAATGTGAGCCAGCAAGCAGAAATGGGGGTTCCTGTGGGATTTAGTACCTGTTTTAGCCACCAGGGGGCACCTCTATGGCCTAGAATAGGAAAAATATGCCTGAAATTGTTATAGGGTACTTTTTTATGGAGGATTCAATGATTTTTGATAAAACATTCTATGTTGGATAGAAAGGTTCCAAATTTGGCATGTAAAAAGAATGTTTTTGTGCCCAAATAGGCATTTCTGGTGTTTTTGGTTGCCATGAAAACATGATTTTCATTCCAAATAGGAAAATCAATGATCCCATTTGAAGGAATGTTTTACCAGGTTTACTATGGTGAAAACAGAATGAAAATACCATTTCTAGATCAAAAGTTATAGGCCAAAGAATAAAAAGATTATGCTAATTTAGCTAATTATCATAAATTATGCTAATTATAGATGCATCTCATGACCAATTAGACATAGAGCTTATGGTAATTCAGGAAATGGTCATACCTACCCATATATAGCAAGCCATTCCTCTAAAACTAACAGGATTATCTTCTCTTGCAATATATCACTGAAAAGCTGGTGATCTGAATTTTAAGGTTGACTTTTAGCACAGACCACCCTTTCTCCTTGCCTCTACACAAATGCTTTTTGCACTTAAGTCATTTTACCAAATGCTAATATGGAGAATCTGAGTGCAGGATTATATTCAGAGTCCTTCTTTCACTTTTTTTGCCTGAGGATGGGCAGATATCCACTTGGAGATTATCAAGTAAATCTCGGCAACTTTCTGTTGATTACTGTTTGTGATTTTAGAGCTTTTTTTACATATTCAGTTAAATCTCTCCACGAAATGGACTCCTTAGTCTTTACACCCAGGCCATGGATTGAGTATCACAGATTGGAACATGCCTAGTTGGCATGCCCCTAGGGGCAATGCCTTTACTATCTCCTAGACACATGCATAGAAATGAAGAAATAAAAGGTACTAAATGGTTGATTGCTGTGCACATCAGTTATACACCACATATCCACATATAAAATGGCCTATTACTGTCTCTCAATGAGGGCCTCATCCTGTGGACACATTAAGCACTTCAACGTTGAATCAACATCGACAACTAGTTCACCAACCTGTTGCAGGGTTTGAGTACAAGATGTGTTTGCAGTCACGCTGTTTCACCATGACTGCTGTTTCACCCTTTGACTTTCACTCACTCCATTAAGCGCTGGTTCCACAGACCTAAATTGGTCGGATTAGCACAACTGCGACTGATTTTTTTCTATACTTTTGATATATTATAAATCGTCAGATTAGGACTATTCCGACCGATTGTATGGCTGTGGAACCAACGCTTTAGGCAAGAAATCCACCTCCCTTGTATAAAAATCAGCTGAATTGCATAAGGATGTGCCTTCCTATCGGACTCTCTCTCTCTCTCTCTCTCTCTCTCTATCTCTCTCTCTCACGTGCCTGCTCTGATTTTAGGCAGCAATCATAGTTATATCACTTTTCTGGGCCCTCAGTCTCTAATTGCTTTTTCTTTGGACAACACGAAAAAGTTACAACACGAAAGAAAGTGAGGTAATTAAATTCAGGCAATACTTGGGCAAAGCTACCTATTTCCTTATTTGAAAGACCCTCCAGATTCTGTGCCCACTTGGGAAATGCCTCTACCACTATTAGCCAAAAGCAATGATTTTCTTTGGAGTTCAAAATGTATATATGAACAGAGCCTCACAGGAATTGCTCCAAACTGGGTGTTTCTTCACGAGTTATAGCCTCGAAGTAGTATTCAACCAGTGGGGTACTGAAGGCTAGCCCGCATCCCTGTTGAGATTGGCCTTCTCCATGATTTACCAGAGAGGCGCCCATTCTGAACATGAAATAACATAGCATGTTTTATGTTTACAGGTTCTCAAATTACAAGATTCACAGGAGATAAACTGGGTGGGTGGAGCCCATCCGGTGGATGAACCCGACTGTGGCTTCTTTGGGGAGAAGTGTCTCCCAGGTCCAGGTAAGAGAACAATGGCACATCACTACCTTCACCAGCTAGAGAATACCTTTACTTAAATGGATATTTATCAGCTGTTTTCAGATTCTCCTGGAGCCAATGCTAGAGGGGCTGTAGCCAAGGAGCGGGATGAATCCAGAATTTAAAAAAAAAGCAGACTAAGCCACACCCTTTAAATTCCAACACCCCCCTGAAAATAAATTTCAATTTTAGAGGGCATTTGGTGCATTCCTAGAACCCAATATAGAGATTAACCTAAAGCATTTCAGGGGCGGATCCATGATTTAAAAAAGGGGGGGGTCCAAATCTGGGGCCTATCGTCACAATGTCACAAGGACAGTGCCACATTTTGAAATCTAGACATTAAATGTTGCATTCTGATGCATTTCTAGACCCCAACAGTAAATCATTTTAGTCTACGATCAGCAGTAAACCCATGATTATGAGAACAGGGAATGAAAATCTTATTAAATTTTGATTGCACAATGGTGTTTGAGGGAGGCTTGGGAGCCTGGGAGCCTGTCCCCTAGACAATTTCAGAAATATAAATACCAAACTCCAAATTTTTTAAAGCATTTTGGTGTAAACCTGGGATGGGCAGGGTTTCCATAATGGGGATGCAAATCTTATGTGGTAATACTTTGTCCTTTGAGAGGTTTTTGGGGGCTGGTCCCTAAAGAAAACTTTTGAAATATAGATGTCAAACTCTCTAGTTTAAGGGATTCAAATAGCCTTGATGTGAATCTAGTATTTTTAGATATTGTTGTCTAAGGGGGTGTGGGGACCTGCCCCCACCCCTGGGAAATTTTTAAATAATTGAAGTCAAACCTTGAAGTTTAAAGCATTTTGGTGTACCCTCAGGAGTATGTTCATGTACTGGTGATTCAGGGAGTTTTGGGCCATGCCCAAAAGAAATCTTATAACATAATCATAAAACTTATATTTAAAGCATTTTGGTATAGGCAAGCAAGGGGTGCAAATTTATGTGTTGATACCATACATTGTTCTTTGATAGGGCTTGGACAGCTTTATCTGCTCCAAGGGTGAAACTATTGGTGTCAAACACTGCATGTAGTCTAAGGAATCTCTGTATCATTGGGTGTGAATCTATTCCACAAATGGAATTGGAAAGGATGTGAGGAGGAGAAAGGCATATGGAATTGGAAAGGATGTGAGGAGGAGAAAGGCATATAAACACTACACTCCCACCCCCTCCAAAAACACACAAAAAGAACAACAGTAGCTGCTTTATGGGAATGTGTAGGAGGGTTTGGGTCATTTTTACCTGGGAAGATTTTGAGAAATTTAATGTCAAAACATGCTTTATGGTGACTTTTGGAATCACATCATAACTTTGGTTCTATTGAGAATATTTGAAAAATTGTTTCACTGTTGGAAAGCCCACAATCTGGAAATTATTCTCAATGTAATTGTCGCCAATTCCAAGGCTATTGTCGCCACTTTTTGGCTACATGGCGACAGTTGCCCAGCCCTGCTAATTGTTCTTCTGTCTTAAAAAGGATATAACTCGCTGTTTCCATGTCACTCTTTATCACATGAACAACATTTGTTTCTTTCAGATTACACTCCCCAAATTCTGGGAGGGGTATTAGGAGGACTTGGGTTTGTTCTCATAATTGTAGCAGTGGTTATGTACAGGTATGCATTTCCAAAGTTTCCTAGATTGTATTTTATCTTTACATAGAGGAATTAGGATTGCATATCATAAAAATATCAAATGCTCACCACTAAATCCTGGAATTCCTTTTACCTGGCTACTTACTTATTTTAAATGTTGTATTTGGCGAATTATATTGATTGCAGGAATTGGCATTATGAGCAGGAGTTGGCAAGTTTACTGTGGAAGATTGATTACAAAGAAATTGTTATCAGGGATCATATTTCTCATATAGGGACATTCAGTAATCAACCTATGAACAAGGTAAGTATGATAAGCTTTTTCCTTTCTTAATCCATAGCTATCATGTAAAAGTAAAGTAGAGTGACTTCATGCAGTTGACGTTTGCTTAAGTACATGAACCAATATTCATTTAGTGATGGGGTACTGTATCCCGACAAGATCTGAACCGAGAGAAACGTTTTTCGTTTGATAGGGTTACAATGATGAATGAAGAGAGCCTAGCTTTTGCAAAAATATGAATAATATTCAAATCCATAAATGAATATTTGCAGATTAGATAAGACAAACTATAAGAAGGTATCCTCCATTACATCCACAAAACTCCCACCATGAACTCAGTAGCTGGCTCAGAAATGCATCCTCCGTTAAGTATGTAAGATACTCTGAGAGGAATTCCTCTGTAGTGACAAATTACCTTATATGGACCTCTTCAAACCTGATCAGGATGAAGATATCCAATTAGGCTTCCACTCCTGTGACCAATTACTGGTTTTATGTCTTTAATGTGCGATATGGGCAGAGCCAGGCCTGGCCATTGGTAGTAGGGAGGCAGTGCCGTCATCATTGCCCTCAATCAGGGATGTTATATTGTACACATGTGTTTCACAACGACCGAATAGATCGGCTGTTGCACTTGTTGTAATTTTTAGACAGACTGATCCAAGTTGCAAGCGAACCACTGTATACCAGATCAACACTGCAAAAAAGTGCTAGATCCTAAACATAATCATGCAATGTATTTTATAATTACAATATCTTTCTAAGCATATTTTATCATGGCATATGTGAGACCGGACAGGTGAAAATTAATGTTCATCCGAGGGCAAAAGTTGTAATTAGAACTCATGCCATTACCCTTAACATAAGGTATCATCGGCTAAGATATTTCCCCATGCTAGTTGGTTGGGAATTCTTTCGTAAACATAAGTAACTGTTTGTTCCTGCAAATTTTAGTTAAAAATCTCTAAGTGTGGTATAAAAGATGAGCTTATGCACAAGTGAAAGGTCCATGTAAATGGTAGTCAACTAATAGACAGTACTGTGAAGTAGATAGGTATAGGTTAGTCCTCTTCTCTGCACTGGAGTTTGGTGTGATCGATTGTTTTATCAGTGACATTAAAAGAATCTTTGAATAACTGAACTCCAGTACTGCTTGTAAAGTAGACATCGTTTTAGTTAAGGTTGCATGAACAACTCTCTTCTAATTTTATAAGCCATTCATGGTCGTGGTGGTATGGATCTTTTAGAAGAGAGAATGTATTAAGGATCCAATTAACTGGGTTTTTTTAGCCAGTATTGGGTGTCTAAGATGACAATAACAGAGTGTGATATTAAGGTCTAATCATCCTTGAGAAGAATGATTTCCTAAGGGCGAAACATCTTGTTTTCCACATTTAAACTTTGGTATAATCCATACATGTTATCAGACTTAAATCTTTGTATCAATGAAGAGGTACTTTATACCACAGGAGGGCCTACAACTGTCCTGCCTGTGCACAGGGTACTTCTGGTAAAACCTGAGCAAGTCATAGATCAAGGATGTTCATAAATGGGTCCCTGGAGAAAGTTTCCTAAGATGCTACGCTCATGCCTAGCCCTACTTCTGCAAATTCCTCTGTTATTCGTATGGGATTTTCAGTGCGGCTTAAAGAGTCCAGTCGTAGTGTGTTAAGAAAGAAATAACCCCAAGAGCGATATGTTATATTCCCTACTACCGTGCCCCAAGGGGCTCCCCTAGAAAGTCATTTTTCTTAGCTTCAAGCCAACTCATTATCTAGCACAACTCACAGCGGCCTATCACAGAAAATACAAAACCATTACTTAGAAAATCCTTTTTTTCAATCCGTTCAGCCAGCAACAGAATCATAAATGGCAAATGTGAGACCGAGGTATTTTTGATATTATCTTGTTGAATTAACTTCTTACGTCCAATAGGCAGGAGAAGGTTGGATCAATTTTGAAAGTTGGCTAATCAACGTTGACCAATCATTTTCCAACATCAACGATTTGAGCTCATTGAACAAGTAGATTTTGTTAGCTCTCATGAGCCCTGCAAGTGCGCATAAAATAATTTCAAGCCAACCTTAAGAATAGCCTTGATTGGATTCAATATCTTCCCTCCTTAGGTGCCTCACAACTTCCGGTCATCCACAGCGTCATTGGCTTCCCAGGTTGACGTAGATCTACGTCAGGTTTTCACGCAGGTGGGCAACTACCGAGGCACCATTGTCGCCGTCAAACGGATTAACAAACGCACTGTAGACCTCACAAGGGCCGTGAGGAAGGAACTTAAAATGGTGAGTTTTTATTGAATACCCTGTACTCCAGCCAGGGAATTCCAGGCATTCAAATTTGATCAAAAGTCTCTCATGTATATCCAAATCCACTTCATGAAATCTTCACTACATTACTTTAGATGACAAGGTGCTGAAGTTGATCATTTTAAAGAGGAATCAACAAAAATCAAATCTACAAGTTCAAGTATGATTTTCTCGGAAGATCAGATGTACTAAAAGGAGTTGTGTACCCTGTTCTGGGTTAGAATATAAATTCAGACATTGCAGCGTTTGTCCTGAAACAGAGACTGTATGCCTAGTCTCAGATACCAAATGCTATACGCCCGAGAACCATGCACGGGACACCAGCAAAGAAACCCTATATACGGGACAAAACACATGGGACCCTATATACAGGACACAACACGAGGAACCCTATATACGGGACACAACATGGGGAACCCTATACACGGGATCTTTGCATACACAGAGCAGGGCGTTCACCGAAATGTCCACGGTCAAGACATGTCCATAGTCAGGACATGTCCACAGTCAGTACGGCACAGTCCTAACTATACATCCCTATGCCTATGAAGACTGGCTTGGCAAATAGGATGCCTGCTTCACCTCCCACTCTAATGGGCTACTATAAATTAGATTTACGATCCATTTACTATTTTGTTATTGAACTATAAAGTACGGCAAGTAGTTAATCATCTATTGCATTAGTCTCAGTATTTTCAAAGTGTAGGTGGAACTCCCTTACCCCAATAAAACGCTCATGCCATTAACGAGTTCTGTTTTTAAGTTGATGGCAGTGTATCCCTCAATTATGGTTATGATTTGAAATGGCTATACTTTAAATCTCATTATATTGACATTTGCAATCGATGACTGTCTATTATAGCTTTCTCATGTGTCTCAACCATAATTAAC
Organism: Acholoe squamosa; assembly: GCA_949317995.1. Classification (NCBI taxonomy): domain Eukaryota; kingdom Metazoa; phylum Annelida; class Polychaeta; order Phyllodocida; family Polynoidae; genus Acholoe; species Acholoe squamosa. The sequence continues at coordinate 50,792,441 of OX439040.1, read as the reverse complement.
CTCAAGTACCAAGTGTCCCTTGGAGAAAGGCAAGCCTTCCCTTAACATAATTTTGCTCTTGCATCAAACCCAAAGTCAATAAGTTTACACCGTATTATGCAATGGACCCCATGGAGCATAACCATGATGTTGGCTTCTGGTGTTGGGGGGGGGGGGTAATTAAGGGATCCCACTGATACAAAAAGCCTCCGAGTACTCTCTGGGGGTAATTCTGCACCTGAAGTTGAACTTTTTTGTCGACATAATCCCCACCCCTCGAGGGTGAGGGCCATTACCTATTGCCACCAGCTGGTGAAAATCACCACTGCAAGGTGTGAAGATTTTAAGAGAAAATTATCATTTGCAAAAAGAGTGAAGGTTTTATTTTAGAGACTTCAGTTTTCACATCTTTTCGGAAGAACAGCTATGAAGAGTCTTCAGAAACCAAGAATGATAATACATGCATATTCTCTCTTATAAATTGTATTGTGTCATGTATGAGGTGTACCTGCTAAATGATTTAAAAGGCCCCTTGCAATATAAATTTAGAAGCTTCCTAATGTGTGAACAGGGGTATGTTTCAGAACGATTAACGATCACCGAATGACCCTACCCAGCAAATTGTCGTGACTCCTCGTCAACCTGTGTGAAGTGGCTCACACATGTCGCTAGATGGAACACGACGTCGCTATAGCACAAGATCACCAGGAATAGCAATGGTGGTGATCACATGGCCTCACCTCAGATGGCGAGGATGGTGATCACTCAGACTCACCAGGGATGGCGACGCGGGTGATCACTCACCTCGCTAGATGAAACACGCACCTCGTCATAGCGCAGGTTCACCATGGATGGCGAGGATCGTGATCATCCAGACTCACCAGTGATGGCGATGCTGGTGATCACTCACCTTGTTAGATAAAAAGCTCATGATCATCGACATTGGTAATCATGCAGCCTCACATCTGCCAGATCAAAGTATGTTTTGCCAGAGAAGCTATTGCCATATGTATCTTCCCTCTAACCACAGACAAGGTGTTTATGTTGATATTTCCCTATGTATTTTTCCTGTAACCAGAGAAAAGGTGTTTATGGATAGTTGCTTTCATTTTAGAGATACCTCTATCTAAATTCAATTGATATTCTCTCTATATAATCTTGTTTGATTCAACTCTGAAGTATTACATGGAAATCAGTGTGAAACAAAGCACATTTGATACGTATGGGACTTATACTTCATGCCCACACTTCCTAGATAGGCTACATGTTGAACAGTGGTGCTGTCTCAACAACTTTGGCAATGGTGGTGATAAGTTGCCACTGTGAGTGAGAGTGAGTGACAGATGATGCAATCCTCAGAGAGCATTGACCTGGAGTGACACAAATTCACGTATTGAGTGAGACCAATGTTGGCAATGGTGGTGATAAGTCGCCATTTTGGGAGAAGATTAACTAGGAGTGATACACACTCACGCAGTGAGTGAGAGCCATGTGGCAATGCAGGTGAAAAGTTGCCATTCTGAATAAGAGTTGACAAACAGTGGCACATATTGACGGAGTGAGTGAGATCCATGTTGGCGATGGTGGTGATAAGCTGCCATTCTGAGTGAGAGTTGACTGGGAGTGGCGCATAATCATGCAGGGAGTGAGATCCATATATTAGCGATGTTGGTGATAAGTCGCCATTCTGAGTGAGAACTGACTGGGAGTGGCACATAATCACACAATGAGTCAGATCCATGGTGGCGATGGTTGATATAAGCTGCCATTCTGACTGAGAGTTGACAGGCAGTGGCACATACTCACGCAGTGAGTTAGATCCATGTTGGCGATGGTGGTGATAAGTCACCATGCTTTGTGAGGGATGACAAGGGGTGGCACATACTCACGCAGTGAGTGAGATCATGTTGGCGACTGTTGTGATAAATCGCCATGCCATGTGAGACTGACACACAGTGGCGAAAGATGCCGCAGTGAGTTATCACTCAGAAAGGAGTCACCATTGATGACCAATCATGGTGACAGATAACGACAATTTGCTGGGTATGATCACCACTTTCAGATTCTAGTAGGAAGTAAGACCTCCAGATGATCACTAACTATCTAGTACAAATCAAATTGTACAAGGTGATATTACAAATACTCCTATACACAATGTACAACATCACTACTTGTTCTATAATTGTAAATAATCTGGGGTCTTGTCCAGGAATTATAATTGTACAAATCTAACAATTAGTATCGTAAATTATCCCAAAAATGGCAAAAATCGTCAATCCTTTTGAAACATAGCCCCGGTTTGTATTGGCATTTGGGTAGACAAGAGGAGATTTCATAAAAAAAAATAATTTATTGTGTCGATTCATTTCTCATCCTACTAATGGTAATTTTGGGCGTGGCTCTTAATGATTATGGAGAACCCTTTTAAAATCGAAATAACCCTGGTTGCTTATGTTGCCATAGTTCAGAATGAGTTAATTCCCAGATCACATGCATGATGAGCATTATTACCGAAAGAAATGTCTCTGCCATTACTACCGTAACAATGGAAATAGAACTCTGGGGATGTGCCTCCTTCTTTTTGTTTCAGATGAGAGATGTCCGCCATGACAACCTGAATGGCTTCGTTGGGGCGTGTGTGGACCCTGGAAACGTGTGCATAATAACGGAATATTGTACAAGGGGAAGTTTACAGGTCAGTAGATAATCCTATCATTTTTGTTCAGTGTTTATGTTTTAATGCCTCAAAGGGCGTCTTAAACGTGTAGTTATAGAGGTGGTCTGCATATTGAAATAAGGAAATTCGCTATCATAATACATTACATTATGATATAGACATATCCTATAACAGTATAACATACTGTAGTTCTAACGTTAGAGAATTAGCATTCACCTATAACGACCATGTACATGAGCAAATTATTCATTAATTGGTTTGATAACTCTCCTACACACAATATCGTTTCATTTCTTTGGGTAGAACAGATTCCTTGGGTAAATCATGGCATAAAGTTTAAAGGAGTGACCCTGAATTGTCTCTCAATTTGATTCACAAAAATCCATAAAATAATGTCAAAAGTGATGCAGTCAATTTCATACTAGTACTTGGGCTGAAAATAAAAAAAAAATTAAAAGACCTTGGTTTCTGATAACCCAAGCAACCTCAGCAAACCAAGGCCAACCATGAATTTTCTTTCGTACCTTTCGAAGAGACTTTTCACTGCATATATCAAAGAGTATGGGATATACGCCCTTATACCACGATTTGTGGGTTACACAGTGCTTTTTGGGGTCTGTTCCCATCCACATATCTGTCGATATTGCACACCCTATAGGCTGTAACATCAATTTTGGAAGGCGTGCGGTTATCAATGTAAGGCGTGCGGTTATCATGTAAGGCGTGCGGTTATCCTGGATAACCGCACGCCTTACATTGATAACCTCATGTCCTTACATGTCATATGTTACATGTTAAAACCCACGAAATTTTCAAGGCCAGGGCAGGGGTCAAACCTACAGTCTCAGATCCCTAATCCAACTCCCTATGCATTGCGCCACAGGGACTGACGAGAGAGGCTTGGTTAGAACCAAGTCTGGATATTATACAAAGCCGTGTGCGCTGTCGCTGTCCACTGCCGGGTGACGAGGTGTATTTAGTATAGAAACATAACAGCGAGACGCGCTGGGAGGAGACGCGGTGGCCTAGCGGTTAGCGCCTTGCGCTCAGCCGTGAGAGGTACATGGATAGCGTCCCGGTCTGGGTGCATCTTTTTTCGCCGTGTGCGCTGTGGCTGTCCGCTGGCGGGCGACGAGGTGTATTATACACAAACATAACAGCGAGACGCATTGAAATCTTTTTTCGCCGTGTGCGCTGTCCGCTGCCGGGCGCAGAGGTGTATTATACACAAACATAACCACGAGAAGCATTGAAATCTTTTTTTCGCCGTGTGCGCTGCCGCTCTCCGCTGCCGGGCGAGGAGGTGTATTATACACAAACATAACAGCGAGACGCATTGAAATATTTCGCCGTGTGCCGCTGCCGCTGTCCGCTGCCGGGCACCGAGGTGTATGTACCGATCGTGTACACACAATGGCTGGCATCGAGTCCCGGGGAGGGGGAATAATTTTTGTTTTCAACTTGAATTTATTGGTATAATATTGATTATTTATTGGTTTCGTGGTATAAAATAAGTAGTCAATGGATAACTCATGACTTGTGTGTGTTAGCAAAGGCTAATAACACCCACGCGTCATGAGTTATCCATTGATTACTTGTTCATTATCGGCAGGAGGGGGTGGGTGGGCCGTGGTTGGCTGTTGACTGATTTACCTATGTGTTTTGACATGAATGTGGGTGCTATTTAGAAGGGTTTAGCTAAAGATCGAAACACCAATAATATATAATATAGATTTGTATAATAATGTGATAAATTCACAAAGGAACATTCAAGAACATGTCACTGCAAATCATTAGTGTTATTTCCTCGTAATGTGCTGATGAAGATATCCACCAATAGTGTGGCGATTAAAGTTAAGTTAAAGACACAACCAAGAAAACTTAACAATATCGAACAAGAGAAGAAAGTTTAGTGAATATTCCATTTTTATATCCACTTATTTCATGCCGAAAATCGGCCATCGACGCCTGTTACAAGGAAAGTAGACATGGTAGTGTATGGCCAATGTAGGGTCTAAAGGGATAAGACTATTTCCAAATGATTTATTTGGAAATGTGGCATCCCTAAACTACGGAGCCCCTAATAGGACAAACCAAAAAGATTTTTTTTCATTCAAAAAATATTCCTGCGGGTACTGGAACATTCCTGCGGATACTGGAACATTCCTGCGGATACTGGAACATTCCTGCGGATACAAGGACATTCTTACAGCTACAGGGACATTCTTACAGCTACAGGGGTATTCTTGTAGGTACAGGGGTATTTTTGCATGTACAGGAACATTCCTGAGGGTACACTACACAAGGATAATTCTAGCACCTACAAGAATTCTTTGTGCACCCACAAGAATTCTTTGTGCACCTGCAAAAATGTTCCTGTACCTGCAGGAATCTTCCAGTACCCGCAGGAATATTTTTTTCATGAAAAAAATCTTTTTGGTTTTGTTCAGTATCTGCAAGAATTCTTCAGTATCCGCAAGAATTCTTCAGTACCAGCAAAAATTCTTCAGTACCCGCAAGAATTCTTCAGTACCCACAAGAATTCTTCAGTACCCACAAGAATTCTTCAGTATCCGCAAGAATATTTTTTCAGGGGAAAAGTTATTTGTGATATGTCCTTTTAGGGGCTCCGTACTACGCGGGATAAACATAATTAATCAATTAATTTAATTAGTGAACTATTTTTGTAAATGTAATAACATAAGTAGCTATTGATTTATTTCAGATCGTGGGGGTTATCGACGATAATAACACTTGGCCTACGGCCTCGTGTTATTATCCGTTGATAACCCCCACGCGTCATGAGTTATCCATTGGTTACTTGTTTTCCGTTTAGTACCAGTGGAACCAGATATGTGAAACTATGTGAAACTATGTGACTTGATCAAAATGTGTCCAACTCGATATAAATGTATGACTTATAAAAAGACAATAAACAGAAAAGAATCAGAACTACCTGCCTCAACTTTTGACCACATACAAAGTTGAAACATTCTCCAGACTGAAAGACTTTGACATGTTTGGGATTTAACCTACTGAATGTCTGCCTGTGTTGATATATTGGCTTCAAGTCTTTCCAGAACAATTATTAATCTTGGTGTTCTCATGTTTTTTAAGGACATTCTTGCAAACGACGATGTGAAACTGGACAATATGTTTGTTGCATCTTTAGTATTCGACATCTTAAAGGTAAGTTGATTTAGGTGTGTTGGGAAAGCAGGGCATCTTTCTGTCATGGATTTCCAAAATATCTATTTCATCGGAGCAAACTCTCGTGACTGACTGGGACACTGTCTGATGTCTAGATGTCCACCTTTTTTAATCAGAATATCCGAATTCCAATATCTCAAAGCCATTCATGAATCAAGTGTCCATTAGAGATCAGAGTTCCACCAATGAGATACTAGCAAATTGTCGTCATCCGTCGCCATGATTGGTCATTAATGTTGACTCCTTTTTGAGTGATAACTCATTCTGTCATCTTTTGCCACTGTGTGTTAGACTCATGTGGCATAGCAATTGCTATTCCTGGTCATCTTGTGCTATAACAACGCCGTGTTCCATCTAGCGACATGTGTGAGCCACTTCACACAGGTTGACGAGGACTCACGACAATTTCCTGGGATCTAATCAGTCTTATATATGACCGCCTTTGGATCGTGACAGGCATATATTGAGTCAGCTTATAGAAGGTCACACAGTATTCCCTTGTAGATCTATATTCCATACCAGACTTCCTCCCATTGAAACCCCTCCTCCATGGCCTATGAGGGGAGCCCCTTAAGAAGTGAGATGGATGGTCTTTCATGTAGAGACCAGCATCCCCATGGTCCACACATGTCATGGGTCCCTGCACCAACCAATCAGGGAGGCAAGGACCAATGCTGAATACCCACTGCCGACCACTCAATCAGCCTCTCTGTACACTGATAAAAATAGAGTCTAATATCTTAGTCAATAGTGACTAACTTAAGATAGTCAAATGATGGTGCAATTTTTGGCTATGTCTTTCTGACTGATATGTGACTAAGGTATAGTCATCTGACTATGGGGCTCAGAATATGTGGGTATAGTGACTACTGACTATAGGTTTTATTATCAGTGTAGGTTTTGTTTCTCTCCATCCCAAAGCCATAGAAGATGAAGGCTTGTTCACTTATCGATATATCTGGGGCCTGTTACTCGAATGGTGCTCGTTCTTTTTTGCTTTTAACTAAAAAAATGTTGAATTAACCAGGGGTCTGTTACACAATCGGAATTTGTGGTCCCTAATTATAATTTATTAGAAAATGTGTTACAAGTATAAATCTAGGTGGTGTTCACTAATTTTCGTGCTCTTTAGTAGATGAGCAAGATCCCCTTATTTTTAAAGAAATTGTTAGGTGTTTCGTAATCTTCGTATTCTTTAATATTTTGATGGTGTTCTTTAATTTATTTCTGGTGGTCGTAAAGGGGTTTATCCAGTGTTACATAAATAAAAAAATATACAGACCTAAATAGGGGTACTAAGTTTTTTTTAATAAATTGAAGACAATGTAATTTTGTTATAGTTATATAACAGGAAGTCCCAAAATATACATATAAAGATAACAAGTTGTTTGATTAGGATATTATTCCAATAGTTTTGGCATTATAAAAGCACCTTAATCTTGCTCACTATTTCATGCTCTTTAATTTACCGATTACACATTAATGCGTAGTTTGGGTCGATTTTTGACCGATTTTGAGTAGCCTGTTACTTTCTCAAATCTCCTGAAACTCTTAGAACTTTTCCCTCGTCCCAGGTGGAATTTTATCCTCCACAGAGCCCAAAGGGTCAGTCTCTACCTCTTATACTTTTCATATGGAAGTCTTGCAAACTTGATATATTCACAATTATTTCTTACTCTCCTTCATGCTCTTTTTTTTAACACTTTTTTAGTTAAGAGCACAAACGAACATCATTTGTATAACAGTCCCCTGTATGAAGGAGAGTAAGAATTAATTCTTTTTCGTGAAGTGTACTCTTCCAGGACAAATCTAAGCTAAATATGGATTTAAAGGCCCTCTACAACAACTAAAATCCTGTAAAATGGCCCCTAAAGGCAATTAAAATTATGCCCATAATAATAATGAGCATGACATTAAACATAAATTAAAGAGCAAAAAAAAGTGAGCAAGATTTAGGCATTTTATAATGCCAAAACTATTGGAATAATATTGTAATAAAAAAAAGTTGTTATATTTAGGTATATATTTTAGAACCTCCTCATATATAATCATATCATAATTACATTGTTTTCAATGTCTTTTAAAAGTTAGTACCCCTTTAAGTCTGTATAACTTTTATTCATGAAACACTGGATAAACCCCTTTAGGAGCACCAGAAATAAATTAAAAACACCATAAAAATATTAAATAATAGTTATGAAACACCAACCAACTTCTATAGAACTAACTGGATCTTGTTCATCTACTAACAAGCAGGAAAAAATAGTGGACACCACCTAGATTTATACTTGAAACACAAATTCTAATATATTATAATCAATGATCACAAATTTCGATTGTGTAACAGACCCCTGTAAACATATCACGTCTGTCACTAAGCAGAATTCTCCTGAATCATAAAAGGTATTTGCTGATATCTTAAAAAGAAGCCCTGAATGATCAGACGTAATTACTGATTTTGTGACAAAAGGTCCAATCACCGTGTTTGTATTGAGGGTGAGTTGTTATTATATAGTGCCATCCGGTAGGCCTCCCAATATATGATTTCAGGAGATTATACATAAGCAGCAAGATATAATGCTCTGCCAGATGGTAACTGACAAAGATTCCGGCTAAGTATAGTTTGCAATGTTGTTTAGGTCAGCAGTTTGCTGTGGTTATCAGTAGATAAGGATCGGGTGCGAGGGTGCTCAGTATATATATAGCCATTGATGAGCAGCTCTATCTTAGATCTGCTGTGGGGTTGGGTTATTCATTTATCTACAGACATGACCATAGACTGATCAGTCACTCGACACTACAAGCCTACTTTACCACCATCTATCTACATATTCCCGGAGAGATGTTCACTAAGTTCATGTTCAGAGGGTATAAAATCAGATTAAATGGAATTCTGATCATGAGGCCATTAAGAGCCTTGTGATGTTTATGATCATATTGTTTTAATGATATACTATGACCTGTAACATAGACCTGGAATACGATGGGGAGGGTGGGGGTGGTGCTGCACTGCCTCAGCTAGACCAAGACCAAAGCCTAGAAGCTAGAAAGGGTGGCGGAGGAGATAGGATTCAGAAACGTCAGGGGAACGGGATTTAAAGGCAGAGGTAACCAGTCCCTCGCCCAATCTGTCCATATAACAGGTAGCTGGTTTAAAGGATTGCAATGTAATGGTATTCCATGAACCTTTGCTTCCAGTGTGCAAATATAGTATCATTTCAGATTCAGCTCTAACCATGATTTATGGCATAATGGAGAATGCTCACAGAACCTGTCAAAAACATGCAGCAGTAATCCCCTTACGATAAAATACCAAACAATCAATCAATACAGAAATGGGGTTATCTTTTGACATACCATCATTGTATGCTTGGATTTACCAGTTTATCTGACATGACACTATGACTCTGTACAATGCCTCTCAAGGGAGAGCCGACTGTGGCCAACTTAAGCCTTGTGGTAATGGACATGGAGCGGAGGACAATTTCCCTCTAGAATCATGCCCAACGTTTACATTGTAGTAGTGACTGTGTTATTTGCATGCCATGCCCATGGTTGTACATGGGGTAAGTAGTCCATGACTCGACCACAAGACATGTTGGTACTTTAGGTCGATCACTCTCGACTAACGTCTTTCATGTAACACTAAGTCTTACTTATTGGTAGTACCTTATTAATTATAAATGGTAAACCTTGTACTAACTCAAAATTTACGTTACTCTTAAATTGAGAAAATAACATGGAACAAATGGCGCATGGTCAACTAAAAGTAACTTTAGTGTTTCTTAAGTTGCCATATCCAAAATAGCTCAGTTAGAGTTCTATCTGATCTTGTGTTAGCCAACTGCCTAGCTCCAAATGAATAGAGCAAGAAGTGCCACTGTATCTCAACCTTTTGGATAGAACTAGCTTTAGTTCCATTTGTTCCATCGTTAGACGAAAAATTGTTGTTTTCCAACCAACTTTGCTGCCATCATGGCCCAAATTGTATACCTGAATGGTGCTATCCATGTTTACTAATGCAATGCTAATAGTGCAGACACAGCAAAAATTTGCTTCTGTTTCCTAACCTGTGGATCTGTTCTGCAGCTCTATAGGCTAGAGCTAGATAGGACAACTTACGAAAACTCATGCAATGGTGCAGTTTTTGCTCAATCTGCACTTTTAGCTTTGCATTGGTGGGCATGGATGGAAAGATTCATTTTTGAAAAGAATAGAAACAGGGCCCAGGGGTGGATTATCCTAATGGCTCCTGTGTTGTGTAAACAAGATTATCTCTCGTTATTCTTTAAACAGACAGAATAAGAAAACCACTATCAGCTTTTACAACTACACTAAGACGCCATATACAAGATCAGTACACTTAAGGCTGGAAAAGGTTTACCTGCTGCCCCTATAACTACCAGCAACAGGGCGGCTGAAGAGAGTGTTGCGTGACCTAAGCAGTCAAGCAATGCATACAAATATACCAACCCAGAGTTCTCAGCTCTCTCAACCAGTTAGGATATGTACTGAAAAGCTATTCACTCCCTCACTGGCCACTTTTCAAATTGCTGACGGTTCCTGCTGATTGCTTTTCAAAGCGCCTCAAGCCCTGTTCTGTTGTGTTCCTGAAGGAGTCTGGCAATGTTCATAAATGTTATATTCAGCTGCAGGGTGCCATGTCCTAACAGATTGTACTGAGTGTCAGTTAAATGCTAATATTCTATCATCAGAGGAGAAGTGTATATAGGTACTGTAGGCACTTTCCAGTGCTTTAGGGCCTGAGAGGGTTGCGTTCTGGTTTCTGACCTGTAGGTACACCTGAGTACTAAGTAAGAGAATGTTAGTCAGGAGAGATTAGCTGAGGCCCCTCCTAATAAAGGAACACAGCATCTATTTTGTAGAATGTCCTTTTCTTAATCAATGAAGATAATGTTAATAGACTTCTGGATCCGTAATACCCATTGCATTATTTTGTATGCATTCAACCTATATTATAATTTTATCAGATCTGGATTCCATAGGCAGGAACGAATCTGACTTCTTTTAGAATGTCAAGAGCTCCATCATTGGCCTTACTGGCCTTTTTTCAAATTACTGTCGGGGAAGTGCAGGCATTAATCACTGAATTGTAAGATTGTTGGTGTGAGAATGATATATCATGTTAATTTCAAATGTTACTTTAAGAGCATGACGGAGCAGTGGGCCTACAAGAAGCTGAACAAAGGGGGCTGTGTGGAACAGAATAAACCAATCGGATAGAATGGTGTCTTATTTGATATAAATCCACTGTAGCTGCATGGAGTTACTCAACGGGCGTTATTGGAAATTGGGATTCTAAAGAATGATGACTGTCCCATGATATTAGGACAAAGCTCTTCATGCCACAATTAGAAAGGTAGGCATGGTGGAGTATATTTGACAAAATAATGACAAGCCGTTGCTTACTGACTAGTCCACACACGTGCTGGAGACGCCTACCAACAAGTGAAGCTGACTACACCGTACACATTATGACATCCAGTCTGTTGCCATTTTATGGTCAGCAGCGTGGTGTAGTGGCAACTTGCTGAGACATCCCATCTGTCTTCTATCTGTTTGTATAAGCCCCAAACCTCGTCTTATGTGGGTGTCTGGTGAACAGGAGCTGCTCAGCCGAGGTGCTCCAAGGGGCAAAAGGTACACCAGTAATCTACTTATAATTATTCCCTTGATGGGAATCAATGTCTTTGTCATATATAGGAGGTCCGCTCACGATACCACAGGGAAATCCAGTATTCTCTGCTTTTATATGGTATAGAAAACTGAAAAAAAAAGTATCAGTACCACTAAAGCTGCGACACATTGTCGGTGACATTGGAGCTGGACAGAAAACGCTTTTAAATTGAATTTCATGTGCAACACAGTGATCACATTGTCGTGGGGCGTATTTTTTTTTCCAAGGTCTCGAGTTATGATGGTATTGTTATTCTGGGATGTTGGTCAAATTCCACTATCAGCTCAGTACATCAAGGTAATGCTCCCGGGCTCAGCTGGAATGTCAGAGTAATTTATCAGTTTTGGATAGATTGATGTTCATCACACTGATTGGGCATGAATGTTGGGCTTATCAGGCTGTCCAGTATAACACTTCCGCTAGTGTTCAGAATCATGTCATGTAGCCGCCGCCCCCTCCTTAGCGTACAGCATATGGCGGCTAGACTAGCAATGCATAGGATAGGTTCTAGCCATTGGATTCTTTGGATTAAGACCAAAGATTATAAAAACAGCTGTCTAACTAAAGCTCTACAATCAGTTTCTTTCCTGTGGTAGCATATCAGGTGTAATCTGTTAAAGACTACGTTTTGCTTGACTATAATGCATTAAAACCCTAGCCCTCAAAAGCTCTCTTGTAGTATGCAAAAGGAAATATCAATTGTATAAACATGATTAACTACAAAAGCGAATCGTAAATTATGCTGTGAAACCACTTAATTCGGAATCCATGTTTGATATTTCTTTTTGTGTTAGCCGGAAAGCTATTACCATGATTAAATGCAATATACCATGTTTGATTTTGTGCCTGCCCTACTTATATTACCAATCAAAACGAATGAAGCTACAATATGTGAAACGAAACCCAGAAAAGAAAATTCAAGAAGATCAAAAAAATATCAGACTCAACCAGGAATATTAGACTAGATATGTTTACTGATTCATTCAATAACTATCGTCCAGGTCTGCAAATTCTCACATTGTTCTTGAATTACAATTAGTGTTTGCACATTTGGATATTTAATGTTTATTCATACATTCTATATAAAAAAAAGGAATTTAAGGTCTTGAAACTTGAGGAGATCTAGAGTTGAGCATCCTCCAACTGGAGCAAGAGGCTATTGACTTTAAATGCGCACTGTAAATGTCAGAAATGGTCAAGAGGCCTTGGGCAATGGATTATGTTGTCTTGATGATGGAGTGTCTTGACCAAATGGCAAGTTGATGTTCAGTCCATAGGCCAGCCAGCAGTGGAACACAGCGAATAATAATGTCTGCTATCCTTCTTCTTGTGACCCTTTCTCCTGTCATATGTGTTAGTGGCAATGCGAGGTTTTATTATTTAAACCCTTGGTAAGTGATGCCCACATGTCTTCAGTGTATTTGTGCAAGACTTTAACCTCGCTCTGTGTAGGCCGATGACACACTAGAGCTGCTTGCATGGGCTACAGCTTAGGGTACATGAGAAATTTACAGTAATGAGAACTAGTAAGTGTGCCATTCCTGTCACAGAGTATCCGTGCATAATGAGACAGGGGAATGATAAACAGAGTAACATGGACGCCCTTGCTTGTTATTCGTGACAGAAAAGGACACATGCGTGGGCGTAGTTTATATTGAATAAATTTAGTGAGGCTGATGTTCCCATTGGTATATACTACTTATGACAGCAACATCAACCAATATTTCTATAGACATGCAATATTTGCCTTTATTTCATGATGTTGATATGCCCGTGATACTGACAAGCCATAGGTTTAACAGTTCAGCTGCGTATCTCACACCCCGTGAAATAACACGCGAAAATATCACACGCCGGGGTCATGTGACCATTTGATGACATCATAGCTCCAAGATGATGATGTAAACAGTGCGCACTGTCGCAAATTAAGGTGAAATTAATTGGAAATTCATTGTATTTGCTTAAGAAAACATGAAATAAATGCAAAGGCACACTCCTTGGTGGAATTTCTGAGGGTTATCTCACTTGTAGTTCAGCTACCGCATCGCACTCCGCCTGCAGCCAACTCGTGAACCTTTGCTTATGTATTTCGTTATACAGTCACCACACTCTCACGCCACAGGAATATCATCCATACTACTTATAACTATGGTTCCTTAACAAGGTTTTGGGCATAGTTTCCTACTACTTACAATATCCATTGAAGTTCTTCCATGTCTGTTTCATTTACAACAACCATAGCCATATTCAATCTTTACATTTAGATCTCCATCTATATTATATCCTATTTATACGTACACTCTAATCATAACAACCTCTTTTTTCATCCACAGGGCTTGATATACCTACATGACTCCATGGTACGCTCACATGGCCGCTTCAAGTCGTCCAACTGTGTGGTCGACTCACGCTGGGTGCTCAAAATCACAGATTATGGTCTGACTGAGTTCAAGATGGGGGTAGAGGCCGACAGGGATCCTTGTGAACATGCTTATCATCAGAGTAAGATTATTGATACGAGTATTTATCAGCAATTAGAATTATGATGTATATATATATATATATATATATATAATATATATGTATATATATATATATATATATATATATATATATATATATATATATATATATATATATATATATATATATACAATGACAATATTTAATAATTTAATGAGACAACATTCACAGCATAATTATTTGCGTTAAATTGGGTAATACAAATAACAGGCATGATAAGGTTTAGCTGATAATCTTTACTAGGTTATCACCATATCGGGGAACAATGACTATATAGTAAACTGTTTATTTCAACACATCCAGTAAAGCACCAATGTACATAATTATGTCTGGTCATGTCAGCCTGAGCATCTTCGCCATAATATTATATATGCTGCATTTGCAGACGTTTTGATATTCATCTACACATTGCTAGCCTTTAGCACTAGTCCCTCTGGTGTCATGTCATAATAAAAGAGTTTGTACAGTGTAACCTACCTATTTGCTGCTTCCATCTAGGTCTGCTCTGGACTGCTCCCGAGCTGCTCCGGTCTGCCTCGCCTCCCCCTCGGGGCACACAACAAGGGGATGTCTACTCATTTGCTATTGTGCTTTATGAGACATACGGCCGCGCAGGTCCCTTCGGCGACATAGAGGCATCACCTCTAGGTCAGTGCAACCCTCATTTACTTCCATATATACATGCATACCATAAGTTGCAAAATACTCAAATACAATGTAGTTTTTTGAAGGCATCTCAAGAGGTCGTTCTGAATAGTGACCTGGTCGCAATAATGCAGATTGCTGTTGTAGTGCTATTGTGGTGTGTTTGAAACTAGAATCAAATGAAGCATACTTCTGCAACAAGACGATTCCCTGTGACATAGTTTGCTGGTAGTTTGGCTTGACAGCTGCATGGAGATAGATAAAAACATGAAGTTTACTGTCTATATACACATAGTTTTAAACAAATGACTGTCCTGATAGCTCATAGGCAATCAGTGCCTTTAAAGTAGACGTTTTGCATGGAAATAAAATGCATGTATGTATATTGAACTCCTTGGTTTAGTGAATGTCAGAAGAGCGTACCTATATTCAGATTACAAGTTCACCCAAGAAGCGTATACTGTGATTTACGTGTGAGGTCTAAATGATTGTCCTGCTATTTCTTGAATAGGCAAATTAGGCAAATTAAATTGACCTGTTTACGTATATTTAAAATCGATTAATGTCTTTTGTTATGGTCTGAGGTATTAAAACCTGTAACTACGGAGCCCCTAAAAGGACATACCACAAATAATTTTTCCCCTGAAAAAATATTCTTGCGGATACTGACGAATTCTTGCGGAAACTGAACAATTCTTGCGGAAACTGAACAATTCTTGCGGATACTGAAGAATTCTTGCGGGTACTGAAGAATTCTTGTGGATACTGAACAATTCTTGCGGAAACTAAACAATTCTTGCGGATACTGAAGAATTTTTGCGGGTACTGAACAATTCTTGCGGGTACTGAACAATTCTTGCGGGTACTGAACAATTCTTGCGGGTACAGAAACATTCATGTTGGGGGCTTGAGGAGTTTATCATCATTCAGTTTCCACAAGAACAGTTCAGTATCTGCAAGAATTGTTCAGTATCTGCAAGAATTGTTCAGTTTCCGCAAGAATTGCTCAGTTTCCGCAAGAATTGTTCAGTATCCGCAAGAATTGCTCAGTTTCCGCAAGAATTGTTCAGTACCCGCAAGAATTGTTTCTGTACTCGCAAGAATTGTTCAGTACCCGCAAGAATTGTTCCTGTTCCCGCAAGAATGTTCCTGTTTCCGCAGGAATGTCCCTGTTTCTGCAGGAATGTTCCTGTACCCGCAGGAATATATTTTGCATGAAAAAAATCTTTTTATAATGTTCATGTTTCCGCAGGAATGTTCCTGTTTCCGCAAGAATGTTCCTGTTTCCGCAAGAATGTTCCTGTTTCCGCAGGAATGTCCCTGTTTCCCCAAGAATTTTCCTGTTTCCGCAAGAATGTTCCTGTTTCCGCAGGAATGTCCCTGTTTCCGCAGGAATATATTTTGCATGAAAAAAATCTTTTTATTATGTTCCTGTTTCCGCAGGAATGTTCCTGTTTCCGCAGGAATGTTCCTGTTTCCGCAAGAATGTTCCTGTTTCCGCAGGAATGTCCCTGTTTCCGCAGGAATATATTTTGCATTAAAAAAAATCTTTTTAGTATGTCCTATTAGGGGCTCCGTATGTACCCCATTGAGGGCTAATGTTGAGAATATTCAGCATCCATATAGACCTAGATAGACCTATGGTCTGACTTCTATACTATGAAGAGGCGAATGTTGAGTATCTTTGGCACCATCTATTATAACCCTGGATGAATTAGAATTGTAATCTAGGGGAAATGTAGAATGCGATTCTGGCATTTATAGAATAGTTAGAGTTTAACAAAATGGTCAATACTAAGGTCAAGGGTGAAGGTGGTAATGTATTTTGGCAAGATTTCGCCCCTGATATAAGATCTTGCTCAAAATCACGCTTCTAACCTCTGAAAGTACCCAACTATTTGTCCTCAATGGGATAAGTTATAAAAAAGCGAACACTTTGTAAATGTGAATAATACAAACTGCCATATCAGATACCACATTCTCCAGTTCCTGGGGCATGGGGCACAGAGGATTAATGCGATGGGAGACCTTCACAGGCAGCAAACTTCACACACCTAGTGTGGATGTTTGTAACAGATCAGGGTTAGTCAACAGTTGGTGAAAGGGCACGGTTGATTTATAGGTCAGGTGTTGCCATTCATAGCTAAGGGTCTCCTGGGGAGGATCAGTGGTGAGGTAGCACTGAGGGCTGGAGTATATTATACCATGCATACAATCAGAACGCTTACAGGTCTGGGAAATTCCTGACTATAATCGGATAATATCAGTAAATTTACTAATCATACATGTGCTCTTCCAACTTTATTTACATTGAGGGCATACAATGCATACAATGTGAGTACTCTGAATACAGGAGTTTGTGTAAAGATAGTGATGAATTAACATTATTTTGAAATAACCACCAGATGGTCTTTTTTATAATCATCAGATGGGTGAATTCACTTTTCTTCATGGACCTAGGGTATTACTTTAAGCTAATATTTACTAAGTTCATGAAGAAAAGTGACTTCCCCCACCTGACACTAAAATAGCATGTTGTTTGGTGGAGTGGTAAACATGAACAGTTTCCTGTCCAGATGTGAAATCAAAAGAACCAACATAACCAGATTCTGTTGACCTGTTCACTCTGACATTTCTATTACTCATGCAACATTCTTTGCCCTTAGACATCGTACAACGTGTGGTGCGGCGGGATGGGGACGTTCCCTACAGACCTAAGCTGGCTGCCCTGGGGGCTGTGCCAAAGTTTGTCACAGACAGTATCAAAGAGGCCTGGGCAGAGGACCCACTGGCCAGGCCCGACCTTAAAACCATCAAAAATAAGCTAAAGCCACTACAGAAGGGAATGTAAGTAGATCTTTGGTTTCTCCCTGATATTCCAATACATATTGACGAGAACCCAGATACTGATCAGTACAGTGTATACAAACAAATAAATATAATATAAATATTTGACTCAACCAAAAGATAACCTATCATCCATTCTATGATTCGACACTTTTGCCTCCTTGGCTTTCATCTATGAAAGCCAACAATTTTTACGTCTAACTTTGTTGTTTTATAATAGACAAATACGGATCGGGTATATAAAGAAATGGGTCTCTAATTACTATATGATTATCTTCAGGAAATCAAATATCTTCGATAATATGATGGCTATTATGGAGCGGTATGCCACTAACCTAGAAGATATTGTAGAGGAGCGGACAGACCAGCTCAGGGAAGAAAAGAAACGAACTGAAGAACTGCTACACCAAATGCTCCCAAAGTAGGTCGCATGGGTTGGATTCAGCAGTGTTGATATGGGTAGAAGGAAATATCCTTGGTCCATTTGCTATTAGCAAATAAATTCCCAGTCGTAATGTTAACTCAATTGTTAACTCTAACTCATTCATATTATGTCCCATACACTATGTAAGTGCATTTTACATTTTTAATTGGCGTCTATAGAACGGTGGCGGAGCAGCTAAAACTGGGTAAGATGGTGGAAGCAGAGGCCTTTGACAATGTGACAATATACTTCTCAGATATCTGTGATTTCACTGCTCTGTCTTCAGAATCAACACCCATGCAGGTTAGTCATTATCTTTGAATCTCTACAAATACTGATTGTATGCATTTTTTACAAGATGAATTTAAATGCTCCTCTGGGGAACACTTTATTAGCCGGTTCAGGCACCAGGCTCCAGGTTCCCAAATAAGGATCTACTTCGAATATGTCCTGGGGTCGATGAATTTAGAAATCAATTTTGAGTACAAGAACATGGGATCTCAACTAAACGCCAGTCTCAAAGGAGAGTCAAGATTTCGTATGTTAATATTAGAATATGTTAACACTTTTGTACCTGAAAGGGTCACCAGCTATGTGGACTGCCTTTTCTTTATTGATATTGTGCTTTATGAGTGCTTGGCAACTTAATTATGCAGTATCGCTGGTGAATGAATCACTAGCAGTGCATTGAATATCCTAGTAACATTGTTATGAAAAATATATTCTTAGCATCCATCTTTTTCAGCGAAGTACTGTTACTACTTTTCACTCCTGAATAACCTTGACAAATTACCATTGCACAGGTGATTGATCTTCTAAATGATTTATACACAACATTTGATGCTATTGTGGAGAATTATGATGTTTACAAAGTGGAGACTATCGGGGATGCTTACATGGTAGTATCAGGATTACCTTCACGAAACGGAATCCAACATGCAGCAGAGATTGCCTCCATGTCTTTACACCTTCTGTCTGCTATGAAGCGATTTAAGATACGTCACCGTCCTAATGAAACCCTTAAATTGAGAGTTGGCATTCACTCAGGTATGATCACTCAAATCTCAACTTGTAGAATTATTTCAGTATCATGTGACATAAGATACATCTTGAAGTAGGAGTGGACTACTTTTGTTTGGAGGGATGCGTCTTATTATACGCAAGATGCACCTATGACAGAGCACATTGGTAATTCACCTTTCTTTAATGACACTGGTTAAATCATCCTACGCGTTTTTTTTTTCCAAATCATTTTTTCTATCTTGTCACAGTTTCTACAGACCTACAGTTTGTTTCATTTTTGCTCTGGCAGCATCAAGGGCGGTCCACATGTGATATAATACTTTCTGTGAATAACCCAGCCATTATATAAATAACCACAAACTCACTGAATCTTATTGATGTTTTCTGACAGGTCCAGTAGTGGTAGGGGTTGTGGGCCGTAAAATGCCCCGCTATTGTCTTTTTGGTGACACAGTCAATACTTCAGCCAGAATGGAATCCAACGGGCTCCGTAAGTCTATAATAGTCTATAATATCTCTTAGGATTGCTGTTATTATTCGTAAAGTGATTGCATGGAAGCACAACGATTCCATGGCTATCAGAATGCTTACCAGATGTTTATGTAGATAAAGCATAGAATAAGACATAAAAGCTGATAAATCAAACAGTTAAAATGAAGGTCTCTATGTTTTCTCAGGATAATCATGTATCATAAATACAAAACACTGTATTCATTTCCTCTGGCTAATGTAAATAATATGGTAAACCATGTACTATAAAGCTGATAAATATGACAGCCCTTCCAGGACCTTCTCTTTTAATTTCCTGCCGTGAGATTTATGGCATGATACTGAATAATAACTCTATTGCCTGCCCTTTGCCCATACGTGAGCAGCTCTTCGTATTCACTGCTCACTCCCCACCAAGCTGTTACTGGACAAACTCGGAGGATTCCACATTGAGAATCGCGGATTGATTTCTATGAAGGTGAGATGAGCGAAGATCAGCTGCCACAGAGCAATCCCACCTGATTCCTTTAAGGGGCGTTGTGAATGGATTATTCCCCCCCCCCCAAAGATTTTAATTTGTGTTCACTTCTGTTTTGTGTCATGTCTGGAAATCAGCCTAATGACCGGAGGTTTAGTTTCGTGCAGGGAAGGTTCATTGGGAGAGTTGTAACTCCTGTCGGTGATTATAGTTGTTATTGAAATGTGTTCGTCCAAGTGAAATAAGAACTTCACATTAGGAATGATATGGACAAAACATCTCATTACTTGTGTTTAATCAAGGCCTGTAATATTTTCTTATTCTACAAACAGTGTCCTGTCGTTGAAAATATATAAATGAAAACCACAATTTACGATCACTTACAATGTCAAGAGTGAAATGACATCTGGGGATAAGGGTAACAATTGATAGTTACGATGGTGCATTAGGATAAAGCTATAACACAGAATCGGAGGTGATTTCACACTAGGTTTTGTTTCTGTCTATGATATTAGTTCCATCCAATCCCCCATGGCCTCAAAACTAAGGACTATAAATTTGTGTCATAGATAATCACATGAGATAAAGTAAGGGTTCTGGGATCCTGAGGCATCCCCTTGAGACGGCCCTTGATTACGGATACTTTTTCTTGGGGGAGAGGCGTTTGCAGGGAATAATTACGGGGTACTTTAATTAGACCAGATGTATACCATTATTTTGTATGTTGCTTTATCTGAATATGATTTCCTAGGGTAAAGGTGTGCTTTTGTTGGTTCTTCCTTTTTTCTTTTTTTTTTTGCCGGGGGGGGGGTTGGTATAATGGTACTAATCTAAGTGCTTGGTTGCACATAGAAACTATAGAGAAAAAAATAAGAGTGGCCCCCGTAGATTTTGGATACATGATTTATTTCAAATTCCTAATTAACAGTCCTTTAAGAAGCTGTTCAATTGACAGTGGTTCTGGCTATATTTAGAGAGTTATTACATTTATAATTCAAAATTGCTTGTTTGGGTGTCCTCACGATATACACACGCCCAATATTTATAACTTTAGTTGTTATTATACTCACTGGATGACATACATGAGTTGCTTATAGAGGGTGTGGTGCCCCCTTCTGGGTTCGAGATTGAGTGAAACGTGCAGGAGTGGCTCTTTGGGGAAAGAATATCAAGAACCAATAGTTAATGAACATTCGACCAACGATCATGATTTCAGTACAGTCAACTTCTAGGGTGTCTACTGTCAATAGGTTAAGAGAGCAGCTCACTGAACTGCGCAGTGCTGCAGTAACTCACAAGGGGTAACCCGACCTCTATAGCGAGGTTTCATATTATTTGTATGTGTGCGGCCATGACAGTTCTGTCCTCGGAATTTCTCATGAGATTCAGACGGGTGCCACATTTCCAATCAACTAGACGTTGCTGACTTCAGCGTGCACATGGCGCTCCCGGGATCCAGTCCAGTCCTGAGTCAGTGCTATAAAACAATACACGTTTGCCACCCAGTGTGAATGATAGCTACTAAGGTTCTACTGGGGTGGGTATGTGTTCATCATCAGTATGTGTGTATATATGTATATTGAATTTTAAATGTAAGAGAGGAGGTCCTTTGTCCAAATCAGGTTGAATGCTTAGTAATGAAGATAAGTAGCATCAGGTAAAAATAGACAGATTTTAGCTAAATTAACCACCGGGCTTTCTTTTTTTCTATGACGCTACTGCTATCTCCTGCGCCTATGCAAGTACGTCAATGGGGGGCTTTCTATAAAACATCTCATAAAGTCTCAATATCATTTTATTTGACAGGGTTCCAAGAACAAAATTAGTACTTGAAGAGCGCCTACTAATAAATCCAAAAAATGAAAAACACAGACACAGGGATGTACTAGAAAGCGGGAGTGGCTACCAGTGACGCATCAAGCTAGTGAAAATAAGTTCCCAAGTTTGAACCTAGATTTAAACCAGCAATGTATCTTTGTGCTGATGTTAAGGCCTAAAGTTGAGACAAAAATTACAGAAAGCAAAGTTAGATGCATGAAACCAACTATCTCATCATCAACACTTCCCCCTACCAGTATAATAGTTGCTGTCATTCACACTGGGTGGCATACATGTGTGGCTTGTAGAGGTTGTGGTGCCCCCTTGTGTGTTACAGTAGAACTAAGCTGGTCAGTGCGTTGCTCTTTTGGGGGATTTAGCAGTCATATAAGAATCATAGCCTGTATACCTATAATAGGCCTTTGCAGATTGGATAATATCGTATTTCAAATACCCTGCAATTGTACCTACCTATATGAACTTAAGGTGCCCAGTAACATACCTCTGTGATATCATTCAAACTTTAAACTAATACAGAAACCAGAAAAAAATAGAAAATAAGTCTAAAGATAGTTGCACCAAGCCCATGAAATGTTGCTTTAGGTCTGCTCTTTTCTATTTGCACAGGGTAAGGGGGAAATGCAGACATTCTGGATTAATGGAGAGGATCATGAAAGGCGCATGTCACGTTTAGCTCCACCTCCAAACAGCCTTCCCATAACATCTTCCAGCAGCTCCAACACAAACCATGGTACGTCACAGGTGTCACCGACGGCACGTCATGATGGCAAACCTCTACGGTCCAGTATGAAACGCAGACACCCTCAACCTAGTGAAAAAGTCGACCTTCCGGGTGAATGTCCAGAGGTAACTACACCACTTTTGAACGGTTATGTCCTGATGCCTGAAGTTATTGAGGATAATTCCAGGATATCTACGTCACCAGCATCAACAGTTTCAGTGAAGACAAGTGTAAATGGACGTCCCCGTTGTGGCTCGGGTGGGTCCGTGAGCTGCTCGAACAAGCATGACTGCCAACCACACTGCCTAGTGGAAATCCCAGGAACTAACGCTGAGGATGCCGGTGGTGACATCTGCCTCGCAGCGCCAGCATCGCCCCCTAGTGTGAATTTCGATACCCTTGCGGCGTCAGGGGCCCATGGGGAGGCAGCTGGTGCCAATGAAGATGAGGATTGGCATCAGTGTCATCCGGCTAGTTTCAGTGATTCAGGACGCTGCCAAGAGGAGTCGCCACTATTGAGGTTCGCGTCCCTAAGGGGTGAGCGGACACGGGGGACTAAGGGGTCCTCACGACTTCCACCAAGGCGCTCCTTGTCAGGGGAGACAGCTGTATAGCATTAGTCTTATGTGATCCCGCCAGGAGAGACTGAGGAGAAAGCAGGGAGCCTGGCATTGCCAAAACCACTATCAATACTTGTTTACTTGTCATTTAACACACCTACTGTTTTCCTACAATGTTGACAGTAGGTCTAGGTATAGGTCTATTCACTGCATAACAAAATAATCAAAATATGCTGGTGACGACCGCTTCATATATTCAAAGCTGATATGATACCTGCGTGTCTGTTGCAGCCCATTTCCCCAGTGTACTGGTGATACCTTACTCTATTTCATGAGTTATATTAAAACTAAATTTAAGGATCAAGATGTGTGGAAGAAAAACGTGGGAAACAGTTTACCCAGGTCTTAATTGCATCGGATCAGTATCTCCACCGGGAGTCACAAAATCACACTCGTATTCTGTGATAGTGAAAGCTTTGATTTGGACGGAGGAGAAGGAATAAACAGCTTTAGTGCAGCCACAGGATGGTATTGGTCAACACCAATTTACCAATAAGTTTTCCTTTACAGAAACAAGGCTCACCTCTGACCAGAATAAATATCAACAAGGTATATCTGATAATTGGAAAAGAGTTATAAGCATGGATTCCCCTAAGATAAAAGTAAAAAAAGGATATATGCTAGGTATTATCCCAGCTTTAAAACCTAGGCCTTACTACGTACAGCAGCCAGCGGATTTCGCACACAGTGGCATTACTAATTATTGTGAGATATCCAATGCTGACCAAGAAACACACCCCAAAAAATACAATAGGAAGCTCAAGTTGAAACAAATAATTGGGAACACGAAATTTATCATACAGAAGAGTCACTCAGCTGATCTTCTCTTGTTCATAGATATAGGTAAAGAGCACTATAATTGCATAGAAATTGATTTATACCTAGAGAATCCTATATTTTGATATGTCTACAACCTGTACAGATATGTCGCTGATGACTGGATATTCTTGCTCCAAACTAATTCCTCTCCCTGCCCATAATATATCCATAGGGAGTATCCAAGTATATCCAGTCCACACATACTTAGGATGCTAGGCTTCATGACAGGATGATATTATGTATAATGGTATTGAAATATACTAGTGTGGCAGCAGTGACACGCTTCACAGTTTGGATCCAGGTACACACTTTAGCTTAGAACCCCCTGTTCGTTCCTGGATATGTAATAACTACAAAAGAGGATATAATTTATCATCGTATACTACAGCATTCCTTGAGACGTAAAGTGGAAGTGTCTTACTCATTGTCTATAAAAGCATTGTATATCACTACATGAATATGTGGTCTCATAGTCAGATCTTACCAATACCTATTTGAAGTATTCAATTCTGATTGTGCATTATTCATTGGTGTATAAAGGAAATGATGATAATCATGATTCTTCTCATTTGGGGCTACAGTAAATTCCCTGTTTAGATATGTACAATATTGTGTTAAGTTCCCTTTATTTTTGCCAGGGGCATTTACAGAGCTCTGTCCCATAGCAAGAATCAACGCTTATGAGTAACTAAAGGCTATTATGCTGTTGCTTTCTTCATCTCTCAATGCATGAGATTAAACAAAAGAAAACTGTGCGATTGCCTTAGTACTACTATTATTGGTGCCCTACTAGGTAACATCATGCAGCTGTAACAGTCATAGTCTCATGCAGTGCTAAAGTGTTTCCCTATTGTGATGTTGTGTCATCCTATATCCTCTCCTATGTCAGGACAGCTATACGGCTATGGCTATGGATTTATATTCGGACCTTCCCTTATCCTCTCCATCATGCTTCATCATATCATCTGAGAATTTTGCTGTCCATTGTAAGTTAAACACACCTTTTGTATGCTATAGCTATGCTGAGTTAACCCATACGTTGGTTACTCCCACAACCATTATGAGGAACTCCCCCTAGTGAGGCAGAATGTAGAGGTCATCACCAAGTAAAGCGTCATACATGCACGAGTGCCACCTGGAGCATACAGACAACACTAAAGGACTGCTGAGTCTGGGCTGCACTACACTAATTGTTTTCTCACTATATTTCTACATAGGATTTGGGCCAAAATAAAATATCCCTGCTGTTCGTTGGGCTTAGCTATTATGATTTTCCTATAGCCACACATTTTTCCTAAAAAATTAGACCTGTTTGCATGGTTGCTTTGTGACTTAATGTTTTTTTACAGGCCATTCCCTGCGGACATACCCAAATCATGCACTTTTGCAGTGAATATTTTGCATTAAATCAATAATTCCTTTTCACCACAAAGGCCCAATCTAACATCAAATTCCATCTTAGATACCACTCAAACCTGTTAGTATACACTATATGGACTTAGCAGGATTACTTATTAGCCAATGAAATGATCCCATACCATTCAGTGCGGTCCTCTCGGGGGGCAGTGGTACCCAACTTGCTTCAGCATTGGCCGTGCCCATTGGACAATCCGCTACCTGGGTATAAGGATTAATTTGATGCCTCATTTACATTTCCACTGTCGATTTTAGACCAATATTTTTTGTTCAACACCCTTCAGTGCGGGTCTAGCTTGTGTGACTTGCTGCCACCTAGCATCAATTAGTGTAGTGCAACCTCTGTCCCCAACCGACCCCTGGTGGAGGGCTCAGCTGTTATCGCCTCATCAGGGCACCCTGGGTAAATTTGCCGAGCGCAGATTAAAGAATGGATGACCACGTGACCAGAACGTGATAGAAATGGTGTCACTGCTTTCTCACGTCATGGGACACCAGGTGGCAACATCAGAATGTATAGATGGTGCAATTGAAGAACCTGGATCTACATGTGGTTTAGTCATGCAAGAGACTATAATCAGTGATGATCTACGTCCCTTTCACCAACTGTAATACAACATATGGCACTAGTGGCGACCATGCCACTTGGCTCCTCCCACAGGAGCATGGCGGGTTTGGATTCCAGTAGCTGTAATAGGCCCACATGTTTGTAATGGTTCGAATTATGTTTGGTGCAAAATTTTGTTACATATCTATGATGAATATAACTACACTATTTCTCTGTGTGCAGCTTTGATTTCTAAGACCTAGAGCTCTATTTTACCTTGCAAATTGGCATTTTTGTGAGGGGTGTCTGTGCACTAAGGATAAACCTATGGAGCCCTGTGTGTGGATGCTGGACATGCCCATGTAAGCAGGGGGGATACTTGAGCGCTATCTAGTGTATTAAGCTGGCAACACAAATGTATAGGTGACCATCTGTAGCCGCCTATCCACCCCTTCCGTCTAGAGCCAGTTTATATTCTGCATAATTATCAAGCCTGTACCCAGCTAATATAAGCCATCTACATCCTATCCCTTTTTCGTGATATTGATGTGTTTACGCTAAGAAAAGGAAACGCAAGTCATATGAGGTGTGCCATCAGGGTGCATTTTGACGGTGCATTTTGGATCAAAGATTTACAGAATCCAGGCCACTAGCTGAAAAGGGCTTTAGTGAATCCAATGTACTATTTATATACAGTGTCTGTACCACGATTACCCTTATCATGTCATTGAGCATATCATATTTCTTTCTTTTTTTGTTTATATATATATATATATATATATATATATATATATATATATATATATATATATATATATGGGTCAGGTCGTCAGAAAGTGTAAGATTTTGCCCTTGAAGGCCCTGAAAAACTAATTTTCTAATTACTTTATATAACCTTAACAAAATTGTCAAGGTACATCTCCTCAGCTCAGAAGACCAAAAAATACCAATCTAGGCCATCCGGTTCCATTTTTATTGCTTGTTTTGTGTCATGTAACGTCCGGTACCAAAATAATGAAATATGGAGGTAATTGAAGTTGCTCTCAGTAATATAAAAATGTCCCATTATGCATAACAAACACATGCAATTACAAGGCCAATATGTCTATTATTGACTTCAATTACAGAATGGAACAAAATTTGAGTTATGCATGCACAGTAGACTGCCTCCTACATGATGATAAAAGTACCGGACGTTACGTAATGTCCGGTACTTTTATCAGAATTATTTCACATAAGCTGCTCTCATATGGAGACAAATGCTGGTAGACACACAGTTTCTTCACCAAAGTAGGGGATGATAGGGCCCTTCAAACAGGTAATAACAAAGATTTTGAAGCTTCATTTTTTCCTTGTTTTATAACCGATTTAGATTTAGGTACCGGACGTTACAAATTACAGATTTCCATTTTGAAAGACACATCATGAAAAATTCTCACTTAGTAACATGTCCAAACCTCATGGAAATGATACCTATGATCATATAAAATACAAAAAATAACTTTGGGATACTCTATAGTAGTCTTTATTCAATACAGGACACTTGTAAAAAATACAAAAAGTATAAAAAAGAACAAATTTGGCTGTTTTTTCACTTTGGCAGGCCTTAAGTCCTAAAGTTTTTAATGGATGACCACAAATTTGCATTTTCCTGATAGCCCTAGGTGTTCTCTATCAAATGAGTCTATGTAAGACAAGATTGGTTCACAACTTCTTTCTCCAGAGCCATAGAAGTCCAAAATGACCCAAAAACACAAAAACTACTGCTTTCTGGCGACCTGACCCATATATAGCCTTTGTCATTTTTAATCATTACAGTAGTCTGCACTTCATTTTGTACTTTTCTCAGCTTCATTCCATATCACCAGCTTACCTTTTCTGCGATTTATTATCTAGATCAGAATAAATATAAAACTATTTTACTTTACGAATGGAGACATCTGCGATCCAAACAACTTAATGGCATAGGTACTGCTTAGAGAATAACGATTCCCCCTGGTTATGAGGTAATGTGGTTTATACAAGAAAACAGATCTGGATATAAATCTGTTGGACATCTCCTATATTAATCATCAATGGTATACAATAGCTTTACCATTCTCTACTAGCACCTCTATGACAGTACGCCCGAAATACAATAGATATTGTTTATGTATATGACATGATTGTACAGGGAGAAGAGGTATTAGAACCCTCTGCACTAAGCCCCCTTTTCGCATATTACTCCATTGACTTCCATTGATCCCGACTTAGGTTTCTCACTATGAATATGAACTTAGTTATCAAAGTTGTTATACAGATGCATTTCTCACCCAGTTCACGGAACATTCAGTTTCAGCTGCAAAAGGGAACACGTTTTGTTCTGATGTATATCACTCTTTAAGGGCACCTTCCTGACCATTCTTATGTCAGAGAGCCTTGATCAAATGCCCGGCCCCCGCAGTTCCATGTCCTTCAGACACCATCCTCGTTACCAAAAGCACTGATATAGGGGTCGTATTTTTCAAGGTTCGCATATCTGTGTTTTATTAAATATAGAGGTCTTTTTTTTCAAGTAAAGTCATTAAAATTGAAAATAGGGAGTTTTTTTTTTTTCAGAGGGACTAGCAGCATTTACATAGGAATTGAAGTGAAATGGCATCATGTTCCTAGACACAGAAAAATGGCACAGTGATTCTATTATCTCCATTTGTTATATTCAATGACATTTACATTACTGGACTAGTCAGTGTTTCCCTTGATAAAGGGATGGAGTAAGTTTTATGTCAGCTTTTTCCTGAAAATAGGGGTACCTTTTAGGCCCCAAAGATCAGTATCTTTACTAAATAGGTACCTTTTTAACTCCAAAACCGTGGAAAAGGGATATTTTTCATTTCAAGTAACGAGGATGGTATCAATTGACATTCAGAGTGCAGGGGCCGGGATCAAATGTTCTTTAATAGGAAAAAAGACTATGTAGAAAAGAATAACCAACACAGCGGATCTGCACAGCAATGTGTAGAAAGCTTATTTGAGTGACAATAGATGACAATTTAACACGTGTTATCTGATTCAACGTTGTATTATCTGATATTAGTTTTGCGTGATTGTTCTATAAGGGAGTGTGGGCATTCACACAGAATGTCTGTCTGACTATAATACGATATGCATGGTAGTGGGGATCTGTTTTTTGTTGTTGTTCTTTTATTAGTGTAGACTTATAGATAAGTGTCTGTTGCAATGAATCAAATTATAAGCAAGTGTACAGGCAGTGTATACATAATCTTCGTAGAAGATCTGACTAAACTCTCACTAGCAGCTTGCCTGCTTCTCTTGCTTATCTTCCCAACCGCTCAACTTGTACCGGCAGCTCCATAAAATATATCAAATATATCATTATTGTGCAGCAATTAAATTTGTGGGTTCCAGCAGAGCCCATGTGGAATCCATCAGGACCACACAGGGGATTGCATGCCACATGTATCACCAAGTTGTACAACCGGTATAGTGTTTTATATGCAGCCCAGTCGAATTTCCATATTCCATTACTAATATCAAGTCAAAAGAGGACCTTTCAAGGGTGACCGCCGTGTGGAGGATATATATAATGACGGTTGGTATTTGTACTGTTGGATAAGTGGTAGAGGCAACACATGGAAAAAATAGACACTATGGCAACTCACTACTAGATCTAAACATGTCTACTTAATATAAACCAGGAGGTTAATTCAAAAGGTCCTGGGATTTCTACCCCTGCGATCTTAGCATAGGCACAAATCATAAGACCTAGCCAGTCTAACCTATCTAATGCAGTGGTTGCAGGCCAGTCAGGCACAGCAAGTCCTGAAATCCCTTCACTATTCCTTTTCCAGCCATAAGATCACTGCAATCTTAGTGAAATAATTGCATAGTGGTTTCAACTAAGTACAAGAGCACTCACCAGGAACACTCCTGGCAGTGAATGTCCCTGCTGAATACATATAGAGGGAGGACGTTTGCTGAGAGTCATTGAGGGCTCTTCAGGCTACTCAGGCATGAAGTGCACTGTGCAATAAATATATGTGTTGTAGTAGAAATCCTGTGTAACAGAAGATGTGATGTGGTGTTATGGGGTAATGCTAGTAGTGGTAGAACATACTCTTGATAGGCACTTGCACATGTCTGTATTCATAAGTGAGAGTAAGAGCTCGGTTACTGTAGCTTTATTAAAGGGGTTGACTCCTGTAGATGTACAAAGTCCTGTATGTAAACATGCACATAATGGCAGTTGAGAAGCCTAATACAGTTCCAACAATAACCCAAAGTCCTATGTTAATAGTTGTATGATCGAATGCTTTAACTCCAGTTTCCTGTTCTCCATTTGGTGTCACGTGTAGAGGTTCAACTGCACAATGTCTATTGTCAACAATTCCACAAGGTCCTATCTACTGTTAACCTATTAACAGTAATAACATGGATAAACCCATGCTGGGTGTCTTGCCTGCACATCGTGGTGATCCCAACTTGAATATACTTTAGTATCAAACACTACCTGCCTGCTATCAGAGGGTGCGGACCCCGGATATGGAAGCCGTGAAAGGCCACACCGAAAAAAAAAACATGCACTTCAAAATCAGCATGATTTTCTTACAACCACCAAGATGAAGTTTCAAAAAAATATTGCTGTCAAACATGATAATTTCCCCAATCAAGTGTCAACTTAAAAAAGAAAATTGCTGTCAACATGATATTTTCCCCTGTCAACTGTCAAGTTAAAAAGAATCTGCCGTCAACTGTCAAGTTTACAGTTGACAGTGAAAAAATCATGTTGACACCAGATAAGAAAACATGAATTTTCAACTGTCAAGTTAGAGGAAAAATCTGCCGTCACCTGTCAACTTGACAGTTGACAGGGGAAAATATGATATTGACAGCTGATTTCTTTTTTTCTACTTTGACAGTTGACAAGTGAAATATCAGGTTTGACAGTTTTTTATGTTCCATTTTATGTTGTTTCCATATTGGAGATAAAAAAGTTCAAGTTGAATTATTTCCGCATCGGAGTGCTTCCGTACCCAGAGCACTCCGATGCAGCTCCGGGGACCAATCGCGTCTATGAATTTCAGGTCACCTTGACCCAGGGCATCATGCCCCAGAAAGCCATATTGTCCTACATACCATATAAGCCGCTCTTCTCTATCATGTCGACACTGCTTCGTCCTACAGCAAGGTCACCTTGACCCTAGCTCCAACAGCCCTATTTACTTGCTGCATAGTACTGATATGTTTTTAATGAAGCCTTTCTTTTTCATGCCTTACCTCTTTGGGTTCTTAGTGCATCTCTCAACTGGATGCGTCATTATAAAAAGCTATTTCAATTTTCCTCCTTGCACAGCACTTGAATACTGTACGAGGTCAACTTCACCCTATACTCTATAAGTAGCTCATATAGGGAAGGGGAACGTGTGTGTAATCACTCTTGTGAGAAGGAGTGTTTCCACCGCTATTCTTTCACTATGGACCTCTTGCCCCTGTGCATAGTGTGTTCTACTTGGAATGGTGTAGGAGGGCTGAGGCTAAGATCACTGTGATCTTAGTGCTGGCTGTGAAAAGACAAGACTGCAGTCTAATCTTAAGAATGCTTATTGGATAAGGCAGAATAATTCCTAAGATCACTGAGGTAGCGATCCCAGGACCTTTTGTATTAACCTCCAAAACTGAGCACAGGTGTATGTCCGTACACAGCTATGCCCTTCTCCAAAACATCTACCAAAGCGGAATTTCTGCTAACATGGAATGGATTAGGCCCAGCATAGTGACTTTGAGGAAGATTTTCAAAAGACTAAGGTCGCCAACTTTTCATTACTTTGGACCTGGGCATCCCTCGTCAAATATCCATAGTCCACTAGGCCTCTATCGGCAGATTTTATATAGGGTTTGTATGGTTTAATCGGATGATAGAGGCCAAGTGAACTATGGGTTTAAATCAGAAAGACATGGATAATACCAGAGGGAGTATCATGGAGATTAATTTGCACAGCTCTTTTTAATTTTACTGAGGATGGGATGCACATACATTCGTAATAGCCTGGACAGTATGATGCTATAATTATCATATTCACTTTGAAGTTTATGTATGCCAGTACATGATTCATTGCACTCTCAGCCCCAATTGTAAATGGCCAGTATCTTGCCATCTAATCTATCCATTAATTTACATGACTTGAGCTCACCCCCTGAGTTGACTTTGTAATTTGTCTAAACACTTACATGCAGCTCCAGGTCCTGAATAACCAGCTTAGAATTCCTCACTGGGTCTCAGGTGGGAGATGGTATGACATCCTTGGGTCCAAATGATGTGCAAGCCTAGCAGGGGGGCCTCGATTTGGCCTACTACAGGACCATGGTAACGGTGGGGGTGGAGGTATGCAAAATAGCAAATCATTTATTTTGCTGTCAAGCAGACCTCGACATGCTTTAAACATATTCACATCTTCTTTTTGCAACATAGGTCGATGGCATGCAAAGGTATGCTAGGTATTTTGCCCCTTCCTAGAATTAGAATTATTCCATTTGATATAGGCTATTGGAGTATATATCCACACCGCTGATATGTGACATACTGATCGTACTCTTCTGCAATTCGAAAATAAGCTAATGTATCTCCTCAATTTTATTGCATTAAATTTTTCAACATGACGATGGCCAGTTGGAGAGCAGCAGTACATTTGAACAAAGAACACAGGCCCCAGACGCCCATTCTTCCATGGTGGGCCCACAAGTCACTGACAAATCAAATTTAGCTCAGTACATCCAATGACCACAAAACAGCATAACCAACTTTCCATTAAAAAGAAATTCAATTGCCAAGGATAAATAACAAAAGTTGTAGCTCATCAGCAGCCTTTCGAGCAGCTCACGGAAGGACGGTGAACACTCTTTTCCCTATTGCAGATCCAGACTAAATGAGTCTCCAGTGGCAAGATATAATCTAATTTCTACTTACAAATCCATCTTTATATATGGCAGATGAAAATGCATTCAAAAAGCAAAGTAAACTCAAAACCATGAACGATTCTCAAAGTCACCAAGTCTAGACAAACTCAGCTTGCCCAGATAAACCCATTCGGGACCCATTAGGGAGCACTGGCTGGGAATTTTGTGAAGGAAACTAATTATTTCTAAGTAGGGTCTGCCAAGGCTGTGCCTTTTTTCTTTTACAAACCTAATGTAAGTGTAACTTCTCTGCTTCTCAGTGCTGAACACAGCTTTGCCATTGGAATTGAGGGACTAAATGGGAGCTGATTAAAATGGTGTAAAACGGAAACCTCAGCTACAATGAGACAAAACAGACCACATCAGCAATGTTTCTGAAGGGTCTGGTGTTTCTTCTCGTGAATTTGGGAGTGAAAACAAGTATGAATACAGCGACAAATAAAACCAGATTGAGACCATGCGAGAAAACATACATAAAAAAACAAAAAAACAAAAAACAAATGGAAAGTCAGAAATGATGTTAGGGTTTTCAATAACACTAGCTTATTGGCTTTGAATTTTCTTTTTCATCCATTGATGACGATGTCCCTTTCCAACTTATAATGCATACAACTACTTTCTTGTTCATTTGACATTGGTCCACTATTATTTCAATAGAGTGTGTCCACACAATCCCTCAAAGGTCAATTAAAAAAAAAAGATCCTTGGCTAGTGTTTTATTGCAGTACTATTTGAAGGTAAATCTATTTATAGGACTGTCTCCCTATGTAAGCCATCTTTTAGTTTAATGGAGTTTTCTATAAAACGATACTGAACAAATTCAGTTTTTAGAGTCATTCGTCCAGGGAGTATATAGTGGAAGCTCCACTACGCAATTTTTTGGAACAATCTCATTAAATGTTACCCAGTCAGTGTCTAAGGTATAGGGTGTTATTACTCCTAAATTATAAACATGAGATTCAAAATGGTAAACAAGAGATTTCACCTGCACAGGCTCTGTTGGAACATAGTGTAAATAAGATCACTGTCACCAGGTAGGGTGGTTACCTTGTTCTGCTATGTAAACATCAAGATACACAGCAAGATATAAATAAAAACACAACAGACTATCAACAACTCACCATAAATCGCAGGGTCTTGTAAAATCAAACCTGTCTGATATTGAATTGCAGAGACTCTTCAGAGTGAAAGTCTGCAATATTTATGTTGGATCAACTCATCTTTTGACAACAAAAACGTGCCTGAAATTGCACATAAAGGCATCACCACATAAACAAAGAGCTCCAACAACATTCAATTTTTACCTTGGAATAATAACAAATAACACTTTTCAGTCTGTGTTTTTTACCAAAAAAAAATCGTGTAGTGGAGTCTCAGTGCTGGGGCCACCACTTTTTATATGTTTTATAAACGGCATCAGCCTGGCAATTAATTATACCGACTTCCTGGTATATGCAGATTACCTCGTCCTGATTTCATCTGGAAGAGACCCTGACAGGATACGGGACAGGCTCCAAAGTGATTTGGACAGCATAAACCGGTTGACGCTCGAGAGCCGTCTGACAAAAAATGTGAAAAAAACGGAGGTGCTATGGTGTAAAGGGAGACACCACCGCCCGATAGGGGATGATATAATCATGAACCTGAATGGCATGGCACTTAGAAGGGTTACTCAATTAAACTATCTGGGTATCACTCTGGACCAACACATGACACTGATACACCAGGGCAGAAAGGTCATCGGGTTGGTAGAACGGAGAATAAGTCAATTGCGACAAATCAAATGGAACACGGATGGACCAATCACTATGAAAGTATAATTATGTGACAATGGTTCACTCAGCAATTGAATGTTGTAGCTTCCTATGGGGAGGTGCTCCATAACGGGTCATGGGCAAACAACAGGTACTGCAGAATGATGTACTCCGGCTATGTGAAGGAATAAGAGACAGAAGGGATGCACGGGTAGATGACCTTCATAACCGGTACGACCTGGAAACACTCGAATGCCGACGAGATAAGGTATTACGGGGTATAATGTACCTGCAAGACAATGAGCACCGAGCAGAACCAACTAAGGATTTACGAGTAACCAACAAGATCAGGCCAAAAGTCCCGAGAGTCAGGAAGGAGATTTTAGTCAAGGCTTGACTAACAAGGGGAAAGGTGTTATGGGATGCAATCGAGGCGAATGTATAACATTCCCAAAACAAGAAGGCCTTCGTGAGACTACTGTAAGATGAGTTACAATGCGGATAGACTCACTCTATTGATTATCATGTGAATAGAAGGAGGATGTTTTTCTACTGGATAAATTGTACAACGAGAAGGATTTTTTTTCGTCTAGAAAGATGTACTGAAAAATGAGTTAATACTTCTACACACATATATTTACACACACTATATCTTTTGGGGTCATCTTTCATATTGCCCAGCAAATTGTCGTTATCTGTCGCCATGATTGGTCATCAATGGTGACTCCTTTCTGAGTGATAACTCACTGCGTCATCTTTCGCCACTGTGTGTCAGTCTCACATGGCATGGTGATTTATCACAACAGTCGCCAACATGATCTCACTCACTGCGTGAGTATGTGCCACCCCTTGTCATCCCTCACAAAGCATGGTGACTTATCACCACCATCGCCAACATGGATCTAACTCACTGCATGAGTATGTGCCACTGCCTGTCAACTCTCAGTCAGAATGGCAACTTTTCACCTGCAATGCCACATGGCTCTCACTCACTGCGTGAGTGTGTATCACTCCTAGTTAATCTTCTCTCAAAATGGCGACTTATCACCACCATTGCCAACATTGGTCTCACTCAATACATGAATTTGTGTCACTCCAAGTCAATGCTCTCTGAGGATTGCATCATCTGTCACTCACTCTCACTCACAGTGGCAACTTATCACCACCATTGCCAAAGTTGTTGAGACAGCACCACTGTTCAACATGTAGCCTACCTAGGAAGTGTGGGCATGAAGTATAAGTCCCATATGTATCAAATGTGCTTTGTTTCACACTGATTTCCATGTAATACTTTAGAGTTGAATCAAACAAGATTATATAGAGAGAATATCAATTGAATTTAGATAGAGGTATCTCTAAAATGAAAGCAACTATCCATAAACACCTTTTCTCTGGTTACAGGAAAAATACATAGGGAAATATCAACATGAACACCTTGTCTGTGGTTAGAGGGAAGATACATAAGGCAATACCTTCTCTGGCAAAACATACTTTGATCTGGTAGATGTGAGGCTGCATGATTACCAATGTCGATAATCATGAGCTTTTCATCTAACAAGGTGAGTGATCACCAGCGTCGCCATCACTGGTGAGTCTGAGTGATCACCACTCTCTCCATCCATGGTGAACCTGCGCTATGACGTGGTGCGCGTTTCATCTAGCGAGGTGAGTGATCACTCGTGTCGCCATCCCTGGTGAGTGTGGGTGATCAAGATCCTCACCCTCTGTGGTGAACCTGTGCTATCACGAGGTACACGTTTTATCTAGCAAGGTGACTGATCACAATCCTTGCCATCCGTGGTGAATGTGTATTATGACGTGGTGTGCGTCTCATCTAGCGAAGTGAGTGATCACTCATGTCGCCATCCCTGGTGAGGATGAGTGATCACTCATGTCGCCATCCCTGGTGAGGATGAGTGATCACGATCCTCGCCATCCCTGGTGAACATGTGCTATGACGAGGTGCGTGTTTCATCTAGCGAGGTGAGTGATCACCCGCGTCGTCAACCCTGGTGAGTCTGAGTGATCACCATCCTCGCCATCTGAGGTGAGGCCATGTGATCACCACCATTGCTATTCCTGGTGATCTTGTGCTATAGCGCCATTGTGTTCCATCTAGCGACATGTGTGAGCCACTTCACACAGGTTGACGAGGAGTCACGACAATTTGCTGGCTGCTATTGAAAATGATAATATTTATGGCTATTTTTGTAAAACTCATTTTGGTATGTGAGATATTATCTTGGCAATAAACAAAACAATAACAACAACAACACTAATTATCATCCTTTGAGGCGAATTTGAGCGGAGGGTGGGTAAAACATCTGATGGGGCAAGATAATTTAACTTGTTTTCAATGAAAAAGTCAGCATGTTACGAAAGTTAAAGGGGGTGTTTAGAAAGGTGTATGAAGCTGTAAACCGCTTATAAATACTGCTGCCAGGTTAAGGGGTATTGTAATATGTCAAATAAAATGTCTTGGTCTCCCCCTTTTAGATCAAGGGAGAACTGAATCCCTATGCCTTATGCAAAGTGTACATCGGTATACTTACCTCAGTTTATATAATATGCAAATTAGACATCATCATTAATGTTACATAATATCCTTCCTATGGTTAATTTCACATCTAATAGATGATTCCCCAGGGTCAGTTTTCCAAGTTAAACTGGTCGATAAAAGATGAGAGATGTTTTTGATATAGTACTATTCAGTATTTCCACATAACCTATACTCAACATCAATCTTACAGGGGGAAACATTCCAAAAGATGACTGTATCCACTTAGATATATCAGTTCAACATTGTTTAAAGACCCTGCACGCAAACCTTCATGATTTCGCCGAGCCACTTGTGCCAAAACACCTGGAATTTGTTACATAATGATTTCACTATTCGCAACACAGTCAGCTTCACTGGGAGTTACCTTCTCCTTTCCATGTACCAGTACAGGAGGGTGTTGCTTCTATAGTAAAAGGAAGAGCTGGCTAAAAATGCCCTCATTTCCCGTCCTTTCTTTTCATGTAGCTATAACTTGTCCTTTTGTTACTCACAAGTGGTCATTCAAGTATGGTGCTAAAAAAGGGGGATTTGAGTAGGTACCTAGTTGGGAGAAGTCAATCAGTATAATATACTATAGAGTGTGTGACATGAGTAGGTATCTGATAGTGCAGCTCTCTCTGTTTTAAACAAGGCAGGTGACTTTCCAGCCTAATGTGATGAGTGCAAGTTGAATGGTGAAGCTCTTTTTACCATAGGAGCAACACGCTCCTGCTTCTTCCCAAGCTGGTTATGCATAATGTGGCGTGACTGAAGCACATGGGGAAGTCACAGCACATCAATTATATTGCAGATTAGATATGCCTCAGGTAGTTAATTCAAAACAGTGGTAAATTAGCACTGATTAGTACTGTTTTGAATTAACCTCCTGATCAACGATCAGTACCTGGAATACCTTAGCCTATATGGAGGAATTTCCTTCCTGTAGAGGAAAAAAATGACTATTTATTGAAGTGATCAAACTGAATATTATCTTATTTTTCAACATGTTTTTTTTTTCTCTTCACAATGTCCATAACATTAAAATCAAGCCCAGGAGGGCGTTTCTTGGTAGGGGAATCGTGGCTTTTCACGGTAGGTACCTCATTTCACACAGACATGCTTTGTTTCACCCTTCAAAAGGGGTACTCACCACCCCAGACTGAAAAGGTGCTCACTCTTCCAAAAGTGCTCTACTCACTTCCTTCTCTAGTCACACATTATAAGCGCGTGACAAGGTATACAGGAGGCTGTTGCAAAAAGATTTGGAATTCAATTCTCACTGTAACTAATGCATCTTCCAATTCCTCCCGATTCTCCACCCAGGGAGACCAATTCCCACATTATACTGTAATGGAATTGACTTACTCTGAATTAGACTGTACTGCAAAAAGTTGAGGAACTGGTTCCATGATTAATTCCCCCTGAATGCTTCCCATAGTCGAAAGGCCAGGGAATTGGTGAAAGAAACTGGCTGGGAATTTGTTCTTGATTAGGAAGCATTCACCAGTTCCTGACCACTCCTAAACTACTTCCATGACCAATTATCTTTTGGCAACCAAACAGGGAATTGATTCCCTGAGGTCAGTCAGTTCCATTTTGGGAATACCACCTCCGGCAAAATCGTTTCCAAATCTTTTTGCAACAGCCTGCTGACAAAACAAAAGTGACTTCCATCTTTCCGGAAACACCCGCCTGTACTCTATCAATTCCATATACTTATTATGGGGAAATGATTAGTAATGTGTGTTGGAGCAGTGGCCTGTTACATAATGATAGACCTGTATATGTCCCTAATGGATGAAACTGTCATCAATCATTGATTACTATTGACTACTGCGGGAGATGTTAAATTGATACCCCGATAAATCTAGCTACCTAAATTATATAAACAATTTCATGAAGAAAATCTTTAATCTTTGTCTATGTATCCGAATATGCCATCCAATTGTCCAAAATATCAATTTCACCCGGAAGTCCAGATACTTTCCTTATATACAGACCCTTGTGCTACAACAAGTCATGGCTGTCGTTGGTGCTGATCTCTCTCGGATTTCCTCTTTTGTTTTGTAGATTATCTTCAACGTGGCAGTCGTTTGGTAAAGTTACACCGGTTTAATTGAGATATATCATGGGAAATGTTCTTAAATGCTTCTCTCAATTCTCTTTTAAGTTCTAAAACCTTGAGGTCCCCCAACCTGCGTCCGGGACATGACTGGGGTCTTATAGAATATAAGTTTAGTCACATGCATTGGACTCATTATGTGGTCGAGCAAATATTTAATCGTCACAATCATGCATGACCCTAGACTCCTTGAAACACTGATATTTTCTGCCAGCCTGAAGTCTTTTTTTTTAAGTTTTTGGACCTGAATATCACCATCCATGTTCACTAACACAACTATACGAGTGCAGACGGAGCAAAAGCTGATTCTGTTTCTTAATCTGAGTTCTATATGCAGACATGTATTAGCTCTATCCAATAGGCACGGGTTGACAACTTTAGAAACACTAATAGACAGGAGACTTCAGTTTTAATACACCCACTTATATTTCACATCCTTTGTTAAACAGGTTACCTATACAGAGACCTGTTTCATAAGCACTCTTTATTTAAGATTGATCTTTCCACTCTATGAGTGACCACTTAAGATCAGTCATTTGGGAATGACTACTAGTGTTTCAGAACAAGCTGTTACTCATATTGGAACCTAAGACTGGTGCTTTAGAAACAGCTGTCAATAAGACATAGGGGCAGTAATCAAGATCAGTAATAAGGTCACTCATAGGCCAACTATCCAGCTAGTAAGATCGATCACATAGGTGCAGAATATGGCTTTATTTCATAATTTGATGATATAAAATGGTATTAAAAGGGGGAATTTCCATTTGATATATGCCTGACTTCATGCATTAGAAAATGTTGTGGGATTCCACTTGTTGATAGGATTTTTCACATTTATGTGTACCCTCAACCTTCCCCATAAATCAGCTACTTTATGTTGGTCGTAAGTCACTCTTACATTGACCCTTTACTTGTATGTTTCACTCCCCATTTACTTTTGAAACACTTCCCCTAAGCCTAAGAAGCCCAAGATCAATCTTAGGATGACCGTAGGAGTGATCTTGCTCGTACACCAATCTTACTCGTACATGGTCCTTGTGAAACAAATCTCAGATAAATGAGTCACACGGGCTTGCTGTCTACCAACGAGGGTAGATGGCAAAGATGACAGGGAAATAATTATTTTGCATTCACCAATGGACTATGACTAACGCTACTACCAACGTTGGGAATCAGTGACACTTCATGCCTTATTTCTTTACATCTGAGCAGTTGGCTAATGCAATCTCAGATAGATCTCGAATTAAGCCATTTTGGATAGGGCAAGATTAATGACAACCTTGCCACCCAAACCCACAAAAACATTAACGCCCTACTGGTGATGGGAAAACATATTGGCACCCTAAAAGACTCACCCCCGCAATCAATGTCAATTTACTGATCAAGATTAATTATGAATTTTGATAATGTAAAGATTGATAACAACGGCTGTGGTTCAAATGACCATGCATGATTATATATCTCTTGCAGATGTTTTTTTCATGTAAGCTTGATTTTGCAATGCGAGACTTGGTGCCAATGAGAAGTAGGAGGTCTAACATTTAGCAGCACATTCGATAAGAAATTTTTCCTCTAGAAAAACGAGGTAGGAATTTCAACATTCTAAACACGTAAGCACGTAAATGGACCCACATATAGTGCTCCCTGGGTGGAACAGAAACACATGGTAGTGCCTGTACAAGGTATTCCCAGGCAACGAGATCTACTCGATGGTGTTCTAGTAACTGGCTTTCCATGTCTACAGGTTAAAAAGGGGTGGATGAAAAGAACACGAAAGGAAGTGTATAGTATAAGACCGACTTGGGAGATGTATTTTCTATAAGCTATTATTTAAGACAGTAAATCACTGTCTTTGTCAGTGTCGCTCAGCGTAGTGCTGCTCACTAAAATTGGTGCCATCCCTGAAGAGGCATAACTGTCTTCATAGCGAGCATTAGATGTTTGCATGTCTTAACTTAATAAGCTGTAAGGCGAATAAAAGTTTGCATATCTGTCTGCTTAAAATAATGTGATGTGATGAATTATCTAGACGTGAGGCTGCTGTAAGGATGACTTCTAAGAATAAACTCCCATGTGGATAGTAAATCCAACTATAGGAAGCATGTGATGCATATACCATAGGCATCCTTGCAGAACCCATTAGGCAGATTATGCAGACTCATGTTACAGTTTTCATGACTGCATTTTCCATTCAATAATTGGTGTAAGACTGCCCAAATGATACGTGCGTACAGCAGTAATCAGGAAATTTCAATTAATCTGACACTTGGAAGTAGATATTACTCATACGATGACTTCTAGCAAGTTTTATTTCTAGAAGATTTCCAATTAATGCAGGATTCTCATTACATCACATATACAGACTGATGTAAGTGATACTTTCAGACACATAAAAAAATCACGGTAATATGACTAGCTGATATGAAATTACTGTGGTCGACTTCTCTCTTGAAATATGTATTTAGGAGCTGTACATTAAATCGGCTTTGAAATGTTCCTGGAGTTACTTAAGGCAAAGTTCTTTACAGACTTTAATCTTACTATTACACATTAGCAAGTGTGCCGCACATCTTTCATTGTGATTCCCAACATCAAATTCCATTTGTGTCTAATGTCTTTTCATCTAAAGCACAGTTTCTACATGAGGATCCATGAAGCAGTGCTTGGGCTGCACTTGAAGCTATTGCTTAAGATGGTATGACTAGACCCCTTTAAATCATAGTGAGATCTCGCAATCTAAGGCCATTAGAGTATTACACCAAGTGGTCGCTAATGATTGCGCTGGTACAACTGCCCTACCTAACTCTATTGAATTACTTCATTAAGTGCTGATCGTACATAACATTTGTAGGGCACTTCCTATGATCACCCACCCTAATTTTGAGGGTTTCAAATCAAAGTCGATGTATGCAGTCGTACCATTTTGAGATATGCCTTTCAGACGACAGCAGGCCTGTTTACCACAACCCCAGAGTGCCCCTGAGATTGGAGGAGCCGTGGATACTAGTCATCAAAACTGGAGAAACCCATCATTCTGATGACGTCATACCTAACCCTGTGACATCAGGAGTGGCCAGCTGGAATATGTTGACTTGCTGGTAGGTAATCATGGTTATCAGACTTAATGTTGGGGGAAGCCTGGAGAAAATGACCCCCTGAAGGTGGGCAGCATGGAGATTCGCCTCCAGGTAATCATGGTCAGGAGGCAAGAAATTGCAGGTGTTAGTAGAAGGTGCCACCTGCCCGTGTTAACTACCACTCACTGGTGGGGGGCGGGGGTAGAAGATGGAGGGATGGAAGGGAGTGGAGTAGGAGGATTGGGTGGGCGGGTGGACGTTGGGGGAGGGGGTGTCACAAGATGGGACGTGAAACTATGAGTTGACAAGAATGCCGTTACACTACAGTGGAAAACCCTTATGCAGTTGCACAAGTATAACATAATCTGATATCTTTTGAACTAAATCATTCGAAAATCATTTAGTCAAATCTTCAGTGATAGAATATTAGATATCACGTGTGAACCAATAGACTCATTGAAGAAGGGTCTTTACTTGATAATTATAATCTTATAGAACAAGATCTGGCAACTGCAACAGGAAAGTGGCAAAGTCCTGAAGCTGCTTTTTCCTCACGGGTACCCATATCTGTCAAAGTCCTACCCCTTCTCCCTTCGTTAGCTTTCTTGCCTTTACATGTCTATGGAAGAGTAGTCCTTGTTAACGTTTTGTTTTGATTGCAGGCCCAAGCTATGATTTTTCCTATCCCACTACTATAATGATTATTGGTATAACTTGAGAGGTCAGCTTTGGGAATGATGTGAAATAAAAAAAATTGTTTCTCCAAAGTCTTTCCAAATTTCGAGGTGACTCAGACATATTCAGATTGGAGAGCAAGAGGACCCCTTTCACCCCCCCGCCTTTTTTTTATCATTTAGTACTTATTACCATTGTTAAATCAAGTATTAAAGAACGAGAAAGAGAGAGAGAGACAGACAGACAGACAGAGACAGACAGACAGACAGACAGAAGTACAGTAGAGACTTCTCAGTGTGCTTTCAGGGAGTTGGTCATAGTTTATTTTTAGCAGTCTCTATCCCCAGGGCTATTACAGTCTCAATTTCTCATCATATAAATAGGTAGCTAACACTATCCAGACGTACTGCCCGGTGAGGCAAGTAGTGTAGTGGGACTATTGTTACTTTTCTCCCAACCATGAAGTGAGGTTTTCTTAAACTGACAGGTACTAAGTGTTAAATGACACTTCGACCAGTCTAGCTACTGCACATCTACCTGTATACAATGCAATGGTCTAAGGCAGGTGAATGGAAAAGGAAGCTCAATAAAACGCTATGTTTGAAGTGCAAAGCACAAAAAAAAGCAATGCGAGGGTATTGTTAATGCCCACCTTTGGAACGTTGAATAGGCACTTACATCTGTTTTTCCTTTGCTCATTTCTCAGCGATGTTGGTAATCATTGAGAAACGGACTACTGAGGAGGAATCGTTTAGTGTTGCCATATATGTTCTCAGTTTAATTAGGACAATAGCACGACAATCATGAAGCATTTTTCTTTCAAAAGCGAGTGCATGAATGTACAAACTCAGGCTGTGTAACGGGAGATTGATAGAGTCAATGCATTAATTTCTGCAACAATGGAAGGTCATGGACTAGGATCACCCAGAATGATTTTTGAGTTTTGTGAAGTAAACTCCTACTATATATATATATATATATATATATATATATATATATATGTGTGTGTGTGACACAATCTACGAAAAGGGGGCTTAATGTAAGGGGTTCTAA
Organism: Acholoe squamosa; assembly: GCA_949317995.1. NCBI lineage: Eukaryota > Metazoa > Annelida > Polychaeta > Phyllodocida > Polynoidae > Acholoe > Acholoe squamosa. The sequence continues at coordinate 50,748,312 of OX439040.1, read as the reverse complement.
GACCCCTTTTCCAAGTACATGTCACATATATATATATATATATATATAGTAGCGGAGAGGCTCGTCCGCCAAATGACTGCCACGCAGTCATTCGGGGAAAGTCTCAACACTCGGGAGTGGTCCGCCGAAACGCTGCACGAGAGGCAGCGTCTCGGTGGAGACTTGTATATAAAGCGCGACTAGTTCCACCGGAGGTCAGATCCAGCCGACAGCCCGAGGTGAACAGTCAAGCAGCTAGCTCCTGGAGGAGGTTGCAGACGACATTTCTACCAGCAGATGGCATTTAGATGGTGTGGCCAAGGAGTGCCAGGGCAATAAACCAAGCGAGTTAATTTTACTTGACGGGTTGTGTTCTTCGATCATTCATAATACGAACGGGCGCTACATTGGTGACAGCGGTGTTCTTAATACTTTTCTACGAACCTGCGTCCGGTGAGACCGAAGAATGGCTGAGGGAGGATCTGGAGAAAAGAAAATGGAGTTGAGGTCTGCGGTAAAGAAGGACGAGAATCGGGAAAAAGGGGCGGAGGGTGGACCACAGGGGTTGAGAGGCCGCCAGAGAAAACCGGAGATGGCGTTGGGGCGGCCTCCCATGATCGGTGGAACCCCTGCGACGGAAGGAAGAGCCGCAGAGGGGTGGGCTTGGGATGAGAGAACACCCCTAGTGCAACCTCAACTGCCTGAGGGAGAGGTAGAAAGGGCTCAGGAGGTGGAGGAGGAAGCTAGAGAGGCTGAAGGGGGAGAGATCTACTTACCTGAATTACCTGAGGACGCTGAGGGCGATACTGAGGAGGACGAAGAAGTAGAGTTCAAGGAACGCCCGGGGGACGAGGGCAGATAGGTAAACGGGAGACAACCGGAGGCGGGTCAGGGAGGTCGGGCACGAAGAGAGCCCCCCGAACAGATAAAAGTGGAAAGGAGAGAGGGATTAAGAAGGCGCCTGATTCCCCCACGGAGGGGCCGGACGCCTCCGGTGGAGGAGGGAGAGATAGGAGAAGGAGAAGGTGTCATCACCGGTAGAGGTGGGAGAAGGAAGATCGGAGGGGGAGGAGGAGGAGATGAGTGTGGACCAGCCGAGGGGGCGGAAGCCAATTATTAAACCTACCAAATTTGATGGGACTGGTGATTTGGCGGACTACTTCAACCATTTTGATTTGTGCGTAAGGGTTAATGGGTGGACACCCGAGGAGGCCGGAATGTTTCTTGGGTTGAGCCTAACAGGACCGGCCCGGCGATTGCTTACAGGGGTTAAACCAGCTACGGCGGAAGGGTATCAGCAGCTGAGGGAGGCCTTGGAACTCAGGTTCGAACCGCCTAATCAGATGGAAACTTACAAAGCGCTCCTCCGAACCAGGGAGCGTAAGCCGGGGGAAACGTTACAGGCTCTGCAAGAGGAACTTACAAAATACACTCGGCTAGCTTACCCCGACGCCGATGCAAAGACGGTGGACGCACTGGTTCTGGACCGGTTCCTGTCCGCACTGGGAGACAGTCAGCTTAGGCAGTGGGTATTTTAGACGCAGCCCAAGGACCTGCAGGCGGCTGTTATGACAGCAATAGGAGCGGAGGCCTATCTGAAGACCATCAACCGGGAAGGGGTAGACAAGTTCAAAGTGAGAGCCGCCGACGCCTCCCTCACCGAGAAGATGACAACTTATTGCACCAAGATGGACGAGATGGCCGCCATGGTGAAGGAGCTGAGCCAGAAGGTAGATGCAGGGTCCCAGGCGACCACCAGGAGGCGAACAGGCTGCTTCCAGTGTGGGCAGGAGGGCCATTTTAAGAGGGAGTGCCCCCAACTGAAGAAGGGGGGAGACGCCGAGAGGAAAGTGGATTCAGCTCCGCCAAGCGCTTCCTGCCCGGCGGAAAACTAGAATCGACCCTGACCAGCGGCCTTGTTAGGGTTGAAAAGAAATGGCCGGACGAGAGGGTGCAGGGGAGACAGGAAAAAGGGGGTAACGGGATAATAGTGGCTGGGAAGATAGGCGGAAAGGAGGTACAGCTGTTGGTGGATATGGGGTCGTCCCTTAACCTGTTGTCAGTGGACTGGTGGAGACGGGCAGGGGGATACCCCGATTTGGATCCCGCCGAAAGTGACATCTTTAACGCCGACGGCAGGCCCATGGCGGTGCGGGGGAAGTTCACTGGAAGCTTTCAACTGGGGTCTACAATCACGACTACCACGTTTACAGTAGCAGAGATTGGCAATGAGGCCATCTTGGGAGCTTCCTTCCTGAGGGACCACCGTATCAAGGTGGATATGGCGGAAGCATCGGTGGCGTGGCCGGGGGGGACTCGAATCCAGAAGGGCTGGTCCGGAGGATCGTGTGTGCCAGAGCAGCGGTGGTAGCCGGCGGGCAGGAAGCGCTGGTGGAGGGCCAGGTCTTAGGGGATTGGCCTGAAGGACAGGAAGGGATGGTGGAAAAGGCGGAATCGGCGGGAAAGAGTAGCCCGTTCCTGGTGGGGCGAGGGCTGATAGTCCCAGAGGAAGGGCAAGCATGTGTGCGGGTTTTGAACCCGGGAGGGGAAGCCTTGACAATCCACCGCGCCGAAACCCTGGGAACCCTGACTTCGGTGGAGGCTGGTGAAGGGGGGATCGGCAGAAGGTGTCGTGTGGTGGGAAGGCAGGAATTGACGGCGGAAGGGAGGAAGGTGGTGGCTGAGCTGGTGGACGGGACTGAGGTGCACAGGAGGAGGGCATTGGCCACCTTGCTCAGGAGTAGGATCAACGCATTCCAGCTGGGGCCGGAGGACAGGGGCCAGATGTGCGCCAGTTAGGGGAGGGGAGCCAGACCACCTCTCTAGTGATGCTCCCAGGAGGTGAGTTCAAGACTGTGGTTATAACCCGGAACAGATTTGTGGACTTAAGCCAATGGGATACCTGTAAAACCTGCAGCCGGCCCTGGGAGCAGCAGCAGCCGGAGGCGGAGGAGGCTGCAGGAGAGGGGGAACCGGAGGAGGACGGTGAGGAGGAAGACGACGACGCGGCTGAATAAACTAGGTAAGCTGGTCACTCCTTGTTGATAGCAGAGGTCGGGGAGCCGTTCGGGGAACGGGAGCGGTCGGGGAGGGCTGAGGAAGATAGACGACAGGGTGGTCGGGGAGCAGCCTGGACCGAGTACACGGCCGGAGAAACGGGAGATGTTCGGCGGGGAAGGGCCGGAGCGGTTGTCGGGGAGGCAGTAAGACCGAAGTACACGGTCGGAGAAGGGAGGAGTTCGGCGGGAGCTGAGAGGAGGGAGAAGGACAAGGGGGAACCCAGGGTCGAGTACACGGCTGGAGAGAAGAAAGAAAAAGGGGGGGGGTCTTTTTGGTCGAAACGTTTACCAAATCGAACCTGTTGCCAAATGAAAACTTACCTGGGTGTCCTGTCTTCCAGTTCGGTGGAGCGCAGTCCGGAGGGAGGTCGGTGGAGCGCAGTCCGGAGGGAGGTCGGTGGAGGCAGTCCGGAGAGGTGTCGCTGCAGCACAACCGGGGCGGTGGAAGTGGACCCGGGGAAGAAGCAGACGGCCTTAAGCCTTAGGGGCCCAGAATTACTGGCGAAAGGGCCCATATTGCGATTGATCATTTGTAAATAATAACAACCATGTGTATGTAATATAACGACATTTTATTATTATTCTCTCTCAGTGACGCTGTAGTTAACATAGGGACGTAGTTCTCTGTCCAGGGTATTAATTTTTACACCCCCCAGAGTTTTAAATTAGTTGGGAGGAGTGTAGCGGAGAGGCTCGTCCGCCAAATGACTGCCACGCAGTCATTCGGGGAAAGTCTCAACACTGGGGAGTGGTCCGCCGAAACGCTGCACGAGAGGCAGCGTCTCAGTAGAGACTTGTATATAAAGCGCGACTAGTTCCACCGGAGGTCAGATCCAGCCGACAGCCCGAGGTGAACAGTCAAGCAGCTAGCTCCCGGAGAAGATTGCAGACGACATTTCTACCAGCAGATGGCATTTAGATGGTGTGGCCAAGGAGTGCCAGGGCAATAAACCAAGCGAGTTAATTTTACTTGACGGGTTGTGTTCTTCGATCATTCATAATACGAACGGGCACTACAATATATATATATATATATATATATAATATATATATATATTATATATATATATATATATATTATATATATATATATAAGGAAAAAAAGGCCACCTATTTCAGAGATTCTCCTGTTATATTGAGATTTAAAAAGTCAATTTATTGCTTGCTTCTTTGCATGATGAATATAGCCATAAGGTCTATTGGGAAATTCCGCACTTTGCATTATGTGACCTTTTCCTGGGGGCCAAGACCAGGACAACCTTAAGAAGCTTACAGTTATGTACGATCGGTGCAATACGAGACCAGCAACACCTAAAGTATGATGTTTTCTGCCATTCCTGCTACGCTGACTTATTGTCATGAATAAATCCCAAGGCCTTATCTTGGCACCGTCAGATTGTAGAGACTGTCCTACTAATAACCTCAGACATTGGTATTGCTACAGTCTGTTTGTTTCCCTGCGTTATATATGCCTAATGAGAGTAGATTCCAGATGGTCGGGCATGACCTTTGCAGTTGATTCCCACGGGCACTAATGAGAACAGTCCGATATAATATTTCACCAAAATGTATTAGAGGAATATCTAGGCTGATGTGGTTATAACTGGAGTTATACAGAGTAAAGAAAATATCATTGATGTTTGCTCTCATATTTTACCCGCCAATGACGAATCCGAAATTATGTTCAATATCGCACCCAGTGCTAAGATGCCTAGGGTAACTCACCCCTGACTCGACCACTAGGCATGTTGTTACCTTGTGTCGACCATCTCACCTTATTTCAAGTTATTGTTACAATAACTTTGATTTGATTGTGCCAAAGCCAACTGGTTGTGACATACCATTTGATAGAAGTTAACCGTAGGTGGTCGACTTAAGGTACCAACATGCCTAGTGGTCGAGTCAGGGGCGAGTTACCCCACACCCAGGCACAATTCGCAACGTGTAACGTTGTATGCAGGAAATTCAGGAACAGAACTAGAAAACCTCACTTATTACTATACGATTCACATGCACAATGTCCAGATGAGACAGGGAGAAGATATTCCTGTGTGTCCCATGTAATGTAGCCTTATAAAAGTGTGCATGCCGCCTTCTGCCTGTGGCATACATGTGTGGAATGGTTCCACCCGTAAAAAGACAAGGGGAAACTATGGGTACTGAGAGAGAATAAACTACCAATTAGTGAGCTCAAAACAGGATTAAAGGAAAGGAGAAATACCGTTGAGATACATTGACTGGGCCGAGAACCGCCGGTTTCTCATTGAATCCCCACAGGGATAATACATACCACAAGAAAACAAACTGAACACCCAAGGTCATCAGATTGACGAAACCAAAATGTACAACCAACAAGATTGATGGTGACAACCTTGGGTATATGGTCAATATAACAAGTTAGTTTGAATATCTAGTTGAACAACCAAAAGACCACTATCCAGAGGGCATAGAACATTGAATGAACTTTGGTTAATCACCATTTCCAACCAATATCACTGTAGATTCATCATACTGGTAGGTGTGCCCACTGGATAGTAACTTGCATACTGGCGTTTGGCACATGCAATGTCCATTGATTTACATACCAGTCATTCAAAGTGTGTTGGGCATATAAATAGGAAATTCAACCCCTGGGAACTTTAACACCCCGATTAGCTAGGTGGCACTTATAAACTTGACTCAATCTTGCTTGCACCAAACCCCTGGAATAATGCACACTCAGCATAACTCACTTGTGGTGCCTTTTGACATCCCAGACCTTATATTGTTGAAGTAACGAGTTTCACCTCCCAAGATTTTCAGTGCATTAAAAGTGTCATATTTGCAACTTTGAATAATCATTGCCGAGAAAGCCCTTCTCCTCAAGTCAATATATTTTATAAGGCACATAGTTGACATAGATTATATCAAACCTGAATAGTAGACATCTACATTTTGTGTGTCTTTTCTAAGGGGATGTACCTAGAGTAGAGACATGCTGGGAGGAGCTTTCTGTCTGTATATTGTCTTCAAGGTAGCAGCCTCTGACGTATATACCTGAAAAAAAAACTCCTTCCTTTAGGATCAATAGCAAAAATGATCTAGTTCTTCATGTCTTGGCCATTAGGTTGATGTATGGGGGTTGATTTGGTTCTGCCCTACACCATATATAGTGTCCAATGCCAGTTCTATCAGCAGAACTGTAGAGATAGACAGGTGCCTTACACCCAATATAACTACGCTAGCGATGGCTGGTCAGTGCGGGAGATGAGTTAACCCCCTAGCGGGGGCTATAATGACAGTCCATCACGGCCCCGAGTCAACCAATGACCTGACCAATCTTTACAAGGTCTGGAGGAGCCCATTGGATGAGCTACTCCAGGGTACACGATGATATCCCTATTCCATCAAATCAGGGTCTCCGTGTCATGAAGGCTGAAGGGTGTGGGTAGGTCCTAGTATAGGTGCCTGCCTTTAGGGCTTGCTGGTTATTGCACAAAAACAAACAGTCACATTTGATGTTTGGGCAAAAGTGCGTTTATCTTACCATGCTAAAATGAAAATAAAGAGCTGTCCCTCCAACTCTACAGTAGAAGAGAAAAGATACGTGTCACATATCTGACATGATATCCAGTTCTTCAGGCTTAGAGTCTAAAACATACCTTTATTTTCACTGATTTTTGCCCTTCCCCAGCATTACTGTTCAGAACACATATCCTTCAGCATATATAGATAGAACTAAACGACCGTGGTGTACGAGGTGGCCAATCCACCATGAGGGGTGGATAAGCCACCGAGGACACCAGGGGAGTTTAGTTCTATATTTATTTTATGTTTTTAGAGGTTTAAATAAGGAAAAATTATCAAAATCCAGTACCGTAGTTCCCCCTAAAAGCGCCGGTCTGCCATTTTGAATGTTTACATGCACCCAGAACGAGGCTGCAGTGGTGGATCAGCCGCTGTGGTGGATCGGCACACGTTACGCCACGGGGGGTGTGCGGATCGGCCGCGCATTGCTATCTCTACGGGACGAAGTTATTCACATAAAATAAATACATTTATTGTGGACGTGGACGGAAAGGCGGTCGTCCTATACTTCTCGCTGAAATTAGTCGATGATGACAGGCATGGAGCATATACACACTGAAGTTGCTTGGGGCCGCCCCGCGCTCTCGCTTTCATCTCAACATATAAATGCTACATTCATAATACAGGTTTGGACAGATAAAGAGATAATTATAGTTGTCCTCGGCTGGGATATTGGTGGGCGATCTCCTACACCAGGGTGTTGTGCGTAATATCTGATAAGACTGTGATTTCTGCAGAATTATCTAGTTGATATCACAGATTGCAGCTCCCGATTCGATCTGGATACATAGTGGAAAGAGACTAGGAAGAGGAATGGGGTGCAATGCCTCAAGTAATCCAAGGCCACGTAGAATTATTTCTACTCCTCTGCTCCTGTTCATCTCCAAATTCTCTAACCCGACGCCACTCTGTGGATCCCAAGGGTGGCTTTTCGATGAATGTCGTTGTTGTGGACAAATGTAGTCGGTCATGGGAAGCCAGTCTTTTGTATGGCAGTGCTCTGGAGGCTATTGCGAAAAGAATCGGAAACGGATTCTCACTGTCGTAAATCACCTTCCAGTTCCTGGCTGGTCTGCTGCTTAGAACCAACTGCTCACCCTACACTCAGAATCAATCCTCTTTGTGTGAGTCATACTGGGAAGCATCCCCCAATTCATGGAAACTTAAGAATCAATTCTATAACCTATTACCTTGCTGTAAAACAGGGGAGAAGTTATCACCTAAGGGTAGTCAGTTCCCATTTGGGAATAGCACCTCCGACAGAATTGAATTCCTGTCCTTTCGCAACACCCTCCAGGATAGCTACCATAGCCTTCTACCCTCAATATTGAGTGTTGTGGGAAGGGTCCATTTTCCTGCAGCACCAAGAGGCTTCGTCAAAGACCTCTATTAAGGTGAATACAGTGCTGCTGCAAATCGGATGTCATTCCCCTCCTACATTTGTGAATAAACAATCATTTCTTCTCTCGCTGCATTCCCTTAAGACAGTGGCACATGTGCCTTCCAAAATACTGTATCATTGCTCCAATCGGTCAAACAACCTTATCACGCCCGCCCGCGCACCTTTTATTCCGGCTGGGTAGCTTTCTGTTGTCCACTTGTCCGCCCCAGTTGAATATTAGTCATTCGGCAACAACAGTTGAGGTGATGCGTGAGACCACACTTTCCATTTTCTTCATCTTCCAGTGGTCTTTTCCAATTACCCTTTCTCCACACCTTCTATCTAAGCCTGTCTATGACTGTCTGTCAATCTGACTGCCTGACTACCTGTCTGTCAGTGTGTGTCTGTCTCTCTCCGTCCTTGTCTGTCTTTCTGTCTCCCTCTGTCACTGTCTCTCTGGCTTTGTCTCTCTGTCTCTGTCTCTCTATCTCTGTCTCTCTGTCTCTCTGTCTCTGTCTCTGTCTGTCTCTGTATCTTTCTTTCTCTCTCTCTCTCTCTCTCTCTCTCTCTCTCTCTCTCTCTCTCTCTCTCTCTCTCTCTGCACTATAAAATTAGACTGCAATGTTGGGAGAGAGCAACGGACCTCCTACCACCCTGGACTTGGGAATATGCAGTAGTTACACTCTTGCACTTCCCATGTAATAGATGTCAATGGCACACAATGTTAGCACAACCCCATCTGCTAGCAGCTAGCAGTCTTAACACTGCAACTGTAGGTAGGTAACAGAGGTAAGCATTTGAGGATATTGCGTGGGTGCCATGTTAGATTGCTTTGAAAGAACCTCCTAATCATAACCGACATCTATACACTAGGCACAGACCTTCCTGATATATCATCCACCTAATGCGATCCAGGGCCTCCTCTATGTATGCATCCCAATGGGTATGGTATTCCCCACCAGTGCTATGCCATGACATCCCCACCCTCTCTCCCATGTTCAACCCCTACACCCGAGAACATTAAGTGTATCTTTAGAGGCGACTATTCCGCAATTTGTAGCCTGTGCAAGACCACGCCTGTGAAAATTACCAACTCCCAGCACCCAGTGCGCATGCGTAAACGGAAAACAAATGGGTTTCCGGTGTGGGTCAGAAGCGTGGGGCGTTACCTGGTGAGCGTTGGTAAAAGCAGCAGATTGACGGTTCACTGCTGTGTTGGGTCGGGCCGAGGCTTCTCTGCACTGGAAAGAAGCATGGGGTCGGTATGTAAGTTAACGGAAGTGGATCCCATGGTGAATGAGGCAGGGAGCAGGGGGAATCTACACATGTGGCCAGTTAGTGCCTGGTGTCAGAATAGGTGGAAGAAGGTAAAACGGTATAAGGGATGGTAGGTATGTGTGTAAAGAGTGCGGGACGGGAGGGAGGTGGTGGGGGAGTGATTAATAGGTTTCACCTGCACAAAACCTTCAAAAACAGAAACTAGAAAAAAACATGTCGCATTGACTTGCACCAGGAGGCTGTTGTGAAAAGATTGGGAAGATAACGCATCTTGCAGTTCTCCCCCATTCTCCACCCAGAGAGACCAATTCCCGCTCTAATGGAACTGACTTGTTCTAAATTAGACTGCATTGCGAAAAGTTAAGGAAACTGGTTCTAGGATTGGTTCCACCTGAATGCTTCCCATAGTAGGTAGACCAGGGAAATGGAGGAAGGAACTAGCTGGGAATTAGTTCTCAATTAGGAAGCATTCACCAATTCCCAACCACTTCTAGGACCATGCAATTAAGTTTTGGCAAACCAACAGGGAATTGATTCCCTGAGGGCTTTCCCCTGAGATCAGTCAGTTCCATTTGGGAATAGACCTCCGACAGAACTTATTCCAAATCTTTTCACAAAGGCCTTCAGGGTAACATGCAGTTGATCATTATATATGTGCTAGGGCAATTTCCATCCTCCGGGCAGGCTGGCCTCAAGGTCTACATGTGAATAACTCATAGATCAGTACATGATGGAGACACAAACTGACACTGGCATTATGGGTGAGGGCTATGCCGCACGTGTTGCAGAGTACACCATCTTTTTCCTCATCTATATAGTTGTGTATGTACCTTTCACTTCTATAGTTGCTTTATTAAATTCAATTTCTTTCTCTCTTCATCACATGTATTTCCCGACCATTCTCTTCTCCTTTAGCAATTAATAAATATCTTACCTTCTCAATATCCTTTCACATTTACACCCCTCAATTGCTCTACTTCAAACTACATTTGAACAATACGACATAGGCCAGACCTTCTGAATGGTTTCTTTTATCGTTTGTGTCTTCATGGAGTGACCAATATTGATTGTGGATAATACTCTTATATAAGTATTAAATAAAAGGAATATCTATCTTGGTTCATGATTGTTTATGTCCTTACAGGTGTGGTCGACTATTACAATTCACGATAATAATTTTTGTGTCCATTCCCATCTAAATTCTCTATAGTTTCAATGGGGTACAGACGACTAGAAAGGGTTATCTACATGCTCCTGCATGCACACAGGATCCCCTCTATGTAGCTGTCAACGAGTATGTACCTTTATCATCAAAATACAGTGCAAATGGGAATAGGTGTGACTGGCCTGTCAGCGTCCTGTAAAAGGCCAATGCCCTCTATAATAACTTTCAGCATCCCGGTTTTTAGCCCTGACCGTAACAGCTCCTACAACTACAATAGACACAGCTGGGAGTGCAAGTAGCAGAAAAGGAAAGGTAGTGAACAAAAGTAAACAGCAGTAAAAAGAAATAGTTGTTGCTGAAAGCAAAATGTGAAGCAGTTCTGGGAACCCTTTGAGGATGCCAGGCATGCTGATGGGCCTTGGTTGAGTCAGTCAACTCCCAGTATATTTTGAGGTCTGAATGTTAGGCATAATATCCAATTAGGTTCATAGTGCGAATAGCCATGTTAAAGGGGTGATAAACAGCAGGCCTCATTAGCTATACATTCATGTGTTACTGATAGCGTTTTACATCCATGGAGAGAACAAGGTGCAAATTTTGATCTGACCTAAGGGGCCGTCTGTCATTCAACTGGTTGCTTTTCTTTCAGACCTTCATATTTCATGTTTAAACACACGTAATATTTCTTGAAACACCACTTAATGATACATGCAAATCAATCTTCAGTCTTTTTCTTGCTAATATAACTCATACTTAATTACATCTCTCGAGATGTGGACTCACAAACCCAATCTTTACTACTAGTGCATCTATATATATATATATATATATATATATATATATATATATATATATATATATATATATATATCTCACCTAATCATCTCTGATTTATAAATTTGATGGCTCAATGCTGATAAAGATTTATCAATACAGTCGGTTTAGCAGTGGATTACAGGGTTACATTTATAGAATCAATAATACCCAGCAGAACGCATTTTGCAATGTAATTTTACGAGAGTCAAATTCCAAGAATATATCTATTGGACTTGATTGCGTGTGTTTTATCAGTAACAAGGTTATACGATCAATTTAATCGAACTAAGCCTCCTCCTCCAGATCTATCTCAATAATAAAACATAACTCTTAAGTGAACAAAAGAAGAGCAAAGGTATGTTGAGTCCCCGGGGTTTGGTCCCTGGTTTGAATGCCTCTTTCAATGTTGCCAATATTAATGTGTGATTGGAATCATGGACCAGCATTGTGTATCTCTCTATATATGATTGAAAGAGATTCTAAATCAATAGGACCTTCATTCGTGGTATGGAATTGACCGGTTACCGAGACTCTCCAACACGAACAGGGTCTAGACAATGGACATCAGAGATTGTGCCATACATCTCCACGCAGCATATACATGTATATTACCGGGGCAGGATGATCTGAAGCTAAGATATATATCTTAACCCATTAAGGGTGAGCTATGAGGGTACTTTGAAAGGCTAAGGGACTGGATTTTAAGCAGTTCAGTTGCCAGGGGGCGAGAGGTTGCATTTGGTATCATTTTTAACCATATTCCTATGTCTCTATAATTCTAAACTTCCCAGATTCGAATCCCTCAGTCCCAAAATAGGTAAATAACATCCTCAGACCAAAAATAGCAATTCACTTTAATTTATCTCAAATGTCCAAACATGTGTGCCATATCAATTATCTATGTCAAATATAATGAACATCAGGCCCTACATGGTGTTGAAAATACTCAACATCCGCCCCTACATGCATGTTGAGTATTCTCAACATCAGCCCTTAATGGGTTAAGTACTGTTTTGAATTAGTTCCATGATGTGTTGTTTGATAAATCAATCGAACATATGTGTATCTTCTTTTGAATAATAGCAGTGATTTGCCTGGCCAGGCCACTCAGAACTGTGTAATTGAATTGATACGACATGGTGTGTATGACCAATAATCATGAATCGTCGTTATCTGGGCTGCCAGGGGGGTCTAAAAAATATTTTGGACCAGCCTAAAAAGTTTTAGGGTACATATAGTACAGGTGTTGGGGCTTACAGTCCATATATGTGGGTAGCTTAAATATCATTTTTAAATCCACAGCATGGGACCAAAGTTGAGGGTCTCTCTAGGGTCCAATCGCTAGTGATTGTACCATAAGCCTTAATAGAGCAAGATGTTGATATTAACAGGCTAAGTTACTCTCATAAAGGTCCATTGTCATATAAGATATTATAATTAGATATGTAATACACTGGTGGCAGTCTCTATGGGCTCTCTAGGGTCTAGGGTCTCTCTCGGGTCTAGGGTCTCTCTAGGGTCCAATTGTTAGTGATTATACCATAGCTCTATGCCTTAATAGAGTAAGATGTTATTATTAACAGGCCAGGTTACCCCCACAAAGGTCCATTGTCATATAAGATATAATAGTTAGATACATTATACAGTGGTGACAGACTATAGGGCCTCTCTCAGGTCTAGGGTCTCTCTCGGGTCTAGGGTCTCTCTAGGGTCCAATTGCTAGTGATTGTACCATAGCTCTAAGCCTTAATGGAGTAGGGGGTTGATACTAACAGGCCAAGATACTTTGATATAAAAATCAATTAACATGTAAGAGATTATAGTTAAATATATCATACACTGGGGCCAGACTGACATTAACAGTGATTAAGGGTCTCTCTAGGGTCTAACATGAAACTACCCCAACTCTGTCACCCAAACTGTATGGAGTACCCAGGCCAAGATATAGGAGCTAGACTTCCGATTGTTTTGCCATGCATCTAGGAACATGTTAAGGCTCTGCATGGTGTATCTTTTTCATCTCTGTGCTATTGGAATAATAGAACATGGTTGCTATGTTAGGGTCTCTCTACACTGAAAAAAGTCTTCCTGACAAAGTGACATGTATACCCAGGTCAACTTGATTTGACACAGAGAGCACACGTCACTGGGACATGTGCACATATGTCACCATGACAACTGTAGCACACAGTAATCCTCATATGATTTGACATGCCTTAAAATGCCACGTCATCTGTGAGTTGACTAGGGTCACGGCCATGTCAAAGGCACTTGACATGTGATGGTTTGACATACATAACTGTTCTAGGATATTCCACTAGATGGGGCAAACAACCACTTTGGTACCAGGATTAAGCACTGCCAAGAGGTACTACCAAGACTCAAGACATTTGATGTGTCTGTGTCATTTTGTTTTCATGAAGAATAGATCACTAAGGTCTGTTAATACTATCAACGAATGGTAGTGAATTCTATTTCATTGTTAAATTTGCATTTGTTATCGAATATCAAAATAGACACTCACAATCCTGAATTATTCAACTGGAGAGGTTAGACGCCTTGTGTGTGGGTCAGTGAAAATACCAAAAGATTATATGCTAACCCACAGTCTGGAGACAGATGGCATCGCCACATGAAGTTCTGTAGATAGGAAAAAGTGCCTTAGTGTTGAAGGCCTGTGGGGCTATGATATCCCCTGCCTTCTATTATAGGCCTGCCCTGATTGAACCATTGGTACATAGCTATTGACTGCTCTTGACCCTTACATAATTGTCTCACAGTATTACCTAGCACTCAGGTGATGTGTCTTCATTAGGCATGTCAAGTGGAGTTGACGAACCAAATATGAGAGCGTCAACCTCATTTGACATGCCTTCATACTTGTCATGTGGGAGACAAATTGTGACCTGTGCAGTATGCGTCAAAGCGGTCAGTGTTCTTCTGTGTGTGTAGGGTCTAGTGTAGAACTGCCCATGTACCTTCAGTGACCCAGCATAAAAAGTACAGTGGCCACATATTCCTATTTGGTCTTAAAATTTTCCCTGTGCTCAAGGGGAAATACCAAAACCAAAAAAGGAACCTATGCCCCAGCATTTTTTATCATTTGCAAGTTGCACTTGAGATTTTTGTGTTTTTGCTCGAAAAAACCCTCATTTTGGGCAGTTTTAGCCCTCTAGCTCCCTAAATATGCCTCGTAGATAGGCAAAACCCATATACCCCTTGTAGCTCTATCCCATCCGGACCAGAATAAATGCTAAAGACACATACATTACTTTATTTCAAGCTTTTGTTGAAGGGAGAACAAGAACAGGCCAGTTAACGACGATTCATGATTATTAGTCGTATGTCCTAATTAAAGGCATAGGGAGTGTGCCTATTTCTCCGAGCATAAAACAAAAGCAAACATGGATGAACAATCGAAGGCTGTATCTATGCCCATTGAAGGCAATTGTATGCTGCCTCTATCGGCTGATCAAAAGGAACCCTATATAGGCAAGGCAGGTTGCACGAAAAGAAATTCTCTTCCCTTATCTGTGCCGTTATATGTAGCTAGACATATCACAAACAAGTGAGCCTTAGAAGGTCATAATTGTTGGTAGGCTGAACAAATAGGGTCTTGGCATGTAAACTACTGGTTAATTCTACAGTGCTGCTATGACACATGGCAATTGAGACCACCCATTGGCGCGTAGTCCTACTTTGCAAGGATTATTTCCGTGCATTACTCCTCTAATACCTGCAATTAGCATGTAGTTATTCACTAACCACCACTGGTTGATATTGGGGCTAAACTGAAATGCCTTAGGGCTTGCTCCTTAATGCAACCTTTCTTTTGCATTTTTCTTTGCTCAATCGCCTAGTTAGGCAAGTACTAATTAATACGGACAATCCCTAAAGGGATGGTAAGAGTCCTAGACTCATCATAATCCTTACCTATCATGGGAATGAGGGCCAGCATGATCTGTCTCTTGTGGATTGTGAATATCAGTGGCTATTTGGGACTTGCGTGCCATGGATAAACATGTCTATATAGGCTAATTGATGAGTGTTGCATGAAATCTGCCCTGCTTCTCTCCCAACACTGGGACCGAATAACAAGTACATGTAATACTATACCTAGCAGGCAGGGATACAGGCACCATGGACTCATTGTTGGCTGCAAGAGGCCTCCCTTTTATTCTGATAGATCATGTGGTGTTATGATAGGAATTTGACGTCATATAAGGGCCATTGGGTACTGGCATCTACATTGTATGGTCGCATTTTATTGGTGTTTTATGAATGTAATATATGATGATCATGCTTGCACTAGTGCCTTTTAGGTACTGATAGAGGCACATGACTGGTGATAGGTTCGAGGGACTTGACTCAACAAGGGGGTGACTTTTCAAGCCACCACGCAATGTTTGCCTATGAATGGGAAAGAAAAATACGAAAGAGATATATTTCAGCCTAGGCGTCTGTGAAGTGTATAATATCTATCATATGATCACAATTTTTTTTTCTATACATTTGTATTATTTCCATTGCCCAATCAAGTATGATATTTCTTTTCTGTCTGCATCTCTACTTAATTTGTTTACCTAGCCATCTTGTCCTGCCTCAATACAGAAAAGTGGACACTGACCACCATGAGAATGCCGTCACTTCTCCGTACCAATGATTGCTTCAGACCCAGTAAAAAACACATATTTTCCCAGCTACCAGCTACTGAAGTTAATTTCATGAGTCTGACCAACAGGAAAACCAGCAGTCAGCTTGGGCACCTTTAAGGCATCTGACACCGACAGTGACCACACAGAGAGAAGAACACTGATCGCTTTGAGGCATACTGCACAGGTCACAATTTGTCTCCCACATGACATGTATGAATGCATGTCGAATGAGGTTGATGCTCTCATATTTGGTTCGTCAACTCCACTTGACATGCGTAATGAAGACACATCAAATATTTCTGATCCATTCACCTGAGTGCTAGGTAATACTGTGAGGCAATTATGTAAGGGTCAAGAGCAGTCAATAGCTATGTACCAATAGTTCAATCAAGGAAGGCCTATAATAATAGGCAGGGGATATCATAGTCCCACAGGTCTGCAACACTAAGGAACCTTTTCCTATCTACAGAACTTCTACTTGACTGAGGACCTCTATGCAGTCCATAAGACAAGGGCATGGAGGTGCATGGCAATGCCATCTGTTTCCATGTAATGAAGATACTGAGACTATAGACTGTGGGTTAGCATACAATCTTTTGGTATTTTCACTGACCCACACACAAGGTGTCTAACCTCTTCAGTTGAAGAATTCAAGATTGTGGGTGTCTATTTTGATATTCAATAAGAAATGTAAATTTAACAATGAAATAGAATTCACTACCATTCATTGATAGTATTTACAGACCTTAGTGATCTATTCTTCATGAAAACAAAATGACACAGATACATCAAATGTCTCAAGTGTTAGTAGTACCTCTTGGTAGTGATTAATCCTGGTACCAAAATGGTTGTTTGCCCCATCTAGTGGAATATCCTAGAACAATTATATATGTATGTCAAACCATCACATGTCAAGTGCCTTCGACATGGCCGTGACACTAGTCAACTCACAGATGACGTGGCATTTTAAGGCATGTCAAATCATATGAGGATCACTGTGTGCTACAGTTGTCATGGTGACATATGTGCACATGTCCCAATGATGTGTGCTCTCTGTGTCAAATTAGGTTGACATGGGTATACATGTCACTTTGTCAGGAAGACCTTTTTCAGTGCAGTGCTGACCAGTGACACAGAAGGAGGTTAGGGTGTGACATGACTGATGACAGGTGAGAGAGACATAACTTAAGGTATTCTAGTAGTGTCTATAGAAGACCTTTTGAGAACAGCAAGAGGTACTTAAATAGATAAGTCAATGTACATATGCAATATGGGTCTCCAGCACACAGCTGAATGGTGTATATATGCATTATGCATCTATCAATGAATAATCATAATTCTATTCATCTAAACGACCATGGTGTATGAGGTGGCGGATCCACCACGAGGGGGGATCGGCCACCAAGTACACCAGGGGAGTTTAGTTCTCTATTTGTTTTGTTTTTAGAGGGGTTAATTAACTGAAAATCAACAAAATCCATTACCGTATTTCCCCGTACGAGCTGCGGTCTGCCATTTTAAATGTTTACATGCACCCAGAACGAGGCTGCAGTACTGGATCAGCCACTGTGTTGGATCGGCACACGTTATGCCACTGTGGGTGTGGTGATTGGCCCTGCAATGCTATCCTTATGGGAAGAAGTTATTCACATAAAATAAATTCCATTCCCAATGCTGTTTTAAACAAAGGTATGTGTGCATACATAATGTATAGCTAGTTGTTTGCACCTGGAAAACTCTACATTGTGTCCTTTTGAGCTAGGGGTACGTTAACATTCTGTTATCGCAAACATATTTGGGTTACTTTAAGATACTAGCTAATTCTTCTCAAAATAAACTCATTCGAAACAAATCAAAATTGTCTCTGCCAGTGACTTAGGCCATGAGAAACCAGTGTCTTTATGATAAATGCCAACTCTTTGTTGTGTGACACGTGACAATGGTACTCATTATTTCTCCTGAGCCAAACACGCGACGGTTCCTTGATACAATAATTACACATGGACGAGCATTGGCGTGAGCCCCCATCGGGCATGGACTGGCCACGAGCTACACATAAGCTGCTCACAAATAAACACTATAAATGTCTCTGAGTCACTCCCTCTATGGATTATCCCTAATATTGGCTCAGCATGTATATTTCATGTGTCACAGTGGCGTTATAAGTACACTGTAAATGGTAAGTGCTATACATCTTCAGCAAATGATGTTGGCAGCTATGGTTCCAGTACATTTTGCTATAGGTCTACAGCATCTGACTTGTTGTAAAGGTACAGCACCATCTTCTGTTAATATACGGTAACCTCTTCTGTAAATCATACTACTGTTATTATGTATACAGCAAAATTTACTGGAAGCTATGGTTCCAGGAGATCTTCCTGTAAATATACAGTAGATTGGACTTTGCTGTAAATATACAGTAGATTGATATGTTACAGTTGTTGGATTTTAGTTGGCCTGGCCAAGTTGAGATATGTAGTTGGGCCAGCATGATAGCCAGCCATGTAGCATCGGTTATGACTATTAAAACTAGCCATTGAGTATTACAATCAACTCACAACAGGCAATTGTGTACTTTAGCTGGGGCTTCATACTCATATTTACATGCCACAGAATATATAGAAGTTTCTGCTTTAGTTTACATAGTTGAATGAAGAGTTCCACATATTATCAAATTAAAATGCAATATGTTCACCCTTGCACATTATTCAATTATGTGACACATTTCAGCTCTTTTTTTATAGATGAAAATAGATCCAGCATTGAGTAAAATTATCTTCCTAGAGATACTAGGGCCACGTGGTTTCAATGCACAGAGCCACAATGTCTACAGCAATACTTGCTGTAATCCTTCATCTACAGCAATATACGCAGTAACTGAACAGCAAGCTTAACTGTATTTGGGGCCATAGCAAAATATGAGAGAAAATTGCTGCATGTCCACAGCAACACTTGCTGCAATGTTGTATTTACAGCAACAAAATTGGTACTTGTACAGCAAATCTTGCCATATTTTAGACTATGTACAGCAACTTCTACAGCAAAACTGTATGTATGCATTTACTTTTTACAGTGTATTGGGCCACAGACAGAATAGCTCAATTGACAAAATATGTCTTGCCTGACTGCCATTTCTGTACATGTGTAAATGGTCAATTGCACCGAGATGGGGACACATTAATATTTTCCCATGGGAAGGGGGCAAATTGGTTTAAGAACTGAATATATTGCATCTTTTTCACTCCCATTGGATCAGGCCAGTATATACCTCAAATGTTTACCCCACTTTTACCTATCTATAAGACATATCTATACTAGCAGCTTCTGATATGTGGTGCATTTTGAGGGTATTTATAACATGTTCTCTGTATCTTTTCCACGTAATCCTCTATAGATAACAAAATTCTGAGCACAAATGAGCCGTTTTCTGACCTATCAATGTGCAATCATCTCTGTTATTATATCTAATCATTATAACATTAGTTCCTCTTATCTTTAAAAAGCTAAGGACAATAACCCTGTGGTGTAGCTAAAGGGGAACCATACGTGCCACATTTTCTTTTGTATTATACCAGGTGAATAGTCCTATATGAATAACATCAAAAACCAAAAACAGAACCCCTTATGTATATACTTCAAGATGGAAAAGAAAAGGTATTCAGATATTTAAGAAATAAGCCATCATTTAGATCAATGTAAAATGAATTAGGTTTGGGGTAGTTTGGGAGGAACCATACGTGCCACATACTTCTCAATTCCTCCTTTAATCAACTGACATGTTTGTGTCCGTTTTTCTTTCACAATATTCCATACATGTAATATCTTAATGGCAGAAATTAGCAAAAGATTCTACCAGCCACTTTTGATATAAGACACATAATGTGGCATGGAACCATACGTGCCACATGGAACCATATGTGCCACACAACCTGTTATGCCTTTAATTTCCAGAATATGATAATAATGTGGTATGTTAGATCACTTATGTAGAGAGACAATGCCCAGCAACATGTATGACAAATAGAATATGAATCTGGTTATTTGAACATAGATAAACCAAGTTCCGAAAAATGGGCCTATTTTGACCAGAATCCCATAGAATTCAATGGTATAAAATTGAATTGAAGCTAAAATTTGCAATTATTTATATTAGTGTTCCCAATTTTCAGGTTAGGACCTTGGATACATTGGTAATGCACACAGAAAATTTCAGAACATTCCAAGCATCTCAATTATTTTCATTAAATCAACCCCTGTGACCCCCGTTCAGTGCAATTGACCAAATACATTATTTGATGGATATTCTATCTCTGGCGAAACATCCGTCCCCTGTTGAAAGGCGCACCATTGATGAAACAACCAGATGCTACACTAATCAATGCATGGTCAGGGGGTGTAATGATATCCTATTGTGATTTCATCTTTTACAAGTTGTATGGGAAAAAATAATCACCACAGCCCTTTCAAACGGAAGCATAACTTTATTAGTAGCGGATTTAGAGGGGGGTGCGCCCCCCCCCCTTTTCCCCAGTACTTAAGTGTTTAACTACATATTTTGGACCCAAAAATATGCCCTTTTGGGTCGCGCCCCCTCCTTTTTCAAATCCTGGATCCGCCACTGGGTATTGATCAAGGTGGTGTAGACTTGCACTGTATGTTTATTATGAGAAAGGCAATACATGTATAATTGGCTGGACCGACTAAACTATAACTAATTATGTTATCATACTGCATTAGTACAGATCCCCCACAAAGGTCCAAGGACATGCCACAGAAAGGTAGATTCACATGTGTACTCGAGGATACCTTACATCTAGAACATTTAGACCACAACTTTGTTTTGTTCCACATTGAAGCCTATATAATGTGGTAAATGTTAAAAATGTACCTTGAAAGTCTCAAAGAACACTGTCAGCATGCATCACTTTTATTCAGCAATGTGTCACCTCTATGTAAGTTAGTGGGACCAGGAGGTGAGGTTATGGCATGGATAACAATTTGTAAATGAGCAATGATAGCACCAGACTTATATCACTACAATCTTAATTATACTACTGAAGGTTTATGGCCCAGAGGCATGTATAGGACATCATGTGGGTGCCCTCACATCATGATTGTTGGCAATGATATAATGCCAAATAACTGAATTGTATGATGGAAAAGAATATTGTCATCGGCATAATAACCACTGTAAAGCATTGTGTGAGAGGAATAAAAGGCTTGCCCTAACCTTATGCCACACAGATAAGGTGCAACTGGTGTCACATTTCAGGCAGTTCTCTCGCACTGTTCTACTGCATAAAAAACGTGCATCCTGAATTCAAGAACATTGTATAAAATGCCGCTAGGGCCACCCTTAAGGCGCCCCTTATACGTGATAGTTTACGGTAGTATGTATGAGTATAGCCATACATCTAATGAGGAACATTTTAATCTACTTTCCTATACAAATCCCAGCACTGGGTTTACCCCAAGAGGTCATTTCTAAAGGCTCTACGATCGCACATATTCCTGTGCAATCTGATATATAAATGCTAATCCTATGGGAATTTCGGTAGCACTTGGATGGTACAGTCGTAGTATGTGAAGAAATAACCCTCTGATAGGATTGGACTTACTGAAGTGCATGGCATTGCTGCAAAAGGAAAAGTATTTGTTCAACTTCCCCTACAAAGCGCCCCATATCTCCGATCTGATACGTGGAGTTGCAGACAGTTTACAACTGACTGGGTTCACTTGCTCTAAAAGGGATGACAACACCTATCTGTACTCCTATTTAGGTACTATCAGTGCTCCCCTTTCAGGTCCATCTCTCCACACTCCGCCTATCCTAGAGCTGCCTTCTCCCGCGCGCCCCAACCGGAAGGAGAGAGAAGCAGTAGGAGGATTGGCTTGGTGGTGTGCCGTGAGAGGCGGGAGGTGTGGAAAAGTGGTGGTGGCTGTGCCAGTCAGTAGTGGTGGGTATTCCATTGGTGGTGGTTGGTGGAGCAGGAACCTCCAGTGTGAACTAATACCAGAGTGGGCATGGAGAAGGCACCACATACAGCAGCTGTCCACCTAAGATAAGGTGAATAGCAACTTTGAACTGGAATACGGTACAGCATGTATGCTACTGGAGGACCAAAGTGTATGGACTAAGGTACATTCCCTTGGGAGGCGAGGAGTCTGTATGGTCATTTGCACAGTGTATATAGGATCCACGTGTGACTAGATGGACAAACTAGACCAGCTCCTCATCTTGTGTAGTGGACAGGTTGACAAAGGTAGGTGCACTATACAAGATAATCAAATTGTACAGACACCTTTTCAAGTCAAAGTCACTGTTATGTGAGGTTGTCTCTTCACTTGTGACTTGCACATAATGGTAGTCTCAATGAATTGAACCGCCTTCTTCACATGAATGCCCCCATTAAAAAGGCCCTATCCGATTTCCTTATGTTGTCTCTGGTCCTTTCTTCTGGGTCACAAATAGAAGTGGGCTGCATATCGTTGATCTCTATCGTCGTAACACAAGTACAACTACAAGCTTATATATACCTTTAAGGTACACATGGTGCATTAACTCATTTTCCCATGTATTGTCATCATCCATGAATGCAGATCTGTTGAATAAATACTTGCCGAGGCTGCAGTCATGCACTACATGGGGTTCACGATACATTCTCGATAAACTGGTCCACAATGCATGATTGCAGCTCAGGTGAGTCTGTAGGCCGCATTCTTACATCTGACGATAAAATGTCACAATAGATAAATGCATTATATAATAGTATCTAAAGTGTTAAGGGGCTATTGACTCCCAGCTCTCTCATTGCCCTATACAGCGCCCCTGATCTTAGAGTTATTGTATTGACAAGGGTATTTTTTTTAGTGCTGGGTCCACAGAGAACATATACAGAGATAACAGTGCGTGACGATCCCTATGTTCCTGTGTGCTCAGGTTGACAGACTACACACAGATCTGCTTACTGCTATAGACCTTTGGCAGTCACTGATACAAGTGCAACCAACTGTAGCCATACAGGAACAGATGTATCAGGATCATGTATACATGCGTATAAGGACTGTCACCCCGGGACTGTCACACAATAGTTTGCGGACTTCCAGGGGGTATTCTAAAGTCTAGGCCTATATGGTTGTTTTTTAATACGATCGTATAGAATCCACTGGGTTTGTATGGAAATCGAGGTGCGATTCGAAGGAGGGCAGTTTTAAATACTTCAGAAGTAGCCTTAATACATCTAAAATTGAGGAATGCAGGGTCTTTTTCAGAAAAAAAAAAGTGCAATGGACGCTATTGAACAACAGACCCCTAGATGAGATATGCCCCGAAATTACAATGCCCATAACTGTTCATCTTGCTTCTTAATAACATATTTGATATCAAAATAAAAGTATTGTTCTTTACAATCCTTCTAATTGAGAACTTTAACCTAATAACATCAGCAAAACCGGTCTTTGACAGACTGTTTTCTCTTACAGACATTTTACATGTTTTTGTAGATAAGAGTGGGCAAGAATGTCACATGAGATGAACAGGGTTGCGGGATGTTGTCTTTGTTTTTATATATGTTCCCATATGGGATACCCGTGGCAATTGTTCTTTTGGTGTGCACAACGTAAAGAAGCCTGATTGTGTCAATATGGTTGTAGAGATATTCACAGTGGGGCCTAAAAATGGGACTTTGATTTGACCACTTAGTATGAATGACAAAAGACGACACTTTATGCCATCCATTGTGTAATTTGTTAAAGTTACAGTTTTATTTCCTGCAAATAACCCCACTTTCATACAATTATCTGATATGTGATTTCCATGGCTGTCATCAAGACTTACTAGCTACAAAATTAATGGGGATAGTCAAACAAAGTAATTCAACTTTCAACTTCCCTTTTAACCCTTTGTGCCTAAGAAAAAACGTTTCTCAAACTCAGATCCTCACCCCCACCCCCACCCCCACCACTTCCTCAAATACCTTTGTTATTAGACAAAAGTCCTGTTGTATGATATCCCTCCAATCTGGGAACCCACCTTCTGTTTTACTGAAATAGGCACATTTCTTTCTAAATTAGGTATATCAGCCAAGATAGATTATCTTCATATGTTGGGATAAAGGCAGACGTTGTAAAAGCATGCAGTAAAAGGAGGTGAGTAAATGGTGTGTTTCGGGGGAGGCGGTGATGCAGACACTATAACAGCTGTCACAGAGTACATAAAGGCACGTTCAGTTAAATGTTCAGTTTATGCCTGGAGTTCATCGACTTTTCACTCTCTTGTGTCAGATAATGTCACAAAATACAAACATGTGTCACTGCACTGACAAGGGTTATCATCAAACTTATTTATGAATGGTATGGTATCAACAAAGTGGGGAAGTGGTTGTTGAGCTCAATTAATCAAGAGCTGAGGTAAAAAGCACCAACCAAATATGTATCCTTCTTCTAAGCTTGTTTCATCGGTTCCTATTCAGGTTTTGTCGATACAGATACACTAACTACAAAGTAGCAAGGGATAGAAAGGAATTCTACACACCAAGTTTTAACCTGGGTAAGGTACAGGCAGGTAAACACCATACACTTTCACGGTATAGTGTTTAGCTTAATGTCCATGTAACAGTCTAAGCCCGGAGTCTAAGCCTCTCAGGAACCGTATGCTGTAGAAAAGACATTGTTTGAAGCCATCAGTAATAATTTACAGCTGGGCAGATGAGGTATGGGGATTTCATGTATATATTTGTGCCAACTCGGATTATTTCTGTTTCAAAGAATCAATGTACCCTTTTTGACACATACATATTGACTGTAGGCTATGATTTGGACATGGGGGCCATAGGTGGGTGGATGTTTGATTCAAGTCTATCCCGGGGGGGGCGTAGGGCACTGAGCCTCGGTTTCGGTACCGAGGGTATCGTGGAGGGGGGAACGGAGGGGAGGGCTGTTGAGTGAATTACATCTTGAGATTAGGGGGCTGTTGATACCTATTTAACTTGCATGGAAAAGCAGTAACGTGAATATTCCATGTAATCACCCAAGCAATGTGAAATTCCTGAATATTATTGTCAAAGAACCATAGTTTACACGGAAGATGCCTAAAATAAAAGCGGGGGGGGGCTGTTGTCAGGCTTCTTCAAAAAGGGAGGCTGTAAATATTGAGCTGTATTTTAAGGGGCTGTCAAATGACGAAAAAACGGTTGTATAATACAGTTTCGCAGTTGGTACCGTCGATCAAAGATTCAGTGGCCCCCCGGGGTCTATTACCTCCTTAATTATATGTCAAAAGAAAAATCAGATTGACGATTGACTACATTTTTCTTCTATCAATAAACCAGATCAGTCTGTGGAAAGAAGCACGGGGTAGATCCTGCCAGCTTTTAAGGCTGCTATATTTAGACCATCTGAAGCTAATTTTAGAGTCGGCCAAGACCATCTGAAGATATTTTTAGTGACGGTCAAGGGATCTTTTTTTGTTTGTTTCTTCACCTGATGATCCCAACTAAAGTGGGATGTTAATCACATAACATCAATAGAGAAAGATGGCAAATAGTAAATGTATTCTAAACAAAAGCCTCCTTAGGATAACTTGCACGCCGCTAATTTCTTGTCAGATAAGAATTTTGAAGCATCCCTTTTAGCTTTTATTTTTATAGACCATACATTCAGTCCTTTATTTAGTTATGTGCATGTAATACGAAAAGAAAAAAAAAGACTCCTCTTCACCATGGTTATGAGCAGTGCAATTATAGCGGCTGATTATTTGGACAATTCATCAAAGAGGGTCAAAGCTCATCATGTAGTACCTGGGACTATCCCCACTGGAAAACTGTAATTGATTCTTGGCAATTGCCAGAGTAATTGGATCTCAAATTAGTGATTATTTAAATATTGAGCATCTATGCTGTGCTGAGAAGCATTCCTTTTCGCAATACCCACTGCACTAGAAAAAAAGGCTTTTAATTATTGTTTTTGAGACTGTATCTCTATTTAGGTTTATTGTGCTACCCCAGGGCGATCCATCAGTAATGGTGCCAGTAAATCAATCAGCCCCTTTGGTCCTTCCTCGAATTCTTAATGGCCTTGTAGGTGTTTTGGCAAGGTCGGCGGTAAAAAGAGTGCAATTAAACTAAATGCTGATGAGGAGCCTTTAATCCAAAAGAAGCGAGTGGGATGTGATTTCCGATAATTATTTAAGGCATGTGTGCAACCGATGCTATTTGGATCGATTTTCTCCCTCTCTCTCGCTCTCTCTCTCTCTCTCTCTCTCTCTCTCTCTCTCTCTCTCTCTCTTCGTTAATTTCAGGATCTTCTAAAAGCAAGGGATCATCCTGAAAGTTTGGATAGATGGTTACATGCACTTACAAAACACAAATACATTCCTTCAAAAACTGTGAATCTGTCCCAATCCAACAGCTTGCATTGAGAACCCAATTTGCTAGTATGGGGGGGGGGGGGAATTGCTTGAATCTAGATAAAACACTATAGAGTATGCAGCTGCAGAGGTGATTGTGATGATATGTGGTACATTAAATTAGGCTACAAATGCTAACTTACGACACTTGGATAACAGCACCGATGGTGCCACATAATGCTTAGCATGCTTGGAATGGCTGATAAAGCATAAGAAACCCCCTCCCAAAAGATGTGACTGTACATGCATTTAAACCGGCCAGTGATTATGCCAGCTGCTTAGTTGTGGTCCTTGATAGCCTTCCTTCTATTTACAGAGTGTCATTAGGGGATGTGAATGGTAGAATGCGTGGAGTTAATGAACCGTCAAAGCTGGTATTAAGCCTCCATTTTGTGCCGTCCTTTACAGTTACATAACACCATACAATACATGGCGCATAACATAGATACTAGCTAATTCCATATATTATGCACATAATGATAGAACCAATACGGTGTCAGGAGATTACCCCCCTGGAAATCTCCTCCCCCGGAATTCTCCCACCCGGAAATCCCCCTGGAAAATTCCCCCCTAGGAAATTTCCCCCACGAAATTATCCACCCCCCCCCCAAAGTTTGCAAAAGGATAGATAGGGTTTGATTAGGATGAGGGATGGGGGGGTGGGTTAGTGTTAGGGATGAAGTTAAGGTTCGGGATAAGGTTAGGGCAAGGGTTAGGGTTAGTGATAGGGTTAGGGTATGGGATAAGGTTAGGGATAAGGCTAGGGTTAGGGTTAGGGATAGGGTTAGGGTTAGGGTTAGGGATAGGGTTAGGGTTAGGGTTAGGGTTAGGGTTAGGGATAGGGTTAGGGTTAGTAATAGGGTTAGAATCTTTAATAAAATTGAAATGCAGCCATTTCTGACTGTATCTGTATTAGGGAGTGGTCATTATTTATCAACAGGGGGGGTGGTGGGTTTTCGCGCGGATGCGTGGAAATTTTTTACGCCCCCCTCGATGGCAGTCAAAATTTTTTTCACCCCTCTTTGATCTATAGTAGCGCGCTGGCTTTTTTGCTAAAAAGAGGGTGAATTTTTTTAGCCCCCCCCTCAAGAGGGGTCAAAAGTTTTTTAGCCCCCCCCTCGGGAGGGATCTGAGAATTTTACGCCCCCCTCAAACCCACCACCCCCTGTTGATAGAATTGATGGGGGTAAAATTCAAGGGGGGAAATTTCCAGGGTGGGAGATTTCCAGGGGAAATTTCCAGGGGGCAGAATTCCGGGAGGGGGGGATTTCCAGGGGGGAAATCTCCTAGAACCAGACAATACACACCGGGAGGCCATGCACAGTATGGCTTAAACATACAGTTTATGGCATACTACCCAAATGAGGAACCATAGGGGCCTGTTTAAGCGCCCGGGCGCTCATTAATTTCAATGCCTCGAGATCTGTAACCCCGGCCCTTATATGAGACAGGCGCTTATTTGAATACTGTTTTTAGTGCTTAAGATCATTTTCAATACCCTTGTACCCCCGGCGCTTATTCGAGACCGGCACTTATTTAACACCCCGGCGCTTAAACGAGCCATTATGGTATTTGTATCCACCTAGATGTGTCTCTACACACAGAGGCCTCTGTACATTTACAGCATTGATGCTTCTGAGTTCTGGATCTTAAAACGGGCATGGTTGGTTACTACGATTCATAACATGCTCATATTATTTCCAAAGATTGACTTCATCGCCACAACTCATCAATGACCCACTTCAGTGCATTTACATGCAGTCAAATGGGGCTTCCCTAGCCCACTTAAAAGGGTCTATTTCTCCTCTTTCCTATTCCCTCGGATGTGTGTGGTGCACATATGTGCGGGCACCAACACATTCCTCTGTGAAATTGTGTAATATAGTTCTCACCATGAATATGACCTTAGCTGTCGAAATGACATTAAACATCTATTACTCACTCACTCACATACAGTCAAAAAGGGCCAAAATTCCTCTTTGCCTCCGTGACTTACATGCAGTTAGTGGTGGTCACTTCCGTACAATAGAAGCAATATCTATCGAATCCTTCACTGTTGGCATCTTCCTAGTAGATATTCTAGGAAATCAAGGTGAACCCCCTAGGTACACACATACCTACGACTCGAGACCTTCTTCTGAGAGCCCATTGAGAATACAGTATACGGAAAACTGACTCTAAATCTTGTAGGGGAAGGAGGGTTTACTTTGTTTTAAGCAGCATCCAACTTCAACACACCTGCTCCCCACCTTAACTGATGTAACCCTCTCATGCAATAGATGTGAACAGCTTTCTATTCAGTTACAAGGTATACGAGGTCTCTAACAATAGTTGCCCAGTCTTATAAGTATTTTACACCTCTACCACTGCACAAATTAGTTTAGTGTCCATTGTACAATCTACTGTTGTTTCATCCCCCTATTAAGAAGCAAAACTTTGTACCTTATTTTCGAGAGGTCAGAAAACAGGCCCCCTTTTCAGGACCATCATCCATTTTCATCATCCATCTGACAGTACGATCTTCATAACTTTGAACGATATGAAAACCCCCGATCTTTGAAACTTTCATTCAGCCTCCCACTTTTTGGCCCTTTTTACATGTCGACAGCCACCGTTCCTTAGGGTTGGTACCACAGTTCGTCCCCAACTTTTGGCTGAGTGTCCCCTTCTGATACAATGCAAATGTTTCTCAGGAGATGAGGTTATATTACATGGCAGAAACAAGATATTGAGTAAACATTAAGGCCGATCATTGATTAATGCATCGTGTCCATTGGCTGTTGTTAGGCATCAATGCAGCTCTGGTGAGTAGCTCGCCAGTTTACAAATAACCATGCCGGCCCTATTAAGAGGAATAGCCCCAGAGTACACTTGCCAGCACTTCATTGCCCAGGTAGCAAAGGTGGTGTGGCCCTACTGTGGCCCGCACTTTATTTGGTGTGGCTTCCAATGTGGGCCGCAATGGGCTAACCAATTGGCTGCTGATAGTTTCTGTCCTCAGTGAGGTATGTGGGTCACACCTGGGCTAACCAATATGCACACAGCTCAGTCTCAGAGTGAGTTTGGGTTCAACATGGTTTTTGGTGTGGCTGAAAGTGGGCTGCCCACTTTTATCACATTGCGACATCTGGTCAAAATTTATCATTTTGGGGTCAACATGGGTTTTTGGTGTGGCTGAAAGTGGGCTGACCACTTTGATCAGGTGGCGCCATCTGGGATAGATATTCTAGAAAATCTATTTTTTCCTCATTTTTTTTAAAATTAGGAACCCTGAAAATGCTCTGCTAGCCTCCAGGTGCTAGCCCCTCCCCTTGGCCTCCATAGTTGGAGGAAGACTAAACATACTGTATTACTCTCCCCATCATCATAATACAGTAGAACCATCAATTCAAACTTAGTTGGCCAAGGCATGTCAACCAGACCTAGTCCAGTAATATGTTAGCCTTCAAGTTCATAGTGCCTCCCAATGGGTAGCATACTTCAATATTTAATGACTACCACAGGAATGGTGTAGTCACATTAAAAACTGCTGACATCACCTAACTTTGCACATTTCAAATGTATTTTGCCAGTAGATCCAAACTCTCAGAAAATTTGTGTACTCTTATGATTTATATGATTCATTAGCCTATTTCTGTTATATCATATTAAAGAAAATCAAAACTGGCATGGGGGGAAAGCTGTACATCAGACATAGTGGGATCATCAAGTGTCAAAGTTCAGAACTCCCAGCTCAGTATGCCTTGTGCAAACCCATCCTCAGCCCTGTCTGGGGAATTATCTTTGGAACTGATCTATGCCTGATTCGGGGTGCCCACCTTGAAACTGTGCCCAAAGTGTCTGCCCATTTTGAAGCTGCTCTGTGCCCAAATCAGTTAGCCTTATGTCGCCCACACAACTTGCTGAGGACAAAAACTGTCAGGAGCCCAACAGTTTTAGTTCAGTTTGCCCTATTAGGACAACTCAATGTGGCCCTGACTGGAAATCCACCATTTGCCCAACCTAAAACCATGAATAGTATTCTGCCCACTTTGAACCAGCTTATCTGAGCTAAAACTGAATTGGCCCTAAGCGGGCTTGCTACATGGGTGGTTCATCGATTGGGCTACACAACTAGTTGCCTCCCCCCGGTCAATTCATCACTGCACATCATAATTTCATCACTCTCAAAAATAAAAATAAATCAAATGCCTCCCAGTATGTACAGAACATTAAATCACCATTGAATTATTTGTTGAAATAAATTGATTTAGTGTTGAACAACCTAAATAAGCTTTGATTCAACGTTCTGTGCCCACTGGGCTGTAGCTATGGGCAATCTCCCTATCAATCAGCGACGTGGGCTCTCAGTTACCGTGGGTCTCTAATCTTATATGCTGGCATCGACTAAATGTAAAGGCTAATGGGTTGTTCGACAAGCAGATGGAGAAAGCAAAAGTATATCATCTGTCCTTATGACTCCCTCTGGCTTCCTGGACATGAGGTTTTCTGAGGTCAAGCAACTCTAACCTGATTAAGCTTCCTTTAATGTTAACAGTCATTGATGGTCAGTTACACTGATATCAGCCAACTCCTTAATGCTGTCCCTTAACTGACCCTGAATTCAGTGGCGGATTTAGAGGAGGGGAGGGGGCACTGGGGTGCGCACACCCCCCTTATTCCTAGTACTTAAGAGTTAAGTTAGATTATTTTGGACCTCACAATTTGTTCAAAAATAGGGGGTGCGCCCCCTCCTTTGGGGTCGCGCCCCCTCCTTTTCCAGATCCTGGATCCGCCATTGAGCCTGATATAAAATGTGACGATGTTTGAGTGTTGGCTATCAGTGGTCCAGTGCCCACCTTGTAAGCCCCTCCACCACGTTATGCGTGAACTTCATGGCAAGACACTCAAAACGCTGAGATAAACAGTTAGTATACATGTGGGCACCAGGTGGTGGTTACTGCAGATTAGAAAATGGGAATTCAATATAATGTAATATTCTTTAAGTTATATCGGCCAAAGAGGTTATTAGATTTAAGACAAGATCGGCATTTTCTATGAGCTGTTTTATTTCTTTCTATTATACTGGAGGACTAGTTCACACACCAGGATGAGTCCAATGTTTAAAATTCCACGTTTTTTTTTGGTTGATGCAGTAGCACTTATAGTTGGCGATTTATAGAAGTAAAAACGTTAAGCTACTATTGTAAACACAACGGATTTCCGAGACAAAGTCCCTGGACGAATATTCACAGGCGATTCAAAATATCAGGATGTAATGGCCTAGATGGTGATGACACACGCCATGTTACCGCTCATTTCATAGTAATGTTTACTAACAGTGTCATATAGAGCACAGAAAAGGCTAGTATAGATTCCCTTTTCATTTGTATTATCCATCAATGACTTACTCATTCATCATACACTGAAAACCTGTATCTGAAAAAAAACTAATCAGTGATGATCACCTTAGGGTGCTCAATTTGATGCTGTCTGGGGAGAGTACCTTGTCATCATTTGGGTAATCATATGTGATGATTACAAAGGGTCATCATATTGATTACCTTTTAGAATATAGCTTACATGTACTCAGATTGATAGGTGTACTGCTGAAATGGGTATTCTGTCATTTATCATAGCTCATCAGGTACAGTTTATAAATATTTTTATAATTACATCCCCCCCTCCTCCTGGTATTGACAGGTATTTGTCTGGACCCTTATATAATAATCATAATGGGCCAAATAGCATATACTATGTATCAATATGCAAAGCAAAGAAAAAAAAACAATTCTCCTAGTTGTTACTACTATTTCAGAGACAGGAGTGGTGTCTAACAGCAAACATGTTAAACAATGTTGGAATTTTCGACATGTTATTCTTTCTTGAATTAATTGAGTCTCTATGAGATGATTTTATAATAACCTTTTACTTCACAGACATTCATTATCTAGATTAATATAAATATTTATAGATAGATGACCTCAAGGTAGTTCCTACACTCTATTGTTGTATAGTGGAGGCCCCTGGTGGCAGAAGTATGTCATCAAAATGATGACCTTGGGTCATCACTTTGATGAAATGGGGTCATCATTTGAGAATGATGACCAAAAGTCATCTTCAATGATCACCTTTATATATGTAAAAGTTTTCAGTGTAAGTCTATTACAACTACAGTAGCCTATTTCGATACAATGTTTATAGGAACGATATCTCTGTTGAAAAGAAAGAAAAATGTTTTCACTGACCCCTACACATAAGTAGTATCCTTGCAGTTATCAAGAAATGCCCCCCTCATGATAAAGGAGCTGTGTTATGTACAATGGTGCGGTTTGGCAGATAAGACAGTGTGCAGAAACCATGTTGGTTGCCAGAATAAATGGATCTGCAGTCCAAGACAGTGCAAGCCACAACAAGGTGTACCTATCAGTGTATATGTCCATAGTGAGGCGGTGAAATAATATAGATCCTCTTCCAATGTCATTTGAGGGGACAACCGAAGTACATGGATGAGAATCTTTCGTTGCGGGGCTCTATAAACAAAATGATATTACCCATATTGGATTATAGGGATATTGTTGTAGATGGAGCACTCGTAGATGATGTCAAGGGTCTGGAACCATTGCCTGAGAACATGCATGAATATACATGATCCTAGAGACAAAAGCAGGGAAAGACTCCGAAATGTATGTAGCTGTCAGAAATTGCTGCATAGGAGGAGGGGCCACCTACTGTGTGTCATGTATAAGCTGTCATGTGATGATGTCAATGTGATAGAACCGCCTAGAGTACTGCGTGGTAATGATAAAATCAGGCTGAAAGTGGATAGACCACATCTTGCCCTGTTTAGAGGCAGCCCTCTATGTAGAGGTAATGGACTATGGATGATGCTGAGTTCTACCCAGCAACATGCACACAGTATTCAAATGTTCAGGAAGAAACTGTAATTTATAACTGGTAAATGCTTGATATATGCTTGATTGTAAGCAAACCTATAGATCTATGACTAAATGTAATTTATTTATATTTATGTAATTTATGGAAGGCCTTGGTGATTCATCAGACCTTATTCAATGTTGACCTAATAACGTGGTTGGTGACTGCATCATCATGTAAATTTGGTCTAATTTGGAGCTTTCCAACGAGAATTTATCTAATAGGACTTTCTATGCTCCATCCTAATGTGATGAACTGTGCCTGATTATCTACCTAGCAAACCTGTCAATGACTGCCTATTATCTGTATATCGATGTCTAAGTTGTATTTTTTTTATTATCATTGATCGTGATGAAAATAGCACAATTGTATGTGTGTATTTTGTGATCAATAAAATTTGTACCAACAACAACAACAAGTACAATGTACTGTCAGTACGGCACCCACCCTCCTGCTTCCCACCCTTAGTTAGGCCGCCCATCGCCATCAGTTTTGAAGGTGATCAATCCGTATTTTCCCTCCGACATACGGGCGATCCAGTCGAGGCCTCGTGCCTCAACCAATCAGCGTGTGGCCTTGGCAGGCACGTGACTGCAGCCTAGCGGCGAGATCCTAAACTAAGGTCCACATAAGTTGAGTGAATAAGTAGAGTTATTCAGATCGTGCAAAGTAGACCGAAGGTTGGACTGTGGAGGGTTATGGCGCTGGGATGGCCGGAGATTCCGAAGGCAATGGGATTTACTAAGTGATATATCCAAATATTGGCCAGGGGTGTTTCCAGTCCCGCTAGGAAATTTCAGTAGTATCGACTGAGCCTAAGGATGTATGTCCTCCAGGGTCTATGGGCCAATAAAGCCCCTAATGGTTGCCCCACTGGTATTGAATAATACCTGCCTCCCAGAGCTGGTTGTGGATAGGAATGAGTTATCGGTAGGAGGATACACTCATCCTACAGCAATAGAAAGGGCAATGGAAGGGTGCTGACCGAAGCACAAATCCGAATGAGGAGTCTCAAGAGCGTAGTTTCTCAACTGCAATACCCCAAGTAACATCATGGATAAAGCTGACGTCCACCGGAAAACCAACTGAGTTCTCCATGAGTTTACTAATACAAAGCGTTTCATCATCATTTGCGAGATATGCATGGTTTAACACAGCCGAGACCACGAAGCAAAAAAAAATATTTCAGGATGAACTTCAGATTCTTAACTAAGCTTAGTGCATGTGTTTTTATGGTATCCTGTTAGAGCTTTCCAAAGGCCTTTATAAAATGACGAGCAGATCTATACCCTGAACGTCATACCATTGTTCCCTGAAACGCAATGTATAATCTTTTGGCCCATTGAAACTCTAGAAAATAGATTAGATGCACATGTAAAAAAAACTCCCTCAGTGGATCTTTTCTTCCACGAGGTATTGATCAGCTCCTCCCGGGCCCTGAGCTGCTCCAACTACTCACATGAGCAGCTCACCCAGGGTTGCAGTAAAAGCCACCCATCCCACACCTGAACACTCCTGACATAGACCCATCCATGGAAAGCCGGTTTCTACCCAAAGAGAGATCCTAATGGATCTCCACCAGCTTAACCCGTCCAGCACTACCCATAAGGCAAGCAAATCGACACTCAGGCGTGCCATACGTTTTCTAATACTTTCTTTGGCCAACACATTCATTACTATAACTGATTGATAGCTAAACCAAGATGGCGTCAGATAATACTAGACCTTAAATACACAAGTATACAATCTCACCATAGTGCTTAACCACTTCCATACGAGGGAGGTGTTTGGAATGCCACCCCGCGGGTGCCACCCACGCCTATGGAGGTGTTTAGCATGTTTAAAAGGGGTCAGACAAAGGTCTAGAATTGATGGTGTCGTGTCTGGTCTGAAAATACAATTAGAAGTAAATCAGCATAGACCAGCAGTCTAATGAGCACTTTTTACCTGAAGTAATATGCTATTCGGTGAATAGCATACCATGGCTGTTGATGAATTTAATATCGGATCAGAGGAGCAGCGATTAGATAGAAAATCCATCCACGATAGCCTCGTTAATGCTTAACTTTGAAACCATGTTTATATAAAAAAAGAAAAACAAAAAAAAACAGCCACTTTATCATCACTACGCGACACATGGCCTTTTGAAAGTTTTGATCTAAAAGACTATAGTAGGCCTATGATAAAATACCCCCCCCCCCAATCAGTGATGCCAGTCACAAGTTTTCAGTTGTGTCTGCTACACGTATAATATGTATATCAAATGGGCGAATGTAGATACTACTCCCAAATATTAATTCCTGACATCTATGCGGAGCTACCTATTTGAAGCTAGAAGGCTATTTTCATATATGTTTACTGTAAACAGTACAGTAGAAGCTACATATTTCTCTATATTCCTCTACTGTTTCTGTCGACCATGTCGACGGATCCAGTAGTTTAAATTATTATCTATTTGTTTAGACTGATCCGGGATCTCTGAATTTTCAGAGACCTCGTTTCAGTCTAGTGGGGGGTGGTGTGGTGGTCCCGCGTCATCTTCGAGGTACCTTCGTGGTCCTCGTGGGCGACGTCGAGAGCACCTCTATTACCCGACGCCTGAGGGCGCTGGAGTCCATATATATGCAACCGCAACTGACGAGAGTGGAATTTACCTACCAAGCATAGAGTAGGATACTCCACTAGTAACTCTTAATCAGGGGAATAGATATCAAAATTGCCTACTCAGAGCGGAAGACCACATGTATGCAATTGTGATAAAGTAAGTTCCACTATATTCTATTCCTCCATACTGGGAAGTCATGTCAGATAAAGCAGCACAACCGTTATCTCACTTTATGTTCACCAGAGCAGCTTTGTGTTATGTCTAAAAAGGAGAATGTTATTGGTGTGTTTAGGGAAATACACTTGATTTATTGCTCACTTATTGAAGTCAGGTTGCCAATGTGGCTTTTATTCAGGGATCTAAAGAGGCACTGGGTGTGTTTTGGAAACGGCCCATGGTGGAGGGGTAGATGGGGTGCAGGTACAATGCCATTGCTGGTGGACTGCTGGGGGATGAAAGCTTCTTGGTGTTGGGCTGTGTCACGAGGCAAATGGCAGGCAGCAGGCAACTGCTCTGGGACCTGCGTGTGCAGCATGGGCTAGAACCGTGTAGATATGCTCATGTCAAGTGTGAGCTCTAATTGTAGAATGTCTGGCTCTGCACTCCCAGGCATATGCTGACACAATGTGCGTTATCAAATTTCATATATCTACACCCCTTTACACTGATTTTCGACTTTGTGTGTGGGGGGATGCAACACAAACATGTACTTCCTAAGAAAGTGGTCATCATTTATCAACAGGGTTTGTGAGTTTGAGGGGGCATTAAGATTTAGAGATTTCTTAGCAAAAGAGCCTGTGATCTTTCAGCGACTCTGGCAAAGGGGGAGGGGGGCAAATATCAAATTTGACAGCTGTCAAGGGGGGGGGGGCAGTTTTGTGCATCCGCACGAAAATACACCACCCCACCCTGCCAATACAAAATGACCACTTCCTGACCAGAACTGAAAATTCCTGTCAGGACTGGCCGTTTTAGACTGGGGAGCACTATAATAACGATAAGGGACTACAATATTCAGGTGAATGTTTGAGGGGGATCACATGATATGCAAAGTCAGAGAAGGTAATGGTAGATACAAATTAAATAGTCATGGATACTATTGCTAAAATGGCTCGAACCAGTACATATTTCAGACGCGGACGTCTTACAAGTTATAGACCATGGTGTTCAGGGTGCCTTCAGTCTACTCATTCACTGTCCCATTCCATGGTCAGTGCGCCTGACCGACCAACCCACACAACTTCCGCCCTGTGATAAATGATGAGAAACCTGGCCGCAGAGTTTTCTTTTTTTGTCCAATCCGCAAGGGGGCATTTCAGCGCACCACCTCTCGCCACCGGAAATGGTCAACGTGAGGGCAGTTTGGGACAGGGACAGAGGGGGTATCGACATTCCTCGATCAATCACTTCCAGCCATTTTAACTTTCCCCCTATCCATTAAGGATCCAGTTAAAGCCCACCTAGTTCAATGTTTCATATTGATTATCAATGCGTATATATATATAGAGGTTTAGTCAGGCTAGTTGCCTTATGCCTCCTTGCAGAATTTTCAATGTCCTTTCACCCATGTGTGTGCCTGAAATTGGTGAAATTGGCCAACTGACTGTTACTTCAAAGTCGCACCTTATATACTGGTCACCTGTTTACTGTGATGTCATACTATGACATCATAGATATTCCTGTGCCAGGTAAGTAGTCCCATAACCGTCCGCAGCTAATTATATATATGTATATAAATATACAAGTGTATATAGTTCCATATATAAAAATGGAGCACAGCTCACTATACCTTTCCCCATCCATGTACACTTAACAGGGGGTCTAACTGCTATATTGTTTATACATTCACATTGCTGCTAACATTATCATATCATGGGTACCCAGTTTTCCCCATGTAGTGACCTAATCTATGCCAATAACAGGGTAAAATGGGGATATTTCAAAGGTTTTTACCTAAAAAATATAAGTTAAACACATTAGGTGATTTATTTGAGGTACAATAAGGTCCAAAATGACACTTTTCATATGGACTATTGTAGAATTGAAAAATGAACGTACGTAGGTACACTAGATTGAGGATAATGTCAAGGAGAAAATCCTCTTGGGATATATAGATGTCTCAGTTTTTATGGCTCAATGGGGGGCAATATAATATTAATATAAAATATTTCTAACATGCATATGTCAATGACCTATGGGACTGACAAGCATGTGGTGTACCCCTTAGCATCACCGTACGTAGGTACATTGAATCATTGATTAAAGGAGAGTATTTAATATTTAGTAAATTATTACATAACATGTTAATATTTGTGGTCCTGGGAATATCCATGCAAAATATTGTCATAACTGGATGAATATGTTGCAACCTATTGGGAAAAATCATGGAAATATCACTGTACATAGGTACATTACCATGCATAGGTCCATGATTGAAACCTATGCCATAGAATGATAGAAATAGCTAATGCTATCTATAAACCTGTTGATATACTTCAATTGACTAAGGATGAATACTATGGACCAGTTACAATACCAGAAATCAATAAATTTGTGAAGATAATGACTGCAATGCATAGACATCACCGTACGTAGGTCCAGCTCCATAAGTGGGTATAATTAATTGCAGCATAATCTATTCTTATCATAGATATAAATGATGAAGACCCCTAGCCAACATGTTGTTATGACTGTATGAACAAAATATATCAATTTTCTTGCAAATAATTCTATTTTATAGCTACCCATGTAATTTGTTCATATGCAAGATTCATCACCGTACGTAGGTCCACCAGTTTTCTTTCTTAAACTGTCATAAAATCTTTAATTTTCATAGTTAGTGTTCCCAATTTTGTGAGTAATTAAGATTATATGCTGCCTTTCAGCCCACAAGAAATACAAAACATCTGAACAGTTCAGATTTTTTCTCCTCCTCAGCCATGTGCTCCATTTTCATGAGAATTGACCATATATATATATATATATATATATATATATATATATATATATATATATATATATATATATATATATATATGCTGTCCACTTAAACACTACTAAGAACCAAATAATATTATATTCAGAGGTCTATTCAATAAATATTGAACTTTTGAGGCATGGTGGTTATGTGGCATTGCGTTGCATATAGATAATTGTTGTCAGGATCAGTTTGAAGATGGCATATCGACTCTATGAAATGACAAACAAACCCATTTAATTTTTTTCTTGACTTGAATATAAAAGGAACTAGAATCCGGATAGATTATTCTACTCAACACAGAGGAACTGGGGGGGGGGAGTATTGGAATTGGGGAACAAAATAAATTTATTAAAAACGCCTTTCTGACTTAAACTGCGTGACACTTCTGATGTGCAGGCTCTGTTAAAATATTCAACTTGTGTGCAGAGAAGAATTGCAGATTTTATAATACACCTACAATACGAAGGATCATGCTGGAATGTTCCCATGTCATAGATCCAGAGGAATGAGCAGCATAACAGGGCTATAAATAAGTTATATTGATTTGATTTGGCGCACCCCTGTGGCTTGCCTGCTGTAAAGCATTGATTTATCCCGTCAGAGGTATTGTGAGAAGTACTCAGCAGTTACCGGGGTATCCTCAAATGGGGCGCGTAGTTGGTGTCGCTCCTCTACAGGGTGACAAACAATGTAAAAACCTGATCTAACGAGGAATGAGAGGATTGGTGAGTGGTAGAGACAAAGGGGCCAAGAGCAAGAGCAAACATTTTGACAGTTAATTGTTTCAGGTGCTTGGCAATCTGGATGATGAAGAAAATGACGAGGAATTGAATTGTCAATCGGTATTCTAATAATTTGGATATGGCCGGAGGATATGGGTGGCACTATTAGTACCATAAACGATATGTAAGGTTGTGAATCACTATTGTTAAACCCTTGCCTGCTCTAAGGGAAAATGCTGCATCATTTATCCCTGTGCATGAATATCTTTGTTGGAGCATGCATATTCCTTAAATTATGATAGTTTCAACTTTACTTAAAGGCAATTTGCAAGCCACTACTATTATATGGACGGTTGACTCTTGGGTGTTATCCCTATACTATACCTGTAACAGTCGCCTGTTTTTCCATTTGTGTGTTTGTTTTATATAAATGTAGCACACATATGGTTGATATCAGTAACCACAATATGAGCCTCTTTTATCCCACAAATAAGCTATATGGGGCCGGGCAGGTCGGCTATTCTTACAAGTAACACCTATGGGCTGAGAACGTATCAGACAGGCTTAGGGAAGGGTCCATTATTCTCAATCTACTACTGACGCCTAAACAGCTAAATTGATTGACTCTGTTACAAAGGAACAGCCGCGCTCCGCCTGTATGGACGTGCCTGTTTAAAACCTTTCAGTTTGACATTGACTACTGTGGGGTCAATTCAAAAATTCAATGACTTGATACATTGTATATTGGTGTTTAAATCATTACGATCTTTTTATCACTGACACAGGACAGCACAATTGGTCCCCTACATCTACAATAGAGGGATTTAATTTGAATAAGATGCACGTATGGGAATTCTGAGAAGACTATTATGTCTCGGACAAAATCACCTCTACCTTATCAAAAGCGGTTGTGACTTGAGGAAACCACATAAAGCGTTTTTTTTAGTAATAGCAGGCATAAGGAACCTACAAGTACCTCTTTATAGTTCATACGACAAGGCTTTCTTACAGAAATATTCGGCCAGACATAGGC
Organism: Acholoe squamosa; assembly: GCA_949317995.1. Taxonomy (NCBI): domain Eukaryota; kingdom Metazoa; phylum Annelida; class Polychaeta; order Phyllodocida; family Polynoidae; genus Acholoe; species Acholoe squamosa. The sequence continues at coordinate 50,707,752 of OX439040.1, read as the reverse complement.
AGTGATGGAAAGCACTGCTCGCCCCCACCTGTGTACGTATACATGTGGTAGGTCACATATGACATACGTTCTGGTTAGCGACCTGGTGGATTTGATTATCCTAGCATTACTTAACTTGATTTACTCCTTTCCTCATTTCGAAGAACTGTAAACATGCCTGTGGACAAAGCCCATCCCATTCAATGACTCTAAAAGGAAAGGTGACAATGCCCCCCATCAACTAGAACCAGTATGCACACTGAAAACCTATACATATATAAAAGTAATCATTTAAGATGACTTTTGTTCATCATTTGAAAATGATCACCCCATCTCATCAAAATGATGACCCAGAGTCATCATTTTGATGACATACTTCTGCCACTAGGGGCCTCCACTATACAAAAATACAGAATAGGAAGTACCTTAAGGCAAGCTATCAATCAATAGTTGCATTAATCCATTTCATTTCTGTGAAATGAAAGGTTATCATAAAACCATCTTATAGGGACTCAATTAATTCAAGAAAGAAAAAAAATTGGCCAAAATTCAGATGCCATTTAAGACCTTTTTACACATAGACACCTCTCCTGTCTCTGAAATGATATTAACAACTGGGGGAAATGATTCTTGTTGGTTATACATATTGATATACTATGCGCTATTTAACACATCATGATACTAAGGAGGGTCAAGAATAAAGACCCTACCAATACCAGGAGGGGGGGCAGGTGAATACAAACATATTGGAAACCTAAACAAATACCCATTTTGGCTGTACACCTATCAATCTGAGCATGTAAGCTATATTGTAAAAGGTAATCAATATGATGACCCTTTGTAATCACTTATGATTACCCAAATGATGACAAGGTACTCCCCCCAGACGGCATCAAACTGAGCACCCTAAAGTGATCTACACTGATTAGTTTCTACCGTTTTAGGTTTTCAGTGCACTTGTAAAATGTATGAACCCAGTCTGTATCTATTTAGGCTATATTGATGTATCAACTATGTAAGATCCCTTAAGTGCATGGAACAGAGCTCTGTGTGAGTATCAAAACACTTATTGTGAGAGATATATGGGGGGTAAGTGTGCGCCAAAAGATACAGCAGCTGGGAGAATTAATCTACATATCGTGCAGGTTTATTTTATATCTATTATTCACTAACTCTCTCTAAAGCCACGCTTTATATTCCCCTTCATAATTCTCTTTTCTCAACTCGTATATAGTGAAAGATGGCTTGGTGGAGGGGAGGAGGCAGCTGACTTTCTAAAGTAAGGTAGCGTGCTGGCAGACATCCACTTTGACCTCTCCCCCATCCATAATGGCCTACATATTGACCTGAGGGTCCCCAAGTAATGTTTATATGAGTACAATGTTACAAGTGCAATTAGCTTAGTTTATTGCATGCTGCTAACAATAGCACCAGGACTATGGGGTATGGATCCTAATATGAGAAATACTAATGAGGTCTCTGTAGCTGCATTTGGTCTCTTATGCACGACTATACACAGAGAAAAGTAAAAATGTTGTCATGACTTTGTTATCCAAACCTAGGTCTTATCTCCAATGTTACTGTTTAAGAAAGGTCAAGAAGTTCTCAAGTTTAATGAGGGATTCACTGACCAGGGGACATTTTAAGTGCACATGTAGGTGATTATGTTATCACCTTATATATGGTAAGGGCTATGTACAAAATGTGCAAGATATGAGGGAATTAGGATCAATTCACTGTAAAACGTGTGCACATTTTAGAGGAACAGATAAAGAATTGACTCAAATCAATCATCTCTGAACAATGTATGAATTTGAGACCTATTTGTGTGAGATCATTAATCAGTCCTGAAACTACCTATTGGTACAAAGTCCCATCCACATAATATATTGTAATAGTTGTTCAGTTAAAACCTTTGTATACCCTGTCCTTTTATGAAATAGGCGCCTTATATGAAATGCACTTTACATTCACAGGAGGCCATTAAAATCATATAAGCCTTGTGTCCACAGAGCGATATATTTGGTAGTGACAAAATTTCCCGACAACAAAACCACTTTTGTCGCCCATTCACAGCAACAAAAATCAAACTTGTTAGATATTATTCTCAGAAATGAACGAGAAAAGTGGTTTTGTCATCTGGAATGGATGACAAAAGTGATTTTGTTGTCGGAAATTTGTCGCCACCTATTTTTATCGCCGTGTGGACATGATTAAGGCTTACGCAACAACAACACAGATTGGTTTTAACGTTGCTCAATAGACACTGCTGCACGAATGTGCCTTTACGGATACGTATTACTTTCTTTGGACTAGGCCTACCATGAATCACACAGTGTGAAGTAAGGCACAATTATCAAAGTGTATTTGATTTCCACAAGAAACCCAACCATGATGACAGATTTGATGTGCTATTATAACCGCTCCTTTGATGATTTAACAAAGTCGGTATGTTTGTTGTCTCTCATTTGTCATTTGTAACCAACTAGGAGTCTGAGTCTAATATGATGGAGATGATAGAACAAGGCTATTTGAAAACTTCTGAATTCATTTTCTTTTTACGAGGAGTCGGTGGTGAAGCTTAAAAAGTAAGGTGTTGACAGAGAGCACTACACAACTGACACTGAGTGTCGAAAACTTAAACTGAGTTCGACAGGTGGGGTGTCAAAGAAGTCACCTTGCATAGAGTGTCATAAAGCAAAACCTATCCTGAATAAGCTGAGAACTGACGTAATGTAGTACATTCCAAAAACACTAATTGTTAATTAGCCTGGCTAATTACCTCATTAGGGCCTTTTGGGGGTAATTACAAGATCGGTGTCAAGCGTGCACTAGGGAAGTTGACTGTCAAGCCTATGGCCATGTCACAGTGGGGACACCTATGAGTGTAATTCGAATTACGTACATAGATCCTGTCAACAGATGAAATTGGTGCATATTTGTTTCATTGAATTGCATGAGAACCATAGGGAGTTAAAGCCTGTAATCTGGACAGGCTATGAGATTAATATCATAGTAGATATGTATCCAACTATATTTGTCTTACATATAACAGTTAATGCATTAATCAGCTTTGTTAAAATGAAGAGTATGCGCATGATTCAGTTGATGGTATGAGCGTAATTCTGTTATTGAAATTGTCAACTATGTCCATAATTCTGAAAATGTATGAGCGTAATTCAGTAAAATCTCACACAAAGAAACATGTCATTCTTGAATGATATTGTTATGATTTTTTCCACAGTTCTACCACAGTTTGTGTGTTACTACTGCGATACCAGTAGTAACCAACTCGAGAAAATTATAGATCACAGTATTACAAGCATGTCCAATGCACCTTCAAATTCAAAAAACTTCTAATACATGAGTTCACAGGAAAAAAATGTTTTATCAAGCAGTACATTTCCCTGTAGAGAACTCTCACAAATAAGAAGGAAAGTCCAGGATTGTTTTAGTTATCAAATTGACTTGACAACAAAGGAGCTGAAATTGGTGAAAGACAGCTGTGCAAATAAACCCAGACCATAAGAAAGTGGGTACTTCTTACTCCAGTGGTCACTGCTATAGCACTGCACATTAACTAGTGACTTGAATACTACTCTCTTTCTTTGCACCTCATGCAGTTATCTATCAGCAGCCCACTTTTCAATGAAGCTGATGCAGAACTTCACCTGTCAGTGCCCACTGCATTGGTACTTCATCTGTCAGTGGTCAACTGTATTCTAACTGGAGTGTCTTTAAGACTGTCTGCACTTTCACTACATATGAAAGGAGTATGCAAACAGTTACACTGAAGCAGTTCTCTATTTGATCAAATATTTTGTGATATCATGCCAGTGTGTACGCACAGAAGTGGACACTGTTTGATAGGGACTACTGACAGTTAGTTTGGGGATGTTGCTCAGTATCAGAATGTCCGCTTCACATGTGAAGGATCTGGGGTTCTCCTCTCACCCATGCCAGGCAGTTTACAGCTTTATATAATAGTAATAGAAACATTCCCAATAGTAGTCCGAAAGAGCAGTGAATAGGTGGCCACTCTTTCAGTACATTCCCCTGCCCATTCAGTAACTGTGCAGTGAGCTGCTTCTTATGCACTGCAAGGGCAGGATGCAGTGAGAAAGCAGTGGAATGCTGCTTTCCTACTGCTACCTAATTTACATATTTCGGACATACTTTTCCTAGGCTGCTTTCCTACTCATTACCTTACCTGCTACTGATGGCCTGTATGATAGCTCCTGAAAGTTTTGGGTTGTGTGCAGTATGTTATAAGTGGATACTGGAAATGGACTGCAATATCACTACAACCAGACTCTTTTCATACTCAGGGACTACTTCTGGTACCCACTTCTTTTCTACTGCTTACACAGTTTTTTGACACTTCCTTTTGCTTCGGAAAGGGATAAAATGGTCGCATGATGAAATGGAGAAAGATGACACCAGCATTGAATGTACTACAAACGATGAAATGTATATAGCCAAGCAAAAATGGTCCCCCAGGGAAAAAGTCAGTTTTTAAATTCAGGCCATGAACTTTCCAATGATATATTACATGAGAAAATATGTCTGCTAGTTTTAGAGTTACGACTCTATTAACTTAAATGGTTAATACCGACCTATTCAAATCCCAAATAAGGTCTACCTTGTATATTTCACAAGATATATCAGATGATATGTATAATTAGGCATAATTCTGCAAAATTAGGGAAATTGTCATATTCTTCACATTCTTTGACCAGTAATGTGCAGGCTTTTTCACAAAAACACTTTGCCCCTCCCATGGGTCAAGGGGTCAACAAAAAAAGCCACCACGCTATAGCCTATAACTGTTACTGGTCCAGGAGGACGAGGCCGTGGGTTTGACCCTGGCTTGACCGAAAATGACACAGAAACAGTGGATTTGATTTCCCTTTCTTTCTCATAAAATTTGATCTGATTATGAGATTTTTACCATCTTTTCAGCACATCGATCCTTGTGGATGTGGCTACAAATAGGCTTTTTGATTCCTCAATTTTGTGTGAAAATAATAGTATAGCAATTAAGATCTACGTACGTAATTCGAATTACAGTCAAAGGTGTCCCCACTGTGCATGTGCTGTCAACCATATCAGTGTAGCTTACTTGTATGGCTTGTATGACAGCTTCATGCCCACATGCCTTTCCAATGAAAGACATCGCGAGTTAATTACAGACCGTAACTACTGACACAATCAGATACGGCCATAAGAAAAAGACAGGCATTGGGGCAAGCAGACATTGATGCACTATTTGATTTATGGTTCCTTACGAAGAATGTCAGCATGTTTCTATAAATAACCATGTGTGTATCCTGCAACATTAGACCTATTTTCTGGATGGAATGTTGATGTGATAACATATTGCTATTAAGGCCTATACATACAGTCTTCTCATTCAGGAGAAAATGTCCTTGATGAATTTCTTGTAAACCCCTACTGTCTGAGGCAAAATAAGTAAGCTGGTCAATTAGAGAGGTAACAGGGTAAATCAGGGTATCTTCCAAATTTTAAAGGTAATAATAACATAGGCCTTTCAGATTTATTACCCAGACTGCGAGACAGAAGAGTAGTTGGGCGCAGTTACAAGAAAGCAGGTTTGTTTATTATTCTGAAGGCATGAATCTTTATGTTCATTGTAGTGGTGAAAGCAACAAAAGAGGCCTTTAGTATAATGGTACTTGTGCATGCAGTGCCAGCTTTCGAACACCAGGTGGTACCAATTACATCGTTGACTTCTCCACTCCAATTACCACCACAAAGGTTAGATTTGTTTGAAGTAGTGCCCTAATGAATCAATTGCATTTGACGATGTGCATAGCTATGTTTGTTTGTTCTGTTATGAAGGATTCTTTCAGGATATGGATCCTACTTTGGTTACAGCATACCTGTCACTGGCTCAATGCTTCCTTTATATTAGATCTCTGTCTATCTGCCCCTCCCACCATATCTGTCTCTATCTCTGTCTGTCTATTTCCCCCAATGGCATGCCTACGGAGGTGTGTGCACTATCAGTATTGAAACAGATGAAGTCAGACAGGTGTGTTACCAATATCAAGGTTAGACAATATTATACACGACAAGGGTAAGACAAGCATCTAAAGGTCGAATCCCACGATGCAATTTTGGCTAAAAGGTTTCTACAATTTAGATATCTGTTGTAATATGAGACTCTCTCCTCATAGCTGCAGGGGGCTTTAATGGCAAGGAAACTCTTGCAGATTCGGACACAAGTTAAGATCTGCTATTTAGCCCATTCTGGGCCCATACACAGAGTTCAATTTCAGTCTTATTCTACACTCTGCTTGCCCATGGTAACTTGCAAATTCAATATCAATGAGAAAGGCATTGCAATTTAAAACAGCTTACTTTTCCATAATAAGGTATACATTGCAAGCCTGAGAGGTCGTTTTGATTGCAAGTGTGGGATTTGGAAGATGCAATGGCATGCTAGAAACCTTGCAATTTACAGTAAAGGCAAAGAACTTTCCAGGGATAGATTGCAACATGGAATTCGACTTTAAAGGGATTATGTATAATGACGATTCCAGCAGAATTCCTGACAAATTCGCTTATACCATGCCCATAGCTTTGTCTACTTGAACAATGGTGTTTGGTGGTTATAGGTCAAATTCCACGATGCAATTCTTAGAGAAAAGTTTATGTATAGACATCTGTAGCAATTTGGTGTACTCCCTCCATATTGCAAGAGGTATAACAGTGACAGGGAGGTATAATGGCAAGGGAACTCTTGCAAATTGGTAGACAAATCAAGATCTAAATATTAAGATATCTGTCCTTGCTTAAATGAAAAGTTTCTGCAATTTGCCAGATTCTGTTGCAAACTCCAGAAACTTGGGTAAAATCGTGGACATGAAGGTATGCTTTTGAGTCATGCTTGTCCCTTCGATTTGCAAGCCAAGTTCCACTTTGCAATCTAATCCTTTATCCTATGTTGCAATTTTGTCTGCATAAACTGTATACACAGAGTTCAATCTGAATCTAATTGTACACTGGTATTGCCTACATTAGCTTGCAATTTCAATATCAAATAGAATGGCATAGCAAGTTTCATAAGCTTACTTGTTGCATAGGGTCTAAATCTCAAGGCTGAGAGGCCATGTTTATTGCAACGGTGGGATTTGGAAATTGCAATAGTGTACTAGAGTCCTTGAAATTTGCAGTATGGGCAAGGCTCCCAATTTGCAAGAGTTCATAAATTGCAGAATCTTTTGAGGGATAGATCTCATCGTGGGATTCGACCTTATGCTTTCTCTTTGTCCAAAAAGGCAATATTCAACTGCCCTTTGATACTGGGACAAGGTCTCTTTCATTGTAAAAAAGGTGTTTATTGGTTATCAGTGTGGACCAGTGTCCAAAAGTGGAGAGTTGCCCAACAGTGGCTCAGGCTCCTCCACATACAGCGTTATCGGTAGAGACATGGCTAACGTTTTTCTCCAGTCCACTGTTGGGTTACGTTTTCCCAAGCCTGGTTATGCACACAGAAGTGTGTAAAGGTTGTGACCAAACCGATAGGGAATTTAAAAACCTAATCTATTAACGGTGTTTAGCTTTTAAACTCTTAAATTTTGAGAACCTAAATGCTGTTCAAAGTGTTTTGTAATTTGTGATATAGATAACAGTATTCATGCAAAGGTGACGATGTCAGTTGTTCTAGCTTTCTTCCTCGGAGTAGTTTCCTTCGTAACCTTTTTAACGAGGCTTAACCTAATTATCCCCACAGGAGATTATTTATCAACCTGGAACTACACAGCCAATATGATTTAGAACACCTCAAGCCATTCTGAGCAATTGTACCAAATTGGGTTCTACTGTGCGAAGGGGGGGGCGCTAGGAAAGATGCACTTCCCTCTCTGGAGGTGCGACTGGAAACTATTTGATTAACCTTTAAGACCATAATTATAGGCTGTGACATAGTCATACAGATTGCCTCTGGTACTTGTAACTTGAAAGTCCCAAGTGGTAGCATATTGAGAAATGCCACCCTGGTCATGTTAAAGGATCAACTTATCCCTCAGCGGGTACCCATAATTCACTGTGAAGGTATAGAATATACAACAACATAGACTGCAACATTAGAAACAACATCATGCAGGTCTTCCTTATTCTGATGTTCAATAAATGATGGGACATGCATGGTATTAAGGGCATTACTCTTTTAAGAAGCCCAGGGAAGCCCTACACGCGGATCTGCATGTAATCCATCCCAATCCTAAGTGATCTGTACTATTACTTTGAAGTGTGCTTGTGATGGAGGTTTAATGTGAGTGAATGATGTACCAATCCTCCCACAATCATGGTTTATAGCCTTCTCTCGGCATTGATATGTTATAGATCAAAGGCCATTACGAGTGTATGATATTAGAGTTTTACATAGCAAGATGTCGATTATACTCAATGAGAAATGTTTTGAGTGGCCTTCAGTATCAGGCGCTGGTGTTTAAATCCTTATCTTGGAGGTTGATGAGATCTCTACAGGAGTATTGTTCATCTACACAACATCAATGATGATAATAGTATCTTAACTACCAATCAAACTGCACATTGCCATGGGCTTGTTGATGAGACTCAAACATTGAATTGCTGATCAAATTTTGTGCTGAGATTGGAGGGAAACAACACCACCTAACAGTTGTTAAGTAACTAATGATGTTGTCTAAGCTGAGATTAGATTCCCCATACCTTAGGGCCATTAGGGGAAGGCACAGTATTACCAGGGTACTCAGTAGCCTGCATTGAGCCTGGTAAACACTGTAAATTAGTTCCATGTCACTGTGTATACCTTACTAGTGTATTCAAGATATTCATCTCTGATGGTATTTTTGTATGGTATTGTGCTTATTCTACAATTATCTTCATAGTGACTGGCATAATAACATATGCGTTACTCTAACTCAAACGTGAAAGTCATCATCATAAAAACATTATAAGGTCTAGGCCCTTCATCTGCACCCCTGAATGCGGCGTTTCTGGGCATTACTAAGGGGAGTAAGTGACATGGTCTATTATCCTAAATCCATGCCTTCAGGCACCTTAATCAGTTCACCTGATGCCCACAGGGGACACAATATTAATCTATATTTGTGGCCATTCTTTTTATAAGAAGTACAATGGTTCTGTTTTACTTTCAGCAGCTCGGATTGATTTGAAAAATTAAGATAATTGTCATGGAGGTGGGCACATCTGAAAGCTTCAAATTTTCCCGAAGAAAGTTGTTACGTGTTGGATTGTATTCCCAGTATTTCTTTATGGTTATTAAGCTATATAGGGGCATATCCATGCCTAGATTTTCATGATATATTACATGTTATCACATCAATAGCTAGCTACGAAGCAGCTGATTCCTCAAGGTTATATTGCAAAATAGTATAGGATGCAGAAAAGATATACTAGCATGTTTTTACACTGTCTGTACAACAGAGGTATAGCTTTTTGGCTGCTGTTTGTATGGTAGACTTCTCACAGATGTTCGGCTTTGTAAAGGTGTATTCATTTATACTCTAGGCCGAATATTTCTGTTAGGAGGGTAAACAAACTAGATAGTCTATTTTGATGAAGTTCAACCAAGTGAGTTACTTAACTCATCTTACTTTAACCAGGTTACTGTGCTGATTCTAATAAGCCCGTGTAGGAACACTTATCCCAGCAAATTGTCGTGAGTCCTCGTCAACCTGTGTGAAGTGGCTCACACAGATGGAACACAACTTCGTTATAGCACAAGATCACCAGGAATAGCAATTGCTATGCCACATGAGTCTAACACACAGTGGCGAAAGATGACGGAATGAGTCATCACTCAAAAAGGAGTCACCATTGATGACCAATCATGGCGACAGATGAAAATTTGCTGGGATAGGTTTGGAAGGCATTTCTCAAGCTGGTACGACTGAGCACATCCACTACGATTCAAAAATCTCAATGGTAGAGTGGGTGATTCTAGGAAATGTACTACGACTACTCTGTATGATCAGCACTTAATGCAGTAATTATAATTATAGGGTTTGGTAGGGCAGTCGTACCAGTGTGATCAGTAGTGACCATGGGATGCAAGGTTGTAATGGCATAAGATAAACGGATCCCACTATGATTTGAAAGGGCCTAGTCGTACCAACTTGAGAAACGCCTTGCTGATCATACCAACACTCCACTACGGTATTTTAAATTTGGTGGGAAAGTTTTTGTGCAGCTGATAAAGTAGAGTTCGGTTAATACAGGATCAGATAATTAGATCTTAACAACCACAGCCAACAATGGCAGGATAGATTCTTGTTAATTCCATTTTACTCAGCTAAAAGGCTCTCAAGTTGTATATTATAAAGGCTGACCTTCAGCTTTGAACTTTCACCTGAGCCTGGTATCCTATTATTAATACTGAATCCCCATCGGCTGCCCCTGTAAGGAAGCACAGAAGGATGCTTGAAGGATATTGAGGCTATAAATCCTGTCTGGAATGTAACAAAGCTCATTTGTCCGTAGATGAGATGGTAACTCAGATAAGTCAAACCATATTAACTCCACACCAGCCTTGAAAATAGAACTTGGTTTGCACCAATTGGTTTACACCGATTGCTGTATTCAAGGTAGAATTTCGAAATGAATCATAATCAGCAATATTTATCATTGTTATAGGGATGCTCTATTTTGAAATATTTTTCTCATGTTGGACAGCCATGTTGGTGGACTGTCTTGCCATCATTATGTATCAGCTAAGTTTTCATTTCCGTCCTTTCCTTATCCACATGTACCACTATGACGTCCCCATCCCTTGCCAGACAGATTGGGGTGGACACGACAGCGTTACCTTCCTATGAGGAACTAATATCAGATAAGGCGCTTTTGCCAAAGTGGGGTATTGCCAGGGAAGCACACTCTCAAAATAACGATCATCTGCTGGAGTCTAATACATACTCTGGCATTGCATGAGTATTGTGACAGGATCAGCTTGATACTACCCCCTCCCATGCCATACTTGGCTGAAGCTCTCTATGTGCACATGGGTTGAGTAATATCATCAGCCTGATCCTGAAAGGTTACTCAGACATGATTCCATACTCAGTCTGAATCTAACTGAATACTACAGCGAAGCATGGGTCTAGCCCCTACACTGATGTCAGAGATTATATCATATCCTAGCACCAACCACACCACATGCCTCATTAGCTCAGGTCATAAGGCACTGGACTTTGTATCTGAAGGTGACAAGTTCAAGTCCCATTGAGAAAATTAGTAAAGATTGCTCATTTTGCTCAACTCCAGTCTGTGTTTCATATTAGTCTACAGGGCCTCATATGACCAATGACATCTCACTGTTGTAGGTCTATGGTTGAAATAACATCAATAGTGCCACTTTCAACACCTGCCTCACTAGCACAGAAAGGAGAACAAAGGACTCACAATCAGGAGGTACCCAGTTCAGATCCCACCAAGGAGCTATAAGGAAACTGAAACCATGTATGCACAAACTATTCATGGATTACTTAGACTGCCATAAGAAGTTGATTATGCGATCTGAAGTCATTGTGTCTATGAAATAATTGTGTTTTTGTCATATGTTGCCCTTAATCTTTATATTTCCTTAAAGTGTTTATCAAACCACTCATGTGTTTGGCCTAATACAGCCCACAGCTGAGTAGTTTAATGATTGCTACAAATGCAGGGCTATAACCATTACAATTTAGACTGTTTGTAAGCCCTATATAACCCCTGATTATCACTCATTAAGTGGGCTTGTTCCCACTGGGTAGTGTTGCTGGGCTCACTCTGAAGGTAGAATCCAGCAAAATGTGATCCTATGTATTGCAATACTCTGGCAGTGCATGACGCCCATGGTAACAAAGCATCCTGCAATGTTGGAGTCTGTGTAGGCAGGGTCCAGCATTATCTGATCCTCATTATAAAGATACTCAGTCAATGCCCTATACTCTTCTATTATGTTACTTTAGCTGAGTCTGAGCCTGTCTATAAGGAGACTCAGGCACTGCTCATGTATGGCAGCACAGAGGGTACGCCTAAGCCATACACACTCTTGAGAAGAGAGCCAGGCAATGCTGGAGTATGCCTCCACCCCAGGCTCACCCTGAGTATCAAAATATACTCATTTGCCTGCGCCTAACACTAGAGTCACTGTGAGTATCAGAATTTTCTCTGTGCAGGAGTGATAAGAACTGTCAGGAGGGGACCCTGGAGGGGACTATACTGCCATCCCAGTCGTCAACCAAGGTCAGCCTCTCACCTCTCTCCCCGCTGCTCACGCAATCCTAAAGCACTCACTTAGCCCACCTCAGCTAATCCCCACAACTCCTCATCCCTTCTACTTGCTCCCGACTATTATATCCCTACAACTATTCCGTCACCTGCTCTCACCCTCATCATTATCCCCCGTTCCTCCATTTTGTCTGTGGTTTTTGGTATTATCTACCTGACATTACTAACTAGCTTACATTCATTTCTACCTTGAAACCTGTTGCATTTATATTATACACACTGCCATCATGCATAAATTATGTTTGATACTTACAAAACCAATTGCCCACTGGTGCCAAGTGAGCAGTGGACCGCTGGACCCACCTTCTGTCTACCAGTATAAATAAACGATTTAAAAATTAAACAAAAAAAAAAGTCGATTGGAATTCTATTTCTAGCCCTTGAATCCTACTACTTACTCAACGTGAATTCTTGTTTATTTTCACCCATGGTCCTCTATGCATATCATTCAGGATAGGTGATAGAAGCATGTTCTTCAGGTATTGATATGATATATATCATAGACAAGTCAGAATCCATGGTCTGATTGGTAGCACTGCCTTAACAGATTGCTATGTACATTCCTTTCGTTATCACACAGTATGAGATGCATGTAGAATACCATTACAAAACATGCCGATTAACTGATGTATGCACTTAGTCATCTAATCACAAAGAAGACCAAAGGAAATGTATACTTACTTAAATAGCATTGCAATGTATGGGGTTGATGTTGAGGTCTTCTTCAACTTCTTCTGTTTTATCAAGTAAAATGACGGGCTTCCCTAGCCCACTTAAAAGGGTCTATTTCTCCTCTTTCCTATCCCCTCGGGATGTGTGTGGTGCACATATGCGCGGGCACTGACACATTCCCCTGTGAAATTGTGTAATGTAGTTCTTGCCATGAATATGACCTTAGCTGTCGAAATGGCGTTAAACATCTATTACTCACTCACTCAAGTAAAATGACGCATACAGGCAAGTACATATAATTTTATGAAGCCACTTCGTGTTATAAAATCATAAGCCAACTTATAACCAGATTCATATAAGTATACACGTACATTACTATATATATTAGGCCGAGTTGCTGAAAATGATCCAGCAAATGATGACAATAATGACCACATCAATGCTAATTAGCGTTATTATTGAATGCAGCAATCTGACAAACATCCAATTTATCAACGGCTCTTCCCATTACTCACTAGGGCATCAAACAACCAATTTGATCAGAGTATCGAATGGAGCTACTAGGACCTTGCTAGAATAATTTTATTTTAAGTTCTCCATTTAGAAATCACAAGTGATATTTACTAAGCAGTGTGAAAGGTATGTGAGCGAGGATTCGGAAATCCCTGTATGTATATATATAGCATCTTTGTGTGGACTCTCACACATTTAAGTGCATGACAGAGATTGAAAGTACACATACACCAAAGGAGCATCTGGAAGCTCTCATTCTATACATAGTGAGAGGACAGACAGTCACCAAAGGCCCTGAGGGAAATTTGGTTGTACGAATCAGGAGTCCTTCACAACAGATAACAACAGTGCGGAGCTGTCTGAGATGAAGGCTAAGAGGCTACAGGAAAGGGAAACCATTGGCCCATATAATGTTTATTACTACTGAAAGGACAATGCTGGAAACGTTGACTGTAATTCAGTTCAACACTGCTGTGGAACTGACGCTTTGAATGGGTCTGTAAACCTTTGTCCCTTTGCTTGTGATGCCACCAACTCCTTCATATTCTCTTCTGCCTTCCTCACTCTATAACCATAGGGATATACGTTACTGTTCAGAGTATTGAATGTAATAATCAAACCTTGTGTAGTGGCAGATATGGGCAAACCAATTCTTTATAATTGCCTGTACTTATTGAATGAAACATTACTGAGATACTCTCGCAGGCAGGTTTGATGCATCTCCTTCTGGATTCTCAATTTCCGAAGATATCGTGCATCCTGTCATATGAGTAATGATATATGGTGCGGGCTCTTCTGCATAAGGTTAACTTGAAAAACTGGATTATGAAGAACCTGGGGTTAGAGTCCCAAGCAGCTATGCCTCATAGGGTAATAGATCCTCGAATGTCTGGCGTGTAAACCTAACCAGTCAGAAAGCCAGGAGATTAAAGATCTGAGCAGATATTGATGTAATATGATAATACCGTCTATCAAGTAGTTATGCTATCAAACCCGAGGACACATAAGTGGTGTTTAACCAAGTGCATGTGGGTGAACTAACCAGCCAGAGGTAACCAGGCTGTCTTGAGCCTTTGAAAAACACAAGAACTGCGCTTCAGCATCACCGCCCATCTGAGAACCCATACATCACCGGTTATGTATATTGGGGGAGGGGGCGGCAGGCAGACCACCTATTAGAACTGAATAGGTGCAAACATTCCCTTGAGAATTATTCGTATTTGGTATGGATGTGTCTAGTATGAACTTCTCAAGGTTCCTTTCTGGAACATATCACATTTTTTTCTCTACTCTAGGACCGGTCTGCACAGCCTATGTTATTTCTCACTCTGTATATTGCATCAGGGTAAAAGGCTGAATCTGAATTCAATGTCTGGCTTGTATCAGTGTCCTAGACAGCAGCAATATTTCGAATATTTATTGTTCTGTATATACAATATTCTTACCATAAACTATCTAATCTAATAATCATCCATCCTGCATACTATATATTTATGCTGAATGGTTCTAGGCAGTCAAGGGGATTGATAATACAACTGTGATGCTGGTATTTCACAAAATAAATGGGTTAAACTGAGGACAGTAACACCGGGCGCAACACATTGGGAAGTGTGCACTAGTGCAAATGGATAACACTGGCTAACTCAAATGGAAAGCAGACACCCTCCATTGGGTAAGTTTTGGTTGACCTCATGTTGGAATGGGGTCATATCTCTCAAGGTCAAAGATAGTAGAGTGCTTATAATTTGCAATCTGCTTCCTAACAGTGTGTGTAGGTAGTGAAGTAATGTCCAACACACCTAACCTTACATCTATAGTAAAGTCTACATAGTTAGCTTTTGATAGCTGAGAGATAAATCATCATATTGCTGAAATTGATATATGAGACAAACACACCCAAAAATTGTTTGCTGAACTCTAGGGCCTTCATTTCTTAATACTAAACCTTGTGATATTATGCTTTATGTGTATTGTATCATGACCTTGAGTGAGGTCAAGGGCATGTGCACACGGTGAGAATAGTACAGTAACAATGAAATCTAAAGGGCCACATGCAAGAGATGAATAATCATATATATATATATATATATATATATATATATATATATATATATATATATATATATATGTATATATATATATATATATATATATATATATTGTAGCGTATTTCAAGCTCCTCCGGATAAGAGAATGACAACCAGTAACACGGACAAGTATAATTAACGTGAATCCTTTATTGCCTGGCTTGCTCTGCCACACCAGCTAAGTATATCTCTATCTATATGCCGCTGTTCCTCCTCTCTGGAGCAAGTGCCGGTGCGTCCTATAGCCACCCCAAACCCAGACTGACTGTCTGGTGGGACACCTCCAGTATTTATACACTTGCAAGTCCACCGGCGCTGGTGCATGTACAACATACACCGCCGCTGAAGACGCTACTCCGAATAACACAACTTTACACAATGCTGACGTGACTCCGCCTCCGCCGGCTTCCCCCGCCCCCATGCCAGGATGGTTTCGGGATCCACCAACGTCGGCTCGGTCTACGCCACAATATATATATGGCCAGGTGATGGAAAACATGCCTGCTGGGGGAAATGGCTTTTTAAGGTTTAAGTAAAGGGCTTTAAAATGAGATATCTTGAGCTAAAATATCCCTGATAGTTTTGCTGTAATTGCTTGTCAAACCTAGGTTGGTGTGTACAACTGAAAATGGAAAATAAGCTCTTAATGCATTATATCCTATCATACACACTAATAATGCTACAAATACAGTTTTGTGGAAAAAATAACCAAAGAAATGTGATGTTTTTGTCATAAAATTGGTTCTAGAGTGAATTTTTGAGCTCTGTTTTCTGTTTTGGGTTCCTGAAGAAGTTTCAAAAAAGGTTTATGGCGAAAATTCCCAATTGAGATAGGGGAGTGGTTTCCATGGCAACCAGAAATTGCCTTATCTACCAATTTTCCATGTTTCCATGGCAACCAACATTCCAAAAATGAAGATGGAATAATCTTAAGCATACTACTGGATTCCTTATCAAAAATTGGTCTAATGCTTTTTCTAGCATATTTGTCAGTGTTTCACCCATTTACTGACCCCTGGTGACCAAAACCAGAACTAAAAATCCCCCCTTGAGGCACGTTCTCCCCCATTGGACCACATATATATATATATATATATATATATATATATATATATATATATATATATATATATATATGATAACAAATGGTAATGGGTCAAATTAACTAGGGGTCCAACTGGCTAGGGTTGAATTGGTCTGGGGTCGAATAATTCAGGTGGGCCAAATTTGGGGGTTGAAGAGG
Organism: Acholoe squamosa; assembly: GCA_949317995.1. NCBI lineage: Eukaryota > Metazoa > Annelida > Polychaeta > Phyllodocida > Polynoidae > Acholoe > Acholoe squamosa. The sequence continues at coordinate 50,690,958 of OX439040.1, read as the reverse complement.
TTGGGGTTGAAAAGGCAAAGGGTCCAATTGCCACGTACCCTCTTGGGGCATCCTCAGACTTTATTTTCTTTCATTTCCAAAACTGTTGGTGGCCTGAACATAATAATTTGCCACCCCCTCCGAAATTCAAATATTTGCAGACAGGTTGTTCAGTATATCACAATGGTAGATCAAGCTTTAGCTATATAACACCTTCTGATGTCAGACCTTGACACAATTAAATCTTCTATTTCCATCACACATCAAAATTGGCATCTGTACGCCATTAACCTTATGTCTTTAGAGAAGGAAACACAAGCATCTGACTTTCCTACACCATCTTTGTGATCATTCCCGGTGTTAAGTAATACCATGTACACTGAAATGTAGCAGTCTATACCATGATGACATTGTCAGAATGACCTTAAGTAAAGCTGATTAACCTTTTATTATCATTATATCATAATGATTATTCATCTCTTGAATTCAAAGTGTGGCCATTTAGATTTTATAGTTACTGTACTATTCCCACTATGTGCACATGACCTTGACCTCACAATACAATACAAATAAAGCATTATATCATAGTTGATTTCCCAACTCAAACACAAGTTTTAGTATTAAGAAATGAAGGCCCTAGAGTTCAGTGAACAACTTTTGGGTCTGTTTGTCTTGTATCAATTTCAGCAATAGATTGAATCATCACATAAATCCTTATCTAATCAGTCTATATCTCTCAGTTATTAAAGCTAAGACTTCACTATAGATGTAAAATCAGGTGTGTTTGGACATTACTCCACTACCTACACACACTGTTAGGAAGCAGATCGCAAATTATAAGCACTCTACTATCTTTGATCTTGGGAGAAATGACCCCATTCTAACATGAGGTCAACCCAAACTTACCAAATAATCCTCTGTATATGTAAGTATACCCTTGCAATGTGACTGGCCTTCAGATGAAATATTCTACATTAATTTTTAGACCAAATCATGACTTTTGACCTACATTTTGATCTTGTTCCGACCTAGATACAGGAATACGCACCTCAGATTCGTAATCAGCACCCTCAATTTACCCCAATCCAACCTCCAAACCTTCCGCTGCTCTCCACACCAGGTGATCTGCCTCATTCCATACTGGCCCCTCGACCAAGGCCATTCCATGATCCCCCAATTATGCCACTCTGTAGCATGTAAATTCCTCGTTTCCTGCCTTTTTCAAACAAGTTCCTGTTCAATCTTCATTTTGTTGTCTGCTTGGTTCGCTGGCCGGACATAAACTGGTAGAAGTGCTAAAAAGGCTTTCTGATACCGCTTGGGCTGTCAAGCCACCTCCAACAGTTTGATGACCACTATTTCCTGATCCACAAACAGTCCTAGCCTCACTTAGAAAACAAAAACAGCTGTTAAAACTGGTATTTATGAACTGTGTGCCCAGTGGCTGCTGACCACAGCCATAACAATTGAGCTAGGGGGCCATTCCTTTAGGCACCTGCACATAGTCACTACTTTCAAAATCACTGTGTGTGCATTTCTATAGTAATTATATAGGGGTTTGGTCAACGACTCCATTATTCTAAATTGGAACTTTTGCCACAAATGTCTTGGATTGTAACATAAGGAACTCAGAACTAAAAACAGACATAAAAAAATCCCTCTAAAACCATATTTATGATAAAAACATCACATTTCTCTGTTTATCTTTCCACAAAACTGTATTTTTTTGCATTAGCAGTATTTAAGCAGACATAAGCATAATCATAGTAAACACAATATGAACCTACTCACATAGTTAAACACATCGAAATCTAAACACAAAAGCTAATCACATTATGAGTCTAAACATGTTTAGGTTTCTAAAGTGGGTTCAATAATGGGACAAGAAAGTGTTTAGCATTGTGTTTAAACTCTAAGCACCTTTTTTACAGTGTATAGGGGGAGGGAGAACGTTTGCTGAGTGTCGTTGAGGGCTCTTGGGGCTACTCATGTGTTAAGTGCACTGTAAGGTAATTTTTCCCTTCTCTCTCTTTGTCCTTGAGGGGGGGCACAATGCTTCTAATAGGCAAGCATAAGTCATACATTCATGGGAACAACTCTTGAATACTGTACGGGGTCAACTGCACTCTGTGCTCTTTTGTTAGCCCATATGGGGACAGGGAACGATGGTATAAACACTGTTGTGAAGAAGAGTGACTCCACAGCTATTCCTTTATTTTGGGACTCTTACCCCTGTGCCTAGTCAGTACTTCTTGGAATAGTGTAGGAGGGCTGAGGCTAAGATCGATGCGATCTTAGTGCTGGCTAGGAAAAGTGAACGCAGTCTAATCTTAAGATCGCTTAATAGAATAAGGCAGAATAATTCCTGAGATCGCTGATGTTGCGATCCCAGGATCTTTTGAATTAACCTCCAGGACCTATTGACGATACAGACAATTGTGAGTGGCTGTGATTGAATAGAGTGTCTGGCAGTAGATGAAAGGAAATGCTCCTCCCCCATCCCATGCACTTAGTGACCCCAGTGATGTAGTATGCAGGGAAACTATTATACACTATGAATGAGCATGACATATTGCATGTACATACATATTATGATTAGTAGTTCCATGTGAAGACAGTAACAGTCTAAATGAGAAGTATTTCAATAATTATTGCCACTTATGACTCATATAAAACAGAGCGCAAAATTAGTGGTAGTAGATAGCCTTCTATAACTTTGGTTGTCTTTTGGTTGAAAATGTATCATTCATTCCAATCTATAAAGGATGTATGTACATGTGTCTACTTCCCTATTATCTCAGCAAGCCTCTACACTAATGGTATCCTCAGTATCTCATACATAATTATGCCAAATCCGATCACTTAAGCCCAGTGTTCCATGGGTTATGGGATGTTGGGCCAAGCCCATGGGAAATAAAAAAGAAAACTGCTAACGTGGCTTTGAAATTCGCTCATTTCTGGATAACATCACGTCTAGACCCTCAGTTGACCGCTTTGTATCTCTAAGTCTTACAGCATATAAATCGGATATAAAATGATAATGTAATTTTATGTCCGATTTATGTCTTATATAATAACAATTAGTGAAGAGGTTCATAGAACATTTGGATGATGCAGTCTTGGAGAAAAGAAAGTTGGGGACTTTTTACAGGTAGGCCTAATCAGCTATTTCTGCTGCTTGTCTAATCCATTATTCATGTCGAAATCATTAAGTCCCATTCCCCAAATGGCTAAGAGTTTTGTTGGGCTCAGAACAGACCCCTGCATGGCATTGTCATGTTGCATTCGCAATAAAACTGTCAGTGCATTGAAGAACCCAGGTTCACTGTCTTCTTACCTTACTATCTATAGAAGCCTCTGGTTACAAAAGAAAACCTCTCTGAGAGAGGCCCTGCAGGTATGGGGCCAATGGGAATGCAATATAAAGCATAGTCTCTATCAGGGTATAGGTGTTATAATATTATAGAGATACCATACATGTACTATAATAATGATAGTGTTATGCGAACTGATACCTGTTAATATTGGCAATATGATTTATCTCGACATTCTATGAGTTGCAATAACGGGTAATATCCAACTAGAGTCCTTTTGTTAATCTCTTTTATTATTGGTTATAGCAGTAGGCCTGTGCTTTATTTTGATAGACAATCGTTTGTATTCAAACACAAGTGGAATGAAATATTCGTATAGTCAATGAGGATAAAACTACTTTAAACGTAGTAATGAGAATTATTATAAATTCTCATGAAATGATTGAATTTGAATAGGTCTAGTACAGTATTAAAGCTGCTACAAGATCTCAAATATTATATTGATCTTCCACTTTCTAGATGTTTATCATCACAGTACCGGTTAAAGTGTTCTAGTGAAATCTCTGTTTATTTCATAAGTTCTAACCAGTCATTTTTTTAACAACAGGGGGGGTTGGTGAAATTCCGCACGTGCATGGCGAAAGATTTTCCGTCTCCTCTTTTATTCTTTAGTGGCACGCTGGCTTTTTCAATCAAAAGGGGTGAAATTCTTTTTGTCCCCCCCAAGAGAGGTCTGAAATCTTTTTGTCCCCCCCTAAGAGGGGTCTGAATTTTTTTGTCCCCCCTAACCCTACATCCCCCCTGTTGTTAAGAAATCAACACTCCCTTAATTTAAACAAATATCTGTGTGAAAATAAAATGCTTCCAGCATTTGCTTCCAGCATTTTATCCAGTCTTAATTGCATCAGCACAGTGGCGCCATCTGAAGCCATAAAGCAAAGTTGTATTCCCTACTGGTATGGTGCCTTTGATTTGGATGTGTGGCAGGGGAGCAGGCCACTCAGTGCTGCCAACTGGAGGCTGTGACCATAACTAAGTAACCAAGTGGTTTCCCTCTCAACCATTAGGCCAAACTGATATCCTGTATTGTGCATATAATGGACCAGCTATTACCCAAATAAATTGCACCCTATGTAATAGGGAGGGGTACACAATTGTATGAAATACATATCAGAAAAGGCTATACCAGATTTTATACCAGCTTTAAAGAGCCAATGGGACTGTTGCTGTTTTCATTTTTAAGTTGTTTAAAAATGCATTTTCCTTTTTACCCCTTTTCTGTTTTTCAAAACAGTGTAACATAAGATACAGCTATACATTCAGAGAATGTGTGTAATATACATGGCACAATATTACTGAGAATTGCATGGTTAACCCACTGGAATAGCCATTGAATTGTTCAAGCAGAAATTGATCAGTTATTCCTGCCTGAACATAAGTCAGTGTTTTTCTCTTTTGAGAGTAATCACAGGACTCAACCAATGACACCGATTGACGGATGTTCAATGTGGTACAATGTAGGTGAAAATCCATCCTGTCATGAACAGTGGGAATTATAGCCAGGTAGATATTACCTTTAATTTAAACACAAATTGGATCATACAACGGCAGTGTGCAAGGGCAGAATACAGGTCAAAGAGAAAGGGAAATTCTAATATCAACATCTTAGGGATAAGAGACATGTTTGAGGGATAAGATCCTGTGATTGCTCCTAGCCCTTGAAAAGGATGCCCTAATATAGATCAACTATTAGCCCAACTCTTGACTACTTCAGCCACTATCTTGGAGGTGCCACTGAACAAGAACTGAAAAAATTACGTCTTCAAAACCAAGGTATCCGGATATGTCTATAAAAGTGGGCATAAGGGGTAACAGTATAGCTGAACTACATGAACGAGCTCTAATAGAACAGTTGGAGACCCGCCGCAATAGATATTTGCTGGCCTATATGTGGAGAAGGGCACAGAACCCCAAACATCTCATCATACGTGATGTTAGGACTCGAAGTGATCGAAAGGTGCGCTTCAAGATACGTCGTGCACACAGCAGCTTCTACCATAGATGTCCGTTTCATCGAGGGGTCAAGCTCTGGGACAAATTGGATGAGGGAACTCAAAAGATACAGGAGCTATATATATTTAAAAGACAAATTAAGAAACTTTATAGATTATAAGAGGCATAATCCTATCGTGAAGTATAAATCCAACCGATATCAATTGGCTACCAAATAAATTAAATACCTTAGTTGTAAAGGACTGTTTCCAAGCTACAGATGTTACATTATATCATAAGGTCACATTATAACTCCAACGGACTCCATAGACTTTCAACCATACATTGGTTCCTCCCTATTTTAGTTAACTTACCATTAATCCATCCATCCCCATATATACTGCATACACCGTGGCTGGTAATTAGTAAACCATATCTTCCACTTTAGGCCACTTGTTTGTGGAAGAACGCCGCTTTTAAGGGCGAACGTTCAAATAAACGTAATCTAATCTAACCCTCATACCGAAACCACAGGGTACGGCCCTAAAAGAGGGGGGGGCGGAGTTCCCTATTCTTCTATCAAAATTTGGAACCCAAAATAAGTACCGTAGTTAAAGGCAAAATGAATTGCAGATGGTAAGGAGCGGGCACCCCCCCCCCACTTTATAAATCCCCCACTGGGACAAACAGACCTCAAAAACAGGTAGAAAGATAGATGAAGGAAGGAGCCCGAGTATAATTGATAATTATAGCTGAGAGGGGAGGAGGGATGAGAGAGGGGACTGTGCCCCTACTGAGGCTACACCCACCATACAGCCTCATTACCCTAGGCCTCTTATACAATAAGTCTGGGAAGTATCCACTGTGTGGGATAGCAACTCACTTTGTGATTGTGCAATTCTAGTGTTCTATAGAGACAGAGACCGAGTGAGACAGACACAGAACTCTCCAGCAATCGTATAATAGTGTAGTATAGCCTCCTCTTAAGTAGGTTTCAAGGCTATAAGCTAATTACACGGTGTTATCCACCACGCTCTGAGATGGGTACCCACCTTTTTACTTATCTGCGCTCTGAACTAAGGCATGAAGCCTTTCCTAGCCTGCTCTGAGGCAAAAACAAAACTCCGAATTCTGGACTGGCAAGGGGTATAACATGTTAGCTCTCCTTACCTGAAACAACCGATCACAAACATTAATGAAGTCTATTTTCTAACAAATAAAGCATCTCGTCAATTTTGTAATTCAGTGGATTTTTTTATCACAATCTTACATACAAAATATATCCTGAATATTTGGCTTAGTTTTCTGTAAACATCCTTTTAATACTAGCTACTGTATGTTATTGAATTGGTTCCTCTACACCGCGTCATTTTCAAGGGACTAATTCTACATCTATTGGTTCACAGGATGAGGCTTGCAAAAGGAATCAGATTGTCCCTTTCTGTAATCTACGTTGTTTTTTTTACCTTATATTTTAGTCACAGCTCGTAATCATATAGATCTGTCTCATTAGGTCTCTTGATTTCCCTGGTGAGGTTCTGGTCAGTCAGACGCTCACCGTTGATCGAAACGAACTACTGACAGGATAGCTGATGCCTCAAGTTTCAAACAGGTTAAGATTCCTCATAAAGGGTCATTTAAGGGAAATCCAAATTTGAAAGTTATGCATGCAATGGACGTATATCAGCAGTGGGCAGATCAGCTGTTGGTGCAAACGAGTGAGGGGATAACAAAAGCAACTTTACTTTTCACGTCATGATGTTTACTTAGGAATTCTTGCCAGATAGAAAGACTTAAGTTCTCATGATGCAAACAGATCGTTACTTAGCGCATGCATCATTGTACATATCTGTTGGACACCTCGCTATAGCATTATTGTAGCCCCTACATTCCCTAATAGGTTTGTGGGCCATTCCAGTCTATGGTTTTCAGATATTGAAAAATTAAAATCAAAAGCCACGTTTCAGCTGTCCTTGTTTCTTCTTAGTCTATATGAATAATCACTATAGAAATGTGTACAATGTCTTGTCTCTATTGTTAATTGGAGAGTTGTCTCATGGACAGCTTGAGGGGGATGCAACGTGAAAAGCCAGATATATACCTGTACATGTGTAGAATGCCAAATCAAAAGTCAAAAGACATCTCCCATTTGCACTGCTGCAGGAGATGTGGCTGCCTCAATGGAGCTTGACTACATTCCAAGACATGGTCATTTCCGGCTCAAATGCAACTAATCATTGCCACTCCCTGTGCTGGGCCCTCAGGAGGGTGTTCCATAAAGAATGAAGTGAAATTATAAATAAGGATGAAATAAGAAGTAGAATTATAATTTTCCATATAAAAACAGGCTCACTTCTACCAATTAAGACACGTATCATAGATTACTTTATGATTGAAATAACTTCAGAAAACTTCCCCATGCAGGAATAAGACCTTGTCTAATCTATGTTATTTTAAATTGAAATAACCGTTTATGGCAAAATGTTGAAGTAGGTCTATTTCAAAATGAAGTAGAGTTTATGGAACCTGTAGACCCTGATGTGTGGCTTCTACGTATCCCGCCATTTCAGACCATTTTCTTCCGCTTTTTTTTCTTATCTGCCTGACTGGACAAGCTGGACATGAAGTGATGAAGAAATGAAAGGCTCCATTCATATATCTCGGATGATGTCACGCTTAATTCCTTAATTCTACACTGCAAAAAGGTGTTTAAAAATACACACCAGATTTTGTCAACACCAGCATTTAAACACCTAAACACTTGAAGTGTATAACATTTCCTTTTTTCAGTAGAGTTCTTTAATGGCTGAAATAAGGAGTATTCATTGCAATTATAGCTTTTGCTCAAAGGTGTACCTTCTCGATACGAATGTAAGTTCAGGTTTTTACTAACCTTTAGACCAGATTTCCCTCTTTCTCAAACTTACAAGGCTATTTTCAAGCAATTTAGACAAGCTATATAACAAGCAATGAGGGATGGGCAATGCAACACTGTAATTGTGTAAAATTTGGCCGTTCCTGAGAGACAGGGGATTTTATGTAACCTGATGCCGAGATCAAAATAGCAGGGAGATGGTTGCCTTGCTGACACAATACATTGCATTACAATTGACATCTCGCGCCCCAACCACATTATAATTATCCTGAAAGGAGATTCTGTCTTATATCTCCAATACCTCAACATAATTTGAAGTAAATCATGTCACCCCTTCGAACAAACAACCTCCCTGTGATATGAATCTGAAAATTATGTGAATATACAAGCAAAGTGATGTGCTTTAATATCATAATATCAAAATTCACCAATAGTACTGTTGTGGTTCATCTTTTGTAGAAAACTTGGTAAATTGACCATTCTAAAGTGCACAACTCGAGTCTTACTCAAAAACATGACTATAATTTTATGGGGTTAAGAGGAACTTATAAAAACAGTCATAAATTGCCAGCACAGCCTTTATTATTCTACCCATTTGATATTGATTGCCAATAGAAGATTGAGCAGCCCTTAATACCTACTGCTACCGTGGTAGGAAGAAATCTATATTAATGAACAGACAAGGATGTAGCACACCCTGTGCAGGATCTGGGGTGCAGCCCTTAAAGAATTGAGTAAAATAAGAAATAAGGTTGGAATAAGAAATAATTTTCCACTTTCTCTTATATATAGATGGACCATCCACTAATAAGTTTGTCCGGTATCATATACACTATTTCATAAGTGAAATAACCTATGTTGAAGGAGCCCACCGACTCAGAAATAAGTCCTTATTTCACGCTATTCCAAATTAAGATAGAACGGCAAAATGTTGAAATAAGTCTATTTCAAAGTGGAAAAAAGTTTATGGGCCACAACCCTGGGGCTATATCATTTGGGTTTGCCTGCCCACATCTTTGATCAACTTGGTCAAGCGTCTCAAGACTATTTGTATCTAAATGACGGTTAATTTAAATTCAATTAACCTACTGTTTGTTTCCCACACTGAAAACCTAGGAGGGTCCGAAACTCATCAGCAGTGATGAGTTTAAGTGCTCAGGATGACAATACCTAAAACTACAACCTTAGGTCGTCATGGGGTTGTCATAGGTGACGACTTTAGGTAATGTCACTGACGACCTAAAGTTGTCACTTTGGCTACAGATTTTCACAAAATCATACAATGCAGGTAGGGCACATTGTATAAGATCATCTGATATTATTGAAAATATATTTGTATTTCCATTCCCATTCTGTTCAGAAGTCTTTAAATGGTTTTAATTACCATGTATTATAGGTCAGATTGTGCCTTACACTCTCCTGAGTACATGGATACAATGTCATATAGACAGCTCTGATCGACCGATAGGAAACTATACTAAAGGCACCAAATACATAAGAGGAGCAGTAATTGACGTCATGTGTAGTTCGATGGGGTACCATCGTAGGAACTTTTTAAATAAGCTCCTTGACTGCTATCTACTGTTGTCTGAAGTTGTTGTCTCCTATATTGTGGGGGCTGCATGGTCTACAATGCACTGTCTGGGACAAAAATCTTGTAAGACTGTTTCGATTATAGTACTGTTAGTATCAAACAAAATCCATAATATTTGCTGTAAGTTTGGTTGTATTGATATAAACAGAGTGGGCTTATTATGCTCCGATAGAGCTCATGGACACAATGGGAGCAGGGCCAGCTATGTAGCCTACTCCCAGTTACTTCTTGTCGCTACTATGAACCCCATAATATGATGGCTACTATTTCCTCATTCCTATGCTGCCCCAGCCTCACTACCTGCCCATATAGACTGATGTTTATGGACTCATGGGTCTGCTGGTCACAACATGTATAGCAATCACTGTCAGACTCCAGTGCCCCTGGTGAAAACGTGTTCTTTACCAAGAGACATCGAAATTTACATAAAGAGTGTAATTTTACCTAAAATATACATGTATTGTATGTAAAGAATGAGACATTTTTTACAACAATAAGATCCCATTTTATACTCAATATTATGTCAATGTGTGAGGTATATGTAGCTGGGAAATTCATAAAGGGTGTAATGACTGAATGCAATTGCATTATTTTGAAATGTGTTATTCTGCACTGGGCAAAAGACAGCATGGCAAATGATAAACTATCATTACCCTTAATATTACAGCGTATGCCTCTAGATTGGTGATTGTAATTCCTTATGCATCTCTGATTCAACCAGGGGGTCATTTCAATACAACATACCAAAGCAGCCTCTAAAATGGAATTCTGACTTGACTACTCAAACTGTTTAGACATAGCATGAAAGACACAGTTCTTGACTCTAGAATTGACATTAATCTTCTTTCCATATTGTGAACTTATTATTTCAACAACAACATATATGCATACATTTTAAATGCTACAGAGATCCGGACCTTGTTTCAATAGATTCTATGACAGGTTCAGCCAGCTATGACTGGAGATGGGCCAAATCTTACCAGTTGATCTTAGGATTTTGGCCATAGTGACCAAATAGCTGGCTACATTACTGGGTGATCATACTGCCTACTGGCTAAATAACCACCACAGCAGTGACTCAATAAGGGACCCTGGTATGACAGCACCCTATGTGGATAACTAGTGGGTAGTCTTAGCTGCTGCCCTCTGCACTTCTTTGCTAAAATGTACCCAATCTGCTCTTTGCTTTGTAATCATATAAATATTCTCTGTAAATATATCCAAAAGGTCTTGACCCCAGGCCACTCACAGAGGTCAAGGAGCCATGTGAGATCATCTTCATATAGTTAGGGACAAGTCATTTATTGGCAGGTGGGGGGGATTGATGGATTTTGGCGGATTGGCAGATTTTTTTCCGATAAAAAATGACTGCGACCCCCCCCCCCCACTAAGAACTGATTTTGCAAAATGTCCCACCTCCAATCAGATACACACATGGAATGATGCGTTGCGATGGGTATTTGAATTGCCCATATTTAGTTTTGACAACCCTCCCCACAAGTGTAAAGGTTTATTGGGTTTGCCCCCCTAAGCAAGGGGTTCTTTTTAATAATGACCCTCCTATATCTAACAAGCCCCCCTCCCCCACTGGCAATAAATGACTTGTCCCTTACTGCAGCCCTATGCTCATTTGAACGCAGGAGTAGTTGCTACGCCTGGTTGCTATGACTTCATAGTGGTGGATATTTAGTCAGTAGTTGAATAAATAGCAGCTGCTATTTTGATGCCTGTACTGTAGCTCACTATGAAGTCACTGGTATGGAGTCATTTCTTATACCTCCCACTACTATTTGAGGCCATCCTGTCGTGGAGACTATTGAAACACCATCTTAACAAAACTTTCCCATATAAACTGTCACGTAAATATTATGAAAGAGTTCGTGGGAAAGGTGTGTTCTGTCTAACCTCACCAAATGTCAGCTTGTGTGGTATACCGATTGATTCCTTTGTGGTCTGCCTTTGTCAGATTCCTGACAAAAAGTAACACATGAGGGGTGTTGCCAATGGGAGCAGGTGTAGACCATTGATGCATGCATCTATGGAAGGCATTGTAGGAGGGCTAGTAGTCATGACTAGACTGACAATGGGTATGGTAATGTGTGAAGATGAAGAAATTTAAAAGGAAAAATATGTCATGAAACTGAAATACTTAAAAAGCAGAATCAAACTGTCCACACCCTCAGTATTCCATCTGTGTATTCCAATTATTAAAGTGTAGTTTGCCATTGCAGCCTTAATTATACGATACAAACCCACTGTCCTGGGCACATACATAAGAATTATTAGTCGTGTCTGCACTGGAAATAGTCATGTATAAGAGGTATAGATGAGGGGTAGATATCGTCATGGCCACCTACATCAACCTGCAAGGAAGTAACATTATGGATAAGGCTGAAGAAGGCACCGCAGGGGAATAGTCCTATCGCTGCAGGATTACAAGGCCATAGGCACCTCCAAACCTAGAAGCAGTAATTCCTCTCTATGCAGTCCCCTTTCCTGTATACATACAAAATAGCTTCATGATGTATAACTAGGACGTGTATTCAAGGGCGTAGGAAAAGGAGGGGGCCAGGGGGGCCTGGGCCTGCCAATCATAAAGGAGGTGGGGCCTGAGTATGTCTGCCCCCCCAAAAGAATTTGCCCAGAATTCATAATGAATTGAACAAGTGCTAATACTTTGAATCTCAAATAAGATTAGTATAGTAATGGGATAGGGTAAATGGGGGCCTGGCCCTTAAATCAGTTCTAAAAATCATCAAATCTTTACAAATTTCATATTGGCATGAATAGGCGCTATTGTGCCTAAGGAGTCAATTCAAGGCCCCCCCAATGAAGATTTGCTTCCTACGCCTCTGTGTATGATTAATGATGGTTACCCAATCAATGTGTTCTGAACCTAGGACTGTGATATTTAGTCACTTTGACCATGGGAACAGAATAAGCGGAAGAATAATTATCAGAGATATATAATATCACAAACTCAGTCCTCAGTCATATTTGCTAGGCTCTAACTGAATAAGTAACTCCCCGCAAGAATTATTCATTCAGGACACGGATGCATCAAATACATCAGTGCTCTAACCCTCTCTCAACAGTCCCCATGTCAGTTGGGTACCAACAGCGATAGAGTATGAAATCTCATAGATGTAAAAAGGCTGACTGGTACTAGTCTGGGCTTACGGTTGGGGCAAAGGTGGGCTCAGCCCCAAATCTGATCTTCTAGCATTACATTGGCACTATAACAAAACATCATGATTTATCATTTATCTTAGTGACTATCTTGATCTATATTTTTTGCTGTACATGTATTATGAAACTGGGATTTACCTGGGTTTGACCTGGCATAACAGGGTGAGGAATCATGAGATTCACATCGGTAGTGGCTGGGCTGCCAGGTGGGTCTCTTGTTGGCTCAGCCCAGAAACCTGAAAATAATTATTCTCACCAAGAAACATCAATGATAACATGATATTCACTAAAAGAATGACAAATGACAATGTTTTGTTGTGTTTCAAATATAAAGGGGGATAAGGATGCTGGGCTGAGCCCACATGGGTCCTACCTGTCTGCTGAGACATATACCTGGTTGAGCCCATCTTGGCTAGTCTAGAAAGTCTGAAGAAATCCCATATGGGGCCCTTGTGCACTGAAAACCTGGGAGGGTCTGAAACTCGTCAGCAGTGACAAGTTTAAATGCACAGGTTGACAATACCTAAAACTACAACCTTAGGGCGTCATGGGGTCATCATAGGTGACAACTGATGACCTAAAGTCGTCACTTTGGCTACAGATTTTCACTAAATCATACAATGCAGCTAGTGCACATTGTATAAGATCATCTGATATTATTGAAAACATATTTGTATTCCCCTTCCCATTCCGTTCAGAAGTCTTTAAATGGTTTTAATTACCATGTATTATAGGTCAGATTGTGCCTGAGTACGTGTATACACATATAGACAGCTCTGATCAACCGGTAGGGAACTATACTAAAGGCATCAAACACATAAGAGGTGCAGTAATTGAAAATGTCATTATTCTACTGTAAATTTTCTCCCAGATAATTCTATCTTTTGTAGGTATTTTATATATCAAATGATTAATTTTTAATTGACAACATTAATTTCTAATTGACAATGCAACAACTTCATTGCAGATATAAGTCCATATGTATATTCTGGAGTAGATCATATGCATTGTTGAAATGGATAGTGGGGCCCTCTTCAGGGACATCTGTATACTAGTGGACCATATATAGGGTGGTCAGAATGACAAGTTTAGGTAGTCACAATGGCCTGACGACCCTAAACTTGTCAGTTATGACGACCCTGGAATAGCGGTGGGTTTTCAGTGCAGATACATCAGTACATGACGGAAATAAGAATCTAATGAGTCAAAACATTTATAGATTCCTACTTTCCAGAATTAGGTGCTGTGGTTGAAAAAAACTGAAAACAAATGACTGTTTCGAAAAAACTTAAATGAAATACATTATTATGTCCGTGTATTCATCTCTAAAATGCCTGATGATAAGTCTATACCACCGGCAGTCCTATGGCAATGCATGTGAATGTGAGCGACAAGTGAGGGAAAATTAGTTATGTCTATATTTCTGAAGGCTCAAGGCATATTGGTCTGCCCTGTGTCTATATAGACATAAACCTATGTATCACTACAAGGTCATACAGGAAATTGCAGTCGGTCATAAATGCGGTTAGTTTATACCTTACTCCTGCCTGGGGGCAACAGGAAGCCAGGCTTAGCAATGTCCGATGTGCCAAAGGGGAATAAGCATTAGGAGAGGGACCAGATATGGTGCCTAGATCTGAGGTTGTTCACATGCATCAGCTTATCAGGAACTGACAAATTTGACATAGCTGAAGAAGGTGGAGGAAAGCTCTAAGATGATGGCCCTGTCAACTTAGACTAGGAGATCAATGTCACCATCAGGTGTAGGCCCAGTGGTGCATTCCTGAATAATCCCATTCCAACCTATTATATAAACAAGTTACATCCCTAGAAATTGGAAATCAGAGCCCAGTATCATACTATAGTAGCACGCTTCACCTCGTTTGGTCAACTAACGCAATACTGCATGTTACCATTAAGATATTCAGTTGTAGCTGTAGACGTAAATTTGTCGCCAGATTTGTTCTATTTTTGACTGATGGAATAATAGCAAGAGCAGTTAGGTTTGGCTGGCGAACTGCCTGTATTATTATTGGGGACATGATAGAGGTAGGCCATGCCTATGAAATCTCTCGTCAATCATCCTCTGTTTTCACACTAACTCACAAGAGGCCATCCTGGAGGGTGTTGCTCCTATTGTAAAAAGAGCTGTGAGTATGTGCCCTCTTTTCTAAACAAGTCGTGCACTGCTTCACCAAAGTACTTGCACTCACCACATCAGTCTGAAAAGTCACCTGCCTTGTTTAAAACAGAGAGAGCTGCACTATCAGATACTTACTCACATCACACACTCTATAGTATATTATACTGACTGACTTCTCCCAACTAGGTACCTACTCAAATCCCCCTTTTTTAGCACCATACTTGAATGGCCACTTGTGAGCAACAAAAGGGACAAGTTATAGGTACATGAAAAGAAAGGACTGGAAATGAGGGCATTTTTAGCCAGCTCTTCCTATTACTATAGGAGCAACACCCTCCTGTCACCCCAATGTATGGTTTAGCTGTCTCTCCTATACAGATGTTTAGAATATAGAATATGATTGAAGATCTCAAACTCACATCTAGTTGAGTTCAAATAAACTACTCCCCAGAATTTGGGGTAATATGTCATCAGACATGGCCTGCGGGTATTATGCCCTCTTTAGCTGCATGGTACCAGCGGTCGGGATGACATCTTTGAAAAGGAAGGATCCAGCTGCAGATAATCTATGACACAAAGCACATAAACCAATTATATGATGGGGGTCTGCGGCTAATGAAATCCTTAAAAGGCATGTCATCAATACTAGTTAGACTGATCCTACCCACAGTGACAACAATGTACATGACCTCAAAACCTGACCAATACAGTGTATAACCTCAAAACCTAACCAGCCCTGTACTGGCCATAGGTGACTTAATGAAGCTATCTGTGCATCTTTATTAGCCCTAATTAAATAAGTGCGGGAGTACCGGCGCATGCCTCTCACCAACTAAATAATTCACAGGAAGCACAGATACATCAAATCTGGAGCTGCACTAAGCCATTTTGGCTGTCTACATACGTTTTGCCAGCAGAGCATAAGATAACAAATCTGATTAGAAAGCAACTTGTGATATTGTGAACATAAAGAAGCTCTTCCATCAGTCCCTATGGTAGTTTGTCTACAGATTGATGCTGCATGATGCCAGTGACCAAGGGTCTTATACCTTAAGTCGACTTGAACCTCTGGTGGCTGATATTCATAAAGGATTTTGGGCTCAATCCGTCTATATACAGAGACCCAGACAGATCTGATTTAAGAATCAGTTTAGCAATCCTCTGTAATATTTATAGGGACAGGACTTGGAACGATTTCAATCAGTATGTAACTGCTGTAAGTGATTGATAGTTTCATACACGATATATGCTGTCACAGTGCTCTTAGAGTACACCTCTTTTTAAAGTCAGCATCAGCATGCAGAATTCTAATGAGAATACTTTCTTCCTGTTTAAGCTTATTATGGCCGGGCCATTCATCAGATTCAGGTCTATTTATAAAGGCTTTGCCGGTTTTATTGACATTTATACCATTGTTAGGGGTCAGTTGCATATTTCAGCATTAAGGTTTAATGATAAAAGTCGTTCGATTAACCACAGCGAGAATGAACAGTAGTTGACACTAAACCGAAACATACCATAACAGCGAGTTGACTCATATCCTTTACCATAGTGGACAGCAGGCTGCAAGTCTCTGCCTTAGTGTCAACCTCCCCTGTCGCACTGCAGTCGCGCCATCTGGTGTATAGACGAAGTACTACCCTTCTTCTCGGAATGCTGACACACAGCGATTGGATTATGGCCATTTTGAGGAAATATAGGCTTCAAATCATCTGTTGTACCTTGGTAAGATTAAAAAGAAGGTCTATTCTTTGTTCTATGAAAACCAGGAGGCCACAAATACTCTATAAATGGGATAAATCGAATGTTATTCTCATTGGACTGCACAGCTTATTGACAAACAAGAAATCCAACATGGCGGAATGGCTTCCTCGTCGCTGTCGACTCAACTCTAATTTCTTTTTTATTTAAGGTAAATAATTAAAATTTAGGGTTGGCACCATGGTATAAAGAGCATATGTAAGATTTTTTTTTGATGCATGAGTTGACTTTAGGCGTATAACTCCCTCATTCATTGTATCCGTGCCCAAAGTCAACTCATGCATCAATAAAGCTTATATATCCTCTAACTAGACAGCTGCGCCTTCCTCCACAAACAGCTTGCTTGGTAGTTTAAGGTGCAGATCCACTGCCGTGAGTTACTTGCGAATTGTACTCATGCATGTCTTCTCGCAGAGCAGTAGTAAATACCAAAAGTTTTTGATTTCTGCGAATGTCCTCGCAGGTCGCACAGATGTCGCATGTACATTGTCGCAGCGGCTGATCCACTAGTTGAATGTTTTCTGCGAGAACACACGCAAGAGTAGAAATTCGCAAGAAATTCGCGGCAGTGGATCCCTAGCTTTACAGTGACTGAGACATTGTTTCCACCCAAGGACAGTGATGGGGACTGCATTGTGTAACATCCCAGCATGTCCTAACATCTCAGATAACATTTGGTATGTGTATCCTTCACATACAGTGGCACATAAAGTTGCTTATTATTAAAGACCTGGAAGAATTATGTCTGTCCTGTGCTGACTGATGGGTGGTGTAAAGGAACGAGGAGAACCAAAGCACAAGTCATAGGCTTTCATGGCATCTTCATATTTCTCGAAATATATTGCACATAGAAAGTGCCGATATGTATCCAGACATGAATCCTCCTCCACGGTAATACTTCAGGGTCTGGAGTACCTTCTAGTCCAGTTTTCCTCCTGCCTCTACTTACAGTCTCTGGCAGTATTAGCTCCTTTGCATGGTGATAAATGTTGCAGACTGCTTATTTACAATCTACCTCAGCCCCAACGTCCCCTGTTTGCTTATAAGATAGGAATATTTGTAGATAGATTTCATAAATAACACCAGAATTCATGTAGATACCTCTCACTATGTGAAAGACTTATCCCGTAGGTTATTTCTCAAGCCTATATGCAATCGCAGCAACCAAAGCCCAATGACATCATTTGGAGTTCAATGGGGTACCATCGTAGGAATATTTTAAATAACCTCCTTGACTGCTATCTACTGTTGTCTGAAGTTGTCTCCTATATTGTGGGGGCTGCGCGGTCTACAATGCACTGTCTGGGACAGAAAATATATCTTGTAATACTGTTTCCATTTTATTACTATTAGTATCAAACAAAATCCATACTATTTGCTGTAAGTTTGGTTGTATTGATATAAACAGAGTGGGCCTATTGTGCTCCGTATAGCTCGTGGACAAGATGAGAGCAGGGCCAGCTATGTAGCCTACTCCCAGTTACTTCTTGTCGCTACTATGAACCCCATAATATGATGGCTACTATTTCCTCATTCCTATGCTGCCCCAGCCCCACTACCTGCCCATATAGACTGATGTTTATGGACTCCTGGGTCTGCTGGACACAACATGTATAACAATCACTGTCAGACTCCAGTGCCCCTGGTGAAAACGTGATCTTTACCAAGAGACATCGAAATTTGCATAAAGAGTGTAATTTTACCTAAAATGTACATGTATTGTATGTAAAGAATGAGACATTCTTTACAACAACAAGATCCCATTTTATACTCAATATTCTGTCATTGTGCTAGGTATACGTAGCTGGGAAATTCATAAAGGGTGTAATGACTGAATGCAACTGCATTATTTTGAAATGCGTTACTCTGCACTGGGCAAAAGATAGCATGGCAAATGATAACTATCATTACCCTTAATATTACAGCGTATGCCTCTAGATTGGTGATTGTAATTCCCTGTGCATTTCTGATTCAACCAGGGGATCATTTCAATACAACGTAACCAAAGCGTACTAAAATGGAATTCTGACTTGACTACTCAAACTGTTTAGACGTAGCATGAAAGACGCAGTTCTTGACTCTAGAATTGACATTAAACTTCTTTCCATATTGTGAACTTATTATTTCAACAACAATGTATATGCGTACATTTGTAATGCTACAGAGATCTGGACCTTGTTTCAATAGATTCTATGACAGGTTCAGCCAGCTATGACTGGAGATGGGCCAAATCTTACCAGTTGATCTTAGGATTTTGGCCATAGTGACCAAATAGCTGGCTACATTACTGGGTGATCGTACTGCCTACTGGCTAAATAACCACCACAGCAGTGACTCAATAAGGGACCCTGGTATGACAGCCCACTATGTGAATAATTAGTGGGTAGTCTTAGCTGCTGCCCTCTGCACTCCTTTGCTCAAATGTACCCAATCTGTGCTCTTTGCTTTGTAATCATATAAGTATTCTCTGTATATAGACTAATGATCCAAAAGGTCTTGACCCCAGGCCACGCACAGAGGTTAAGGAGCCTTCTTATATATAGTGCTCATCCCTGGCCTCAATCATCCTCTGAGAGATTGTGGGATCATAACACCTATGCATTTTTTATCTAGCCTATGCAATGATTTTGCAAGATTATTCCAATTAATTGTGTTGCTCATTATATACATGGGCTCCTAGAAGAAATAAGCAGTATGCAGAATCATGACCATTGACCTTATTTAAAACTATGATTGATGTGTGAGTGAGTGAGTGAGTGAGTAATAGATGTTTTACGCCATTTCGACAGCTTAGGTCATATTCATGGTGAGAACTACATTACACAATTTCACAGAGGAATGTGTCAGTGCCTGCACATATGTGCACCACACACATCTGAGGGGATAGGAAAGATGAGATATAGACCCTTTTAAGTGGGCTAGGGAAGCCCACTATGATTGATTTCCATGAGAATTGAACATGTGTGTGACCATGAAACCATGGGGGATCATCTTTATATAGTTAGGGACAAGTCATTTTTTGCCAGGTGGGGGGGATTGATGAATTTTGGCGGATTGGCAGATTTTTTTTCCGACAAAAATGATTGCGACCCCCACCACTAAGAACTGATTTTGCAAAATGTCCCACCTCCAATCAGATACACACATGGAATGATGCGTTGCGATGGGTATTTGAATTTCCTATATTTAGTTTTGACACCCCACCCCCCAAGTGTAAAGGTTTATTGGGTTTGCCCCCCCCCCCAACCAAGCGGGTTTTTTTTTCAAAATGACCCTCCTTTATCTAACAAGCCCCCGCCCCCACTGGCAATAAATGACTTGTCCCTTACTGCAGCCCTATGCTCATTTGAACACAGGAGTGCTTGCTACGCCTGGGTGCTATGACTTCATAGTGGTGGGTATTTAGTCAGTAGTTGAATAAATAGCACCTGCTATTTTGATGCCTGTACTGTAGCTCACTATGTAGTCACTAGTATGGAGTCATTTCTCATACCTCCCACTACGATTTGAGGCCATCCTGTCGTGGAGACTATTGAAACACAATCCTGATAACACCTTCCCATATGAACTCTCACATAAATATATATTATGAAAGAGTTCGTGGGAAAGGTGTGTTCTGTCTAACCTCACCAAATGTCAGCTTGTGTGGTATACCGATTGATTCCTTTGTGGTCTGCCTTTGTCAGATTCCTGACAAAAAGTAACACATGAGGGGTGTTGCCAATGGGAGCAGGTGTAGACCATTGATGCATGCATCTATGGAAGGCCTTGCCAGAGTGCTAGTAGTTGTGACTAGACTGACAATGGGTATGGTAATGTGTGAAGATGAAGAAATTTAAAAGGAAAAAATATGTTGTTAAACTGAAGTGACTGAAAAGCAGAATCAAACTGTCCTTACCCTCAGTATTCCATCTGTGTATTCCATTTATTAAAGTGTAGTTTGCCATGGCAGCCTTAATTATACAATACAAACCCACTGTCCTGAGTATGTACATAATAATTATTAGTGGTGTCTGCACTGGAAATAGTCATGTATAAGAGGTATAGGTGAGGGGTAGATATCATCATGGCCACCTACATCAACCTGCAAGGAAGTAACATTATGGATAAGGCTAAAGAAGGCAGAGGGTACTGCAGGGAAATAGCCCTATCGCTACAGGATTACAAGGCCATAGGCACCTCCAAACCTAGAAGCAGAAATTCCTCTCTATGCAGTCCCCTTTCCTGTATGCATACAAAATAGCTTCATGATATATAACTAGAAGTGTCTTGCAGAGTACAAGGACGTGTATTCAAGGGGGTAGGAAAAGGGGGTGCCTAAGGAGTCAATTCAAGGTGGTCGTGGTGGGGCTTGCTGGGCCCCCCCAATGAAGATTTTCTTCCTACGCCTCTGTGTATGATTAATGATAGTAACCCAATCAATGTGGTCTGAACCTAGGACTGTGATATTTAGTCACTTTGACCATGGGAACTGAATAAGTGGATGATTGATTATCAGAGATATATAATATCACAATCTCAGTCCTCAGTCATATTTGCTAGGCTCTAACTGAATAAGTAACTCCCCGCAATAATTATTCATTCGGGACACAGATGCATCAAATACACAGTGCTCTAACCCTCTCTCAACAGTCCCCATGTTAGTTGGGTACCAACAGTGATAGAGTATGAAATCTCATAGATGTAAATGGGCTGACTGGTCCATGTCTGGGCTGACAGTTGGGGCAAAGGTGGGCTCAGCCCCGAATCTGATCTTCTAGCATTACATTGGAACTATTACAAAGCATCATGATTTATCATTTATTTTAGTGACTATCTTGATCTATATTTTTTGCTGTAAATGTATTATGAAACTGGGATTTACCTCAGTTTGACCTGGCGGAACAGGGTGAGGAAAATCATCTATTCACATCAGTAGTGGCTGAGCTGCCAGGTGGGTCCCTTGTTGGCTCAGCCCATAAACCTGAAAATAATTATTCTCAGCAAAAAACATCCATGATAATATGATATTCACTAAAAGAATGACAAATGACAATGTTTTGTTGTGTTTCAAATATAAAGGGGGATAAGGATGCTGGGCTGAGCCCACATGGGTCCTAGCTGTCTGCTCAGACATTTACCTGGTTAAGCCCATCTTGGCTAGTCTAGAAAGTCTGAAGAAATCCCATATGGGGCCCTTGTGCCCTGAAAACCTGGGAGGGTCCGAAATTCACCAGCAGTGATGAGTTTAAGTGCTCAGGTTGACAATACCTAAAACTACAACCTTAAGTCATCATGGGGTCATCATAGGTGACCACTGACGACCTAAAGTCATCACTTTGGCTACAGATTTTCACTAAATCATACAATGCAGTTAGTGCACATTGTATAAGATCATCTGATATTATTGAAAACATATTTGTATTCCCCTTCCCATTCCATTCAGAAGTCTTTAAATGGTTTTAATAACCATGTATTATAGGTCAGATTGTGCCTTACACTCTCCTGAGAACATGTATACACATATAGACAGCTGTGATCAACCGATAGGGAACTATACTAAAGGCATCATACACATAAGAGGTGCAGTAATTGAAAATGTCATTATTCTACTGTAAATTTTCTCCCTGATAATTCCATCTTTTGTAGGTATTTTATATATCAAACAATTTGTGTACACATTAATTTCTAATTGACAATGCAACAACTCCATTGCAGATATAAGTCCATATGTATATTCTGGAGTAGATCATATGCACTGTTGAAATGGATAGTGGGGCCCTCTTCTGGGACATCTGTATACTAGTGGACCATACAGGGTGGTCAGAATGACGAGTTTAGGTTGTCACAATGGCCTGACGACCCTAAACTCATTAGTTATGATGACCCTGGAATAGCAGTGGGTTTTCAGTGCAAATACATCAGTACATGACCGAAATAAGAATCTAATGAGTCAAAACATTTATAGATTTCTACTTTCCCGAATTAGGTGCTGTGGTTGAAAAAAAAAACTGAAAACAAATGACTGTTTCGAAAAACCTTCTTTCTTATGACGTATGGGTATAGCCTCCATAGACCAGAAGTGATGTATTTCTGAATAGAATTAGGAATGGCATTTGGATATGCCGGATCCCAGGATATGGTAGGATCCCTATGCAAGTCATGCAGGATTCAATTACATTTGGACACCTGCCTCATAAGAAACACAAGGAGAATATAGAGATCGATCGGTGATTAGACAACCATGATTCATAGCAGGCCAATCAGTATCTTTTACATTTTTGGAAAGTATAACAGGTTTCTAGGGCCAAATGTACTGGTCCAGTTTAGGTCATGGATCTTGACATCCCATGCAGTCTTCCCTTACTAGTCAGGTGCCAAAGTAGGAATTTACAGATTGTCCCAACCCCATAACTCCCACTTCTGGATGTATACCACCAAAGAAACCTTTTCTATTTACCACTCAGTCAAAGATATAGGGTCCTTAGGAACGGTGGGGCCAATTTCTTAAATTATAAGGGGGACATATATTAGTGTTTCACTATTATGCCCAGAGGTAATCTATGCAGGCAATCTCCATGCGATGATCAATGCACATCTTGTGTTATAACTCACTATAGATCCGGTGCTTCACAAGTTCAGAGTAAAAAGAGGTACATAATGATCATCAGACTTGACGCTTGTAGAACACACTATTAAGATCCTATCTTAATTTGATGCTACCCAGCAGTGACCAGAGGCTATGGCCGAGGTGTTGTCTCTTAGTGAAAGACTACATTGGAGTCTAGCTGCGAGGGGCATACCATTGTAAAGGCTTGAAGCTATTGGGTGGCTCTGTGACTTAGAGACATAACACAACATGAGTAGTTTGGGTTGGGCAAAGCAAACTAACAATTGTAGGTGACTTTATCAGTTTGGATACAACGTGAAGGTCTGGTAATGCATCAAGAGGTTAATTCAAAAGGTCCTGGGATTTCTACCCCTGCAATCTTAACGTAGGTACATATCATAAGATCTAGCCAGTCTACCCTATCTAATGCAGTGGTTGCAGCCCAGACAGACACAGCAAGTTCTGAAATCGCTTCACTATTCCTTTTCCAGCCATGAGATCACTGCAATCTTAGTGAAATAATCGCATAGTGGCTTCACCTGAGTACAAGAGCACTCACAGGGAAAAAACCTGCTCCCAAGTGTGAATGCCCTGCTATATACATAGAGAGGGGAGGGAGGACGTTTGCTGAGAATCCTTGAGGGCTCTTCAGACTACTCAGGCATAACGTGCACTTGAATACTGTATGTGGTCAACTGCACCCTATACTCCATAAGTGGCTCATATAGGGGGGGGAACGCTTGTGTAATCACCCTTGTGAGAAGGAGTGTTTTCACTGCTATTCTTTCAGTATGGGCCTCTTGCCCCTGTGCACAGTGTGTTCTACTTGGAATGGTGTAGGAGGGCTGAGGCTAAGATCACTGCGATCTGGCTGTGAAAAGGCAAGACAGTCTAATCTTAAGATCGCTTAAATGGATAAGGCAGAATAATTCCTAAGATCGCTGAGGTAGCGATCCCAGGACCTTTGGAATTAACCTCCAGTCCCCTTCTTCTGACCGTTCGGCCTCTTAGTAAAAGCTGGGCACAAGGCAAGGCACTGCCTCCTTATGGGTCGACTAAGTATTGGTGGTGATGCCTATCCAAACTGGATACTAGCCACATACAAACACGCTGCTTGGAAGATCTGCAATAATCTGTTTAAGATGTTGGTCCCTACGTCATTATACCCCACACCAATAATATTATACACTGTTGTATGGAACTAGGGGCATTCTATGAACAGACTTAAAATGTACAGCTACCAGCCCAACTCCCCGTGGAACCGATATGAACTCTGAAGGCCACTGGTAGTTCAGTTCTGGTAATGAAATGTATTACTTCTTTTTATATAATGTATATGCAAGATAATCACAAGCTAGTTATAATAAACTGGTTCAACTTAACAAGTGTGGCTTAGTTAGATTTTTGTTGACTTGTGTTGAGCGGTATGGATGACAGTGTTCGAAGTCACAGATATTTATAAACGACAGCAGTCTGATTTCTATATATTCTTCTGGATCCTATTTCCAATCGTCTCCCTGGCAAGTCTGGGCAAATTATTCAAGATAACATCTAAGGTAAAGAATGTTGCTATGCCTCCACATTA
The DNA here is from genome assembly GCA_949317995.1 of Acholoe squamosa. Classification (NCBI taxonomy): domain Eukaryota; kingdom Metazoa; phylum Annelida; class Polychaeta; order Phyllodocida; family Polynoidae; genus Acholoe; species Acholoe squamosa. Next base: position 50,665,937 of record OX439040.1, on the reverse strand, counting down.
ATTACGCTCAGGGGATTGGGTCGACAGCTGCTTGGTGAATTAGTCTAATCCTGTGGAGGAGCTGCTTGAGAGCTGCTCAAACAGTGGGTTTAAGAAGCTTTAAGGCGCTGCTAATGTAGTTCTTCTCACCAGCCATGACCATTAGCCTCGGGCTAGGCTAAGCGGCAATTTCTCACACCTCATAATACTGGCAACCAATGGTAAACCAATGTCAAGATAGTGAGGGAACGGGGATGAACACACAGAGCCACCTTCCAACCCTGTGATCCCCCTAGCCACTCTATCATACCCTCCCACCACCATCCCGCCGACAGAGCTAAACCGCCTTCTAGATAAAGATCACCATAGCTGTAAACTTTATTCCTTCATTGGCTTTATACTATGACTTTTCTCTCCCAGTCCCTGTGTCGCACTCTCTCTTTTTTCTCTGTCTCTGTCTGTCTCGGTCTGTCTCTCTCTCTCTCTCTCTCTCTCTCTCTCTCTCTCTCTCTCTCTCTCTCCCTCCCATATCTAAGTATTCATTCTCTGAATTCGTGTCCATTAAAGAGAAAGACCACCATTTTTTTTCATGATGACTTATTTTGGTAGTCTTTGTTTTGAATAAAAGCATTTTGACATGCCTTATAACACATCTGTTACCATAAGGGCAGGACACAGGCTTCTTTGATGCAGACTATGATGTCACAATGGACCAAATGAACCCCAGTGGTGACCGTATTATAGTGTCTTTCTAGAAAAGAATGTTGTACATAGGTGTCTGTGGATACTGTTTGCCCAGGCAAGTTAACCATTACCATTAGATAACCTAAATAAAGTATACTCTGTGAAAGAAAGGATGGGATACCCTTCTATTATTGCAATTAAAAGTATGGTTTGCATAAACCTCCTTGCATAACCAATGCAGCACCTGATGCATTTGGTCTATTGTGACATAATAGGCAGCACTACAAAGGCCTGCTTCCTGCCCTTACACTATCGAATGCAGTGCTGGATATGGTTAAATCTTTTTATTCAATACAAAGTCTACCAAAAGAAGTCATCATGAAAAAGGGTGGTATTTCCCTTTAAATGTATCAATGATATTGTCTGATTGTTCCCAATGATTCTTCTCAGCCTTTCCTTTCCCTTCCATAGCCGTATACCTACTCCTTTGCAGACTCCAACACACTGTATCTAACTCAATTCAAGCAATTAGGGCGGAAATCATCTATTTCCATGAAATCTTGAATGGCTTCCTTGCCTCCTTAAATGAAGTGCCTGACAACGCTTTCAGTGCAGAAAGATTTAGACAGCGGTAATGTACACAAGGGCTATCTATATTTCTCTGCAGGGGGTATTGTTTAAGCTAGTACAGACCATTCACTATTGGCCAGATCATAATATACTTGAGATCATCCCCTGCTAAAGAGAAATACACGTATATAACCATCCCCCTGTGAAGAAGATATTGCATTGGATGAAATAACATACCTGCTACAACGCATTGTATGTATAGATTGATAGCAGATATGTATATATGTATGCTGACTGGGTTATATTGACAAAGATATCAATTTCTCTAGGCTAATTTCTCTAGCGAACAATCATCAATAATGTATGTGTTGTAGTAGTACTCTGTTACCTAATGGTACACTGCAAAAATGGTGTTTAGATCCTAAACACAATTCTAAACATATTCTTGCAACGTTTTTGTAATCACATTAATTTCCTAAACATGTTTAGCCAAACAATGTGCTTAGCTCAAGTGTTTAGAAATGTAGGTGTTTGGGTTAAAACTTTTGTGTTTAGATATATGAATTTCTGTGTTTAGGTGTTTATGAATTTTTGTGTTTAGATGTTTAAATGATTTAATGGAGATTTAAGGTTTGCATACATGTATGCATTAAAAAACAGAGATATATGTTGGTGTTTCTTTTCTCATTTACTGGGGGGGGGACATCAGCAGGTATTTACTTGTCAAAGTCTCCAAGTCAGGCACAGCTATATACGTGTACATATATTACACACTGCATCAGAATGAGAGACTTGAGAAAGTACAACAGCTTGGCAGGAAGGAAATTGCCTTATCTATTCCAGCATAACATCAAATAGGTGTCAGTCATGGAGTTTATTGATTATTTTATGGTATTGATGGTGGCATGAGGTGAATCTAGTCAATTTTTCTATTGCCCTTTCTATTCACATGACATTCTATGAAATGAAACCATGATAAACATGGGATTTGGGGACATTTGTCACAACAATTGATTATAACTGTGTGCAGATAGTCCAGTCAAAGGTAGTGCTGCTACCTGGTGTGGATTCAACATCCAAGTATCTAAACATATTGATGTTTAAATCTAAACACCTATTATTCAACTGTCTCAACTCTAAACATCTAAACATGTTTAGCATAAATGTTTATGTAGTTAGAATAAAAGTGTTCATTTCCTAAATGTGTAGTCGATGAGACACCTAACTGACCTATATGTTTAGGTTTTAAATGTGTTTAGACCTAAACATGTTTAAAATCTAAACACCATTTTTGCAGTGTACTAACCCAAGCAACACCATTTCAATAGTTCTGTTTTAATAACGGTTCTCTGGATCAGCACATAGAAAGTGTTTTCAGTTCTTGGAGGTAATGAACGTATAGTTATAACAAAGTGCTTCTTTATACAATGTTTTATCACATGGGGGATCTTCTTTTTAAGAGCAATATTCAGCTGTGAAGCGCACAATGTAAATCCACTCTAATAGTGTGGAACAAGCTGAGCACGGTTGTATCATAATCTGATAGTTTAATGGCTTCAATGGAGGCGTAATCTGATATAATGTGTTAGACATATCCTGTAACCGGCTGTTCTTTTATTTATTGCAGTGCACATGGAGTAGCATCACTGCAGCAGTCAACACAACCACTGGGCCAAGATTCAGGATACATAGGCAGTGTGTAAATTCTAGTTCTTCACTAGCTGACCTACCCTTAAAACCATGACACACCTATACAAAAGGTTATTGTGGCCTTGTCAGGATCCAAATAGTCGGTAGCAATAATACTACTGATAGAAACAGTGCTTATTAAAATAAACATAAATAGGCTGAAAACACTCAATGGTCATCCAGATGTGGCATTTGCAGAACAGAGGCTATATGTGTCAAATGAGCAGACGACATTTGACATGCAAACAGAGTCAGTGGACGTAAAGGGTCAGTCGTGGGCGGCAGTCGAGTGAGGGTTTTATCCTTAGACGTTATCTAGTCGCCATCCTGCACCTGTGGGGTTGTGGTATCAGTATTTGACAACATGTTGTAAGCACTGTTTTGATTGGCCTAGAGTCAGGAGTCACGTGCCAACGACTGGAACGCTGGCAAGCCTGGCTGCGTCCCCAAGTGAGCGTGGTCAGAACTACGGCGGTCTATCAGATGGTAGGGTAGGTGGTTGTGAGCGGGCTGAGGCCTGCCCTGCTCCAGCACGTGCTGGTAACTACACAGGTGGGTGGGTTGAGGCCATGAACCACTTGAAGAACCGTACTTGTAGCAGGACAGAGCTACAATTCCTCCATTGGCAACAGCTTATGGAGAGGCTGGACACCAATACAGACATGTAATCGTAGCAGGGGTGTGTCTATAAGGCCTGCTATAGATAAGACCATATAGATGCCTTGGAAGTCTTTGACAATTTGACAACACTAACTTGGTATATTACTGAGCTACTCCACGCGTGGTGAGCAGTAGCTGAGAGCCACTCACTATGTGTGACCGGCTCAGGTCACTGCGCTCAGCTCCAGGTGAGCAGCTCTTTCACCTTGGAGGACGTGGTGTCATAGGACGCTGCCACATCAGCATTCTCCTGCTCCTGGTTTCCTCTTTAACTCATGTGGGGGCTCAACCCAAAATACCGGGACGCCGGCTGGATTTTTCTGAGACGGTGCTGGCGAGGACAACTGCCAATAACAATGTCATTAAGGTGGCCTACCTGACGGCGGCCAAGGCACCTGTGGGTATGGTGGGGAGGAACATGCAGGGCCGCATCATCTCTGGTGCCATGACCCTGGCAGTGGCCAACGTCAACCAAAGGAAAACCATTCTACCTAACCATACCTTGGAGTTTACCTGGGCTGACACCAATGGGGACACGTTAAACGGCACCCGGGCCCTGACCCACCTGTGGCAGCAAGGGGCCGTGGCCTTCTTTGGTACAGAGGACAGCTGTGATGTGGAAGCACGAGTAGCTTCAGCCTGGAACCTACCCATGATCTCCTATGTAAGTACATGTTTACCCTTTTCGTATCGTTAAAATACTAGCTGTCATATTAGACATACATACCTCCAATTTCGTCATACTTGCCACAGAGACAGCTTAAACATTTGAATGATACAGTATAGGCGATGAGTAGTTCTATATGGTTCCTGTGTAGAACTGCTCAATGGATTTTCATTTTCTTGTGATTCTTATCACGACCTAAGGTTTTTCAGAAATTGGCTATCAGCTCATATCAACTACGTACATACACCTTTTTCCTTCGTTTATTTATCTACATGCATTGTGATCCTCAAATTAAGCTTAGATAGGGCGCGCTCCTCCTTTATAGAATTCGATATCCACCACTATAACAAAGAAACATTTGTTTTCAAGTTGATTTAGAGACGTACATTTTCTTTATAACAAAGAATAATGCTAATGACACTTATTCAATTAGAGTTAAACCCCTACTTCAAGAGGAGACAGTGCATTTATTCTATGTGCTATATATTCATGTACGAGTCCTTTCAATACTGATAACAAGATCGTCACATTGAAAATGTCAAAGGGACCCAATACCAATCTACCAATGTGCCACCCCAGTCCTAATATATGTGAGCCAAGTGAAGGCTTCGGTACATGTAGAAATTAACAGTGGCCCATGTCACCAAGTGGACATTTTATAGGCAATCAAGGATATTCCTGTTCAGATACTCAGCTCTTGCCTGTGTAGGCATGAATATCTCATGAGGCACTATCTTAGGTATTTCTAGGACACCCTAAATGGTACTTACTGGCACTGTGGGCAGCCACTGAGCCATTTGGAGCAGATCTCTAATGTAATGTACCTCCAGTGAAAAGGACCTCCAATTGAAAATAAGAAATATTTAACAGGCATTCAAATACTTGACGCAAGTAGTTGGGATTAAGAGAGAGCGATTTAAGGGTAACCTCGAGCTGCTCATATTTGCCTATGATGACATCTATAACGTTTATAATGAAGACAGCCGCCTTGTAAGTTGCTCGTAGCATAGTGTATTAGTGCGTTTGAGCTTCCTGGAACATAACACGCCTCAGTATGTACAATGTAAATGCACCAAATATCCCATCTCACTTTGGAAGTAACACAGACTGATGTTGTCTTATAGGAATGGTTGTGTGTGGCTTCTATTCTGAAGCCTATGCATTTTTAATACATGGCGGATGAGGAACATGTTCACTTTGCCAGCAGGCCATTTCTCAAGCCACTACTATTTCTCACAGCACTACGACTGCAAAATGCCAATACTATTCCTATGGGAATGTTGGTACGACTTGGAGAGGGCAGTCATAGCCTGTTGAGAAATGGCCTCCAGTTATACAAAGCGCTGGGTATGTCTAGTCCTAAATGGAACCGCATGGCTGTTTGTGAGACTAAAATACTGGCTGCCATATAAATGTGTATGATATTAACTATGTGATTTATGAAATCTTTTAGAATTATGTATCAGATAATTCTAAAAGTATATTGTTCAACAATCAGGCTTGAGACAAATATATCATTGTTAGGGCATGTTTATTATCTGCCATGTATTTATTAGCACAATGCATAAAGCGACTTATAACTTCTTATGTTAACTTCTTATGTTGTTTGATATTTTGTGAATAACATGCATTTATTCATAGTTCATTGTTCAGTGGAGTGTTTTCCCCCTTTATTCAATACCTTTTTTTTTTAAAAAAAAAAAAGGCAACCACTAAGAGTCACATAGAACCCAACCTCAGTTCTCGAAAATATAACCCTCGTGACAAAAGAAACTCCGTGCCATGTACCCGGCCAAACCCCATTCAGTTGTTGAGATCAATTAGGCTAATAGCTACTTGCTGAATCATTGTGATAATGAATGACCATGATTTAATGTTTTTTCAAAGCTTTGAGAATCCTCAGGTCGGCAGCTGCGTTCGTCCTAATTGCAAACAATAGTAAATGACATTTAAAATTAGACTAAGAACGAATGAGCTGTGCGCATAAGGAGTTGTCATTTGTTAGTCTTTGCCCTCTCTTGCAACAAGCAATATAACATGGAGAGGTTTACACACGAAGGAATCCTATAGATAGAAAACATCGCAACTGAAACATCTGGGAAGCCAAATCATACAATGAACACATGGATCTAATGAGATACAGGCATACCTATACGTTGCAGCAATATGCTTCTCCAAATAGATTCTGGAGCTTAATTCAAAACATCCTGGGATCGTTACCCCAGCGATCTTAGTGTAGGCACATATCATAAGACCTGGCCGGTCTACCCTATCTAATACAGTGGTTGCAGGCCTGCCAGGAATAGTAAGTCCTGGGATCACTTCACTATTCCTTTTCCAGCGCTAAGATCACTGCAATCTTAGTAAAAGAATTGCACAGTGGTTTAACCTGATTACAAGAGCACTTACAGGGAACACTCCTGATCGAAAGAGTGAATAGCCTGCTGCATACATATAGAGGGGAGGGAGGATGTTTGCTGAGTGTCCTTGAGGGCTCTTAGGGCTACTCATGCGTTAAGTGCACTGTAAGGTAATTCTTCCCTTCTCTCTCTTTGTCCTGGGGGGGGGGGGCTACAATGCTTCTAATAGGCAAACATAAATCATACTTCATGGGAACAACTCTTGAATACTGTACTGGGTCAACTGCACCCTGTGCTCTTTTGTTAGCCCATATGGGAATGGGGAACGATGGTATAAACACTGTTGTGAAGAAGAGTTACTCCACAGCTATTCCTTTATTTTGGGACTCTTACCCCTGTGCCCAGTCACTACTTCTTGGAATAGTGTAGGAGGGCTGAGGCTAAGATCGATGCGATCTTAGTGCTGGCTAGGAAATGTGAAGGCAGTCTGACCTTAAGATCGCTTAATAGAATAATTCCTAAGATCGCTGGGGTTGCAATCCCAGGATGTTTTGAATTAACCTCCAGATGCCTTCCCAAAACTAGATTGGAAACAATCTCGTTACTCCACCTACTAATGTATAAAGCCATTTGTTGACGTTATTGTTGGGTATGGACACTATTGGAATGATTGGAATTATGGATATGGACACATATAGGGCTACACATAGAATGAGAGAGGTATTTATAGTTTAAGCTAACAGTTTGAATGATATAGTGAGAAACTCAACAATGCCTCTCTCGCCTGTCTACTTCTATGGTGTTGCTTGGCCTACCAATACACTAGCCTATTTTTTTCTCGATTGTCTGCGTAGAATCAGAGTGGCCTTGGGGATTTGCCTCATGAAAGAATCAACCCACTACATTGTCCTGTCTGGAAAGAGAGCACGCCATCCTAGCACACTCCAGTGCCAATACATTGAATAAGTCTACCTGGTTGGCTGGTACTCTCTTCCAACCACCTATTCCCCAACACCTCATCTAGGCCTACTTAATGTTTTATTATGGGAGGCAATCGACCATGACTACCCAACCATAAGAGGAACTGCACTGCTACATACAGATAGATGATCACTGGAGGAATGCTTCACACTTACATAGACCCAATTCACAATGTCGAATTATACCTTTCCTGTATAGATTCTACCAACACAATTTATAGGTACATTGGTCCAAATACAATTGCACTGCTGTCAACGATAAAATCTAACTAGGTATATTCCTCAGTCTTTGTCTGAGACTGCCTTCCCCGACTATCATCTGCCCTCCTAGTGATCTCATCTCATGACGACTCACTTATAGCAATGCTTCCCTTGACAGTAGAACGCTTTCTGGTATCACCGGAAGAAATCCTGACCACTAATGCTAACTGCAGGAGGTACAGTGACAGCCAGAACGCCTGTAGGGAGAGAGCCAGCTGCTGCCTCATATTTGGAAAGGTACTTGTGAGCAGCTTCTGTTCTATGAAAACGGTATTCCGTTATTCAAATACATACAAAGAAGTGTATTGCACACCTGTTGCATTGGCAATCCACGGGCAGATATTAGGTCCCTCAGTTGGGCGGTTTCTGTTAATCTATTATAGTAAAGATGGGTCCATATGACTTAGGCTAGGCAGTTAAAATGACAGTCAATGCAAAATCTGGTGAAAATAGATTATTTTTACCCTATCGCCACCTTTAAAAATGAAGGTTTTCGATAGTAAAAGGTCTTGTATGAGAGACAATTGTTGTGGAATATCTCGACCAAGGAGCTCTTATACATAGAACACTGCTAATACTTGACTAAGTATTGTCTCAATATTGGCAAAATTCGAGATCACTCAATTGTAAGATGTCGAGTTTCCATAGGAAAATGTATTTCCTCTTAGCCTTCCATAGCATGGCATTATATGTCATGTACCTAAAGGCACTCTTTTCCCCTAATTATCAATTACATAAACTGCTTGGAGCTTATGAGTGTACAAGGGCACAGAAAATAGGTAAACTAACATACAACGTTGTTCATTTCAAATCTATGGCAATGTGCACCCGATTCAGCATACTTTGAACTATCAAATGCTGTCAAAGGATTTGCAGAAACCCATTTGCTTATATATGTGAGCCATGGTTTCACTCCATAAATTCCTTTGGAGTGATTGGTGGCTCTCACTTATAGAGGCTATGCTTATACTAAGGTAGATCAAACAGTTACTTGAAAAACAAAGATAATCATTCGTCTCTGTTTTTGGAGAGAATGAGGCAGTTAGGGTCAAAGATTGACCTGCACGTAATTGAGCTGTAGGTCATGATGCCCCAAAATTAACATACTGCACACAGGGAGCGATGTGTTTATATGTATGGGTCAGTAAGAGAACCAATGGCTATAGCAGTCTCACGCCTGTAGAGACATGAATATACTATGTTGCCTTTAAGTAGGAAATTCTCACGCACTAGCTGACTGATGCTAACACGCGGCCACAGAGCCATCTGCAGCAGCATTTTACCACTTTGTGTAAAGTGGAAGTGAGTGATCCCTGACCAAATCTGAGAATTATTCAGTTGGTATGCAGGAGTTTGAAGCAGATTTCTGCAATATAGCAGTTGGGGAAAGAACCTCCACCCGTAAACTACTATCATACAAAGCCCCATTTCAGGGTTCTCCTTCTGAGAATAACTGGTACGGACACTGATAAAAAAAAAATTTGGATATCTTAGTCAGTAGTGACTAGTTTAAGTAATAGTCAAATGATTTTATGTCTCTCTATAGGGAACAGAGCCATTCCTGTATGGAGGTTGCCATCTTGAAATCGGTTATGTAACTGCCCCCCACGGCCATCTTGGATTTAGCATAGAATTGTGGGTAATCTCTTATCTTCCCCTCCATCCACCAGAAAACAATGGTGATTGATAAGACTGATAAGAATGATAAGCTGCCCCTGCCTCTATCTTAATCACCTTAAGTAGGTCTCCATTGTTTTATGTGTGAAGGGATTAGCCTAATAGGTAGACAATGGCTCAGGTTTACTCAGCCTGGATTATGTGTGCTCTCTTACAAAACTTTTAACGTTTGATTTCTCTTGTATTCAAAGAAATATAACAACATGAACCTTATCTTGTTAAGGTTTCAGGTATTTGCAATCTATAGGTATAAGTTCTAGAATATTGCCAGGTATAGTCAATTAAATACAGTCCACCAAAGTGATCTGTACAAAGAGGCCAAATGCTGATCTAGCCCCCGACTACATGAGCCACCTAGCTGATTTTCTCAGTACTAGCAATACATATATATGCTAGTCCCATATAGAGATGGTGTAGAAAGTAGTATATGGATATCTTTCATACAAAAGTGACAGCTGACAACAGCAAATGGCAAGTGGCAACCTCAAGTGTCTACGTTCAACTACTAACTGGCAACACGAGTGGCAATGTGCGGTCTAAAAGTTAACCTTTAGATCACAACTACATGTATAGCAGCTGCCAACAAGCAATGTGTTGCTCCAGCCTTCCATACATAAGTGAGAACTGGCAACTATAAGTGGCAACTGCAACTTGAGTATCTATATTTGCCTTATGAAGTCCTGAGCATGCACACTAAGCATAAAGTGTTTTTATGTGTATGTTTTAAAGTGCATTGTATATCTGTAGAATAAAGAATTGGGTAAGATTGGTTTATTGCATCACATGGTTTTGTTGCCAGATAATATTCCATTTATTAATGAACTGTGAATTTAATTTGTAATTCTATTCATGATACACCGTAAATATTGCCCATTGTATTAAACCAGTGGCTCGTTTATCTGTAAGCAATACATTAGTCCACTGCAATAATTAACATGCCGATATTATAGACTGATTCATTGCATATTTTGGTTGACCTGTTTTATACAATAACCCTCACCTGATTTATGGTTTATTTGGGCACTATTGGTCTGACTTCCAAATTGATCACAAATATTATTGATGATTGTATACATGCGCAGATGCTTCTCGGTGTCTAAGCTGACATCATTGAATAGCTAGAGAAATGCAAAAGAAAGAAGTCTATTTGTGAGATCATTTTTCAAAGAACAATATTGAGTACCAGTACTAAAATGAATCTTTGGGACATTTGTCTTACAGTTGCCTACATCTCAGGGCAATGGATATTAATAATGTAAATAATGTAATTGGAAGGGAATGTAAGAGACAAAATCTATATTCATCCTCTAAGTACTTCCGAAAGTTTAGGTGGCCCATTTACATTGAGTCTCATTCATAAGCTGCATGCAAATGCAAAAGACGGAAAGATGACTTTATGTTTATGCCGACAGAGATGATGCACATTAATATTCTGCTAAAACAATTATAGCTTTAGAGGGACTTAAATTTTGGAAATAATTCTTATTACATTACTGTTCCAAATTCATCGCCTGAAATAACAGCATTTTACCACTTTGTGTAAAGTGTGATCGGCAGTGCACTCTAAGAAACTGTTGAATCTATAAGGCATCCTAATAAAATCTGAATATTGAACCACAATAATCGCATTGCATTATTGAAGCAGTATATTAGTTTCCTAATTGAATCCCTAGATAGCAGTACAGTAGCACAAGGGAATTTTTAGAGAGTAATGATGAATCTCTGGCAATTTTGGAGCCAGGGGTTTGCCATTATAATGAGTGTCTTTGGCTGCAGACCAGCATCCATGACAGAGTGGCAAAGACAATGTCGGGACTGTGTTCAGCCTGAGAAGTCTGTATATGTTCCATTTGGCCCCCAATCAGTTCCTTTCCCATCACATTGTCCATCTTTATCAGTCACATGTGCTACCATGTAAATACCGCTTCAACCTGAAAGATTCAGAGTTATTCCCCATCGCCAGATCTCCATAATATCACTAGACCTACACAAAATATAACCAAACTACTGCCAAGAATATAATTATATTCTGAATACGTTTTAGCCTAGGTAGTGACAACCCCTGGCACTAAAACTATGCTCCTGTCTATTGGTGACCCCATACATGCTGGGACCAGGAAGGCATTTCTCAATATGGTACAACTAGACACACCCTTTATGACTTAAATCCCTCAAAAGTAGAGTAGGTGATCGTAGGTAGTGCAGTACGACTGCTCTGTATGAACAGCACTTAAGATGTAGTGATGTAAGATGTAGGTTTTGCCAGTGCAGTCATACCTGTGCAATCATTAGTGACCACTAGATGCGAAGCTGTAATCGCATAAGTGTGGGGGATCCCACTACAACTTGAAGGGGTCTAGTTGTAGCATATTGAGCAATGCCTCCCTGGGGTGGTAGAGAGTTCAGAGTGTTTGCAGGCAGGGAACCTGCCCCATATTACATATACTGGAGGGTAATTGTAAGCAGCTGTCACCATAACACAATAAGCTCCAGAAACCTGCTTTTCCTCTTGGGCTGTTTGTTGCTATGTCATAATTTACTTTGATCAACCATCCGGAATCAAGGCATTTGTTATTTCCTTTGTAGGAAAGGGTTTGCACCAGTTATAAAGTTAGAGGAAGTAGTGCACATGAACTGACCCTGAGCATGACTGTGGCTTCCGAACCCAACATCCATAAATTATCTGACATGAGGACCATTCTAGCTAGCTCTTGTGCCTTTTCTACAGCAATACAGCTTTGCAGCATAGTAATTAATGAGGCTACTTAATTGTAATGCACAGCAGGTAATAAAACACCTATATCTAGAAAAGAGAGTTATTTAAGATTCATAGAATTAGTACTTCTATAAAGTGGTAAAGCCATGTCTATGAGGTGGAAATGCTTCATGGATCTGCCATATCCTACGGATCCAAGTAGGTTTTCTGATGTCTACTTAAACTCTCATCAAAGGCAGAAACTACACATTATTTCTATGATTCATTTGCTTTTAAAATATTGTAGGGGTTGTAGCTGTACACCTCCATACGTCTTCTTTCATAGTCTTCTGCATGTTTTTGTATTATATTCCTTGGTAGGGTAGCTTAACCTAAAGACGTCCACATACTTTGAGTCATCCAACTTCCTCTTTTTTCACTTTCACATGTATTTTGTGGTCCTGGGGCCCTAGTATTGTTCACATATCACATCATACTATATTATGGAATGATGTCCAGGCATAAATTAGGCCCTAAGTAATTGTCATTGTATCATAATACACTGAATTGCTCCATTATCCATCATGTTCACCATAGGGACAGATAAATGATTGCTAAATGATACCATAAACAAAAATTCCGAAATTTTATGTACTTTCGGTTTAGGACTTATTTTCTAGATCATATATACAGTAAAATTCCGTTACAATGAAGTGCTTGGGATAAGCAAAAAAGCTCATTTTAAACGAATTTCGTTGTTTCCAATCATGTTTGTAAGATAGTGTAAAGGGCAACCTTTAACCTCTAATATCTATCCTACCCTTGCAGAAACTTGCAGGGACTCCGGGCATGATTTAGGTGCATTATTTCAACTGGTAAAAATCCGGGTAAAAACAGAAAAGAATAAAATCTAGTTTTTCTACTAAATTTTGATTAATGGAGGTTAGATCAACCAAACCAAACCCAATGACACCACTAAGCCCTTCCCACACTTCAGAATACGTTCAGAATACAAAGGTCGGCAGGTGGAGATGCCCTATCACAGCCACTGACACGTCTGAGATCTGTCAGACCGCTATTGCAGCTAAAACTTCAGTACAGGGGGTTCGATAGAGGCTGGCAGAGATGCCCTATCACACCCACTGACACCTCTCAAATGTCAGACCACTACTGCCACTGTGGGTTCAATAGAGGTGGGTAGAGATGCCCTATCACACCCCCTGACACCTCTCAGATCTGCCGGTCCCTACCAGAGGTTCAAGGTCAGAGGCAAAAGATGCCAAAACAAAGGCCCTACCATCCTTTTGAGGTCATTGTAAGGCCAGGTAATCTACTGTATAGGTTGACAAATTTCGTTGCAAACGATTTCAGGCCACATGATGTTCGTTGTAAGGGGACTCTTTTACTATAGAAATGTATGGGAGTGATTTGGGACAATATGATTTGTTTGTTGTAAACGAAAATTCGTTGTAACAGGATTAGTTGTAAGGAGATTTTACTGTACCAATTTCACCATGAGATGTCCACCATTCCAACTCGAGCTGTTTACCCATTGGACAGGTATTTATATTTAATTTAGCCAGAACTATTATTTTCCTTCAAAAACGGCCACATAATGTGCTAGGTACCAAACTATAGCGAAATACATAGATTTGTTATGTCCCACTTTTTGTCATTGTACAACCAAACATTAAATTGACAGCTGGTTTAGAGTAAAAGCAGTTTATGTAACATATATAACATTTATACTTAAACATAGCTGAAGACATTCGACTCAAAGGGATGTCCTCGTACATTCATTCCAAATACAATAAAATCCAAAGATTGGGAATTTCCAATGAGGTAATGCAAGAGAGTACTGTATTAACATTGGTTATTAATGCCATTTCAGTTGAAGAGGTTAACTGTTAAAGTGAGTTACCTGTTTCTATCTATCTAATGCCATTTGATATATCTATTCAAAACCATATTGATAAATGGCTACTCTGGGGCATCCACCCAATACAAATGCCGTACTCCTCATATACTGGAACTGGCAGAAGGAAACTTTGCTATCAATCCCCAATTGTGACAGTTTATTACTGGGCATGTCTTTGAATGTCTTTGGTGTATTGTCTATGGCATATTGTCCACATTGATCAGAGCTTGGGCAAAGCAGATCACACAACCTATTGTACCTCTTGTGCCTTTCTGTAAGAGCATATAATGACCCCAACTTCCACATTGTTCTCACCTATAAATGAAGACAGATCAATGCTCGGCCTGTCACATTAAGTAACATTATACAGTGATTCTTAGAATATCCTATATAGGTTTCACACTGCAACTTGGAGATAGACTTTGAAAGATCTGTACTAGTTACTTTAATTTCCTGGATGAAAAATTCCCAGGGAGAACAAAGCCTTGCCTACCTTTGCTAACTCCACTAGCATTACCTTCATGATTCTGGTGAATGCCTGTGCTTTTGTCTTGGGCTATCAATGGATATAATATCCCTTTGCATTCATCTTGTCTAGCTAAATTCAGATACGCGTATCTCAGTCCTTTCCTGTCTAATTCTCTTCCTTTATTTATTGTTATAAGCAGAATTTCAATCCATTGAAGTGTGGCCAGTATTATGGGAAAGGCCTTGGAAATGGTTCACCATGGTTGATGAGTGAAACAATTAGCAATTTGTTACTGCTAACGCTGCACATAAAAGGCTACAAAGTGCTTGTGGTTGCACCCTTTGTGCAAGGAGAACTCAGTTGCATTTTGGCAATTGTGACCTCTTCAGATGCATCAGATAACCCTTTTGCATTCCTCTATAGTGACACATATCTCAATAACCATACCAGAATCTTTTCATTTGTTGGAAAGGCCATCAGAATCCTCCATCTTGAAAATTGGGTAGTGTTTTTTTCTTTAAAGCATCATGCTCATTGGTCGTCATTGCCAGGACTGTATTCATGCATCATGCTGATGTGTTGACACTGTCCCGGATGGTACACATGATGTTCCAATGAAGTGCTGGCAAGAAGACTTGCCAACACTTTATTGGTGAATCATGCTGATTAATGGGCATGATACAAACCTTTTGTAACAAATCTATTGATAACATGTCACAATTGATTTTCATTTCATTTGTGTGCTGAGCAGATGAACATCACAACTGTCTTGATTTTTTTTTCAAAGGGGTCAGTCATCGTTTTAAATCTCAACTTCGGAAATTGCTTCCCCCAATAGACCAAGGCTGACAAATAGGCTCAGGCAGGATCCTGACATGAGCTGAGCCTGGAGTGCCTTTCACCTGCCACCGACAAACTGTCTGTTTTGATGGAAAAGGTTGATCCTGACAAAAAGGGAGCATGGAAAAGTTGGAAAAAGGCTTCAATAGATAGTTTCTCAACAGGCACACTGCCATTCTATGAGGATATATTGATATATAGCCTCACATAGACCACTTCTGTAGATTTACATTGTGCAGCCCTCAGAGCAGGGGGCCATCTGGCATAAGAGAACTCATGACAGGCCCTTTGTTAGGCATTTGTATGGGCCCTGATCCGAGACCCATGTCCCTGTCAAGGTCAATTCACCCTCTGGCCAATGTAAAAAGGGTTCTATACTGGTAAAAACGGCAGGTAAGGAGCAGCTCTGCATCTTAACTGAAAAGAAAGTGTTCTGGTCTATGGAAGAGTGTGTGTGTCCTTCGGCCTACTGCTCACCACTGCCAACTGCTGGCTCCACAGACCACTGGTCCTAAATTTTTCCACCAGGGGGGTGAGAGTAAGTTACATACATGTTCATAACAACCCACAGAGGGCAGGCTTGTGCTAATTACATTGTTGAGGTCCATAGATGCAGGTACATTTATGCACACAATCAAGGCCAATGCTATCACTCAATCACTCAGTGGAGAGACCAAAGAGCTTTGGGAAGGGGTGGGGTAGGGCTGATCAAGGTTACATATCCAGCCCTTGGGTCCATATATCAGGATTATAAAAGGGCTACAATTCATTGTCCAATATGGTTCATGGTTGATGTGTTTTATACACTGATAGTCCTCATTAAAACAATAAAATTGTTTGTGATATATCATTGATGTTTTGCAGTTTTACTAGGCTATGAATTGTTAGATGTAGAATGCCAATTTTTGGATAACCATATTCTGCGAGGTAGGGTCAGTGACAAAAATATATTTTTATGGTCTTTATTAAATCATTTAGTTACATTTCACAATTGAATTGGGTCCTAATCATACAGCAAGAAAATTAGAAAGCTTGAACTGCGAACGATAAAATGTAACACGATCTTTGAAAAGGGTTCTTTGTGCATAAGGTTGCAACCTCATTTCCCAGTACATGACACAAATAGGATCAAATTAAAGATTCATATAAATGTACCATTGAACTGTATTAATTTTAGCTGTAGTTCGAGATGCTTCCTGTAAACAAACTATAAACCCTGAGCGAACTGATATCCATATCAGTTTGATTTAAGAAAATCTTCCCACCATGTCCAGTCATTATAGATGATTTATAATTTCTACATTAAAAACAAAGGATAACAATATAGAGATAAGTGATATGGACATCAATAAAGGGTATCATCCACAAAGCTTTCCTTGAGGAGGGCCCTATGTTTCTATTCTATAGTCTTGAGTCCAAGTCCACACAGATATTTACATGTCAGCTTCTTCTTTCACCACCCTTATCCATAATTAATAGTATACCTGTTTAAAGTGACTTGAAACTCACAAAAGGTGGATGATGCCACTTATGCTGTCTGTTTACTTGACAAGATGCCTTTCTGTTCTTCACCTACTTGATGCAATTTAATTGCTAAGAATGTGTCAACCAGGCAGTAGGTAGGCCTACTGGTTTATGACTAGGTCTGGAAGGCATTTCTCAAGATGGTACGACTAAACATGGCCACTACAATTTGAACCCTTAAAATTAAACTGGGTGATCATAGATACTGCAGTACGACTGCTCTGTACAATCAGCATTTGATTTAGTTATTACATAGGACTTGGTAGGGCAGTCGTATCAGTGCAGTCATTAGTGACCGCTAGATGCAGGGCTGTAATGACATTAGATTAAAGGACCCCGTTATGATTTGAAAGGATCTAGTCGTACCATCTTGAGAATGCCTTCTCAGGAGCATTTGGGATCTTAAAGATGTATGTGATTTCCTTCTTGGGACTTATGCAAAAATTGTGTCAACCACCTTACCCGCAGGCAGCTTTAGGTGTGTTTTAGAATTGCAGTATTGTGTATGCCTTAAGACAAAAGTGTTTCAAGTCAAGGAGTAGCTTTCACATTGCGCCCACTTCGGGTCTCAGGCTAAAGAGCTGACTACTAACATTTTCTCCTTCATGTGATATCAATTATCTTATTGCTTATTGCAGCACCACCATCTACCCTGCTGATTAGATAGCTCTGCTAGTGATTGCCTTGATGTTCTAGTAGTATTTAATTAGTCTTTTGATCCCTATGATAAGTAGGCAGGAAGGAAGAAAGGCAAATGCAAGTAATAAAACTATCAGCCTTGTATAGACATTATGAATTTGATGCATTTGTAGATACTATGGTGACCTAGTTCCCAGCATCGATCTATCCCGAAAACTGTTTTTTTTTTATTTGAACATCTGTATCTGTAGGGAACAGTTTCAAGGATTGAAGTCCTCAAGGATTGAATTATCCTACAAAACATATGTTTAAGGCGCCACCTTACCTAATCCAAAATGACTGCCTCTGGGAAATATCCATCAATTTCACCAATTAAGCCTAATCCAAGATGGCTGCCAAGTGCAGAGACTTTGACAAAGCAACTCTATCAAACACCTATCCAAACCTATGACATCTCAGATCCCCTTTCCATCTCCCCAGATTTTCACTTTCTCTTTCTGTATCTTTTTTTAAGCATTATAATTTCAATTAAGACATGTATTATAGTCATGAGTCAATAAAAATGATGGTCAGAAAATCCAAGAAGATGGCATGATTACAATTGTCCTTTTTTTACACATTTGTTTCTACAACAACAGGACAGAAAACATTTTAGAAGTTGTTTATCATAATCTTATCTGATTGTAGAGAAACCTGAACTGTCTGTCACAAGCCTGAGATGGCCAGTAAAATCTGCTTTGGCAGTGATGCATGTTATCACGAGTTACAGGGTTGTCAGGCGCCATGGGTCAGGTCAAGGTGTATACATGTGGGAGTGGTGTTATCAGGCATGGCATGACTTCCCAGGTGGTTATTCTTCATTTTACCTTGGCAGATGCTGCAATTCACTTAAGGCGGGTATTTCTCCAGCAAATGTGTCCTGAGCAATTGCACCATCATCCCACAGTGCCTCTGCCCTGGTTGGGGAGGGGACGGGGCCTGCTGAGAAGTGGCTAGGTGCACCAAGAAGTGTAGGCCAATTTGGGAAGTGACGGAAGGCAGCAGCAAATGGAACTACATTTGACCTTCTATTAGCAGACAAGTTTTGGTTCTGCTGTTAGTCAGCAATGGTGGGAACAGCTTGCATGTCATCATGGCAATAGGACATACCCAATACATTTGCATCAACATCTTGGGCACTTAGCTATGTTGACATACGCACAGCATGACTATGTCCCTCCGTGCTACCGCCTTCCCATCTCCAGCCCTCCATGCTGCCTCTCCGCACATACCCCACCACCTCCTGGCATGACCTCATGCCAGGTCAACAGAGGCCTATAACCTGCCTGTCAATGTCCATGATGTCAGGTGAGCCACTGTGTTGCTGCTACATAGCAGCTTCTAATGGAGGTGAAGATATACCAAATAACCCTAAAGATGGAAAAATATACCAAATAAACCTCTAACCACTTACAGATTTAGGGGTCTGCAGTCATAATGTGATTCTCCTTCATAAGGACATGTGCTAGGAGCAAGTCAGGGTAGGGGATTTTATTCCAAAATAATCTTTTTGAAGTAAGTATCTTCCTGGGATAGCGAATGGAACCACTGCACGAAAGCACAGTCATGTTTATGCTATCTGTTTAGTAGTAGGCTGTCATCAGATTTTTGCAGCTGAGTCTCATACCAGCTAACAGTGTTTAGGCCTACAGTGCAATTGATGCCCAAACTGTAAAAAGAAATGTTGAAACAACCCACTGGTATAGATCTACACCATGAATACACTTCACAGCTTGTTGTTGTTTAAAGTAGAACCCACATAATTATACTATTCCAATGGAGTAAAACCCAATGTCTCTAACTTCAAGGGGAATTCATTTCAAACAGAGGTTTTTTCTTTGTGTCAGTTTTAGTCAGTTAGTGTATAAAGAAAATACACACATCTCCCAATATACCACAAAGGAGGGAGGAGTTTCAAAGACCATACATACCTCTGTGATGGATGAGGCTACAGTTGAGGATATATAGCTCTACAGCTATTGAAATTATCATAATTACCATTAAAAAGATTCTAAACTGCACATTTGCAAGGTATTATCACCATGCATGGTGTACATGCAGAATGCAAGCCAGGCCTTTCCTGTCGAATTGGTTCTGGCTGAGAAACAGACTATGCAATTAGCCTATGTTGCTCTGAGTGAAAGCTAAATGGAAATTGGAGTAAACCAGAACCATTCTAATGCCTCACACCACACGCCATGGCAGTGTTAGGTAGAGTTCACTGGGATCCTGTGTTCTAGCTTGTTACGACTCTGATATTGTAGATAATATGAGTGTGTTAATACAACCTCCTACGGCCTACATGTACAGACTGTCGACATCATATATTATTCCCTGCAGGCATCCTGGACAACTATCTTGTCACTTCCACTGTCATCAGCTCACAGCCCTCCCTGGACCTTATGGAAGGCCATAGATCATGAGAATGAATAGCCAGTCATTCCTGCTCTATACCTTCCTTTCCTTATAACCTTTCTGGCACATTCCTGCTACTCCTCATCATCAAAGGAATGTCCTCAGACATTTGTGCTCACCTCAAGTTAAAATATACCATCATACCATTGTCAAAAGATCATTACAAGGGACTTGGTTTTAGTCTTTTCTATCGTAATCATAGCCCTGTCTGTCATGTGTATTGTGGTACAGCCAATTCCTCACATCCAGCCCTTCCTGGTGGAAATCACACATGCAAAAACCATCTCCCCTCTCTTCCCTTCTTTTACTCCCCATAGTCCACTTGGCCTGTGTCGCATGATTGAGCCATATAAATTGTATGTAACTTTCTGCGATAGAGGCCTAGTGCACTAGAGGCCTAGTGCTTCCCACGTCTCGCCCTTTCTCTCTCTCTCTCTCTCTCTCTCTCTCTCTCTCTCTCTCTCTCTCTCTCTCTCTTATTCCTTCCTTCCTTGTCCTCCTCCAATCTTCCCTCCCTACTCCACATCTTATCTTTACAGTGTGTGCTATACAATGGGTCTATACTGCATAATTATTATGCTCCTCTTGACATTAAAACAGGGAAAATTGTGCAGGATAATGTAGAAAGTATCTAAATCCAAAACCATCAAAATTGTTTCAGGATAGTACGATAATTAGTGAATAAAGACCTCCGAAGATGTTTTTCCCTGATGCTATAAATTTGAATTGTAGTCCTTGTGGTCCTGAAGCCTTTGTAACAGGGATTCCCAGTTACTTACAAATTTATTTGGATTGGTCCGTTTTTTAGTAGGTACATAGTGGTCTTATGGACCTCCCCTATGAAATATTCAGACCATTAGATTCATCTCACACAGTGGTTCTGGTAAAAAGAGGGCGTTATCGGATCACACCATGAGACCCATGTGACCAATTGGCCTGCCTTGTTGACAGGCATCTTTCCATGTATGAATTCTCTGTTGCATAATTGGACCCCACCCTTGAAACATTTTGAAGATCCTTAGACTCGGTGTATAAAACTACTTTAGTTAAACCCAAGTCACCACACTTGAACCCCTCCTCTTCCTGGCAGTTGAGACGAGAAATTGAAATGTTCTTGAAAACAAAGGCAGAGGATTAAAATTGATTGATCGGTGCTGATTGAACCAGTTATCAATGTTAAATTATCCATTTACTGACTCTCACTGTTCACCAAGGAAGTCATGGTTGGCTGTATTCTTTCAGCTTTCATAATTACTCTCTTTGGCCGCAGATCAGCATCCATAACAGCGTGATGAAGACAATGTTGGTACTGTGTTCAGCCTGAGGAGTCTATATTCCATTTGGCCCCTAATCAGTTTCTTTCCATCAGTCACAACCTGAGAGATTCAGAGTTATTCTCCATCGTCAGGTCTTTATAAAATTATGAGACCTACACTTACAGAAATATAGCCAAACTGCTGCCAAGAATGTAATTGTATTTTGAATATCGCTTTATCCTAGGTAAGGACAACCCCTGGCACTAAAGTATACATGTGCCTGCCTTGTGGTGATCCCATCCCATGTTCTTTCTTTGGCAATAGAAATCTGTTTGGCCGGAGGTAGTTTGACTACCATGGGATGTAGCCTTTTCCTCCAGAGACCAGAAAGACATTTCTCAATATGGTACAACTATAGACACACCCACTATGATTTGAATCCCTCAAAAGTAGAGTAGGTGATAGTAGGTACTGCACTATGACTACTGCTCTGTATGAACAGCATTTAAAATGTAGTAATCATAGTGTTGCTAGTGTAATCATGCTTGTGCAATCATTAGTGACCACTAGATACAAAGCTTTATTCACATAAGAGTTGGGGGATAAAACTTTGAAGGGGTCTAGTTGTACCATCTTCAGCAATGCCTTCCTGGGGCGGTGCAGAGTTCAGAGTGTTCGCAGGCAGGGAATGTGTCCCATATATACTGGAGGGTACTTATTAGCAGCTGTCACCATAAGACAATAAGCTACTGAGGCTTGCTTTTCCTCTTGGGCTGTTTGCTGCTGTGTTATAATTTACTTTAGTCGACCATCCGGAATCACGGCATTTGTTATTTCTGTTGTAGGAGAGGGTTTACTCCAGTTATGAAGTTAGATGAAGTAGTGGGCATGAACTGACCCTGAGCTTTACAGTGGCTTCCAAACCCAACAGCCATGAATTATTTGCAACGAGGACCATTCTACCTCTTGAATTAGAATTTCTATAAAAGAGATAGGTGTACCATGGTATAGCAATGTCTATGTGGTGGGAAACCTCCACGGATCTGCCATAACCTATTGATCGAAGGAGGTTTTCTGACTTCTACTCCAACTCTTATCAAAGGCAGAAACTATACAGTCATAATTTTAAAACTAAAATTTCTATGATCTAACACTTGTTTGCTTTTAAAGTATTGTAGGGGTCCTACCTGTATATCTCCATATGTCTTCACTAATAGTCTTCTGTATGTTATTGTATTTTATCTCACGATTTGGGCCTGGACAGTGCTTTTTTGCTCATAACCCCAGTTCCTTATCCAGCCATAACGCACTCTCAGACCTTTTGATCGTCTTCAAGAGGCTGCTGGTTTCAACCTGGACATGTTAATAAATTGAGGAATATACAAAGTCAACTCCTCCATAGTTTTCCAGTTAAAACCGTTTAGGTTCAACGGGGAATCGATCCCCGGCCGCTGGGGCAGGAGGCGAGCTCGCTGTCCACTATACCAAGCCGACCGGTGGTAGAAATGAATCTATATCCAGCATTTGAAAAATTTTTCCCACATACCTGATGTTTGCAGACCTCGTTAGCATAGATTTCAATGGAGCCTGGTGGAGTTATTCACAGGAAAACATTGTTAGATATCCTATATGAACATGCCATGCCAAATTCCTCCATTTTGTTCGAAATAAATAAGAATCCATTGATTTTCCACATCGATACGAGTCGGGACCCGCCCCGTCCGGCCATTCCTTGCTCGACGCGTGCCTGACCTAGTTTTTACATCCGGGCACCTCCCCGCTATGTCAACAAGAAGCAATGGCCGTGTAGCGGGCCGTGTGCGTTGGATCGGTATGGAAAATCAATGGATTCTTATTAATTTCGAAGAAAATGGAGACAAAATGAAGGCGAACACCAACTAGAGATCGTATATTTGGCGGTGTTAGAATAACAGGGCTTGACATCCTTGGATTATACCAGAAAATTCGTTGGAAAGACGAGGGTCTGACGGGTGGAGTAAAAACAATGGCTACGCTGGCTTGGCAAACCGTGCGGATAGGATGCACTTACAAAATATCTTCTCCTGGATTAATTCTTGGGTTATAAGGTAAGAAATTAATACAAAATGGAGAAAAATGTGAGATAAACGCCTTAATGTATGTTATGGGTACGCACTCGTGGGTTTATGGGTTAATAATCCACTCGCCCTTCGGGCTCGTGGATTATTAACCCATAAACCCACTCGTGCGTTCCCATAACATACATTAAACGCATAATATTCCTTGGTAGGGTAGCTTAACCTTAAGACATTCGCCTACTTTGAGTCATCCACCTGCCACTTTTCTCACTTTTACATGCATTTTGTGGGCCTGTGACCCTAGTATTGTTCACATATCTGTGTCATCTACACTATGGAATGATGTCCTGGCATATATATACTAAATAGATGTCATTGTATGATAACACACTGAAGTACCCATGTTTGACTTATTTTTTATTATGACCAACTAGTCATTTTATCAGAAATCAACTTTGGTTGCATATTGTGAACATTAAAAGTGCTCCCTTATCCATCATGTGTACAATAGGGACAGATAAATGATTGCAAATTGATACCATAAACAAAAATTCAGAAATTGTATGTACTTTCAGTTGAGGACTTATTTTCTAGAGCATATATACCAATTTCACTATGAGACTTCCACCATTCCAATTTGAGCCGCCCCCCCCCTTGGACAGGTATTTATGCATTTAATGTAGCCAAAATTCTTATTTTCTTTCAAAAAACAGCCAAATAACGTGCAAGGTACCAAACTATAGCTAAAGACTTGGATTTGTTATGTCACACGTTTTGTCATTGTACAACCAAATATTGAATTGACAGCTGGTTTAAAGTAGAAACAGTTTATGTAACATATATAACTTTTATACTTAAACATAGCTGAAGACATTCAACTCAAAGGGATGTCCTTGTACATTCATTCCAAATACATTAAAATCCAATGATTGAGAATTTCCAATGAGGTAACGTGAGAGAGTACTGTATTAACATCGGTTATCCATGCCATTTCAGTTGAAGAGGTTTTACTGTCAATGGTAGTTTTCTGTTTCTATCTATCTAATGCCATTTGATATATCTATTCAAAACCATGTTGAAATATTCTGGGGCATTCACCCAATACAAATGCTGTATTCCTCATATACTGGAACTGGCAGAAGGGAACTTTGCTAACGATCCCCAGTTGTGACAGTTCATCACTGGGCATGTATTTGAATGTCTTTGGTGTATTGTCTATGGCATATTGTCCACATTGATCAGAGCTAGGGCAAAGCAGATCACACAACCTCTTGTATCTGTGCCTTTTTTGTAAAGAGCCTATGCTTGGTCTAACTTCCACATTGTTCTTGCCTATAAGTGAAGACAGATCATTGCTTGGCCTGTCACATAATGTAACATTAAACAGTGATTCTTAGAATATCCTATCTTGGTTTCACACTGCAACTTGGAGATAGACTTTGAAAGATCAGTACTATCCCAGAGCCTTAGTTTTCAAGTTACTTTAATCTCTTAGATGGAGAATTCCCAGGGAGAACAAAGCCTTGCCTCCTTTTGTCATTACCTTTATGGTTCTGGTGAATGCCTGTGCTTTTTTCTTGCGCTATCAATGGACATATTCTCCTCACTCACTTCGTCTAGCTAAATTCAGATATGCTTATCTCAGTCCTTTGCTGTCTAGTTATCTTCCTTTATTTATTGTTACAAGCGGAATTCTGATCCTTTAAGGTGCGGTCTGTATTATGGGAAAGGACTTGGAAATGGTTCACCAAGGTTGATGAGTGAAACAATTAGAAACTTGTTACTGCTAATACTGTACATTCCTTTCCCTTCTCAGCTAATGTTGTTTTGTATTATCATGTAGTATTTAATTTTATGCCCTTTTAGTTCCACAAAGGGCATTAATCCATCATACACTTTTGCCAATGTGTCCTGGGAGAGTAACTCGCCAGTGCTACATTCAGGCATTGTCCCAAACCTCATGCGTTAGAAATTCCAAATGGGCCCATAGAGCTTATAAATGCTACAATTTAGACTGGCAAGTAGCATTGTATTCGTGCATAATGAAGAGCACTCTTTCTTTCAGGCAGCATGCCATGTTGAAACCCTCGTTTAAAGGCCGCTGATGCATTGAATAAAAACACTACTCTATTTTCATGATAGCATATTTTGACAGGTTTTCGAACAGACATCATGTGCCTCTAGCTCGCACCACTGAACTTATCTTGGCCGTAACACTATGGGGAATAAAATCACCGGTAGTGCTATAGGCAGGTGATTATAATCAGGCTGCTGCTAGAGGCATGTGATTTCTGTGAGCCTCATTTTGAGGCCCAACTAGGTCAAGAGGTCATGACGCCACATGCAGTGATGGCGGCCGACTGGCAGCCAAAGTCGGACGCCGGTGTGCAGTGATAGCGGAATTACAAAGATTAGGGATTAATAGTGAACCAAATAATCATGCTCAAAGAGCTAATAGAACTAGAAACAATTAAAGGGCTAGTGATACTGTCCCTACACCGTCTGTCAGTGACTGATAACCGTCAGTTGGCCTTGAACCAGGGCTTTGTTGTGTACCCAAAGATAAAATCACCTGCCTATAGCCCTACCAGTGATTTTATCCCCCATAGCGTTATGGGCGTGATAAGATCAGTGGTGCGAGCTAGAGGCATATATATATATATATATATATATATATATATATACATCTTGCCTGATGAAGAGTCATAAATGACTCGAAACGTCGCACCATAAGATCAGCAACAACATAACACCAAAATGTAACATCAATTACCATACTCATCAAATGTCTAAGAAATAAACTGTTATTAATATGAAACTGACTGTGTTTGGTTTTGTGTGATATTCTTATCTCTACATATATATATATATATATATATATATATATATATATATATATATATATATATATATATATGATGTCTGTTCAGAGGGGACATATCATATATAAAAGGTTCTGGCATGGTTAAGGAGGTATGTGTCAGCTGCTGCATTGCTTGTACATAGAAAGTATTACGATATGTGGTTTATTTGATTAGTTAGATAATTATATTTATACTTATCGAGGAAAAGAGCAAAGCATGCCAGAGAAAAGGCTACAAAATGCATCTGGTTACACCCTTTGTGCAAGCAGAACTCAGTTGCATTTTGGCAATCGTGACATCATCAGATGCATCTGGAGGCCATTTCTTAACCCAATACAACTGCTCATCCCTAAGTCGTAGTGAAGAACCTTAATTTAGTGACATTACCAGCCCAACAGTATTGGCCATGTATGGCCTGTAGCACTATGACTGTCCTACCAAATTCTATGTGATTGCTACATAAAGGCTGATCGTACAAAGCACTAAGTTGTTGGGTTTCAGATCATAGTAGCTGTATGCAGTCATAGTGCCTTCAGAAATGGCCTCCAGATAAACCTGTTTCATTCCTCTTTAGTGACACCTATCTCAATAACAATGACAGAATCTTTACATTTGTTGGAAAGGCCATCAGAATCCTCCATCTTGAAAATTGGGTAGTGTTTTTTTCTTTAAAGCATCATGCCCATTGGTCTTCATTGCCAGGACTGTATTCATGCATTATGCTGATGTGTTGACACTGTCCCGGATGGTACACATGATGTTCCAATGAAGTGCTGGCAAGAAGATTCACCAGCACTTTATTGGTGAATCATGCCTACCAATGGGCATGATACAATCCTGGATAAGTGGCCCTTAAATGGTTAAAATGGTTGTGCAACTGTTTTAAAAATAATTTGCAAAGAGCATATGCATTCACAAATCGACATATGTATAGGGGCAGTATAAGCTTTAAAAGAAACAGAACTAGGCCAAAGCCAAGATTAATTGATGAAAGCAGCAGAACCTCTTGTAACAAATCTATTGATAACATGTCACAATTAAATTCCATTTCATTCGTGCTCTGAGCAGATGAACATCACAACTGTCTTGATTTTTTTTCAAAGGTGTCATCATTTTAAATCTCAACTTCGGAAATTGCTTCTCCCAATAGATCAAGGCTGACAAATAGGCTCAGGCAGGATCTTGACATGAGCTGAGCCTGGAGCGCATTTCACCTGCCACCGACAAACTGTCTGTTTTGAAGGAAAAGGTTGATCCTGGCAAAAAAGGAGCCTGGAAAAGTTAGAAATAAGGTTTCAATAGATAGTCTCTCAACAGGCACACTGCTAGTCTATAAGGATATATTGATATAGCCTCACCTAGCCCACCAATGTAGATCTACCTTGTGCAGCACTCAGAGCAGGGGCCATCTGGCATAAGAGAATTCATGACAGGCCCTTTGTTAGGCATTTGTCTGGTCCTTCATCTGAGACCCACGTCCCTGTCAAGGTCACTTTACCCTCTGATCAATGTTAAAGGGTTCTATACTGGTGAAAAGGGTAGGTAAGGACTCTAGTGGTTGTCAGAGGTTACTAGTGAGGAGCTGGTAGTGGGTACTGAGTGGCTCTGATCCTGTTTTTGAGAGCAGCTCTGCATCTCAATTGAGAGAGCAGCTGTCAATTGGATCAAGGACGATGCTATCACTCAATCACTCAGTGGAGAGACCAAAGAGCTGTGGGAAGCGATGGGATAGGGCTGATCAAGGTTAAAAGTCTAGCCCTTGGGTCCATACATCATGATTATAAAAAGGCTAGAATTCATTGTCCAATATGGTTCGTGGTTGATGTGTTTTACACTCATTGTCCTCATGGAACAATACAATTGTTTGTGGTTTATAATTGACAATTAATGATTTTGGTTTTGCTCTCTGCAGTTTTACTTTGCTATGAATCATAAGGTGTAGAATTCCAATTTTTGGATAACCATATTCTGCAAGGTAGGGTCAGTGACTGAAATATGTCTTTATATCTTTTATCAAATCATTTACTTACATTTGATAGTTAAATTGGGTCTTAATCTTATTGCCAGAAAATTAGAAAGTTTGAACTGCAAAAGATAAAATGTAACACGGCCTGTGAAAATGGGCCTTTGTGTATTAGGGTGCAACCTCCTTTCCCAGTACATGTCACAAATAGGATCAAATTAAAGATTCATGTAAACTCACCATTGAACTGCATTTAGCTGTAGTTTGAAATGCTTTCTGCAAACAAACTATAAACCCCTTGTTCTCAAAGTTAATCCTGGAGGGAACTCTCATTAATAATTTATCATACCTTACACCTTACATAGGGTTTAGCTTTTAAGAGCATCTAAAAGATATCAGGGTTCTGTGTGACCGACCTCCTTTATGTAAGGATGCTAACAATGTATAATAAAGGGAATCTAGGGTGAGAATAAAGTAATCATCAGTTTGTGAGACAACAGATTATTGACCTTTATTACACGACTTCTGTGATTTTGGGTGCTTTTTCTCGATATTCCCATTCTGATACCTGTCGATATTGCACACCATGATGCATGCATCATGACTTTTGTAAGGTGTGCTGATATCCATGGATATCAGGCACCCAGTGCCTGTTATCCATGGATATCAGGCACACCTTGCATGTCATATGTCACATGTTAAAACCTACGAAATTTTCATTGCCAGAGGTAGGGGTCGAACCCATACCCTCCTGGTTGGAAGACGATCTCCCTATCCCTATTTTGATATCCTACCACACAAGGAATTAGGTGCCTGTTAGCCCATACATTACTCTCTCATTATTGTTGAAGCTCTTGATCAACAGCTGCTAGGACCACACGCCATGGCAGCGAATATGATATCAGTATTAGTTTGATTCAAGAAAAGTCTTCCCATCATGGCCAGTCATTATAATTAGATGATTAATTATTTTCACATTGAAAAAGTAAAGATGACAATAAATTTAGAAAGTATGCAGATGAAGAGTGATCTATAAGCGATAGGTATTATGGAAATCAATAAAGGGTATCTTTCACAACACCTTCCTGGAGGAGGGCCCTGTGTTTTCATTCTGTAGGCAAGAGTCCACACACATATTTACATGCCGGTGGTAATCAATATGGGGAGGGTGAGTGTTGGCTTCTTCTTTCACTACCCCTATCCAAAATTTATAGGATACCTTTTTCAAAGTGACTTGAAACGCGCAGAGGGTGGTTGATGCCACTTTCACTGTCTGTTTACATTGGTATGATGCCTTTCTTTTCCTTGCCTACTTGATGCCATTTACAAGAGATGTGTCAATCAGGCAGTAGGTAGGCCTACTGGATCTGGAGGCATTTGGGATCTGAGAAATTGTTTCATCTTAAAGATGCAGACAGCTTTAGGTGTGTTTCAGAATTGCAGTATTGTGTATGCCTTAAGACAAAATTGTCTCAAGCCAAGGAGTAGCTTACATGTTGCACCCACTTTGGGTCTCAGGCTAGAGAGCTGACTACTAATAGCTTCTCCTTCACGTGATGTTAATTATCCTATTGCTTATTGCAGCACCACCGTCTACCCTGCTGATAAGATAGCTCTGCTAGTGATTACCTTGATGTTCTAGTAGTATTTGATTAGTCTGTTGACCCCTAAGTAGGCAGGATGGAAGAAAGCGGACAAATGCAAGTAATAAAACTGTTGGCCCTCTATAGGTGTTATGAATTTGATGCATTTGTAGATACTTTGATTAGACTAATTCCCAGCATCGCTCTTATTGCTAAAAAAAACTTCACACACATGTTTAATGTTGTTTTATCATTTGAACAGCAAAATAGTGGAAGATATCCCTCTGTGTTGAAGTCTGCAATGATTGAATTATCCTACAAAGCTAGGTGTTTAGGGCACTACCTTACTACTCAGAAATGACTGCCTCTGGTAAAGATCCATCAATTTCACTAAAATGCCCAATTAAGTCTAATCCAAGATGAGTGACAAGTGCAGAGAAATTGACAAAGCCACTCTATCAAACATCTATCCGAACCTGTGACATCTCTTTTCACTTTCTCTCTCTTATCTTTTTTTGAAGAATGATGATTCCAAGACATGCATAATAGTCATGAGTTAATAAGAATGGTCAGAAAGTCCAAGATTATGGAATGATTTTCAATATCCTCCTTTTCTTACATGTTCGTTTTGACAAAAACAGGACAGAAAACAGTTTAGACCTTGTTTACCTTATCTTATATAATTGTAAAGAAACCTGAACTGTCTTGGGTGCTTGGGCAGCATGGGTCAGGTCGAGGTGTATACATGTGGGAGTGGTGTTATCAGGCATGGCATGACTTCCCAGGTGGTTATTCTTCATTTTGCCTCACCAGATGCTGCAATTCACTTAAGGCAGGTATTTTTCCAGCAAATGTGTCCCGAGAAATTGCACCATCATCCCGCAGCGCCTCTGCCCTGGATGGTGAGAGAATGCGGGCCTGCTGAGAGGTGGCTAGATGCACTGAGAAGTGGAGGCCAATTTGGGAAGTGACGGGAGGCAGCAGCCACTGGAACTACATTTGACCTTCTATTAGCAGACAAGTTTCGGTTGTGCTGTTAGTCAGCGATGGCAGGAACAGCTTGCATGTCATCATGGCAATAGTACATGTCTAATACATTGGCATCAACATCTTGGGCACTTAGCTATGTTGACACATGCACAGCATGACCATGTCCCTCCGTGCTACTGCCTTCCCATCTGCAGCCCCCGATGCTGCCTCTCCTAACATACCCCACCACCTCCTGGCATGACCTCATGCCAGGTCAACAGAGCCCTGCAACCCCCACACTCAGCCTTGAAATGTCCATGATGTCAGGTGAGCCACTGTGGTGCTGCCATATCACAGCTTCTAACGGAGGTGAAGATGGGAAGAATAAACACCAAATAACCCTAAAGATGGAAAAAAATACCGAATAAACCTCCAACCACTAACAGATGTTGCAGCCTGCAATTATGGATTCTTCTCCATAGTGACATATATATGCTGGGAGCAAGTCAGGGCAGGAATTATTTCAAAGTAATCTTTATGATATAACATCTTTTTGAAATGGCTATTTTCCTGAGGTATAGTGATTTTGGCCACTGAACAGACTGATGGTGAAATCACACCCATGTTTATTGCTATTTGTTAATAGTATATTATCATGTAGATGATATCAACTGCTGTCATCAAATTTGCAGCTATGTCTCATACCATCCAACTGTTAAGGCCTACAGGGTGTTGTACATAAAACATGTATCTTCTATAGGCTAAGGATAGATGACAATCACAAACACTATGATCTTGTATACATATACCTGGTATGCAATGCAAGGGAAAGCAGGATTCTGAATGTTAAGTGTCATGTGAGGTATATGTGGTGTGTGTGTGTGCATACTATAGGGGCACTCGGCCGCACGCTGGTACATTTCTCCTCTAAATAGCCCTTAACTGGAAGATACCAGGGGCTTACTTCAATATCCCTAGCAACAACATAGTTTCTATATCAGGCCTATGAGGCATATGTTGTCGACAGGGAGTATGGAACAGGCCCCTGGTATCTATGCCATGAATACACTTCACATCTTCTTGCTGTTCCAATGATGTAAAAACAAATTTCAAGGGGAATTCATTTCAATCAAGGGTGTTTTTCAGTGTGCCAGTTAAGCCAGGCTTTGATGTCAGTAGTATCATAATGAATTTCATTAAGTTGTAGGCCTATAATTAAATGCATGTCTAGGACAAACCGACATGCATTATAAAGAAAATACACACAACTCCCAGTATACCGCAAAGGAGGGAGGAGTTTCAAAGACCATACCTCTGTGATGGATGATGCTACAGCTGAGGATGTAGCTCTAGAACTATGGATATTATCATAATTGCCATTAAAAAGATTCTGAGCTGCACATCTGCGAGGTATTATCACCATGAATGGTGTACGTGCAGAATGCAGGCCACGCCTTACCTGATGAATCCCATGTTGCTCTGAGTGAAAGCTAAAAGGAAATGAAAGTTAACCAGAGCCATTCTAATGGCTCACACTACACGCCATGGCAGAGTCAGGTAGAGTTCACTGGGAACCTGTGTTCTATCTTGTTACGGCACTTATATTGTAGACAATATGAGTGTGTTAATACAACCTCCTATGGCATACATGTAGAGACTGTCGACATCATATATTATTCCCTGCAGGCATCCTGGATCACTATCTTGTCACTTTCACTGTCATCAGCTCACAGCCCTCCCTGGACCTTTTGGAAGGTCATAGCTCATGAAAGTGAATAGCCAGTCATATACCTTCCTTTCATTACAACCTTTCTGGCACATTCCTGCTACTACTCATCATCAAAGGAATGATGTCTTCAGAAATTTCTGCTCACTTCAAATTGAATTGTATACATTTACCCATTGAGTTGTGCTACTGTGAAAAGATCATTACAAGGGCAGCAGTTATAGTCTTTACCAGTGTGATCATAGCCCTGACTGCCATGTCTATGTTGGCGATTTCACATGTATATTGTGATTTGCCAATTCCTCAGATGCAGCTATTATTCATTATGGAATTCTCCCATGCAAATTATGCGCCCGATGGAATGAAGTCAATTAAATTTAAAATCTCAAACTCAGGACATCCGCACCCTGCATATATCTGCCTTCCTGCCACTGTCCTTGAAACCATCTCCGCTCTCTTCCCTTCTTTTACTCCCCATAGTCCACTTGGCCTCTGTCGCACAATTGAGCCATATAAATCCTATGTAAATTTCTGCGATAGAGGCTTAGTGGACTATGGGTCTTCCTTTCTTCCCTCCCTACCTGCGCTTCCCACGTCTTGCCCTTTCTCTCTCTCTCTCTCTTATTCCTTCCTTTCTTGTCCTCCTCCGTTCTTCCCTACCTACTCCCTCATTCCCTCCTTCTCCTGATAACCTTGCTTTAATGATGACCCTTTAAGCATTGCAAGGGATCATCTCTAGCCGCTGCATGTATCGGTAGTTCAAAGTGTAGTAGGAGTTTTGGTAGGTATCCACCTGTCAATACACAGCCTTCATGAGCTGCTTCCCCTACAGGCCCGCGCTTCCCCTATTTTGGGTGAGCAGCTCACATGCACTCTGATCATCCGATTCCCACTGAAGGACCTATAGTCCGTCACAACCCTGATCAATACACCCCCTAGTGCCTTTCTTCTGCTGCTAAATCCACCTTAATAGGAGGATGTACAAGACCACAGAGAACCAATCGTGTGCTTGGCTTAACAGTTCATGGTAGAAGAGTTGATTCTTGATGAGCCTTTCTGTATAGTTCAGCAAGATCAATGATGTGGTATTAACAGTTGAAAGCAAATGAAAATAAATGGCATATCTTGAAATAAGTTCATGCTAGGAGCGTGAAAACTACATCTTCACTCTTGCAGTAAACTCTTGCATATATTTTTTGTCTAGAGAAAGAAGTTTGAATGTAAATTGAGATTAATTTGACATTGATTTTGTCACCGTGGTATTGCCCAATGAAAGATGTGAGTAACACGCCTTACAAAGGGGCTATATGTATGGCGGATCGATTGGTATCACAGTATATGGAATCTGTACGATACCCCCCCCCCCGGGTGTTTCATAAGGATCGTCATTTGATAGGGACTAGTTGTAATTTGCCAGTTCAGTTATGCAAAAAAGGTACTAAACGGTTAAAAGGTAAAAACTTAAAGGATAACAGTATCAAGAGTACATTTGCTGGGCCATGTTTCTTCATTATAATGCCTTGGATACTACTTGTCCTTGGCTACACCTGTATGTCCCACGGTAATTTACCTCGGGCAAGGAGGTTTTTTTCTTAAAATACCGCCATCTTCATAGTTGTGGCTGTTGGCCTTACAGGAGGAAGGTGGAATATAGAGGCCAAGGGGCACCTTAAAGGGTCTTTAGAAGCTGTCTTAAGTGATAGCCAATTAGTGAATTGACAAGAACCAGTGATGACCAGACCTACCTTTGACCCTAAACATGTATACAACATGTTGTGCAGTTGGTAGGAAATTGTTGGAACAACTGTCATTTTTGGCATAGAAACGAGTAACATCTACTATATGTGTAGCAGGGTCAAGAGTACTCAAAGGATAAGACAACCCTGTTTTCGTGACTTATTTTGGTGGTATTTTTATGGAATAAAAAGGTACAGATCGTACACAGAATAGACCACTTGTAGAGTTTGAGAAATTATTAGCAGATGCACATGTTGCTGCCAGAACTGTTCACAGGCACCCAGGGGAATACCAAGATAACCCAGATGCTTCTCACCATAAGCTATGGCAACGTTAAATTTTACTGTAGGTCGACAGTATACTGGCCGCATTGTCAGTGGGCCAGTGATTTGGTACTTCATGGATGAGTGGTCACTTGTATAGTATTATGGTACATTAGTGGCACCTTGTGGCATACACTTAACACATATATATCTTAGTAGGCAGTCAGAAGGAGAAGTCTATATAGGGGTATATTAATTATTCTTTCTGGTTGCCAACTCATATATATAGTTATAGCATGGTTATCGAGTTTAGGAACTGATTTGAGTGCTGAAAGTGGATAAAATGAGTTCTCGTATATTGGGATACAAGAATCCAAAATGACAGCGGACCAGACATACCTTGACACTAGTTGACACCAATGTAAATCCTCCATTTTTAAAGCTTATAAATGTACCAAATCTGACAACATGCTTTAGACATAACATCCTTGAAAGCTGATTCTACCTCCCTGTCGACTAGATTGCTTGATATTATGGCTGTATTTAATATAAAAATATCGGAAAATTCGAAGTGGGCGACTGGCCGTGCATCTTCGCCATTACGTTTGTCAACATGACCTCTCGGGTCATCTGGTGTATAGCCTATCAACTAGCCACGGGCATTAACTTAATAGAAGAGGAACCATAGCGAACCCGTATAAAGCAATGCTACTATATACTACACCTTCTGTACGTTCCCACTGCGAGTAAGTTTACACCCGTGAAAGTGGCGCAGCCTGGTGTATAGTAATTGAACTAGCTGTCTGCTCGGATAAACATAAAAACCAAGATGGCAGAGGGCCGTCTCATCTGCTTGTAACAGAATACAATGGATTCCATCAATTTTAAAAGTAAACACTTAGAATTAATGGTGGAAACCATGTTATTCATAAACGCAATGTGTAATGATTAGACTTGAACTCGTTGGCTTCAGGGGGTGATAAAAGCATGAGCCGGAGTCTAATCATTATATATTACATTCCTATTGGGACAGAGCACTGCTGGTGGAGCCCCCTTCAGTATTCACCCTTAGCTAGCCTGAAGTAGTGAGAAACCTGACTCACATTTCCCGCCATTGGAAAGAAGTATTCTTTACCTGGGTGTCATGTGTTTAAACATACAGGAAGCACTCATATCAAAATCGTACATGTCATTAATTAGGGAAACAGGTAACATTAATTATAGTATAATTCATTAATCACTTCCAAGCAGGTCGTTTTAGTTGAAATTGCATCTTTAAGTTGGGTAAACTGGGCAACTGTTTCCTCTCTTGCAGCGCAGATATTAGAACATGTGAAAATCCTCCAACCATCTATCCCCGTATGCAGGATCTCACAGCACTCAAATAGACAACAATTTGTATATACTATACACACCTACTTTGTCTACTTTGTTACACTGGTGTGTTGGTCTTTTGACCAACCAATGAGGTTGTGCGGTCTTAGCCTCATGGGTTGGTCAGTGGATTCAACATGACAAACCCATGCATGCGTGCATTGTAAACACGGTTTTGTCATTGTCTAAATGTTGAATTCCTTTTTCTTTTCTTTTTCTCTTTTGCAATTTACATTAATTCCCAGATTGTTGTGTGCATGAGATGATGTCGCCTTTGGGTGGTGACGTTGGCCCATCACAGTGATTTGGTTATCTGGCACCAGACAACGTCGCAAACTCTCTTCTGTTTCCTATACTTACACATCCACTGCCCTCATCATTCATTTCTATGGGGAAAACATATTCAGGTCTATCTCAGTCAGTGGTGCGCGCACCCCCCCCCCCTTTCCCTAGTACTTTAATCACATAAGTTGGACCCCGAAATTTGCTCAAAAATGGGGGTGCGCCCCCTCCTTTTGGTTTGCGCCCCCTCCTCTTCCAGATCCTGGATCCGCCACTGGATAATCTGTGGGCAGTTGATGTGGTATTATACCTATAGTCCACTGGGCCTCTTCGGCCGACTTTTGTTTAGGGAATGTATGGCCAAAATTGGCCTAAGAGGCCCAGTGGACTATAGGTGAGGCTCCACTATGCGATTTTTGCAGAGAATCGAAGCTATTCTCACAAAATGGGACACAAACACAGACTAAAGAATGGTTTTTATTATCATTGCAAGGTAGAAATTGTATGCTGGGGAGGCTATTTGTTTATCTATAGGGATGTGAATGTGTGCGGTCTCAGGCATGCTTGTGTTGTCAAAAAGATGTTTTTGTTTACTAAATCAAGCTGATGTTATGGAAATATTGCAACCTTTCACATTGGGGAGTCTCCACAATTTGATATCAGACAGGTTTTATTTGTACAGGACTAGTTGTTGTTGGACTGTTGCATTGTTATTTATCATGGTACTGTGTTATAGTTTATACAGCAGAAGGGCACCTAGCCCTACCTGATCAGTGTGACATCTCAGTCTCAGTTAAGAAAAGAAAAGCTCAGGCCCAAGCTTAAGTTAGGTGTTATGGTCTGATTTGACCTATCATGTTTGACCTGTATCCCTGTGATTGGTATATTTGTGTGAGCACCCACTGGAGGCTGTTGTGAAAAGGATTGGATTCGAATTCTAGCTGTAGCTATTCAATATTTCAATTCTCCACTCTTCCCCACCCTTAGAATCGACTGCCCCAGAGAAACAGTTCCTTCTTGAGAATTACACTCCGACTTTGGACCACTCCTATATCACTCCTCTGACCGATTCCCTTTTTGCAACACATGAGGGAATCAATTCCCTGAGGTTAATTCCATTTTGGGAATAGCACCTCTGACAGAACCAAATCCCAATCTTATCACAACGGCCTCCTGGTTGGTGGGCCATTCCTGATTGACTGCCTTCAAAATACTCGTTTGACCACTCTTGTTATCCCCCTTCACCCCAGAACCGCCAGGTGGCGACCCCATGTCTGCCACCACCCAACTTACCTTATCCTGCTGTCTAACACCCTAATTCCCTCTACATCCCTCTCCTCCCAAACTGCCTCCCTTAATCTGCATCTCCCTACTTCCCTCTTCCAACCCCTTCCACACGGGCCCTCCATTACTCTGGCATTGCTTTGTAAGATACCCTGTGGCTGCCCTACGCAGCATCAAGTGTGACAAGGTGCTTGTTAGGTTTCCTTCTGGTCAATACACTACTGCGTCTTTTCCTGGGCTTCTTCCCCTCCACAAACCCCCCCCCCCTACATCTACATCTGTGCCGTTCCCCTATGTTTGGTGAGCAGCTCCGATCACGTGATTCCAAGTGAAGAAACTAACTCACCATGACCATAATCAATAGAAACCCAAGTGTCTGTTGGTATAGTGCTAAATCTGCCTGACAAGAGGATGTGCAAGGTCAGGGAGAATCAGCCCCTGTCTCCGAAAATACCTCTGGAAATTGCACTCAAATGTTAATCAATCATTCAGTTGCCTTTTTGGATTCTTTTTACTTAAGGCAGTTTAAATATATTTACAGGAGAAAGTATTATGTGACACTGGTAATAGATGGTTTTCACACGGAGCTACCAATCCACTGTGGGACATACTATAGGTTTAAGCTTCTTATGGTTCAACACGCAATGCAGTAATTAAAGCATATACCACTCTGTATGTCTACCAACTTGGTTACTTAGTACAGTCCAGTATCTACATATGGCAGGGTTGTATGACAAGAGTGTTTGGGTTAAGGGCTAGATCTTAAAAATGGCAAGGAGTGCAAGGTGTTGCTTTGTATTTGAGTCTAAGCCTGATTCCATCTTTTGGGGTAAAGTAATTCTCATGACCTTGCCTAGGCTTTTTTTTTTATCCAACTCTCCTTGACTGCACATGAGGTGATTATCTCGTTGTGCAATGGCGGTTGATGTGAACTCCTATAGGCCACAGTGCTAAAAGGTATGATACGTTGGAGTCACACCAGGATCGTGTTTCAATAGTGTCCACAACAGGATGGCCTCAAATTGTAGTGGGATGTATAAGAAATGACTCCATACCAGTGACTACACGTGTATAGTGAGCTACAGTACAGGCCTCAAAATAGCAGCTGCTATTTATTCAAATACTGACTCAATACCCACCACTATGAAGTCATAGCACCCAGTCATAGGGGCCACTATTGGCTACTTAGTGACCAGTCATACCACCTTCATGGTCTAGTATGCACTCCTGTGTTCAAATGAGCAGAGCACTGCAGTGAGGGATGAGTCATATATTGCCAGGTGGGGGAGAGGTTGTTTAATATAGGGGAGTCATTTTGAAAAAGACTCCCTTGGGCAATTCAAATACCCATCGCAACGCGTCATTCCATATGTGTATCTGATTTTTTTTTTTTTTTTGAGGGGGGTCATTTTGCAAAATCAGTTTTCAGGGGGGTCGCAATCATTTTTGTCAGAAAAAATTTGACCATCCGCCAAAATCTATCAAGCCCCCCCCCCCCCACATGGAAATAAATGACTCATCCCTACCTATATAAAGGTGATCTCACCCGGTTATACAGTCACACACATGGACAATTCTCATGAAAATGGACCATAGTTTTGAAAAAGGTTAATGGTCATGATTCTGCATACTGCTTATTTTTTCTAGGAGCCCATCTATATATATATATATATATATATATATATATAATGCACAACACAATTAATTAGAATAATCTTGCAAAATCAATGCATGAGCTAGATCAAAAATGCATAGATGTTTATGATCCCACAATCTCTCAGAGGATGATTGAAGCCAGGGATGCTATATATAGGAATGCTCCTCCACCTCTGTGAGTGGCCTGGGGTCAAGACATTTTATATCATTAGTCTATATATAGAGAATACTTATATGATTACAAAGCAAAGCCGGGCTTCCCTAGCCCACTTAAAAGGGTCTATTTCTCCTCTTTCCTATCCCCTCAGGATGTGTGTGGTGCACATATGTGTGGGCACTGACACATTCCTCTGTGAAATTGTGTAATGTAGTTCTCACCATGAATATGACCTTAGCTGTCGAAATGGCGTTAAACATCTATTACTCACTCTCACTCACAAAGCAGAGAGCACAGATTGGCTTCATTTGAGCAAAGGAGTGCAGAGGGCAGCAGCTAAGAGTACCCACTAATTATTCACATAGGGGCTATCATACAAGCACCCCTTATTGAGTCACTGCTCTGGTGGCTATATAGTCAGTATGCAGTACGATCACCCAGTAATGTAGCCAGCTATTTGGTCACTATGGCCAAAATCCTAAGATCAGCTAGTTAGATTTGGCCCATCTCCAGTCATAGCTGGTTGAACCTGTTGTGGAATCTATTGAAACAAGGTCCAGTCCGTAAGCATTGGCAGTTTATATTGCAATCTCTCTCTTACATTGAATTTATAAATCATCTTTAAATTGGTCGTCGTTTCCATGCACAATACTTTCTCTCAAAGAAGGGTGATTACGAGAGGTGGAGGCACTCAACTATCAAAAAGGTTTTTTGAATTTGCTTTTAATTTGAATACACTTTTTTTGTGAGAACACCGACCACGCCTGTAGGCATGTGGCTATGCACTCAAGAACTACAATAGGGTTTTCCCTCTCTATTTGATGTCATATTTCTAACATGGCATTTTATCCCATGAGGGCTACAGGTAATCTGATTACAGAGAGTCTGTTCTAGTACTTGCCCTCGTAGATAGCTGAAGGATAAGTGGTTAAAATTGGTATTCTCATTCTAGACACATTGATGAAAAACGCTCATTTGATCTAAATTCATTGCAATGTCAGCAATCAATAAAGCATGGTGTTATCGCCCATCAAAGCCTTTAAAGATTAGGTTTGAATTTGAAAGGGCACTTATTTCAAAGCAATGAGGATGTACTCTGATGCTTATGGTTTTATACTAACAGGAAACGAATCAGCACATTAGCAAGGTAAGCCTTGCAGAGCAGAAACTGGATGCCTACAAGGATAGGACAATTTCACTATCTCACCCACGTTGACATTACAAATCCCCCATTCCTCCCAGAATGGACTGTTTTACTCTCACAGTCAATGGTGAATGTGTGATGTTATTTCCAGTGGTGCCCTGTCTAAAGATAGTTGCAAAGTTCATGGGCAATGAATAATGATGGCTTGGATATACATTAATGAACCCGGCAATGCAAACAGGGAATAGACTGAATGAAGTAGAATTCTAGACACTATCAGTTATCATCTTAAAAGGAGGAAATGTCGTATAAAACTAGCTAGTTGTAAGTCAAATTGGTTTGTTTCTCTGCTGTGACGAATAAATCGGAGATTAAGTGGCCCAATATTAGCATTTGCAGGATTAGGATTTATTTAGATTTAAAGCAAAGGATCACTGAAGTCTAGGACAATTTAGTCCCTGGATATTTCCCACGTTGACAGAAATCTCTATGCCCTGTGCCCTAATAACGCTTTTGCCTATCGTTTCTGCAGTGACAGTAGACAAAATGATCCGTTCGAATTATCTCAAGTAGACCAAAGTGATGGCCCATAGGTTTAACCATGGAGCCCCGCATTGCACACCCCATGCAATAACCTATGCCCCATATTCCACAGCATCTGGATAACTATGATTGTAATCGTGATTCTGTGCCAAATAGATGTAATTTTGAACATAATTATCACACTAGAAGAACAAGAGATAAATACTAAGGTTCACTCGAATTGGTCTGATTGAGGGACCTCACTTGGCTCTGCCTCGTGAGATAGCCCTCAGTTAGGGATCTGTTTCAATACAACCTACGATCCCCAAATAGCTCTACGATCTTCAAATACCACTACGATCACAAAATCTGGCCAAGTCTTAGGATCCCAATATAAACAGCATTGGACGGGCCTAGGGTATATAGGTTTGTACAATTATTCTGTATCTACTGTAGTTCTGAACAGCCCAAGACTCCTTTCCATGCGTTTTAACAATTAGATACCATCTAGTTGGACACATTATGTCTGTTGACTGATTGTACAATAATTATGTGATCATTGAAGAACCCAAATGGAGAGCAACTCGTTGTCTGTTATAAAATAGACCCCAGACCATGAGCCTTTATCATTGTATTGACTAATAAAATACTTCTTCTGGCAGGTCTCTTGCGATTGTTTCTCATAATTTTCAATGTAAATAGCTTACATTTTGAGGCAATACAGGAAATAAGTTCCAGAAGAAACCTGAAGATATCAAGTTCGTCTTTTAAATCTGCTCCAACCAGTTCAGACGGGAGCATGGGCCCGTGCCTCCAGTTTATTGCCAGCACCTGACGTCATTCTAGAGCCCTAAAGAGCAATGTAACGACGTGAGGTCCGTATTAACCCAGCCTGAACATGGTCAGGGGAGTCCTCTATCCAGTTTTATGAGTAAATACACTATCTGGGGGGTGGGTGTTCTTGCTACACTGTAAAAACAGTGTTTGAATTGTAAACACCCAACATTAAGCAGCTAAACACTTTTCTAAACACTACCTTGTCCCACATTTTGAGACACTTATTTCCATCTAGACATGTTTAATTTCTAAACATGTTTAGAGAAGGTGTGTTTAGATACCATTGTGTTTAGATATAGCAAGTGTGTAAACACTCTTCTTGTGTTTAACTTAAAAAATCTTTAGTTCTATGAATGGCTTCAGGTGTTTCCTGCTGTAACATGATATTTTTATGCAAATAATTTAATAATGTTTCTGAGAGGGTGATGGCACTACTTTGGATACATAAGCCTCTCACTACATTACCTCTCAGAGAAGGAGAGAGGGGCAGGGAAAGTAGTCTCTGAAAGAGTAGAGTATCATGTTCAAGAGTCCTCTGCTTTATATGATTTTATATCCCAAATAATGGGTGTTTTATCAAACTACTTCTCTTGTGCACATCAGTAATCACTAAAATTTCAAAAAGAATCTTTCAATGCAAGAAAAACTACATGCTTTCATCTCTTGTTACCACAAATAATAGGTTTGAATGTTAATTTGACATTTTTGAAAATAGGTTAACTTCTAGTTGTGTGGAGAAAATACTGTCATGAACCATAATGCCACATGGTGGGATAAATTACAAATGTTTGATGCCTAGATGTGTTTAGGCATCACACATTGTGTTTAGTGATTAAACACCTAAACAAGTTTAGCTCACTTGTTGAGAAAACATCTGTTTAAAGGTTAAACTAACAAGAAATGAGTGTTTAAAGTCTAAACACTTATAATCATAGGTGTTTAAAATCTAAACACTAATAATCATCAGTGTTTAAAGACTAAACACTCATAACCATGGTGTTTAAATGATACACAGCTAAACACATCAACATCTTTGCTGTTTAGGTGTTTAAAAATCATGTGTTTAACACACCTGAAATCCGTTTAGATCTCATAGATGTGTAACCTCTAAACCTGTTCAGCATTTTTAGCGTTTAAAGATAAACACTGTTTTTACAGTGTATGTACATCCTACGTCATACATCTTACCCCTTGACGTCATACACCTACATCATAATACACTCCCCTGACGACGTCGATATAGTCTGTTCCTGTGAGTTTTCTTTTTCCATAAAAGACAGACTGCCCTCGTTCCGTCTGGACGGCAGCAATGGACAATTGATGTTGTTGGAACATTCGTAGGGGCCACTTTACCTCCACATTCTTTGTCTATATATATTGAGCTTCTGAGACATCTACAATAGCGCTCCACGTTGTGACCCATTATACCTGCCCTGAAACACCAATATGGTTCTCTTAGTTTCCCCCATTCATTTATCAAATGCCTGTTATTGGTGTGGGTGGGAAAGGCCTGGGACTTTGATCAGGAAGCGAGGGCTAGACGTGGTTGGCTGAGTTTATATGCCAAGGGGGAAAAGAGTCTAAGATATTTTCTCATCTACCATGGGACAATTCCTCATCACCAGTCTTATTTGGATCATAGCTATGAGGTCTGTCAGACCCACTGGTCCCCTGAGTGACTATATTCTAGGCAGGTCTAACCGTGGTTGGACAGTGAGTAGTGCATAAAGAGGGGCTTGCGCACAGGCAACTCTAAACTTTGGCCTTTGTCGACCAACCTAGACTTACTTCTTTCAGGTGACACAGAAATTGTACCTCATTAACTAAGATAGGTGAACCTTGCACATGCCCGAAATATTACTCATAAACTCCAAAAGGTTGTAACCTATGAAGACAGTGTGAACATACTATAGGTTTCTACAGCATTTCACGCTAATATTTGTATAATGCCGTTAAGGAGTAGCTAAATTTCTGTTTAACTTTCCCAGGGTATTCTCATCAACCTTCTGCATCTAGAAAATATATTGTGATCATAGTAATGGTCCCGGGCACTTTTTAATTCTTTTTTTAATTTTGAAATAAAAATCTTATAGAATGTAAAGATATGTAAAATACATGGGAAGTACTACCTCTACACCTTGTACAAGCATTTGTATTCGTGGCCTAATCAGTAAGTCAGCCAGGTTTGTACACTGAAGGTAGATGGTTCGCCAGAGCACCATGCCATGTGTCTACTACGATTTTGTATAGTCTCTAAATGGCTATAGAGAAGAAAATATGTGCAGAAACCTGCGCACAGGACGTGTTTGGCATCCACCTTAATGTACACTAATTAACATGCCTAGTGGTCGAGTCAGGGGCGACTTAGCTGTATTTGACGTATAGGTCTATTCTCTTTTCCAATGTATTATCTGTACTTTGGTGAATCACCGACCCTATGAACACCTTTAGGTACATGCTATTGATAATTTCCTGCAATGAGGTTTCAATTTCTGGCCATGAAGGCCCTTTAATATCAAAATCCTTT
This sequence comes from Acholoe squamosa, assembly GCA_949317995.1. Classification (NCBI taxonomy): domain Eukaryota; kingdom Metazoa; phylum Annelida; class Polychaeta; order Phyllodocida; family Polynoidae; genus Acholoe; species Acholoe squamosa. The sequence goes on along the minus strand of OX439040.1, from coordinate 50,621,670 downwards.
GCCCTATATAATGTATATTACAAGCATCATTACAGTCGTATGGAACAGAATTGTGTCAGTAGGTTTGTATCTTCTATGAACACTGAACGAAGACTGGTGATATTGATGTTGACTGTACTTTGGTTGCCGTGACAACTAACCACAATAACTACCTCTTATTAGTGCCAGTAAACTTATTGCTGGGGTCGGGACGGAATTGCCTCTATCATGGAAAGCTATGGTAATATCAAAATGACCATATCCAGTAGCATCATTGATCCTCAAAAGCAAGAAGAATAGACTTCACTATCAAATTGCATGATCTGCAAATTTAATTTACATACGTAGTATTTATGTATGATCTAGACTATATGATAAGACAGATTTATGAGTTAGGGTGAGTTAGCCCAGTCTATATACTGCGGTGATATCGTATTCAGTTAGTGGTGGGTTGGGTGGGAATGGTCCATTTGCCAAAAGGGGTCTATCTATTATATCCCATGATCACCGTGCAGACAGGTACTAGGGTAACTGCAGTTACCCGATCCAACATGGCAGATGCAAAGTCCACCAATGTTAAAACATGTTCTCATTATATACTGCTATTTCTCTGTTGTTCTTCTTGATATATTGTAGGATCATAGTTAAGGCATGGATACTCATGGAGACAAAGCCTGGAGTCGTTCAAGCACTGGGATTACATAGAAATCAGCCAGCAATTAATATTTGGTATCATTCAACCACCTCCCCATGTAAGGGCGGCGGTAGTCTAGAGTCATGTTAGCTCAGGTCGATATGGGACAGGGACTGGTCACCTGTGTGGGTGGGAGGGTGGGTGGGTGGGGTGTAGACATCGACTGGGAGGCTGGGAGTATAAAGAGGGTGGGAGGGTGGGCAGAAGTCCAGGGTTGGTGTGATATGCACGACCACACTGGCGCCGGCGGGTGGTAGATCCAAAAGACACCGTGTCACATTATGCATTCGTTTTACTGACTCAGTGCCAAGGGAAGGAGGGGCGCCCAGGCCAATGTAGTGTGTCCTGACGCCATGCTGCCTCCTTGGCGTTCCATTTACGGCATGGTAACGTCCCCCGTGACGTGCCGTCATACCAGGAGGTGACACATTGCATCCATATGAGAATATTAATCCTAATACTCTGTGCGTCCCACTGCTACATACTGTTAGGTAGCATGTTCTGAGCTACTAAAAGCTTGTTTTCTTTTTTCCCAAGGATTGACCATGAAAACGATTTATGCCGGAGGTTATATTCCAAAACGGCCTAACATCAGCCCCAATGCAATGTTAGTGAAACCTTTGCCTTTAAGGGCATGCTGTGTTTGGTCTTGTCACAAATTGAGCAATGTTTATAAGCCAATTACGTGTGAAGCAATCCTGTAAAGGGTCTTTCAAAGCTATTTTGATTTTTTTTTTCAGTTTTGCAAGCATATCGTCAGAACCCCCCCCCCACCCCCCAGCTGCGTTCTAATGTAACCAGCTAGTGAAAAATCAGACTGTATTGGCCAATCAATGTGTGACCACTATCTTTAATTTAGTCACGTGACTAGAGAAGGTTAGGCAGATTTTCTAGAGTGTGTATTCACTTACCCACATTAACCTTTTACGTAATATGTAAATACTCCAGCAAAGGTGTAGTATGTAGTTGGGTAGGTAACCTTCCCCTCGATCTTAGACCAGCTTCTTTTTATTGCCTAGAATTATTTGGTGAAGTTATTGAGGGTTTGGGCAGTCTAGCTCCATTTCCACCTATTCGAAGAATCTCTAGGTGAGCTTCGTAAACCTACAACATCTTGATATAAATGTGTCTCTCAATAACTCCCAACAAACAGAGTGGCCATCCTTATCTGCAAAATGGCCAGCCCTAGCATTTGCCCCATATATATATATATATATATATATATATATATATATATATATATATATATATATATCGGCATATGAATTCCTCCACCACCTTCCTGGCCACGGTGGGAGCCTCCTGGTCAGGGATAGCATAGGCCTCTGTCCACTTAGTAACGTAATCAGCTGCCACCAGGATATATTGGTTGCCCCCTGATGTCAGTGGCAATGGTCCCATTACATCCAGTGCTACTCTCTGAAGCGGTAACCCTGCACCCACGTGCCCCATCAGAGCTCGGTGGGGCGTCAGGGCTGCCTTCCTCCGGAGGCAGGACTCACACTGCTCGCACTACCGAGTGACGTCCCTGCGAAAGTCCGGCCGTTTTATTCCATCCCAGGTGTCCTGCCATTGGTTCCCCATGCACCTCTCGCAGCACATCTCCCCGACTGGCCTTTGGTACTGCTATCTGGAAATGAGTAGACCCTGCCTCCCCTATCCACCATCGTCCCAGTACGTCCTTCTGCAGGACTAGTCTCTCGCGCTGGGCATACCATGCCTTTTGTTCGTAACTCCAATCACGCCTAGTCATCTCCAGGGGAGCCTCCATTCCCTGCCCCCACCCCGGGACCTGATGAAGTAGGGGGTCTTCATCTTGTAGCATTCCCCACGGCTTCCCCACGGGGGGTTCGGGGCCCTCTGCTATGGGTTGGTCCTTGCCCTCCAACACCTGACACTGACCTGTACCTACAGACCTACACCACTTCATTCCTTCTTCCGGGTCCCTACCACACTGCCTACACGGTGTTCTGGATAAACCGTCCGCTTTTCCATGAGCTTTTCAAGGGCGGTGTTGTATCATGATGTTGTAAGATGTCGATTATTTGCAGCCACCGGGCCAGTTAGCCCTCTTGTTCTTTGAACTCCAGCAGCCACCGTAGAGATGTATGGACGGTGCGCACCACCACCGGCCGTCCCATCAGGTAGTGCTTAAACTTGCGCAAGCCAAAGACAATAGCTAGCATGTCACACAGTAATTCCTCACTGGTTTGCTGAGAGTTCTACTACCATAGGCCAGCACTATCTCTACCCTGTCCTGTTCCTGCACCAGTACTGTCCCTAGTCCCATGTCACTGGCATCTGTATCCATGATGAGTTGCTCCTCCGGCCGGGGGAACCCGAGAATGGGGGCCTCCATTAGCTTCTGCTTTAACCTCCAGAAGGCCTCCTCACACTCCGAAGTCCAACTAAATGTATATCCCTTCTCTGCCAGGGAGCTGAGAGGTTTAGCCACCGTGGAGAAGTCTGGAACGAACGTCCTTTAGTATCCCGCCAGGCCCAGGAAACTCCGCACCTCGGTGACATTCTGGGGCTGGGGCCACCCCCAGACGGCCTCTACCTTGGCAGGGTCCGTCTCGACACCGTCCTCCCTTATTTGATGTCCCAAAAAGAGAATCCTCCACCGGCTAGCTGGCACTTTGAGGGCTTTATCAACCTCTGTAATATCTCCCCCAGCCTCACTAAGTGTTGTTCAAATGACTCACAAAGACCACTATGTCGTCTAGATATACCAAGCAGGTACGCCATTGTAGCTCCTTATCTCCCTCTGCCAGATCCAGTTGCCAGTACCCACTGGCCAGATCCATAGGTGAAAACCAGGTGGCTACTGCCATGGTATCCAGGCAATCATCCACCCTGGGAAGCAGATAGGCATCCTTGACCGTGGCCTTGTTAAAGCGGCGGTAATCCACACAGAATCGTGTTGTTCCATCCTTTTTCTTCACGAGTATCACCGGAGACGCCCATGGGCTCATTGAGGGCTCAATTACTCCTGCCTCCAACATCTTATCCACCTCCTCCTTGATGGTCGTTCTTCTGTGAGGGGCTAACCACCTGGGTGGTTGCTTTATCGGCGGGTGGCCTCCCGTATCAATTCGGTGTTGGGCCAGGGTGGTATGACCCTTATCATCCTTATGCCACTGAAAGGCTTGTATATGCCTCTCCAATAGGCCAGCTAGCTCCCTTCTTCTATGACCTTCCATGCTCGCCACCAGCTTCATAATCAGATCCCTCCTTTGCTCTCTAGAGATTGTTCCTACCCTCCTACACCAACTTCCCTCCTCCCCCTCTGGGTTGCCGTTCTCGGTGGGGGCCTCCACCTTCTGGATAGCGCCCAATGTCATGTCCCGGTAGACTATAATTGGCTCGGGCCCCGGGTTGAGTACCTTCACCCACGTTTCCCTGTTCTGTGGTTGCACCAGGCTTGTCCCACCAGAAAATTGGGCTCGCCCTTGTGCCCTGCCATGCCTTCTATCATACCATTTACACACTCCTGCCACGGTCCCATAATAAGGCCTTCCAAGAATGACTCCTCCCCCGACCCCACCACCCCTGACCGGACACTTACGACGCGACACGCTGCCTTAGGGTTAGTCCAGATCTACCTCCCCTTTGCCACGTCCACCATGCGATGGTTGTCTCATAGAAAGGCTGCCCCCAGGATTCCTTCCATCCCTGTGTCACCTACAATAAAGGTGGCCTGGATCCTCCTATCCCCCAGCTGTATAGGAGTCCGCACCTCCCCTTTTAGCTTAAGGGGGTGCCCATCCACTGAAAAGACCACCTCGCCCGTCTCCTCCAACGGTCGACCCCCTCTGTGGTGTTCCCACCAACCCTGGGAGATGATATTCAGGGATGCGCCAGTGTCCACTTGCATCTGGATGGCTAATATTCCTAGGCCCATTTACCCCGACCTGTACCTGGCCCTGAGTAAAGGTCGGCTCTAGTTTCCCGAGGGTGGAATCTCCATCCCCTGTTCGGGGGCGCCCCCAGGCTGTCCCCCCTTCCGGTTGGAGCACCCCCTCTTTAAATGTCCTTCCTGGCCACACCCATAACAGGCAGTACCCCTCCTCTTTTCAGTGAAGGCCGGCTCCTCCATCCTCTTAGCCAACCAATCAATGAGCTCCACCATTCTATCCATCCTGTAGGTGTTAGACTTCAAATGCTCGTTCACTGACGCATCGGTGGTTCTCACCCGCTGTTGCATTTCCTGCTCCACCTTAAGATACACCTCCGCCCCTACGGCCGTCATGACGGTCGCCTGCAGGTCCTTTGGTTGGGATTGGTAGACCCACTGCCTCAGAGGGTTGTCTAAACAGAACAGAAACCCAACAGGAACGGGTCCAAGACCAGGGTATCTGTAGTCAGTGTGTCAGCCTCGGGGTATGCCAGCTGGGTGTACTTCATCAGGTCCTCTCGGAGTTCCCTGGAACCCCTCCCCTTTTCTCCTTACTCGAGTCTGGAGGACAGCCAAGTAAGTCTCCTCTTGGTTAGTTGGCTCGAACTGTTCCACCAACGCCTTTCGGATGTCAGTGTACCTCTCTGGGGTAGCTGGTTTCCGACCATTCAGCAGCCGTCGACCACCCCTGATAAACTCAATCCCAGGAACATACCAGCCTCCGCCTCGTCCAACCCGTTCACCTTCACAGAAAGGTCAAAGTGATTGAGATAGTCCCCCAGGTCGCCCATCCCATCATATTTGGTGTGCTTAACCAATCTTTGCCTTTTGCGCCCAATTCCCCGTCGGCCCCTGATCATCACTGGCCCTGCTAGTGGTCTACTCCCTTTCTTTGCTGGGTATTCCCCCTCCTCCTCCTCCCATTTCATTTTGGGCATATCTTCCCTCTTCACGGGACCCCCCTCCGTCTGTGCCAGTCCCCCTTCTCTATCTTCCTTTTCCACCGACTTCCCTTACCTGAGGGTCTTGAGGGCCTCAACGAGCCCTTCCCACTTGTACTCCAACCCTTCCCCCGGTGCCCGGTCCAGCTTCCTCCGAACCGCACCATGACAGACTTCTTTCCTGCCTTATGCTTTATTTCTGCCCCGCTTAGGTCCCCGAGGTGGTTCAACAAGTATAATTAATGAGAGTCTTTTATTTCCTGGCTTCCTCTGCCACACCATCTAAGTTTGTAACCTTCTCACAGAGACAAGTGTTAGTGCGTTGTGATGCCACCCCAAACCCAGACTGCCTGCCGGTGGGACACCTTCAGTATTTATACACTTGTAAGTCCACCGATGCTGGTGTATGTAACATATACCGACACTGGCGACGCTCCTCCAGATAACAATGATTACGCAACGCTGACGTGACCCCGCCTCTGCCAGCTTCCCCTGCCCCCATACCAGGATGGTTTCGGGATCCACCGGCGTCCGCTCGGTCTATGCCACAATAAATATATATATATATATATATATATATATATATATGTATATATATATATCATGTTAGGGATATTCTCCATTCCCTTAACAGCATTTATTTGGGAGAGTATTGCCTATTATAAGTTCATTTTAATAAATGTCAATTTCGTGATTTTCTTGATGGCCAGGGACAGCCGGAATACACTGTGATCCCAGTGACCCAGTTTTACAGTGGATTGGCTATTATTCGAGTCTACGGGGGGAGTTGCTGTTAGTACAAATCTAATGACTCTATACAGTAGATTGCCCTGTACCAAGTACACAGCAATCTACTGCATATTTACAATCCGGGCTGAGAGTGTAGGAATGATAATCATGTAAAAGGTATTATCTCAGTAATTTTTGCATTGTTCAAGTTTTCAACCTCATCCAACCTATTAAAGTAGATATCTAATCGTTGTGTGGTAGATGATTATCCTTCTGCAAAGTTTCACACCAGTTCATAATATCTACAATTAAGTTGATTTGGTATGTTTCAGAGGCATCGAGTAAAAATTGTAATTGATAAGATACTGGCTTCAGAAGGTTTCTGATGCGCGAACTTAACATCATAGCCTATCTGGTAAAACCATCTCGAATAACAATGTCAGATTCTAATGAAATCAGAGATAAGCCTAACAAGGTCCATAGGGAATGCCTTGCCGTAGTTACATTTCATTGGCCACTGCGCCTGGCAATTCCTTCACGTACAATCATCACACAGCTCCAGCCCTCCTGATTATTGAAGCTAAAACCCCAGTTGGGTGTTTCAGAAGCCGGACATGATAATGAACATTAAATATCTGTTTCTAAAACTGTTAGATTCTAAACTTACAACTGCAACCATTATCATCTCTCGCCAGTCATATAGTTGTAGCGTTCTACCCCTCGATGTTATATCGAATCTTTCGATAAACAACAAAGAACAACTATTCAGGTTCCAGTTAAAACTTTATTGTCTAATAACACATAGGCATCAGCCGTTCTCGATCACAGTTACAGGTGGCAGAGTTTGAACTCTATTGCAGGTTCGACACTAGGCCTTCTAGTGTCTAGAGTTAATATTCCACATGAACCCCCTCTGTGCAGGAGCACAGAGGAGTATTAGAATATGGTAGCCGGGCAGCCGCCGACCATTGCTCACAATGGTCAGTCGGGGCTGGACTGACCCTGAGGAAGGCCGTACAACGGCCTTATATACACCGGAGTCGAGGGCCACGTGACCAAGTGGTGACGTGGCGCTGGACTCCAGCGCCCCCAGGCGTCGGGTAATAGAGGTGCTCTCGACGTCGCCCACGAGGACCACGAAGGTACCTCGAAGATGACGCGGGACCACCACATAGTTATAGACACAGTAAGATAATGGTAATGCTTTAGAAAAACATGCAGTTATAAGCCTACAATCACTATTAAAACTGCTATCATATCTCCTTCTGACCGGTCGTATACCTGCTTCTGAAACACCCTACAGATGCCTCACTTGCAACATTCATATCACATGAATCTTTAATGACACTGTATATACCTTGCCAACCTTTTTCCTTTCTGATAGATCTTTTTGAAATTGTTTTTGATGAAATGTGAAAGTCATACCATCAGAGAGGCAAAATCCCATTTTTATCTAGATTTATGACTCATGTTATCCGGCCAAATAAAGGTTGCTGAATGAAAGAAAAACCGCCCGACAAAATTGCTGATAATGGCTGATAACGCAGCAATCCGTCACGCATGTCACTTGATACTCTACAGTAGTCCTAGAAGTGAGAAATCTACATCTAAATGGTGCTCCCATTGATAAGAGAGATGATTAATCATGTTTACATCACACCGCTGATTGATTTACTGTTTGATTGATTAGCATCTAGGCTAGAAGGTTTTTTGATGTAAGAAATGTAAGAGGTTTGAACTACCATATCATTATCGAATGGATTGACAACAGATTGCTCAAGATTGCAATTGATTGTTCTGTCTCTTTTTTTTCTTTCTTTTCTTTGGGGATGGTGTGGGAGGTAAAAATGGTAAGATTTGATATATACCATTAAAAGGGCTTTTCGTAAAGTTCAATAGAGTGCAAGCTTATTTTTTCTATCGGTAAACGAAAAAATAGCTCCAGCCTGAATCTGACTTCCCTGCTTGAGTCCACCATAGCGGGCTATCCGTTTTTATCAGCTCAATTTATTCATTGTATTTTCTTCTGCCACCACTCCGCCACTTTTAATAACTCTCAGCACACCACCTGACAACCCTGCCATATTACGATTACTACTTATTTTTGATTAACAATGGTTAGCTACCTAGGGAGTATTGATTGATGGAATTTTCCTTCATCTATCCTTGGGTGATAGATGTCGTTGTAGAAGGCGTACTTTGATGTATACTGCAGCCTTAATTGTTTATGATAGAAAGTCTGTTAAGTGGTCATTAGTTGACTAATTAGCCACTGGAATGCTGTGCCTTCACATTAATGCTCTGGCTCTGGCATTGTATGCAATGCTTTTTACTTGATTATCTGTTATGCACTGGGGGCCTTTATCAGAAAGATTCTGATTATGTCACTTTTCCTTTCATCTTTATTTTCCTTACTGGTAGGAATAAATAAAGCTCCTCTGACCATATCACTCATCCCACCTTCTTTATTTCTCTTTACAGAAATGCGGTGACCACAAGGTATCAGATAAAACACAGTACCCTACATTTGCCCGGACGTCCCCTACTGCCACTCAGGTCACATACTCCATTATCGCCCTATTGTCCAAGTTCTCCTGGAACAAGTTCTCCATCATCGTTGGCTCAGAGTGGAACTGGAACTCTACGGCAGAGCAGCTTGTGGTGCTCGCCAACACTTTTAACTATACCATCAATGGCATCTACGAGTTCCAGCAGCCCTACTATGGGCGAAAGGATGACCCAACCTTTCACGATATAGTGAGTCGCTCCTATGTGGACACCAGAGGTGAGCAGCTACTTTTGTGTACTCAATGTTTTAATGATCATGTTGCGTCAAGCCATCTCCATGATTTCGTAACTCACACACAAAAGTCATAAGTAAACCTTGGTGCATCATACTAAACGCGTAAATATGAGCCCCAGTGGTTGAACATGAAGCTAAATCTTAAGAATAGGAAAATTGGAGGTAGAAAGGTTTTGTTTCTATCAGACAGTCTTTAAAAATAAATAGAAAAACTCTCAGTGACTTTCCTACTTTATTGCAAATACTCTTAAAGGATTTTTGTAATGTCCAGGAGGGTGTTTCAAAACTATTGGGATATGGGTACTGATTGTGTGTACCTCAGCTTTCACTTCCCCACTCTACTCCACCCTCAGAAGGCACTACCCACCTTATCTAGTGTAAAACCAATAGTCCACTTGGCCTCTGTCGCAAGGTTGAACCATAAATTTCTGCGACAGAGGCCTAGTGGACTATCGACGTAATGGAAGTGATTTCCTATGAGTCAGACCCAGGTGCAAAAGGTGGTGGACGTGGAAGTGACTTCATGAATGGTCACACCTGGGTCCTGTTTCAAAACCTCTATCAGTAGATATATCAAGCAAATCCGTGTCCAAAGTTGCTATATCACATTTTGGTGCTATATTTGATATATTCATGTCTGCTATAGTAAATTATGACCTAGTGCCTAATATCTCTCTATTATAGCCAAATTCAATCTGTTTCAGAATAGATTTAGTGTCACCAAAAGTTGTTGTCTTAAATCAAATATTAGCTTTTTTCCTGTTTCAAAAATGGATTTCTATGTGCACCTCAAAGTTACACATACAATATATTGAGGAATTAAAAAATGTTATTCCAATGAAATTATTCATATAGTGGTAAGGTACATGTGTTAGACATATACCCACCAGGATTTAGTGACTTGATTTCTTTTACCTTAATAGTTATTCAAGTTTATTATCAAAATGCCTATATAGATCTATTAGGGACATATTAACGTACAATTAGCCTATAGAATCTTAATGGTTTTAAGAAACATTGCCAGAGTATATCTCAAATATAGCTCAAATATACCCACATTTTGAGTTAAAAAATGCCTAAATAGCACCAGTTTCCTAATATATCAATCTGTTTCAAAAGTTGCTGTCTTAATGTAGGAGAGATACACACCCTAATATAGGCGTCACCCATTTTTTGTTATATCTAGTTCTTAAACAGATTGATATAATTATTAGGAAATTGGCACTTTAAAATTGGTTATACTAGGTGGTAAGAGCTCTACTAAATATCTAAAAGTTTTGAAACAGGCCCAGAGAGCGTCCCTGTGGGGTGTTTCAGAGGCAGGTAATATTTACAACCAGTCATAAGAAGATGTTATTGCAGTTTTAATAGTGATTGTAGGCTTATAACCACAGGTGTTTCTAAACGATCATTATCATGATACTGATTTTATTACTTAAAATTAGAACTATAGCTAATGTTGTTGTGAAACAGATATCGGTTGTAAGTCCGTACTTATGACTGAACCAATTGTAGACTGTAACTTCCACTATAACTCTGGTTGTAAGTTATAGTTTTAATTGTAGAGGGGGGAAACCAGTGTATTTCATGGGAAACCTCTCTATGAGGTCATATTTTGTAGGGAAATCCATCTGTCATGTATCCCCCACAGTCTCTCAGGTTTTACTATAAGCCTCGATTATGTAGAAATCGGAATAGAAATCATACTATAATTTTCCCAGCTCATCCCTCACACTTTTTCAGCTGCTCCACCCCCACTGTACTGTACCATACCTATGTTTTAAGGGAAAGGTTTTTGGCGCCACACCTGTGATCATCTATACCCCCCCCCCCGTCCCTGTTAAAAGAAAACACTCCCTGGGGGCCTAAGCCCCTAGCCTAGCCTACTGGCTATACATATTAAATGGAGGGGACAGGGTTTAGATATGTGGAGATCTTATAAATGTATGTGGAGTGCTTGGTGTGTTTAGGGTAGGCCTACAGGCAAAAAATGGATAAATAGAATTTGGATACATATGTTGAATGACATGTCATGATGAGCACAAGGGTACCTGAAACAGCCAAATACCACTGGCTGCTCAGCAATCCAGCCCCTCCAAGCCTGTGTGCACCGGCCATGACATCTGCATGTATGGCAAGGGGGGGAGCGACTGTAACATTAGTGGCAGCTGCACTATATATAACATACTATAGTTACCTACTATAGTAATCTCACTATAGTGGTAACCTGTTGTAAATTGTAAAGTTATGACTGTTTTAAGAGTGAACTCTACCAAACAATAGTACAAGGAAATTCTTTTCTTTGATTTGAAGGTCTGGAAGACAATATTAAGTAATAAGAAAAGAGGTATGATATCTGCTCAACATGCAGAACCCACAGGAGATTTTCTCCCCGATATAGGTCCACACAGATTGGCCTCTAGAAACACCAGCCACTGGTCACAGACCGGTCATAAATATTTATAACTGTAGTTATAACTGTAGTCATATCTTGTTCTGAAAAACCTAAAGTCATAGCTTACCACTGAGATATGACTGGTCAGTTAGGTGTTTCACAAGGCGTCCATACTTGTTATTAGTCATAGGAAAATATCATTGTAAATTTAAGAGTGGTCATAGGCTTATGACTGATGGTGTTTCTAAAGGGGCTTTATTATCTTTAGTCATATTTTTCTTATGACTAGTCATTTTTTGCTGCCTGTTTAGAAACACTCATCAGTTGTAACTACATACTTATGACTGGTTCAGTTGTAAGTTTCAGTTCTAAGTTTATCATCTGTAAAAAGTTATAATTTCAGTCATGGGAGGTGGGAAACCGGTGTAAAACTGGGAAAATACCCCTCTGACTTCATTCTGAACAGGGGAAATTACCCCTCTGATGTCATTTGGAAGAGTGTAAATCTCCAAAAGTTACAATCAGTTATAACGCATGGTTATTACCATACATCCTGGTGTATAGACCGCAGCTTTTACACAAGGAGCATCAGATGTGTCCTATTGATTTACCTGAACTCATGGTGCATCCTATAGGCAAGGATTTTACTCTATAGAACAGTGCTAAAATGACCAAAATTTGACCCCAGATGAGTACTATAGGATTTAGTCTAACTCAGGGTGCGTCCTATATGCGAGGGGCGTTCTATATGCAAGGATTTACAGCAGGGCACTATGTATAATCAGATACCCGGTACCCTCCACTAGGCCGAGCCCTCAGCCTAGTCTATCTACTGGGAGCATCATGCTGACCCTCTGGGAGTTTTTGTATCAACCCTGTAGGGTCTATATGATGTTTGAATGTAGCCCTGGCGAGTTACTTGCTAGGGCTGCATTCATGGATTAGGCTAAATGCATCATTCCAACCAATGGGCACGATGCATTAATGCAAAAATATGGTTCCAAAGACCCGTGAGTAATTTACAACAGGTTTTTTTTTTAAACCTTGACGGGGGGGGGGGGTTCATGTGTAAGTCAGCAGGGCATAATAGCCCTCATCCATTCTGGTGGCTAGGTGATATACTACAAAAGTAGGAACTATGTGTAACTGCGCTGTTTGTGACCTGTCTTCAACTCTCAGATGTACAACTCAACTATAGGAAAACTTATGATCAATTTAAGAGTGGTCATAATTTTAGCAGGTATCCATGTGCAGTTAAATCATGTTTTAACATTGAAAAATATGTCAAATTTAACCATAAAATACCCATAACATGTAGGAACCATGTACAACATGATGGTATTTTGAAAAATTACATTTGCATACATTTTTGATAAAAGTGGGCATCAAATACCTCCACATGTTTTGACCCCTAGAAACACCAAAAAGCAGTCATAAGATCGGTTGTAAAAAGTTATGACTGCAGTAACAAACCAGTTATATCTCCTTGTGAAACAGATAGTTATAACCAGTCATATCCTTCTTATGACTGACCGGAGATAATAACGGTCATAACATTACAACCAGCCCTCTCCAGTCATAGAAACAGAAAGGTTATGACTATTATTATCTTTGCCTTGTGAAACACCCAACAGAGATAAGAATGGTTGCAGTTGTAAGTTTAGAGGCCAACAGTTTTAGGTAGAGAGTAATGAATGGGCTATCGGGCACCGAGTTCAGTGTATCGTAGGATATCGTAACGAGTGGCCGTAGGCCACGAGTTACGATATCCTACGATACACTGAACGAGGTGCCAGATAGCCCATTCCTTACTGTCCTTATTACACGATTAATCAATAAAAAATCAATAAATAATCAATAGAATATCAATAAAAACAAGTTGAAAACAAAAATCCTTCCCCGGGACTCGATGCCAGCCATTGTGTGTACATGATCGGTACATACACCTCCTCGCCCGGCAGCGGACGGCGACAGCGCACACGGCGAAAAAAGATGCGCCCAGACCGGGACGCGATCCATGTACCTCTGACGGCTGAGCGCAACGTGCTAACCGCTAGACCACCGCGCCTTCTCCGTTCACTGGGTCTCGCGGTTATATTTGTGTAGAATACACCTCCTCGCCCGGCAGCGGACAGCGACAGCGCACACGGCTTTGTATCATATCCAGATTTGGTTCGAACCGAGCGTATCTCGTCAGTCCCTGTGGCGCAGTGCATAGGGCATTGGATTTGGGATGTGAGACTGCAGGTTCGATCCCTACCCTGGCCTGGAATATTTCGTGGGTTTTAACATGTGACATATGACATGTAAGGTGTGCTGATATCCATGGATATCAGGCACTAGTGCCTGTTATCCATGGATATCAGGCACACCTTACAAAAGTCATGATGCATGCATCATGGTGTGCAATATCGACAGGTATCAGCATGGGGATATCCAGAAAAAGCACCCAAAATCCAAGAAATCGTGTAATAAAAATAGATATTTAATGTTCATTATTAAGTCTGGCTTCTGAAACACCCCACTGAGGAGGTACTTCTCCCACTTCTTATATATAGGATATCAAACTACCCGGGAATGGGAAGATGCACCTCTAACAGAACTGAATTCCTAAACTTATACGTGAATGAGTGAGTGAGGGGACGGGAGGAGGGTGGGGGTGAGTGGTTTAGGTGGGAGCCCTACCCCGGTGCAACATGTCAATTGACAGATATCAGAGCTTCCCAGAGAAGGTACGTCTCCCACTTTTAATTCATAGAGAATCAAACTACCCAGGAACATGGGTTCTTACTTGGGAAGTACTCACCAATTCTAGACCACTTCTGTTAGGAAAAAAGCTTTTGGTAACACAACAGAGAGGTTATTACCAAAGTTGTTCCATTTTGGGAGGTGCACCTCCAACAGAACTGAATTCCAACACCCTCCTAATCTTATACGTGAATGAGTGAGTGAGGGGACAGGGGGAGGGAGGTGAGTGGTTTAGGTGGGACCCCTACCCCCGGTGCGACATGTCAATTGCTGAATACATCTGAATATCCCTGAGTGATATGGGTCTCATATCCCAGTAATGTGATGCAAGCGTGTCTCGATTAATCTTATCCCTCTAGGGCCAATTGTAGGATTGACATGGACAGTTTTATATTACATTACTGATGCATTACCGTGATTTGTGCACTTCCTAGCGAGGTATTTAATATCGAGGTCCCTTGTAGGCCGGGGGCTGATAGGGCCCACTATGCACCCCCCCAACATCCCAACGCACCAGTTATTTTTTCAATCCTCAGGGTCCCCTGAACAAGATTCAAGATGTTAACATTGAGTATCTTGATTAAGTCAATTTTGCTACCATGTTACTCAAGGGGTATGCCCAATCCCTAAGCTCTAAGACTATCTTACCTTGTCTGGATCCTGAAGCTATTGGTGTTGTTGGAAAGAAGACATGATAAGCTTTTCATTAAGCCCTAATACATGTTTTTAAGTTCAGATTTGAGTGTACCAGACAGTTGGAAAGACAGAAGATTGAAATCACAAAGTTCCTTTTTTAACTGAAAATTTTAAATGCACTCCAGATACATATATAAAACTTGCTCTTATCCCCATCCAACCACAATATCTAATATGATTTATGCAGGCCAAACCTTTTTAAGTAATATGAGACATTTTGCAGCATTCCTTGTTGACTGATCCATGTTATTGCCTTGGAGGTGAAGACACTACATTGAGCCAATACAATGCTGTTCGATTTCAATAATCTCCCTCTTTATCTAAATGGATGTTTTCCATGCTAAATCTTTATCAATTCTCCTGGCTCTTATGTAAAAAAAGGGTGCTGATTAAGAATATATGTGTTTCTACTTCATAAAATTTAATGGCAAGGCTGTATATGGCTGAAAATCAAAATGGCCGGCAATAGACTCAAATGTCACTTTGAATTACATATATGTGCAGACTAGAGGCATAGATATGTTTATACAAAATAACACAGGGTGTGGATGTAGCAAATATTTTATCATAACCGGAATAACATTTTACTTGTTTGCTTTTTTTTGTAGAAAACATCAACTCCCATGGCATTATAAGACCTTAATTGTCAACACAATGCCTAAGTGTCTTTCTTTTAATTCTAAAGAAATCCTACAGAAGCCCCACCGTGGTCATTAAAGGCAAACAATAGTGTTTACTACATATTGTGAAGCTCTACGAAACTTAATATGGTTGCTTGCATAATTACAAACCATCGTAGGTCTGGCTTCTAATCGCAGAATTATCAGGCATTAATGAAATAGATCATGAATATCATCACCCTGGGGGACTACATGCTGTATATACCCAAGCCCCGCAGTCCCTGTGGGCGATGGTATTCATTACCTATTACATTTATACCAACATTACCTCTTCTAGGATGCATTAGGATGCATCAGAATATCAATAAAATAAAGTTGACAAGAATCGTTCACCTCACCATGGTATTCGAAACCACAAGCCAGAATGGCAAAATACATTCTTGGTCTAAGTCCAGTGTCTTATCCATTACACCAGTAGTCGGTATGGGTGTGAATGTCTGAGAATAAAAATCAGCATTAATTATCATCATCATCATCATCATCATCATCATCATCATCATCATCATCATCATCATCATCATCATCATCATCATCATCATCATCATCATCATCATCATCATCATCATCATCCTACAGCAAGCTAATCCCACCTGGGCTTGGCCCTAACCAAGCCACCTGCCATGGCTACTATAGAAGCCATCAGACCTACCATACACCTGAACGCCTGTACCCATGGTAAAGGATACAACAGCACAGTTCTCTCTCACGTGTGGTGGTCTAGTGACTATGGTTCTAGCCTTATACCAGTGTGGCCGGGGTTCAATCTTCCTATGAGTTTGCATGATTTTTCACTGGTAACATATGGTGAGATTGACTTTGGATATTTCCCATCACCTCGAAAAAGTATATACCAAAAATTCTAAAAGATCACATTGATTGTATATACCTCTATAATGCACGTCTAATATCCACATATCGGCACTGAAAGTACCAGAATCATGGTATAAATTGAAATAAGGCCCAGGGTAGATGTCCAGGACTGACCTGATATTGCAGTCAGGGACTTCCAATATCAATGACAACAACACGGGCTTCAATTCTGCAATAAACCCACTATGTGCGACTCATAGTAACCTACACATGTGCTTATCTTAGGAAGTGATCATTTTTAACAACGGGGGGGCCTGGTGGGTTTGCACGTGGACAAGTGAAAAAGATTCCGACCCCCCCTCTTGATGGGGTAAAATGTTTTGGGCCCCCCATTAGGGCCAAAAATCGCGTGTGAATGTGCCCTTTTTCGACTCCCGTTTTCTCCAGGACGTTTTCCGCTGACCTCTATACCGGTATGTTGCCATCAGCGATATTGAAGTATGTCTGATAGTTCTGCGATCATAAGCCAGACCTATGATGGTTTGTAATTATGCAAGCAACCATATTAAGTTTCGTAGAGCTTCAAAATAATATGTAGTAACCACTAATGTTTACCTTTAATAACCCTTTCCTTTTTCGAATCCCATGGTAAGGTGAACGATTTTTTTCCACTTATTTTATTGATATTCTGATGCATCCTGATTCATCATAGAAGAGGTAATGTTGGTATAAACGTAATAGGTCATGAATATCATCGCCCACAGGGACTACATGCTGTATATACCCCATGTAGTCCCCTAGGGCGATGATATTCAGGATCTATTTCATTAATAACTGACGTTCTGAGAAATCTCTTACAACCAGGTGAGCTGTCTGGGGGTGCCTGCTGTCACCAGGGATTCCTCCCTAAGATTCGAGCTTATGTCTTCATCAAAATAGGATTTGGTAGCAGCCGTGACTCCAGACAATCATAGAGGTCACTATGGTTGTATGAATGGCACATATTGTCCCATGGTGGTTTTACTAACGATTTGAGGCCTATGCTGTCGTAATTGATTTTGAAATAAGCCCCTGTGGTGACATCACAGCATGATTATAATGATCTGTATGGTTTCCCTCGAATACATGTAAGATGTATGGATCTTAGTCTGATTTCTATTATTTACTTTGATTGCTATGGGTTGCGTCAATTCAGACCGGTTTACATCAGATGATGGTAGATATCTGCAGTGAAATGAGTAGGTACCATAGGAGGATGGGGCTTAGAGAACCGGAAGTAGTCCCCTATCTTGATCCTGCATAACATCTTATCTTTGGAATCCCTTGAGGATGGTTCTTTAGTTTTGCTTTCTAAGATCTTTATCTTGTTAATGAGATAAATTACTTTTTAAGGCATCATTCCATTTTCGACCTTTGGACAATATCACAAGGTATCCCCACAAGATACCCCCATCTTGAGACTTAAGTTTAATTGGCCCCGGTCCCTGAAGCCTCACCGTGGTAAAAAGACTTTAAGTGCCGGAGGGGCAAGATGAGCAGCCAAATTAAACATGGCACTCCTGAGACCTTGGGGGAACAGGTAATGAAAGCACCTTTGGCAACACATGCTTTGCCAGTGGGTTAGATTTTTAGTGGATTTATACTTTACTGGTCTTACCTCAGTACTCTGTGGGATGCATAATAGGCTTTCTTTTTTTGTTGTTCGTCATGAATATAGGTGGCTTTCATTTTGATCAAATTAAGATTTTTTTTTGCAACCCTTAACAAAGAAGGTTCAGCACATATCACTTCCAGGACGTGAGCAAAACAAGTTTGGTTATGTTGGATATCTCTTAACATCTTCATCTTAAATCAACTTCTACAATTTCCCTAATAATTGCCATGCCTCCTGGACCGTTAATTTGAATGTTTTTAGAGTATCTAATTAGTGTTTTTCTTTTCTACGTTTGAGTGCCATGAGCTTCAATTGTTGTTTTAAGCAGATTCACCACCACCAGTCCTCTGAGATTATGTCGTGATTTGAGATGATTAATTGAATTGCGATGCCATTCAACGTGAAGGGCTGTACTGATTTGCTTATAAATAAATTACTTTTAGTGTTGTGGATTATATCCGATCAGGTCAGTAGTCCACTATGGCTGGTAACGTATCAACTACAGACTATTCTGCAGCAATCTTTCAAGAAGTGCATGGACATAATTAATGATGCCCAAGGACTTAATCAAAGACCAGCTCCTGGTAGATCATTGTGAATTAGTTTGGGAAGAATGTGGATTCTTCCCTTCTTCCATTAGACCATTATCCTGTATTATTCCTCTCAATGTCTCTCAGCAAAAAGCCCTTAAGGAGACAGTAGTGGCAATTATGGCATCTCAAGTCAGCAGAGGAACCACGTCTTCCCAATGACTAACGGCAATTGCCAAGACCCATGAGTCGCACACCATCAAGAGGATGAACTACTGGTATCCTTAGCATTCATGAGGCCCTGCAGGTGGCGGGTCCTTCAGGGGCACATTTGCACATGTGTCACACTTTTGTTTATTTGTTTGTTTGTGTTTTCTTTTGTTAACTGCTAACCCACAGGTGGATGAGATGATAATAATAATAGTGAAATATGGAGGAGTGCATCTCCATATCGAAATGTCAATGAAATCCCAAAAAAGGATCATATTTTGATGGCAACACTTAGTGTTGTACATTTGTTTCAAACCTTTAAGGATAGTTTGGAATTCTAAATATTTATTTACATGGCTGAAATTCGCTGATAGTAAAAGAAAGTAGAATTACATTGTTCATTACCATCGCGGCACCTCACCAGGTCTATTACGCCCCTCCCTTTTGCTAGTATGTATGCGCGTTCATTTCCTGACTTTAGACCTAAAACGGTCTTAAAACTTCGGACCCCTCCTCTTCAAAATCTTTGATCTATGACTGAGTTCATCTAAACAAGCAGGTTGTGCTAGGTAAAACAGGGCAATTATATCCCCGTTTAAATTGAAGTGACACCTTATTCTCTTTGAACAGGGTATGTGCCAATGTATGCCTGTTGAACAGGCAGGATCTGCTTGGCCGGTCTCGTCATACTTTAAAGATGCAAAGGTTTAGTGATAAAGTAGAGCACACTTTACAAAATAAAAAGTATATCTTTGGCCTTTTTTTCTGGCCAAATCGATTATTCATTTTATTGCTTCAAATGGTTAATCCACTTCATGTGCCTCCACCTGTGATCACCCCAGATCTTCTGAGGTTCTATTGTCCTGAGGTCCTTTTAAGCACAACACAATACCTCTCATAGATGCACCAGATCGCTACCAGTGAACACAATTCCTGCCTCCTCGATTAATTCATACCCATTTGCCATTCCTAATTGTTGATTGTTTAATTCATGGCCAGGATACTCTGATTCCTGATTATGGCTTCAGAGGGATTCCCTGCCTTAGATCGTTTCAGCTTGTGGTTTGGTTTGCAATGATCAGACTTGCAGCATAAGATCCAGGTCCCAAAAGTGCTTGAATTTCAGACAGGTTTTAATTATTTCAGTTGAGTTTAGCCAATCGTATCCATTAAGGTCACCGCAACCGATTACAGGTATCAACTGTCAAATGACCAGTCCTCCTCTGAGAAAGTGTAACATAATCGGAATTTGTTCCTAAGCTTCGTAATGTTCATGAATTATCTTGATCCGACGACAGGGCCATGTCATTGAAAAGGCCCTTCAGAGGATCCTTAACCCCTCAATTTGTAATAATCAACTTTTGGAAAGATGAGGTGTTTCAAAGGTATTATTCAACATAAAGTTACTAGATGAATACACTTTTAATGGTCTGTAATGATCGGCTAAGTGCGAACTGAGGTGCACCTTAATGTTTAATACAAATTGGTACCTTCCACTGAAGCACAAGAATTTAAGTGTCACAGCTGCGAAGGGGGTTTCCAAATCAAACATGGCATTCTTAAGTCCCTGGAGGACCATGGTATTAGTACTCCATCAGGAACACACATACTTGAGAGAGGTAGATTGGTAGGTGAGCCTTATCCACTGAAGGTCGTGGCGGCGTTAAAGATACCCTATGATTTCTTGAAACCTGAAGCAATGCAAACCTGTAATATTGAACACAGTGAATGAGGTCAGGAGGCCATTTCTCAACAGGCTACGACTGCACCCCCTTAGTCGTACCAACATTCCCAAAGGAATAGCATTGATATTTTGCAGTCGTAGTGCTGTGAGCGATCGTAGTGGCTTGAGAAATGGCCTCCTTACTAGTACCCCTAGGTTAGCTTAATAAGTTTTCTATCAATAGAAAAGCGGCTTTTGGTAGTTACTTATAATGGTCTGAATCACTGAAGTGAATCAGTTTCATTCTCCGAGCATAAACTTGAACATGGTATCTGCTGGGAGTTTCAGGCAAGCTAACTTATCTTAGTCACTTTGACCAAGATCTGTTAGTTAATTTGACTAAGGGATAGACACATGGTGTAACCTTTACACACCAGATGGTAGTGTCGTTGGAAACAAGATTTTTCTGGTGGCTGTGTACCATAAATAATTCCATGGATGTCAAAATTATGATGATTTTTAGGAACAACATATATTTGAGGCTTTCAAAATCCAATCGAACATTACACTTGGCAAAATGTACCAAATAGGTTGATGCCTTGTCAAATGAAATAGGTAGTCAGATGAAAACACCTATTCTGTGGCCATCTAGATAGATATAATATCCAAATTTGAATTTGCTTCTTTGTGGCAAACCCAAAGTAACTTGGCTCAGGGGTTCTAAATGAATATGATGTGAGGCATTTCAAATGCTTGCTAAATCTGTGGAGTGTGAATCCTACATAGAGCTTAACACAATCACCATTTGAATTGAATTGAAAATAATAGGTTGTGTACTTAGTTAAAACAACAAGGAATCCTAGTCAAAATCAAGCAAGCCAAGGCAAGTTTGCCACTTTGTCTAATGGTTAGTCATATTTGACTAAGAAAAATAGGGACGTTTATGGACGACATTTTGACTAAATATTGCTAGAAAGTTAGACATTTGGAACTTATTTTTTTATGTGTAATACTATGTCACAGTCCGCATTTGTGCATGGAATACAACTAGTGTCTTTGATAGCCATACATTATATGTGTGTAGGGAATTTTCATGGAGGTCATTTCTCAGCACACTATGACTGCCTCCTTCAAGTTGAAAAAAAAAGTCTCAAAGGAATAGCACAGCAATCTGCAGTTCTGTGTTATCATAGTGCATTGAGAAATGGCTTCCAGATGTCCCAGTTTGTGATACAATGTGCAAGAACACAATTATAAGTGGAATTTAACCTGTGTGCTCTGGTTTTCTTTCAGTGTACGTGTACCTTGGAAGCCACCGGGGGATGATTGATCTGATGAAGGTGATGGAGGAGAGGAAGCTACTGGAGAAGGGGGAATATATTGTCATCCACACTGACCTCTCCACCAAGTCAGAGATGGACCCACAGATGTACTTTAGACGTAAGTTGACGTTTCTATGGTGGACTTTTTCCACTCTCCTTGTCATTAGCATCATGTTTTCAGAATGTAGACGGTGCCATATCCTCATTCCTGCGGTCCAGCGAGAAGAACCTGAATCATGACAGGAGGACATTTGAATCAGGTTATTATTATTATTACTGTTACATAGATGGTACCGAAGATGTAGACATCACTTCAATGATTTAAGTGTTGTCTACCTCGAACAAGATTCTAAATGAGTCCTAGTAAAACTAGAGCTAGGTCTACGATGTTTTAATGCCAAGGATCCGATCAGATAGAGCTATGCCTCTCTACAAAGAGTAAAGCTTCACAATTTCAAATCGTATCCAGACTGTGGTCTCTGATTAAAGACATAAATCAATTTATCTCGAATTGAATATGAGAGCCCCATAGGTTTAACCAAGAACCTCCATATCACACACAGCAGTGTGATAACCCTGCCCCGTATCACACTGCCAGGGAAAACATCCAAAATGGTTAAATAACTGATCATAAAATCATTTCTCATGCCAATAAAATAGTCAACATATCTGAATAAATAAACTTGAGATAAATACAAAGGAGCACTCGATTTGGTCAGCACTGAGGATTATCACACTTGGCGACCAATTCTTGTGCACCTTTGTATATATATTATATTTATGTGAAATTGTAAAGCACCGGTGCATCATTGAACACTGCAAGGAGTATACTTATCAATTCTAATATAGAGGTATGATATACAACGTCATCATTCTGTTAGGATGCTGGGCAAGCATTAGCCTGGTCATTTTGATACCATTGCAACCAGTGAAAAAAAACCTTTTAGCATCCACATGTCTATAGGCATTTATAACACGGTTAGCGAGTTTTCAGTCCTGAAAATGGATAATATCAGTTCCTATATCTCGAGATAAAAGCACTCAAAATTCATGGCGGACAGACAGCGGGGCAGACATCTTGAAACTTACCTTGACACGAAAGTAAATCCTCCATTTATGAAGCTTATGTACCAAATATAGCAAAATGCTTTAGACGTAACATAGTTGAAACCATATTCTACCTCTCTGCCGACTAGATTCCTTGATATTATGGCTGTATTTGATATAAAAAAATGATTAAACTTTCGAATCGAGCGACTTGCCGTGCGTCTTCGCCATTCTGTCAACACTACAGGTGCCGCCGCCTGGTGTGTACAGAATGGATTATATTTTAGACTGGCGCAGCTCTGTCTCGACGTGTTCACAGTAGTAGGCCTATGAGAGTGGGACTTTCAGGAGCTCGCCAGCTTAACCATACGACAACATGAAACCAAGATGGCGGAGGGCCATCTTGCCGACTCGCAAAATAAATGGATGGATTCTATACAATATAAAGGTAAATACTAAGAATTAATGGAGGAAACCGTGTTATAAGCGCAATATATAATGAATAGACTTGCACTCGTTGGCTTCATGGGGTTCATATAAGCATTCGCCTACGGCTCATGCTTATATCACCCCCTGAAGCCAACTTGTGCAAGTCTATGCATTATATATTACTTACATAATGCACTTTAAAATCGCATTACCTTTCTTGCAAAAAATCATATTAGGGTTATGCATATCTCAACTATGCATGATAATATTCTTTATTGGAAAAAGTATCTCAGGCACATAGAGTGTATTGTGGAAGCTAGTTCTCATTTAGGCTCCTCTCTCTAGAGACCTCCCTGAATACCAACAGTATTGTACCCTTATTCATGGGCACTTCCTAAATTCTGTCTACTATGGGCATAGTTATTTCTTATGGGTGTAAACATGATGTAGGTGGTTGTAGTAGACAGCCTTTGCACCTCTCATTCCCCTTAAAATTTAATGTCGTTGAAGAAAGATATTTAAAATGATAAATGATAAAAGAGGAGTGTCCTTGATAAACATCATAGACATCAAAGGGAAATAATAAAGTCTATTGTATACATACAGAGAGGGTGTTTCTCCAATCTCTCCATTAATCATTTCTGAACACCAGCTAGGGAATAATACTCAATACTGGAGATTTCTTTCTTATAACCTCAAGTCTGATAAGACGTAGTACACAATGTTTCCTACTTAAGTGTCATTGTCCAACAAATAGATTTCATGACTTCCCAACGATGGGCTGTAAATGGATAGTGCAGTTGGTTATCTAGATGTATCTAAGTTTCCCCGTTTGGATATATTCACCTTTCAATAAGCCCAGATATTTGCTGTTCACTTGTACATTTACAGGACAGAGAAATGGGTGCGATACACTGCGCCTTAAAACTCGGCCCTAGATCCCTTACGAATCTAATTATGCTTTCATTTGTGGGTGGCCAGAAGGGCCATAGAGGTGCTGTACTCTCTCCTCCCCTACCCTCCTTCATCAGTCACTGCCGGTCATTGTGCCGCCATCAATGTGGGCAAATGGTGCGCACCGGCCATGGAAGTGTATGGAGAAAGGGGTCTGAATGTAGTTATGTCAATACATTCTACATAGGTGCTTCTCTGGCTGTGACTGATTATTCCAAGCCATCTATAAAAGCAAGGGTCCAAGCTGGCTCCAGTTGCAATGTGAGGGATATGAATGGAGATTGTGTAATGGCATAACCTAAGAGAAGGCTTTCCCAAAGGAGCGTGGCACAGCCTAACATCCTTTTATCTGTCCTCATAGAACTAGAGTGAATAGGGCAGGGGTGGTATATGACAACTAATAGGTGAGTGGCAGTCACCAGGGACTACTAGGTATGTATTCTATGGTATAACATGGTTATCGAGTTTAGGCACTGATTTCAGTTCCTAAAGTGGATAATATGAGTTCTGATATCTAGCGATATAAGAATCCAAAATTGACAGCGAACCAGACATACCTTGACAACGAGTTGACACAAAAGTAAATCCTCCATTTTTGACGCTTATGTATGAAATGTGACAACATGCTTTGGACATAACATAGTTGAAACCTTATTCTAACTTCCTGTCGGGTAGATTTCTTGATATTATGGCTGAATTTAACATAAAAAAATAGTAAACATTCGAAGTGGGTGACTAGCCGTGCATCTTCACCATTGCGTTTGTCAACATGACCTCTCGGGCCATCTGTTGTATAGCTGATCAACTAGCCACGGGCATTAACTTAATAGAAGAGGAACCATAGCGAACCCATATAAAGCAATGCTACTACCATCCCTTCTGTATGTTCCCACTGTGAGTAAGTTTACGCCCGTGAAAATGGCACAGCCTGGTGTATAGTGATTGAACTAGCTGTCTTCTCGGATCAACATGAAACCAAGATGGCGGAGGGCCGTCTCGTCGACTCGCAAAAGAGAACAATAAATTCTATCAATTTTACAGGTAAAAACTTATAATTAATGGTGGAAACCATGTTATATATGCAATATGTAATGATTAGACTTGAACTCGTTGGCTTCATGGGTTTGATAAAAGCATTTGCCTCCGGCTCATGCTTTTATCACCCTCTGAAGCCAACGAGTTCAAGTCTAATCATTATATATTACATTCCCAGTATACCCGATAGAAAAGAGAAGGTGAAAGAAGGAAATAAGCTGTAATATACAGACCTTGGAATGAGCATGGATCTCTAACACTCAGTTAGATTGATTCCTCAGATACCGATCTTAAATATTGCTATTGGATTAAGCCGGATAATCAGTGTGCATAATTCACACATTGAACAAATGATCACTAGTCCTTGACAAAAATTTTAATGCCATCATATTATCACTTGATTGACTTGACGTCAATGAAGTATTTACTTCATCCAAAACCTAGCATGTTTTTGCCTATACACTGTCTCTGTGAACATTGCAAAGCTGTTACCTTATAGCACAGGAGGTTATTTCAAAAGATCCTGGGATTTCTACCCCTGCGATCTTAGTGTAGGAACATATCATAAGACCTGGAGCTTAATTCAAAACATCCTGGGATCGCAACCCTAGCACATATCATAAGACCTGGCCGGTCTACCCTATCTAATGCAGTGGTTGCAGGCCTCTCAGGAATAGCAAGTCCTGGGATCACTTCACTATTCCTTCTCCAGCACTAAGATCACTGCGACCTTAGTGAAAGAATTGCATAGTGGTTTCACCTGAGTACAAGAGCACTTACACTCCAAGAACACTCCTGATCGAAAGAGTGAATAGCCTGCTGCATACATATAGAGGGGAGGGAGGACGTTTGCTGAGTGTCCTTAAGGGCACTTTACACTGTTAATTTGGTGTTTAGCAACCAAACACCAGTGTTTAGGATCTAAACACATAGCTAAACACATTCTTGTCCCACTTTTCTGAACACATTTTTTGGCTAAACACGTTTAACTTTAAACATGTTTAGCTATCAGGTGTTTGATTTAAGAAGTGTTTAGTTTTGATAGGTGTTTAGCTTTAAGATGTGCAGCATGAGTAAATGTTTAAATTGGTAGTGTTTAGCTTTATGAGGTGTTTAGATACATAGTGTATAGCTTTAGGAGGTGTTTAGATACATGGTGTTTAGCTTCAGAAGGCGTTTAGATACATGGAGTTTAGCTATGGGAGGTGTTTAGATACATCCTGTTTAGCTTAGGGAGGCACTAGCTTTGGGCCATAAGGTTGTTCACCAGGGTTTGAGGGGGGCTATGGCTGCATAATTTCATTTCTATTATTCCATCATTTATTTCTCATCATCCTTTCATCATTTTAATCTTTATTACTGTAGCTGGATACCGCCATATTCATTTTCCATGGTAAAACTGCAAGATAGAAATGATACACACAATACAGATAAGAGTAAAAGTGTAAAAGAGGCAGGAGGAGTTGGTAGTAAGGTAGGGGTGTTCCCTGGAGGCTTGTACACGTGAGGACAGGTAGGAGGAGTGGGTAAGGAGGTAGGGAGGGTCCCTGGAGGCTTGTACATGAGAGAAGAGGTACAAGGAGTGGGTAGGGAGATAGGGTTTGGTCCCTGGAGGCTTGTACACGTATGGAGAGGTAGAAAGAGTGGGTAGGGAGGTGGGGGAGGTCCCTGGAGGCTTGGACACGGGAGGAGGGGTAGGCCACCCATACCTCCCCATACCCCCTCCTCCCATGCATCACCCTTAGGTAAAAAAAAACAACAAACAGGAAAAAAACACAAAAAACTACTGATTCATCGGGAAACTGGGTGATATACAACTATAAAAACGAGGATACTATCCTTTTACTCATTTCATACATATTATACTTATCTTATCTGCTTATGATTCTTATTAGATAGCTAAACACCTGATGTTTATCTTTCAAATACATGTTTGAGACTAAACACATAGAGACTGGATGTGTTTAAACTCAAACACCTAAACACTATGGTGTGTAAGTGTTTAGGTGTGTGAGAAGTAGGTGTGTAGTTTTCAGGATAAGTGTTTAGAATCTGATGGTGTTTAGCTGTAAGTGTTTGAATATCATAGATGTGTTGGAATCACACACCATGTAGATAGTGTGGTATGTAAAAACACACACCTTTTTTGCAGTGTAGGGCTACTCATGCGTTAAGTGCACTGTAAGGTAATTCTTCCCTTCTCTCTCTTTGTCCTGGGGGGAGGGCACAATGCTTCTAATAGGCAAGCATAAATCATACATTCATAGGAACAACTCTTGAATACTGTACAGGGGTCAACTGCACCCTGTGCTCTTTTGTTAGCCCATATGGGGACGGGGAACGATGGTATAAACACTGTTGTGAAGAAGAGTGGCTCCACAGCTATTCCTTTATTTTGGGACTCTTACCCATGTGCCCAGTCAGTACTTCTTGGAATAGTGTAGAAGGGCTGAGGCTACGATCGATGCGATCTTAGTGCTGGCTAGGAAATGTGAACACAGTCTAATCTTAAGATTGCTTAATAGAATAAGGCAGAATAATGCCTAAGATCGCTAAGGTTGCGATCCCAGGATGTTTTGAATTAACCTTCAGGCCAGTCTACCCTATGTAATGCAGTGGTTGCAGGCCTGTCAGGAATAGCAAGTCCTAAGATCACTTCACTTTTCCTTTTCCAGTGCTAAGATCACTATGATCTTAGTGAAGAATTGCATAGTGGTTTCACCTGAGTACAAGAGCACTTACAGGGAACACTCCTGATCGAAAGAGTGAATAGCCTGCTGCCTACATATAGAGGGGAGGGAGGCTGTTTGCTGAGTGTCCTTGAGGGCTCTTAGGGCTACTCATGCATTAAGTGCACTGTAAGGTAATTCTGCCCTTCTCTCTCTCTTTGTCCTGGGGGGTGGGGCACAGAGCTTCTAATAGGCAAGCATAAATCATACATTCATGGGAACAACTCTTGAATACTGCACAGGGTCAACTGCACCCTGTGCTCTTTTGTTAGCCCATATGGGGACAGGGAACGATGGTATAAACACTGTTGTGAAGAAGAGTGACTCCACAGCTATTCCTTTATTTTGGGACTCTTACCCCTGTGCCCAGCTAGTACTTCTTGGAATAGTGTAGGAGGGCTGAGGCTAAGATCGATGCGATCTTAGTGCTGGCTAGGAAAAGTCTAATGCAGTCTAATCTTAAGATCGCTTAATAGGATAAGGCAGAATAATTCCTAAGATCGCTGAGGTTGTGATCCCAGGATCTTTTGAATTAACCTCCGGAGGACCCTGTATAAACCTATAGTGTAGCTGGGCATTTATGAGGGTGGTCAGTAGCTTTGTTAGCCATAGAGATAAAGCAGAGGGTATAGCAGAGGGTCCTTAGATACACCTAGCAACCGAATGCATTAACCGTTAACAGGCTGGGCCTTATTACACTGGTAAGTTATGTATAGGTATAATAATGAATACATGCCTTACATATCATATGCTGCATTCCTTAAAGGGTCAGTGACTTTACACCTTGAAACAAACAAACAGATTAGTCTTCTAGCCTTCAATAGACCCCTATAAGGCCGCACTCCTAAACCCTAACCACCTGATACATTTTATAGTACCGTACCACTTATTACTAGGCTGTTTTCATCATTGAACAAGCTCTAGATTGTTTGTGTTCATCATTCTATGAGCTCCAGGTACCTACAGGTGCATACATCCACCACAGGTCATTGTAAGGTTTGTCTCATTGCTCCAGCTCTAGCCATGGCCACATGTCCTGAAGAGCTTAGAGTAATTGTTTTTCAGTCAATCTACTCCACCACACACAGCCTGTCTAGGTATTGGCATGTTGCATGTTCTATTTTCTTACATACAGATCACTCTAATAGGTAATACATTGCACAACCCCTCAAGGTCATCACCACGACCCCCCCCCCTCCCTACACTGTAAAAAATGTGTGTTGAACTTACACCCTCTAGCTTCTCTCCATCACTACTACCCCCTCCCTACACTGTAAAAAAATATTTGTTGAACTTACACCTTCTAGGTTCTCTCCATCACCATGACCCCCTCCCTACACTGTAAAAATGTGTCTTGAACTTACACTGTATACCTTCTCTCCATCACCACGACCGCCCTTCTCTACACTGTAGAAAATGTGTGTTGTCCATTAACACATTTAAAACTGTTTTTGTGTACAATTTTCAACAGAAATATTTTAGGAAACTCCCCATGTTTTTAGTATCTCGCACACAAAACTTCCTAGGCCGCACATTAGGGTCCCATGGTCTCTTAATTTCTCTTAATTTCTTGTTTATGTTTACCGTGCTTTGTCCCTCTTGATGCATTCTACAATATGAGATTCAGATACAGAGTCAATTGGAGTTGTTTTATTTGAAAAGAACAACGTTAATTGGACCGACCTGTTGTGTGAAACCGTTGGCAAACTAATGCATGCTTTCTTGTAATTACTTGTATTAGAATTTTAACGTATAATATGTAGAACCTGTAGCCACACCAGGAATAAGCCCAATATAATACTCTCGATAGCATGGTTGAGGGAGTTGTGCAAAAAAATGATAAATAATCTCATAGCTGCCACCATGGCAGAGTAACAAGTGGTGCGTTTTGGCAAAGCATCACTCTCATTTTTTTATCGCCGAGACAATCAATACCCAGTCATGAGTGAGTCTAACATCATTTGGCTTTATCCCTGAGACCTTTGCTGAATGAACTGCTATAATATATGAAATCCGGTGGTTTGAATTCAGGTTCTTGTTACAAGTCAGCATCTAGTTGATAGAGGTACACACTGAAAAGAAATTCTAGACTCAAGTGAGTAAGATTTTTTTTCAGTGCACTTAAAGAATAGAATCTCAGAGTTTTAAGTAGATGTGACTTAATTATGGTTTCAGGATAAAGCTGGATACTACAGACACTTGGTGATGTACATGCTCCTTGATGTACTGTGAAATGTCTCTTGGATGATAAAGATCCAGATGCTCAATGCCAATCATCAACTCATCTGTCTGCAATCATGATAGAGGATCCCTGTTGATTTTACCGCTTTCTCACTCCAAGACCTGGCTATTTGTCCTGCTCCCTGCTGACCACAGCAGAAGTGGACAGAATCGGCATCAGCAAGAAACATGGGATTCATCTGCTTTGGGATGTCCCCACTGTGTGCCTTGGAATGGCCATTTCCATTAGACTGCCCTCCCCTGCCCACTGCTGGTCCATTTCACTACTGGTACTAGATGAAGATATAGTGAGTCAGTCTGTTACCTGGGAGTTAATTTCCACCCAGGATAAAGTCATGTTGCTCTCTGTATAGTATTTTTGCTGGAGATCTTCACAAAGTATTTGATCTAAACCGTCAATGAGGCTTGTACTCAATAGCCTCAACTAATGACCTATGAATTGGAATTTTATGTTTTGCATAATATGAGTTGGAACCTGAACTACTAGTCTATAAGGAGCATCAATTACGTGGTGTCATCAGGTTAAATAGACTGAGAAAAGATTCTCACTCACTTGAGTCTAGATCTAATCTCAGGCAATGTCACTAAAATGAGTATGATTTGAGACTCAGTCTGATCCTTGGATGATACTCAGGCAGATCCTGAGGCTGATCCTGGGGTGATACTCTAGCTTTGCCTGAGTGTCATCCAAGGATCAGGCTGAGTCTCAAACCATACTCATTTTGGCGACTTTGCCTGAGTAAGAATTTTTTCTCAGTGTGGAAACGGTATTTTAATAGACACTGCAGTTGATCGTGAAAGTATGGAGGAGTCTTTTTTTGTTTTCAAAGTAACAACTAAGGCTTTTATGCTGCATGCTAAAGGGATTAGGCCAGAACACGTCCACGTCAATACTTACCTGAGGAATAATATAATTATATGTCGGTTTAAGGAACACAGAGTGTAATGAATTTCCTCAAATTCAGGAACCTGAAATAATAATGCTTCCCTATTACCTTCTTTGCTCATGTTTGTGGCATGTCTTCTATTTTGAAGCATAGAATATACATCTCCCAGCTAGATAATTACCACAGTTTGCTCTAACATTTAGACTTAACACCAGGTGCTGTGCAAGTGTTATAATTGGCCCGGGTCTAATTAAGCTTCAATATAGGAAATAGAATTATAAAGCTCTAGAGATGTGTCATGATCATTATTTACTGGCTTTATTTGGAAATTTAGATCAATACCAATTACCATCATACCATTTATATTGGGAATCTGCAGTCTTCATTATGCAAGGTGCAAACGGAATGTTTGTTTTTACATTGATCCAGATTAGGCACTATCAGATTACACACTATCATAAAGGCTTAGTTAGAATTGATTGTGCCTGATGCCTCGTAGGTTGTACCTATCACAGAACGGGTCATAGGGCCATTGTGACGCTTGAATACATACCTTGTGTGTTGTTTATCAGAGCTGCATTAACAGCTCTGTGCAGCCATATATTATATGGTATTACTGCATTGTATGCGGTCATGATAGTGTCAAGCTTTATATGATAGAGCTGCGTTATTTTTCCTAGAATGTATCATCCAGTAAATGTTAGGTGCATTGTTGCTAAGTATCGAAGGCCAAATGATATATAACATATAAATTGTCAGTACTAATAGGCCTTTCATCTGCTTATATCAAAATTAGATTAGGCATTCACAGACCATTTTGTCAAAGAGAAATACAGTCACGAAACGGTCTTAATATGATGGATGACAGTTATTACTCATCAGTTAAGCTGGAGCCATTCGTTCTAAGATGTGATGGCCATAGTGGCCGTGCAATTGATATTAAGGAAGGGGGTGGTTTCATATGATTCTCATGGCCATCTCTGGATAGAGGACCCACACACCTTAATTACTAAATTTACATTTAATTTAAAGTACTGCGTTACATTTACAGTACTGGCCCGTTTAAGCATCTGGATCTCAAATGAGCACCAGTTGTAGTTTCGGGTAAGGGGTGAAATATTATCAGATCTAATTACTTTGATATGTAACTTCCCAAATATTTCATAAAAATTTTGTGAATGGCTATGATAAGCAAAGAGTGCCAGTATAACAATCTGTGGATCATATAGAACGTATATACATTGACTATGTATGACGGCAGGGGAAAAGCACTCATAAATAACAATTCATGGCTGAGATCACAGGAAGGAGTACAGCCACTTTGTGAACATCACCTTTGATGTATTTCATTGAAGTAGCCTGCCTGAGGGCTGGGGTAGTCTTCATCAGTCACTGCCGGCCTTACATACCAATCTTAGATATTGCTATTGGTTTAAACCAGATAAGCTGTCGTTTTTCAAGGCACACATAAACACCTTTGATATTGTCAGTGTGCACCATTCACACATTAAACAAATGATCACTACGGCTTGTCAAATGCCATCATTTTATTCTCTTTGGAGAAATACAAAACCTCGTTACTTGTTTCCCCGTTGATCTTTCCATTAACTCATTTGATACTGTTTTTGGGAACAATATTCAACAGGAAGGTTTTAGGACCCCCCCCCCCCCATCTGTTCACTCTAAACACATCACTCACACAAAGCCTCATATGCCCCACTTCAGTGACCCATGGTTGATCTCTCAATTTCTTGTTCTGTTTCCTGTGCTTTGTCTGTCTTGATGTGTTCAACAATCTCAGAATCTGAGTAAATTGATATTGGTACGTTTGAAGACATTGTACGTTAATTGGACTGACCTGTATTGTGAAACAATTACCAACTAATGCATTATTTCTTCCAATTACTTTTATTAGCAATGTAACTTCACAAAATATGTAGAACCTGTAGCCGCACCAGGGATAAACTCGATATAATACTCTGGATATTATGTTTGAGGGAGATGTGCAAATAAAATGAATCTTACAGCTACCACCATGGCATGGTAATAAGTAGTGCATTTTTGGTGAAGCACCATGCTATCACTGCCGAAATTGATGTTTTATCATTGAAACAATACTCACAAATGAGTGACTCTAATATCATCAGGCTTTACCCCTTAGACTTTGCTGAATAAATTGCCAAAATATATGAAATCAAGTGGTTTGAATTCGATTTCTGGTTACAAGTCAGTACCTAGAAGATGGAGGTACACTTATAGAATAGAATTTCAGAATTCTAAGTATAGGACTTAATCATGGTGTCAGGATAAAGTTGGACACTAGAGACACTTCGTTATGTATGTGTACAGTTCTTGATGTACTGTCTATCAAATGATGAAGATCCAGATGATCGATGCCAATCATCAACCCATCTGTCTGCAATCGTGATAAAGGATCCCTGTTGATTTTACCAATTTCTAACTCCAAGACCTGGCTATTTGTCCTGCTCCCTGCTGACCACAGCAGAAGTGGACAGAATCAGCATCAGCAAGAAACATGGGATTCATTTGCTCTCGGTTGTCCCCACTGTGGGTACCTGGTAATGGCCATTTCCATTAGAATGCCGTCCCCTGCCCACTGCTGGTCCCTTTCACTACTGGTACTAGAAGAAGATGTAGTGAGTCAATCTGTTACCTGTGAGTTAATTTCCACCCACTAACAATGTACTGCCGAAGATAAATTGCTGAAGTCAACTTGCTCTCTGTATAGTTTTGTTGCTGGAGATCTTATTTAATAATTTGGATCGCCAACGAGGCTTGTACTCGATAGCATCAATGTGTGTACACGAATGACCAATGAATTGGAATTTTATGTTTTGCATAATATAAGTTGGAACCTTAACCATTAGTCCATAAGGTGCATGAATTATGTGGTGTCATATGAAAACCGTATTTTGATGGACACTGCAGTTGATCATGAAAGTATGGAGGAGTCTTTTTGTGTTATCAAAGTAACAACTAAGGCTATTATGCTCCTAGATGGCATTAGGCCAGACCACGCCACATTAATACTTACCCTAGGACTAATATAATTATCTGTTGTTATAAAAAACACAGAGCGTATTGAAGTAAAGTCTGTTAAAAATAATGATGCATTAATGCAGTAATTTGACTCACCAGAACTGCATTCATGCATCATACCGATCCTGCAAGGGAAAGATATATGTTGGTATTGCTCATCTTCACACTCTTCGCATTTGATAGAAAGGCCCTCTCACATTACATTTCTATTACATGACTACTGTGGGGCCTTTACACAACAAAAATGCCTTTACGCAGCAAAATAGGATCATTTTGCTGCATAAAGGCTCATGCAGGGCTTTTACAGAACAAAACTGGCATTATGCAGCAAAGATCCTTTATGCAACAAAAGCCTTTATGCTACAAAAGAAACTTGCCTTTACACAACAAAACCTATAGGGCAGATTTATGTCCTTGCTTTTATGCAACAAATCCTATATAGTGGCTGTGATAACCAATTAAGGCTACAGGAATACCTTGCCTTATTCCTGTAGCCTTAATTTGTAATCACAGCCACTATAAATAGGTTTATTGCATAAAGGCAAGGACATGAGTCCACCCTATAGGTTTTGTTGTGTAAAGGCAAGGTATTCCTGTATCAATAAGACAATTATAGGTTTTGTTGTGTAAAGGCAAGGTATTCCTGTAGCCTTGTTTAGTACTCAGGGCCACTATATAGGTTTTGTTGCATAAAGGCAAGATGTTCCTTTAGCAATAAGACCACTACATAGGTTTTGTTGTGTAAAGGCAAGGTATCCCTGTACCAATAAGACCAATATATAGGTTTTGTTGTGTAAAGGCAAGATGTTCCTTTAGCAATAAGACCACTGTATAGGTTTTGTTGTGTAAAGGCAAGATGTTCCTGTAGCAATAAGACCACTGTATAGTTTTTGTTGTGTAAAGGCAAGATGTTGCTGAAGCAATAAGACCACTGTATAGGTTTTGTTGCATAAAGGCAAGATGTTCCTGTACCTATAAGACCAATATATAGGTTTTGTTGAGTAAAGGCAAGATGTTCCTGTAGCAATAAGACCACTGTATAGTTTTTGTTGTGTAAAGGCAAGATGTTCCTTTAGCATTATGCCCACCGTATAGGTTTTGTTGTGTAAAGGCAAGATGTTCCTGTACCAATAAGACCAAAACTACAAATAAATCTATCATGTTGACAGATGAAAATGGCCAGGTAATCTAGCTGGATGATACATCTACCTATATTAATAATTTTTTGCTGAGATTGGACCTAGACTTGCTGAGCAACATAACACTGTATTTAATTTCAAAGGTACCCGCTGTGAGGTCGATATGCCTGATATGAACTTTACCGATGAAGAAACTATCAAATGTCTTCAAAATATAGATGTGTCCAAATCTTCATCCATTGATTATTTATCCACTAATATCTTCAAGAAGGCAATGTTAAGATTCCCTCATGAATTAATTAAAATTATTAATTTGATTACAAATACCGGTTTGATACCTGATAGCTGAAAAGTTGCTACTGTGACTCCTTTACCAAAAGGTGGCAATCCTTCTAATGTATCGAACCTCAGGCCAATTAGTGTATTACCTGTTCCTGGCAAGGTCCTAGAGAGACTTAATAAGGTCCTAGACAGATATAATATTTTATCAGAAAAAACCAAGGTGGCTATCAGAAGTCCATATCTACACTAGATTCTATATCGGTTTTGGTTGATGATGTATTAAAGAATAGAATTAAATTGTAATATTACAATGGCTGCTTTCATAGATATAAAAAAGGCATTTGATTCTGTAAACCATTTAATATTATTAAACAAACTTGAACAATACGGTATCAGAAATAGAAATCTTACTCTTATCGAAAATTATTTGTCGAGGAGGCAGCAATGTTCTATTGCAAACCATATTTTCTCGGAAAAGGCTAACTTACTATGTGGAGTACCCCAGGGTTCAATTTTGGGTCCTTTTTTCTTCCTATTATATATTAATGACTGTATTTCCAAGAATGATGTACACAAAACTTTACTATATGCAGATGACTCAGTTCTATATGTATCAGGAAAAAACATAGACTTATTATCAAATGAGCTTACCAGCGCTTTAAATATGTTCTCTCTTTGGGCTTCTGCAAATAAATTAACAATGAATGAATCGAAAACAAAGATTATGACCTTTGCCTCAGCAACTAAATTAAAAAGAATTCAAAAACCATAAATGTCTTAAATGGGAAGACAGTTATGAATGTCTCATCATATAAATATTTAGGGGTGACCTTGGACCAAGAATTGAATTTCAACATGTCTTTAAGAAATGTTATCAAGAATCATTAATCTTGTATAAAACCAGAAAAAAAACTTGTCAAATGCTGCAAGGATAAGAATGTATAAGATGCATATTATTCCCATCAAAGACTATTGTGATATACTGTATAATGGAGCTAAAGCGGACCTACTATTAGAATTACAAAGATTGCAAAACAAATGTCTAAAAACTTGCTTAGATGTTCACCTACTGACTCCAACTACCTTTGTACATAGGGAAAAGGGTGCTCCCATGTTAGAGCCCAGTAGACTTCATCATATAAAAATGCAAGCCTTTAAAAGATCCACAATGGAAAAGTATAATAAACCTAATGTAAGAATCACTAGATTTTCGAATGCACCTGTGTTAAAATATGAAAAGATTAACTGTACATCCTATGCCAAATCACCAGAATGTCTTTGCGCACAAACCTAAAATAATCTTGACATCAAAACTAGAAATGTGAGAGACATAGATAGATTTAAAGCTGCATCCAAAAAAGTCTTAATCGACTCTATTTGTATATAATGACAGTAGTTTCTGTTCAACTTGCTGTATTAATATTGTTATGTATACAAGATAGGGTGGGGAATATAGTTACTAATGTACAAGTTTAAAGTGTACAAAGTGTCCCAGTTTGTTCCAAAAGAATTGTTATTATGTATTAAATTTCTTATAAAGAGTGGTAGGTATTTATATGGCCAGATCACAACAACATTTTTTAAATGATGATCTGGTCATTAACTGTTTGGTCACGTTATTATTAATATTACCCAGAAAATGGGTGAATTATTATTTATCATCGAATGTGTATAGGCATACTAATTTCATGGAAACCCAATTATTATATCTTCACCTAAATAGGTATGACCATATGTTGATTTACAGATTGCGCCTATGTAAACATGATGGATTACTTTCAGACCAAATAAAGTTTAAAGTTGTTCAAAAAAATAGGTTTTGTTGCGTAAAGGCAAGGTATTCTTGTAGCCTTGTTTAGTACTCAGGGCCACTATATAGGATTTGTTGAGTAAAGGCAAGATGTTCCTGTAGCAATAAGACCACTGTATAGGTTTTGTTGTGTAAAGGTAAGATGTTCCTGTACCAATAAGACCAATATATAGGTTTTGTTGCGTGAAGGCAAGATGTTCCTTTAGCAATAAGACCACTATATAGGTTTTGTTGCTTGAAGGAAAGATGTTCCTGTATCAATAAGACCACTGTATACGTTTTGTTGCATAAAGTCACGGTATTTCTGTAGCCTTGTTTAGTACTCAGGGCCACTATATATGTTTTGTTGCATAAAGGCAAGATGTTCCTTTAGCAATAAGACCACTATAGTATTATAGGTTTCATTGTATAAAGGCAAGGTATTCCTGTGGCCTTATTTGTATTCTATGTATTTGCAGCCATATATATAGATGTTGTTGCATAAAGGCAAGGACAACCTTTAGGTTTTGTTGTGTAAAGGCAAGCTGATTTTGTGGCATAAAGGATTTTGTTGCATAAAGGCTTTTGTTGCATAAAGGCTTTTTGCTGTATAACGCTGTTTTTGTTGCGTAAAAGTCCGGCATGAGCCTTTATGCAGCAAAATGATATTATTTTGCTGTGTAAAGGCAGTTTTGTTGCGTAAAGGCCCCACAACTATGCTTATAGTACTACCGTAATCTCCCGCGTATAAGGCGCGTCTTATACGTGAATCAGACCCTAGGTGCGCCTTATAGAATTTGGAATGGTGTTACAGACTTGCATATGTGGCAGTTACGCCCCCCTTCTGTAGCTTAGTTACACTGAGTAAATGTGGCGCTAACACCCCCCTCCCCACATTAGAATAGTACACTGACTTAAGCAAGCCAAAAATGTGTGATTTGTGGCGCTAACAACGCCCCCCCCCCACCTTAGAACAATATACTGACTAAAGCAAGCCAAAAAGGTGTGATTT
Source organism: Acholoe squamosa (assembly GCA_949317995.1). Classification (NCBI taxonomy): domain Eukaryota; kingdom Metazoa; phylum Annelida; class Polychaeta; order Phyllodocida; family Polynoidae; genus Acholoe; species Acholoe squamosa. Next base: position 50,583,314 of record OX439040.1, on the reverse strand, counting down.
GTAGCGCTAACCCACCCCTATCCTGCCTCTATAATAATCAAACGAGGGCACAGCCCGAGTTTAATTATACTTTGTTGGCTGTTTTGCCAGGTTCAAATAGATATTGAAGTGAGGGCTGAGGTCATCTCTTTGGTATACATTATGTATGCGCTTTGAGAGCCTATGTTTTCATTGGTCATAATATACCCCTTCAAGGGTCAAATAAGAATTAATGGCTTTCAAATTTTCCATATACATATAATTATAGGTGTGTGGTATATATTATTTAGGTAAATTTGGAAAATTACCCAAGCTAATAATGTATTGTTGAAATGATTGTGTTTTGGTTAGGGATAGAGACTGCCCTTTGTTGGAGTGTGGCCCATAATGAACCATGTGAAATGAGAAATAAGGATGAGACAAGAACTAAATTTTCACTTTCTCACACAGTTCGACCATCTGCTACCAATTTGGACGGGTATCATAGATTGTTGCCTAAGTGAAATAACAGAGGTCACCAATGCAGAAATTAGGCCTTATTTCATAAATTCCAGATTAGGATTCCTTATTTCATGAATTTCAGATTAAAATAACCCTTTATGGAATGGCAAAATGTTGAAATTCTAATTCAAAATAAAGTAAAGTTTTTGGGCAGCAACCCCGATATCTGTATAAGGATTACATTGGTCATAATCAAGGCCACTTCATATGTAAATTCTGACAATAATCATACATCACAACCTAGATAGTGAGGATTGCTGTGATAAGAATATGGGCTGACAAGCTGTTAATAAGGGAAGCATCAACCATGATTCAATACATGATTTCCGAGTTAGCTGTAATCCTGGCACAAGGGTCCAGTGTCTCAGTGTTTTTGGCAGGAAGGTGGTCACTGCATGATAAGATGTACATAAATAACCACCATGTTTATGCAAAACATTTAAATCCCTAGAATAATAACTCCAAATTAGCCACACCCTATATCTAGTGACTTATCTATGTAATCTGTATACATGTAAAGGCAGTGCCTGGGCAATGCCCAGCAGGGGTGAGTGGATGTGTCAAGGGTTTACTCCCAGGGGTGTTGGTTACTATGGTGACCATGACAGGTGGCAGCATCCATAGGTTTGAGTTTTGTACAAAAATACCTCCTCACAACTATAGAAATATCTCCACTCTCAAAATATATTTCAAAAGAATGATTTCTTATGTAGGTCTAAAAGGTATTGATTGACCATACTTGTGAATCCTGGGGAGAAAGGCCATGTCTTTCAACTCAAAAAGTGAAGTTTTCCAAGAGGTGTCCACTTAGCCCATAGACTTCCTATACTATTCTGCTCACCCCACTTCCCTGCTCACCCACCTTCCAGTCAGAGACACTGGAACACTGAGTCCCTGTGCCAAAACTTCTTCATGACAGGGGTGAACTCGAAACTCACATATTACCCAGTCTATTAGTATTAAATGGCTTTCCATGTTTAAAGTCTTGAGTGAGATGGAATGTGAGGTATTTATGGAATTCAAGTTAAAATCAACATTTGACAAATTCATAAATTGACACAAATTCAGGAACCTGAAATAATGATGCTTCCCCATTACCTACTTTGCTCGTGCTTGTGGCATATCATCTATTTTAAGATATAGAATATAGTATCTTATTACCTTCTTTGCTCATGTTTGTGGCATTTCTTCTATTTTGAAACAGAATATACATCTCCCAGCTCGATAATGTCCACAGTTTGCTCTAGCATTCTGACTTACACCAGCTGCCACCCAAGTTTTATAATTGGCCTGGGTCTGGTTAAGCTTCAAGTATAGGGAATAGAATAATAAAGCTCTAGAGATGTGTCATGATCATTTACTGATTTCATTTAAAAATTTAGATCAATACCAATTATAATATTTATGTTGATAATGTCTCCATTATACCACGAGCAAAAGGAATATTTGTTTTTACATCGATCCAGATTAGGCACTATCATAAAAGCTTAGTCAGTTTTGATTGTGCCTGATGCCTTATAGCTTGTACCTATCACAGAATGGGTCACAGGGCCATTGTAATTCTTGAATGCATACCTTGTGTGCTGTCAATCAGGGCTGCATTAATTAACGGCCATATAGTCTAATGCATTACTGCATTATATGTAGTGATTATGGTGTCAAGCTATATATGATAGACCTGTGTTATCTTATCTAGAATGCATCATGCCTCAAGTCTGAGTTTTCAATCAGGGATATTTGCTATCAGTAGGTATAAATTTCCCCCTTTCCTTATTAGCAGACTGGTTTGAACCAGTAAGTACTAGATGCATTAATGCTAAGTATTAAAGGCCAAATGATATGTGAGATGTACACTCTCAGTCCTAATAGGCCTTTCATTTGCTTATATCAAAATTAGATTAGGCATTCATAGGCCTCTTTGGCAAAGAGAAACACAGCCAAAGCAGTCTTAATGTGATGTATGACAGTTATAACTCATCAGTTAAGCTAAAGCAATTTGTTCTAAGATGAGTCTGTGACATCTTTAGTGGCCATGCAATCGATATTACGGAGGGCTATGGTTTCATATAATTCTCCTGGCCACTCTGGATAGAGGACCCACACACCTTAATTACTTAATTTATATTTAAGATACGGCATTACATCTACAATACTGGGCTGTTTAAGCATCTGGACCTCAAATGAGCACTAGTTGTAGTTGGGGGTAAGAGGCGTAATATTATCATATCTAATTACTCTAATATGTAGCTTCCCAAATGGTTAAAAAAAATAATATGAATGGCTATGGCAAGCAAAGAGTGCCTGTATAACAACCTGTGGTTCATATTGTCAATGGAGCGTTACAAGTCATGTGAAGTGAGTTGAAGAATTCCAGAGAGTTTAGTTAATAGCCATTTATTTCCAGAAGTACAGAGCGATCATGTGAGATGGTGGTACAGTGATACACTCGCCAGTGTGTCCAAGCTGTGCCCTAACCCTAGGCACTGGGTGACATATGTTCTGGGTAAGACGTAGGTGGAATAAGATGGTGAGTTTCTCAGCACAGGTGTATTTATACTGGAGCAACTCCACCAGCCTACAAATAGTATCAAGACGTATGGTGTACATCCACTAGGATGTTCGGGGTACATTCTGGTGAGCTAAAGATAGCTCCTGGTAGGGGCGAGCTGCTAGTGATTAATGGGGAGGAGGTCTGAGCATGTCAGACCTGCCCCTGATTGATGTGAGAGCTAGTGGTTGGCATCAGTGAGTGCACTTATCCCACTAGTCTTGAATTGTGGTTATTGGAGGGTTGTAGGCAGGTTTTTGACACACTAGGCGCGGAATAAAATATGGTAAAAATAATCCAGAATGCTCTACTAATAATATAGAACTTATACATGGACTATTTATGATGGCAGGGAAAAAGCACTTATAACCATTTATGGTTGAGATCTCAGGAAGGAGTACGGCCATTTTTGTTGACATCACCTTTGATGTATTTCATTGAAGTAGCCTGCCTGAGGGCTGGGGTAGCCTTGAATATGAATACAGGTATCCTGTGGGCACCAGAATTCCATGACGGTTTCTGAAATGCCATTACATGGACACAATGTGTCATGCATTGAGGCACTTGCATGTGTTTACAATTATACTAAGCATCATCACAACCTGTGTGAGGTGGAGCCCAGTGCCCACGTCAGTGGCGGATCCAGGATTTGTAAAAAGTAGGGGCCCAGCCCGAAATGAGGGGACGCACCCCCCACTAATTTTGGGATGCAAAACATTTAATCAAAAAGTACTGACAAAAAGAGTACGTGCCCCCATCTAAATCCGTCACTGCACGTCTTGGATTGATGACCCAAGTGCTTGGTTATCCATGATTCCCTTTATACCACATTTTAAGCTTTATTAGTATTATCGATTACATTCCAAAACATGATGTAAACACCCACTTTATTATGTAAATTCATTTGCTAATAATATGAACAAAGAGGGGTCATCTTGGTGTAATGCGTAATGCTATAGCAGTGCCATTATCTAGGGCACTCCCAATGAGTGGCTACTAAAATTAGATGAAGGTGTTAAATATAATGGTCAATAATGCAAGAGGAATTAGTCACCATTTGATGTTATTGGTGGGAAAGTGTCCAACTATAGATCATAATCTTTCAATAAAGCATCCCCGACTCGGCCCCGTGTACCATCGGGATTACACCTATGGTCCAACAGGCCATCAGCCACTTTTTTGTAGGAGTTGCATTGCCAAAGTCATGAAAAGTATCAGTGGACTCTTGGTGTTGTACCAAGAGTTTACTGAGCCTAAACTCTTTTTTTTTTGTGCCAATAGTCCAGTGGGCCCGATTGGCTGACATTGGTCATAAAATCCATACAGAATAATTGCTAAGGAGGCCCAATGGCCTATTGATCTAGTAAGAAGGACATCTCACCAACTCAGGAGGGTGTTTCTCCTATTGTAAAAGGAAGAGCTGGCTAAAAATGCCCTTGTTTCCAGTCCTTTCTTTTCATGTAGCTATAACTTCTCCCTATTGTTGCTCACAAGCGGTCATTCAGGGATTTGAGTAGGTACCTAGTTGGTAGAAGTCAGTCAGTAAATTAAACTATAGAGTGTGTGACATGAGTAGGTACCTGTTAGTGCAGCTCTCTTTATTTTAAACAAGGCAGGTGACCTTTCAGACTAATGTGGTGAGTGCAAGTACTTAGGTGAAGCAGTGCACGACTTGTTTAGAAAAGAGGGCACATACTCACAGCTCTTTTTACAATAGGAGCAACACCCTCCTGGAGAGGATCCGCACATTCCAGGATGTCATAATTCATTATAATCATGTCTGGTAATCTCAGGTTGTGCATACAAATTACCCATTCCAACCACTGCTCTGCCAGTCTGTTCAGGTTCAGGAACATTTACAGTGAGCTCCCAATATGTCACTGCAGTTTTGCACTGCTTCAAGTTACCTTGTTTTAGAAATGCACCTCCATATATATATATAGAACTACAGCTGGTTGAAGGTTGATAATTATTTGCAATCTCTTGGTTATCACATATCAGGGAGTGCTTTAGCAGAGGGATAGACTTTTAGGATAGGCACTGATGTAATTGCTATGTCACCGACCATTACCATAAGGACAGGTACTGCCAGGTAACATGACTAGCAGTCTTTACAGAAGATGCTATAACTCTGAAGGCAAGGGTATCACTCAGAGATACCTGCATTAGTGGGTGTACATTTCATCTATCTGATACTCCCATAAACCTGGGGGTAATGCACACATCAATAGTAGAGATGGCCAAATCACACAAGGGCATGTCAACTCAGGTCCAGATAGTTTCTTTCATCTGCCATTTCCAAAGGTAGATCAACCATTCAAGGCCATCAGGTCCTCACAGGACCACCCACATAACTACAAGAGCTGCTCTGTAGAAGGTGACCAGAGAACAGCTCCCCTGTAATAGATAGAGGGCAGCTATCACTCATTAGGCCTAAAAAAAAGTGTGTTTCCAGTTACATGGCCTGAATTGCAACGGTCGGTAGGTCGGATTTCTTTTCTTTTTTTTACCCAAAAGCTTAGGAACCTATGGTACTTCAAGAGACCTTCAGGTCTGTGCTTCAGAGGAATGTTCCTCCTGTCCAATAAAGGCATGTTGTATATCAAAAGAAACGTGATTTCAAGGAGAATTGGAGAGGATATGTGGTCAAGATATGGGGTTGTAATATATGTACCATAAATTCTCTCGTATAAGCCTTGGTAGTACCAGAACCCAAATAAATATTTTACAGGAGGGTGTGGCTAATACAAGAGAAATTAGTGTAGGCCTACCATAATAGCTCATGTACAATACACAGGATACATTTCTTTTTCAATATCAAAAAGCCATTGATTAGAACAGAAGTTGTAGGTACAAGTGAATTATTACCAGTTGGGGGGGGGGGCTCGATGGATTTTTTAGGACCAGCAATTTTTCCCCCGACCCCCTAACAATACAATGAAAGTTATCATGATCCCCCCCAATGAGAACTGATTGAGCTAAATGACGCCCCCAGCTCTAAAAAAATCGTATGCATATGCGTGTTAAACCTGTTTTTAGAAAGATAACTCCATTGATTCTTTTGATGTCTACGGGTCTTAGTGGTGCTGCTGCTGGTGAAGGGGAATGGAAAGGGGGTTGCATATGCTGGTTTTGCATGAGAAACAAATTTATGAATTTTTCATTTTGACTACATTTTGAAAAAGAAAAAAAAAAACAGGATCTGCGAAAAGGGTCATTAGTGGAGGGTCCATTTAGGTCTCTTTATCAAGTACATAATCACAAGGTCACACTCAGAGTATAGTGACTATGTAGAATGACATATTTTGGAAATAATTGTCAGACTTAAAGATGGTAAAGCATTGTTGCCTATGAAGTAGCCTGTCATTATTATTCCCACCACCTAGCTCCCTCGAAACAAGACACGGGAAAATCCCGTGAACGACTGGTGAATCTGTGAGCATATATTCTCGGGAAGATCCTGGGAATAGTACCTACAATCCCGTGAATTACCCTGATATTCCCCAGTTTTTAACAGGGCCCTCTAGTGAGATTTATACACATAAGTCTGATTCTTCTGCATAAAGTGAAGATGCCAGAGTCCACCAGGGGCCTCTGTGTGAGCATGGAATCCTGGTTTGGTCCAAAGAACAGAGAGAGGGAGTGAGATGGAAAGAAATGAGAGGGCAAGAGAGGCACAGAGAGAGCAAGAGAGATAGATATAAAGAGAGAAAGAGAGAGAGAGAGAGAGAGGGAGAGGGAAAGGAGAGAGAGAGAGAAAGGGAGAGGGAAATGGGAGAAAGAGAGGAAGGCAATAGAGGGAGGGAAGAGAGAGAAAGAGAGCAAAATAGAAAGAGAGCGAGGCAGAAAAAAAAAGGGAGAGCCTTGCCCCCCAATAAAAAAGGAAAATTGATTGACTTAAGCTACTGACAAAATTGATACATAAAGTTGATTGAATCATAATATTATGTGTCCCATTCTAATATGTGTGTGGTGCACATATGCATGGGCACTGACACATTCATCTGTGAAGATGTGTAATGTAGTTCTCACCATGAATATGACCTCAGTTGTCGAAATGGCGTTAAACATTTATTACTCACTCACTCTCCCGTTCTAATAATTATGACCGTTATTGATATCTCACTTAATGTGCATGTTTGCTAGACATGTCTTGAACAGAGTTCAACCCTTTAAGGGCTAACCCTAATGCATTAATGCATTTTGGTTGTCATGATGCATTAATGCAGGCAGGGCTTTATTCAAGCATCATGCTTACACTTTGGGAAGATCAGCATGATGCCCCAATAAAGTGCTGGCAAGCAGACTCCCCAAGTCTTCATCGGTAAAACATGCCAGCCAATGGGCACGTTACACTACTGCATCAGCAGACCTTAAAGAGTTAGGTAGCATTTAGAGGCCTGGCAAATAGGCACTCAATGATTATAGGGCATGCTAAGTTGTTTACGGGCACTAAGTAAAGAGTCAGCTAAATTTAGACTGTCAAGGTTGTAGGGTGCAGGCAAACCACCTGTGGTACACACTTACAGAACAGGTCATTTTAGTCAGATGGGGAGGGGGATTTCTGGGGCATAAATGGGTGAATGTAAAAGCATCATTTAACACTGTCTGTGCTGTCTACTTAACCGTGTAAAAGCAGCTAAAATCTCACTGTGCCTTATTCACTGTACTAAATAAATACTCAGACATTTAGTTTGGTCTTTACCCCTGGTCCATATCCAAGACAGGTACTTATGAAATTTTAGTGCTGAAGAGTTATTTTAACACCTCCCCACCCCCACTAACCACTGGTACTTATATGAGACCAGCAATCATTGCTGAGTGTCAAGAATTAATCTTCTCAAAAATGAGCATCAAGATACTCACATGGAAAACTTTTCTGACTCTCTTTTGTGTCATTTTTTGGGGAAAATATTTGGGGAAATCTCAAATTTACACCAGACTTCCTTCATATGGGATGCATGCCATAGTTCCATCCATTAAAAATACACTGTAACAGGTTTATGCCTAGGTCCATCACACCTCATGTATAGACTCACTATGAACTATGTGATATTTAATGGACTATTAACACATAAATACCATGTTATGACATGTGTCCGTCAAGAACATATTTGAGTATGATTTGAAAAATGAATGTGACATATCAGATGGAAATAGAACCACCCCTGTGCCCCCTCACCCCCTGCTGATACCTACTGAGCACTCCCAAACACCAACAGGACCAACCAGTTTGGGCTACACTGCCCCACCTCAGCTGTCATTTCCACCTGGCTCACCTACACACAAGACCTGTCTCCAAAAGCTGAGGGTAACAGTGGGTAAGCATAAATTTGCCATTTTTCACCATTTTCTATTCATTATGACATGCAAAGGTCACCATTTTCTTGCTGCTCTATTTATAAGGGCACTTACAATCCTAAATAGGAAATGGCACTAGTATCTCAATATTACCAATGGCATTGTACCTTGTTGTGTGCAATATTCATGAATGCTAATTCAAGCACTTTACCAGCATTTGCAATGATCCATAAAAGAAATCCTAAGTACTTGACTGGATATTTATTTGCAATAATATGTAATATTGTACATCTGAAGGCATGATTGCAAACCCATACATGTACTTGAGTGGCCACTGGCTGTGTTCAGAAATAGCCCTCCCTATTGCAGCTGCATACTACTACTCTACAACTAAGTGTGAGAGGCAGTCAGACCCTTTCCCAATCCAGGTCATAGTGGGCCCACCTTGTGTACTGATTACCTTACCTCTTATACAGTGTACCCATTCCCAGCCAGCCTAATTTGGGTAACTCACACAAGCACCTAGCAGAAGGTGACTTTACTTGTATGCAGGGTTGTTGTAGATTGCAACACTCATGGTCAGATTCCCCTTCTGTCCCAGTATATTTACATGTCTGTATATGTGTCCACACTCACATCCATCTATGTACATACATTCCCTTTTATCCACATACACTCACATGCCTCATGTCCACATGCACCCCCTCACACATCCACATCCTCTCTATGTCCACATCCCCTCTAAGTGCACACATACCTCCCTCTAACAGGCTTCCCTAGCCCACTTAAAAGGGTCTATTTCTCCTCTTTCCTATCCCCTTGGGATGTGTGTGGTTGATTGATTGATTGATTAATTTGTGTTTTACAGCACTTTAGCGGCACTAAGTGGCTATCCCGTGCTTCACAGGTTGATAATTTAAGAGAGGAATGTATCAGTGCCCGCGCATATGTGCACCACACACATCCTGAGGGGATAGGAAAGAGGAGATATAGACCCTTTTAAGTGGGCTAGGGAAGCCCGGGGATGTGTGTGGTGCACATATGCGCGGGCACTGACACATTCCCCTGTGAAATTGTGTAATGTAGTTCTCGCCATGAATATGACCTTAGCTGTCGAAATGGCGTTAAACATCTATTACTCACTCACTCACCTCCCTCTATATACACACCCACCTCCCTCTGTGTCCACACCCACCTCCCTCTATGTCCACACCCCCCTCTCTCTGTGTCCACACTTAACTCCCTATATGTCCACACCCATCTACCTCTGTGTCCACACACACCTCCCTCTGTGTCCACACCCACCTCTCTCTATGTCAACACCCAGTTCCCTCTGTGGTCACACCCACTTCCCTCTGTGTTTACACCCACCTACAGTGGCCCACAAGAGTCAAGTTGAAGTTGAAGTAAAGAATTGACTTTCACAAAAAAAATTAGAGTCCAAAACCAATATTAATGTTCAAAGTCAATTTCATTTCATTGCTGTCAAACTGTCAAGGTGTCAACTCATGAAAACCAACTTGTGACAGGTAGCTTTTAGCATTGCATGGTGCACTCTATGTCTTTCTATATGAACAAAGCTTATACCAGCAACTACTGGGTAGCTATCGGTTCCCTCACACAATAACTGATGGTTCCACACCAAGTAGTTGGTGGTTCCAGCATCCTGTAACTGGTGGTTCCCACCCACTGTAACTGCGGTTCCACACCTATCCGCTACTGGCACTGGATCCCATACCAAGTAGCTGCTGGTTCCCACACCCGGCACTTGGTGGTTCCCATGCACATTAGTTGCTGTTTCCTGTACCCAGTACAATGCTGGTTCCCACATCCAGTAGCTGCTGGTTCCCATATAAAATGATTCCTAACCCAAGTAGCTGCTGGATCCCACACCCTTGCTGGTTCTTGCACCCAGTACCTGCTGGCTTTCACATAGAGTAGCTGGTAGTGGTTCCCACATCCATTAGGTGCTGGTTCCTGCACCCACTTCCTGCTGGTTCCCAAATAGTGCCTGCTGGTTCCTACATCAGGTAATTGCGAGTTCTTAAAAGAGTAGCTGTCAAAATAAGTCAATTGGGTCAGGATAGGTCAAATTAGGTCAAATATGTTGAAAATAGGTCATATTGGTCAAAAGTATGTCTTTTCGGGTAGCATAGGTCAAATTATGTCAAATATGGTGAAAATAGGCCAAATTGGTCAAAAGCAGGTCAATTAGGGTAGGATAGGACAAATTAGAGTAAATATGGTGAAAATAGGTCAAATTGGTCAAAAGTAGGTCAATAAGGTCAGGATAGGTGAAATTAAGTCAAATAGGGTGAAATTAGGTCTAATTGATAAAAAGTAGGTCGATAAGGGTAGGATAGGTCAAATTAGGTCAAATATGCTGGAAAAATATGTGACACGATCTGCGAAAATGGGGCTTAGTGCAGGGGGTTCTAAGACCCCTTCTCCCAGTACATGTCACATATGTCAAATTGGTAAAAAATAGGTCAAATAGGGTAGGATAGGACAAATTAAAGTAAATATGGCGAAATTAGGTCAAATTGGTCAAAAGTAGATAAATAATGTCAGGATAGTTGAAATTAAGTCAAATAGGGTGAAATTGGGTCTAATTGATAAAAAGTAGGTCAATAAGGGTAGGATAGGTCAAATATGCTTAAAGAATATGTAAAATTGGTGAAAAGCAGGTCAAATAGGGTAGGATAGGACAAATTAGAGTAAATATGGTGAAATTAGGTCAAATTGGTCAAAAAAAGATAAATAATGTCAGGATAGTTCAAATTAAGTCAAATAGGGTGAAAATAGGTCTAATTGGTAAAAAGTAGGTCAATAAGGGTACGATAGGTCAAATTAGGTCAAATATGGTGAAAACCAGTCAAATTGGTCAGAAATAGGTCGCTAAGGTCAAAGTAAATCAAATTAGGTCAAACATGGTGAAAATAGGTCGAATTGGTCAAAAGTAGGTCAATTAGGTCAGGATGGGTCACTTAAGGTGATATATAGTGAATTCAGGTCATATTGATCAAAAGTAGGTCAATTAGGTCCAATAAGGTCAGGATAGATCAAATATGGTTGAAATAGATCAAATTGGTCAAAAGTAGGTCAACTTTGTCAAAATGTAGGGTATTATAGGTGAAGTAAAGTCAAATATGCTGGAAATAGGTAAAAGTAGGTAATTTAGGTCAAATTATGTCAAAATTTGTCAAAATAAGGTCGACTATGACTATTTTTGACCAATCTGACCTACTTTGACTATATTTGACCTAATATGACCCATTCTAACCTACTTTGACCTAATCATGCTACTTTTGACTGATTTGACCTATTTTAAGATATTTGACCTAATTTAAACTATCCTTACCTAATTGACCTTCTTTTGAACAATTTTCCTATTTTCACCATTATTTGACCTAATTTGACCTATCTTAGCCTGATTTGACCTACTGACCTACCTTTGACCAATTTGACCTACTTTTACCATATTTGACCTGATTTAACCTCTTTGACACACCTTTAACCAAATTGACTTATTTTCGCCATATTTGACCTACCTTAGCCTACTTTGACCAACTGGACCTAATTTTGACCAATGTGATCTATTCTTACCACCATTGACCTAATTTGATAGAATTTGACCTGATTGACCCATTTTCAACCAATTTGACATAATTTATCCTAGTCTGACCTAATTTCATTCAATTTTACCTACTTGGAACCAATTTGACCTATTTTGACAATTTTTAACTATGTTGACTGCTTATGACCTTGTTTCACGCAACTTTCCCAATTTGCCCATTTTTGACTTATATGACCTTTTTCATCCAGAATTTATCCAGATCACTCTTTTGCTACTAGGTATGGGAACCGGTAGCTACTCTATATCGGAACCAGCAGCTACTGGATATGGGAACAAGTAGCTACTGTATGGGAACCAACAGCTACTGTTTTCAGAACTAGCAGCTACCTGATGTGGGAACCAGCAGGCACTCTATTTGGGAACCAGCAGGTAGTGAGTGCAGGAACCAGCACCTAATGGATGTGGGAACCACTACCAGTTACTCTATGTGAAAGCCAGCAGGTATTGGGTACAAGAACCAGCAAGGGTGTGGGATATAGCAACTACTTGGGTTAGGAACCAGTTTATATGGGAACCAGCAGCTACCTGATGTGGGAAGCAGTAGCTACTGTATGTGGGAACCAGCATGTACTGGGTACAGGAAACAGCAACTAATGTGTATGGGACTACCAAGTGCTGGGTGTGGGAACCAGCAGCTACTTGGTATGGGATCCAGTATCAGTAGCTGATTGGTGTGGAAACACCAGTTACAGTGGGTGGGAACCACCAGTTATGGGGTGCTGGAACCAGCAGCTACTTGGTATGGAACCATCAGTTATTGTGTGAGGGAACCAATAGCTACCCATTAGTTGCTGGTATAGACATATAGAAAGGCATAGAGTGTACCATGCAAAGCCAAAAGATACCTGTTACAAGTGGGTTTGCATTCATGAGTTGACACCTTGACAGCTTGACAGCAATGAAATGAAATTGACTTTGAACATTGATTTTGCTTTTGGACTTTTAACTTTTTTTGTGAAAGTCAACTCTTTGCTTCAACTTCAATTTGACCTTTGTGGGCCACTGTACCCACCTCCTTCTGTGTCCACACCCACCTCCCTCTATGTCCACACCAATTTTCCTCTGTGTCTACACCCACCTCCCTCTGTATCCACACCCATCTCCCTCTGTGTCCACACCTGCCCTCCCTCTATCTTCCTACCCATCCCCACTATGTCCACACCCAAAGCTCTCTGTGTCCACACCCACCTCCCTCTGTGTCCACTCTCATGTCCCTCTATGTTCACACCCACCTCCCTCTATGTTCACACCCACCTCCCTCTATGTCCACACCCACCTCCTTCTATGTCCACACCCACTTACCTCTTTGTCCACACCCACTTACCTTTTTCTCCACACCCACTCACCTCTATGTCCACACCCACCTCCCTCCATTTCCACACCCACCTCCCTCTGTGTCCACACCACCCCCTCTGTGTCCACACCACCTCCATCTGTGTCCACTCTCACCTCCCTCTATGCCCGAACCCACATCCCTCTGTGTTCACACATCCCTTTGTGTCCACTCTCATCTCCCTCTATGTCCACATCCATTTCCCTTTCTATCCACACCCACTGTCCTCTTTGTCCACTCTCCCCTCCCTCTATATCCACATCCAATTCCCTCTATGTCAACACCCACCTCACGCTTTGTTCACATCCGCCTCCCTCTATGTCCACACTCCCTTTGTGTCCACTCTCATCTCCCTCTATGTTCACATACACCTCCCTCTCTGTCCACACCCACTGCCCTCTTTTTCCACTCTCCCCTCCCTCTATTTCCACATCCATTTCCCTCTGTGTCCACACCCACCTCCCTCTATGTCCACACCCACTTACCTCTTTGTCCACACCCACTTACCTTTTAGTCCACACCCACTCACCTCTATGTCCACACCCACCTCCCTCCATTTCCACACCCACCTCCCTCTGTGTCCACACCACCTCCCTCTGTGTCCACACCACCTCACTCTTTCTCCACTCTCACCTCCCTCTATGCCCAACCTCACATCCCTCTGTGTTCACACTCACATCCCTTTGTGTCCACTCTCATCTCCCTCTATGTCTACATCCATTTGCCTCTTTGTCCACACCCACCTCCCTCTGTGTCCACATCCACCTTCCTCTATGTCAGCACCCACCTCACTCTGTGTTCACACCCACCTCCCCTATGTCCACGGCCACCTCCCTCATTATCCACACCCACCTCCCTCTATGTCAACACTCAATTCCCTCTTTGTTCACACCCACCTCCCTCTGTGTTTACACCCACCTCCCTCTGGGTCCACGCCCACCTCCCTCTATGTCCACACCCACCCTCCCTTTGGGTCTACCCAAATCCCTCTATGTCCACATCCAAATCCCTCTCTATCCACACCCACCTCCCTCCGTGTCCACACCCACCTCCCTCTATCTTCCTACACATCCCCGGGCTTCCCTAGCCCACTTAAAAGGGTCTACTTCTCATCTTTTCTATCCCCTCAGGATGTGTGTGGTGCACATATGCGCGGGCACTGACACATTCCTCTGTGAAATTGTGTAATGTCGTTCTCGCCATGAATATGACCTTAGCTGTCGAAATGGCGTTAAACATCTATTACTCACTCACTCACTCCTACACATCCCCATTATGTCCACAACCACCTCCCTCAGTGTCCACACCCACCTCCCCCTGTGTCCACTCTCACCTCCCTCTATGTCCACACCCAGCTCCCTCTATGTCCACACCTACCTCCTTCTGTTTGGTTTGGCATAACCTAGTGAGTAATGGATATACCATTTGTCTTTATAGGTGCATGAAGTTGGACCAATGAAGACCTGGAGGCAACATCCTACTAAGTGGTTGAAGAGGACAACACGTTCTACTCCATATGATTTTTTTAAAATTTTCAAAGGTTCTCTAAAATTGTTCTTTGACATGTATGCACATATTTGCCAATGATTTTTTTCTGATATCCCAAGCAGGAAATGAACATTTCTAACACCCACCAGTGAAAACCCAGCAAAGAATAATTGCTTTTCAGTGGCCATGATCACTAAATGGTTGATAGTATGGAGAAACAATGAATTTCTACAACATGCTTGGCAAAGTCCTAGATTTCTTTTTGGTTTTTGTGGCCCATAGCCTTTAACCATTACAGCTATGTAATAATGCTATCCGTAGTATCAAGCACATCTAACAAGCTGTGAACAGGTCAGCTTGACTCGTACACCTGGCCTCCAGAACTGGTCATGTGACCATAGCACTGAGACACACACAGAGGACCTGCCCTCCCCCCACTTGGCCCTTCATAGGATGTGTTACAGTTACTGATTGTTAATATTTATGGGTCTTTTTAGGCAAACAAACCAATGCATTAAGTTGACCTTTGGGTAAGATGACTAGGATGCACTTACCTGAAAACTATACACACATTGCAATTAGATCTTAATCTCTTGTTGTACATGTTAAATCATGTAATTTACATACCAATCATAGGAGCATTCCATATAGTCATCTAACAATATCCTATCTAATATATTCTAATATATTGAGGAGCTTCTACTCATGGTGTAGTCACCTAACCATGTGTTGCCAATGTCTGCCTGCAGCTAACCACCCTGTGACATCACAGAGGCCTAACTGTAACACACCCTAATGGTCACGACTTTGACAGCTCTCATACCCCCTCCTCCACAGTAGGGCCGCACACACCTCTTAACCCTTCAAGGGCCTCTAATGCATTAATGCATCATGTCCATTGGACATCATGATGCACCAATGTATGAAGTGCATATTAGGAGTACAAAGTGACATGGCATTGGTTAATTGGAGTCTTAGAATGGAAAACAAGCAAGTCATTCCCATATTAGGAGCCCAGTCACATAGTATTGTTATATTTGGAGCAGTTACTGCTACAAATACACATGTTGCAGACTGGTAATACCTACACAGCCGTTGTTCTGTTTACTGGTGTCTATTTTTACACATCCCAGGTCACTTCAGGTACATACAGAGTGATTGGTGGTTTTGGGTTTTAGGTATTTAACACAAAGCGATCCTGGATAGTCATTGGTAGGTGTCACACACTGCTATTTTACAGGCTGGGTTTATATGTATACATGTTTATTTTAGTAATTGTTAATGTGGGTTAGAGTTTTAGCACAAGGTGATCCTGGACAGTCAGCAGTACCGGGGTAGGCATCGCACACTGCTATGTACAGGCTGGTTCTATATTTTAGTGGTTGGTAAGGTGGGATTAGAGTCTGCATGCTCTCCAACACTTAATTGGAGCATTATGCCGACCCTTTTGCAGTGTGTGTATCTACTCATATGGTCGTCATGATGCATGAATGTAGCATCATGATGACCGATGGGCATGATGCATTAATGCATTAGTGGTCCTTCAAGGGATGTAATGGTTGGTGAGTTGGGATGTAGTGGTTCAGGTTGGTGAGTTGATGCATTTGATGCATGGCCATCAAAATTTATATGATGCCAAACTATAGTCCATCCCTGATTACTTGTCACTTGTACATATAATAACTGCAACCTATAGTCCATACTTAACACATGTAAACAGATTCATTTCCCTTGGACTATGGGCAGAAGGAGGGGTCAGCTAGTGCTGGAGGAATGGATAGGCTTGTAGCTTACTGCCGGTGGGGGACCCATTCATATTTTTGAGATACAGAACCTTTAATATTATATAGGATTATGCAGTAATTTGTCACATTATTCCCCATATTCATATCCAAAAGTTGACAGATTTTTTCATAACTTCCTGAGCACTTAGATTATAAACATATCTTTGTAATGAATGAAGTATCAACATATAGTCCAAGTGGTAACACATTTGACTCTATATCAAGAGATCTTGGGTTCTATTTTATGCCAGGGAATGTAAGAACATCTGTGAGCCAGCAAGCAGAAATGAGGGTTCCTGCAGGATTTAGTACCTGTTTTAGCCACCAGGGGGCACTACTATGGGCTAGAATAGGAAAAATATGCCTAAAACTGCTAAAGGCTACTTTTTTATGGACAATCCAATGATTTTTTTATAAAACATTCTATTTTTTGGGAAAGGGTCCATATTTGGCATTAAAAAGAATGTTTTTGGGCCAAAATAGGCATTTTTGTTGATTTCTGTTGCCATGGAAACATTATTTTCATTCTAAATAAGAAAATCGATGATCCCATTTGAAGGAACATTTCATAAGGTCCACTATGGTGTAAACAGAATGAAAATACCATTTCTACATCGAAAGTTATGGGCAAAAGAATGAAAAGTTATGCTTATTTAGCTAATTAGCATAAATTATGCTAATTACAGATGTATCTCATGACCAATGGGACTTATGGCTTATTGACATTCACAAAATGGTCATACCTACCCATATTTAGCAAGCCATTCCTCCAAAATCTTCTCATGCAATATATCACTGTAAAGCTAGTGATCTGAATTTTAAAGTTGACTTCTAGCATGGAGCACCCTTTCTTCTTGCCTCTACACATCTATACAAATATTTTTGGAACATTTCGATTTTCTTTTTTTTAATTTGGCTACCATAAAACGTTTTTTAATGTTTGTCAACATTTTTTCATCATCCAATTGATGTTTCTGGGACAAACCCCCTCTCTATCAAACGGTTTTTACTAACCCTGTTATTAAGCTATACTATCATAGAATGTGTTTGTCTGAAATATAGACAGATTGCAACCCCTCTTTTCCCTCTCCTGCAAAACTTGAAATATGCAGATACAACCTTGTTGCACTGAGGCAACGACATATGGATGAAAATCAATATGAAAAGCAAATGCTGTCATTCACTGTTAGTATCAATGACACACAAAAACAGTCTATTATCCAATAATTTGTAATACACTAATGAGGTTTATTATATAGAAGTCATTCTACCCAATTTACAAATTGATATTCATGTAGTAGGTTAATTTGTTATCATTCCATAATAAAACTGATTTAAACTAAATCTTTCCCAAAAATATTATTTAGATGACTTGTTTTAAGATAAGTGGAATTTTTATCAGTGGTCTCATGCATTGGTCATTTGAATTTGTGTAGAAAAGTAATTTTTGTTTAATTTAAATTTATTTTGAATACTTTGCAAATTTTGAGGGGCCCAGATAAACTTCCTTTATAATTGAGGCTGGTGCCCCTTTTCCTATGCCCCTGATTCATGTTCCACTTGAAATAACTACTACCCACACATTCACTTTAACTCACGGGCATGTAATTTTGTTTTCTTTATGCAGGTAGTCAATTGCAACACAGGAGCTTGATGAAATCTGCTAGATAGCACATATTAAGAGAGGTACTCCAGAGAAGAGGGCTGGCTGAAAAACAGCACAGTGGTGCCACCCATATGATATTTTTATTGCTGTCATAGATTTTCTGTCAGAAATAAGATACATTAAGTATGGCTATTTAGGGAAACCAAACTTTGAGAGGCTTGCATTGTTGATTCCTGGATTCATCATGCCTTTTTTGGTAGATTTGAATAAAAAGATTCAGACATGCAGTCTTGAATTCTAAACAAAAGAAAAGCAGAGCCAACAACAGCAGCAACAACAATCATCGCCAAGGCCTAAACACACAATAGACATGAAAGATCTTCAAGCTGCTCATGGACCATCTACACCAACCAGAAATACTACCAATACGACCAACACTGCTTCTGCTGACCGAACCAAGAAGAGAAAGTATCAACGTGGAAGGAAAACTGAGACACCCAGAGTAGAGAGGAGCCAAGAGTCTACTGCCATGCAAAAGATGATGGGCTTTTTCTCCCCAAAAAAGAAATAATGGTATAAAGAAAAACATTATTATAATTTATGTCAGTTGATAAAACATATGTACCTTATTTCTTGCTAAATACATTATAATAATATCCTTCTCCACCTCATGTGATAGATCAAACACGATATTGTTGGTTTGTCTATACATGCCATGTTATGCTGGTAGGGCATGCCTGGGAGGTTATTGGATACTGGATATACATATCTTTTCACGGTAACAACTTGACACGCATCATTTACTCTACTGCGTCCAAATTTAGCAAACACTGGTGTACAATCTACAGCGACTCCTACCCTCAGGACGCTGTATATATAACCATAGCAAGAAGTGACCTATAAAAATAGGCCTGATCAGCTGATTACTGTTTTTCAACCTATAACGGGACCTTTTCCTTTTCCTCCTTATGTTTATATTTATCTATTATTATATCACCATCTTATGTATATACACCATACATTGGAATACACGAATTATCCTTGTTAGCACTGGAAATTTATATATATCATGTCAAATAACACGGTGAAAAAGGTCTATATGGCTGTAACATACCGGGAGAGCGCCAGCTACCCCCTTCTTTTCCTACCATGATGATTGCCATGCTTGTGAATCAACATACATGCTTTTCTCATACTAGGGATCATTCATTTTCATCCTCATTCTCACCTGCATTTACCTGGTCAATCGTGCACAATATCCATGATTTTCCTACATGAACTAACCCCTATGAAGGGACTGAAAATAATTTGTATTAACACTAGATCAATGTATAAGAAAAGAACTGATGTATTTAAACTTGTTACAGGAGCTGATATAATTGGTTTAGTGGAAACATGGCTTACCCCGTCTGTGTTGGAAACTGACTTATATGTACCGGGATATCAATATGTTCGCATAGATAGATATCCTTTTAGAAATAAGACGGCGGGCAGACTAATGCTATATATAAAAGACCACTATATTGCTAGCCATGATACAAACTCCTCCCACATAACAGAAAATTATGAAATTCTTTGTGTCGACGTTGAGATCAGCGTGGTAAAATACAAAGTTTTTGTATGTTATAGACCGCCAGACAGTAATGATCTTAAGGCAATATATACCAAACTTAGTGAATTAATTGATACTGTTACTAAGAATAGGAAACTAATTATCATAGGCGACTTCAATGTGAATCTTCTTAACAAAAAGGATGTAAAAGACTCATCTGTTGATGATTTTTGTACTGGAAATAATCTTTTTCAACTAATGAGTGTAGTTACTCGTCCTAAATCAGGGACGCTACTAGACCATATTTATACTAATGTTCATAACGCCTCGGCCTATGGTACACTAGACTATCACATTTCTGACCACACTCCCATATACTTAGTAATTAAATGTGAAAGACATAAGATAAAAAAGAAAAGGGTCAAAGCTAGATCATATAGAAATTATGATTTCTTATCCCTAAAAAATACCCTAGCCAACTATAATTGGGATGAAACAGTGACACTGGAAAACCCAAATGATATATGGAGAAGTATTCAAATGGTAATAAAGGACTATCTAGATGTTACATGTCCTATTAGAACAATTATTATACCAGAACACACCCCTTTGTGGCTGACGGAGGATATATTGGATTTAATGAAGGTCAGAGATAGTTTATATAGGACAGCGAAGAACACTATGAAAGAAGATGACTGGAGAATAGCAAATTTTTACAAACATAGGGTTCAAATAGAAATTTTTAATAACAAGAAAAAAGAAATGGCAAATTTACTAGAGCACAGGAAAGATGACCCTGCAAAGTATTGGGAAGCAATTAAGAAGGTATTACCTAACAGAACCTGTTCTTCTCTAATTAAACTTAGAAATAATACAACGAACGTAGTAATACCTCCTGAAGGCTGTGCTGAATATATAAATAGCTTTTTTACCGGTATTGGAGAAAAATTAGCAAATGCACTCCCACCCGGTGACAGAGATGAAAATGTAATCCCTCCATATGGTACTATTGTAGAAAATACTGATCTTCTGTTTGAACTGTCCTATATAGACTTTATTAAGCTAGTCAAGGCAATAGATACAAAGAAACCATCTGCTATTGCACATTGTAAATCTTTTATCATAAAGGACTCCATGTTTGCTATTCCTGATATTTTCAGATTATTATATAATAGATGTCTAGCTACAGCTACTTTCCCTGATGATTGGAAAATTGCTACCGTTATACCCCTCCCAAAAAAGGCTAACTCTATGAATGTTGAAGATCTTAGACCTATTAGCTTATTGCCTATAACAGGTAAATTGCTTGAGAGAATCGTTTGTAAAAGGCTACAACATTATATGGAAAATCAAAATTTATTATGCCCGACCCAACATGGCTATAGAAAGGGACATTCTACGCAGACGGCTATCACGGAGCACCTTGCTACAATTATCAACAATTATTTAACTAATAAACCAACTTATTGTCTATATATTGATTTCAAAAAGGCTTTTGACACGGTTTCACACCCTAAATTATTTAGAAAATTACAGGCCTTAGGTCTCAGTTATAATACATGTAAATTTTTCAAAAATTATCTAGCAGAACGTTCGCAATGTACTTTGGCAAATGATAGCGCCTCATCCTTGAAACCCATCACGTATGGGGTTCCTCAAGGATCTGTTTTAGGTCCTGTCCTGTTTTCCATATATATTAATTCCCTAGCCAAAGCAGTTGATTGTAATATTACGTTGTATGCGGATGACGCAGTGGTATCTGTTGACTCCCCATATAGAATGAACCAAGTTATTCAGAAAATAGTATCATGGTGTATAAATAACTCTCTTACTATCAATGTACAAAAAACTAAATGGATGTCTTTTAACACTAACTTAAATGATAATACCAGGTTTACTATGAATAATATGAATATTGAGAAAGTGGATGAATTTGTATACCTAGGCTTAAGAATGGACACAGAGATGAAATTTGTAAAACATAGGGAAAACACTATGCGAATTATTAGACAAAGGATTTTTCAAATGGGGAGAGTGAGAGCTTTACTTGATGAAGATGCCTCTTTAACTGTTTTCAAATCTATGATATTACCCATATTTGACTACTGTGATTTTATTTGGGATAGGGACTACAGAGGGGAAAACAGAGACCTACAAATGTTACAGAACAGAGCATTAAGGATGGTATATAAGGTGAAGTTAGAAGAAAATCCTGTTATGACAACCAAACAAATACAAGAAAGAAGTAATTGTACAGAGCTATATGCTAGGAGGGATCTACACCTACTGTCTTATGGTTTTACACTTGCCCAAAATATGATTTTTGTTGATAGAAGAAATATAGCTACACGATATCATCAAGGAAAAAGACTGACCGTACCACACAGTTTAAAACCAATTGTTCTACGAAGTGCTTTATACAGAGCCATTACAAGATGGAATCAGTTGAAACCAGAATATACAGTTATAGACAATGTGTATAATTTCAAAAATAGTGTTAGAAAGGTCTATCCAAACTGTTTTGTATGATCAAGTATCTATAATACACCTACGATATTTCCTTTTGTTAATATCTTCATCTCATCTCATTATCATGACAGCCAAAAGGCATCGAACTTCTGTCATCTGTATCTGATACTTAGGGTAGTGTATTATCTCTATTATACCCTAGTAGGCTAAATTAAACAAAGAAAGCTATGTGACTGCTACTATCGTTATATATAATATGTATTACTCTTTTCAAACTATGACATATAATGGGTCCTAGCGTAAGCACTACAATGCGTAGGTGCTAGGTCAAACAACTTACATTTTATTATGTACCTTGTTTTTGCCCAATAAACGACTTCAAAAGTTACAATGCCCTGTCTATAAGGTGCACCCAACATTTAAGGCACACCCAGACCTTTCTAATATGATAAAAGGATATGTAAATGTTGTATATTTTATTCTAATCAATGGATCTTCAAAATTCAAGAACCAATAGCCATCCCAGTGCTTCCTTCACCCACCTTTACCACTGAATGTGGATGGGGGAATATTGCAGAGACTTTGGGGGTAAATTTACTCCCAGAGAGAAAATTTACTCCCAGTTTTGCTGCATCTAGAAGATGCACCAAAGGGCAATTCTTGCATATAAGACATGCCATATACATGGTGTATTACAGTATAATATTGCAAAGGCATTTTATGCTATGTTCCTGCCCCCTGGTGGCCAAGACTAAAACTTCAAATCCTCTATGTAAGAATGTATGGTAGTAATAGCAGTGTAGATGTAAGCGTAAATGGTTTTCCATGTTAAAAATCAATTATCAAATTGAAATCACACCTTTCAGTGTTATATTGCATAAGAAAATACTCCTGATAGTTTGAGAGAAATAGCTTGCTAGATATGAACCCCTGAGTATTTATAACCATATCCCCAATCTCAATATGTTCTAGCTCTATTTGGCCTTGAAATACATCCATTTATTTCATTATAACTTCTGGTGTAAGAATGGTATGTTCTTTCTGCCTTCACCATAGTAAACCATGGAACTTTCCCACAAATGGGTTCCTTGATTTTCTTTTGCTCCTTTGTGCTCCCTTGTGGCAAAATTAGGAAATAAATCTAGCATGGGCTAGGCACCAATCCTGTTTACCTGTTCGAGACTATATGTGTGATGAAAAACCTGAATATTTTCATTGCGGTGGAGCTAACTCTATTCAATATGCTGATGCTGGCTTTTTTTAAGGTAGATGGCTCTAATGCCAATCATGTTCTCTGTGCAGGTTTCTGCACATGTGTACTTCTCTATGGCTAGTGAACGACTATACAAAATCATAGCAGGCCCATGAAGCTGAGGTGAACTCTCAATCTTCTGTGTCTACACCAGGCACACTAACTAGTTAGGCCACAAAGCCAGCTGGCTGTGTGGGGGTTTATGAGCAGTATTTAGCCTGCATGATGTAATTCTATTATTTTCAGGAGATTTTCAATGTGGAAAAACAATTCAAATGTGCATGGGACCACATGATGGTAATATATTTTTGTGGGTACAGAAAGTTGATGAAAATATTCTGGGAAAGTAAGCCAAAAAATTAGCTACTCTTTAATGAGATTCCATGCAAATTATGGCAAAACACTGTATAACCCTATGGTAGATTCATAGATAAATATCTCATAAACTAGCATGGGACCCTATGCTAGTTTATAAGACTGCTTTCTTTGTACTATTAGAAAGAGAAAGTAATTACAAACATCTGGCGAAAATTTAGCTACTTTTAGCCTATGGGCGCCATCCACCTTCCCCATTTATTGCCCCCATTCTAGATGTATTTATTACCCAAATAAAGGCTCAAATGAAAATATAAGTCAATGTGTCTAGTTTTGTGTGAATCTCTATATTGCTCAGAATCTATCAATCGAAATGATGGCGTTTCAAGACTAGATCTACATCAAAGACAAATACAATGAGTAAAGTCTCATCATAGGAATACAAACTATCGATTTCAAATCTTAAATTGAGGTTAGAAGTGGGGGTTATTTGCAAAAGTATTTTCAATATTCCCGTGATACCACGTGAATTTACTGTCATTTCACGTGATCCCGTGATATCACGTGAATTTCTGCTCACAGAATCCCGTGAATTCACGTGTAAAATTCACGGGAATTCACGGGAACGACACCAGTTCAACACGTGATTTTACTGGTGAATTCACGTGAATTTGTTTCAAGGGCTACCTCCACTCATGGTAGTTCATGTCACGTGCATAATAGGGTACAAGAATTATGTTCGTACTTTCTGCTATAAAGCAGGGGGCATGGAGGAAGTAGTGCTGGACCTTGGGGTGTAAGACAAAGGGGATGTGGACCATGGAGCTAGTGCAGTCATAAAGATTGATACCTCAGTTACACTGGTACTATAGATGAAAGCTATCTTACTCTGCTTACTTTACTATGCCGCCTTTCAATGGTTCAATTAATCAAAAGGATTTATAGATTACTAAAATATGATGATACACAGAGGTTCACGAGGGTAGTAACCAGTTGGGTGTTATTTCATGAGGTTCGTATTATCCTTATGCACATCTGTGAATCAACACAGCAAAAGGAACGCCCACGAGTACTGTATAGATTTATTTCATTACCTAATGGTCAGAAATATTTAAAACTTCCTTTGATTGGTATGAATGTATGATTTTACCAGGCTTTTATAAATATGTTGGATGCTGGTTACCAGCCATGAAATGTCATTTCACGGGCATTCCTAGTTAAGGCTGTGGGACTGTCGTATTCCTCAATGTTTACTATGAAATAACTACAAATTCCCTTGCAAGTATCAGCAACTTCTAGATGTATTCCTGTTTGTAGCAGCCTACATTGAGATTAGGGCCTTTTCAAAGCCAGGTAGTCACTAGGATAAGGACTGCTACTTTACTATACAAATATAGTCCAGCAATAGTCTGACACCAATGGCTCTTCCTTGTCAGGCAGACTCTCCAGTTGGAATTTAGGTAATGTTAGACACTCATGAGAGTAAGCATGGCATTTTCGAGACACCCACTCTAAAAGTGTTACTCCTCTTTGGGCTTGGCAAGTTGTTCAGGAGGGTGTTGCGAAAGGAAAGGAATTCAATTCTGTCGGAGGTGCTATTCCCAAATGGGAACTGACTACCCTCAGGCAATGACTTCTCCCCTGTTTTGCAGCAAGGTATTAGGTTATAGAATTTAAGTTTTCATAAATTGGGGAATGCTTCTCAGTATGACTCACGCTAAGAGGATTGATTATGAGTGTAAGGTGAGAAGTTGGTTCTGAGCAGCAGAACAGCCAGGAACTGGAAGATAAGTTACGAAAGTTAGAATTAAATTCCGATTCTTTTCGCAATAGCCTCCAGTGATGTCATCTTGGTCACAACCCAGTGGCCACATCCATCGGTGCCAATTCACCATATGTATTTCTATGTTGATTCAATGTTGTTTCACGTTTGTTTCAACATTGATAGAAGTGAGGTGATTCTGAGTAGATATGTCAATGTTAAATGAACATTAGAATTATCATTATTGATTCGATGGTCACAGAATCATAGCTGACTCAATTTGAATTGGAAACAACATTTCAATGTTGATATGAAAACCGTTGATATGAAGTTAAAAATGGTGATGGTTTAAAGGTGCAAAAGTGTTGAAGAAAGGTTGTTCAACACTAATCAACCCATATCAACCAGTCAACATTGATTAAATGTTTGTGCCCACTTGGAACAAAGCTAAGTATGAGGCCTGCATCAAAGCCTCACAAATCTAATTATGAGCTCAATTCTGCTTACCAAGCAATGTTGTGTAGGAGATGCTCTTAGCTATATCCCTCCCACCTAGATCTTCTCCATCTCACCCACTAGGTATGGCCAGTGATTGCATGTGGTGCCATCACTGTAGACAAATCTTCTCTCTGCCCGAGTAGCATGGTATGTGGGTGGGACTGGTGATGCTTCCCACAAGATATTTGGCAGAGATGCTGATGGAAATAAGCTGTTTCTATTCTCATATAATGACTATGGATTGATTGAGGTAAAAGATGTTATTGTGGTAGCCCAAGTAGCTTGCCAAAAACTCTTTGCTGAAGGCCTGTTGTCAGGATGATACACAGAGGCTCACGGGTTTAGGAAGTGAGGGAAAGCACAGAGGTATACCACCCTGCAAATTGTCGTTATCTGTCGCCATGATTGGTCATCAATGGTGACTCCTTTCTGAGTGATAACTCGCTGCGTGAGTATGTGCCACCCCTTGTCATCCCTCACAAAGCATGGTGACTTATCGCCAACATGGATCTAACTCACTGCGTGAGTATGTGCCACTGCCTGACAACTCTCAGTCAGAATGGCAACCTTTCACCTGCATTGCCACATGGCTCTCACTCACTGCATGAGTGTGTATCACTCCTAGTTAATCTTCTCTCAAAATGGCGACTTATCACCACCATTGCCAACATCGGTCTCACTCAATACGTGAATTTGTGTCACTCCAAGTCAATGCTCTCTGAGGATTGCATCATCTGTCACTCACTCTCACTCACAGTGGCAACTTATCACCACCATTGCCAAAGTTGTTGAGACAGCACCACTGTTCAACATGTAGCCTATCTAGGAAGTGTGGGCATGAAGTATAAGTCCCATACGTATCAAATGTGCTTTGTTTCACACTGATTTCCATGTAATACTTCAGAGTTGAATCAAACAAGATTATATAGAGAGAATATCAATTGAATTTAGATAGAGGTATCTCTAAAATGAAAGCAACTATCCATAAACACCTTTTCTCTGGTTACAGGAAAAATACATAGGGAAATATCAACATGAACACCTTGTCTGTGGTTAGAGGGAAGATACATATGGCAATCCCTTCTCTGGCAAAACATACTTTGATCTGGCAGATGTGAGGCTGCATGATTACCACTGTCGATGATCATGAGCTTTTCATCTAACAAGGTGAGTGATCACCAGCGTCGCCATCACTGGTCAGTCTGAGTGATCACCACTCTCGCCATCCATGGTGAACCTGCGCTATGACGTGGTGCGTGTTTCATCTAGCGAGGTGAGTGATCACTCGTGTCGCCATCCCTGGTGAGTGTGGGTGATCAAGATCCTCACCCTCTGTGGTGAACCTGTGCTATCATGAGGTACGTGTTTTATCTAGCGAGGTGACTGATCACAATCCTTGCCATCCGTGGTGAATGTGTATTATGACGTGGTGTGCGTCTCATCTAGCAAAGTGAGTGATCACTCATGTCGCCATCCCTGGTGAGGATGAGTGATCACCCGCGTCGCCATCCCTGGTGAGGATGAGTGATCACCATCCTCGCCATCTGAGGTGAGGCCATGTGATCACCACCATTGATATTCCTGGTGATCTTGTGCTATAGCAACGTCGTGTTCCATCTAGCAACGTGTGAGCCACTTCACACAGGTTGACGAGGAGTCACGACAATTTGCTGGGCATCATGTCAGACTATTATACTGGACTACAAAGAAATAGATAAGACGTGGGACTTGGGTAATGGAGTTGCAAAAAAAAAAATACTGCGTACAAATACAATATGTTCCCATCTGTTTCATTTACCATTAAGTCGTGTCACAGTAAAAAATATTTAAGGTTACATGCCAAGGCATTAGATAATTTTAGCGTGTTTTTTTTTTACTATTTGGGAAGTGACAGGATTTCCATTCCCTCATTGTAAAATGTATGTTGCTTTCAGAAGACATTTTATTCAAAACTTTCTCTGTCCCATGCAAGCGTCCCCTTAAGCCGATGCTAGCCTCCCTGTTTTTTGGGGTTTTTTTTGCATGTATTTTTTACTCGTTGCTACTTGTTTTCTGTTGTTGCATTGTATGCTGAAAGGAATGTCATTCTAATGTCTCTGTCTGTGTATTTGGTGTTACCATTGTAATGAGGATAAGTGACCAGGAGGGTGATTCATAAAAACTGAGAATCATTATAATCGTCAGAGTCTAAAGATCTTCTAAAAGTTGAAATTCAGTATGTGGCATTCAAAGTTTCAATATTCTAAGGTTTGCATATGTAACACTGGAAGTGCATGTGTTAATTTCTAGATGCACAATCTGAACACAGAAGAATTGTCAGAATTTATGAATCGCATACCCAGCATACCGACTAGTGTAATCACTTCGATCACACGTCATGAGTACAATGCCAATTTGTAGACCTCTAAGATGTATAGGAGCTCCATCACTGTTATTATGCATGAAAATAGCCACATTGCCTATTAACATATCAGATTGTATTTGGAACGCATATCAAACTATATGAGGATTGGGCAGATTGACAAAAGCATGAATATGAAATATGAACCAGGAGCTCGAGGTACTTTATCATCTAGCGTTGGTACATTATAGGTAACATTGTAGGGAGATATTTGGAAACTGGC
Organism: Acholoe squamosa; assembly: GCA_949317995.1. Classification (NCBI taxonomy): domain Eukaryota; kingdom Metazoa; phylum Annelida; class Polychaeta; order Phyllodocida; family Polynoidae; genus Acholoe; species Acholoe squamosa. The sequence goes on along the minus strand of OX439040.1, from coordinate 50,554,665 downwards.
CTTGCTCAGGCGTATGTGTATCAGAACCCTCACTTCAAGCTACAGTCCCCAGTGCCACACTCATGAGTCTACATATTACAGAGATGTAAGATTGGGTACAGCGGACATCCTGATTTACCAGGCTAATTCCAGCTCTCAATATTTATGACTGTATTGCCTGTAATGGGTGCCAGTACGAGCAGCAACCCGCAAAGGTAGGCTGAGTGAGCCTCTGTATTTGGCTTCATATAGCAGACATAATTACCAACTAGAGTCCTTACGGATTCTGCCATGATGGCCTTTCATAAAGTTTTAAGAGAAGAAATATAATATTAATACAGTTGAATATTGCTGATCCTACTTTTAAATAGTGACATTTTCATATCATGTATTGCATTCCCCCTGCTCACATGAGGAGTTGCTTTGGTTATGACATTAAGACGTCGAAGAATCACTTTTAGCCATCAGGAAATTCCATAACGATTATTAATTATACTTTTGTAAGATGCCTTCGTGGATGAGAATACCTCTCGCACATAGCACATATACTATAGAATTACATTTGATTGTATACTGCAGATTGTATATGGTTGCAGGACCCAGAAGACCACTGCTTGGTTAGAATTATCTTGCCATTAGGCCGCACCTGCTTAACGGTAAATTTTTCCTCGTATTTCAAGATCATTCCAGTGGGTAAAATCATCCTTATACATCAGCAGACCATTTTCTTTACATTCTATAATTCAAGATGTTCAAGTCACACCACACTGTAAAATCATTTTAACATTTCTTGTCCCACTTTTTATGAACACTTATTTTGGGCTAAATACGTTCAATTTTAAATACATTTAACCATGAAGTGTTTAACCAAGTGTTTAAATGCTAAACACATAAACATTTCAGTGTTTAGGTGTTTGACAGACAAGTGTTTAAAAGCTTAACACTTAAACACGTCAAGTGTTAGTGTGTTTAAATGCTGGTGTTGAGAGAATTTGGTGTGTATTTTTAAACACATATTGTGCAGTGCAGAAGCTCACTCTACAAAAAAGATATTATCCCTATATATATTCAGTAAAGAAGCCCACGAATTACACACGGATCAACGATGAAAATTTTGCTCCTCCGTGGGGTGGAGGGGCAAAATATTTCTCCAAAGTGGGGTGGCTAAAGAATTTCCGCACATCTGCAGGAAACACTAACCAACCACTTCCTTTTACCCCTGAAATGCTGAAGTTTGCTCTGTTAAAGCTTAGTTAAAGTTTGCCAGCCAACCTAGCTCAGTACCAACCCATAGATGTGTAGTTCTCGCTCAGCTACCATTGCCCCGGGAATACTGCAAAGCTCATTAGGAAACTAGATTATCTCAGAGAAATATGATATAGGAGAGGACATCTAGCACCCCTTGGGACCTAATCAGAGAGGTCACAGTTTGATCGTGTTAAGTGGAGAGGCTAGCCTTAGGTTTTTCGGCTGGTCTAATGTTGAGTGGGAGTTGACCGTTACTAGTTCATATAACAAACCCTGCATTAACAGTGAGAAGAGCAAAGATATAATATGGCTTGGGGAAATCGTAAATTGAATAGACTGTTTATATAAGACAGAACCCAAAGCGGTGTATGTATGGCTGGATACAAACTTAGTGGGAACAGAACAGAACATTGATCAAATGTTGAAAATTATCAACATTGGTTTTGCCCATTGGTAGGTTCAAAATGACACAAATGACTTGAAATACTCATATAAGTTAATGTGTTGATCCGGAGTACCGGTAATAATAATAACTACATCGTTATATTAATAGACAAGTTATAATAATAAATATGGAATAAAAAGGAGACATTGGGTTTGGTGAGAATTGATTTTGTCAATACCAATCCTATACATGCCTTTATTAAAATAAGACAATAAATTACAATATAATACAATAACATAGCAATATATAGAATAAATATAATACAATAAATAGTAATATACAGAAAATACAATATCACAGTAAAGTTTAAAATTTCCAGCACCACCCAGCGTGGTGTATGCTGTCCGCGTACATGAAGCCAATTGACAGTTAGTTCAACTGCTGGAGCTTATATACTGGAGGAGAATGTTATGTGTGACGTCATAGAAAATCATGCGCACAGACAAGTAGTACCAACGTATCACTCATTAATTATATATATATACCTGGGAGTATATAGTTCCATAAGTTAATGTGTTGATCCGGAGTACCGGTAATAATAATAACTACATCGTTATATTAATAGACAAGTTATAATAATAAATATGGAATAAAAAGGAGACATTGGGTTTGGTGAGAATTGATTTTGTCAATACCAATCCTATACATGCCTTTATTAAAATAAGACAATAAATTACAATATAATACAATAACATAGCAATATATAGAATAAATATAATACAATAAATAGTAATATACAGAAAATACAATATCACAGTAAAGTTTAAAATTTCCAGCACCACCCAGCGTGGTGTATGCTGTCCGCGTACATGAAGCCAATTGACAGTTAGTTCAACTGCTGGAGCTTATATACTGGAGGAGAATGTTATGTGTGACGTCATAGAAAATCATGCGCACAGACAAGTAGTACCAACGTATCACTCATTAATTATATATATATACCTGGGAGTATATAGTTCCATAAGTTAATGTGTTGATCCGGAGTACCGGTAATAATAATAACTACATCGTTATATTAATAGACAAGTTATAATAATAAATATGGAATAAAAAGGAGACATTGGGTTTGGTGAGAATTGATTTTGTCAATACCAATCCTATACATGCCAACAACCGCCAAACACAATGTAACACATTCCATAGTATAACACTAAAACATTACATCTAAAGCAAGCAAACTATCCTTTGATTCATGTAGATATTTAAAAATGGCATTAGACTTCCAGTTTGCTCGCCTCATAATATCCTGAACACTCAAGCCTGCATTTCTTAGAAGGGTAGCACCACCGTGCCTAAGTGAATGGCTTGAAACTTTAACAGACAAACCACATTGTAAGACAATAGACTTTAACCTCGTATTCACATAGTTATATTGCAACGGTCTAGATTGAAAAGAAAATAGAAACCTGCTATGCTTACAGGCTCTCACACACATGTTAATATACCTAGCCGGGCACAAATCAGAACTATCATCTCTCTTTAGATACACAACATATGGAGACTTGCCAAACTGGTCCGTTTTAGAAGAAATAACCCTGATCTCTATACAATCAGAAGACACTTTAACATTCCTTTTCAAAAAGTTATGAGGTGACTGGACTACATGCCCAACCCTGAAAACACCCCTGTAACATAACAATATAGCAGACCAAAATACCACATCTTCCATGAGATTAAAATCAAGTTTCGATTTAATTTGAACCATATCTCTAGGACTCAGAGGGTAGGTTGTACTACCAGACCCTTTACATAGCCTCTCTATCACATCAAGAGTCTTTTTAACCACAAAGTTATTACTATAATCCAAATAACCTTTTAATTTCTGATAATACCACACAGCAGATAAATAATTCCTGACTGAGATAGGTTTCATAAAATCCGACAGATACACACAATACAAAGAAGCTTGAGAAGGAGAACAAGGAAAAAGGGTAAATTTAAATCTTTTACAAAATTTTTTGTACCTACTAAGTTGCTGCCTACGAGTTTTACGAGTAGATTCAGCTACACCCTTATACAAGAATTTTTTCCTTCTCCTCTCCAACTCCTTGAGGTCTGCAATCATAACAGCACATGTTATATTCAGTCAAAACATCTTTACATTTCTTAGGGACACCCCTGTAATTTAGCCTAGACAAATGGTCAGCTAAAATGTTCTCCTCAGACCTAATATACGTGGAATATATTTCAATATTATGGACAAAAAATAGCCAAAAAATTTCTCTCAACCAAGACATGCACAATTTATTCTTGGATCTACCGGTATTTAACATAGCCAAGACCTGCATGTTGTCTGTGATACAATGAACTCTAGTGTTACTAAACTTCTTCACCCAGCGTTTCAGGCCCACCATAACCGGGTAGAGTTCGTATACATTGATATTTCTGTGGTGGATGTTGAGATTATCAAGTTTAGGGGCCTGAACAAAATGATCCACACAGTCCAATATAGGATTAGAGTCATCCCAAGTTCCATACAAATAGTCTCTACCAAACCAGGCACCAAAGCCTTGTATAGAAGAATCGGAATACATAGGGGTACATGCATTATCATTCAAAATGATATTTTTGCAGTTAAAAATCCTACAAAAATCCCTCTACCACAACAGGTCATTTTGGGTTTCCTCATTAAGTTTAATAACACCTCTATTCCTAGCCTTTGCACAAAGATCGAACAATCTTCTGCTAAAGGTTCTTCCACCACGTACCACCTGGGAACAAAAAGACATTAAACCACCAATCTTCTGGAGCGTCTTCTTAGATACAAATTTTTTACCCAAACACTCGTCTATTGCTAGACTCATTTTATCTAATTTCTTTTGTGGTAGAGACAGCTCCATACATGTGGAATCAATGGTTATACCCAGAAATATACACACTTGACTGGGCTCAGTCACTTTTTCCTTCGACACAACGAACCCTAAATATTCCATAGACTCAATAAGGATGTTCCTCTTACGTAAACATTCCTCCTCAGTTTGGGCTATGATAATAAAATCATCTAGCTAATTAATTATCCTATCCACTCCATAAAATTTAGCTACTGCAGTCAAAAAATCAGATATTCTACTTAATATATATGGAGCACACTTTAGACCAAATGTCAAACGGTTACTTTCAAAAAATTCATCTCCACTACCAAAATTCCAACTGAAACCTTGATAGCCCACATGTGGACCATACACACTAATACTCCTGTAGGCAGATTTCAAATCCACCACACACATAAAGTCCTTCCTATCTAGTTGACAAGTAACAGTGTTAATAGAGTTGTAGGAGAAATTTTTGGACGTTGTGCTCATAAAATTATTAATAGATATACCTGCTGGCATGCTACAATCAGTGATAGGTCTCAATTTACCATTAGACTTCTCCACACCACCTAAAGAATGGATACACCTAGGCTTATCAATTGTCTTCGTAACCAAGCCCTGGGCTAACTCATCCTTAATTATATCACACATTTCGCTATAAAATCTATCTTGTAAGATAGACTTATAATTTTTACAATCATATGTTGTATCACAACCTGGGTCAACTATTTTGAACCCCTCAGTAAAACCACACCATAGAAAATCAGATTCTACTTGGTTTATATTAATAATATCTGACTGTCTTAAATAACTAGCCAACCTGCATGGTAAAATTTGAGCTTTCCTACCATAAATGAAATGCTCACACTCACAAATACCATTGACACAACTATCATAAACCCTGATGCTGGGTCTATTAACACACTCCACCGTAAACAGTGGTTCAAACTCACCCTGTACTGGGCCACTATAAGACATAAAAAGATTCTTGTCGATATTACAAGACTTATTAACATCAATTTCATTATTTTCACCCGACATGACTGGAACGGGAGGCTCAGGAAGGTCTACCACATGTACTACATTAAAACCAGGCATCAAAATATCAGATTCTAACGTAGGACCTTGCCTAAGAGGAAACTCCTAATCTTTTTTGTTCTTCTGGCATTTGTCCTTGCCATGATTTGACATGCTACAAACATCACAAATGTGACGATACCTGCACGGGTCCTCCCTGCAACCCTCAGCCCTGTTGAAAGCATAACAGGTTCGGTTGGATTGTTTAGACTTAAAAGACTTTGGTTTAACCCCACCCGCCTTCTGAGCCTGTACCATTCCGTCATAGGATAGGTGCCTAAGGATATCCTCACTTTTAACATCACCAAAAGATCCCACACCTTCACAATTAGCTCTGTTCTTAACCGACGGGTCGTATGATACGAGAGCCTTAAGGGTGTATATTCTAGTAGAGGATTTTTCTACTAATACTTCGATATGTTTAACCACATCGAAGACATCCTCACCCTCCTCTATCAACTGTTTCATCATTCTTATGTTAACGAGCAGCAGTTTCTCGATACAGGGGTAGTCAGGCGAGCGCTGCCGGCCACGCCCCCGTTGCTTGGTTACCGTGTTGTCCATGGAATGTTTATCAACACCACCACGTGTACGACCCGTCTCCGTCTCGCCACCCGCTGCTGAAGTAGATGTACGTCTAACCGCCTGTCCCTCCCTTAGGAACTTGATATTTTCTAGCTGTTGCTCCATACGAGTAGTACGTTCCTCCAACTCTCCAATATACGTCTGGTCAACGGGTGGATCCAATGAAACCCCTGTAGCAATTGGGGAAGATAGCCCTTGACCATCCCCATCAGATACCACACCGCTCGAAATCCTCGAATTGGCTATATTCCTAGATTTTCTAGGCGACTTCTTGGTCTTGGACCTTGGTCCGCCACCAGCTGCTCCTTTCCTACCCATGGTATTAGGGCGAACACCGTATTAACTTGGAAAAACGGATAAAACCGTTTAAAATTTCCAGCACCACCCAGCGTGGTGTATGCTGTCCACGTACATGAAGCCAATTGACCGTTAGTTCAACTGCTGGAGCTTATATACTGGAGGAGAATGTTATGTGTGACGTCATAGAAAATCATGCGCACAGACAAGTAGTACCAACGTATCACTCATTAATTATATATATATACCTGGGAGTATATAGTTCCTATGTACAAGGCACACCAAAGCGTTTTAGATATGATATATTAAAAGGGGCATACCGTCTGTTTTAATCAATTATTTTCCAAAATTCAAAAGATTAGGGCACCCAGAGCTCCTTCTCATCCTCTCATACCACTGTACAGGGGTGAGGGGAGCTTTAGGGAGATTTGAGGGGAAAAAATCACCCTTCCACCAGATGCAATAAGGGTACAACCTTGTATATAAGCCATGCCTCATATACAGGGGGTATTGTGGCAAAATATGCAATGAAAATTTATAGGAGAATCCATTATGTGATTTGTCATCAGTAAGTCCTGGACACAGAAGCATGATATAATGCAGCAGCAGCCCTAGCTATATGCAAAGCTTGTTTTGATCATCCCTCCTTATGCTTGCAGATAAAATAGGTACAGCAATAGTGAATAAAGAAGAGCAATTGACATGCAGGCTTGTCAATCCCAGGTCGTAATATTCCATTCCATCTGCTTCAGCCAAATATAGATTAGCCATTAATTGCGGCAGGACCACGCACACATTCAGGGGGTCGTTAGACAATCACAGTCATTACACAATACAATTGACGCTGTTACTTCTCCTCCATATTGTGACGCTGTTCAACAGCAACAAAAAAAAACTGTAACACAATGAGGATCTATGATAGAAAAGGCCATTGAAGGACAAAATGAGGTCAGGAAATTGAGTGCAGATATTGAAAACGCCAGAAAAGCTGAAATTACTAGGGTTTTAATTTTTATAAGAAAATTTCCAATTTCCAATTTTTGCTATGATTTTTCATTACACTTTCCACAACCCAGTTAGCAAAGGTGGTGTGGCCCTACTGGGGCCCACATTTTATTTGGTGTGGCTTCTGTGGGCTGTAATGGGCTAATCGATGGGCTGCTGACAGTTTCTGTCCTCACTGAGGTGTGTGGGCCACACTGGGCTAACCAATATGGGCACAGATCGGTCTCAGAGTGGGTTTGGGTTCAACATGGGTTTTTGGTGTGGCTGAAAGTGGTCTGCCCACTTTGATCACATGGCGCCATCTGGTCAAAATTTATCATTTTGGGGTCAACATGGGTTTTTGATGTGGCTGAAAGTGGGCTGACACTTTGATCAGGTGGCGCCATCTGGGATAGATATTAATCTATTTTTTCCTCATTTTCTAAAATTCTAAAATTCTGAACCCTGAAAATGCTCTGCTAGCCTCCAGGTGCTAGCCCCTCCCTTGGCCTCCATAGTTGGAGGAAGACTAAACATACTGTATTACTCTCCCCATCATCATAATACAGTAGAACCATCAATTCAAACTTAGTTGGCCAAGGCATGTCAACCAGACCTAGTCCAGTAACATGCTAGCCTTCAGGTTCATAGTGCCTCCTAATGGGTAGCATACTTCAATATAAAATGATTACCACAGGAATGGTGTAGTCACATTAAAAACTGCTGACATCACATAACCTTGCACATTTCAAATGTATTTTGCCAGTAGATCCAAACTCTGAGAAAATTTGTGTACTGTTATGATTTATATGATTCATTAGCCTATTTCTGTTATATCATACTAAAGAAAATCAATACTGACATGGGGGGAAAGCTGCACATCAGACATAGTGGGGTCATCTAGTGTCAAAGTTCAGTATGCCTTGTGCAAACCCATCATCAACCCTGTCTAGGGAATTATCTTTAGAACTGATCTATGCCTGATTTGGGGTGCCCACCTTGAAACCAATCTGTGCCCAAAGTGTTTGCCCATTTTGAAGCTGCTCTGTGCCCAAATCAGTTAGCCTTATGTGGCCCACACAACCTGCTGAGGATAAAAACTGTCGGGAGCCCAACAGTCTTAGTTCAGTTTGCCCTATTAGGGTAACTCAATGTGGCCCTGACTGGAAACCCACCATTTGACCAACCTAAAACCATGAATAGTTTTCTGCCCGCTTTGAACCAACCTATCTGAGCTAAAACTGAATTGGCCCTAAGCGGCTTGCTACATGGGAAGTGACATGTATATAAGAAAAATATGAAATGCTATAAAATGTACAATTTTAATCATTTTATAACATGTCCTAAAAAGTGACGCTGTTGGGGACAACTGACGCTGTTAACTATGCTGGAGGGCCATCTAGTGGAAACTATGAGAACTACATGCCGATTCGGAACTTCTAGTGCCAATTTCGGATGGAAATCGGCAGGATATCAGTAAACTCTTAGCAGAAATGGAGAGATAACATGTTAAATCATATATTTGAAACTTTACAGCATGTAAATCGGATTATAAATAAGGTTTTTAGACAGATTTCCTCGGCCCATTATGAAACCTGAAGTGATGCTGTTACCTAACTAGGTCAAATAACACTGAAAGCCTGTGTAACCGCATCACTTTAACAGCAACTGACGCTGTTTAGATCTATGATAGATTGTGTAACAGAGGGGTGACACAGGTCGCTATCTATGACGCTGTTACTGCGTCAAACAGTGAAATTTAGCATGCCTGATTGTGTAACGACCCCCAGGAAAGCTGCACAGGAGAAGGAACTAAGCCAAAGAGTAGCTCCACTGAAGATGTATGGCAGCTATCACTCATCAGATAAGCCTGAACAGTTTCTTGTAGGATAGGTGGATTGATCTGCCCATGGAATGGGGGTGAGGACCTATTTCTGTTATATCATACTAAAGAAAATCAATACTGACATGGGGGGAAAGCTGCACATCAGACATAGTGGGGTCATCTAGTGTCAAAGTTCAGTATGCCTTGTGCAAACCCATCATCAACCCTGTCTAGGGAATTATCTTTAGAACTGATCTATGCCTGATTTGGGGTGCCCACCTTGAAACCAATCTGTGCCCAAAGTGTTTGCCCATTTTGAAGCTGCTCTGTGCCCAAATCAGTTAGCCTTATGTGGCCCACACAACCTGCTGAGGATAAAAACTGTCGGGAGCCCAACAGTCTTAGTTCAGTTTGCCCTATTAGGGTAACTCAATGTGGCCCTGACTGGAAACCCACCATTTGACCAACCTAAAACCATGAATAGTTTTCTGCCCGCTTTGAACCAACCTATCTGAGCTAAAACTGAATTGGCCCTAAGCGGCTTGCTACATGGGAAGTGACATGTATATAAGAAAAATATGAAATGCTATAAAATGTACAATTTTAATCATTTTATAACATGTCCTAAAAAGTGACGCTGTTGGGGACAACTGACGCTGTTAACTATGCTGGAGGGCCATCTAGTGGAAACTATGAGAACTACATGCCGATTCGGAACTTCTAGTGCCAATTTCGGATGGAAATCGGCAGGATATCAGTAAACTCTTAGCAGAAATGGAGAGATAACATGTTAAATCATATATTTGAAACTTTACAGCATGTAAATCGGATTATAAATAAGGTTTTTAGACAGATTTCCTCGGCCCATTATGAAACCTGAAGTGATGCTGTTACCTAACTAGGTCAAATAACACTGAAAGCCTGTGTAACCGCATCACTTTAACAGCAACTGACGCTGTTTAGATCTATGATAGATTGTGTAACAGAGGGGTGACACAGGTCGCTATCTATGACGCTGTTACTGCGTCAAACAGTGAAATTTAGCATGCCTGATTGTGTAACGACCCCCAGGAAAGCTGCACAGGAGAAGGAACTAAGCCAAAGAGTAGCTCCACTGAAGATGTATGGCAGCTATCACTCATCAGATAAGCCTGAACAGTTTCTTGTAGGATAGGTGGATTGATCTGCCCATGGAATGGGGGTGAGGACCTGATGTAGGCCGTCATATAGATAAGGGAGCTCTTAGAGCCTGTCAATTTGAATATGACTTTGTATTGTCCATAGAACATGGCTAGGCCCTACTTATTCAGGGAATTTGTGATGGATGTGTGGACAGACTGCATTTCATACAAATACCAAAATAATGATTGGTCACCTGTCCCCTGGGAGCTACTGCAATGGCAGATCTATGAGTCACCTGTTTCATATGTATACACAATGTTAATTAGAACAAAGGTTGCCACGTACCTTAAGGTGCTTGGAGGCAGACATTCACAATAGTGAATATATTGTATCTACCACACTCCAATGTAATATGTAACTAGACTTACCAGAGGCATGCGAGTTGAATTCTATTTGAAGGGACAAAGAGGGTCTTTCCCTATGCCAATCCTTACTGACACCTTATCCTTCTTGATAATAGGCATTTAGTTGTCTTCACTTTAATTTCATACAAATTTATATGGTTACCTTAGACAAGATTGAAATAATTTGGGTATGTATTTCAGACACAATGAACAACAGGAGGGTCTCTGAACAATGCTAATTACTACTATCAAGATGCTCTCCATGCTAATAAAGTCACGACGAATGATACTCTCTACACACTTACAGTAGAAGAATGACACTCATCAAAGTGTGTAGGATATCCTCTGAGTAAGATTCATGGATTACACACATGAAGACTATGCATATTATGGTTCAGTCCCACACCCATCAGCCAATGTCTTTAGTGGTAATTCTTAATGTTTGACTATATATGGTCCTGTCTCCCAGTTGTCTCCACGCTTGCATTGAATCAATGCTAACATAGATAAGGTTTGCTATCAACAGATGATGCAAAGTTGAAATTATGGTTGAATCTCAAAGTCCTTGACTCAACGGTTGAGTGATTGAACATCTACATAGCAGTCTTGATTCAACACATAATGTACCCAATGTTAATTCATTGTTGATATGACATTGTTTCAACCTTGATATTTGTCAGTTGATTCAATGGTGGCAAAGCAATAGTGAATTGAAATGGTATTATTGAAGATGAGTTGAAAACAGTTAATCAACAATACCAACACATATTGAACTAGTTATGGACATTGTGTCGATGTTTTGTGCCCACTGGACAGCCATATTCCCTCTCGTATATATCCACTGTTGTGTTGACAAGCTGGAAAAATGCATTTGGAAGCAGCTGAATTTGCAAATGTGCCTCAGCTCTGAGGCAGTAGTCATGAAAGCACTTCCTACACATCCCTCCCAAGCTAAAGGATAATGTGATTTCTGAACATACCTGACTGGGATCACAAGCAAACCCATATATGGTAGCTGGTTGAGGCCATTGCAGAAGGTTTCACCTTTCATAGATTTGTTTCCAGGTTGGGAGATGGAAAATGGACATAAATGGTCCAATGAACCCATAGGCCTCATGGTAAATTTTGAGAACGTTTGAGATGGATGGGTTTGTCATATTTCTGGGCACCACTTTGTGTCTTTAGTACTGACAGTATTTATATACTAAGGAGAGCCTACCCTGGTACTGCGGCCACCCACCAGGTGGCTCATGCATGGTGTCTGGTGTGAGCAGTGGGATGGCACCACCTGTCGGGTGCCTACCTCCAAAATGGGCTCTTCATTCTTATGTAATTCATGAAACTCTCACATTTATCCCATGGTTCAAACAACTATTTACACCTGTTCAACACTGAGATAATGTAATGGTGAAACTCTAGAAATCTTTGGTTCTCCCATCAAAAATTATTTTACAGCAGTAAGAGGGATACAATTTGTGAGACTTCCCTATTTTCGCTCACATTCAGGCCACTATATGTGGTTGTATTAAAGTAGAAATAGATGGTTAAAAACATGCGATCACAGCTCTAGCTTTCTGTTCTAGCCTTTGCTCTGGGTATCTGCTGCTAGAATCCCACCCGTCGTAGGCATTTTAGGACTAGTCCTATTAAAAAAAACTTTAAAAAAAGGGGGTGAGATGGTGATCAGCCCATGTTATTTTAAAGTTGTGTCACATGTATAAGGTCACCTTTTTTTGTCAAACGATCACAGAGGAATTCTCCCTCTTTGATGTATGAGTACTGATTAACAAGGGACTTCTCACATGTTGCGTCAGAAACCCAAGAAACATGTAAGATGCTATTATGGTTGTACAGCTTTCTTTTACAAGATAAAGTGACGAAAATATGCATGGTTCATAAGAGAGGGACCCCCCCCCCCCTCTCTCCAGATGCTCCCCTCAAAGGTCGGGGATATCTGCGGGAATTTAGGCCAGGTAGTAGGATTTCTTTCCCCAAACCTACCTGCTCCCCTCAGTAGCCATAGATCACGGACATAAAGAGGGAGCTAGGAATTGTGTAAGGACTTCTCTTCACCCCTCCCCTTTCCCCCGGTACTACACATGTCGGGAGCGGATGGCGGCGCCCACACTGGGTAGGCTCTGTTCCGTATAGGAGAACATGCTCCATGATGTAGAATCATGTCAGGAGTGAGCAGACAGATCCCGAAAACAGTCTATTATGGCTGGATACCAACCCAGTGAGCACAGAAAAGAACATTTTTGAACCAGTGTTGAAAACTACAACTTTGGTTGTGCCAATAAGGAGATTCAATATGAAGCAAATGATACTTATTTTTAATGTGTAACCTATGCACAAGGCACACCAAAGCGTTTTGGATCTGATAGATTAAAAATGGCATACCCTCTGTTTTAATCAGATATATTCCAAAATTGGAGCCCCCCTCATCGCCTCATACCGCTATACAGGGGTGAGGGAAGCTTTGGGGATATTTTAGAAGAAAATATACTCCCCTCTTCCACAAGGCGCAATATGGGTACATATAAGCATATAAGCCATGCCTCATATAAGTGGGGTATTGTGGCAAAATATGCAATGAAAATTTATAGGAGAAGCCATACTGTGCTTTGTCATTGGTAAGTCCTAGACACAGAAGCGTGATATCATGCAGCAGCAGCCCTAGTTATCCACACAGCTTTGTTTTGATCATTCCTCCCTGTGCTTGCAGATAAGATAGGTACAGCAGTAGTGAGTAGAGGAGAGCAATTGACATGCAGGCTTGTCAATCCCAGGTCATGATAGTCCCTTTCATATGCTTCAACCAAATATAGATTACACAGACACACAGGAAAGCTGCACAGGAAAAGGAACTAAGCCATATAGTAGCTCCACTGAAGATGTATGGCAGCTATCACTCATCAGATAAGCCTAAACAGTTTCTTATAGAATGGGTGGATTGGTCTGCCAATGCAACGGGGATGGGGACCTGACATAGGCTGTCATATAGATAAGGAAGGGCCTGTCAATTTGGGTATGTATTGTCCATAGAACCAGGCTAGGCCCCTACCTATTCAAGAAATTTGTGATGGGCACTGGGACAGATTGGAAGGACTGCACATAATACAAATACCAAAATAATGATTGATCTTCTGTCCTCTTGGAGCTACTGCAATGGCAGATGTATGAGTCAGCTGTTTCACAAGTAAACACAGTGTCAATTAGAACAAAGGTTGCACCCTAAGTTGCTTGGAGGTAGATATTTACAATGGTGCATATCATTGTATCTACCACACTCCAATGTAATATGTAACTAGACTTGCCAGACGCATGGGAGTTGAATTCTATTAGAAGGCACAAAGAGGCCGTTTCCCTATACCAATGCTTACTGACACCTTATCCTTGATGATAATAGACATTTAGTTGTTTTCACTTTGATTTCATACAATTTGATGATTGAATGATTTGGATATGTATTTCTGACAAAATGATCACCAGAAGGGTCTCGGAACAATGCTAATTACTACCATCAAGATGTCCACCAGATGCTTGTGAGCAAGATTCTACTGTGGTACTGTGGGAACCACTATCAATTTATTAGTTCAACCTAGCTGCAGAGATGACTGAGGATAGCTTTAGAGTTATGGCCTTTCCCACCCCTGCTATAAGGCGGCAGGATAACATTGCAAGGGACAAAGAGGCCTTTTCCCTATGCCTGTTCTTGGTTGCCATGTCAACCATGCCAATAATCTAAATTTGCAGATTTTTGGGGGATTTTCACCAAAAGTTGAAAACAGAAATGGAAAACGCCTCCTAGATCAAAATCCATGATAAAAATCACCATATATGTATTTTTTTATGAAAAAGGCTGATTTATTGTGTTTGGACATTATTTTGGTCTATATTGCATTTAGATCTTAATCGTCGATTTCAGAGATGAATAGTGACCTATGTTCAAGGAGGGGTTCTGACATGACTACTAGGAATATCTAAGCCAATGATATCTCATTTTAAAGATCTTGAGGTGAACTTCAATAATGAATTTCCATGCGGAGGGGTGTTTTTGCTTGCCTGGTCACCAGTGTTAAATGACATCATTAATATATGCTGCAAACAGTTTCATCAACATTGCCAATACATGTCAAACCAATAATTTATGAACATTGTGTCAACATTTTGTACCCACTGGAGAGCCATATCCCAACTTGTATCCACTGCTGTGATGACAAGCAGTGTGCGAGACCCACATGAGCGTTTGGCAGCAGCTGAATTTGTATTATGTGCCTCAGCTGTGAGGCAGTAGGCATAAAAGCACTTCCTGCACATCCATCCCAAGCTACAGGATAGGGTGATTTGTGAGCATCCCTGACTGGGATCACAGGTAAAGCCATAGCTGGTTGAGGCCATTGGGGAAGGTTTCACCTTTCATACATTTGCTTATTGTGGTCAGGCTGGGGGATGTACCGCTGGACTCATATGCCTCAGGAAATTCTGAGAACGTTTGAGATGGACTGTTGTGTCATATTTCTGGGCACCGCTCTGTGTGTTTAGTACTGACACCATGTCGCACCAGCCATTTTTTATTTCCTCGTAGGATGAGCGCAGTCAAATTATTCTGTATCCTACCCAACCCCTGCCGAAGGCACAGACAGTTCTGTATCGGTCTAATGAGTATACCATATTTGGTATGGGATCCTTGCCTAAAGACATAAAATATTTTTAAAAAAATATATAATAAAGAGGCAGCAAATATTTTATGACCGCCCTCCCCCAGTACAGACCAAATTATTTTACCCTGTCAGCAGAAGTCAACTCCCCTACAAATGACTAGCACCTCAGCTCTTCTAGGATTTCATTTTCATGCCTTGCTTTGTGTGATGGCACTTTCAGCAAAAAATTCAATATTCTGTAAATTCTGTATGCAGCTATATCCTAAGGCAGCCTTCATTGATAGTCTGCAATAAAAATCAGTTGATAACACTAAAAATCTAGGCCTTTCTGTACGATCACGTTTTTATTCATTAAATCAGCCATATCCTTTTTGTACATGAGCAAAAATGCAGACTTTCATGTTGATAAGGTTCTACAATTTGATATCTAGCAGGTTTGATTTTTACAGGGCAAAGCCTTGGAATTTCTGGTGAGCTGTTGTAAGGCAGCTATTTTGTTATTTTCATCGTGCTATATTGTTGTTTATAGGAGATCTCAATCACAATAATTTTGGTGTTCATATAAATGACGTGAAATATCATGTTTACAAGCAAGAATGTCAATACCATATACCTTAGACACTGTCTGTATTGCCTTTCGTGAGAATGCACCAAAGGGTCGCATAGTAGAGCCTCAGCTAATTCAGCCTTCATATTTTGTAATCTGTTAGCTGAGTGACGTATTGCTTAGTACATAATGCTTGTATGAATATCACATGATAGATTTGAATTGTTCATTTTTCTCTACAGAAACCTTCCACCCTCCAAACAGTAACCACACTTTGGAGGCCTCCAGATCGCTGCTGGTCATCGTCTCCACCTACCCTAAAGGCAAAATCTACTCTAGGTTCCAGTACGCTGTAGACGGGTGGAATCAGAGGCCGCCCTTTTTCTTCGTAAACCCATTCCCCTTCATGAAAAGGGTAAGTTAAAATGTGTTGTCACAGACTGGGCATATTGCTACTGACAACTTGAAAAAGAAAAGGTAATAGTCCTGAAATCAATTAACAGCCAACAGCAATAGTGCTATTATCTTAGGAATTAGCTGATGGGATATTGTGAAAGTCTACGTATATACTTTACATCTTATAATGATAGTGAATGCCAGTAAACACTAACAACACTGTCCTACTATTTATAGATAACAGTATATGCTGCATACCTCTTTGATGCCGTGGTGCAGTACGCTAAGGCCTTGAACACGGTGCTGGAGGAGGGTGGCTCCATCACCGATGGACGTCTCATCATGAGCAAGATCCAGGGGCAGTCATACAAAAGTAGGAATAGATCTAGTCTACAAGTCTATAGAATCTATGAAAAAGGAAACTATTACTGATTGGATCTGATGAAGGTATACATCACTGATATTGTAATGATGTATACCTTCTTCTGATTGGACCTGATGAAGGTATACATCACTGATATTGTAATGATGTATACCTTCTTCTGATTGGACCTGATGAAAGTATACATCACTGATATTGTACTGTGTATTATTGTTATTCTTCCCGTTGTTTTGCACATTAGGTATGCATCTATTAGTCAGACATTATGAACAACATACCTCTCTGAATAAGATATGAATTGGATGTTTAGCATTATAGAGATACATTCAGGCAAGAAAAATGACGCACAGGAGCAATCAGTAGGTAACAGAGGCAGCAGAATTTCATCATCATTATCATTCCTCTTGTATATGCCTTTAGCACGTCGGGCAAGTATTATGATATGTTCTTTTTCCTGTGTCTTTAACCAGGTGTTATGGGATACCTGACAAGATTTGATGAGAATGGAGATGCACAGGGAAATTACACCGTCCTGTCCAGAACGGCTGGTCCTGATGAACAAGGACGGTACGCCATGCTCCCTATAGGAAACTTCAAAATGGTGGAAAATGAAACACTCCCGGTAAATCCAGCTTTGTATATATATTGTATGATTTGATAGTGCGAATAGCAGTTGGTGCCAGCACCAATTGGTTGCTGTCGGTCTAAAAGCAATGGAAATGTCATAAATAGCCCCTTGACTATGTTTTGGTTTGTCAAAATTGTTGCCATAACAATCATTAATACGTAATCGCTTTTTCTGTAGGCTTTTTCTGTAGGCTAAATTGCGTTAGACCTTTCATTGTAATAGGTAAAATTATGTCAGATGAAGTGGCTAAGTAGCCATAATCATTTCCCGAAGTCCATCTGAGTCATTCAGCTTGGCGACTCGAAAGGTTTCACAATACCTCCAATGTCTCATTCTACCATCCCATACAAAGTCATGATTTACACCTTTGAATTGCAGGAATTCCAGCTGTTTGATGGTAAGACGATTGATTGGGTGGCAGGAGAACCTCCAGTAGATGAGCCAGAGTGCGGATACCGAGGAGAGCATTGTATACCTGTTCCAAGTGAGTAGGAATCTATATATTACGTGGACATTTTATATTTAATATCTCCAGAATCAAGCCACTGCAGCTTCCGCATGGATGCTCCCGACACCGCTAGTTGCATTCAGTGGAAAACTTCATAAGCTCATTGCTTCTATTTATAAAATGAAAGAAGTCTCAGGACCAGATTCTATTTAGAACTAGACTTCTTGACTTCTTTATTGTATTAACCTTTTTTTAGGCTTCTGAGTAGAAACAACTGTAATTTAGGTAACTGTCATGATACCTCAGCTACCAGGTCGGGACCACTTTACATCTTTATGAGTTCCAGAAAGGACTTGAGATAAAGGTTCCCACTAGGGTAACCTTACACTAATGAACTGCCTTGTTCTGTCTATATTGCCTTTGACCGCCCACCTCCTCCCCAGCCAATAAATCACATGTGGCACTGTGTGGCTGATTCAATAACCAGAGTTGCAAATTCTGGTGGACACAATGACCCTGGACTCTGAGCTGTTAGGGCATTTGATTGATTAGGGAAAGGGGAAATGGATTTTAAAACTCTGTGAGGGATATTGTCTGCGTATTTGCATACTGCAGACCCGGTTTTCTAGGAGGCCTTGTAACGTCTAGAACCCATCGATGCGACCTTACTTTGCATCAATATTTAACAGAGATTTTCTCGCTAAGAGATGATGTACCTTCTGGCCAGCTGCTCACCGTCAAATTTCCTGACAGTTCGATACCTATGCCATTACAATATGGACATTTCCAAGGTTTTTTTATCAGCACTATCCTTGCAAAGAAAAGAGGGGTTTCTGAATGTAGGCAAGAGGGATTTCTGACTGTAAATGATATGCTGCATTGTAGGTACCACCTTTGTAACCCCATTATATATTGGCCTATATTGATAAGCTTGTGGATACAGATTGTGGACCTAAAGCCAACAGCCGGTGACTGCAGCAGCTAACAAACAGCCTCCCTGTTAAGCCATCAGTCTTGCTGACTGAGTCAGGCGTCTGTTCTAATTACCTTCTTATGAGGCTGCCACCTTATTGGCCACCCCTCCCATACCCCGTGTTCCTCTCACTCGTTTATCACCCCCGATCCCTGTGGGGTGTTTCAGAAGCCGGACATGATAATGAACATTAAATATCTGTTTCTAAAACTGTTAGATTCTAAACTTACAACTGCAACCATTATCATCTCTCGCCAGTCATATAGTTATAGACACAGTAAGATAATGGTAATGCTTTAGAAACACATGCAGTTATAAGCCTACAATCACTATTAAAACTACTATCATATCTCCTTATGACCGGTTGTAAACATTACCTGCTTCTGAAACACCCCACTGGTGGCCTAGTCCTAAGAATTCCTTCATTGTGAGTTTTTGTGTTTAATTATAGTTAGTGATGATAATGGTCCCTGAAAAGGAAAGGAATGGCTTTGAAAGGACAGTAGGGACCTATGTGGTGTTTTGTAGGTGATGAGAAAATCAATAACTGATTTCATAGGAAATATTCCTGAAGACGTTTATTTGATGACGAAGAAAATTGATGTTTGAAAGGGTTTAGACTATCCTAATGTCACATAATTGTACCAGAGGGGTGATGTAAAGGCGCCAACTACCCAATACATAATGATTATGGTATTGTTATGGCAAAGCATTGGTTCCTAGTACATTAAATTTTATGGTCCCTGCACCATGTATTTAATCCTCTATGGTTATGTCACAAATTTTCATCTCATAATTATATAAAATAATATGATCCATGTGTACATGCATACATGTGTGGGCTATTTTACACTTCAAATGTGAGTTACTCCCAAAGAACATGTAAGCAGGTAAATTATAGAGCTGTAAAGTAGAGCAATATAGGTCTTAGGCAATCAGCTAATTGACCTCTAAAGAGTAACACCAACATAGGATCCTCATCTGATACAGTCTATCTCCACTAAGCCTCCATCTGATTCACTACTTCCCCACGCAGCCTCATTTCCCTTAGTGTATTGGGTTGACCAGCACACTTCCCATTAGCTGGACCATGGGATGATTGCCCTGGGCACCACCATCCTCTATAATTATAGCAGCAATTACACGGGCATCATCGGAAATCAATCCGAATTAACGTTACCGCTATATGGACTCCCCCTGTGGTGGTACCAACGCCTACGAGCCACTAGCGTGATGGAAACCAAGTTAAGCAGGTGTGCACCTCATATGGTGACATCCCACCCGTGTCCAGGCATAGGTGCAACGATAGGGACAGATGGGCAATCCTCTGCCTATGTATACATGCATGGGTGCTCGAAATTGTCATGCTGTCTTGGGAAGGAATGACCGGCATTTCATCGATTGTCATGCATATAAAATGAACTAGGAACTTTTTAAACTGTATCTGTCGGTCAAACTTTAAAACTCGTTCACCAGACAACTCCTCTGTCACTCCTTCACTTCCCTTCCGTCACCTTTCACCCATGTTTAAGGTGGTAGGGAATATCCCAGGCTGTGCAGGAGTAGTTCAGGGTGGTTCACGCACGCCAACAGAGGTCAGTCTCCATGCAGAGGCTGTGGAGAGCAGGGTAGAAAAGTGTGAGTCAGTGTAGTCCCCTGTCGGCTTTGAGCCCATTGGGTTTGTACTGCCTGGGACTAGTCCCCTGTCTGCTTTGAGCTAACTGTCAAGCAATGGGCACCAATAGGGTGGCTGCAAAAGTGAAGGACCCTATGATGTATAGCTTCAATCTCCTATCCAATATCTAGATATAATTAATGCCCTTGGGGTGTTTCGAGTGGGGAACAACTGAGTGTCATTTGTGGGTGACATATAAGTATGGTCAGGGAACACTACGGGTTGTTGGGTGCAGCTCAACTCAGAGTGAGGCATCAGGTCAGTGAGGGTGTGAAGAAACAGCTCAGGGTTGTTATATTTTTAAAACAGTAACATTAAAAATCCCCCAGAAATTTATTTTAAAAAAACAACACCAGACTATGTATTGATACTGGTAGGATTCCAAATGTTTGTAAAGCAGCTACTGTCACACCACTCCCTAAGGGAGGGGACATGTCAAAGGTTTCAAACTACAGGCCTATTATGGAAATTATGGAATTCGAAATAGAAATTTAACTTTAAAAGAAAATTATCTTTCCAGGTGTCAGCAATGTTCCATTGCCAACCATGTAAGATCTGAGTGTCTGAGTGTGCTGATTTATCCTGTGGAGTCCCTCAGGGCTCAATCTTAGGGCCTTTATTCTTCTTATTATATATTAATGATTGTATTAAAACTGAAGATCGTCATGGAACTTCACTTTTTGTTGATGACTCAGTCCTTTTTGTATCAGGAAAAACTTTGAACACACTGAGTACTAAGCTTACTGCTGCTCTGGATAGTTTTTATTCCTGGACAACAATTTATAAATTGACAATGAATGAATCTAAAACAAAAATTATGCTTTTCGCCTCTTCAAAAAGTTAAAAACACTCCCCAAACCCAAGGTTTAACTCAATGGTACGACTTTGAAGAATGTCATTTCATATAAGTTCCTCGGTGTCAATCTTAATCAGGAACTGAAGTTCAATATGTATGTCTCTAATCTTATAAGAAGTGCACTATATAAGTCATTTTCATTATATAACGTTAGAAAATGCCTGTCCATCAAAGCTCGACTTAGAATCTATAATCTATAGATTATTGCGACATTTTGTATTATGGATCAAAAGAAATTCTTCTGGTAGAGATCCAAAGGCCTCAAAATAAATGTGTGACATGTACTGCAAGAAGGGGTCTTAGTCCCCCCTGCACTAAGCCCCCTTTTCGCAGATCGTGTCACATGTATAAAAACATGCTTAGGTGCACATATCCTGACCCCTACACATCAAATTCATACCCAAACTGGTCTTCCTTTTTTGGCGGATAGAAGATTGTATCACTCAAAGGTTCTAGATTTTAAAAGAGCAAAAAATCCTGGATTTTTAACAAATAAGATAAGAACTACCAGGTTTTCTTCTGCTCCCGTATTCTTTAAATTGGGTGGGATATCATTATGTGTATTAATTTATGATACCATAACCTTATCAGCCTAAGATTTGTATTTCTTTTCTCTATTGAGATGTTATATATGATGATATAATCACTTAATATACTAATGGAAAGTGTTAAACAGAAGGTTAAATACGAAACGTTATGTGCTTTACTATAGTATACGTCATGATTTTATCTAGAGAGGAAAAATTAGTCATGATGTAACTGTGATTTCTTCTGGCTGAATAAAGTTTAAATTCTGTTAAAAAAAGGATCTCTTGCGCTACCTCTGCTATGGCTAGCCAGTAGGCTTTACTCGTAGTTCTCCTCCTATACCGGTAGACAAAAACCACTCGACTGCAAACAAATATGAAGCCCACCTTATTGACTTCATACATACAGAGCCTCACCTTGGAGGGATATAAGGCCCATTCCAAGTTCCACCATTTCAACCGTGGTTCAACACAGCTCTACTCCTCACAATACCCATAAAAGACTCTGATTCTAGGAGAGTGATACTAGATTTGTCATTCCCAGATGGAAATGGGGTCAATGGAGGTATAACTAAAAATTGTCCATTTTTAAGTCTTGGGGTTTTATGGAAAACTCAGGCCGTATACCTTACCATCCCCAGAAGACTTGTACACTAAAATCAAAGTCCTCGGCTCTCAGGCATATCTCTGGAAGTCAGATCTCGCCCAGGCTTATCATCAACTGAGAACATGTCCCATTGATTTACCACTTCTGGGACTTAAGGTGCAAGGCCAATACTACCTGGACCGGTGCCCCTCATTTGGGGCAAAACTGTCATCTTCAGCATGCCAGAGAACTTCAAATGCAGTGGTATACCTCATCGGTAAAGCAGGCTACTGGGCACTAGTATACTTAGACGACTACTGCGCCGCGACCCTGGAGGAGGCCACTGAATCCTACAATGCTTCTTACTACTCTCACTGATGAACTGGGATTTAAGCTCTTCCCTAAAAATGTAAACCCCCCTCACAACTCATGGAGTGGCTGGAAATGCAGACTCACAATATTACTCCCTAGACTACTCGACAGATCAGAAGGCTCAGTACCCATTGATTGTTCATCTGGAAGCAATCAACCTATTGATAGCTCACAGGTCCGTAGTACCAACAGACACAAAAGGATACCTCATCATCCTCTACACAGACAACATGGCCTCTAGTAGGGCCCTTCAAACAGGTCGAACTAAGGATGGAATCTTAGCAGCATGTGCACGGCAACTATGGCTCGAAGCAGCAAAAACTGACCATAGAATGGCTATCAGACACAAACCTGGAGCTTAATTCAAAAGATCCTGGGATTGCACCACCAGCGATCTTAGGAAGAAATCAGCCTTATCCTATTAAGCGATCTTAAGAGTAGACTGGTTTCACATATCATAGCCAGCACTAAAATCGCATCGATCTTAGCCTCAGCCCTCCTACCCTATTCCAAGAATAACTCACTAGGCACAGGGGTAAGACTCCCAAAATAAAGGAATAGCTGTGGAGTCACTCTTCTTCACAAGAGTGCTTATACCATCGTTCCCCGTCAACATATGGTCTAATAAAAGAGCACAGGGTGCAGTTGACCCCGTACGGTAATCAAGGGTTGTTCAAGTGAACAGATTAAGATCTGTACTTGACAAGGAAGGGTCAGGCGAGCAGAAAAGGCCTGTACATGGACAGTCAGACAGGACGTTTTTGCAGGTAAGCAACCTATAAGCAGACACATTTACATGAAATTTGTTTGGGTTTTGCGAATATCTTTTCTTGTGAAATGAGGTTCATAAAATTTCCATTCTATTTTTATTTCTAGGCCATGCAGTCTTTAAAGTGCGATTTGTAATGAGAATAGAGATTATAAGCCTATATGAATTTTCAATCAGGAGTATATGTCTGGCTATAATGGGGTTTATTCAGGTAACCTCTTTAGAAATATATATCTTCCATTCCTTGTCTTATTCGTTTCAATATACCCAGTTCACCTACTTGCAGCAAGAGGATACCAAAGGGAGTGGAGTAGGCCTTCACTTCACAACTAAAGAAGGAACAATTACCTTTGAGTGGCCTTAACGCATGAGTAGGCCTAAGGGCCCTCAAGGTCCCCTGTTTATGTAATCAGCAGGCTGTTCCCTCTTTCGATCTGGAGTGTTGCCTGTAAGTGCACTTGTACTCAGGTCAAACCACTATGCTTTTCTTTCACTAAGATCGCAGTGATCTTAGTGGTGGAAATGGAATAGTGGAGTGATCCCAGGACTAGCTATTCTGGACAGGCCTGCAACCACTGCATTACATAGGGTAGACCAGCCAGGTCTTATGATATGTGCCTACACTAAGATCGCTGGGGTCGGGATCCCAGGATCTTTTGAATTAAGCTCCTGACTCACCAGCCTGCCCTACCACAGCCTGGGTTAGATATGTACAGTTTCTACCGGCTCCTCTCACATCACCGGCCTTTCTACTGTATGATGGGACTTCACTGACACCTACACAACTTAACAATGTGGTCCGGGACACCCTTTCTATACTAGGATGCCCCTATGCTCCCACCTTCACAGGACACTCATTACGAAGGGGAGGGACTCACGCGGCTGTGAGCTCTGGCTCAAACAAGAAAGACATAGCCACTCAGGAATGAAACCCTATCTACCATCCTCATCATCACAGCATGTCTCCATGAACATGTCTACACTTTTTGCCTTGAACTCATGATGAAGAGAATGATCAGAGAATGACTCTATACTCTGTGTGTGTGTTTAATGATCTTGGTCAAAGGTCATGACCTCTTCATATTTAGGTCATGTCAGTTTATAGGTCAAAGGTCATTTATCCATGTGTATCTAGGTCAAAGTTCAACCTATGTAAAAGGTCACCTATGCTGAAGTTCAACCTTCATAACTAGGTCATTTGTTATAAATCTCTGTATCCCCAGTAATTGGGTCATACATATTTTACTACTCTTCATACCTATTCATTTAACCTAGCTCAGCAGGTGTATTACTATTCTGAGTTAGCAGGTTGTCCCATGGGCACCGCCATAACTGGAGCTTGTTACCAGCGAGTTCTACTGATAACACCTATTAGACAGGTACCAGTTGGCCCCCGAGAGGACCACAGTGAATAGTTGGTGTCATTTCATTGGCTAATAATCAAATCAGCTAAGTCTGTATACCTCATTTTCTTGTTATGGTTATTGTTTTCAAATTGGTATATAAACTCCACTTTATATCAAACTTCTCGACTTGTGTTGTCATTAGCTGTAATCAAAAATTACAGAGTAGTGGCACAGAGGCGAGAAAATCATACAACTGCGCCACCACCAGGCGTGCTGTTTACTACTACAATGGAATTGTGGGTAGCATTCCTTTTATCCCTCGCCATCTTGTAAACTCAACGGGACTGAACATTTTTTATCCCTCCCACATCTATACAATGTATTTCCATGGTCTCGAACTTATGATGATGAGAATGACTCTATACTGTGTGTGTGTGTGTGTTTAATGATCTAGGTCAAGGGTCATGACCTCTTCATATTTAGGTCATGTCAGTTTATAGGTCAACGGTCATTTATCCATGTGTATCTAGGTCAAAGTTCAACCTATGTAAAAGGTCACCTATACTGTTATATATAGGTCAAAGTTCAACCTTCATAACTAGGTCAAGGCCATTTGTTATTAATCTCTGTATCCCCAGTAATTGGGTCATACATATTTTAATACTGTTCATACCTATTCATTTAACCTAGTTCAACAGGTGTATTACAGGTGTATAAAAACTCCACTTTATATCAAACTTCTCGACTTGTATTTATGAGGATCGCAGCTATAGGTAATGAAAGTAACTCAGGACTTTGAGGAAGCAGCAAATTGTAGGAAGAGGTTGGACACTATGTGGGCGTGCTGAAGGTATAGTTACCAGCGCAGGGGTTTAGCTGGAAAAACAACTCAAGGTAGACTAATGGATAAGGGAAGCCTGAGATAATGGTGGCTTAAGGTGGAAGAGTAGGTCGAAAACACAAACAGCATAGAACTGGTGACCAGAATATTGTGTGTTTGTAGGTAGGGGGAGAGAACGGGTCCAAGATGGACAATTTGAATACCGGTAACCCTATAAGGGCTGCTTATGCATCAATGCATTGTCCCATGATCCATGAATGCAGCTCTGGCAAGTTACATTCACAAATCATGCAGACCCTAATTGGTAAATTTATACACTTCCAAAAGGTCGGCATTATGCTCCAATGAAGTGCTGGTCAACACTGCTTTGGTGCACCATGACGACCAATGGGCATGATGCACCAATGCATCAGCGGCCGGTAAAGTGTTAATTGGAAGAAACCAAGGGCAGTGAGATTGGTCCCTGCAGAGCAGATGGCATCATGATTGCCATACATCCGGTTTCCGGTTGGTCAGCAGCCGGAACAATAATGGCCACCTTTAGGCAGCATTTACCCTGAACGCTCCTACAGATTGGTTGCTATGCTACCTTCATGACCGTGTGATAAACGGTCGATGTGCTGATAGGGGCACTTCCTAAGGCACCAGCAAACCAACCTCACAAGTACAGCCCACTCATTTTATGCGAACCCACAAAGAATACCACCTTATAGTAACCAAGGGTGGATAGAAACCAACATGCAAACAATATGACCGTAGCAGGAAATCATTATTGGTGTTTTATATTCTCTTGCCCATATTTATGAATCATGAGGTGGCTCTATTGAATATATTGCCCTAGTATTTTTCTACTGTCCTATAATATGCTTCTGCAGGCTATTGGAGACGGATTGCTCAGAATTTGCAAGAATAGGTCTATGTGATAACTGACTATTGTCCTGATTAATAAATAATGAGGCAGAGGTATTGATGACAACTATCATACTTAAGATGTCAATTAAATTAATGGCACAATGACAAATAAACACGGACTCTAGGCACCATTGTGCGCTTATAGTGTAAATAGGTAAGTAAAATGATGCATATACATTTCTTGTTGCAGATTACACTAAAGAGATCGTTTTAGGGGTGCTGGGTGGATTGGTATTCATCAGTGCCTGTGTTATCCTGGGAGTTTATAGGTAGGCCACACTTATTGCCTTTCTATCTTCCTAAGGGCTCATGTCTCTCCCTATTATCAAAATCCAAATAGATATTTGCAAAATAAATTTTACACTCTAGCACATCTATTAGAGACGTGGGCGTTATGCATGAAACCAAGAGATCCTTCTCTGTGATCTACCCCAAATCCCGTTGAATCGAATATGATTATAACTATTGTAATTCATAGGAATACAAGTAATAGTTTTAGGCATTAGCGAAGTCATAATTTTGGTATTGATTTTTGTTTTATAGTATCAGTCGGTTGGCTGAACGCCCCGCAGTGGATTATGAAAACTCTTTCTTTTTTCTTCCTTGGTAGGCAATTGCGACTCAACCAGGAGATTGAGGGACTTTTGTGGAAAATCAATATGGATGATATTCAGGGGCTCAACTCGGGACAGACAGCAATGTACGGCAGTCGGGTAGGTGGTGTTAGAAACATTGTATATAGAATAATGATGTATTCCCCCATGAAATGTCTAAAGAAAGAACACAAGAGGCAGGCACGCCAATGAGACCAGCCACTAATAGGGGGTTTCCTCAAGCGATAAAGTCAAATATAGACATGACAACTTTTTCTTCTCGATGGCAGCCAATGTTTTTATCCTTAGTGTTTGCTTAGTGTAGGATGGATTTTATTGTGCTTCTAACATGCCAGGGAGGATCTCCTAATGAACCGACAACATCGGAGGTGTTCTGGGAGCATTAAGTTTGCCGCTGTGGCTACGGAGTGAATTAAAGTCCTGTCATTTCTCATCACACAGTGGTGAGAACCAAGTTACAGTATTTGAGTATTTCCTCTCATGCCACTGCATCCGTCCATGACAGGGGAGTGGACAGAGACAATACAGGCGTCTCTACTGTTCTTAAAGGGGCACAGCCTTCTCTTATTGGCTCTAAATGCTCCTGTATGTCTATCATTTCTGTTGTGAAATATCCATGAGGAGATTAAAACGCTTTAACACTTTCCATCATCTGTTCACTAATTATACCCTTAGAGAAAACACATCCTAGATCTCCAACATCATAATTAGCTCTCCGGGTGGTGAAACATTTCTGAGCAGAAATCTTTTGTGTATTTCTTAGTTGATGATTTTTCATCTTGTCAGTGAACGTAATTTGTTCACTGCGGCCGCCTGAGCAGCATTAAGCCCAATACCATATTACCCAGCCTTAATTAGGCCTTACGTGCTATGGCGGTTCAGATTTGGATTAATTATGTTCTTTTGGGGGTCCCAAACGTTTGTGGCTGGAAATGCTAAAGGCTGGTGCATGTATTTACCAATAGGTAACGCTGACGACTCAAGGCTCCTTCGACTCACGCGGTTCTCTGGCTCAGATCTTCACAAAGACAGGCAGTTACAAAGGGATTCACGTAGCTTTGAAGAAGTATACCAAGAGGAACTTTGATCTTACATCAAGTATGAAGAAGGAGATGAAATGTGTAAGTATTTCACTGAGAGCCCATGTCTTGTTTATAACCCTTCACAGTGTTCAAAGGCAAAAGCCCGGCCAATGGGCCATCCATTTATTAGACCACCCAATGTGCCAGCAAATGGATATGGTAGTCATGTGGAAACTAACAGTAGGGTCTGAATATTATTGTTTTCAGATGCGAGATATTCACCACGACAATGTTAATGCCTTTATTGGCGCCTGTGTGGATCCGCCAAACTTCATCATTGTCACAGAGTACTGCTCAAAAGGGTCACTCCAGGTAAGTTCTTTTCAGTAATTACATCTATCTTACAGGTTTATTGTTGGCAGTAAAAATGGGAACAGAGAGAATTAAAAAAGCCGAGGGAAGAACTATAGATATTTATTAGTCATTGAATCTTTTAAACCCCCTTAACCTGTGAGAGGCCCTTAATTGGTAGAAATCCCCTTAAAACCAGGATTGCAATCATCCAAGAGCACACAGAATATTTAATCATATTCAAGTTGTCAAATGATTCTCATAAAACCGTAGTACATATTCACCCCATCTCTTTAATACCTTAGGGAAAACGGGGATTATGTTCAAGGTTACCAGTTAGTCTGTGACCAATTCAATAATGAAATTTGGCAAAGCGACTCACTCCATAGTGGTTTCTAATAGACTGTTGAATTGCAATTGCCATTATTTTTGTTGCAATGGCCACATTGCAGCAATAACTGATGTACTCTGACGTGTGTAGCTTCTGGTATGAGGAAATATAACTGAGTGTTCAAAGGCAAAAGCCCGGCCGGATTTGTGAGGCATAGTCAGATAGTTTCCAGTAAACGCACATTGCTGGTAATTCTCAAATAGCAAGGCTGGATCGGCCCAAACCGTACTGCAAACCCTATACTAATTATAATGCTCCTGCTAATTCTCAAATACCAAGGCTGGATCGGCCCAAACCATACTGCAAACCCTATACTAATTATATTGCTCCTGCTAATTTTTAAATACCAAGGCTGGATCGGCCCAAACCGTACTGCAAACCCTATACTAATTATAATGCTCCTGCTAATTCTCAAATACCAAGGCTGGATTGGCCCAAACCGTACTGCAAACCCTATACTAATTATAATGCTCCTGCTAATTCTCAAATACCAAGGCTGGATCGGCCCAAACCGTACTGCAAACCCTATACTAATTATAATGCTCCTATTAATTCTCAAATACCAAGGCTGGATTGGCCCAAACCGTACTGCAAACCCTATACTAATTATAATGCTCCTGCTAATTCTCAAATACCAAGGCTGGATCGGCACAAACCGTACTGCAAACCCTATACTAATTATAATGCTCCTCCAAACTCAAGTGTGAGAACGTTCTTCCTTGTTATCTGATTATGGGGCAGTAGAGGGTTTTTGAAATGTAAGTAGTATATGGGAACGGTCAATTGCAGCAGGACATTATGGACGTTTTGTGATGATGTCGTATAAATCATGAAGTGACGAGTGTTCTGATTCACTTAAAGAGTAGGATTGAATTTAAAGTCGAAGGTAGTATCACTATCAGGAAAAAATGTTGAATAATGGGTGGTATGTGTATAGATTCCGATGCACATGCAACAGTATATGAGAGGCTGTACTCACTGGGGATTTATGGCAGGGTTATTGATAAGTATTTAGTGTAAGCAAAACGTCTGAAATTCTAAGTAATCCGTCTCGAGTGAAAAACAGCAATGAGACTGTTGGCATCTGTTTTCAAAACATTAAGGTGGGCCCTTTCACACCGCATATATGCAGATAGGAATGGTCGTCATTCAGGTCTATATTTACTGCCTATAACCTTATAAATATGCATGCTGGGGTCTATGCTGTAGGGGTGGGATGCTGTAAAATTGGCACATTTATTACATAGCTTGGCACTGCCCTCCATCACCTCCATCATGCCTTGATGAGTTGGTCTCCTTTAGAGAATCACAGCTGCGCCTCGACCTAAGGTCACGTAGGGGCTATGACACTCTCCACGCTAAGAAACAGTCTCCTTGCAGATAATTTGGGAAGGGTGTGAGTGAAGCGGCACATGGCTATTGTATTATTGACCAATGGGAGGCACCCCTGGCATAAACTGCGGAGTCGGGGGCTGAAGGTGTTAGTCATAGTGGAGTCGGGGTCTAATGGCGGCCCCCAGCTGATAATGGCTATGTGAGCTATAGCGGGCATAGGGGTTAGGCTGTGTGTCTGTTCGTCCAGAGGCCCCCCATACTTCTGCCACAATGTCATAACAGCAGGCGGCCACCACTATAGAAATGCTACTGCATGGGGAGGGGGGGGGCAAACAACTCTCCCTCTTCTGGGTTTTCCATGAACTACTGGTTCCTCTACTGGCCACCTAGTCAGAAATGGGGGAGCTACGGTAATGGCAAGGTGTTCGGAAGATCTGGCGGTAGGACAGGGTGTAAGTTTTATAGCCAAATATGCAAATGAGGAGGTAGCTGGGAGTGGGCAAGCACAGGTAATAAGCTGACACAAGTGCAAATAGCGTGTCCGACACCTATCCACTTGCCATTCCCTCTACCTTTCCCAAGTAAACACTTCTGAGCCCACCTCTCCTCCGAGCAAAGCTATAACTACCATCATTTCTCAGATAGGAACATGTGGATTAGTAACATACGTTTTCCTTAAAGATTCTCGTAACCAGAGTATTAAAAAAAGAAATCATGAAAGCCTCGTCATGGAAGTTTCGAAAAAAAAACATTTCGAATGGTTTTACAACCTATGGAATTCGCAGTCTTCTACACTAATGAAATATTTAGCCCTAAAAATAAATCAGCCATCTGGTATTTCCCCTAAATGGGGTCACCCAGACCAATTAACCCTTCTTTCTGTTTGTATGCTTCTCTCAAGAGTATGGATCCCATTACGGTGTACATAAAAATCCTTTTAAAGTTCTACCCTTATTTGCTTATCGGTTTGATGACTACCCCATTAACCCTGCCAATCCCGTTATCTTTCAGGACATCCTGGAGAATGATGACCTCAAGTTGGACTCCATGTTCACTGCTTCACTTGTTATGGACCTCATTAAGGTATATTCCCTTGTGTATCAAGGGTGTGCTGAGATTATTTATAGAAATAAGTCTAGCAGTACCTAGTACTGTTAATTTTACTTCCACCGCAATGTTGAAGTAAAGGCCATAATCAATTAAAAGCACAATGCGCCAGTATTTAGTTTACCATGCCAGAATAATTCTGACAAAGTAAAGATTATTTCAGACAATAAGATGATAGATTAAGATTATCTTAATCAACTTATCTTATCAACGTTCTGGACATTGACATTGGATAAAAGCCCCCGAATTTTTTTGAGTCAACAATATACATTAATTTTAAGAGATATCAGACCTTAAAAAATGCCACATGGTTAGGAATAATACGGTCAAGCAGAAAGGATCGTTCCCGGGTTGGGTTGTGTATTTGTGATCCATTGATTCTTAGATGTTAATGGATTTGCCGTTTACACAATAAACTCCCTTTGAATTGATGAACACAACTAACTTAATAACATTATTTCATATGTTACAGGGCATGATGTTTATACACGACAGTGACCTGCATACTCATGGCAGTCTCAAGTCCTCAAACTGTGTGGTCAACTCGCGCTGGACGCTGCAGGTGGCTGACTTTGGGCTTTATGAGCTGCGCAACAACCCTAACAACTACGCCGGTGACAGTGAGCACGCCTACTTTAGAAGTAAGCATGGTTAACAATGTTCATCAAATACCTGATAATTACTGATATTATTAAAAGAAAATAGTCCTCAATTTTCATGCTCGGGTATTTTAATATATCTTTTTCATATAAAGGCATTCTGACATATCTTGTGAAAAGAGTATCATATCAGAGGCAAACAGGAGGATTATATTATCAGATGCATAGACCTACGTCAGAATTGGACAAACTGCATCGGTTGCTGCATTGCTTTAAAAAGAAATGTGTCGGAAAAATTTTACAACGAGCGCAACTGTCATGCATTTCATTCTATTGTGATGTAGTCGGATAACCCTGATGCCCTACTACTATATCAGGATTTTTGTTCAATTGATATAAAGACTGTCAAAATCTATTTTGAAAATAGGAATACTCATGGTAATTATGGTAATTGGAAGTTCAAACACCGTCTCAAATTGACTCTCCAGTTTGATAGTATGGCAATCACCTGAGATTTATCTAAAAGTTACACTGCTCGTGGAAAAGGCCAGCCATGACAGCCAGCAAGTATGAGGTAGACCTACTTAAAGCTAGGGATCAGAGAGGGGGCTGGCCCATGGGACTTAATGCCTTACAATTACGGCAGGATCAACACACTCACACTCATTTATGTACCTGTGAAAGTACACCATAAAGCCTCTAGTATGTTGTACCCCTGGCTGTAGCAGGAGGATGCTTGTACATGTTACATGTTAAACATTGGCGTTTTATAAGTTCTACCTTTACCCTTATGTGTTTCGGGAACAGGCAATCCGTACCAATGATCTTGGCCTGGTTATCAAAGTTAATCCTTCATTATTATGTTTCAATGGATCTAGCCGATCCTACAGAGTGTAATCACGGTCCTGAATGGTTGGGGCTGTGGCGGGGAATTGTGCGGCTTTTAAATCGTAAAAGAAATGTTAAGGTCAATATGCCTGACAATATATAACCGGAAAAGCTTGTCCTGTTGTGACAATATATATGAACTAGCACAATACCTTTTTAGTTCCGCCCAGTAGTTGCCATGGTGACAATTGATGTACTCCACCCAGGGAGACAACATCTTTATCATTATTGCCAGCTTTATTGCTACCACTAAGGCCGAAGTTTACTGTTCTCCTGCACACAGTACCACTAGTTCAGTAATAAAACTTCTTATCTCAAATACACTTCATCATTTTCTAGCCCAAGCAGTGTAATGGCTCTTTCACTTTACCATGGCAATATGCTATATTATATCAGGATATTGTAACTGTATAATGTTATGTTTTATTATTTAATTTAAATATATGATATGAACAATTTCTAATTGCAAGTAGTTGGTATTCAGTTATCTGTTTAAAATATCTAATACGTGTGTAGGCCTATACGCTACAGTCACATTTATAATCTGTAATCAGATAAAGTAGCAGCTGCAAACTGAACTCTGATAAGCTGACACATGAATTATGCACATTGCAAGCTGGTCTATGAATAATATTTGATAGAATTCAGGCAAGCGGAAAGGATCATGAGAAGAGCCCCACATGGACAATTCATCATCTTTGTCTACTGATTCTCACGTTGTTTGTCTGAACAACCGATCACAATAATGAATGTCCCTGTGGGTAAAATTAAATGCCCAATAGGAGAAGATCCCATCCAATGTAAAAGAATTCCTCATATCTAATGGTTTAGATTACAGCTTTTCCTTTGTCTGCATATAACTTCTTTTGCAGCAGCAGGAATTGCCTCGTGGTGCCCTTTTATCAGAACCAGCAGTATTTAAATTGATGTCACAGACTTAAGCAAGGTACTATTTTCTTCACTTAAGATAAATTGTGGACGGCGCCAGAACTAATGAGAAGCAAAACTCCAGTTCGCAGAGGTACACAGAAAGGAGACGTCTACGCATTTGGAATAATTCTATATGAAATTATTGGAAGGGCTGGTCCCTATGGAAATATAGATCTATCTCCAAAAGGTAAGTTGAGAAAATTGAATTTTTGTATTGTCAATATGATATTGCATTTACTCCTTTACTCCCACTCAATGCGCAGGGTAGGTTAACCGAGAGAAGATTACATGCTCTGCAATGCTCATTTCACACAGGGACCAGAGGATATTTTGGTGCTGAAACCTGTTTATTTCACTGTTTATCTACCATAAAGTATTGTTGATTATAATGCCATCTCAGGGTACATTGTAATAAAATGTCGTCAAAATGTCGGCACATTCCTTGTCCCAAAGTTGCCAGAGATCCAGTCATTATTTTCACAGAGATTCCTTTTACATTTGTGTACCACCGTACTGTCATCTGGGGCTTCTTGTAAAAACTACACTGGGTCATTGCTTTTCAATTACAGTAGTCCAACGTTCAGTTGTTGTGGTGTTGTTTTTTTTTTGTTATAGATTCAATAGTTATTTTTTTTTACTGTGTGTGGTAGTCTCATCGTTAACCTTTCTCTCCATTTGTTATGCTCAACCACAATGTAGCCATATCTCCCTACCCTCTCTCTCACCCTGTGTGTATCTATCTATCTACCTATCTCGTGTAACCTTGAGAGAAGCGTCTTAACCATACTTAAGCGTGACATACCTGCCTAATTTACAGAGATTATAAGCTTAGTGATCGCACCACCCGAGCAGGGCTGCTTCTTTCGCCCTCGGACACAAACCCTGGACTGTCAGGACTGGTTAAGACAGACCATAGAGGACTGCTGGTCAGAAACACCAGAGAACAGACCGGATTTACGGACCATCAGGACCCGACTCAAACCTATGAGGCAGGGAATGTGAGTACATGTATACTGAGAAATCAGAAGTTCTGTAGGCATAAAATTGTTATCTAAAGCTGGTGCCAAGAGTGGTTATGGTCTAAGGCCTGGAATATAACATCTAATCTTATTTTGTGAATCTCTGTATATTTAACACAAACACAAAATGACTTCTCGATAGGAGGTCTGAGGCTATTATTTTGGTGACGTCATTGTGGCGAATGGGGCTGTGAGTAATGGACGACAGCTTCTGCACAGCCCTGTTGAGATTGGTCCTCCCTATGCTATGCTATACAGACTTTGTCAACATGAAATAAACCCTTTCGTTCTCCCATTACCTTTACCAGGAAATCCAATATCATGGACAACATGATGGAACTGATGGAGAAGTACCAGCTGCACCTGGAGGACCTTGTAGCTGAACGTACTGTGCAGCTTATAGAGGAGAAGAGGAAGACGGAGGGACTTCTGCACCGAATGTTACCAAGGTCAGGGACTCTTACTTCTAATAGTACTGCATTGATCCCCTGGCTTGATTGCAGAATTTGCGCTGCAAGGCATTAATTCCATTCACATATCAATATGGTGGGATTGTGCTCCCCTGATTTGACGTCTAGCGTTTTGCCAAACATTTCTATCATATTGAAAATAATTGACATTTGGAACTAGGGCAGATTACTAACGGCATCCACATACCTTGAGACGTCCACCCCACGATTTAGCCATGAAAAAAAATTTACTCCTTCACCAACAAAGTGACATTGTTGATGAGCATTGAATCTATTACAGTCATGTCTCTATAAACCAGCCATCTCTGTTTAAGATAAAATTTGACTGTTTCTTGAATCGGCTGGTTCTCTGAATCATGATTACAATAGAATTCATTTGATATAATCAAATCTGTTTGATGGCAAACGTGGCTGGTAAGTGAATCAACCGACCTATTGAAGAGCGGTTTATAGAGACATGACTGTAGTTGGTAATGTTGATTCACTAGCAACTCCAATGATATGGCTATTTTCCGGGGGTGGACGACTCAAGGTATACATGTGGATGTCTTCAGGTTAACCTAACCTATGTCTCATTAGAGAAGCTGGCTTTATTGGACTAGGGACTAGAGAGTTAAGACAAGTTCTGATAGCTAATAGGGAATTTGAGGAGAGGGCAGTTACCATCTATGGCCACTTTCGCGCGACCCTACCTGGTTAACCGGGTGACTTGATCTGGTACATCCGGGGTGTAGCTGTGGTGTACGCCCGATGGGTACAGCCGGTCAACCAGATTGGGGCACGCGAAAGTGGCCTATAACGATTCACTTATAGTTGATGTTCATTATCTAGGAATAGAAGTGCACTAGGTAATGAGTCTGCCTCAACCAAAACTCGAAAGCAATACGATTTCAGACGCTCTTTCCAGCACACAAGGCAAAGGTTATATAGATATTTTGTGGATATTTTGTCATACAAGTTTAATGGTAGGGTAGGGTTACCTAAAGTTGCCCGCTCCTGTGTATTTTTTTTTCATGGGATCTCCTTCGTTGCAAGTAGCTCTGGAGAGTCTTGCCAAAAAGCAAACGTGAACCAAGAAAGAAAACTTGCACGACTTTGTCCTGCTAAATAACTGTTTGGATACTCTTTTAGAGAAAACGTGCACATTTTATTACATTGCGAAAAGAGTTAACCATACATTCTGCTGTAATTTTTTGTCAATAATATGAAAATGAGTTAGGCTATACACGTTTTCCTCAGCACTCTCTGACAAAAGTTTAACAAGGGTTCATCCTCGTTATATTTTGACAAGACCCTCCTGAGAGCATTTGCTACTCAGGCTTGGTACGGCTTTCAGATCGCTGGGCTTGACCTACCCTTTGGATTCATATCTACTAAGTCTCTTATCAATTAATTTGGAGCTTTTACTTTTCCCACTTTCACCTTGAGTCAACTTACTTGCACCTTGAGACATGCACCGTAAGGGCAAATCCCACTGCGTGAAAAATGGGTCTGAAATGTCTGTGATTCTGGACATAGGCAGTCATGGACTCTTGTCAATTTCCTAAATCACAAGGGTTCTCACCCCACTACTCCCTACTCTAAGTCCCACTGCTAGCCAATATTGGGCAGTACATCTCTGTGATTTTGATTCTATTGCTGTTTTTGACCGCTGGATCTCTGTGGTTTTGGTTCAATTGCTGTTATTGTGTAGTAAAGCATTGTGAAATACATCTCTTTGCTGGTAAATCATGACCTCAGACAAATTCACAGAGATTTCTGACCTTTTCTGAAGAAAATATCAAAAATATTTGATACATTCTACTCTATAAAAATCATGACTTTCGCAAGGCTCCTCAGCCGTTATAGGCCCTTCTTAGATGATATTACCCTCCAATATCGGCTAAGGAACACTGCATGGGTAAATCACAAGGATTCTATGGTCATTTTCATGTTGCTAAATGATAAAAAAAAACTATATTACCTGGGCTCTGATTAAAAGCTGGCATATTGCCTTTGGTTGGACCTGTATGAGGGGTCTGGCTTAAGATCACACCACGATAGTTGGCTTAGAGTGCAATTCCATTTGAGTGATAGTACATAAATGTTGCACTGAATATTGTGACCCTTTTGTCCATTCCTGATGCTATCATGTGTAAATGAATTATAGCCTATTCTTTATCCATTCTTTCCGGTCCCGTTCCGTTAGAACATATAGTACCTGTCGGTCTCGTACAGGCTTCAAAAGTGCATCATCATCTATTCTCAGAGGTGACCTTTTCCTATATGAGGGCAGTGAAAATTATTTATAATCAGCAAATAAAGATTACTATGCACTTACCATATCAATGGACAATAGAAATAATTTCAATATGGTACTTCAACACTTCTACTTACTATCAAATAGAGGTTTAGACCCATAGAATTTATATGACTTAAATACAGTCATAAACCCGTATGACGCCATCCCCATCCCAAGCAATGAAGAGAGTGTGAAGGTTTGGAGAATAAAATTTTATTTTATTTTGTTTTAAACAAACACGTGTAAAATTGTATGATTTTTATGAATAACAATTGAACATCGATAGACCTTGATAATTGAACACACACATGATACTGAACACAAATATGACAGTTATGTAAGGAACACCAAGATAGAAATGGATATGGGAGACACAAATATAAAAGTTTGAACACAAGTGAGTAAACAAGGTAATAGAAACATATATATATTAAGGAGGAGAAAGGGGACGGAGGTGGGACAAACAATGTGTGTATGTGGTAAGTGGAATAATGGGGGAGAGCGGCGTATGCAGCTCCTTTTTGGTGGAAGGGCTAGTCCACTTGTAGGGGGGTGTAAGGTAGGAACAGTCCATTTGAGTAGTGGAGGGAGTTTTAAGGAGGGTTCCCGCCACGGCAAGGGAGGGCGAGCCGCCATACCGGCACTATGACTTAAATACAGTCATAAACCCGTATGACGCCATCCCCATCCCAAGCAATGAAGAGAGTGTGAAGGTTTGGAGAATAAAATTTTATTTTATTTTGTTTTAAACAAACACGTGTAAAATTGTATGATTTTATGAATAACAATTGAACATCGATAGACCTTGATAATTGAACACACACATGATACTGAACACAAATATGACAGTTATGTAAGGAACACCAAGATAGAAATGGGCCAAAGTCATAGCTTGGTGATCCTGGAAGCAATCCTGTGCTGCAAAGCAGCAGCTGAATATGTGTGGACATATTTAAGATAGGCCTGGGACCGCCACAGGCCAAGGTCCATTAGTTCACGCTCTGTCGCCCCAAGGTCAGCAGCGAGAGTCGCTGCGGTTTTCCTAATACACTGTAACGTGTGGTGTTGCAATGGCAGTCCAGCTGCCACAACAGCAGTAGCCCACACGGAAGAGAGGTGAGAAGCCGTTACCGGCCAGTATGTGTCAGAAAATACCAGGAGAGGCTGGGGAAAGTACCTGGTAGGTGATGATGCCAGCATGGCGGCATACAAGTGAACTACACAGAATGGATTTTCAGGCACCGGGTAGATAATGATGTCATGGGAGCGTCCTGCCCTTTGCATGTTCTTTGCCCACTTTTGCTTTATACATAACCCAGAGTCCTGGAGTGCAAAGTCCTGCCTGGCCGGGTGCCTGGTGGAGTCATAGGCAGACATGGATGGAGGCGCCACATTAGAGGGGCGCCAGGCACATACAAGCATCAGAGTGAATGCTAGTAAATACATTGGTGTGTTATGTGTAGCAGGAATGTTAGCCAAAACCAAGTTAAACTGATGAATAGTCAATGGTAGTGTGGCCCTGGTTTTATACGATTTGTCATTGATGATGGAGCGCAATGCCCGTTTTATGATCCTGTGGGTGAAGGGGGCGACTGAGCGGTAAGTATTCTCCAGGAAGACCTTCACATGAGAGAGATAAATAGGGACCGTTGCAGGGGCATAGAAGTAATGAAGATATTCAACATAAGCAGCAATGTCAAGCAAAGTGAGGTTGTTGATGTCCAATTGGCAATACACAGCAAACGATAAGAAGACCGCGACGGCCCTATTATAATTGGCATCAGATTTAGTCAGTCTGGTCTGCCTGGCTGAGGCTTGCTCACACATCGTGTGGTATAGGTACCCTGGAAGACAACAAACACAGGGGTCTTAAACCGGGGCATGGCGAAGCATGGCATACGGGTCCACATATACCCGCTGGAGGCCCATCTCAAGGACCATGGAGGATGAGATGGTCCTGTGGTGGTCACTATTGATGCGGCGAGATAGGGCGTCAGCCAGGATAATGGTTGATCCCGGTACATGGATGCATATGACCCTAACACCACATAGTTCCTGGTGCCACCAGATATCCCGGGCGGCTTGTAGTACCACCTGGTCGCGGCCCCTGCCAGAATTCAAGACCGCCACTGTGGCGGCGTTGTCGGACTTGATGAGAATAGTTTTTCCCGCGTCAGACGGGTTCACAAATGTCTTAAAGGCCAGAGCCACATTGGCTGCCTCAATATCACATATTGGACGCTGAGCATACCTCATAGGGACGAATGAGGCATAGTAGGCAGTGTCTGAAAATGCCCCTATGCCTTGGGGGCAGGCGTCCGCCTCTATGACCATATCTGGCGGACCGCGGGGAACAATGAGAGAGCGGCCATTGTACTGAGCTAAGAAGTCCTGTAACCATTTAAAGTCAGCTCTCATCCACTTACCAATGGTAGTAATTGTTCTGTCGGGACCCATAGCTCTGAGGGCATGGAGGAGTCTTGACACGAAGAGTCTCGCCGGTACGACCGCCTTAGATATATGATGAAGGCGGCCGAGGATAGACTTAAGCTGTTTTCTGGTGATAGCTCTGTTGCCTTGTATCTGACCTATATCAGTGAGAGTGGTTCTAATTTTGTGTTCAGGCATATAGATGGAGCGAGCTACAGAGTCTACCTCCACCCCGAGCCATGTAACTCTGGTAGCTGGGCTCTGAAGTTTTTCATGAGCTACCGGAAGGCCAAGTTCACATAACAGATCAATGGTGGCCCTGAAGGCGGCCTGAGCCTCCATCTCAGAGTTTCCAACCACTATTAGGTCGTCAAGGTAGACACGGGCTGTGTGGCCAGCATTTTCTAGGATGTGGACCACAATATTTGAAAGGCGCTGCATATAAAGGGAGGATAACCTCTCGCCAAAGGGGACCCGGTTTTCAAAGTAGTATCGGTCCCGCCACCGCAGCACATTAAGAGGGAAATCCAAAGGGTCGCAGGGAAGATTTTTGTAGGCCCTCTTAATGTCCACGGTGGCCATGAACACTGGAGTGTCAGATGCCATTACCAACTCCGTAAGATCATCCACTGATGGGAGGGAGTGGGGGCGTATGGATCCCAAGACGTTACCTTTTACTATGAACTCATTTATTGACGCACCGTATGAGAGATCAGAGATGATGCGTC
Organism: Acholoe squamosa; assembly: GCA_949317995.1. Classification (NCBI taxonomy): domain Eukaryota; kingdom Metazoa; phylum Annelida; class Polychaeta; order Phyllodocida; family Polynoidae; genus Acholoe; species Acholoe squamosa. The sequence goes on along the minus strand of OX439040.1, from coordinate 50,513,799 downwards.
TCTCTTGTGGATCTGTCTTTGGGGCTGTCATGAGTGGAGATATATGATTCCACTGAGAAAAGGGTGGTTCCTGAAAGGGGCCCTTTATGTAGTCATGAGCAATGCCTTTTGTGAAGAAGGCATCTACTTGGGCAGGATAGTCATTAGCTGATGAGTGATTACAGACGTCCATTTGGGGGGAGGGGCCCCCTTGGTAGGATGAGGGAAAACCGTACTTAATGAAATCAAGCATTTCATGCTCCCCCAGCGGGACCAGGTATTTCTCCCACGCCACAATGTTCAAGTCAGATGGTACCAATATTTTGGCACCGATAGCATTTGGAAGGCCAATGGCCTTAACTCCATCATATATTTTTGCAAAGTCAGTAGATGTAAACTCATGGGCAGGGTCAGGCCAATTCTGTTGGCGGTCCTGCTGTAAGTCTACAGGGTGAATGGGGGCCAAAGGCTGTTTGAGCGGGATGAAAATGTCATCATCCTCAAGGACGGTAATGTCCGGCTCATTGTCGTAGGGGGCCTCCATAAACGGGGGCTCCGGGGTACCTGAAAAATCATGAACAAGTTCGCCACAATTAGTGCTACCATCACAATCCTGGACTGAAGAGGGGGCACAGTCAACATTTTTTATCAGTTCATTACTTTCAAGTGCTTTGCTGTAAAGTGACCTGCCCTGAGCAATGGTAGCATCTATGCGTTTCCCGGGTTCTGATTTTTATTGTGGGGAGCCCCTGGGGGGGGATCCTGGGCGGGGGCAGAGCCCCTGCCATAGCCATGGCCATGGTTGTGGGGGGCCCCGCGTGGGTGGGGGCCTCCACCTCGACCTCCCCTACCCGGCTGTCCCCCTTGCGGATGGCTAGTGCCTGCATTACTCTGGGCCCTCTGTTTTCTAAAGCATGTAGTGAGTGGGTGAGTATAATGTTGATCAGTCATAACATGGCAGTAACTGCAGATGTGTGCTAACACAAAGCGACCTTCCGAATGGGATTCCCTGTGGGAGCATTGGCCTTTGTTGTATGCTGGGCAAGGCATAGTGTCAGCTCCGGATGGGGGGGTATTTACAAATGAGAGTTTGTACCGGTCACGTTGGATGGCTGCCTGGCTTTCCCATTGGTAGAATCTAGCATCAATTTTTGTGAACACAGCATTTGACCATCGGCGTACGTTGGCCCACTGTCTATCGACAGTGTCGGCAACGACTTCCCTAAGATGAGCCTCCAGGAATGGGCGAGTGGTAATTGGTATTTCAGCTACATCAAGCATGTTTAGGAATGCGGATACAAATTCTGCAAATGACATATTGTTCTGCATCTCAAGCCTATCCTTCTCATGTATTACGCCGTCTCTGTGCAAGTACATACAAGGTTTTAATGGGGTAGCTGTCTTACCATTCGACGCTGGAGGCGGAGGGAGTTGTGCCGCGGCCATGGCGGCCGCCACTGCTGGTTGTACCGCCGGGTTTGCTGTCAACTGAGCCGGTGATAGTATACCCGGCTGTGATATGTGTTGTCTGGCGTGGTGGGCAGGCTGAAGGTCTTGTTGGTGCCCTCCACCCCACGCCGGTGGCGGGAGAGCAATCTGGTGTTGTTGTTGTTGCTGGAAGAATGGCGGTGGTGGTGGGTAGACTTGGTTGTTTTGTGGAGGCGTCCAGTGCTGTGCCGCTGAAGGAGGGTCTCCATGTGCCACCGCGCCGGTAGTCAAGGACGCGCCGCCATCTTGGTTCTGCCCGCCATCTTGGACCTGTGTGCGAGGGAGGCTACCATTAGAATTTTGACGCCTACTCATGTCAGACACAATGTTTAAGATGTCAGATAACATTTGTGTATTGTTAGCAACGTCTACAGCCAGTTCTTTAACAGTCTTAGTCTTTGTTTTAACATTCACAGGCGGGGGGGCCGTAGGCCCGTCGGCGGTAGTATCAATAATGCGTATAGGTGACTCACCTCGGGCGGCCAGGCGCAGTGCCTGGCCGCCGTCCAAGTTGTCAGGGCAGTTGGTACTAAGTTGCAAAGGTGGTAGCGGGGGCGGCTGCTGCTGCTGTGGCATAGCATGCAAGGCCGCGTCCGGCTGTAGGTCAGGCTGAGGTGTGTTCTGAGGCGGACTCCGCTGGCGGGGTCGAGTAGACCTCCGTGGTGTTTTTGTAGCAGTCTTCTTACGAGTCATAATGTTACCGAGTTGAGACCACAAGCCCAAGTCAAGAAAATATAAAACTTGAATGGGAGCTCAGCTGACGTGGTACGACCCACAAACAATGTGTGTATGTGGTAAGTGGAATAATGGGGGAGAGCGGCGTATGCAGCTCCTTTTTGGTGGAAGGGCGAGTCCACTTGTAGGGGGGTGTAAGGTAGGAACAGTCCATTTGAGTAGTGGAGGGAGTTTTAAGGAGGGTTCCCGCCACGGCAAGGGAGGGCGAGCCGCCATACCGGCACTAAGAAAGGGGGCAGAATGTGACAAGTGGACGTTTCTGTGAATGTGGACGTCCTTAGGCTAAAGCTACCCTACAGAGTCATATTCTAGGCTATACTCAGAGCTGTAGAGCCCATCTCTCATTGGTAAGCCCAAGAACTATATCATGCTATATCTGAACAATACCCAGGTAGTCAAAAAGACCATACTGTTTGCAACCAAGATGGCTGAGAAAGTATTCTACGAACCTTGCTACATGCTACGAAGCTAGCCTCTGATGCAAAGAAAGGGGCGTTGTGCAGGAGGCCATTTCTCAAGGTACTACGAACGCACCAAGACCTACGACCACAAATGTCATTGCTACCTTTGTAGAGCTAGAAGGATGTAGGCGAATATATATTATGTTGAGAAATAACCCCCTGACTACTATCTAGGTCCCTACAATAAGCCTCCCAAGGGCAAGGAGTTCTCTAGTCACAGGCTCATTGCTTTAACTGGTACAACAGCATGGCGTGACACGACACGGCCAAAGTCTCCTAATCAGGGTTTAGTTTGGGAAACCTTCAGATAGACAAGAGTATATGTTGCTCATTATTTTGAATGTGTAGTGTATATGCCTTGAGTGTTTTTCTTAAGTTAACCTGAGAGAGCAGGTTATTCGTAGTTGAGAGGTAGTGCACCATCTGCCTTCATATGCCCCTTCATTTTCACTCTTTTGCCTCTATAATGAATATGTAGAATTCCAAAGTATACTTTTACAAACGCTGAAAGTACCCGAAGTCAGCAGTGGATAAGTGGGTATAGAATTGGATCCAAATACCATCGTTTAGGATCCACATTGCCTGGGGCACTGTAGTCTATATATTATCTAAATGCAGTTCCATTTAGTAGTTATGGAAAACAGAATGATAAAGATTGGAACGTAATGGCCAAACAGTTGGAAGCTCATATCCTCTTCTCTATCACTGGGAACACTAACCTTGGATAAATGCCATGCATGTGCAGCTGCTAGCCTGGCGGCTTTCTATGAAAGTGAATTTACATGATTTTAACAGACAATATGTTATGTTAGGCCTACATGAAAAGTAAACTTTCGAAGTGTATGTATATTGTATATGATACAAACTATAGGACACCTTCCCATCTGGCACAGGTTGTAAGGTTTATATCATATTGACATGACATTCACATCATATTGATAACTTTTACGTAAAGGAAGAAATGTGTGATTTACCCACCAATATGTTGTGGCCAATGTGGTTATCACCATCCAATAGTGTCTTATCGAAGACGCAGGCGCAACAGAGACAACAGTAAACTTCGTGTGTACTATCTGATTCACAATGCATATCATTCTCGCTCTGAAACACCCTTTGTTATCCAGGATGTCGTAATTAAATTCACAAGCTTCAGGCACCATGACAATGGGGCAAATTCAAGCAAGTCATGAGGAATAAATGTGAATGGATAAATAAATGATTTTTTTATATCCTCTCCTGAATGTCATCCGCTTGTATTGACACCACAATGAATGTAATGGGCTTGACTGCAGATACAAACTGACCACGTCTGTGTTTTCTTTAACTGCAGGACAGTGGCTGACCAACTTATTCGTGGCAAGCCTGTGGTACCAGAGGCATTCGAATCAACAACCATTTATTTTTCTGATATCTGTAGTTTCACAGCCCTCTCTGCAAATAGTACACCGATGCAGGTATGTGGTCTTCATCAACTGATTTTAATTAAGAGAGCTAAGGCATATGTGTAACAGCAGTCAAAACCTTTATTTTATGTGGATAACCAGTCCCATAGGTTAAGCCAAAGGGAGCCGAGTCTCGATTGCCACCCCTGGTCACGTGCCTTATTTATGAGCTAAATACCATGAATTTAAGCTCCCCACTTTTATGGGGGAAAATGAAAATAAAAAGACATAAATATGGAGATGAACTCCCTGGAGTGTAATGGCAATGTATTCCATGGACATTCACCCCTGTCTGTTTATCTTTCTATGCTATTTACAACAAGGTATTCCATTTGGGGAATACCGTGCCGTGTCAGCGGCACGGCTCAATACTGCATTCTTTTACTATTATTCCCTCACGAAAGAAGTGTGGTTATGTCAAATTTGACTTTCTAATTTGCTGCCTTGTTGATTCTAACTGTTAAAATACACACCTTCATTGGTCATTAAATTATGGGAAATAGCTGATACGCTCAGGGGGAATCATCCATATTGAAGGCCCGCTATAAATCACAGTCAGCTGTGATTGTCCCTTCCTCATTACCTTCATTCATAGTTTTTTACTTCACTCTTTCTCCTCATGATTTTTCATGGTGTAAATTACGATAACTGTAGATTAAATATATATTTAAGTTAGCGTTTGCTTGGCGTGCTCTCTATCTTCATTCCCCTGTCCCATCGGTAATAATCCCCCTGTCCCATCGGTAGTAATCCCATTGCCTGAAGCACCTGCTTCCCACCAGCTGATGCGATTTATAACACAGGCTCTGGTAAGACTAAAGATTTTGTTTAAGAAACAGTTTTATCCCCATTCTAAATTTCCATAATTTACCTAATTAATTTAATAAGAAATTTATGAAAGAGCAGGTTCTTCATTTCAAAATTACACTGACCACGGTATGACGTAGTTCTAATAATGCCACCCAGCTTGGCGATTTTTATTTTAAAATCTAGAGAGAGCAGGTAAGAGAAATTGTAGTTCTAATAATGGATTAATGAGGTTATTTTATCTATATCGATGCCAGAATTACCCATCGACAGTTTGTAGGAGAACATCCTCAATTTGTATTCCATTCTGAAGCCTTTCTATGACCCCCCCCCCCTCTCCAAAAACACATATGCCTTGACCTTTCTGCTGAATGTTCAGCACAACCAACACTATGACCTGTTGTTATATTAACCACTGCAGGTCATATTAATAATGCAAATCAATAAACTAGTATGTTGTTTTAACTTGTAGGTTGTGGACTTGCTAAATGACCTCTACACATTATTTGACTCCATCATCCGTAACTATGACGTGTATAAAGTAGAGACAATAGGGGATGCCTACATGGTGGTGTCTGGGTTGCCTCTGAGAAATGGTGACAACCATGCTGGGGAGGTAGCATCCATGTCTCTCCACCTACTTAGGGCCATCAAGAGCTTCAGGATAAGACACCTTCCTGAAGAGGTGCTCAAGTTACGAATTGGTATTCACACAGGTGAGCGTTGCAATAGGTAGTGACAACATTTGATGGCATTTGAATAACTGCTGAATGTATGTTGATGGAGTCGCCAACATCTACGCAGTATTGTTTCCTAAAGTGATGGCAAAAGCTAAATAGACACATAAGAGAAAACCTCCATGTTGTTGCCACAAAATAAAAATTCCTCGCCTCGCCCCTCATACTATTTTACATTTAATATGTAAAAAGGAATCAACTAAGAAAGCTGCAATAAATTTTGGATTGTCATTTTCTAAATTCTATAGCCTCAAAATTCTGTGCCATTCATCCTGGTGAGAGGTGAGCTGTAAATGCATTCAGCAAATGAATTAAGTCTCAGCTGCTCTCTCCTTTATGGTGGGAAGGGACATCGTTAAGCTAAATGGTTTTGATGAATCTCCCCAAATGGCAGTACTGAGTAGTCTTGCCTCCAATGCAGAGCCCTTTCCACAATAGATACCAGTCTCGGGCTTGTCAACATGGATTAAATGCTGCATTATTTTATTTTTGAACATCTGGATCCTTAGAATTAGCCTGGTTAAAGCTCACAAAACAGATTGAGATTTAACTCTCACATTCTACCAAGTGGGCTTATGCAATGAGTGGGAGGGAAAATTTGTATAAGCCTATTTGACGCCACGTTGCAGCTTTAAAGGTCAATGACATTTTACCCTGGTCTAACGTCATGTTGTACATCATTACAATTGTAGGTTCTGTGGTAGCTGGTGTGGTGGGGCTAACCATGCCCAGGTACTGCTTGTTTGGAGATGCAGTCAACACAGCCTCACGGATGGAATCCAATGGCGAACGTAAGGAATTCACCCCTGTGATACTGATATTATTTTGGCTGGTATAAACATTTGCCTAACCCTCCTCCCCTCTAAAGTAAATCTCTAAAGAAACTCTGTAACATCTCAGCCTTCTTTATAGGTATAAAGTCACGCCCATATAATAAATTACACACATTCATGTGGGAGCCTGTGTTTTAATACCAAAGCCAACTCATATCATAAGACTAAAATATAAATCATCATCTTGTGTTGTTAACCGCAGCATTGAGGACACATGTTAGTATGCCTTGTCAGAAGCTTCTCACCAAGCTCGGCGGCTACACCCTTGAGGCCCGCGGCAATGTAAATATGAAGGTAAGACGCTAACCCTTAAACCGTTAAGCAAGGATTGTACAGTATAGGATAGGTTACAGTCCTATAGTGAAGGCCAACCCCCCTCTACTCCTCCCCTTGAAACTAGGTGACTTTGTATGTTCAGTATTGGGCCCTGCATAGGTTAAGGGGTTTTATGGAGCTATCATGTATCTTCATAAAAAGGATACCAAATGAAATGAAGGGACCACCTAAACCAATAGATCCTGCTAAATCCAAAAATGATGGTCTTTATTCTCAGAATTCAACCAAAAGTACCAAAAAAAATGAAGTTTGATGAGGATAATATTTTGAAAAGTTACAAAAATGATATTTAAAATTATTAAATTTTTTTAAATATAGAACATGTAAATCAGAGTTAATACCTCAATCCACATACCCAAATGTCTGCCTATTTCTCAGTCAGACAAGTTCTGTGCCTGTGCATTGCTCTGCCTATCCCACATACAGCATATCAATTGTGTACCTATCACTCATCCTGCCTATCTCTTCAATCTAAAACATCTACAGTTAAATCTGGTTATCTCTTAAAAGGAGGTTTAACTTATATTGCTTACCCCTCACCATCCTATAGTCTACCTATCCTCAATCTGCCTATTATTCATTTTACCTATCCCTTATTGTGACTATCCCTTAGATACTCTTGTTTAATCTGCACTGTTTTTCTGCCATATAAGCCTTTATTGGTTAACAGTATATTCCTCATCATGTCTATTTCAATTTTACCTATATTTGATAATGCCCATCATGAAGCCTACCTATCCCTCATTGTGCCTATCCCCCAACTCTGCACATCCCTCATATCTGACTTGCATATCTGTCCCTAGTGCCCATATTTTCTTGTTTTATGTTTGCTCATCTTACAAGGTACCCTGTGCCTATTCCTCAAATTGCTAATTGCTCATACTACCTACCCCCCTTGCTACCCATCCTTACCTATCCCCCATGCTCTCTATATAGCTCCCTTACCCATCTCAACTCTCTTAACCTACCTTCATTAGGATGCCTATTTCTTAGTCAACCTATCACCTAACATACTGGTTACAGTCCACCTTATTCATACAGGTCATCTACCTATCATTCATGCTGCATATCATTCAGTTTACCTATATAATGATATGAATGGAGGATAGGCGTAATGGGGGATAGGTATATTTCACAAGGCATAGACCTGGAGACAGGTAGAAGAAATTGAACACAAGCTGAGATATGTATAGAGAGGTTAGACTGACTGAGCTGAGATGGTAAGAAATCCATATGGAGAGTATGAGGGATAGGCATTCAAAAGGATTGTTAGCAAGGGGATAGTTAGTATGAACAATATTCAGTTTGAGGGATAGGCACAGAGAGTACCTTGTAATATGAGCAAATGTAAAAAAAGAAAACATGAGTGCTAGGGACAGATGTGCAAGTCAACTATGAGGGATATGCAGAGTTGGGGGATATGTGTAATGAAGGATGGGTAGCCTTTAGGATAGGCATCGTTAAGAATAGGTAGGATCAAAATAGTAGATATGATAAGCAATTTACTGTTAACCATTAGGGCCTAAATAAAGAGATGGACAATACAGTTTATACATGATGATATGAGGGATAGTCACCATGAGGGATAGGTAAAGGAATGATAGGCAGATTGAGGATAGGTAAACTATGGGAAACTAGGACCAGAGAAGATAACATAAAGTGAGCAGTAAGCTTTAGTATTTAGGCCTTTTGGGAGATAGCCTTACTTAACTCAAGATGCTTTGGATTTAAGAGATAGGCAGTATAAGTGATAGGTAGACTAAGGGATAGGCAGTGTGTGAGATAGGCAGAGTAATGCACAGTTAGAATACTTGCCAGATTGGGAGATAGGCAGACATTTGGATATGTGAATTGAGGTACTAATTCTGGTTTACGTGTTGTGTCTGTAAAGACTTCTCATCATTTTGAATATTATCTTTGTTCATCTTTCATCAAACCTCATTTTTGGGTACTTTAGTCAATTTTTGAGAATCAAAATTAAAATAAATTGGATTCAGCAGGATTTTCTGGTCTAGGTGATTCCTTCTTCCCCTTTAGTATCATGCTGATAAAGGAATACCACAGCTCCATAGACCACCTAATTCTCTATAGAAATCAACAATGAAGACACAAGGGCACCTTGTTTCATGGGGGGGGGAGGGTAGAGGGGGTGGCCTGTCACACTATCCCCATAAACTATGCTCTCAGTGAACTCTCCTATAGTATCTAAACTTTTTGCTTTAAGGGCCGCTGATGTATTAATGCATCATACCCATTGGTCGTCATGACGACCCTCCGGGTTAAAGGGCCACATGTAGTACCTGCATGTTTCATGGTCGTCATGACGCACTTACACTGCGATTGCTTGGCTATGTACTAGCACTGCATTATAATCATCATACTGATTGCTTGGGACTGCAACGACCCTGTACTGTGGGTTTGCACTATACAGCAAAGATTTATTCTTTCCCTATATTTCATCATTTTCTCCGGTGCATGTGGAAGTCGTATCTTCTAGAGATAGGCGCTGGAATTCTAGCAGCACATTGCCACTGTCATGGTATTGTCTCTGGCTGGGCTATCTGGGCCGACGAAATTTTATCTTTCATGTGTACAGAGTGATTTTTCGAGATCATATAATATGGATCATAATTGAACGAGAACTTCTGCAAGCCCTTGATAGCTATATCCTTAATACACGGAAAACATAACATGTATTCTGGAAAACACGCAAAAGGCACTGCCCAAATTGACATCCACGTACTCATAGAAATGGCTATAGTCTCATATTGAAAATGTATCCTCGGAGATGACAGAAGCTCATATAGACCACCATATATTGCAAGGCTATACTAGATCTAATCAAACAGCTATCTGCTTAAATTCTGAACCTATACTACAAGATATAATTTACTAGAACTAGGTAGTCGCTTGATGTTTGATGCATCCGACAAATGTCATTTATACCACTGGTGACAGCAATCCATACTTTCAAGTTCACAGAAATATGTATCATGTGAAAGGCGTACCTTTAAAAAGAATTAGAATATCAAGTAGAGACTGATGTAAAATACATGATGGCCCTACACGTCTATAGGATAATAATAAAAAAAAGATCATGCCAATATGATTCTGTGGCATCAATGCTTTCACATGGGTGATGCAACAGCCATACTACATTATATAGTTGTATGTTATGTGGGATATGGCATACCAGCAAATACTGCTCAGCGTGTCATAATTCCTTAATTGGTTCTAGGCTGTTATTAACGCTATTGGTAGATATTGCATTCATTAATCACCCTTGCATCTGGTTCTTGCAGGGTAAAGGTGATATGTTCACCTACTGGCTGATAGACGAGGTGAGGTCAGTACGGGAGCGGCGTATGGCAGGCTTCATGAGTAGGCAACAAGCCTCCACCTTCATAGAGAAAGGTGACTCTCTACAACGATCACGCAGCTGTCGTGACCCGGCGGACAACCGCTCCAGCTCCAGGGGCACCTTGACTGGCACTGACTCACCCAACAGAACCCGCCAAAAGAGCTTCTCAGACGAAAGAGACCACCTAGAGGGTTCCTTCTATCAGCTCATGTCGCGGGAAGCAGCACCGGAAGACGCCGGGGGCAAAGGGCTGTCTAAGTCATCACGCGGGGTCAGCTTCCGTTTGAGACGCGCCGTCTCCGAGGAGCGGCGCTGCAGTAGGGACCTGCGCGCACCCAATGGGAGTGTGGTCCGATCGCCAGGTGGCAGGTGTGGTACAGGGAGCAGCCTGTTGCTAAGGGACTGTGACGAAAGGCCAGATGCCGTAGACAATGACGTAACGTCATCTGCACAGGCACCAGATAGTGCCGCCGCGGAGCAGCCTGATAAAGGTCAATCGGCAGCAACTAATGCTGACTACATGGCCCTTCCTACTATTGTAGTAGACAATTCAACCAAGGAGGAGGCAGAGCTACCTGCTAGCCCACTGGAGACAGACCGTTTACTTGAGCACTCTGACAGGAGCTGGCCAGTAACAGAGGTCCCTGGTGTAACTGCTGCACCGACCCATGAGGACGGACCTCCAGCATATGCTGAGTGTGAACATTTAGAACCCAGTACTCAAGAGGAGGACAGGGGGCTCTATGTAACTCTAAGTAAGGACAATCCAATTTTAAAAACATGTGATACCATATTATAGGGCAAGGGCAAGGAGGGAATGGAAGGGGTACATGCTTGATAAGTAGGAGCCATGATATCTTCTCAAAACCGTTTCAGGATCATTCAGTCTGCCCCCCGCCTACAATTTTTCATGATGTGACTTTATGACTACAATCAAAATGACACAGTATGTAACATATGGACCGTTTCTGTAAATATTGTAGTTTTGTACTTATACGTATCAGGGCGGAAATAGTGCTATACTTTGTGTTGTGAATGTGGTATGTTTTGCCTTAACCACCGTGGACAGGAAGAATAGGTGGAACCCAGCCTTTAGACAGCTATCTACAACGACCTTCATCCAATGCCATGTGGCTGTTGTATATTAAAAAACATATATTGTTATAATAGAATGTGTGGTGTACATTAGATGATCCAAAAGAGACGTTTTAGTGAGCTCTAAATGCTCTGGCCCAAAGGGCTTTATTTTCCCAGTTCATGCATAAAATTCCCGTCCCCAGTCTGCGATCAGAACCGGGGACTTGTGATTTATAAAGTGATCCCTGTGCTTTTTACAAGTGATATTCCCCACATTTGCCATAGGTGATTATGATAGGCTTTCTTTCAGTTTGCTTTAACAGTTCCTTCAGACTACATCAATACCAGATTATTGTAGTTTTGGTTATAGTTAATGCCGTGTAGACTTATGTGTCAAATTTGTCACTAGTATTGAGGAAACATTAACTTGTTCGCAGATTATTATGATTCTGTCTGTCAAAGAGATTTGTTTAAGTACAAGGAGGGTATTTCCCAATAGTGTGTTATTTTGAAAAGCCCTGATGATTTATATGAGGAGCTGATAGGATTTTCCACGGGATCGCTACATGGTCTAAGCATGATGTGATAGGTGTAAAACACTTTGTATACATCAACCATAATATCAAATCTCTTAAACAGCAGAGCCTAGCTCAGCTCTAATCCACAATGTGTAGGAATATATTTCAAATCAGAGTAATGAAGTGAGTAATAAACATGTATAAATGTGTGGTGTATGTATAATAGAAAACGTTGGGTTATGGACCAAGTGACAAAGAAATGATTTCTAGATATATTTATTTTTCTCAGCTTTTATCAATGTTCCTATAGTAGTATCTGTTTATTTTCTGAGTTGATTATACAGCTTTTATAAGTTGTCTTCCTCATAGACTAGGGGTAAAACCTGATAATTGTCATAAATGGTATATAATTATTTATATGACAACGAGTATCAACCATTATGTTGCCAAAAATCCCAAGATCTTCCTTCAATCAGGCCAGTCGTAATACTTTCCATGTAAGGGTGTCATGGCAATAGATTCTTAAGAATGCTTCTACGTTGCTGTTATCAAGAGTGTGAGATTTCGCTAAGTTTCATTAATATGTTATACTCGCTATTGTCATGTCAAACTAACCACATTTCTTATACTGTGGTCCATTAAAACCATGATCAAACCTTACTGGTCCATTTAAGATTTGTGTGATTATCCCATGGATCCAGATGTGGTTTTATACATAAAGCTCAAACAGCTCCGAAAAATGGAGATTCTACTTACAAAGTAGGTTATTTATTAAATTGTATAGATTATAATTATATTAAAATGTACATAACAGGTATGTACACTCATTGCCTCCTGTAAACTGCTATGAATAAACATTGAGTAAATCATGGTATTCTCATATTTCATGGATCTTATCTGCTTTAGAGTGAATTGCTACACTACAATACATAGAGGCCTGGTATTAATTGAAATCACTTGTGGAGCTCTGAAAAGGAGGAGTCTTAAGCGGTTTCTGAGGTATCTCTTCTCAGACATGGATTGTCTATAGAACGAAATATGTATGATAGGTGACAAAACGTAGGCAAACACAACATTAAGGGGATTTAATGCAACATATAGGCACTAGGTGATATCACAAAATGTAGCTACATGATATTCTCCTAATAACCCATCAGGAAACTTCTGTTAATTTCCCCTTTTTCAATTCTGGCAGTTATAACCCAAAGTTAATGGTCTCTTCACAAGGAAAATAAATCATATTATCATAACCATTACGGCAAAACCTGTGCAGCAACACAGAGACCTTATTTTAGTTGTATCTAAAATTATTGATTAAGCAGTGTATAAAATCGATATCAAATGACTTTATAATGATGTAGCTAATTCTATTGAGAGGATGATGTCATGGGGATTATTTTGATGCATATATTATATAAATCAGACAAGAAGAAATAACAGAAAGTTCTATGGCAATTTGAGAGGAGATATCAGAACATTGGACTAATGTTGCCCCCTTTTTGTGGCTGAAAATGTCGCTAAATCCCCGTAATGTTATGTTTTCCCACGTTGTGTCAAAGGGTTAACATAAGGGGTAACATTACCCGGTAATTATCATTTTGTAAATTGCTTTGAATATACACTAATGCAATTATTAAAGGCATAAATAACAAATAGAGGTTCACGAGTTGATTCTAGGGGGAGATAAAAAGCACGAGGCTTAAGTAATTACCTTATAAAATGAAGAAATAAAAATCCAAGCGATACGTCTTGTTCAGTCTCCTCCGCCATCTTGGTTTCTCGGCGAGACGACAAAGCCGGTTGGACGCAAAGTGTTACCTCGGCATGTGTCCTACAGGCATTTTCATAGTAGAACCGCTGGTAAGGACTGCGCGCGACAGCCAGAATACCCTTAGAGCATATGCCAATGTGACAACGTGTGTCTCACCGCCGTAAACAATCTGTCCGCTACGCAGTCAACACAACGGAGAAATTTCGCTCGATTCGATTTTTATTTCTTCAATCCTGTTGAAAATACATTTTATATTATGGCGAATTAAAGGTAGGTGCTAGAATATAATGTCTACTTTCATCCTCTATACGCATTAAGCTTCTAATCCTATAGTTTTTTTATTATTGAATTAAATTCTTCGCTGTCAACTTGCTGTCACCTCGTCTCGTCTCCAGTGTCAATATCCATTCAATTAGCGCGTACTATTCGAACGTCATTATCCGCTCCAGGCATCGTAAATTCATTCAAGAACGTGATAACCATGGTATAAGACGTGCTTACAGTAGCATATGTAGAATTTGCACTAATGATTTTATCATAATTACACACAACATGCTTGCTATGCTTGCCTTAACACCAGCTTAACCAGGAGTTACAATGCCGACTATCCAGCCCTTGGTCCCATTAGAGTGGGTCAGCTGTGGCATCTGTCTCTGAGCACAAATCAGTCACAGTGTCCAGATCAAGACACGGACTCCTACCAGAACCAGTTGTCTCCTTTTAGGGAGAGAAAAAGTTGGTTTCATAATAACAAGTGCTTGCGAGTCTTGCCAGCCATCTGATCAGCCATCAATGATACTCCCTTACTAAATCCATCATTTTTCATCTCGATACACATAGTCCACTTGGCCTTGGCAGATGCTATGGCTGAGTCGGACGCCAAAGGTCACGGTAAGTACGTATCATGGGATAACAGTGAGGTAAGCATGCCTTGTACACCATTAGCTTTCAGTGAAGTTGAAATCACAATAATAATGAGAAACCACCATGGCAAAAAACACACACATCACACCAGGGTGCAATCAGCTGACCAACACCTTATAATAGCCAAAGCAAAGGACTTCTGCATTTTACTGAGTATTGACTCAAGAGTAGCAAGTTTGAAGTCTGACTGCCTCTATCTGTTCATGTCCTTGTAGTCATTTCTTAATAACGTACTATTCAGTCCACAGTGATGTCCCTACTATAGGTTACTGTACTAGAGGTCCCACCTATAGTAGGCATGACAATTTCACAATGAGCAATAGTACAGATCACTTTTTATACCTCTAGTAAGAGACACTACTATTTACTGGTAATCTTTTACCTGTAGTAGGCTACTAACTAGATCATACAGAAGTGAATAATACAGGTGATCCAGCCATAGTAAGAAAATTTGAAAGAAAGGTGTGTACCCCTCACCTCCGTAATCAAGGTCTATACAATAGTCATAGCAAATAGAGCTGGCAGAAGGCAGCACCGTTCCTTTACTTTCTCACCCTTACTATATGGATAACACCTACACAGACTCAACCTATTAACCAGTCCATGCCTGTGATTGTACCCAATCCTAGAATAATAATGAGTCCATATACTGGATGGCACCAAAGGTTTAAGGACTTATGCAACAAAGCCTTTAGTTGATTCTTTTTTTTTTCTCACAAAAAGTGTTTATTGACTGCGCCACTATACGAGCAGGTGATAATAATGCAGTCAAAGTTGATTTATTCAGTTTTCCTTGGTTTCAAACAAATGGAGATTTGATAGATAATATATTGATAACTTGCTAATAATCAAGGAACTCTACTATCACATACAGTTACCTATAACTGCATTATATTTATGCTAGTTGTAGTTATTTTCAACGATAGAATTACCTTCTGAAAATAGGATGCATCACATCGAATTTCATATTTTAAAGAACAATTCTTACAAACAATGTTTATGAAATACATAGACATGCACTTGGGAGATATAAAGACACATTACAGGAGATTGAGATGACCTCTGAGGGTGTCTCAGCTAAGTGCAGTTGTAGGTGACTTACTAGAGGTTAGATGGAAAAGTATATAGCACAATGTTGTACTATTTACCCCTACTATTACATTATGAAATGGGTAAGTTTTAACTATACTAGAGGCTCCAACTATCATCTTTGTACTAAGGGTGGGGTCCTACTATTCACCCACATTTGTCTACTAGAAATGCAAATCACCTCTAGTAGAGACTTGAACCTATAGTTGGCTATTCAGAAACGCCACCCTGGGGTGCCTTACACATCCCTCAGTGCTAACACATTGGCGGTGGGGTATTAAGCTAATAGATCATGGATATTGCAGCCCAAGGGCCGTACATGCCATATATACCCGAGCCGCACAGAGCGAACCAGGCCGCCACTCGCGTACGATGGCAAAATCAATGGATTCTTATTTATATCCAAGAAAATGGAGAAAATTAGCACGCATTCCTCGTCTATGGATCGAATACTTCTTGGGATTTTAATATTATAACATGACAAACTTGGAATCAAGACGAAAACTGACTGGAAACATAGCACTAGGACCTCAGGCAAGAACTTATTTATTTTCGCATTGGATTTCATCACCGTTCAGTGTGGCGCTATGGCTAAGGCCTTCGCCTACCTCCACTGCGGCCGGGGTTCAATTCTCCTACAAGTTTGGATGATTTTTCACATTGAAACATGGCGAGACTGAATTTGTATCTTTGCCACACATTTCCCAAAATATTTGAACTTGACCCCGAAAAAGTATATACCAAAAATTTTAAAGTGGTATATGCAGAATAATGCATGGCTAAACTGCATATAAAACCACCGGAAGTGCCAGAATAGTGGTATAAACTATAGGTGAGGCTCCACTACGCCATTTTTTGGTACAGTCTCACCTAATTTTATCCCTATAGTGCCTAAGGTATAGGGTGTTGACATTCCTATATTGTAAACATGAGATTCAAAATTGTAAACATGAGATTTCAAGGGTTATTTTATGGGTGATCTCTCTCCTTGTGTGCCATATTTACCAACTAACCTGCACCTGCATAGACTCTGTGATTGGGTGGGAGTTCAATATATAAACATCAACACAGCAAAATATAAATAACAACACAGCAGTTACACAGATCGCAGGGTGTTGTACTGTAAAAATCAAACCTGTCTGATATTGAGATGCAGAGAGTCATCAGTGTGAAAGTCTGCAATATTTACATTAGGTCAACTTGATTTAGTAAACAAAAACATCTTTTGGCAACAAAATGTGCCTGAGATTGTACACAAAGCCTTCCCCACATAAACAGAAAGCTCTCTCAATCTTCCATTTACACCTTGAAATAATACCAAATACCACTCTATAATCTGTGTTTTGTGTCTTCTTTTGTGAGAATAGCTCCGATTTTCAGCAAAAATCGCGTAGTCGAGCCTCACCATATACCAACGCTACTGCATTAGTGGACCAAGCGTTGAGCCGATCATCGGTCAGATTGAATGCTCGGCCTGGTTGCAGTAACATCTAGGGCTTCATATGATCACACGGTCGTTACTATTATTTGTGTTTCAAATAATGGTTATCATTACTTTACTATTCATATTGTTTTCCTTTTAACTGGGATTATCAGTTTGTACTTTATCTGGTCAACTGACAAAGAGTTTTTATTTTGGTGCCACGGTTATATATGTAAGAACTTAAGACATAATACATTCCTTTTCCTTAGACTACATAGACATGACCTAAATCCATGTACATAAATCAATGCATCGTTTTGTCTCTTAAGTTTTGTCATTTCTCTATGTGATTAAATGACAGCATACAATAGGATCTCATGGTTTCTCTAAAAGAGAAGAAAATCAAACAATCAATGTTTTATTGGGACATGTGTTCTGGACATCCCGTGCAACGTCATTTAGGCTCAAGTTACCCACAACGTGTTAAGTTTCACTTTCAGAAGAAATTCAAACCTCTTCCCATGGCTTTTACAGAGAAGGTTTGAAGCTTTTCTGCAAGTAAATCCCAGTAAAAGCGGCGATCAGCTTAGAAGATCCCCACTCTCTGATCCCATTCCCACTCCGCCTCCTCACTTCTTTGCCTGGGGATGAACAAGCAGTTCCTCACTCTGTGATTGGGGCCAAAAGATAAAAAAAATTAAGAAGTTTCAGGGGGCATCTGTTAAAGCAGATTTTCACCGATTATGTTTTTGATTATGTTTATCCTTTTTCCTCCTCCTGAATCATTTTCCAGCGAATAACAACATCTGCAGGGGCGTTTTGAATATAAAAAAAAATAATTATATACATTAGACGGGTATCCTTTTTTCTTTTAACAATACAGCATTCTCAAATGTTATTACCACCCCCCTACATTCGAGAGGTTTAACATCCACTAGTTACAAATCATTATTATCATACTCCATCCGGACTCCATTGTATCTCCGCATTCTACAGAGGGGGTCAGATTCGCTCCTCAATCTTTGCTTAGGTTTCCCTCTCTAGCCCAAGCTCCACTATTCGAGATGGGGTGTCACAGTTTTCCATTGTTTTGTTTGTTATTGTGGACATTAAGCGTCAGTTTCGCATGAATGTCATAGCAATTTTATGCCAATATTGCACCATTCACGCACCTGTGTCACCTAGAACAATGGATTCTGGTGTGTCGCTTGTGACGCTGCCGCCCTTTGACGCATGGTAGGCCTGGCATCTACCTGATTGCACAACCAATATTGAATCTGATTTACACTGATTCATCTTGCCTATATATTATGTTAAATATTTCAATTCTCATCATATGTGACATGTACTGGGAATAGGGACCTTAATGCACCCTGCGCTAAGGGCCTTTTTCGCAGATCCAGATATTAGAACAATTTTTGGATTGGACATAGAAGAAACGTATGAAATGAAAGGGCAAATTCAATTTGTTCGCACGTTTCACCTCCTTTCGTTGTCAATTTCCATGTTCGAGAGGCATTCATGATAATAAATGTCCCTTATAGATACATCTGTTTTAACATCCCCATCAGATAATGTACGGTTACTCTGGGTTTCTGTGAAGGATCCCACTATAATTTGAAGGGGTCTAGTCATACCAACCTGAGTAATGCCTTCCGGATCATAGAAATGATAAACCCTATAACATTTAACTTGAGAAAGCCTGACTGACAGTCCCTAAAGTTGTCGACATTTTAGACTGAGTCAAGGCTCACATTTAAATTTGACAGGTTTTGACTTGTCAATGTTAAACTGGTCCTTGGAAATATACCCAACGATCCTATTTTTCAAGTGTCACTGGTGCTCATGATAAAAGGCACACGCTGCCTTTCTTATACAAATCCTACAACTCGGTTTTTACAGGAGGATTTCTGCACTTAAGTAATCATCGAGTGATTCAACCTGTAGTGATTCCATTTCATGGTAGAGTGATTCCCCGTCTGGTGAGGTCACTGTCTTTAGGAAATAGATATAAGTCTTAAAGTAACAGAGAGCAAAGCAGTAATATCTACGTTTGGTTGTACTACACCTTTATCAAATCTACCCACACACACACCTTCAGAGTAACCATCTGAGAGGAAGATGTAGTTACCGTAACCATGTAAAACCTAGCCCTCACAAGGTCGTGACCTGAACTCGTGCCTATAAAATAGATCAAATTGCATTGCAATAAGATGGTCGCTTTTCTGAAGAGACTGCAGAGTATTGGTCTGAAAGAGTTTTTTTTCCAGATACACCTACAGCTCTCAAAACTTTTTTTAATATCCAAAAGGAAGTATGCTTGGATGCTATATCATTTTTCGTATTTAGAGATTGCGCCCTCCTTGGAAAGTCGAGATGTCTGTGCGTTATCAGCGTACAGAACGTCGAGATGCGAAGGGGGAGTTGTCTATTGTCTTTTTATACCACGGTTATCACATTTCAGAACGATTTTAGGTGCACAAACTGGATAATCTAAGTTCTTTTATTACAGGATAGAGGCACTGAGAGTTGACACTTGAATATTGACAGTGTTTTTTTCTATACTGTTCTTATATATGACAGCAGCTATGACATAGCTTTGACAGTGGTTCATACCGAAGAAGCTCAGCATTGCCTGGGATCGACCCAGGGAACTTCTGATATAAAGTTCTGCATCTTATCCATTAGGCCACAGGGCTGGAGAGTAGTGTTGGGTTAGATGAGTCATATGTCTGGGACCCTATTGATAACATATATATATATATATATATATATATATATATATATATATATATATATTTGTATGTCAGTGAATGCAGAATGCATTATGATGCATTCAAATGCATACAAAAGGTGCAGACCGTGGTATAAACGCAACGTGTGATGATAACGCTTGCACGCATGCCTTTTAGGTACTTGATAGGGGCACTCAGGCTCCACCTTGTGCCTCTATCAGTACCTAAAAGGCACTAGTACAAACATAATCATCATATACTACATTCATAATGCATACAAAGTCACTTCTATTGTGCCGCAATGCACAGCACATCGTTTTATAATTACCTTTTATTGTTAATTATCAATTGTCTATAATGAATATCATCTCTATCCACTTTCCTCCAGTAAACCTGGCTAGTCCTTTACCCCACCACTCATGATCCTACCATCCCCCGTTCTCCATTTACCTTGTAAAGGCCTGGCCATTACATGGCTCTACTTCCTTTTTTCACACATGCCTATATGTTGGTGCAACAATCAGAATTTTCTCAATTCTGTTACCTCTTTTACCTGGCTTTTTCCCGGTCCAATTCACACACAGTAAGTCCGAGTAATCTTTGATCTTTTGTCAGACCAATATTTATGCAAATACAAATGAAGGGTTTGGTCCCACATTTAATTTTGACTACCCTCGTTTGTAGTTTGATACAAATGAAGCATCTGCAATACGTTTTCCTCACTGACACTTCCTTCCTAGATATTTGGGAATATAATTATCATAAAACACAAGAATGTGACATGAAAAGATCATCCAATCCATGTAAAGAAAGTGATGAACATACATGGCATCACAGTAATTGCATGAGTCTATACATCATGTTACGTTTTGGATTTTAGGGGGCATAGGTGGTAGGCGGCATCTGCTTTTGAATCATACAACTCAGGTTCACACCCATGATGTATCTTGTCCGATTTTTGCAGTAGCTACAGGGTTTAAGGACTGGGTAAAACCAGTCATGGGTCTTCAGGTGAGGCTCCACTACGCGATTTTTGCTGAAAATCGGAGCTGTAAACCAGGATTCCACTGAAGCCGATGATTTTCCTGGTTTTTGTTGGGCCGATAGTGGGCAGATAGCATCGTTTTAGGGTATCGGCTCCCTATCGGCCCGATTTTTTGTCAGGCCGATGGCAGCCCGATAGGAGAATTTTCAGCCTCAAATCTCACTCTTTTGACCTCTTCCACCAAGGAAAAAATGAAATCGTTCACGATTATCGGGCCGATTTTGCATAGAGGCCGATGGGTACCCGATTTTTTCTAATCAGTTAGAAAAAATCGGGTACCTGTCGGGACCATCCCCGACGTCTTTCCGATGGTTCCCGATGGTTTCCGATGCTTAAAATAGAGCTCTTCCACAGAACCCGATTTGAGCCCGATTGTTGCCCGACAGTTGTCCGATAGTGCCCGATAGCTGGCCGATAGTTCCCGATGCTGCCCGATGCGTCCCCGATGCAACCCGATGACAAAATCGGACAACTATCGGTTTCAGTGGAATCCATGCTATTCTCACAAAAGCAGACACAAACACAGATTATAGAGTGGTATTTGTTATTATTTTAAGGGGTAAAAAAAAGATTGAGAGAGCTTTCTGTTTATGTGGGGAAGGCTTTGTGTACAATCTCAGGCACATTTTTGTTGCCAAAAGATGTTTTTGTTTACTAAATCAAGTTAACCTAAAGTAAATATTGCAGACTTTCACACTGATGACTCTCTGCAACTCAATATCCAACAGGTTTGATTTTTACAGTCCAAGACCCTGCGATCTGTGTGACTGGTGTGTTGTTATTTATATTTTGCTGTGTTAATGTTTATATATTGAACTCCCACCCAATCACAGAGTCTATGCAGGTGCAGGTTAGTTGGTAAATATGGCACACAAGGAGAGAGATCACCCATAAAATAACCCCTGAAATCTCATGTTTACAATATAGGGATGTCAACACCCTATACCTTAGGCACTATAGGGATAAAATTAGGTGAGACTGTACCAAAAAAAATCACGTAGTGGAGCCTTACCTTTCGACTTCCAGTGTTAGCAAGGCTCTTAGGGCCTAAACCCATTAGACGATTGTAAAACTGGCCGATCATCAGGGTAAACATCAAAATCGGTTGCAAAATCTGGCATTGTAGGGGTGTAGAAGGACAATCAATGTGTTAGCTGATACAAATCAAGTGGTGATCAATGCTAGTACATAATTATTTCTCCAAAGAGAAAGGTACAACCTTGATAATGACACAGTCCAATACATTACCTATACCAGGACTTTCTAACATGTTTGATATGTTAAAATCGGGAATAAAAATAAGGTTTGCAGTATATATAATGCCAAATCGGCCACAAAATCGGGCACTTATTGTTAGATTTTAACAACCTATCATCTGAAACTGATCAATATTTATGAGTATTATGTAATATTCAGCCGATAAAGGTACGGATTATTGGAAAATCGGGTAATGGCTTTTGGCCCTTACATACTTCAGCAAGATTAGTGACTCCTGGGCCGGCTGTTAAAGATGTCAGTATGGACTGCACGTATTTAAGTACAGGCAAGGAAATGGTTCGAGCTGATGACTTTCAATGTAGGAAGAACTCGTGATTTGATTAATTTAATTAGGAATTGCAATCCCTTGAATCTTAAAAGGTTTAATTCATAGTTTATGTTGGGATAGTTCATCCAATTGCTCTCAATCCCCCCTCTCTCATTTGAGAAACCTAGGGACAAAGAGCAGATTGATGCTGGGTTTAATCAGATACAATGCGATGTGATACACAGTCAGACAGTTCTGTATTATGCATTATCTACAGGGCTATTTGATGGCGTGTGGTTTAGAAGGACCCTAGTGATATATCTCAGATCCAAAACACGGAGGTTTAAGTGTTGCTCCCGGCCCTGTTAATATGATATGGCAATATTTCCAAGGACTGTATCCCCTCTCTAGACCACGGACATATCTATAATTTTGAAACCTAATGTGTATAGTGATTGTCTAAGAAATTAGACATCTGTGACCAGGCAAGCAAAAACACCCCTCTGCAGGGAATTCCTTATAAAAGTTCATCTCAATATCTTTAAAATGAGACATCATTGACTTAAATATTCCTAGTAGTTATTTCAGAACCCCTCCTTGAACATAGGGCGTTATTCATATTTGAAATCGACGATTAAGCTCTAAATACATTACTAACCATAATGATATAAAAAAAACACAATAAATAAGCCTTTTTCATAATAAATACATAACAATATTGTTATTTTTATGATAGATTTCGATTTAGAAGGAATTTTCCATTTCTGTTTTCAGTTTTGGGATTTTGGTGAATATCCCCGAAAATTGGCTTTAAAATCTGCAAATTTTGATTATTGGAATAGTTGCCATGGCAACCAGGAACAAGCACATAGGTTGATTTTTCATGAAAAATGTTCATTTTAGCATTCAAATATGGGCCATTTCTACTGAAAATCGTGCATTTTAAATGAGACCATTGAATTCTGCATCAAAAATTAACTTAACATATATTTATAATGATCCTAGAGTAATTTTGCCCCTCAAATGCCCCCTGGTGACCAAAAAGTCGCCCTAGAACTATGGGCTCAGCCTAGTGTGTTAGTACCTGCACAGTATGTGAAACTACTAGACTACACTGCAAAAATGGTGTTTAGATTTTAAACATATTTAGGTCTAAACACGTTTAAAACCTAAACATATAAGTCAGTTAGGTTTCTCATCGACTACACATTTAGGAAATGAACACTTTTATTCTAACTACATAAACATTTATGCTAAACATGTTTAGATATTTAGAGTTGAGACAGTTGAATAATAGGTGTTTAGATTTAAACATCAATATGTTTAGAGACTTGGATGTTGAATACACACCAGGTAGCAGCACTACCTTCAAATGGACTATCTGCACACAGTTATAATCAATCGTTGTGACAAATGTCCCCAAATCCCATGTTTATCATGGTTTCATTTCATAGAATGTCATGTGAATAGAAAGGGCAATAGAAAATTGACTAGATTCACCTCATGCCACCATCATTAGCATAAAATAATCAATAAACTCCATGACTGACACCTATTTGATGTTATTCTGGAATAGATAATGCATTGTCCTTCCTGCCAAGCTGTTGTACTTTCTTAAGTATCTCATTCTGATGCAGTGTGTAATTAATATATGTACATGTATATAATGTGGCTGACATCTTTGGAGACTTTGACAAGTAAATACCTGTTGATGTCCCCCCCCCAAGTAAATGAGAAAAAGAAATATCTCTGTTTTTTAATGCATACATGTCTGCAAACCTTAACTCTCTATCAAATCATTTAAACATCTGAACACAAACATTTATAAACACCTAAACACAAGAGTTCATATATCTAAACACAAAGTTTTAACCTAAACACTTACATTTCTAAACACTTGAGCTAAGCACATTGTTTGGCTAAACATGTTTAGGAAATTAATGTGATTACAAAAACGTTGCAAGAATATGTTTAGAATTATGTTTAGGATCTAAACACCATTTTTGCAGTGTACCTCTGCTTTAATCAGGGCAGACCTTGATGGTGTGATGAGGAGGCAGGACAGTGTGTACATCACCATCTAAGGTACTAGACAGAGGACATTCAGGGAATAGAGTGTCCCTTTACTACCAGTGTAGCCACAGGTCTATGGCTTCAGGTAATAAGGTTAAAAGGAAGATATTGTGCAGAACGAGCTTGCCTACCTCAGATGTCTTTTTGTTATTTTTTCTGAGGTCAATTCTAATTACAAGAGTTTTACCTTTTACCAACTCTTATTACTTCAGAACGTAACTCGTCCTCTATGATTCCGACATCATTCTATTTGAATTCATTCAGTTTAAAAAAAAACTGAGTCTCAATTTGCAACAGCATAAGGTGAGTTGCAGAGAAAGTCTATCTAATCCATTTTAGATCATTTAATAGGCCAACTTGCAACAGATTGCTGAATTGCACAAACTTTCACATCTTTCACAAACCAAATCTGGGTTGTTAATAATTATTTCACTCGTTTGTTTTTAATTTTGAACTGAACTGCATTGGCTTTGGCAGTGAGTCCAATAGTCAGTGTCTGTAGGGATGGTACTGAATATAGACCCTTAGAGACAAGTAAGCGTGTTTTTAACCACTATGCAGTTCATTTTGATATTGAAATTGCAAGGTAATATTGGTAAAATAAGACCAAGATTGACCTATATTAATTTTATATGATGTATGCAGACAAAATTGCAGTGTAATGGAAAGGGATTAGATAAAAGCGTGGAACTTGAGCTGTAAAATAAGGGAACATGTACAGCTACATGTCATCTAAATTTCTGGATTTTGCAGGATCAGGTAAATTCCAGAAACCTTTTTTTCAATTATGCAAGAGGAAATAATCAAAATATATTTTGTGCAATTATGCAAAAGGGAATAGCTAAACATATAGTATCCCAATCGGCAAGAATTTCCTTGTCATTATATCTCCCTGTCGCTGTTATGCCTCTCATAATAAGCAGGGAAAGCCCTAGATTGCATTAGATTGCTAAATTGCTGAAACCTTCCAGTAAAAATTACGTCGTGGGATTCGACCTTTAGGTTGAATGCCACGATGGGAACCATCCCGCAAAAGGTTTTACCATTTGGAACTCTTGGCACTGCAGATATATGGAGCCTAACAAATACTGCAGATTGCAAAGATTCTAACGTACCATTGCATTTTCTGAACCGACTGTTGCTGTCAGAATAACTATCTAACAGTGTCCTGTGGGCAAAATATAGAACCAACACCCTTATGCGACCCCCTAACATAAACACGTCTATGGAGAATATCGCTTGTGCCTCTGCAACGGAGAATGGATTAAAACAATATGCCCTTATAAAAAGATTGCTGTGTGATTTTGCATGTACATTGTCATAAGTGAATGTACGATATATTGATAATTTTTGATAGACATGGATTTCCCCATATATATAGCAAGAGAGGTGGGTTATGTTAGGCCATTTTGAAATGGCCTCCTATTGGTCATAAAAGCCTCAACTCTCACAATTATGGCATGATCATTAGTGTATTGTTTTTTTTGTGGGAGAAGGAAGCCATTATCCTAATAAGGCTGATAGTGAGTGATTGTGAAAGCGCATCTGTTGCAGACTAACTCATGGGCAGAGCCCATCAAAAACAGTAGGATAGAGCAATATGTAAAAAGCACCCTGGATAAAGTCCTGATGTGAAAGGGCTACACTGCAAAAATGGTGTTTGCTGATGCACACCATATTATCTAAATGGTGTGTGATCCCTACACACCTAAGATGTTCAAACACTTACAGCTAAACACCATCAGATTCTTAACAGATAGTCTTAAACCTACACACCTACTACTTACACACCTAAGCACTTACACACCATATTGTTTAGGTGTTTGGGTTCAAACACCTCCAGTCTCTATGTGTTTAGTCTTAAACATGTATTTGAAAGATAAACATGATAGATGTTTAGCTATCTATTGGGAATGATAGAAGAAGTATGTATGGAATTTATAACTTAAAGGATAGGACTTAGGCTAATAGAGGATCCTTGCTTTTTTTATAGTAAGTATTTGTATACCATCCAGACAAGACAAAAAAAAACGATGTTACTAAATGTTTCAAAACGTTTCCCTATGATCCCTTGGGCCCCCAAGAAAGTTGATTTTCCTGTAACATGGTCCAAAAAGTTGAGGTAGGTAGGTCAGATTTCTTTTTGTATGCAAGGCTTCATCTAGTCATACTTTGCTATGTTTTCCCTTATTTGATGCTACTATGGAGGGTGGCCTCAGAGGCATGATGCACAGCCACAGGAGGAGGTGGTATCACTACCCTAGTCCTACTATACTACATGCTACTACTTGTACATGGGTTATAAATACAAATGTGTTTACCTGGTGGTACATATTACCAGTGCTACATACACCACTGGGTATTTATAACAGACCCCTATTGTCTCTGATTGCCAAGGTGTGACTGGGTACTGTGGCTCTATGTAAGGTGTAATACATTGACCCACATAGCCACAAACCTGTGACCTACATAGATCAGCCAATAGGAGTGGAGCACAGGTGGCAGTTGGCTGGTTGAATCAGTTAGAACCTGGAGGCACACTAAGACACAGGGTAAGTGCATGTAGCTATTATTCATTATATGTACAGTTTCATGTTTAGTAATTATATTTGGCTTGCATGAATCTATAGATATAGGTCTCAAGGTATGTATTATGATATTAATAACATAATAGGCCTATATAATTATCATAGTCATTTTATACATTGACCAGCTTATAATAAAGTATACTTATGTACTTTTGTCTTTTCTCTCTTATTTGCATACAGGACACAACATGCAGCTGGCTGAGGAAGAAATCAGAAGTCACAAGAGAGACCATGGTCCATTCCTCTCATGAACCAGCCCTCACAGACCACCCCTACCTCCCTACCCACTCCTCCTACTCCTACTCCTCCTCCCGTGTACCAGCCCTCACAGACCACCCCTACCTTCCTACCCACTCCTCCTACTCCTCCTCCCCTGTACCAGCCCTCGCAGACCACCCCTACCTTCCTACCCACTCCTCCTCCCATGTACCAGCCCTCACAGACCACCCCTACCTCCCTACCCACTCCTCCTACTCCTCCTCCCCTGTACCAGCCCTCGCAGACCACCCCTACCTTCCTACCCACTCCTCCTACTCCTCCTCCCCTGTACCAGCCCTCGCAGACCACCCCTACCTTCCTACCCACTCCTCCTCCCATGTACCAGCCCTCACAGACCACCCCTACCTTCCTACCCACTCCTCCTACTCCTCCTCCCCTGTACCAGCCCTCACAGACCACCCCTACCTTCCTACCCACTCCTCCTACTCCTCCTCCCATGTACCAGCCCTCACAGACCACCCCTACCTCTCTACCCACTCCTCCTACTCCTCCTCCCGTGTACCAGCCCTCACAGACCACCCTACCTCCCTACCCACTCCTCCTACTCCTCCTTCCGTGTACCAGCCCTCACAGACCACCCCTACCTTCCTACCCACTCCTCCTATCCTTCCTCCCCTGTACCAGCCCTCACAGACCACCCCTACCTTCCTACCCACTCCTCCTACTCCTCCTCCCATGTGCCAGCCCTCACAGACCACCCCTACCTTCCTACCCACTCCTCCTTTCCCTCCTCCCGTGTATCAGCCCTCACAGGTCGTTCCTACCTTCCTACCCACTCCTCCTGCCCCTGCTCCTAAACCAGCCCAACCTGCATATTGTTCCTACCTCTACCTAATCCTCCTGACCCTCCTCCCAAAAAACAGCCCCCCACAGGCCGTTCCTACCTCTCTACCCACTCCTCCTACCCCTCCCCCACTGCACCAGCCCTCACAGACCACAACTACCTTCCTACCCAGTCCTCCTATCCCTCTTCCCGTGTACCAGCCATCACAGACTGCCCCTACCTTCTTACCCACTCCCCCTACCCCTCCTCCTGTGTACCAGCCCTCACAGACCACCCATACTTTCCTACCCACTCCTCCTACCCCTCCTCCCATGTACCAGCCCCTACAGGTCGTTCCTACCTTCCTACCCACTCCTCCTGCTCCTCCTCTCATGAACCAGCCCCCACAGGTCGTTCCTACATCTCTACCCACTCCTCCTGCTCCTCTTCCCATGAACCAGTCCCCCACAGGCCGTTCCTACCCACTCCTGCTGCCCCTCCTCCCATGAACCAGCCCCCACAGGTCATTCCTACTTTCCTACCCTATCCTCCTCCTCCTCCTCCCATGAACCAGCCCCCACAGGTCGTTCCTACCTCTCTACCCACTCCTCTTGCCCCTCCTCCCATAAACCAGCACCCACAGGTCATTCCTACCTCTCTACCCAATCCTCCTGCCCCTCCCCCCATGAACCAACACCCACAGGTCGTCCCTATCTTCCTACCCACTCCTCCTGCCCCTCCTCCCATGAACCAGCCCCATAGGTCGTTCCTACCTCTCTACCCACTCTTCTTGCCCCTCCTCCCATGAACCAGTCCCCACAGGTCCTTCCTACCTTCCTACCCACTCCTCCTGCTCCTCCTCTCATGAACCAGCCCCCACAGGTCGTTCCTACATCTCTACCCACTCCTCCTGCCCCTCTTCCCATGAACCAGTCCCCCACAGGTCGTTCCTACCCACTCCTGCTGCCCCTCCTCCCATGAACCAGCCCCCACAGGTCATTCCTACCTTCCTACCCTATCCTCCTCCTCCTCCTCCTCCTCCCATGAACCATCCCCTACAGGTCGTTCCTACCTCTCTACCCACTCCTCTTGCCCCTCCTCCCATAAACCAGCACCCACAGGTCGTTCCTACCTCTCTATCCAATCCCCCTGCCCCTCCCCCCATGAACCAGCCCCCATAGGTCGTTCCTACCTCTCTGCCCACTCTTCTTGCCCCTCCTCCCATGAACCAGTCCCCACAGGTCGTTCCTACCTTCCTACCCACTCCTCCTGCCCCTCCGCCCAAAAACCAGCCTTCACAGGTCATTCCTACCTCTCCACCCACTCCTCCTACCCCTCCTCCCATGAACCAGCCCCTACAGGTCGTTCCCACCTCTCTACCCAATCCTCCTGCACTTCCTCCCATGAACCATCCCCCACTGTCCTCCATCTCCTTACTCTGCCATCCATCCCCTCAGTCTGTCCCCCACCCCCAGTCCGTCCCCCATCCCCCAGTCTATATTCTATCCTCTCAGTCCACCCTCCATCCCCTCAGTCTGTCCCCCATCCCCCCAGTCCATCCCCTTCCCCTAGTCTATCCTCTATCCCCTCAGTCCACCCTCCATCCCCTTAGTCTGCCCCCTATCCCCTCAGTCAATCCCCCATCCCCCAGTCTATCCTCTATCCCCTTAGTCCATCCTCCATCCCCTCAGTCTGTCCCCCATCCCCCTGTCCATCCTCCATATCCTCAGTCTGTCTTCCATCCCCTCAGTCTGTCCTCGTCCCCCATCCATCCTGACACACCCTGTCCATCCTGATACATCCCTGTCTATCCTGATACACCTGTCCGTCCTGATACACCTTGTCCATTTTGATATCCCCCTGTGCACCTTGATACACCCCTGTCCATCCTGGTACACCCCTGTCCTTCCTGATACACTCCTGTCCCTCCTCATACAGCCCCAACTCCTCCTTGAACTCTTTTACTCCTATCTGTATTGGGTGTATCATTTCTATCTTGCAGTTTTACCATGGAAAATGAACATGGCGGTATCAAGCTACGGTAATCAAGACAAAAATGATGGAAAAAAGATGATGAAAAATAAATGATGGAAATAATAAAAATGAAATGAATCAGCCATATCCCCTATCCCACCATGGTGAACAACCCTATGGTCCAAAGCTAGTGCCTCCCTAAGGTAAACACTGTGTATCTAAACACCTCCCAGAGCTAAACACCTTGTATCTAAATGCCTCCAAGAGCTAAACACCATGCGTCTCCTACAGCTAAACACCATGTATCTAAACACCTCCTAAAGATAAACACCACCAATCTAAACACCTACTCATGCTGCACACCTTAAAGCTAAACACTTATCAAACTAAACACTTGTTAAATCAACCACTTAACAGCTAATGTTTAAGGTTAAATGCGTTTAGCCATAAAATGTGTTTAGAAAAGTGGGACAAGAAAGTGTTTAGCTATGTGTTTAGATCCTAAACACTGGTGTTTGGTTGCTAAACATCAAATTAACAGTATATGTGGTTGAATCCCACATCAGATCATCCACACCATTATCAATATCTCGTATATAAACCATCGCCAGAAGCTTGGCAAACTGCTATCTATTAGTATTGATTAGTTCCAAATTTAGTTAAAATTAATGTGCATTTCCAAGATAAGGCCTAAATGAAATAGTTCAGTTACTGTAGTCTAGTGTAGTACATTTGAGGTCAGTAACTGTAAAAGGCAGTGCTCCTACCGTGCATGACTGCCTTGAAGAAGACAAGGCTTTACTGTTAAGTCCCCTATTAGTTCCAGTGCATATTTGTCAGCTTCCCAACAAATTATATATTTCATTGGTTTCACGGAAACCCTGCAACTAATTATCAGTAATGGGACTGTCCCAACATGAAATGGCACACGTTCGTTATTTCAATTTTATATGTGAACGCTTCTTCATAATGGCGACTAATTGAGAGCAATAATTGCTGCAATATAGGAGATCCATGTAGATGATAGTAAAGTACCATAGGGTCGTATGTCCTACCAGTGATTGTATGAAACCTTGGACACATAGACCTTTAAAACTACATTAACTGCATATAAATCCCATAGCAAAGAGCTTCATAGTTTGTGCAGTCAGTGCAGGTATTAGGGCCTGACGATGGTAAACGATAAGATATGAGCCACAAATAGAACCAGGTACATGCAATCTGACAGGATAATGGGAAGGCATGGAGAACTACAAGGGTTGGAGGAAACTGCGTGGGTGGTGTGGGTACAATAAGGAGGTGATCAGACCAGGAGGCCATTTCTTAAGGTACTACAACTGCAGACATCCACTACGATTTGACGACCTAAAAAGATGCCAGTGATCGTAGGTACTGCCCTATGACTGCTCTGTACAATGCAGCACTTGTGTAGTAATAACCTAGAATTTGGTAGGGCAGTCGTAGTGCTGCAGCTATTACATGATCAATACTGTTTGGCTGTATTGTCACTAAAATAAGGGTCCCACCTGTTAGGAAATGGTCTCCTGGTTCCGGGACACAGCCTGGCAGTACCTACACTGAAGACCTAGGGGTGTTCCTTCCCTCCACTATACCCACAGGGAACATATCCTGTATGTAGGTCACTCTACTGACGGAATGACGGGAGACTGGGGCCAGGGAGAGCCAATACACATTGAACTTCAATCAGATCCTTATCTGGAGGGGGAGGGGAGAGGGGAGGGCCATACCTGTATGTGGCTCCAATACACATCTAAGTTCATTCAGATTCTTAGCTAGATCAAAGGGGGGGTCATTAAAAGTAATTAAAATATTAGTTAGAATACACAACCAGTTTTACCCCAGTCTCCCGTCGTTCCATCAGTAGAGTGACCTACATACAGGATATGTTCCCTGTGGGTATAGTGGAGAGACGGAACACCCATAGGCCTTCAGTGTAGGCAGTACTTTCTCTAAACCCACTAGTTCCAATGACATTTGCAGCGCCACCTACAAAATTAGAGGGAGACTTAAGGTTTACTAATCCTTCAACATTGCTGGTATCTTGTTTGAATACTTTTGGAGAAGTGCAGTCATGTCCTCCATTTTCGTTCCTTTATCATTCAAAGGCCTACCCTGCCGAGAAAGAAATTCTGAGTTAGTTCTGCTTTAGATAAGAGCATAGAATGGCATATAGGCCAGGGGCTGATAGGGCCCACCATGCACCCCCACATCTGAACGCGACAGGTATTTTTTCGATCCTTAGGGTCCCCTGAACAAGATTCAAGATGTTAACATTGATTATCTTGGGATGCACTACCGGTTTTGGCTCATTATCCATGTGCGGGTTCAGACCACTTTTGGGTCAATTTTGGTACCATGTTATTCAAGGGGTATGCTCAATCCCTAAGCTCTAAGACTATCTTACGTTGTTTGTATCCTGAAGCTATTGGTCTTGTTGGAAAGAAGATATAATGAGCTTTTCATTAAGCCCTAATACATGTTTTTAACCTCAGATTTGAGTGTACTAGACTGTTGGGAAGATGGAAGATTGAAATTACAAAGTTCCTTTTGTTTACTGAAAATCTAAAATGCGCTCAAGATACATGTATAAAACTTGCCCTTATCCCCATCTGAGCACATTATCTAATATGATTATCTAGGCTAAACCTTTCTGAGTAATATGAGACTTCCTTGATGACTATGACACATGTTATTGCCTTGGATGCAAAGACACTACCTTGAGCCAATACGATCCTTTTCCACTAATAATCTCCCTCTTTATGTAAATGGATGTTTTTCCATGCTAAATCCTTATCAATTCTCCTGATTCTTATGCTAAAAAGGGGGCTGATTAAGAATATGCATGTTTCTACTTCATAAAATTTAATGGCGAGGTTGTATATGGCTGAAATTCAAAATGGCCAACAATAGATTCAGATGTCACTTTGAATTACATAAATGTACAGTCTAGAAAGTATTTGGTGGGTCCTACCCACTATAAATCAGCTTAGTAGAATACAGTGCTACATTGTTTTGTTGCTAAGTGGTTTGGTTGCCTAGCAACAGCAGCTTTGCATAGCAACCAAGCCTGGAAATATGCTTGAATGCTCATATCTGCATGGTTTCCTTTCAGCAACATACTCCCCTGATGTAAACTTGTATATAACTCTTCTGTAACTTCCATCATAGACTAGGAATATAGGTGATAAAAGGTTGCTAGGTTGTGTGGTGGCCTAGCAATAGCAGTTTTGCATAGCAACAATGTCTTGATTCATACATGTAGGCATATACTATGGCTTGTGCATAGTCTCCCCTCAGGGACATAGTTCACTGATTTCAAATTGCATATAGCTCCCTTGTGCACACCACACAGTATGAACATAGGTAGAAATGGTTGCTATGTCATGTGGTTTCCTAGCAACTGCAGCTTTACATAGAACCCCATGTCAAAATCTATGCAGATAGTCACAGATAAGTGTATAGTCTCGCCTTGTATGTATAGCTCCCCTGTCTACATCTTAGAATAGAAGCACAAATAACACCTTACAAGGTCATGTGGTTGATGTGAATCTACCTTTTAAAATCATCTAATTGACAGATGAGATAATGATAAAAATATTTAATGATAAAATATTTGCCACATCCACACCCTTTGTTATTTTGTATATACATATCCATGCATATGTATCTCTGATTATCCATGATAACACAGGACTGTAATTCCTAACAACTGCCCCTCCTCCCTCCCCCCAATATTAAATTCCTGTAACCACTGTCATATCATCAAGATTTACCATTGCTGGTACTGATAACACACAATTAGAAAAACAGAATATTGGCTCTCAGCCTAATAATGTATTGCATGCCTAATTGATTACCTCAAAAGCCTTGGGTGGAATTTGCATTGACCTTAGACAGTGCTGGTTTCATTCACATTTTGAGAAAATGAAAGAGAAGGATTGAAATACAATTGTACAATTCTCAAGATATTCTCTCAGAGCATCAGGCCCAGTGTTATCCATCCTTACAATCTCTGAACATTACATTCTGGTTCAACTTCTCTCATAGCAGTGTGATCCCAACAGCTGGTGATTATGCTGCTGGACACTTCTGAGAAGGCAGGTTGATCTGTTTAGTTAGTTATTCCTAACACATGGTGTAGTGAATGACTAGTTGACCCTTATAATACTACTGAAGGCCACTGGCACAGAGACCTTGAGTATCTTCTACCATTCCACATCACTCACAGTGGACATAGTGGTCGATTGGTCTAGCTTATAGATGAGGGAAGTGTCAACCATATTGTACAAATTGCTCCTATCATATCTAGAAAGCACCTGAAGCTACTGTTGTGATTCTGTCACCATCATTATAATCTGCAGTCTCTCTCTCTCCATGGATCCTATGAATGGAGATCATCTTTCTGCCTTTGACAAATGATAGCCATCTTTTAAAATAACCCAGGGTTTGGACATTGAGATGCTCACCACAGTGCCAAGTCATCTATTTCATCTTTTAAAAAGCAATCACAGACTTGACCACTATCTCTGTAATTCAATTTACAGGAAGGTCTAATTAATATGGGAGAGAAAAAAAAGCATTGTATATTGAATGACTGTGATGGATACATAACTGCAAATGGACAGAATACTTAATGGGGAGTTTATTGCATGTGTGACCACTATCAATAACATCTGACATATAGGCACAAAGTGACAAGTAGCTATTAAGATCAAGCTAGCCATCCTAGACAATTGGCTGGCAACCTGCCTGTATATTGGAGACATGATACAAGAAGTTACCAGTCAATCATCCCCTGTTTTCGCCCTAACTTATAAGGGGCACCCTATCACCCCAATGCTTTATGGTCTCTCCTATACAGATCTTTAAAATATAAAGTGTGATTGGAGATCTCAAACTCCCATCTAGTGGAGTTCAAGTGAACTATTCAGGATCTGGGGGAAAATAAACCCCCTCCCCCCTATCTCTAACTTGAGCTGTCATGAAGTAAAACATTCCATCTTGGGAGTATGATTGCATGGGAAAAATAAATGAATAACAACAACTAAAACCCTCACATCATCCAAACACACATTTACTACCTTGTTCTATTGTGTTACTGTGGCCAACAAATTCACACAACTAGACTGATTTTCTGGGATGGATCTGATCTCTTGACCAAGCCAGACTCTTACTGATCACTTGAGAATCATAATACTGTAGGTTTACTTTCAAAAATTATCTGTCATTTGAGGTATGTTCAATGATCCTAGCACTCATCATCCCCAGTAAGGGTAAGTAAGTCTGTAGTTCCTATCCAGATCTCTATTCTATTTGAACAATGCTCTAGCATAATCATAACTATGCCCTTTACCATCAAGGTTCCCTTTCCCAAACTACGCTACTA
Organism: Acholoe squamosa; assembly: GCA_949317995.1. Classification (NCBI taxonomy): domain Eukaryota; kingdom Metazoa; phylum Annelida; class Polychaeta; order Phyllodocida; family Polynoidae; genus Acholoe; species Acholoe squamosa. The sequence goes on along the minus strand of OX439040.1, from coordinate 50,478,429 downwards.
TTAAGAACTGTATATTGCAATACATCCCTGAGACGAGACCATACACTTATCTGTGACTATCTGCATAGATTTGGACATGGGGTTTTATGTAAAGCTGCAGTTGCTAGGCAACCACTTGACATTAACCATTTCTACCTATGTTCAAACTATGTGATGTGCACAAGGAAGGTATATGCAATTTGAAATCAGTGAACTATGTCCCTGAGGGGAGATTATGCACAAGCCATAGTATATGCCTACAGGTATGAATCTAGACATTGTTGCTATGCAAAACTGCTATTGCTAGGCCACCACACAACCTAGCCACCTTTTTATCACGTATATCCCTAGTCTATGATGGAAGTCACAGAAGAGTTATATACAAGTTTACATCAGGGGAGTATGTTACTGAAAGGCAACCATGCAGATATGAGCATTCAAGCATATTTTCAGGCTTGGTTGCTATGCAAAGCTGTTGTTGCTAGGCAACCACACCACTTAGCAACAAATCAAATGCAGCACTGTTCTAAGCTGATTTATAAAGGGTAGGACCCAGAAGATACTTTCTAGACTGCACATTTATGTAATTCAAAGTGACATCTGAATATATTGTTGGCCATTTTGAATTTCAGCCATATACAGCCTCGCCATTAAATTTCATGAAGTAGAAACATGCATATTCTCAATCAGCACTCTTTTTAGCATAAGAATCAGGAGAATTGATAAAGAATTAGCATGGAAAAACATCCATTTACATAAAGAGGGAGATTATTGAAATGGAACAGGATCGTATTGGCTCAAGGTAGTGTCTTTGCGTCCAAGGCAATAATGTGTGTCATAGTCATCAAGGAATTCTGCAATGTCTAATATTACTCAGAAAGGTTTGGCCTACATAAATCATATTAGATATTTTGCTTAGATGGGGATAAGGGCAAGTTTTATACATGTATCTCGAGCACATTTAAGATTTTCAGTAAAAAAAAAGGAACTTTGTAATTTCAATCTTCCGTCTTCCCGATTGTCTGGTACACTCAAATCTGAACATAAAAACATGTATTAGGGCTAAATGAAAAGTTTATTATGTCTTCTATCCAACAAGACCAGTAGCTTTAGGATACAGACAAGGTAAGATAGTCTTAGAGCTTGGGGATTGAGCATACCCCTTGAATAACATGGTACCAAAATTGACCCAAAAGTGGTCTGAACCCGCACATGGATAATGAGCCAAAACAGGTAGTGCATCCCAAGATAATCAATGTTAACATCTCAAATCTTGTTCAGGGGACCATAAGGATAAAAAAAAATACCCGTCGCGTTGGGATGTGGGGGAGGTGCATGGTTGGCCCTATCAGCCCCCGGCCTTATACCTTGTCACCTAGGTTGTCATAATAATCATGGGGATTGCAGCAACAATCTAAAGGTAGATGCAGGGTCCCATAAATATAGCGGTCATACAATGTGTGCCGGGATTCTACCGTAAGGGTAAAATGCCAAGCTTACTGCTGTCCTCAGTTCTAACTATAGAGGGATTTCCTTATGATGTGGTCCTCATTTTGCCTTTATCCTGTCATGCAACAAGATACTAACTATTCATTCTAGAGTTTATCGGTGGAATATTTTATGGTTTGTGAGATTAGATTCGATATAAGTGAAGTTTTTACAAGTGATTGGTAGGATAGTTCGTTAATTGGAGGTTCGTGCAAACTGTTCATTAATATAAAGCACTTTCTGTAGGGCTAAAAGGAAAGATAACCATTTGACAAACTTGGCAGATACAGACGCTTGCTAAATCAGATTATTCCAATCCTTAATGGTGGTCTGATATTCATGGTGGCCTGGTTGGATGCATGCAAACAAATAAACCCGAAATATTCGTGGATGAATGTAGAAAGAAATCCATTCCAAGTAAAAGAAAGGCGCTGATATGTTTTATTAACGTGTCGACTTCCCATTGGACAGAGAATATTTAATTAACATTGAAGACTGGTCGATGGACTTTGATAGACCAGTTATCACCATTGATATAAAACCTAATGCCCATTAGGTTTACATAGTACGTTGGTAGTTATTGGGTACATGCTATTTTACTTTCCTTAACTAATAGCAATTGGCCCGAGACTCACAGTGTTGGGAAGTCGACTGATTCCAACATTGAAGTGCTCATGCTAAACTTAGGTTGCGTTCAACAGAGACTTGTGAATATTCGGCCAGTGTTGTTGAGAACAGAATATTAGCCTAATGTTTCCGAGGGTAATAGATGTGCAAACACATTTTTAAAAATGTTGATGAACATCCAATTAGACCAGAAAGGCATTTCTCAAGATGGTATAACTAGACTCCTTCAAATCGTAGTGTGATCCCTCATTCTAATGCGATTACAGTCCTACATCTTGTGGTTACTAAGGACTGCTCTGGTACGACTGCCCTACCAAACCCTTTATATAATTACCACACTGAGTGCTGATCATACAGAGCAGTCGTATTGCATAACCTACGATCACCCACTCTAATTTTCAGAGTTTCAAATCCTAGTGGCTGTATCTAGTCGTACCATCTTGAGAAATGACTTCCAGCACAGTGGCGCCATCTGTCATTGGGAATCAGACTGGTGTTCTATTGTGGGAAAAGCTCTGCATTAGAGGCCTGACAACTCACTCCTGCCACTTGGAGGGTTTCATCAACACCATTTAGCCGAGTGTTGTCTCTTCCCACCAAAGATTAGAGGAAAATAGATATGCAATCATCTGGGCTTGTAGAAAAGAGTATTCCAGAGCTCTCTTGTAACAGTTTTGAATAGATCTACAGTAGTACCTATCGTCCCTGCATGATGCACTGTCACCCGTACAGTCTGCCTATCCCCACAAGCTGCATTAAGCTTTGCATTATAACTATACCATGCTGACTGTCCCCTAGCATGGACCCTTACAAAGCTACCACCACCCTGTGAACACTGGGTGCCGCCATAGCCTTACAAAGCTTACATGCTTTTAATCAAAGGATTTTGAAACTATTCATCTGCATTTACCATGTTAAATCTATCATCTTCTTCACTCGTGCAGCCAACAGAGCCACGATTACTCCAGTGCAGACACCTGCCGTTTAACTGTTCATATATCCATAAGAAACGCTGGGAAGCAATGGTTGGAGTCAGATTACCAGCACAGATTTTAATGGGTATCACCCAATGGTCATCATCAAAACGTGTGTTTTTTTTTTATTCTATCGGATATAAATAACTCAATAATTCAGCCCTCTCTTTATTGTTGATCATAGTCAGCTGGTTGTCCTTAAACGATGACGCTAGGTAGGGTGACTACATAAGCAAATGTCAACGACCAGTGAATAATTTAGGATCGTATTCCCAGAGGTGCTTCTGGCCGTATTCAACGAGGCCTTATAGGCCGAGTTGAATGCATTTATGCCATGGCCTTACGGATGAATTTGCTTTAAAAAAAAAGTAACACAACCATATTTACTGTTTTTCAACGTGTCCAGTCATCCCGGTTTGTTTTCATGCCATGACACCTTGCTCGACATCTTCCTACGCCGTGCACTATTTCTTGTCACCCCCGTATATGCCTTTTCCCGCCCCGAACTCACCCGAGCACCGCCGAAAATGTTCGTATTAATTTTAAAACTCAATTTTGTGTAAATATAGAGGTTATTTCTTCTTTTAATTACCACCTTCATTTCTTTTTATTAAATGTCTATACAATAAGGGTAGAAAGACAAGTTTCAATGAGAACTTCAACATTTTTTATTTCTATAAACCCGAGCCCACATCCGGGACCCTTCAAACTTTGGTGCCAAAAATGGCGCACGGCAAATTGAACAAGAAGGAACTTATACGTCTTTAATATGGGGAATGGTGGGCGACATGTTTACTGAAGCATTCTGCGAGGAGGACACATTATAGTTGATGGTGAGATTAATATTTCCTGTAATGGCGGCATTGGCAAACATGCCCTGCACTGAGGAAGCCAAGCGCTGGATGTTGTCATGATGTACCGACGTAGAAGAGACCGTCTTGTCAGGGACTATTTGCTGGGCTTCCCCCTCATCGTCTCCCGGCAAGGATTCTTGGAAAGGACCCAGGGAAGGACCTCGGCCCATGGCGGCGGAAGGTTTCTTCTTCTTGGGATTAATCATAGGCACTGAGGTGCTGGACTTTGTATTGGCAAAGCTTGGATTATTTCCTATGGATTTACGCTTGATGCCAGCGACTTGGAGATGATCCCGGCTGACCGGTGGCTCAGGTAAGGCATTGTTCATTTCATGTCCACCCCTCCCCCCCTGTGCTGTAGCTGAAATGATATAGCTCATGGCTCTCTGATGGGCCCTGTTTGCTGTATTGTAGTGTGCGATGCTCCCTTCATTTTTGTGTCCTGAATGCTGGGCTACGTAGACAGTTGGTACTTGAGCCCCCATCAGTGCTCCGATACTACTTTTACGCAGGGAATGATTTGTTTTTTTCCCTGCCACCCCACCCTTCTTGCACACAGTCTTTACAATACCACCCATAGTGTTAATACCCATATTCCCCCTGATGTAGCCGATATCATCATCAATAGTTGCAGTGGCATGGGGTGTGAGAAACATGGGTGCCTCCAAATCTAGCATTTCCTGTGGTCTCCTTGATCTGTACTCTTTAAAATACCAAACAGGACACCTGTCCCCCTGAGTAGCCCAAATCCTTGGTGGGAAAGCCCTGGGTGCAGTATTGCCACCTCTCGTCTTGGTAATTTTTTCAGTGTACTCCAGATATTCAACACCATCTGTGTCAGTTTTCAGTTCTACATCCCCAAAACACATTTGTACTGCTTCATGGTTGCCACGGAGACCAAATCCCATGTCGAAAAAAAAGAATACAGTCTCCTGTAGGGTCTCAGGGTCACCCATACCCAAACTCCCTCTTTCCCATAGCAGCTCCATTTCCTCCACAGTGATAGCTTCAGCTCGGTTTTCGTCTGTTACCTTTACCAGCAGCCTTCAACTTGATACGTTTCTCATGTAGTACCTCCCTTGACATCTCAAATCTGGGATCTTTCAGTGGGTCAATACCATATTTCATGTCCTTGAGGCGCCTGAAAAAATCCAATAAAATGTATGGTAAATAGTACAGAAGAAATTTATTTTTTGGGGTTATTTCAATGTCAAAATATTAATTAAATACTACTGTAAATGATATCTCAAGCTTCCACAAAAATAAAAATAAATTTACAACACATACCTCAGGATACCTTGATGAATAGAAGTCAAGGTGTCAGGCTCATGCTGCTCATGCTCCTCACCGTTAGCTTTCTTCTTTCCCACTATGTAATTACACATAAACTGATCTAGTTCCTGGGCTCCAATCTCGTGTATCGGCCGTGTTTCATCACAAAATTTACCTAACCATTTCTGGAAGGCATTGACGACCTGTACAAAAAATTTAGAATGCAATTAAACATCGTCTATAAACTGATAAAATCCCTACTATGCTTCTTTACATCGTCAATACAGCGCTAAAAAAGTAGCACGCTAGGTACACATGCACTAAGACCTTACGTGAGGCGGACTTGGCATGGTGCCAGCACTCCGCTCGCTTTGTTTACTTTTTGAGACGCCGGCCTTAATTTCTTATTTATGTACCACAGAACTTCTAAATAACCTCAAAAATTATTAAAATATGATTTACCTGGTTAGTTTTCCATGTAGTGTTCCTGTTCTTACTACTATCTACGTATGCTGCGATCCCGTCTTTGTCCAGTAGTTGTTCTGTACTTTTCTCGGTGAGCGCCATTGTAGGGTGGTCGTCAGGACGAACTTCGTTGGGAACCAAACCCTGGCCAATTACATTCTCTGTGCTTTGTTCAGCCTCTAAAACGTCACAACTCGTCTCATGGTTGTCAATAACCGGGTCGGGGACTGCGGGTGGTTGCCTCTCAACTTGTTTCACTAACCTGGCTATATCGTAGGGATCGTCGGAAATGGGGTCGTCAATTGTTTCAGCTTCTTCTTCGTTTATATAAAGGTCAAACTGGCCATATTCGATCTCTATCACCTCCTCAAACTTTCTTTGACCCTCATTTTTATGTCATGGCTGATACGAACGTCACTAAAGATTAGGACTAGAACCGCCGTATTCAATGGGGGGCATTGAATACAATGTGTCCGTATTCAATGGGTGTCCGCCATCTTGGATTTTCAACATATGTGTAGAGGCAAGGAGAAAGGGGGCTCCGTGATAAGTCAACTTGAAAATTCAGATCACTGGCTTTTCAGTGATATATTGCAAGAAAAGATACTCCTGTTAGTTTTAGAGGAATGGCTTGCTAAACTTAGGTAGGTGTGCCCATTTCCTGAATGACAATAAGCTCTATGCCTAATTATTCATGAGATACATATATAATTAGCATAATTTTTTTTCTTTTGCCTATAACCTTTGATCTAGAAATGGTACTTTCATTCTGTTTTCCCATTAGTAAACCTAGTGAAAGATTCTTTTTATATGGGATAATTGATTTTCCTATTCAGAATGAGAATCATGTTTCCATGGCAACATACATCAACAATAATGCCTATTTAGGCCCAAAAATGTTCTTTTTACATGCCTAATTTGGAACCTTTCCATCCAAAATAGAACATTTTATCTAAAATCATTGAATTCTCCATAATAGTTTTAGGCATATTTTTCCTATTCTAGCCCATAGTGGTGTCCCCTGGTGGCTAAAACAGGTACTAAATCCCGCAGGAACCCCCATTTCTGCTTGCTGGCTCACATATCTGAGCAGTTTTTCTTTATTTCAAAGCAAAATAACCCCCTAGGCCATGACATAAATGCAAATGTCCACTCCAGCGAATAATTTTTCATCGCATTCACCTTGGTGAGGCCTGTCCGCATTCAACTCTGCCTATAAGGCATCGTTGAATACGGACAGCCTCACCTCGGTGAATACAATGCAAAATTATTCACTGGTCGTGGACATTTGCTTATATACTTTGCTCGCCAATGTCCGTATCAAACTCTGACAAATTTACACCATAGAAATAACTGTGATCGTCCATGTTGACCATTGACGAACGCTGCTATAGCCGGGACTACTTTCTATGACATCATCATGTAGGTCATGTGGTCATCAGCCGTTGAATACGCACATATTGTATTCAATACCCCCCATTGAATACGGTGGTTCTAGTACTAATCTATAGTAACGGTCGTATCTGCCATGGCATAAAACTCACAAATCAATTAACCAAGAGCTATGTATGAGAAGCTCATAAATGTTATCATCATGGGGATTTTGTGAATTTAGGGTGACATAGAGAGCAAAACAAGTCATGGTGAGAAGTGTTTCAATACTTAAATCTGATGGTAGTTTGAACCAAGTAAGACATTAACTGTGGCTGATTCGATCATTTTGCGCAATTGCATATTTCTGGGGACCTTTACTTTTAAAGCAGAATGTATGATGGCAGAGATCAAATGTACTGAAGTTAATATCTTGCAGAGTTGAAAGACCACCACTTGACAATTATTATTATTTTTATCATTATTTATTCATAGTCTAGTCGTTCTGAGAAGAATGTTTTTCCGTGCACTGATTGCCACCAATTGTCATCCAGAAGGCCAAACATAACTATTGAGTAGACCTGTTACAATGTAGTATATTTTGTATAGATGTCTTGTAGACATATACAAATTTATGAATATTTAAATCAGTTTTATTGAAAAGATGTATTCAAGTTCTGCTTTCGGTTATCGGGTATCTAATGATATGTCCTAGAGACAAGGGCCAAACATTCTCTTTAGAGTGAAGGAACAGTTTCTATGGCAACCAGAAAGTGAGTGTCATCTGTGCCAGATTCCGTGGAAAGTGTTCTTTCTGCATTCCAAATATGGAATTCTACCCAGCAAATTGTCGTCATCTGTCGCCATGATTGGTCATCAATGGTGACTCCTTTTTGAGTGATAACTCATTCCGTCATCTTTTGCCACTGTGTGTTAGACTCACATGGCATAGCGATTGCTATTCCTGGTGATCTTGTGCTATAACGACGCCGTGTTCCATCTAGCGACATGTGTGAGCCACTTCACACAGGTTGACCAGGACTCACGACAATTTGCTGGGTAGTAAGTGATGTTGTTTTTCATTCTTTTGTCATTCTAGCACTCCCTGGTGGCTAAAATCAGAGCTAAAAGTCTAATTACAGAGTTTCGGAGATGATGAATAACAGTACCTGATGGGATAAATTTCGTGTGTTGTCCCTCATAATTGAATTAAGACTGATGGACATTTAATTACTATATCCAAGTATTGTGATACTCGGTGTAGGGCATTGTGAATAACATGGTTCTATTTCAAAACAGTGTCATTATAATGATTGAGACCTTTTTGTCTGGGATGTTTAGCACATAATAAGGAAATACGAACAAATAGAATGATAAACAAAGGCAGTAAATAGCATATATTGGATATCTTTAATACAATGTATATGTCCCTCCAAAAGTAGCATCCATACTTGGGTACACACTATTTAAAGTATTTGTGGCTGCGTATTACTCTAATCAAGAATGTATTCACAAGGTTCAGCAAGCCTACATTTTCTCCTTTGTATTCATCTGTCGGAATCAATGTCCTCTATAGTTGTGAAGGGTAGTGTAGTTAGGATGTAACCTACCGCCGATAGGATATACAGGCACATACAGTGCGTCTCCAGGGGGGTGAACGTCTATTTTTGCATTTGGTGTATGTCACATATTAGGCCTTGTGGGCAGCCGACAAGAAGAGACATCCCCGACTCACTATCCCTTTTCAACATTATGAATGAGGAAGGCTTTGTAAAGCGATGTTCAACCAAAAAATGATCATGGGACTAACACTGCCAATTTACACTTCGACTGTGTTTGGACGAATTATGCTTTTTTTTCTCCAAATTAATCAATATGTCTATGAATGTGTTAAGCAATGCTCTAGTGGTAATTATGTTTAGGTTGTTCTCATCAAATGAAAATAAAAAAAAAGCTCCGATATTATTTCTGAGATATTGTGAAAAGGAAAAGTAGTTTTTTCAGTTGTTCATAGATGATCCACTGCAGCGCTGAAGGGAATATAGTATTCAGGTATATTGACCAATGTTTCACAAGGTTTGGCACTTAGTGAAACATTTACATGACCAGGTAAAGCTAGATAAGGCACACAAAGCAGAATGGTATCTACATCATTAGGGAAGCTCTGTACATCTGGATAAACACTGAAATAAATACAACTGTGGCATTCAGACCCCATTTACCCTATGTAGCAGCCACATCTTAATGCTAGAATTCAATGTGACTAACCGTATTTACAATATCGCACAATCAATGACATCTATATTTTCAATAATTTACCGATCTGAAGGCCAATACTGATATACTTTTCAAGTTTATTACCAGCCTAGATAATATTTACAACATTGCACTTTTCCACATGCAGTACATGATATTATATCTCTTAAACACTATTCTACACATTGATTTCCCCTTGTCTGTATCACACTGCGCTTATTATATAACTAGGATAATTACTGTGAACTAACGGTCCTGCCGCCTCCCCTGCCTGCCACACCCCTTCCTCGATGAGTCCACAGCCTGCACATGCCTAGTGAGGAACACTTGAAGCAATGCCCCTTAATTTGAAAAGGGCTCCATCCACCATGATGAAATAAGTTGAATAGTAACACAATGCCAAAAATATGAATTACGTCAAGGTTGTTGCACATACTCCTTTTTTCAACAAATAGCATCCTGGTTAACAAATACAATAACTATTCAACCCAGGTTTGATACATGGCTTGTATCATACCCGCATTCTGGACATATTATCATTTGTCGTCCCTTGAGTCCAGACTCTGGGGTTTTCCCACTCTGCAGGTACCATAGCTGTGCAGGGGTAGGGCCCTTTTTCACCTCTGTAGTGTCTCTCCTCCAGGGTGCTTTCTCCACCACCTCCTCCTGTTCCCTTTAGTCATACCTGTGACTCCATGCTCCCACTGCGATCCCTGCTTAATAACGGCACATTACCATTCAGCAGGTGCCGCAGACTTTCAGTGGCTGCTGCGGCCGAGTCCTCAGAGCGCAAGGATATTGTACTTCCACCAATCCGCCAATTTGGAAATGATGGTACATTTGGTGTCAGACTGTTTGAGATACTACAATCAAGTGATACAGGGCGCTTCTCCACAGAGATCCGTCTTAACCTATGTGACTTGTCTTCTCCTGTGAGAAAGTAGGTGAACATTTCCCCTTTACCCTGCAGATTAGAAAGGCGCATTAACTTCTATCATCATATCACAGAACAGATTACTAAAGATGGAGGTGATACCAGAAACCTTACTTTGAAATTGTTGTAACTGATGCACTGCTGATGATAGTCCTACCAGCACTGTCTGTATTTGCTCTTGTACCAAGGGTCAGCATGATGAGTAAATGCTAGTATCATGCGGACAAAAGACAGAGGGCATAGAAGTACTAGGCAATACCTTGCTACAGTCAACATTTTTACATTGCAACAAAACCAGAACTCATGGACCTCCAATAAGAGAATAAAACAGCACCTACCTTCATGGTAACATAGCCTCGCTCCTCCAAGACATAGCCACCAAGTTTTGTAAGTATATTTCTACAGGAAGCACTACAGTGTATTTTCATAGCTGAAATTTAAAGATTAAAAGGATATTCATATATCGAAGCAGTTAGTGTTAATGGGATTACCATGGGTGGGAAACCCCTTCATAATATTTTTCAAAATTTGAATTGGACATTTCCAGCATTAGGAGCATGTAAAAACTGCACTACATCATTGTTTGCATGAATTATCAATTGAAGAGTGTTCACTTCAACTTCTCCCCAAATTAATTAATACAATTTCATATGTAAGGATCTTATATATTGAAATGATTTAGATCATAGAGTGGGCTGAAAACTTACGTTCACCATTGGACTCCATCCTAGATGCCGTATTAACGGTATCTCCAAACAGGCAGTACCGTGGCATTTTCAGCCCAACCACTCCCGTCACCACTGAACCTGAGATAAGACAGCAAACAATAGAACTTTGGATGTGCCATTACCTTTGATATGCCTATATATGTTTCTCCTTTCCTACTGCCTGTCCACAATCTCTCCTTACACTATCTAGTATTTCCCTGTGCCTAATATCTGACTCAGTATGCTACTGTCACCTTTTGTTGGCCTCTCTCTCCCAGTGATATGTGTAAAAGTGTACCCTGTCCACGACACCCCTCTGTCCGTGCTACCTTTGCCCGACCTCCAACTCCCCCTATGCTATTTCCATGAACTACTTACACCCATGCCACCCTGTTTCTAACTTCTACACTACTGCCATTGGACACAGAACGTTGAACCAACGTCAAAATGACGTTGATCAAACATGATCAGCGTTATTTCAATGTTGATTCAACATCAAGTACCCACTGGGATAACACCCTGTCTCCGACCTCACACTCCCTCTGCTACTTTAACCTTGTCCCTAACCTCACTATCTTGCTTGCACTCTGTTTCTAATCCCCGTCCGACTATACCATTTATCTCCCGCTCCTAATCTCGCGCTCCCTCCAGAGATACTTCTTACAACCTACCCCAAACCTTCCTCTGCCTAGATACTACTTACACTCTATCAATCACTTCACACTCTCTATACTACTTTCACTGCCACTCAACTCCCAATGGCGGATACAGGAACTGGAAAAGGAGGGGGCTTGCCCCAAAAGGAGGGGGCGCAATCCTGTATTTTTGAGCAAATTTGGGGTCCAAAATATGTAACTGAACTTTTTAGTACTGGTAAAAAGGGGGGTGTGCGCGCCCCTGCGCCCCCTCTGAAGCCGCCATTGACTCCTGATACTACTTACACCCTCTCACTATCCTCAAACTCTCTATACTACTTACACCCTGACACTCACCTTACACTCTCTATACTACTTACACCCTCACACTAACATCACACTCTCTATACTACTTACACCCTCACACTAACATCACACTCTCTATACTACTTACACCCTGTCACTAACATCACACTCTCTATACTACTTACACCCTGTCCCTAACCTCACACTCTCTATACTACTTACACCCTCACACTAACATCACACTCTCTATACTACTTACACCCTCACACTAACATCACACTCTCTATACTACTTACACCCTGTCACTAGCATCACACTCTCTATACTACTTACACCCTCACACTAACATCACACTCTCTATACTACTTACACCCTCTCACTATCCTCAAACTCTCTATACTACTTACACCCTGACACTCACCTTACACTCTCTATACTACTTACACCCTGTCACTAACATCACACTCTCTATACTACTTACACCCTCACACTAACATCACACTCTCTATACTACTTACACCCTGTCACTAACATCACACTCTCTATACTACTTACACCCTGTCACTAACATCACACTCCCTATACTACTTACACCCTGTCCCTAACCTCACACTCTCTATACTACTTACACCCTGTCCCTAACCTCACACTCTCTATACTTCTTACACCCTCACACTAACATCACACTCTCTATACTACTTACACCCTGTCCATAACTTCATCATGACAACAACCTCGCATTTCCTAGTGGGAGTAAGTGTGACTGGAGCTTGTTTGACATGCATTGATAAGAGATGATAAGATAGAACCAGCTTGTTCCTAGAAGTGGTTGTTAATATCCAGGAGCAAGGTACCCATCATACCATCTTATTAGTGTGTTTTTGCCACTTTTAGAAGAACCAGCAAAATTCAAAATGATGGATCCACTGGATGTGAGTTTAGAATCCTATACAGTCAGGTCCCGATAGAAAGGGCATATCTGTTTCAGACAAAAAATGGCTGGCACGTGACTAGGCCGGATGTCTGATGCAGAAATATACTGAAACTCCAATCATAGTTTAAACCGATCTAAGGGTTAGCTGGCCGAAAAGTGAGGCACCTGGACCTATTGATGAGCGATATATCGTGACTTTAACACTTTGTCCATCTCTCCACCTAGATACTCCTTACACCCTGTACTGGCGAGTACTTACCCTCACTACCTTTGTACATTCTGACCTTACTACTCTCCTTCATTATACTACATCACAATGACTACACGTACTTAGATTATATATTTCTGAATTATGGCTACTATAATATTATACTTCTTACATAGAATCTATCTAAGTGTGATGTTCTATTCACATTTATGCCTTGTCCTTCATACAGGATATATGTACACTGCAAAAATGGTGTTTAGATTTTAAACATGTTTAGGTCTAAACACGTTTAAAAACTAAACATATAAGTCAGTTAGGTGTCTCATCGACTACACATTTAGGAAATGAACACTTTTATTCTATCTACATAAATATTTATGCTAAACATGTTTAGATATTTAGAGTTGAGACAGTTGAATAATAGGTGTTTAGATTTAAACATCAATATGTTTAGAGACTTGGATGTTGAATACACACCAGGTAGCAGCACTACCTTCAAATGGACTATCTGCACACAGTTATAATCAATAGTTGTGACAAATGTCCCCAAATCCCATGTTTATCATGGTTTTATTTCATAGAATGTCATGTGAATAGAAAGGGCAATAGAAAATTGACTAGATTCACCTCATGCCACCATCATTAGCATAAAATAATCAATAAACTCCATGACTGACACCTATTTGATGTTATTCTGGAATAGATAAGGCATTGTCCTTCCTGCCAAGCTGTTGTACTTTCTCAAGTATCTCATTCTGATGCAGTGTGTAATATATGTACACGTATATAGCTGTGGCTGACATCTTTGGAGACTTTGACAAGTAAATACCTGTTGATGTCCCCCCCAAGTAAATGAGAAAAGGAAATATCTCTGTTTTTTAATGCATACATGTCTGCAAACCTTAACTCTCTATCAAATCATTTAAACATCTGAACACAAACATTTATAAACACCTAAACATAAGAGTTCATATATCTAAACACAATGTTTTAACCTAAACACTTACATTTCTAAACACTTGAGCTAAGCACATTGTTTGGCTAAACATGTTTAGGAAATTAATGTGATTACAAAAACGTTGCAAGAATATGTTTAGAATTGTGTTTAGGATCTAAACACCATTTTTGCAGTGTAGTGATTGTTGTGAATGCTCATAGGGATAAGAGAGTGAAATAAATAAATTAAACCTACCAGAGTGGATTCCTATTCTCAGACTCAGTCGCTCATTGGGCCTATGCCTCATCTTGAAGTTACCAATGGCCCTAAGTAGATGGAGAGACATGGATGCTACCTCCCCAGCATGGTTGTCACCATTTCTCAGAGGCAGCCCAGACACCACCATGTAGGCATCCCCTATTGTCTCTACTTTATACACGTCATACTCCCCGATAATAGAGTCAAAGCATGTGTAGAGGTCATTCAACATATCAACAACCTAAAAGAGTAAAGTGAATAATGATAACCAGTCATTAATAGGGAATATCATAGCTAAAATGCATACATTATGCTTCATCGGGGAAATCAAAGCTTTATGCATTGGATCAACAGGATCAAATGATTAGCACTTATAATCCAATATCGCACATATCAACACATCAGTTTTTATTGTAATCCATGAGGCCCTCTAGATTAACAAGCTGATCAACATCTTAGAGGGAATGCTTAACTTAATTTTAGAGTAGAAAAGTCTGATGATAAGACAATGTTCAGATGTAGAATGATCTGTCCGTAGATTGGCTTACCTCCAACGGAGTGCTCTCCGCTGATATCGCTGTAAAGCCCACGACGTCAGAGAAATAAATTGTGACACAGTTAAAGTGTTCAGGTACCACAGGGTTACCCCTCTTCAACTGTTCAGCGACGAACCTGTAATAAGTCAGTGTATGCGGGTATCGTGAATAGAGGTTGGCAAAATATTCCCATATCGCAGTGTCAAAAGTAAAGAGTACCAGTTGATTTTGGCAGAGGGGAAATTCAGCTTAAGTTAACACTGTTTGGGGCTGTTTGGTTTGGTTAGTTTTATGATACCATTTAAAATGATGTCCTTTACAGAGCAGAGGCTATGCTCTATTGTACGTACAAAGATTGGTCTGTTTTTACAGTAAGTTATCTATGATATGCTTGACCTACTTGGGAAGCATCCTGAGGAGCAGTGCCTCTGTCTTCTTCTTCTCTTCCATTAACTGGTCAGTGCGCGCGGCTACTATAGCCTCCAGGTTGTCGGCGTACTTCTCCATTATAGCCAACATATTGTCAAATATGTTGGACTTCCTAGTTACCAAAGTGAATCAAACCTGTGACTTGTTTAGATTAAGTTCTTGCTTTATTCTCTCACACTCTTGATTGAAAATTTCAGAAAGGATATTTCATTCATGCTACGTCTTTTAAATTGGGGTTAGGAACACTAGGCGTTTTTCTATTATATCCTTTATTCCATTCATATCCAAAGCATTCCTCCGACGCAAACGCCTATATTCATTACTGCGACTGATACTTAGATATAGGGTTAAACAAGAAAAAAGTCATACAGAATTACTCACAGTCCTCTCTGGAGGGGTTTGAGCTTCATCCTTATATACTTGAAGTCTGGCCGACACTCAGGTATCTCCCTCCAACACTCCTTCATACACCGTACAACGAACTCACATTCACACTTAAGTAGTGATGTGTCAGGCCGCAAGATGGCGCCATCAGGAGGATACTTCAGCTTCTCTACAATCTCTGAAAGGAGTCCATACATGCCATACAGCTTTCTCTTTTCCAGTGAGGTTTTTTAAAGGTTTGCGTTTATCAAACAAACAGCTAGGCGAAAGCAGAGCCAAGCCATGGAAACCAACCAACTGTGTATTTACTGACTGCTTGAGGATACTGGTCCCAAAATTGATTAGTAATGAAATGGGAGAATTCGACATTATTGAGGCATTAATGATGTGATCCTATAGCTTACAGTTTGCCAATTTAATAAGATGTACATGTAGTTTCATAGAGAAATTACAATAAGATATAAAAAAGGTAGTTCCACCATTTAGGCTACCTTGTATAGCATTACACCCATTGTAACTATGAAAGCCCACCTCTGGATGTGTACATGCTGGGTCCCCAGGGACCTGACCGCCCATGGATCTCAAACAGAATGATCCCAAAACTGTAGACGTCCGCTCTCTGCGTCCCTGCAGGGGGAGCCACCGGTAGACGCAGCAGTTCTGGGGCCCTCCACAGTAAACCTGCAACAGACAAGTAGGGGGCGTCAGTGTATAGGGAGGATGCTATTTTGTGTAGGCTGAAGAATATGGAATTTACTGTATAGATAAGAATGTTTTACTTCTTTGTTGTAGTGCTCATTTCATGGTACCCCCTATTATTGTTGAGAATGATAATAGACCTATGATTACCCTCCAATACAATCGCAGTTCCTTATACCTCCTCTGGTAATATGTCTAAATGCTGTGCACCTGTACATATTTGTACCACTGTACTCAACAAAATGGCAAGAGGCATCTTTTAACTAATTAGAATGACTATATATATATATATATATATATATATATATATATATATATATATATATATATATATATATATATATATACGTGCTTACGTCCATAGTATGTCTCCTCGTCCACCATGGAGGGGAGCTCACATCCCCTTAGTTGGTGGATGCCAAAGTCGGCAATTTGTAGCACCCAGCGTGAGTCCACCAGGCAGTTGGTGGATTTAAGGTTACCATGAGAACCAATCTCACTGTCATGGAGAAATATCATACCCTGCAATGAAGATGGCGTGTTACTGGGCTCATGAAGATTACATCTTTTTTACGTAAAACTGATGAGTTTTCACGTCAATATTATGTAAACCCCATGAGCTGTTGGATAGATGATCATATATGGTCATGGCTGGCGGTATCTTAAGCCAGATTTATAGACGTATTGTTAAGGTTAAATGAGTTGAGTATGACATGGCCATGGACGGGGGATGGGGGGGCATGTCCTTCCTGCTATACCCCCCAAAAATAGGTCAAACGTACAAGAGGTCAAGCCGAAAGTGGTAAAAAGTGACCGAAAATCTACTCCCGGCCTACACCCTCAACTCTGAATCTACGTCACACACTCCCTGCCATGTGAACAATCTGGAGTTATATGTCCGAAATGCATTTAGCGAGTATAAGGTGTCATTTTGAAGTACACCCAATTTCAGGATGTTACAATAGAATTCAATAGGATTCAGACACTCTGCACTGCGCCCCATGGGATTTGCTAACTGACACAGCGTTGGTATGAATTGAAATCTGTATACATAGAATTACATGTGTTGACATCTTCAGATCTATGCACATCATACATACCCGAATAAGGTCGAATACTAGAGAAGCAACAAACATATCATCCAAATGAAGATCATCGTTCTCCAATATATCCTGTGAATATTACAAAAAAAGGTACATTAGATCACAGTTTTGATACCATCATAGATTGTATGGCAGCCTCACAGCTCGGGTGCCCGTTTCCGGTGTGAGTTGCTTGAAATATCCCAATGGGCCTTTATAGTATTGGTAGACTTGGTTAGAGCCCCATTCGACAGACTAAAATATAGCAACAGGGACAACGGGTCATGTTTATTACACGAGGAAGCTAGGCCATAAGTACATTCTTCTAAAAATAACGATATGACATTAAAATGATACTATCCCATGGCACTTGACCCTCTGCGACTAATCACCTTGAGACTGCCCCTAGAGCAGTACTGTGTGACGATACAGATGTTAGGGGTGTCTATACATGCCCCTATGAACCTGTTAATATTATCATGCTGCATTTCCTTCAGTAAGTGTAGCTCCTTCCGCATAGTTCTCGTCACCTCCACGTGGCGGCGCTTTAGGAACCTAACGGCCACCAGCGACGCACGGTGTGTGGCTATCCGGATGCCGAGAAACTTGGTCGCGCATGTCTCCTCTTTGATCTCATCTGTACCGCCAACACTCTGGCGGGCAGATCTCGATGTCCGGCGCTGAAGGGGGCAGAAAGAGAAACTACTGCAGTTTTTTCCCGTGTTTTCTTTATATCATTGCTATCTTTTTTTTTTCAAATAGCATTACTGGAATCATAAAGATATAAGTTAGACAGCTTAATATAATCTGAATATTAAGA
The DNA here is from genome assembly GCA_949317995.1 of Acholoe squamosa. Taxonomy (NCBI): domain Eukaryota; kingdom Metazoa; phylum Annelida; class Polychaeta; order Phyllodocida; family Polynoidae; genus Acholoe; species Acholoe squamosa. The sequence goes on along the minus strand of OX439040.1, from coordinate 50,460,274 downwards.
AAAAGAAAATATAACCAGATCATTGCTGTTCTTTATTCATTGCATCTCAAGCAGTAATCCGGTATATTTTAATGTTTCTAAGAATCAAATACGTATGGTGATGTGCAAAGTAGTAATTAGGTCTAAGGGCTTTTTGAGGTTTTCAGATACCTTGTGTCCTTACAGTAAGTTAGACCAAATTAGGAATGTGGCACATGGAAGTTTTCAAGTAGACATCCAAAATATAACTTAATCTATCCCAACACTTGTATCCAGCCTCCACTCATTAGTCGACCCATTCTGTATTTACCACTATTATAACTGGTAACAATGACATTTGAGCAGACGCGCTGATAGGAAACTCCATGTAGTACATTATGCACTATAACCTTTCTACATGCTTTGAGACATTTCTTTTTAAAAAAATCGTTCTTTTGAATTATATGGCTAATTGGAAAGGGCCAACGACGTATCCTATCTGCGTGTCTGCTCACACAATAATATCTAAATCTAGAATAGCTCCCATCACCATAGGGATTGCCTAAGGACAGTGTTAGTATGAAATACCTGGGTTACTATGTCTCCAAAGTCCTGAATGGTTAGATCCTGGAAGGCATTGTTAGGGAGAGGAGAGAGACATTCATACACAACTAACCTTTAAACGTTCCAACTAAGACAAACAATTAACTTTGGTTCAAATAAGTCCTTCCATATACGGGCGTGTCAGAGCAGTGTCATACACATTTAGATGGGGTTGTTTTTGTGGGGTTTTTTTTCAGTTATCTGGCCGTTTTTTTCAGGTTCAAATCGAACTATTTATGCTTTTCATAAAATAATCAAGGTTTGATAAATCGACAGTCTGACCAATCTCTCTCAATTTTGAAGAATGATGCGCATCATCTGTGCTAAGATATTGCATTATCTAGGTGGGAAAATTTCGGTTGGGTTTATCGAAATACATTGTCATGACCACAATCCTATTTTAAACTGATTTAAGTAGGTTACCTGTTACTTGTGTTGGTAGAATTTCTATGTGTGAATATAATCCTCTAACATCAATATCTGTATTGATTTTATAGATATGCCTACCTTTGGTTTGTCAGACATCATGGGGTCATTGAAGTCTGTGTCAGTAAAGATGAGGTCCTTGATGTCCACCTTCCACAGCAGGGAAGCCAACTTCTGTTCATAACGGTAATGCCTGCAGGAGGAATTAGTTACAGAATTATAATGATCTATAATTTATCATTATCTACTATGATTGCAATTAATAATTTCTTGTTTTTTTAAGTTATAGATGTAAGGACGATGTTGAAATTACCTGCATATGAAAACGACAGCCACTGCTGCGATGGCTATCAGAGCCCCAATGGAGGACAACACGGGTATCTTCCAATCTAAAAGACACATAAAGTACCAATATAAATCAATGATAAATGTGATATACCTCTCACTCAGGCCACTGTCATATGGACCCCTATAACAGGTTACTTATAAATGACGACAAGTATAAGGAGAAATACTTATAATATACATTCAAGAGTACAATAGATACCCTTGAGAAAAGTTATGTATCAGTGATTTACTGACTACAAAGTACATTGTTGGATATTAATAAGCGTGATGTCAAAGTGACCACTAGTTACTGGTGCCTATTGCAGGACGGTTGACGATCACCAAACAGTGCCAAATCATCCATCCTTTTGCAATAGACCCTAGAGCGTTTTTACAATATACAATCAACCAATTGCCAAGAAATATTTGAGTGATCATTGAGTAGGCCTGCTAGGTATTTTACCAGGCAGGCACTAAAAATAGTATTGGGACATCATCCTACCTATAGGTATACACTCAGATCCATCCAGTCCACACACGGGGATGGTCTTTGGTGCTTGGTCTATCCAGATCTTGTCCTCCGACTGTGTTGTCTCCAGCTTGTACTCCTGCAGACACAGTCCAATAATTGGGTGGTGTTTAGTCAAAATTAAGAGGAAACTGTGTATCTTGTCCGCCTAATTTTAAATTTATGAGCTGTCCTTAGTGTTTATAAGTTTAATTGCACACCAAATGATTATGCAAACTGTTTCTGGTTTTAACAAATACCAAAGTATGGGTCATTGGAGGGATTCTTCTTATATCCAGCAATTATCTTTGAGTGGGTCAAGGGATTCCCCCCCCCCCTCCATTTTTCTTTTCAAAAATGAATTACGAAACTGTGAAGTCACATTTATAGTAATGATATAAAATAAGAACATGTGACTTGCTATTATATTCTGAAAGATATGAGGTTGAGGAGCTAGAGCTCTATAAGTCTCTAGTTAGGTATAAACCAACTTACCGGTGAGTTGTTTCTGGACATCTCAAAGTCACCTATTTTCTTCATTTCGAGCTGCTCCTTAGTGACAGAGTAGACTGAATAGTTGGCCATGGAGTCCCCGGTGTTGTCTATATGGATAGAATACCCCTGGATACCTGAGGGATCAATCACAAACAAGAGCAAAGTGTGAATTATTGGTCTCTTCATGAATGAATACGTTTTTCATCTTGCACCTCGGGCCTACTACGCTGGCTCAAAATAAGATACCGTTCTACAACTTTGTTTTCCTGGCTACATGGCAGGTGGTACAGCTGTAAAACATAAAATTGACAAGGTCTTTAGAAAGTTAAGTAACAGTATCTTTATTCTTATTCACTCAATTCTTTGATGCTTTTCTTAAGTTCCCATAACCAAAAAGATATGAAGAGCGATATGGCACATGATTGTTTATCGCGCTTGTGTCAGTGACAGTGACACCATAAATGCAATATTATGCTACAGATCCTATCTGTCTATAATCGGTTTTGTGATTTCTTGTCTTGTCTTTTTTTGTTGTTGTTTTTGTTGTTGTTGTTGTTGTTGTTGTTGTTATTTTAGACTTACTGTAATAAGGTCTGTCCTTCATAAGTTCTACCATGGCTCTGCCATCGGTAACATCCACTGACTGGTTGAGTGCTTCACGCAAGGTACGGCCATACAGGAATACCGCGTCGTATAGATATGACGCTTCTGGCATCTGACGATAGGAGATAGGGCATTATGTAGTAACTTGCATACCATGAAACAATGAATGATTGACAGAAGAAGGGCTCGGAGGCCATTCTTAATGTACCACGATCGTATTAAGCCCTAAGACTGCAAATTCATGTGTATCTCTATGGAACTTTTGGTACGACTTCAAGAAGAGCCTAGTCGAAGTACTTTGTTGAGAAATGAGCTCGAGAAAATCAGAAAGAATTGAACAAAATAAAGAAATTGAAGTGTTGGTACCAATTCCTACCAGATTGTTCAGCCTATAACCCCGATGCTTGTAATAGTTGTAGGCACCAAAGACTTCTATGGATTTATTCCTAGAGGCGTCCATGAAGTTTCTGTATTTGGCTTCATCGGTGGGTGCTCGGAAACACAGGAGGAGCACGTTACGGAACGGTATGATGTGCTCCTCACTCAGATTGGTGTTGTGCCGCTCTAACACTACAATAAGGGGAAAAGAATTATGTCCACTGTTAAAAGTTTGATAGAACTTGAAGGCTTGTGACACAATTATGCAGAAAATACAAAGGTTAGGCCTATTGGTCCATAACATGAATACAATCAGTGAAGAGGGATTTCCTTACATTTTAAGAATGTGTTGACTTGGTTAACGCCGTCCTCTTTGGGTTCTTCTGGTGTCTCAGTGACAGCTATGACGACGTACTCGGCCTCTCGGCCCTCAGCACTCAGGGTTTGGTGTTTGTAACGCACAAAGTCTATCAGAGCATCATGCTCCGCCAGAAATATGTACACTGCAATATGAAATAAAAGTATTGAGGGCAACTTCTGTCGACCAAGCGATCCATGCTAACAGCCCAGGACAAAGGGCAATCTGTGGGTCCCCTCATGAACATCGATCTTTTCTCAGTATGTTTTTTCACCAACTACCCATTCAATACCAGGGGTCTTTATTAGACATTTTGGAACCCAGGAATTTAGGGCATTGAGTGCAAAAGGCAAATGCTTGATATACTTTGAACACTCAGATTTGCTCATTTACAAAAAAAAAGAGAGAGAGAGAAAAAGGATCACTAACATAATCATTGCACTTTCGAGGTCAATCCAACCTTTCTTGACATTATGATACTGGTTAACAGCCGTCGGAATGTCCTCTTATCATGGCTAGGATTGCAAAGTTCACCTTGGTCCAGAGTCTCAAGTAGAAAGTATAGGTGTATAGATGCATGAGCGAATTATGCTGTATTACACGTACCTCTGGTTTTGAGTTTGGTTTCATCAAACATCCTTTCTAGGGCGGGACGGTCCCTCTGTGGATAGTAGGGGTGGGGGATAACCTTTGTATCTACAACCTGTACCTTTTTCTGTAGAGCCTCTACCGTCTCTAACCATCGGCTCTTCTTAGCAGGGTCATTCGACAAGGGGGAATTACTGTATCCTCCATAGAAGATCACTGTTCTGTTCCAGCTGTAGAAATTCAAATAATTAAGGTGTGGATGTGGATGAACATCTTTATTTCACACTATAACTTAAAATAACCCCATTGTATGGCAAATCAGATAGATTGTGATTTCTTTTTTTCTACTAAGCAATAATGGCTCTATAAATGAAACAGTGCTTGCCGTGCTATGTTTTGTAGCTGTTCTGCATCAGTTTCAATATTGCTTACTATTTTCTAAACAACACTAACTGATTGCACATTGCATAATTCTGAATTGACTTCTGTGCCCATATCAAAAGAGATGATTTGACTCACCCATAGTGCTGCATGATGCTCATGATGTATCTGACCACTTTCATGGTGGCTGGAAAGGTGCGTACAAAGGTTGGAGGGGCATCCACAACGCCCACGATTTCATCCTGACAGTGCTGAAAGAAGTTTTAGATTTTGTTGCAGCCTTCGTGAACATCAATTTAAAATGGCTACATGCACAATGGAAATTGTTTGGTCCCACAATGATGAGGGAGTAAAATGAAATGGCTATTAGATGTCTACAGATTGATATATTTCTTCCCATGCACACTGATGTGACTTATACCTAGATGAAACGGCAATTCTTGTCTTTGTTTTTGTGTCAATTAAGAAGAAGGCAATATTTGTACTAAAACATACAACTGCCATGTACTATTTGTTGATCAACTCATGTTTTCAGAATAGGAAAAAAAACACTTGTACACAATGCATTGTGTGAGACAGAACTACATCATACTCTGTCAAATGCAGTGTTGTCGAGCTGTTTTCATTTGAGATGTGAAACCATAATCTAATATTATTGTATGAATCTCTTTTGTTATCTAATCTCTGGATGGTAGTTCTGAGATTATATTGATGATGGTAAACAGGAAAGAGATCTCCTAGGCCTTCCTGGAGTGGTCTGACGGATATCTACAATGGGAATTCACCAAGATACGAAAACTGGGCACCAGTCAATGAAAAAAAAAACGAGGTTTGGGATCTAGATTTATCCACACCACCTTTAGAAATGGAAATTCTAGAAGAAATGCATGCATGTCTAAAAGACTGGAATGAAGTGTGGACCGTCGATGGAAAACATGTCTGCAGGAGGGAGGGAGGTTTCTTAGTACTGGTTTTGTTCACCCGGCCCTGACCAGAAGGCAGTATCTACTTCCAACGTCAGAAGCAACTGTGAATGTACTAACAAAACCACTGCCTAAGTATCCACTGATAGAATATTTCAAAAATAATTAACTTTACACTGCTTTTTCAGCATAGATTCAAAAGTGCACTGACTCTCAACTGGATATGAACTTTGTTAATAGTCAAGAATCAGGAGTCTACTGACTCATCTGAATGTTAATATAGATACCAAAAATGGTGCCGCCTCTGCAAGAGCATAGATACCGTAGTCTTCTTACTATATATGCTGGTATCACTCTATCCATTCATGGGTTATTTATTGGGCTACTGCCTTGGTGCTGCTGAGACAGTCCACAGTATGTTGTCAACAGCAATCAAATGATTCAGTAATGAAATTCCAGGGTATTTAAACCCCAGCCTCCCCAGTGATTGTGGGGAAAAGCATTACTTCATCCCTTTGTATATTATGTTAGTGAGTGCCAGTAATGGAAAAAAAATGCATAATAGGGTTGTGTGCACGTGAGATATTCTCACCAAATTTATATAGGGCATCTAGTATTATTTTGGTCACCATCATGACATTTTGTTTTATATAATAGCACATGTATCACTGATAATCTGCTGTCTTATCCCCTCGACATCAGAATTGTTCATGGCATTCTTCTATAGCAGCACGTAATCAGGCATGTCTACTCTTACACTTCTGCTACTCTTACACTTCTGCTATGGTAGAAGTTACCCAGTACTGCTGAATCAATGCTGCCTTCTCCTATATGGGTTTCATGTACTACTAGGAAGTCATAACAGCTCCAAATAGCTGATGGAGAGATGGTTCAGTGGGCTAATGTGTTGGTGAGTAATCAGAAGATTCCAAGTTCAAACCCAGCAAGGGCCAACTGTGAAATCATGGGTAGTGCCAGCGCTAAATAAGTGGTTGTTCTTTTTATACTTCTACCTCTTTCCAGCAGTAGTTTCAGTATTACCTATTGCTAAACTACTGCTATTGCAGCAGTTATCCAGTACTGCTGATTAAATACTCCCCCAACCCCATTTATGGTTATGCAGTACTAAATAAGTAGATACGGTTCAAACAATTGGAAAATCTGATTCAATACTGCTTGCAGGCTGCTAATACAACTGTGCTACTACTGTATACCACCACAGCGATGTTCTGTGTGGTGAACAGTAGAATGCCAGTGGATGCTGATACGGTCCTGTTTCTGATGCTGCTTTCACACTGAATCACTACTGATTCCCAACTGTTTTAGTACTGCTTTTCTACTGCATTTTGATCCGGGGGGCATGTGCTATTTTGGACAAAACACTGAATCCTTTATATGCCAGAAAAGGTGCTACAAACCAATCTTTGATGGGAAATCCAGTGTTGTTTTTCATTCGGCATTATTCCATCTCCATAGCAAGCATCCTATTTTCAGGATGCAAAGCGAATTTTTCTGTGGACAATAGCACACATGCCAATACTTAGTTGTCTTGTAAACCATCCCATTATTCCAAATGATATCATTTTGCTACAAATGTTTTGGAAATCTCATAAGGCACTTAAAACTGACCTTCAAAATCTCGTCTAGGACCAATTTTGTATAGGGCACATAGCTATCCCTGTCTGGAGGTCGCCATCTTTGTTTTAAGCTCCCGACGCCATCTTGGAATTTGTCAGAGAATTGTGGGTAATCTCTTATCTTCACTCTCATCCACCAGAGAACAATGGCTGTTGATAAGACTGAAAGGGGAGATAAGCTGCACCCTTCCTTTATCTTAATCACCCTAAGTACCTCCCCATTGTTTCAGAGTGGATTAGCTTGATAATGAGACAATAGCCTGGGTGTACTCAACCTGGGTGATATGTAGTCTCTTAGTGAAATCTTTAAGTTAAATTTCTCTTGTATTTAAAGTATTGGACTGACACTAAACTTATCTAGTTAATGTTGAAGGTATTTGCTATCCATAGATACAAATTTTACATAACAGCTATACATAGTAAATGAGGAAGAGACCATCAAAGTCAATTATACAAAGAGGCTAATTGTAGGTTTAGCCCCCGACTACTTGAGCCACCTGGTTAATTTTCGTAACACTAGCAATGTGCTAGTCCTGTATATATAGAAATATCGCATTTTGCTCAATAATTTGCAATAAAAATGAACTTCAATGGTTATTAGCGCGTGTTCAGGGAAATAATGTGTTTATTGCTCATATGAGGTTTACAGCAAGGCACACCGACCCATTTTAAAGTCTACGATCCAAACCATCAAAACGATTCCCCTTTGGGGTATTTTCCCTTCCCTGGTCTCAATTGACTCTAGTTTCAGGACTTTCTACACTTCCCAGAGGGCACAGAACCTTGAATCACCGTGATTCCATAAACAACGCTGTTCCAATGTTGATTCAATGTTCTGTGCCCACTGGGTTACCATCATGTATTGGCCAAAAAATACTCGTCAAATCCCACCACAGACTGATATGCCTAAGAGAAATGGGTAAGCGGTCAAAGCATCATTTTGCCTCATTTGCCTGAAAATGGCCCTGTTTTCCATCATAGTTAGCTAAATATGGATCTATAGGCGCAGTTCTATATGTACCTCTAGGGTAAAGTGACCATTAGTCGTCTACTTTGAGCCCTGTGCAACCTCTCACATTTTCTAGGATCTGTGCTATAATAGGCTAACTTGATGGGGGTATCAGAAAATGGTTATGAACATTATCCTGAAGTGTTATTCTTTCCAACAAATAAGGTTGTAGCTCTTACATTCATGTCTATCATGCCCTAATGGCCCTACTTATTTAAGTGATGTCCAGTTTTTACCATGAATCAGCCATCAGTACCTTGAGTCGGCCTCATCATGCCATGAGTCAAACACTGTTAAGTAGAGTGTATATTGTGTACTTGACACTATGAAAAGGCAGATTTTCAGTTTACCAGTGATTGATAGGGTGTGAATGTAATGCATGCACAATATTTATATAAGGTTATCTCTGTTCCTTGACTACTAGGATATAATTGCATGTTTACTCTCAATAACTGATTGAACTCCAATATAAGTGGCTTGCAAACCATGATAGACCCATCTCTATTTGCATGGATGTTATCCCAAACATGCTGTTCTTGACAGCCTGTGGAAGATGATAGACCCAAAGTGCCAAAGATTGAACAATATCAGATCTCCCCACCTTTTAACATTGGAAAAGTTTAGAATCCTCTTAGGTAGTCATTGATAATTTCAATTTGCTAATAAACATGCAACATGGCCAACTCAAGGTACATGGACGACTCAAGGTCACTCTACCCTGTATACACTAGACGCGTGTTAGCTGTATCATTGATTATTTAATTATCACAACAGTCGTTTATAGTGTTGGTATATCAAGGCTCTCGCTCACTGTCTATTGTGTCCCCAGCAGCCCCCATTGAGTCCTAAAGCAGAAGGCAAAAAGTTTTTTTTTCCTACGAGCCTCACATTCTTCCCTATAGGGCCTCCTGCAGTCCGAGGGATACTCAGACGCTATCTGCCCTTTCTACATCCTCATCAATTCGATCATTCTTTCTCACTTTACGTTGACGTTTAATATGAGAATGTACAACCTCTACAAGACTACGTGTCCCAATGGAAAGTCTCAGCACAGTCAGGAAGGGATGCACTAGGGGAAGAACGTTACAGAGTATTATACATGTTAAAACCTCATGTTTCATTACAGCAGGCCTCTAGGGATCAGAACCTCCAGCCTGCTGGGCCAGCTGGCCAGTCAGCCAATTTCCCAAAGAGACAGATTTGATCCTGAGCTGCCATTGGGTCTGCGCCCTCCTGGTCAGATCATACTGGATGATCCCATATTTACACGAACAGCCAAACTGAAAGAATGCTCCCTTTGGATGTGAGCAATCAATTGTTTTGTTGAGCTGCTTACGACATCAATGAAGGTCAATTTCATCGAATCGCACTTTGTTCTTAGAGGATCAAAGAGCAATGGTTATGCTGAGGACTTTCCTTAAAGTACAGAGTTCATGTTTATCCATATTCTGCCTCTTACGTGTTCTCATATTGATACCTCAAATAATCAAAGCACATATTGCAAATGGCAGTGCCCCATGCAATGCCCAAGTGACGCGCAGTCGAGGACCTCTCAATCTAAAATTGATTAGAATTGATCAATGGTTGGATTGGTTTGGAAAGAAATCAATCCTCTATCTAAGTGTAGTGCAGTGCATGCATTTACTATCCCTATATTACGCATTAGTGATTAGTGATTACTTATTCAGAATACAATAAAAGGTTAATGGTTATGTAACTCTTCATATCTATGACACCCTCTGAAGTAATATATGTAGTTGGTGGAAATGACCATTATACTATCGCAAAGGACAATTGAGAGCCGGCACTAAACGGTATAACAACAACACTGTGCCCAATGCACCCACAGTTAAGCCAGATAACCCTAAAGTGGCATTTTTTTGTCATTAATTGCTGAAAATTGATTAGTAGACTAATATATGACCAAATATGCCCTGTAAAATTTCAGACCTTTATCCCCGTGTTTAGAGATATGAGAATGTGCTTACCATCCTACATGTAGGACAGTAGGACTTAGGACTACTGGTCTTTGAAATAAATTTGTAGTATTTTGGTTGCTAGGGAAACCACAATTCCTGTAAGAGAGTGCCATAAACAGACATATGGGCATATATATGGACATTTATGCCATACAAGAAATTTCAAAGCTTTACATATAGTGGATCCAGAGATTAGACCCGTCCTACATATAGGACAGTCAGACTTTGGGCGTCTGTCCCCTCTGTGAAGGTCAAAATTTATACCAGAAGGTAATTTCCTAAGTAACAGGTGTTTTGAGACCTGTGTGTAATGTCATAAAAGTACCTAAGAACACCCATATGGAGCATTTTTGGAAGCCTCGAACCTAGAACTATAGGATGCAACACTTTACTTCCATATCTGTTGATTTCATGTGTGGATATAGACCTCTTCTCATGATGTCACTTAGGCATCCTACATGTAGGACAGTAGGATTATGTTATGCCTTATACTTAGGGCCATTTCCTGCTTACCGGTGGAGTGGCAGGGATATCCTATGACTGATACATTGCAACTTCTCTACAGCGTCTTAGTTTATATATTCTTCAACATAGATCTTCGTAAAACTCTCCTCCTTTCAAATAGGATTTCTTGAAAATTGAAGCACTTCTGCAGTCAGCTTTTTTTTCTGTTTGCTCCGATTACCTTTTTGAAATGGAAAGACCTGGCCCGTTCTCTCTCGAATGGTAGTTGATCGGACTATCATTTATTAGCTACATTGTATTTATAACCTTTCAGATAGTATCTCTATTGGTTGAAGGGTAAGCTACATTTGCTCTACAAAGGCTCCTCTTCGAGTTTTCATATAAGAAGGGGTAAGAACACTATATTTTATAGGCCTGCATTTAGTTTCCAAGTGATGAAATTATGTTTGGAGCTTTTATAAAATCAAGTCCGGGGCATAGTTGAAGGGCATTGGTCTGATCTTATCAGGATACTGTTAATACTATCTTCGTTCAACCTACTTCAAGATATCTCAAGAACAACAAAGTGGCCATTTGGAGATAGGAAGACATCAATTTACCCCAAGTTGTCTCCTTGTATTTATGTAGGGGATAGTGTGTACATACGCCATGTAAAGTAGCGGAAACATGGCACACATATGAACTCTTGTGATGATGTTGATAAGATCTAATCTAGGGAATGGCCAGTTCCTTCAATCTGACCGATCATTGTGCTGGAGGGTGTTGCGAAAGGACAGGAATTCAATTCTGTCGGAGGTGCTATTCCCAAATGGGAACTGACTACCATCAGGCAATGACTTCTCCCCTTTTTTGCAGCAAGGTAATATGTGTGACTTAAAGTGTAAGGTGGGGTGTGGGTTCTGGGCAGCAGAACAGACAGGAACTGGAAGGTGAGTTACGACAGTGAGAATCTGAATCTGATTCTTTTCGCAATAGCCCTATGGCTCGCATACATGTATGACCTACCAAATGAGGAGCTCTGGCCAATTCATGGCAAGTTGTTCATAACTCCGTAAAATCTGTAGTTTATGTGCCTTAGCAAGAAAGCAGCACCGGATATTAAAATTTTATCATAGTCTCCAGGATGCCGCAGGAATGTCGATGTATTTAATCAGGTCAATAGCAATTCAGGTGAGGGGCAGACTGTGTGACATTTTGATGGTCAGTGTATTACCTATAGGATCTGGATTTAGTGTCATTCTGACTTAGTTGGGACCCAGCTAGAGGAATTTATGGGAATTAATTGAAAAAAGGTGGGCCCAGAGAGGGGGGAAATAAGCCGATTGATTGGTTCTGTCACTAGCGCCACAAGGTTTTAGTTCAACAGTTAACAATAAGATTTAGACTCGACTTAGATCCAGTCATAAGTTATTTCAGTGGCCCCCACTACCCGATAGTTAATATCGTCTAGGAAGTTACGCTGAATAGATAGGACCTACATTAATTTTGTTCACGTTCTGTGTGATTGTTGTCAGTCTGGTTGTGGCTAGTCACCTATTATGTTTATTTACCTTAATGGACATGACTTCTGAATGCTGTATTAATGTGATTGATCATAATATCAATAAACCTGCTTACCATCACGTAAGCCTCCGTGCGGAAGCCTAAAGGGTGTTATACAAGACACACGTATAGCTCTAATATGGCATATAATGGTGTGTCGATTTATATTTCTACTCAAGTCAGTTGATATGAATAATGACGCCTTCTACAAATGTACTGTAGAAGTTATATATTAATTGGCCCAACTGAGAAATCATTTCCCCGATAATTATCAGATCATGAGAACATCCAGGCAGACCATGGAAGGTATGCATTTTTTGTTTGTGTGGCTATTAGCACGAGACACACAGATGGGAATGGAAAGACACTTAGAAGCCCCCCACTACGCAACACTAAAAGGCAGACTTAAAGCGCTTTTACTTAATGCTGAAAAGGACAACGCGAGGTTCAATACGAGGAGATTAATGGAACTTCATTAATAGAGTATGCAACACCATTGCAGAAGGATTTCACTGCTAATGATCATCCTGCTGAGATCTGATAGCGTTAATTATGACTTTGTCATTATCATTCTGAATGCTGCTAGAGATAATTATACCATTCTCATAAATACAAATCTAGAAAGCTGATAAGACGTACATTGGTGTTTACAGTGGGGGGTTTTCTAAGTGGATTTTGTAATCATCATATCATATCTAACTCTTGCTGTGATTATAAAATAATCTGGATTAAGGGAAATTTTTGGCAGTCACTAACTTTTACATTGCTACTTATCTAATGGACAAAATAGGAGATCGATATAGTACATTAATAGCGAAAGTGTGTTTGGGATGACGCCAAGTGAACATTAGCGATGTATTAATAGCTTTATAAGCTTGGTTGGTTCATACTAAGTGCACATTTGATTGTTCACAAACCAGCCAGAGAGCCATTGACCTCTGGCCAGTACAGGCACCGTGATAGGAGTCGTTTCCTGAATTTTAACCCTAGCTTAACCCCATCTCGACTGGTCCAATACTAATAACTAAAATACAATCTTGGGATAGGGATCTCAAAATAGTTTGTTTCGGGTAACCTTCAGACCCTAGCTGGCAAAAACAGGGCCGGCCCTACAGATAACATATTTCTGAGTCCATTTGATAGTAATTTATGAGTTAACTACCATTGCGATTTTGAGTCCTCATCGGTGTTGGTGAGTTGATTTTCAAAAGGAATTTCACAGAGGAAAAGTCCGGCCTATTTTTTTAGCATATCAAGTAAAATCAAACAACTTCTTTTTGGTCTGATACTTTTGAAAAAGTAGGACGTAGCTGAGCTCGTGTCCCTGTGTAGCCTTGCCTGTGGAAAGTCTGGCTGCAAGTGGGTTTTTACATAGCCTCGGCACTGGAGAGTACATGATGATAATTTTGCCTCTATATTTTAGCAGACAAATAGTGGCCTCAATTATTGCCTTTGCAGTGCAGTAGGTCAATACAGAGCAAAATCTCATTCGAAATTGGTGTGTTTTTTTTAATTATTCAATGGAGTGTTTAGATATAAGTATTGGAGGGTCAATCTATTTTACAAAGATAATAATTTCAGCTTTCCTCTGAATGCCCCTCTTGTATCTTCATAATGATTTTCATTTGACATACAGATTTATGTATCTCATGAAGGTCTTTGAAATCATAGCATCCGAATCGCTTTGGTTGCTGAGATATTTGTCGATTTTAGGTCAAATTTAAAATATAACATTTTCAAAGAGTGAGTTGGAGGTCTAGCAATGCTTGATTACCACACAGTCATTCACTCTCAGGAAATGGTAAAATAGTGAGGTTATCATTGAAGGGTTACGCTTGTGACAAATGGAAAAAAAAAAACGTTAGTGAATTTAAGCTGGTCTCTGAGCCTTACTACCCTCTTGCTTTTTTATCTCCTTTTCTGACTGGCATGAAAAGCTTCCACAATAAATCAACGTTTCTCTTTCACAAATCAAACCAATCAATCAGTACATTGGCTTCTATAGAAGTGATGTGTATCTGACTTGTATACTTACGTATGATATGAGTGGGATGTTCCAGGCGGTGGCCACAGTAGCCTCAATGACACAGGCCGTGTGACTGGGCCCAATAAAGCCATGTACGCCCAGATTACGTAGCTCCGTCATCACCTGGATGCTCTTCACCTTAGAACCATCATTCTTGTCCCATACGAAGTCTAGACTTACTCCTAGGTCACTCAGCATCTCTTTGTTCACCTTCTCTATGGCTAAAGAGATGGCACCAACATGATACCGGGGTAGCATCTTGCCATGCTGGAGGAAGCCCAGGTAATAGGTGTTATTGGCCGGGGAGGGGCGGGTCGGGGGCAGGGTGGGGCAGGGCGTGGAGCTTGTTGGGTCTGTAGTGGGTGTTGTGGAGGCATCTTGCTTGAGGAGGTTTGCCTTCCGTGAGCTGCTCCCCGAGCCATAGAGGACAGCCTGGGTGTTTAGAGGAGTTTGTAAGAGGAGCAGGTGAAGGAGCAGAATAACACATCCTTTGGTGAGCACCTGACTTAATGTTCCACACAACCACCCAGCCTGAACCACTGCTCCTCCGACCCGCCGACCTGGGCAGCACCTAGACCTCATACCAGGGCCCACGCCCGAGCTGCTCCCACAGGTAGGGAGTGAGTGACTCTAGGTGACTCCTGTGCACACGACTTGGCAACACACCTGGGACCTCCACAAGTAAGCAGTGAGGTTGTAGACGTCATTATGCGACCACCCAACTGCCAAGTAGAAGTACTCCTTCTGTATCAAATGTAACTGAACCATTTACTGGAGCTGGCTAATTGCTCCTGAACTACTCAACAGCTGCTCACTGCCATCCCAGACTGGTTCATTCAGTGAGTTAGATGTGGCCAATGCTTGTTGGTATAGTCCTAGGTGGTGGATCTTCCATGTGCAGCATAGGCCCCATTTCTGCAACAGAAAGAAAATGGGATCTTGAAGATGAGAGTACGCAGCGAAGGAGTATTAGTAAATTATGATATCATTACATTTAATCTTAGGAAGATAAAGAGTAGTTAGTGTTATGCCATAGAAGGAAAGTTTGATATTTCCAAGCACACTTTGTCCATTTTTTTTATAAGTCTGTAATTATTCCATTTTTATAAACTATCATTTCTAAAGCCGAACCTCATAATTGTCAAATCTGCCCAGTAGTGCGTGGTTTAGAATGGCATAAGAATCAACCTATTCACCAGTGTTCATTAAACTTTATTCCAGTGCAGAAATTACCTACGAGAGAAATTCCATTGCAAACATGGTTATAGCATAGAGGTAATGGGCACACTATCTCGGAAAAACAAACGAAGTACAAAAGGTCTTATAAAAATGGATCAGATAAAAAATACAATGACATTTTGTGTGCTGCATCAGTTTCAAAAAAGGTAATAGATATTAGCAGATTCGGGTTTCTACTAGACCTATACACCTATGCACCTTGAAATCGAATTGCCTTGGGACGAAAATAATCAGTGGGGACTCCAAAATTTAAAAAGGTGATTGGGCACACCCCTCTTCCGAAAAAAAATAAGACATTATTTTAGAAATAATTATGTTGCTCACTTTGTTATGCGTGACCATCTATATCAGTCATATACTACTGTGCGATCTGAATGAAATGCTACATTTGCATTCTAGTCAAAACAGCATTGTTTGGAGTGCAATATCTTGAGGAATTATCTTTGAGAATTTGAAGTGTAGTGAACGCTACCAGGGGCTAAATTTAGTCTTATGTTTCAAGGATCTATAGGTTTGATGTGAGTTAACCATCTGTGATCAACCTGAGCTTGTGGGTAATTCGAACTATAGCCCTAATAGTCATATCTAGAATTTGAAGGTTGAAATAGATGTAGAAACTTGTTTAAGCATAATATGAGGCTTCCTCTGCTTCATCAGTTCGTATGAAGGCTGAACTAAAACTCTCTCCACCTACATCATTTGTCACTTTCAGCTAAGTCTGGTCACATCCAAAAAAGTCTGATTGTGCTGGAATGTGATCACATATATAGCTGTAGCCTCGGGGCCCCGTCAACAAAATATTTGAAGGTAGATCTAATATGAAGCTCATCAGTAAAGGCAGACTGGAAGAAGAAGGCTATACAGAATCTTCATTCTTGCGTACATAGGATAGTACCTATGATAGGAGAAGACCTTTAATCATATATCCGGGAACGTGGGGCGGTGATCTGCCGGTTCTTAAATGGAGATATAATAAAATGTGCAGGAACAAGCATACATTCTGTATACATTCTGTAGGCTAAATTGAAACTTTAAACAGCCCACTTCCACCTGATATGACCCCATGGAAAATCTGAGCATTTCAGTCCTTTCGATTGAGTGCATAGTGCGTGTGCAGGGAGTTAAGCTAAACCTCTATGAAACTTGCTCATATTCCCTCAATACAACAGAAAATGAAGCCTGAATGTGACATACCTTTTCACTTTTTTGGGGGGGGAAAATGTACAGCTGTGTATCACCGTCATCCTCAAATATCAAGATTAATGGAATTACAAGCTTGAATCAGTTCTGGAAAGATCAGACAGCCTGCTATCCGATTCAGTTACAGGGAAGTTTTGATTTATTTTCAAATGCTTCCAGTCTTGAGTAGATTGGGCCAACAGTTGTCAAAAAATTGGATTTTGCAATTTTCAACAGAACAGCCCCAGATTCTCAACTTCTCTTATTGGTTAAACATATATCTTGTGAACCGTTACCATTAGAGTGATGGGCAAATTGAAGCTCATAATTAGGACAACATAACCAACGGGACTGGGGGATGGAATGGTGCGGTATAGGGGCAGGTCAGAGGGCCATGAGCTGGAAGGTGCTTAAATTGTCACCTGAAATTTTACTTTGGTCGTGCCGCGAGGGAAGAAAGTTTATCTCTTAACCAGATTTGCCTTATATACCAGCAAATTATCCCTTATTCTCTTAATTAAAACCACTTTTAGAAGCTAAGACCAAGCCAAACAATCGACTTAGGGAGTGATCATTTTTTAACAACAGGGGGGGCTGGTGGGTTTGAGGGGGGTCAGAATTTTTTCAACCCCTTGACGGGGGGGGCTTAGAATTTTTTCAACACCTCTGATGGGGGGGTCAAAATAATTTCACCTGTTTTCAGTTGAAAACACCGCGCATTACTATAGGCTAAAAGGGGACATTCGTGCGCGATTTTTGTCCCTTATGGGGGGGTCGAAAAAAATTTACCCCCTTGAGAGGGGGGTCGGAATTTTTTTCGCGCGTCCCTGCACAAACCCACCAGCCCCCCACCTGTTGTTAAAAAATGATCACTCCCTTAGATGCCAAATTCGATATTTTGACGCCCAAGGGTGCAAATCGCTGTCGCAGCCACATATAGAACTGCGCAACTCCTCTATTGTGGGGAAGTGGTCACCTTCCATTTCAAGGTTCACTGATATAATATTATGACTTATGGCCCGAATATCTCTAAATCAATAGATGACAAAGGATCTATTTGAGAGTCCAATGTAGTAGGTATTCTAAGCCGATACTGTGTTTGACTAGACTCCAAGAGCCTGAGATTAATCCTCCTAACTGCTTTTGCCACTTAACTTAGTATGAAATGCCTCATAGAGGTTCCACTGTAGGAGCGAGATTCAGTGCGGCTATAGACTATGTAGGATCTACTTATATGACGTGCTCACAATTCATTTGATTCTACCATGGGTCAATAGATTGATAGAACTGATTTCATAATGGATTCATGGGTCTTGTGGGCACCTGCTGAATGTTTGCCTGTTAATCTGTAGCTAAACGGAGCTGCCATTGAAGGTACCAGTATAGCGCTGACTTGGGACCAGATTGGTTCCGGAGTTCAGCACATGCACACTGAGGTCAGAGACTTCTGGACCTCATAGGTGTATCTTGTAGGCGCACATGTTCCTGGCCTGTCTCTAAAAAGAAAGCAACTATCCATAAACACCTTTTCTCTGGTTACAGGAAAAATACATAGGGAAATATCTACATGAACACCTTGTCTGTGGTTAGAGGGAAGATACATATGGCAATACCTTCTCTGGCAAAACATACTTTGATCTGACAGATGTGAGGCTGTATGATTACCAATGTCGATGATCATGAGCTTTTCATCTAACAAGGTGAGTGATCACCAGCGTCGCCATCACTGGTGAGTCTGAGTGATCACCACTCTCGCCATCCATGGTGAACTTGCGCTATGACGTGGTGCGCGTTTCATCTAGCAAGGTGAGTGATCAACCGCCTTGCCATCCCTGGTGAGTGTGAGTCATCATGATCCTAGCCAACCGTGGTGAATGTGAGCTATGGCATGGTGTGCATTTCATCTAGTGAGGTGAGTGATCACTTGTGTCGCCATCCCTGGTGAGTGTGGGTGATCAAGATCCTCTACATCTGTGGTGAACCTGTGCTATCACAAGGTATGCATTTCATCTATCGAGGTGAGTTATCACCCGACTGACCAACCCCTGTGAGTGTGAGTGATCACGATCCTTGCCATCCATGGCGAATGTGCGTTATGATGTGGTGTGTGTCTCATCTAGCGAAGTGGGTGATCACTCATGTTGCCATCCCTGGTGAGGATGAGTGATCACGATCCTCGCCATCCCTGGTGAACATGCGCTATGATGAGGTGCGTGTTCCATCTAACGAGGTTAGTGATCACCCGCGTCACCATCCCTGGTGAGTCTGAGTGATCACCATCCTCGCCATCTGAGGTGACGCCATGTGATCACCACCATCGCTATTCCTGGTGATCTTGTGCTATAGCGATTCGTGTTCCATCTAGCGACATGTGTGAGCCACTTTACACAGGTTGACAAGGAGTCACGACAATTTGCAGGGTTAGTTTAGATTTTTGGTTCCCATATGAATATTGCGAGATATTCCGGATCAGAACTGTCATGGCCACGCCCACAGATAAACCAGAACCTCTCTATAATTATTACTGTACCGTTGCATTAAAACAACTAGTTTTGAAAAAGGGCTGCTCTCATAAATGTTAAAGTGACAGTGGAGGTGTGGGTAGCTATTTCTCATGTGCACAGTGTAGAAGGTACTAGGGACGAATCCTATATGTAGTATAGTGAACTAAAAGGGGAGATAACACAGTACCTCTATTGATTTGAGTAATAGTATGTTGTTTAGATCTGGTGTACAACATGCATAATAATCTCAGCTAATAAGTGTAAGCTGACATTGTTTAGAACAGTAGTGTAGAGAGGGTTTATATTTGTCAGTACTAGGGTAACTCTGTTTGTTTGTACAATAACAAGTACTAGGGTAACTTCATCAGGAGTTACCCTAGTACAAAACTCTCAGTTTTGCTTGATTTCTATGTAATCCAAGTAATCTAGTAACTCCAGGGCTTGTGAAGTTGTCTCCTAAATATCCATGCCCTAGCTAACATTCTGCAATATTATTATGAAGTAGAATAGTCTTTTATTGGTATAGACCAAGGAATAGTGTTCACACTTGTTTGTATATGACCATTCGTGCTGGATGGGGTAACTGCCAGTTACCCTAGTACCTTCTGCACTGTGTTATGGAGGAGCCAATGGTTTCTGTCGGGGCATTATACACTCCACTTTACATAGGCTTAGAATGGTGGCAAGGGCTTTCCACAACTGTGAAAGATAACTGCAGACAAACGCAGTCAATTCGGATATTCTGAATAAGTGCCACGACCTTCACGTGAAACCAGGCCTGAACTACACGTCATTCCTATACAATCAAGCCGGCCACACACACAAGTGTCTCATGTTACATATCTCAGATACAATGGTTTGGTGTGGGGGGGGGGGCTTTCTTTTATTGTGAGCCGCAGAGTGAACATTTCAATACCCATTGCATTTCTTCTCAACATGGTGTGCTGCAACTGTCCTATCCTCTTCAGGTGTATTAGGAAATTACCCATTTTAAAGCACTATTTGAAGCCACTTCCGATTCATGGATTTTAAGCAGCAGGGATGACCTCCCCCAGTCTGCCATGAATGCTGCCCACAACTCCTAACACTGAAGCATCATTATGTACATGCTGACAATAGACCTGTGGTTATGTCACATGAGGCTTTCCCACTGCCTACCCAGGCGTTATTTATCTGTGCTTGGGTATCAAGCTCTTCATGATAATGTTATATTGACCTTTGCCTTACATCACACAGGCGGGTAGGGGATGGCGTCCAGTAATAACGTCAAGAGGCCACACAATAAGCACCAATTGATTGGGGGCAGAGTAGTGATATAGATGGAGCCAACACACTCTATACCCCTCTAACAACTGCATGCTACCAGCCCATGCCCCCTTATCGTGGTGATGCACCAATGCAATTCAGAGAGGTTATCTCACCAACACTGTATTGCTGGTAGCCCAATGGGAGTGTACAACCCATACATGACATGCATTGTATGAATGGAAACTTGGAGAGTTTTAGGTTCTCACTTAAGCATCATGATGACTAATGCAATGAAGCACTATGTGGGCCTTACAGGGGTAACCCAGAGCATAATATATGGGGCAATGCTCCATCGGTAACCACTGCCCATGGTAACCACTGCCCAACAATTAAATACATCCAGATGTATAGGCCAAAATAGAGTTCAGTCAAATGACATTTTTTTTTAAATCCAACCTACTTTCCTCAACCTTTTGAACCATGTTACCAGAAACCTAGGATGTTCACTTGTTTGGCCTAATGCTAGGGCCCAAATGACGAAAGGTGTTTGCTTTCTCTATTTTTACGTGTGGCACTATGCCCATAACCAATTGTGTCGATGAGCAGAATGAATGATCCCGTGCACTTCTCGGGAGGCAATATATCATTTGTTTCTGCAGAGGGTGTAGATCCTGCAAGAGTGTAAAATAATGGTACCTACAAGAATTTTCCTGTACCTCGTGGGCAATTTTGCCTTCCTACACACATCCATACACCTCTGTGTTTAAGTCACAGGATTTAAAATGAGATATCTTGAGCTAAACTATCTCCAATAGTTTTGCTGTATTGCTTGTCAAAGATAGGTTGCAGTATGCAAATGAAAATGACAAATACGCTCTAAATGCATTATATCCTATCATAAATGCTTATAATACTAAAAATAAAGTTTGGAAAAAATAACCAAAGGAATGAGATGTTTTTATCATAAAATTGGCTCTAGAGGGAATTTTGAGCTCTCTCTTCAGTTCTGAGTTCCTGAAGGAATTTCCAAAAACATTTGTGCCAAAAGTTCCCATTTGGAATAATGGGTTGGTTTCCATGACAACCAGAAATTGCCATATATGTCAATTTTCTACATTGCCATGGCAACGAACATTCCTATTGCATTTAGGCCGGGGGCTGATAGGGCCCACCATGCACCCCCCCCACATCCCAACGCCACAGGTATCTTTTTGATCCTTAGGGTCCCCTGAACAAGATTCAAGATGTTAACATTGATTATCTTGGGATGCACTACCGGTTTTGGCTCATTATCCATGTGCAGGTTAAGACCACTTTTGGGTCAATTATGGTACCATGTTATTCAAGGGGTATGCTCAATCCCCAAGCTCTAAGACTATCTTACCTTGTCTGGATCCTGAAGCTATTGGTCTTGTTGGAAAGAAGACATAATAAGCTTTTCATTAAGCCCTAATACATGTTTTTAAGTTCAGATTTGAGTGTACCAGACAGTCCGGAAGACGGAAGATTGAAATTACAAAGTTCATTTTTTTACTGAAAATCTTAAATGCGCTCCAGATACATGTATAAAACTTGCCCTTATCTCCATCTAAGCACAATATCTAATATGGTTTATGTAGGACAAACCTTTCTGAGTAATATGAGACATTTTACAGAATTCCTTGATGACTTTGACACACGTTATTGCCTTGGACGCAAAGACACTACCTTGAGTCAATACGATGCTGTTCCATTTCAATAATCTCCCTCTTTATGTAAACGGATGTTTTTACATGCTAAATCTTTATCAATTCTCCTGATTCTTGTGCTAAAAAGAGTGCTGATTAAGAATATGCATGTTTCTACTTCATAAAATGTAATGGCGAGGCTGTATATGGCTAAAATTCAAAATGGCCGACAATAGATTCAGATGTCACTTTGAATTACATAAATGTGCAGTCTAGAAAGTATCTGGTGGGTCCTACCCCCTATAAATCAGCTTAGTAGAATACAGTGCTGCTTTTGTTTTGTTGCTAAGTGATGTGGTTGCCTAGCAACAGCAGCTTTACATAGCAACAAAGCCTGAAAATATGCTTGAATGCTTATATCTGCATGGTTTCCTTTCAGCAACATACTCTCCTGATGTAAACTTGTATATAACTCTTCTGTGACTTCCATCATAGACTAGGAATATAGGTGATAAAAGGTTGCTAGGTTGTGTGGTGGCCTAGCAATAGCAGTTTTGCTTAGCAACAATGTCTAGATTCATACCTGTAGTGCATAGTCTCCCCTCAAGGACATAGTTCAATGATTTCAAATTGCATATAGCTCCCTTGTGCACATCACATAGTATGAACATAGGTAGAAATGATTGCTATGTCATGTGGTTGCCTAGCAACTGCAGCTTTACATAGAACCCCATGTCCAAATCTATTCAGATAGTCACAGATAAGTGTATGGTTTCGCCTCAAGAACTTGTATGTATAGCTCCCCTGTCCACATCTCAGAATAGAAGCACATATAACACGTTGCAAGGTCATGTACTTGATGTAAATCTACCTTTTAAAATCATCTAATTGACAGAGACCATATGATGAGATAATGATAAAATGATAAAATATTTCCCACATCCACACCCTGTGTTATTTTATATATACATATTCATGCATATGTATCTCAGATCATCCATGATTACACAGGATTGTAATTCTTAACAACTGTCCCCTCCTCCCTCCCCCCAATATCAAATTCCTGTAACCACTGTCACATCATCAAAATTTACCAATTCTAGTACTGATAATGCACATTTAGAATATAGAATATTGGCTCTCAGCCTCATAATATACTGCATGCCTAATTGATTATCTCAAAAGCCTTGGGCAGCCTACTTGTCTGAAGGTAGGTGCAAGGTGGAATTTGCATTGACCTTAGACAGAGCATCAGGCCGAGTGTTATCCATCCTTACACATCTCTGAACATTACATTCTGGTTCAACTTCTCTCATAGCAGTGTAATCCCAACAGCTGGTGATTATGCTGCTAGACACTTCTGAGAAGGCATGTTGATCTGTTGCAGTTCGTTATCCCCAACACATTTGGTGTAGTGAATAACTAGTTGACCCTAATAAAACTACTGAAAGCCACTGGCACACAGACCTTGAGTATCTTCTACAATTCCACATCACTCACAGTGGACATGGTGGTCGATTGGTCTAGCTTATTGAAGAGAGAAGTGTCATCCATATTGTACAAATTGCTCTTATCATAGCTAGAAAGAACCTGAAGCTACTGTTGTGATTCTGTCACCATCACTATAATCTGCAGTCTCTCTCTCTATGGATCCTATGAATGGAGATCATCTTCTTGCCTTCGACAATTGATAGCCATCTTTTAAAATAACTCAGGGTTTGGACATTGAGATGCTCACCACAGTACCAAGTCATCTATTACATCTTTTAAACAGCAATCACAGACTTGACCACTAACTCTGTAATTCATTTTGCAGGACGGTTTAATTAATATGGGAAAGAAAGAAAGCATTATATATTGAATGACTGTGATGGATACATAACTGCAAATGGACAGAGTTCTTAATGGGAGGTTTATTGCATGTGTGACCACTATCAATGGTATCTGACATATAGGCACAAAGTGACAAGTAGCTATTAAGATCAAGCTGGCCATCCTAGACAATAGGCTGGCAACCTGCCTGTATATTGGAGACATGATACAAGAAGTTACCAGTCAATCATCCCCTGCTTTCGCCCTAACTCACAAGGGACACCCTATCACCCTAATGCTTCACTGTCTCTCCTATACAGATATTTAAAATATAAAGTGTGATTGGAGATCTCAAACTCCCATCTAATGGAGTTCAAGTGAACTATTCAGGATCTGGGGGAAAATAACCCCCCCCCCATCTCTAAATAAATGAATAACAACAACAACCCTCACTTCATCCAAACACACATTTACTACCTTGTTCTATTCTGGCCAACAATTTCACACAACTAGACTGATTTTCCGGGATGGATCTGATCTCTTAACTAAGCCAAACTCTTACTGATTACTTTAGAATCATAATACTGTAGGTTTACTTTAAAAAAGTATCTGTCATTTGAGGTCTGTTCAATGATCCTATCACTCATCATCCCCAGTAAGGGTAGGTAAGCCTGAAGTTCCTATCCAGATCTTTATTCTATTTGAACAATGCTCTAGCATAAACATGACCATGCCCTTTACCATCAAGGTTCCCTTTCCCAATACAGTTACTATTAAGAACTGTATGTTGCAATACATCCCTGAGGCGAGACCATACACTTATCTGTGACTATCTGCATAGATTTGGACATGAGGTTCTACGTAAAGCTGCAGTTGCTAGGCAACCACATGACATAGCAATCATTTCTACCTATGTCCATACTATGTGATGTGCACAAGGGAGCTATATGCAATTTGAAATCAGTAAACTATGTCCTTGAGGGGAGACTATGCACTACAGGTATGAATCTAGACTGCTATTGCTAGGCCACCACACAACCTAGCAACCTTTTATCACCTATATTCCTAGTCTATGATGGAAGTCACAGAAGAGTTATATACAAGTTTACATCAGGGGAGTATTTTGCTAAAAGGAAACCATGTAGATTTGAGCATTTGAGCATATTTTCAGGCTTGGTTGCTATGCAAAGCTGCTGTTGCTAGGCAACCACACCACTTAGCAACAAAACAAAAGCAGCACTGTATTCTACTAAGCTGATTTATAGGGGGTAGGACCCACCAGATACTTTCTAGACTGCACATTTATGTAATTCAAAGTGACATCTGAATTTATTGTTGGCCATTTTGAATATCAGCCATATACAGCCTCGCCATTAAATTTTATGAAGTAGA
The DNA here is from genome assembly GCA_949317995.1 of Acholoe squamosa. NCBI lineage: Eukaryota > Metazoa > Annelida > Polychaeta > Phyllodocida > Polynoidae > Acholoe > Acholoe squamosa. The sequence continues at coordinate 50,435,027 of OX439040.1, read as the reverse complement.
AACATGCATATTCTTAATCAGCACTCTTTTTAGCACAAGAATCAGGAAAATTGATCAAGATTTAGCATGTAAAAACATCCGTTTACATAAAGAGGGAGATTATTGAAATGGAACAGTATCGTATTGGCTCAAGGTAGTGTCTTTGCATCCAAGGCAATAACGTGTGTCATAGTCATCAAGGAATTCTGTAAAATGTCTCATATTACTCAGAAAGGTTTGTCCTACATAAATCATATTAGATATTGTGCTTAGATGGGGATAAGGGCAAGTTTTATACATGTATCTGGAGCGCATTTAAGATTTTCAGTAATAAAAGGAACTTTGTAATTTCAATCTTCCGTCTTCCGGACTGTCTGGTACACTCAAATCTGAACTTAAAAACATGTATTAGGGCTTAATGAAAAGCTTATTATGTCTTCTTTCCAACAAGACCAATAGCTTCAGGATCCAGACAAGGTAAGATAGTCTTAGAGCTTGGGGATTGAGCATACCCCTTGAATAACATGGTACCATAATTGACCCAAAAGTGGTCTTAACCTGCACATGGATAATGAGCAAAAACCGGTAGTGCATCCCAAGATAATCAATGTTAACATCTTGAATCTTGTTCAGGGGACCCTAGGGATCGAAAAAATACCTGTTGCGTTGGGATGTGGGGGGGTGCATGGTGGGCCCTATCAGCCCCCGGCCTACTGGATTCCTCATCAAAAATATAAAGCATTTTTTGGCATATTTTTCAGTATTTTGTCCATATACTGCCCCCTGGTGGCCAAAGCCAGTACTAAAAATCCCCCATGGAGGCACGTTTTCCCCCGTTGGCCCACAATTATTTCCACTGTTAATTTCCAATGATTTAAGATAATTTCGCGACATATCTGACAAGCATTTGGCCCAAAAATAAGGAGGTGTTTCATGTACCAACAGGGTTTAATTCTGAAGAGCATTAATGATTTTAGGCCATTTTGGGGAAGATTTTTGCACTGATTTGGTCATTCGTGCATTGCGAGTCATCAGAACTGGAAGCTAATTGCCGAGTAATATTGGCCTCCATGTTAAGAAAAATAAATATCTAAAATCCGAACTACCAGCACTCTCAGGTAAAACTGGATATAATTAATTGATTCACAGCTGATTGGAGAAATTGTCTGTTCCTAAGTACTTTGTGACTGGCAATTCCTATAGCTCCCAAGACGGACACAGCCTTATGTGGACCAGGTTGGATGAGTTCAATGTTATATAATCCTATTCTCGTGAAGTCTTATGTCTAATTAACAGCTAGATCTCTTCACCTGTTCGAGTGGGAGTACACAGTACATGGTAATTGGTCTTCTTTAAAAAAAATAAATGGCACATACACATTTTCCGAAATTGACCCTACTGCCCATTTTCTAAAAATACACAAAAACTCCTAATGTGGTGTCATAGTATTTACTCTGAAACTCACGAAGTCGGTTAAGATCGCTTGGTGTTGTGCCCACTACAAGAAAAAATAATGTCCCTTTCCTCAGAGTGGCTGTTAAGTGGTACTCCGCCTCTCTTCCATCCAATCTCGTCTTATCTCGAGATTTCACGTGACATGATGCCCTCCTGGTGCCATCTGGTGACAGGAAGTCGCGCAGCACAAGTCTCGCAATTTCTCCCACTTCGAGAACTGAGCAAATAATGGAACCACTCGCTCCATTTGGGAGCAGCTCATTTTCTGACTGCGCGTGCGCAAAAACAATAGGCGGTCATTGTGATTATTACCTTCGCACTTCTCCTTTGATGGCAATGAATTATGATAATGAAGGACTTATTCTTGTTCGAATATAAGAAAACTATCCAACGCATATACGGGAACATGTCCCACGAAAAGCAAGGCATTGCAATGTGTCGGATTGTTCTAAACGTTATGCCATTTCGCTAGGATAATGAGTTGGTTCTGCTAATGTAAAATTAATACTGCCTGGACAGACCCAAGCTAAAAATCTGACATTTGTACTGATAGTCAATATCAGCAGCAATCCAGTAGCCGTAGTCACGGATGTCAAAGGAAAAACAATCAAAGTGATCTTTAAACTTCATTTAATCCCGTCTGTTCCAGAGGAGGGGTGGTGAAGGAGGCCGCGGTCTCTTTCTAGAACTTATTGAGCAGGCACAACCGGAAGGCATTTTTCAAGATGGTACGACTAGACCCCTTCAAATTGTAGTGGGATGCCTCACTCTAATGCCATTACAGTCCTGCATATATATAATGACTGCATTTGTATGATTGTCCCATTGAACACTATGTAATTACTACAGTAAGTGCTGATCATACAGAGCAGCCGTATCACATTACCGACAATCACCCACTCTAATTTTAAGGGTTTCAAATTAATGCCTTCCAGAAAACATTAAACTGCCATTCCCGGCAATCTTATGAGAAGGGTTTACAGGGTCGGATACAGGATTTTGAAAAGGGGGGGGGGCGCACCCCTCATTTAGCCCCTAATTTTGGCCAAATCCTAGGGTAAAAAGATTTAGGTAAACTCTTAAGTACAGGGAAAAAAGGAGGGCGCCCCCGCCCCCCCCCCCTCTAAATCCGCCACTGGTTTAGATGAAAGACCTAAAAAATGGATGTCTGCATGTGGCTTTTTAACAGAAGTATGACATTTAATATCCCCTGATTGTTTTTACATCGATTCTTATAATTTTGGCCTCCCTAAGGTTGGGATTATTCCTTCCAGGAGTGCAACCGAGGTTGCATGTGCCCAGGAAACACAACTTCGTATATGGACGTTGTAAGAGATATATCTATATAGAATTTTGGTTGCAACTACATATTTTTGCTTGGTATGTGGACGTTCAAACGTTGAGGTTGATCTACATTCTAGATACATAGATATATAATAAATATGTATTTCTACATATTTTTACATTTTTCTACTACCAAAGAGCTACCCAAAAAAGGGGGAAAGAAGAAAGAAAGAGAAAAACGTTGGTAAAAGTCCATCAAGGTGAAGCCTTGAACCCTAGACCTTCCACATCTAATGCCTGCTGCCTACCACTGCGCAATAGATTCTGACAAAGATTTGTGTATGAAAAGTCCATTATGTCATTTTCATAACCTTCCACCAAGATCCAAGAGAATATATTATGCTCTTGAATATATATAAATTGACTGCCTGGATAGCTCAGTCTGTAGAGCAAAGCTTTTCAAATCCAGGGGTCCTGGAATCAATCCCATGCCATGCCTGGAAACAATTTTGATATAGGGAGCATTATAAGTTGTTTTTTTTCTTGTCTTTTTTTTTAGGTAGCTTATTGGTACAAGAAAAAAAACATATTTTAGATGCTATATGTGTCTAGAATGTAGTTAAACCTTAACATTTGAACGTCCATATACCAAGCAAAAAAAAAGTTATTCAAACCAATTTGGTAGGAACCAAACCTAGTTATACCAAAGATCTACGTAGCAGTTTGGTATGGTGTTTACTGGGTGGTCCTGTGGGTGCGAGTACCATACAGGCAGCCCATACAGGTTGTGACTGCACTGCAGCTACCAGCTCATGCCTAATTACCATGCATTCTCATGAGATTTGCAGCTTCAGGGGTCAGAATCCACTCTGCACATGTAGTGAGTATCCACACCTGTAGGTGTGAAGACCCCACACCTGGAGGTGTGATGAGTGAAAGGCTACACTAACCATACCCTTGAAGTTGCAATTATATATTTTTAAGCCAGTATGAGTTACTTTATGCGTCCTAGAAGTACTTTTGTGTGTAGGGTGAGACAGAGTGTATTCCCACCTGGTATTACATAACTGACCCCTGACACCAGTGTAAAAGCACATGCTGCTGACCAGCTTCAGCTAGACACTATGGCACCACCTCTATCCCGCGAGGTCGTATACCCCCCCCCCCACACCAGTGTGCCCTACCATTGTATGTATCAGGATAGTGTAAAGTACACGAAGGCAGTCATGGGATCTATGCGATGTGATGGCCCACTAACTGGGCTTATTAACGGGTCTCACTTGAAAGGTGCAGGGTATTCCTGGGTATAGTTCGGTGGTTGACTACAATTGACCAAGGGTACAAGACGGTCCTGTGGACTACAGAATACCAGGGAAAAGTCCCAACCCAATGCATTATAAGGGTATGTCGGTTCCCTGCGAGTTCGAAGTATTGGGATGGATCTTACTTATACAATCATGAATCAACGTTCTCCCATAACGAAGCCATTTTATACATGTACAAGAGAGACGAAAATGATATAAAAAAAGAAATTATGTCTACTCTGTTGCAACTCCCATGCGACCTCGCTTATATCATCATCATCATATGGTCGCCACATTAAATGCAGTTAGCTGTCATAAAATTCTAACAAGCAGTTAGGCAGAATACTTATGACTCTTACAGGTGTGATCACCCTCTACTACACGTGATGTTGAATTCGCTCTGTGAAAATGGCACTGATACTAAGAGTCTGTATGTCTTCATTTTACTTAGTGAAATATGCCTGAGCTTTTTTTTTGTATAAATCCCGACCCTTTAGAAAGCTCGATATATACAAAAAAAAAGGCAACGTCAAGCACTGATGTTAAGGTACATCAAAGATAGAATTTAAGTTGGGCAATGGTGTGAGATTTGTGGGCAGCACGCACCTGCGGCATCAATGCCAAATTTAGCAGCAAATGATAGGTGCACTAGTAAAGGTACTGTAGATAATTCATCGTGTATGTGTAATTTCGAGGGAGTGGTCCTTCGTGTGCCCTAATGCATTGTTTTTCTATTGTTAAACGTGAGTGAAGCACTAATAGAATCAAAATACCAAACCTACCATTATAGGCGTAAGAGACAGTATATGCCGTCCATGTTTAGATGATGAAGTTAACTCCTGATCTTCGATATTCCAAAGTGTTTTTTTTTTTCACAGTTGAGTTCTTATCACACGCAGGAGTTCACTTTTTCCTCTGGATGGCAGGAAAAGAGGACTGTGCAAAGATTGGGAGTTTTATCGATGGCTTAACCGGCAGATATATATGTCCAAGGATATGTGTATCTCGACTTCTTACATAGGTTCTCCTTGATTCACAAAATTCAGATCTCCACTGGTTATATGTAGAATGATAGCGTCTCGGTTTAGAAATGCTTATTCACAGCAAGTGACCAGGCACACACGATTGAATCTACTTTCATAGATAGAGGCTAGATGACTAGGCAGATTGTCTCCAAGTGCATACATGTGTGTCCAAGATAGGCTATGGTATCTGTTCTGGCCCTGGGGAATCTATAAGATAGCTACCCAAATCGTGTACATACAGACATTTTGGGAGCTCTACCACAACAAGTTAGCTAGCTACCCAATCCGTGTGGACAAAGCTCTGTGCACCATGGTATCGTCTGCTGCCCACAGGCACTGGAGGTGGCTGCTGATCTACTGATGCCTGGTGGAGTGACCGGTAGGTGTGGGTGGAGAGGAGACTCGGCGCTAGCAGTAGGCCATCTGTAGGCAGCCTATACCCTGGGTCCCGGGACCCCTCACAGTGTCAGCTACTGGAGACAGATGACCACCCACTGGAGGATCTACTCACCCGGAGGCCGCCTCACCTGTGGGGGCAGCAGGCACGCGACATTTGATCCTCCAGTAACCCGCTGGCAATAAGGCCCACGCGTATATATTCTGTACAACGCTTTCAAGTTGAAAAAGGGGGATAGGGGAGGGGAAGTACATAGAGAATGCATTGGTCATAAATATTCACCTAGTATAGTGCCGCGCTAAATGATGAAGTGGGATCAGCAGAGTAGTCCTACATGTATTCATGGGCAGGGTATACAAATACCACCAAATTAGGAAAATTGGACTGCGAGTTCATGGGAGAGGGTATCCATATTTAGAATGATGCAATGTTTGAACGTGTGGGATATAGCTGTGGCTGCTCATCCACATGCATTATCCATTTTTCGATGGAACGGCATACATGGCTCCAACCTATAGGCACTAATTCGAAAGATAAGCGAAACCCTTAGAACTCGTTTTCTCCAAGAATGGGGACAAAGCTTATTCTGGAAATGAAAAAGAAATGGAGGGCAAGTATGGAACAGGATGGAAACATTTATCTATGATGGAAAACCCTTCATGAGCCTTCAATAGCTGTTGGTCAAATGTTACAAGTCACAACTTTTAACTCTCCCAGTAGAAAGAGATATATTCTAAGCCATGAATTTCAAGGTTTGATAATGATCACATTCTTGCAGTTTGAATGCTGTTTCTACCTATGCCTGTCATCAAGGAATAATTCAATTACTCAATTTGATTTTTCCTAATGTTATTCAGAGTTGGCAAGTCTCACAACTCACAGCATTTTGTGGTTTCTGGGGTTAAGGGCTTATGACTTGAGACTCACTAAAGTCACAACATATGAGGAACAGATTTTTGGTCATAAGGAATCATGGGGTCATAAGGAGTCATGAGAAATGCCCTCCAGATCCCCAAATCTATATTATCATGGACTTTAGGCTATGGGAGATCATTCTGAAGAGCCAAAGCCAGATTCCCAGACATTACCCTGCATAGGAGAGCATCATTATAGAAAGGGTTGGTAATTGGTGAGGCTGGTGAGAGGCAGGGCAATCTAGATATCGGTGGTCAATCTAAGGGATAGCCAGTTGGCACAAAGAAATCCATTGATCTAGCCAAGGTCAGACTCACAAAGGGAGTTGGTACATGGTTGTGTAAGGTACCCCTACTGACCGTCTCGTCCTCATTCTCGAGACAAAACCCCCAATCCTGACCACGTTTACATAATTACAATAGTCAGGACCCCACACCAAATCCCTTGTCATTCTATTGGCATTTACCTTGTCAAAGCTGAGAATCCTCTTTGACAAATGTATTGACCTTGAGACCATCATTGTTTATGGTTCAAAGGGAAAGATGACTTAGATGATAAATGATTGTATTTGGCAACTAGAAGGCACTGTCCAACAACAAGGGATGATGGATTCTTGGTACGGGGAATTGAGATGGGAATTCTACCCATGTGGTAAAGAGCTCCATGTATACTGTGTGTACATTGTATAGGAAACAGACTTTGTTATGAAGGCACATGGAACTCCCAACCTACATAGTGTTGGATATGTACAATCCAAAGTTTTATGAATAGGCCACGGGGTGAGCCACCAAATTATGAAGTTTCGTTCCAACAAGAGGGGGAGTACAAAATTTTTGTGGTTTTGTATGGGTAATGACCCTGCAGTTTTTGCGTAGGTCAAGGTCAAAGGTCGAGAATTTCCCTCTTTATTCCTATATAAATCTGTAAAACCTAGTAATTAATTGTATGTTGTCTATGGACTAGGCTAAAAGTCTAGAGGAGGGTATTATGGTTTAGTCTAAACCAGAAAATCATGCTGATTTCAAATATAATTGATATATTGATGTAAGTATAATAGAAGTACCCGAAAAATGGGGTTTAAAAATATAAATATTATTGAAAAATATGTTAAAATATCAAAAAATCAGTAAAACATGAAATAAACCCTCAATAATCCACTTAACACTTAAATGAGTTAGATGGTGGGTGAGGAGCATAGTAAGCATGACCTAATTAGGTTATTAAGCCTTGACCTACTTAATTAGGTCAAAGGTCACAGACACAATATCTGCCATATCGCTGGTTCTATGAGGACTTTCCGCACAATTTTAAGTTCTAAATAGGGATTTCTGACATAGAGGAATAGATTGGACTAGGTTTAAACCTACTAGGGTGCATTTTCAAGTCTCAAAATCTTAAATCAATATTGAATGTCTGTGTGAATACAGATGTCTGGTGAGAATGATTTAACCAGATAGCATCACAGGTAATATATTGTAATATTCCATTTGTGATGGGTAGAGGGGCTTAAAATAATCATATGTAGGCTGGTAAGTGTTTTAATCAGCTTGCAATAATTAGGTTGTTAGGCCTTGATCTATATCTAATTAGGTCAAAGGGCACAAGAAACATGTTTGCCAATATCTATGGTTCTAGCAGAGCTTTTCACACAATTTTAAGCTCTAAATAGGGGTTTCTGATATAGAGGAATCCATTGGAACTTGTTTGAACCTCCTAGGATGTGCTGTCATGTGCATTAGTCAGAAATCAACAATTTTCCCACCTTTTGAAGAAGCTAAAAGCTAGTACATGAAACCTGGAGGGTAAGTACTAGGGAGGGGCACTTGATTCACCTTTGATGGGGGTGTACAGCCTGGCCTGTGACAAACAAATCCATGGTGATAGTGATTTTGGGATAAAGGTGACCCTAATCCTGAAACTATGATCAGAAGGGTTTACTTCAAAAGGAATAGATTTTCATGAAAACTAGAACCTAAATGAGATGGATTGTCATAAAAAAAGTGGCCTTGTCAGCTGCACACACCTGTCTCTGGCATATAGTGAGTGCCTCTGGTTTTTTTTGTGCTGTTCTACAAGGGTTTTTTTCAGTACTAAGGTATTTCTTATGTTGGACTAGCATGACATTTGCACCTGGGGATCTTGGAATCCCTCCCCCCCCCTTATACCAGTGTATGCTGGTAAAGGAGTCTTGGAAAAGTTTGAGAGAAATCCCTCCCTGCACCTAAAAGGTGCACCAGGGGTCCATTTTTTAGTTCAAACAGAGCTGTATACACAATGTATAACAACAGGATAACTCCTTAAGAGGGGGTGCCTTAACGATTTACCCCTTATGCTCCCCCACAAGTGGTTATTCCACTCCTTATAATAGGTCAGCCCACCCCAGCCCCTATCCTTGCATTATTTTGGGCAAGACCAAGCCTATACAAGTGATTCAACAGAGTTACATGATCAATACAAAAGGGGGCACTACCAACGAAAATTGTGCACTTTGGCTGCTTCGAGCGGGCATTACATAATAGATTTCTACGGGAATGTTCACTATTATGACCATAAATATCTCAGAATTGGTTGTATTGACCAATCAAGCACATCAATAGGTTTGTGTTAGTAATCCTCATTGAATGATAATGGTGGAAATATAGTATTAAGTTAATTAAAGTAGATATGGCACTACAGCAATGGTAAAGAATAGGCAAATTGTCATTTTCAGCCAATTTTGTGAAAGAAAAATGTACTCTAGCATGAGGCTGAAATTACTTATGTCAATTAAGATCATTGGATACACATGTAACACTACTTGGATGGCACAATTTCAGGGATGAAAGTGAGTCAGCTCAAAAATCCCTGAAATGTCCTCTCACAACACCTGAAATACGGATTTTTTTATACAAATGAATAGGCCTTCGGATCTTGAAAATCCCTGAAATCAGGGAAAACCCTGAAGACTTCCATCCCTGCAATTTGCCTTCTTTCTCATTAATTCGCATGTATATGGTTGGAGACACAGTTGAATATAATTCCATGTTTAGGGCTCACATAGACAACATTGCATTCTAGGAGATTAAAACATACACCAATAAATTCCCCTATGTCAGAAACCCGTATTTAGAACTTAAAATTGTGTAGAAAGCTCTCCTAGAACCAGAGATATTGGCAAATATGGTTCTTGTGCCCTTTAACCTAATTAGATATAGGTCAAGGCCTAACAATCTAATTATTGTAAGCTGATTAAACACTTACCAGCCTACATATGATTATTTTAAGCCCCTCTACCCATCACAAATGGGATATTACAATATTACCTGTGATGTTATCTGTTTAAATCATTCTGACCACACATCTGTATTCACACAGACATTCAATATTGATTTCAGATTTTGAGACTTGAAAATGCACCCTTGTAGGTTTAAACCTAGTCCAATCTATTCCTCTATGTCAGAAATCCCTATTTAGAACTTAAAATTGTGCAGAAAGCCCTACTAGAACCAGAGATATGGCAGATATTGTGTCTGTGACCTTTGACCTAATTAAGTATGTCAAGGCTTAATAACCTAATTAGATCATGCTTACTATGCTCCTCACCCACCATCTATCTCATTTAAGTGTTAAGTGGATTATTGAGGGTTTATTTCATGTTTTACTGATTTTTGATATTTTAACATATTTTTCAATAATATTTTTATTTTTAAACCCCATTTTTTGGGTACTTCTATTATACTCACACCAATATATCAATTATATTTGAAATCAGCATGATTTTCTGGTTTAGACTAAACCATAATACCCTCCTCTAGCCTTTTTGCTTAGTCCATAGACAACATACAATTAATTACTGGGTTTTACAGATTTATATAGGAATAAAGAGGGAAATTCTCGACCTTTGACCTTGACCTTCGCAAAAACTGCAGGGAGGTGAGCGGAGAACTTTTGATATATGATTCCTAGGGTCATTACCTATACAAAACCACAAAAAAATTGTACTCCCCCTCTTGTTGGAATGAAACTTATTTTCTAAGGACATTATTGGGGCTCACCCTGTGGCCTATAAGCTTCTCACATAAGTCTTGTGGACGGCATCATGTGTGTACCAATAAATGCAGTTGGCGGCATCACCACGATGGAGCAAGATGTGTGGCTTCGGTCTGTTAATATATCTTCCCTAAATTCACCTCATTACATCAGGTTATGGGCCCAGACATCGCAGTTACTGCTTATTGAGACTCTGTTAGGTGTAGTGGTAAAGCAAGGACATTGCTATATAGTTTAACCTTTCACCTCATTACATCACATGCAGAGGCGTAGGAAGCAATTCTTCATGGGGGGGCCCAGCCAGGGCCCCATCGTGACCACCTTGAGTTGCCAATGACGTCTATACATATACATATATAGAATTTGTATAGAAAAGTAATTTTTGTTGAATCTTGGATCTGACTTAGGCTCACACCCCTACTTTCCCTATCCCATCACCATATAAATCTAATTTGAGTTTGAGTTCTTGGCCAATATGGGGGGGGGCCCAGACATATTCAGGCCCCACCTCCTTCATGATTGGGGGGGCCCAGGCCCCCCTGGCCCGCCCTTTTCCTACGCCCCTGATCACATGGCACATGGCTGTTGACCGTGCACCCCATACATCTTGGGTCATCCTAATGCACAACTCATAGTGAGTGGTGCAGTAGTTGTGACAATTTATAGAATAAAAAAAAACAATTGTAAGTAAAGATTTTCTGCAATATCCCAGAGGATTTCTATGTTCGATATCAAGGCGAAGTATCTCTGGAGTATGGAAGCCGTTTCCATATTGGGGACGAAAAAAGTTCAAGTTGAATTTTTTTCAAGGTGTGGCCCTCCACGGCTTCCGTAACCTTCTTAAGGTACTATGACTATGACTGCACACAGATACTACAAGGGATTCTAATGTTATTTGGAATGACCAGGCTCTTGAATTACCTTTACAAAATGGAGAATGTGTACAAGACTCCAAATTCTAGAGGCGGTCTCCCAATTATATAATATAGATTGCAATTTGATTTTTTATCAAAGACCATCCTACATTTCATAAGAAGCTTCTCATTTTTCCCTTTCTACAGTGCTTGGTTTCTCCTGCTGTGTACGTAATGGAGGCAGAATACGCCCTAGAAGTGATTACTTGCAAATATCAAATTACGACCATTAGCAGGCTACACTAATGCTGCTCTCAGGTGGTATGGCAGTCTTAAGTCATCACCCACTATTATAACTATTGCTCATTGAGTTATACCCTCTCCCACATAGAGCTGCACATGTAGAGGTTCACCCACACTCCTAGATCTCCAATAGCCCTTAACCCTTAAGGACAGCATGTTGCCTCACGCCTCACGCCATTCGCCCCCATGAACCTGCCAGCCAAGCATTGGTATCAATGCCAACCATTGTGAATGAAGTAAACGAACTGATAGGCAAAACATATATAAGATATATGCCTTGATAAGAGCATCGCTGGTAAGTAACTTACTAGCGCTGTATTTAAATGGTGACAAAGCTAATAGAAGCTGTGAGATCCCAGTAACGGTTTAACTGCATCTCTTTCCTTTATTTGCTGCTTAATTGAGTACATAATACCTCATGACTATGTTGCTCAATTTCAGGGTGTTATACAATCTGCATCCAGTTTGGGTATCACTCACGTTCCTCTAGGCTGGGCTTATACTATAGTCTAATTGATATGACACTCTCATCGTACATCCTTTCCTGCCCATCGCTTCCAATTTTCCACATTGCTTATTGCAATTAACCAATAATGACAACCGTGTCATGACCTACCGCCTAACTCTGATGATGTTTAAAATAAAGAAAAACTGGATGTGGAAGCAAAAGGTACCATGGGACCCCTTTTAATCTATAGCATTGCTTCAATCAACCTTTCTGCCAGTCCACTTTTCACTTTCTCCATATTCAGGACATATTGATTCATATTTTCAACAGGTTAGACACGGATAATAGAAATGATGGAAGACTTAATGGGCACATAACGTTGAATCAATGTTAAAAGCTGGTTGATCCAGATTAATCAGGCAGTTCTCAACATGGATTCAAGGTTCTCTGCTCACTGGCGTTTAGCCTCTTCAGAAACAGGGGACTAGTAATGCACGGAACAATGGTAAGGATCAGTCAATAATGATTAAAAAAATAACATTATTATTCTCAAGTTTAATGGTTATATCAGTGTTTGAGAATTATATTTCTGTTGGCCTAGTTTGCATTGCTGTATAATCTTTAGATATATTATGTTAAAGACATTCCACAGACGTGCCAGTATACATCGTCGCAGCTTCAACTTTTGGTATGGTTATTTGGGTAATATGATGGCGATATGGCTGTCTATTACGAAATGCATAATCATATCACCTTAAGAGCAGAGTAGTATGCTCTCCTGTCATTTAGAATATCATCCTCCATTGGCCCTCATTCCCCTTTATACTAGCAATCAAGCCCAGTGCCAGTTATGATTTCTACATGCGAAAGAACCATCTTCTTTAACTTGGAAAAGCTCATTGCTCATTGACTTTCTTGTGATTAGAGGCCTGACCAACAGCCCCTTGATGGTACAAGGTGAGGTTCCGAGAAATGTCAGTATAAGTACCATCCATTTCTTCTATGAAGTTATTATGTCGTCTAGTTCACATTAAGGTTAGGTTAATGTTAGCTGTCAGCTATCATAAATCAGTAGAAAATTGAAGATTATAAAGCGAACTAAGTCCTTAATACACACTATAATCTGGGGACTTTAATTCAATCTTGGTGCATACTAGTAAAGTGGTCAGTCCTCAACACTGGCTGGGGAGTATTCTTTTCTGTGATGAAAACATCACAGTAAAGTTACTCAATTGAGGAAACATGGACTGATATTGGCAAGAAGTATTTATGACATATCATCAGATCATAGCATTTAAGTTGCAGGTTTTTCATACCATGCAAGTCTTGTACCAGCATCAGGCACTGCCCTTGGAATCAATCAGGGTACTTATCTTGAACTACCCACTTGCTATGATAGATGGAACATGGTTCCTTTAAGAACGGCTAAGTTATTCACAAGTAAAAACACAATTTTCCGTGTTAATTCCAATTTTCATCATTATAAACGCTATACATTATATTGAGCATTATATTTTGTTCATTATAAGTTCTTGTTTATTATCTCTATTCTAAAGCTACTTTGCATTATTTCAAACCTTCAAATATGGACACAGGGTCTGCTAGTTGCCCGGTCAATAATATTGGAGTTGTGAATCTCCATTCCAGGTGCCACGATCGCGTGCTTACTACAGGTGTCAAATGAGTGCAGGTTTCATTTAAGCCCAGGAGTAGGAGCCAGTCAAAGTGAAAACCATTAATTAAAATTCTCAAGTGAGTACAAGTCCTGCATCAGCACAGGGGGTGACAGGTAGTTGAGATCCGTTGGCATTTCATGGACCCTAGCTATTGATTAACCAACTCCTCTCCCTTCTTGAAACTGTGTAAGGTCAGAGTGTCATGCTTGAAGCGGTATCCTCTCTGACAGGGTTTGAAATATAGATACCAAATGCTTTATTCTGACATAAATCATCTCTTAGAAAAGGAAAGTGTCCTCGTCTTTGTCCATGCCGCCACCTATATTTCCTCTACCTAACTCTATTTCTGCATACAATCAGACCTTGATAAACCCTCCCTCCATAGTCTGATAGATTTGCCAGGGTCTGACTGGGAACATTGTACTGAAGACAAGCTTCAATAGTCCATCAGATTTGAGATAAAAACACCATTTTGCCTGACACTGTGGTGGAATTGTGTTTCAGCAAGGGACAGTGAAAAAATTATTTGAAGCCCATGTCTCCCTGTCAGTTTGTTTCTTGCAGAGAGTTCAGTTGATGTGGATGCCTTATCTCAGAAAGATAGATAGATGTGGGCACAGTAATGTGCCTCCGAGTGGATTTGCATATTTAGTGGAACATTGGTTGAAAGTCCTCAAGGAATTACAATTAGTTTGACTATGACCTCATCAAAGATTCATTATGACTGCATTATATGGTTCAGTAAAGGAATAAATCTGGAATTCTTGACAACTTTAATGTACATTTAGAACTTTGAATTATCTATCTCTGTTGGTTTATCACAGAAAACCTGCAGTCAGCCAGATTACTCAAGTTGAAACAAAGTAGGTGCCATGAAGCGAAGAGAATTGTCACTTCTGTCACAAAATTATATATTCAAAATGGCTTCTAACTACATTTCTATGATAGATGTGGATAGATATGTTATGTGTCTCAAGGTGGGCATTCATCTGAAATGATTTAGAACTTGATAAACCTCAAGGTATTCAGTGATTTTGACAGTGACCCCATTAAATATTAAAAATGGATGTCACCTACATTCATAAAAATGATAAGTATGAATTCCTTGACTTCATAAATGTATATTGAGAATCACCAGCAGAACATATTCCTATGTTGATAATACCAGGAGCTTAATTCAAAACATCCTGGGATCGCAACCCCAGCGATCTTAGTGTAGGCACATATCATAAGACCTGGCTGGTCTACCCTATCTAATGCAGTGGTTGCAGGCCTGTCAAGAATAGTAAGTCCTGGGATCACTTCACTATTCCTTTTCCAGCACTAAGATCACTGCGATCTTAGTGAGAGAATTGCATAGTGGTTTCACATCAGTACAAGAGCACTTACAGGGAACACTCCTGGAGCTTAATTCGAAACATCCTGGGATCACGACCCCAGCGATCTTAGGAATAAATCAGCCTTATCCTATTAAGTGATCTTAAGAGTTGACTGGGTTCACATATCCCAGCCAGCACTAAGATCGCATCGATCTTAGCCTCAGCCCTCCTACACTATTCCAAGAAGAACTGACTAGGCACAGGGGTAAGAATCCCAAAATAAAGGAATAGCTGCGGAGTCACTCTTCTTCACAAGAGTGCTTATACCATCGTTCCCCATCCCCATATGGGCTAACAAAAGAGCACAGGGTGCAGTTGACCCCCGTACAGTATTCAAGAGTTGTTCCCATGAATGTATGATTTATGCTTGCCTATTAGAAGCATTGTGCCCTCCCCCCAGGACAAAGAGAGAGAAGGGAAGAATTACCTTACTGTGCACTTAACGCATGAGTAGCCCTAAGAGCTCTCAAGGACCCTCAGCAAATGTCCTCCCTCCCCTCTTTATGTATGCAGCAGGCTATTCACTCTTTCAATCAGAAGTGTTCCCTGTAAGTGCTCTTGTACTCAGCTGAAACCACTATGCATTTCTTTCACTAAGATTGCAGTGATCTTAGTGGTGGAAATGGAATAGTGAAGTGATCCCAGGACTAGCTATTCTTGACAGGCCTGCAACCACTGCATTAGATAGGGTAGACCAGCCAGGTCTTATGATATGTGCCTACACTAAGATCGCTGGGGTTGCTCCTGGAGCTTAATTCAAAACATCCTGGGATCCCAACCCCAGTGATCTTAGTGTAGGCACATATCATAAGACCTGGCTGGTCGCTTAATAGGATAAGGCTGATTTATTCCTAAGATCGCTGGGGTCGTGATCCCAGGATGTTTTGAATTAAGCTCCTGATTGAAAGAGTGAACAGCTTGCTGATTACATAAACAGGGGAGGGAGGATGTTTACTGAGAGTCCTTGAGGGTTCTTAGGGCTACTCATGAGTTAAGTGCACTGTAAGGTAATTCTTCCCTTCTCTCTCTTTGTCCTGGGGGGGCACAATGCTTCTAATAGGCGAGCATAAATCATACATTCATGGGAACAACTCTTGAATACTGTACGGGTTTCAACTGCACTTTTGTTAGCCCTTAATTATGTGGAGGGGGAACAATGGTATAAGCACTCTTGTGAAGAAGAGTGACTCCACAGCTATTCCTTTATTTTGGGACTCTTACCCCTGTGCCTAGTCAGTTCTTCTTGGAAAAGTGTAGGAGGGCTGAGGCTAAGATCGATGCGATCTTAGTGCTGGCTAGGATATGTGAACGCAGTCTAATCTTCAGATCGCTTAATAGGATAAGGTTGAATTATTCCTAAGATCGCTGGGGTTGCAATCCCAGGATGTTTTGAATTAACCACCAGAGATGAATTTCTGGAAATTCTGCTATTCTGGTGGTCATCTTGGATACCCCCTGAAAAGTTCGTTCCTTAAACTTTGATACGATGTTAAGATATACCCAATGACTCAGAAAACCCATGGTAGGAAACTGTCCTAATTTGTGGTGTGTATACTCTTAGATTGGCTGGACTTTAGGTCAGTCTCTCTGATTCCATGGGGAAACTCGATTATACCTAGCAAAACAGGGCCTAAGTAGACTATTTTCTTCAATACTGAAAAAAAGAAAGAAATAAGTGTTTTTGGGTGATCTTCTGGTCGATTTAGTCATCATATCTGAGTTGCAACCGTGAGTCTCAAGTCATTGAGGCAGCTTTATAGGACAATAAGAATATATAAAAAAAATTATTGGTCCCTGAATAATATAGGTCGAATCCCACATGGCGAAAAATGCTTCAAATATCTCTGCGATTTTGAATCTGTTGCATTTATGGGACCCACTCCAAATTTTCTAGGCATACAAGTACAGTAGGGTGTATAGAACACAAGCACTCTTTCCTGGCTTTAGGCCCGGAAATATATGATTCACAAAGATATAAACACAATCAAAGGCAAAATATCCCAAAGACTACATGATAAAACATAACAGTGCCTTTTTGTTTTATACACCATACAACAGTTATATGACTTGCGAATTTGCAGTGGGGCCCACAAACGCAACAGATGTTTGAGGCATTTTTCGACCTTATCTTTCAGTGTGTTACATAAAACACACTTGTTTTCTGTTAGGTCCAATTCCAGATTGCAGTTAACTCACCATGTGACTGCAGTGTTGATTTGGTACACAGATATCCTCGAAAAAGGTTTCCTTCACATTCATCTGACTACCTCTTTTTTCAGGGAGTACGACTATCCTATTTCATTAAATAAAGAGCCTGAAGACCGAGAGCTGACATTGTCTCCGGTCACTGTGGACCTTTTTATCCACAGTTTCATTTCCTTGTTTACAATAAAAATACAATTAGCTGATTGATGATAACCTATGCTTAAACCTGGAGCCCTATAATGCTTAGTCGTTCTCTTGGATTCCATGCAATATCAAGGCACATTCATTTTCGACAGCTACAAATGAGCTATGATTTTGCTATACCCATGTAATAGTCATATCCATCTGCTAGAAAAGCACCAACTGCGGCATTTGAGAAATGAAATCGGGAAAATTAATATCGATATTTTATCAGTTCTTCAATTGATCATTACTGTACACAGCAGTTCATCATTTCCATTTATTCGCCTTGTAGAAAACCAGAAGTTAGTATATACATTGAATTTTGTTATAGGATCACCAATAAGGTAGGACACTCAATTCAAACACTAACTGATATGAGGCTTTCAAGAGATCTTCCACCCTCTATCTGTGGATGTGGCAGTCTTATTACTAATCTCATTTGTCATTTTCGTTTTCTAGATGGTGAAATATTCACATGCCGGCTCTGTTCGTTCCCGTTACCACGGAACAAAGATAGATAAGCAGTGACAATCCCAGTAGGCCATTGTATTTTGGGATCCCTCCACATACTCAGTCAGCCCTTTATTAGTAGGTATAGCCAAAGTGAATATCTCAATGGATGCAGCCAATGGACAACGATCTTAAATGCAATGCCGGTGAGATGTTAGCTTGGAAATGTTCAAGTTGTGGAGGATAGATTAGAAGAGCAAAGAGTGTTTGATATGCAGATCGGCATTCACTGTTATCCTAGTGTAGCCCTCTATCAGCCAGGTGGCAGCACATGTGGGGGCCATCGGACAGATTAACGAGGGTCAATACGTCCCTAATCTAATTGACTATGGCAGGACTTGTCCAGCAACACAGTGGCGCCCCTCTGTTAGAATCCCATTCCCAACAATATGATGACCAATACAAGCAGTTTAGCAGAGCTGTCCTCAGAGATAGACTACTGTGTTGGGTTCTGATCAAGCAAATAAAGTCTGGACAATGCGGGAGGCAGACACTTATAACCTGCTGACATTAAACATGAGGGACTAGTTTAATGTGCTCTCTTTAATTCAACATGAATGGAATGCTAATAGCTATGAGTATTGAATAACATCTAGTATATGTGTATGATGGTCTCGGGTGAGGAAAGCAAAAGTCATGAAGCCATATGATCTAAATAAGCACCAATGGCACCCGATGATGCAAGGATGTTTCACTGAACCCAGCTAAAATGCACTTGGAATGTAGGAATAAACACCAATTCAAAAAATGTCTAGGAAATTTGTAACATAGAGTCTATTGGACATGACATTGTCATATCTAGCTATGGGTAATTACAGCTACTACATGGACATAGTGATAACAAGAAGCTGGAAATTAGTGGATAATTGATGATAGCTTTATTGTACAAAAGTACATGCTGAAGAGATGTTAACTCAGCAAATAGCTAGTTGGTAATGCTGGCAGGAGTACTAGCACCTGACTGTATATATATAATGACTATCGGGTGTACCACCTTCTAGTAGCAGGGTGTGGTACTACTGCATACATTATAGGCGAGTACATATAAAGAGTGATAATGGATGGTGTATATGGTATGATGTACAATATAGTAATAAAGTAAAAGTGGTCGAGCTCTCTACTTATCACAACAATAGTCATGTTTTTATAAGCATCATCCATAGATTACTAAATTAATGAAATGTCTTCGGACATTAAGACCTAGAAGCTGGCCTAGTGCAGTTTTCTTCACCGATCGGGCAACAGGGGTAAACAAAAAATGACAGGCATGATTTAAGATGCATATTGCGAAATAACATGCAGACTAGATATCCCAATGCTTTGCTTTCATACATGTTTGCTTACAATAATAACCTTTTGATATCCAACCAAATGTAGGAATGGATTTGTTTGGTTTCTTCGATCTTTTCAAGAGATAACACGTGTTCTCTTATTTGCATGGTCCTATAGACAGGGCCAGACAAACTATGGCCTTTGATCACTTAGATGTGGCTCACTGAGGAGAAATCCGATGACTTGCATGTAGGCCTAGGCCTGTGCATACGGACACAGGTGTCCCATACGCCCACCTTACGACACAAGAACCCCTGAGACGTTGGTAGAATCTGAGAGAAATGCTCAGGAATAAAAAATAGCAATGATGATGGTTTTATAAAAGAAAATAAATGCACCATGAAGCAGGCTATAGACTGTGTTCCTGATCAAAACGCCCTATAATATACGTGTAGGACAAGTTAAATGAGAGCAGAATGAGGACAGAGGAGCAACATTTGGAATCAGCAAGTGCCCCATTACCAACACAGCACCTAGACCAATGTCCCTGACACGCTAGGTGGGGACATGACAGCCTTATTAATATCTTGATTCACTGGTCATTTCGCTACTACACAGTACATCATTTACCTGCCATGTAATTTGTCATATCTAATAGGACAAGTAACATTGTAGTCCCATTATAAGCTATCCACCCACAGTGTCTGCACAGATAGTATTTATCATTACAAAAAGAAATTCCTGAACTAGAACCATTAGAAACTGGAAATTGCATCGGTTTGGCATGGCATGAGTTTGTAAATGGACTGTTCACTGGGTCTCCTAATTAGTCTAATTTTGATGACACACTAGCGTTAAATGTGGCTGAGTAATGCCTAAGGCTAGGTTACAAAAATTTGACATAAGAATTGGCAGCACGGGCCATTGGGCAGATCGACGAGAGGCAAAACATATGTAATGTATGACCGTCGATGGTTCGGAAGTTACAGGGAGCTAAAATTATTCCATATGGGTAAGAGGTTGTTCGGATAGCTCTGATTTAAGACTACCAGGTAAGGCTTATGAGTCAGTAAGTTCTGATGTTATTCCTATAGAATCCGGGAGGATTCTATCCCTAGGTTCCGACCCGACTATTATATAGCCACAGGGGTTGGGTGGTGACCTGTCGTGTTTTACCCAAGCAGCCCGGAGGGCGGTGCTGCCACCACCCGCCAGGCGTACCAGGCTCTCAACCCGAAAGGCTGCTCCGCTCAGAACCTAGTCAACCCGTAAGCCATAAACGCTACTACTAAACCGTGCCCCTACACTAATTGACTATGGCCGATTTGTCTGAGACCAATGTTCTATCCACCTATTTGGCTCCCATCCCCACCAATTGGATCATCGTTCCAGGCACATTTAGTAGGGCTAACCCTGGGAAGGTAGGTTCTGGGCAACGTAATTCAATCCAGAACGATTTGGGGCTGAAATTTCTGTGCTCAATACAATCATGATGGTGTATATGGTCTAGGTAGGTATCAGAATCCCACTTAAAATGCCATGTCAGAGACTGTTACTGAAACATGACACTTTACTCTGCTGGTGATTCTCTGGGTGGTTCTTTCACATGATGTGACAAATTGTACTGCTTCTACAACAGTTTTATCTATTTATATGTATCCCTTAGGGTACGGTACGATACCCATGCTACTACCTACCAACCTATGGATGCAGTAGTACTCACGCTGGGTGTGACTTTAAAATCAGCTTCTTGTGAAATCAGCCCCTTGCCACACACCCTATAATTCACAATGTTTGATATGTGTGTGACAGTATTATAGCAGGTTGATGGAACCATATGATAGCCACCTTGCAATCCCATACGTCATTAGGGTCACCTTCCCCCTGTGGATAACCTACCATTCCCAAGATGTCAGCATTGAAAAGGGTAGCTACTGCAGCCCATCTCTGCCTTTCACCAACAAATGATGTCCCAGGGTGTCCCTTCGGCATTATTGAATAGGACTCTACCTATGTATCGGCAGTAGAGGGACGGCCCCCCACTGAACAAGATCTCGAAAAGGGCTCAGCAATTTCTTAGGTCCCAACTTGTGAACACTACAAGAATTGAAAATGTGATTATCTCTTGGAAATATGTGCCATTTGAAGCATCTTATAGTCACGAGAGGTTTTAAGCCTAGATCTTAAGATGATCTCAAGATTCATATAAGCATATCTCCAGTATAGAGCAAATAACTTGTTTCTGTTCGTGTAGAAGGTGATGTCTTAAGTTCTTGAGGAACCCCTCAGTTCTTCTCGAGACCTTGTCACCTCCCCAAACTCACCCGGTTGCGAACGTTCCCAACACGAGTCCGTTTCTGTGGGCACAAGGGGCACAGTTCGGACACCACCCATCAGATGATATGGCACACACCGATCAGAAATTCATGAACATGTATACCTGTGTGATTGTGGGTTATGGAAAATTCAATTGCAAACTATAATCTATGAGTCAAAGTGCTACAATCATTCCACTGATTAAGGGATGCTTTTGGCAAAATCATGTGTGCCGCAGTCATCATTTCTCCTTTCAAATGCTATCTTGCAACCTAAGGCAACCCCTGAGCAGAATCATGGCTCTGCTGGGAGATTGATGGAAGTTCCATGGGGAGGGGCGTAGGTCCTATAGCAGCTAGGTATTTGGAGAGCGTGAGTAGGTCCTTGGCAGTGGCCAGGAGGAGTCACTTGTGATCAACAAGGCCAGCATTAAGCTATGTGTATAAGAGGTTAGACCAGCCATGTTGGTCTAATGGTGAGGCTCGGTGGACTATATTGGGCCAGCCTCAGATACACAAATATGGATGTCACTTGGGTGTCCGCATTGGTCATTGAAAGGCCATGATAAGCCAGCTTTGGTGGAGGGCAGCGTTGACATTACCACTCAGTTGGCTGCCAAACACATCAACATACCTTATGGATGTGATTGTGGGTGTGTTGTCGCTGGTAATTACTGCGTCTGACTTGTTGATGATACAATGAAGACACCAAGGGACAAGATCTATAAAGCACCGAAATATTCCATGGATGCAGACTCACATTGGAAAGACCTCAATGCTGAGATAAAAAAAACAACCGTGTAATGTTGATTATATCGGCTTATAAAAGGTGGTGGTGTCTAAAGTCTTTGACGATTTATAAATCCATATCGATTGTAGAACACTTACTAGATTCTCTAGGTATAAAAAGACTTACATATTGCCTAAAATGGTGTGACGTTCATGTAGATGACCATCCTTATGAGTCATTCGTAGTTTAGAATAGCACCTGTTTATTTCCTCTCAGCTGTGATAGTCCAAATCATATTTTCAAACTTCTCGGTTGACGACAGAGCAAACTATAGCTGGCTTGTGGCTGATGATAGATTGTTGGTGTGTTTCTGCTTCTCTTCTGCAAAGGCCTAAACTATAGAACAAATGGCTGTTACTCATTGGGAATTTCGTTTTGAAAAAAAAAAACCTTCCTTATGGGTCATTAGTTTGGCATTGGCAATACGATTAGACTCTGGCACAAGACCAATGCCTTTGCACTTTGGTAATTAATTTGGATTGGTGTGCATGAATCAAATAAATCTATTAAGGGGTGAGTCAATCCTCAAAACCAGTCACTCTTTTTTGCCTTCCTGAACTATAGCAAGTGTATAACCAATGTGCATTCCTTATAAAGAGGCTCTTCAACAGGTGATTCGTATTAGGGTAGAGGCACCCTGAGTCGGACAGACAACTAAAGTCGGACACCTTTTGGATTGAATTACATAATCAATATTGAGAATTCCTACTATCACATGAACTGGACAGAAAGACTAAGCCATTATTCTCTCTAACAATTACAGCATAAAAGGTTTAAGGCCCTTTAAAATTGAGTTAACAAGTATGCTAACCCAGGGTGTTTTTGCTATAATTTCAGAGCTTGTGAGTGAATGGCAAAACTAGTTTAATTATGCAGTCAGTTGTATTAAAACCATCATACTTATAGAACTGCCATACATATCAAAGCAAACATATATGTATTTATTACTGATTCGACTTTCCAAACCTGGATACACCACTAATATTGCATTAGGGGATAAATTCTTGTATAAATTCTTGTTTAAATTGTACCTAAAGTCGGACACCAATTGCACCTAGTTTGGGACACAGATATATCATAATTTATATACATTTACTATGGATATTTTGTCAAAAGAGAATCCTTTTACTACATATCTCCTCCCATTTATACATAAAACTCATACCCACACAATGGCTGATTTGAGATGGAAGTTGTACTTACAGCAAGAAACAACAGCTGCTGTATTTGGTGACTCACCAGTGCGCTATCTGAGAGAGCACATTATGGAATACACTGACAAACTGATCACTGTGAAATGCTACCCAGGCATGGGTATTGATTTTGTAACCAGAAAGGACATAAAATACCTAAAATCACACCCCATGGTAAAGGCTATCTATCTGGCAGCTGGCCTTTGTGATATTACGACCAAAGACTACCTGAACGGTGGCTACTGTCTTAAGACAACTGACTACCCCCTGTGTGAACACATTGGCAGATTAGCACAAAGAAAATAGAGAAAGCTGTTAAAAGAATCCTGCAAATTTTCAATGATGTTCATGTCATTATCTGCCCAGTATATGGAATGGATATGTCTAAGAAATGCAAATATTGGGGTTACCACCCTGATCAAGATGAACTCAACACCATCATCATGCTACTCAATAGGGAGCTAGTATGGATCAACTCCCCCAGCGGCCTATTGACACCGTGCTGTGACCACTATATCCACAAATGGTGCCCAAAACCTGAAGACATCAAACATCATTATTGGCGTCTGTATGTTGAGAATCACCCTGACTCACACACAGCCAGGTCGATTGGTAACAACCTAGGTTCAATCTATGCAACGGAATTCCACCAGCCCACGCCAACCGCCTGCCCACCTTAGTGACATCACACACCCATACTAAGCTGCATACAATACCACTGAAAGTGGGCCCCCACCCCCACCACCCACGACTCAGATAATCTGAACACTGGCCACTATTGCACTGCTCTACCTGGATTACACTCACTGTATATATGTTATTACTTTGGATGCTTTCTATCTTACTTTATCATTCACATTTTTTTTTCTTCATGATCACACTAGCAGCGCTGATAAGGATCTAAGGTAAGACCCACCCTTTTTCTAAACTTGAATATGCAGACAGCATTAACAAACAATGAATGGGCTCTTATCGCCATCAGAACTGACTTTGATTTTGTAAACGGTATATATAAACACAGTGCTCTCTGTGTGTTGATAAAGGCATTGAGCATGAACTTATGAGTTTAGCACCACATAAATGCAATAGGCATCTAGCGGAGCCTCTCAGCACTAATGATTATTCTTGTATTCACATTAAGGTATAATATTGATTTATATTAGGTACCTTTAGCTTGCACTCAGTAGGGAACGCGGTGCATGCAACCTTTTTTCTCACTCAATTTTTTCTATTTTTCACTTCTTTAAGACTGTTCATTCATTTTTATATTGCACTATAAATATAACTATTGAGTAGAACCTGATACTGCACTAAAACCAGAATAAACAGTCTGTTACTGACAAGACCCAATTTATCACCTCTCCTTCTAATCGTCCCATATTTTTTTCCATCCCCCCTCCTCTCATCTAATCATCCATCTTCACCTTCATCTAGACACATATGGTAGCAGTAAGCTGCATACATGAACAGGGTTGCTACCGACAATCACACAATACAAATGGCCCAAGATCCTAAAATCAAACTGCATTAGGAGATAAATTCCCTAAAAGGTCTCACTCTTTGTGGTATTAACTGTAGAAGTCTCAAACGAAAAATGTTGGAAATTGCCCTTATGTTAAGCCCATTTAACATTCTATGCGCCTGCGAGTCGTGGCTAGATGAGAGAGCTGCCAATGAATTAACACACATAAATGGAAAAAGCTTTTATCGACTTGACAGAGAAGAAAACCGAGGTGGCAGCCTTGTGACCTACATAGATGAAAGTTATGGCACCTTCTGCAACATACTTCAACAACACTGAAAATGGAAAAGGCCATAGAACTCCTCTCTGTAAGTATACATCGTCCCAATCATAAGGCACTGACGATCCTAAATACATACAGGCCCCCAAATCGGAGTGTAACTGAGTTCCTAGATAGCTTAAGGGAAATATTAATCTCCTTACAGACAAAAAATGATGAAACCTGGGTCATAGGAGATCTGATATGAAGAAGAGAGACTTAGGGCCTGGGAGAGAGTCGATTGACTTCTGTAGAGATAACGGTCTCAAATAACAAATTAGTGATGTAACCCATCCTAATGAAGAAGGAGGTACCATAATTGATAACATCCTGACAAACTGTACCATTGTACAAAAATCAGGTACACTTGACCTACTTTTAAGTGACCACTACCCCATCTATGCATCGAGAAAGAAAACAAAGGATGTCAAATGCACCCATACTATTGAAGGGAGATCATATCGCAGATACAATATTGAGGACCTCTATGATCATCTAGCCATGTTTGACTGGACTATACTATACTACTGGGACAAATAGTGACCTACTTAGAGGAATCCTGTCCAGTACGTACTATAACCATAAAAAGGTGGTTGGTAAAACTGCTAGCAGACACACAATTTAACTGATAAATGACAGACAGGATTGCCTGAAAAGGCATAGACTGACTGGTAACCACGATGAATACCTGATGGCCCGTCGACTCAGCAAAAGGATAAAAAAGCAGCTGGAAAATGCCACAGCAGACAATATTACCGAGACATAAGAAGAAGCACAAGGAGACTACAGACAATTTTGGCGAGAGTTGAAAAAGATTCTAAATCCACCCACGCCCCACTCCAACATAAATCTGTTAAATGACAACGGTGTTGCAGTAGACACAGATGAGGTTGCTACCTTCATTAATCACTACTTTGCAAACATCGGACAGCAGCTCTTTAAGAAGCAAAATCCAGATGCTGAAGAGATCAATATTGACACAATCCCCATGACTTATGAGGCACAGAATTAAACATTGATGAAATCATCACAAATGGCAAGGTCTTCAAACTTGTGAATAAGATCAGCAGAAACAAATCATCTGGACTAGATGAAGTGAATAGCTCAATACTTAAAGATGTGCTACTCCTGCTAACCGGGCATCTGACATGCATTTTAAGAACTCCATAAAGAAGACTCTATTCCCACAATCATGGCAAGCTAATAGAAAAGATTGTGCATCAATATATCAGTAAACACCTGGAAAAGAACTACATCCTGAACAATAGTCAATATGGATTCCAGCCAAACATAAGAACTGGAGATGCTGTCTTTGAGGTACTGAAAGACCTCTTCACTCACAGAGATGAAAGTCACGTGACACTGGCTTGTTTTGTGGATTACATGAAAGCGTTTAATAGTGTGGATCATATGACCCTATTGACAAAGTTAAATTGCCTGAAAATCCCGATAGAACTTGAAATACTGGCTGGTTGACTACCTAAAGAACAGATATCTTTGCACAAAAGAAAACAACCAGCAATCACCCAAAGAAGAGGTGAAATACTTCCGGTTGTTGAGACATACCCATATCTGTTCCCTTCATCAATAAGACGAAGAAATCATTGGGCAACAAACTATATAAGTTAGGCAAATTACGGAAAATCCTGCCTGAGAAGGTCTGCCTTACAATATACAAGAGCATGATACTACTGGTATTGGACTACTGCAGCTTTTACACTGATTGCGCCCCTAATAGTGAAGTACTAAGCTACAACGCCTCCAAAATAGGGCACTGAGAGTCTGCACAAGAACAGCAGTACGAGGCACCAATACTGCAGCACTCCACACCAGATGCAAAGTACCCATGCTCAACCCAAGAAGAAAACATCAACTAGCACTTCAAATGTGGAAGCTGTCAAAGAGGGGACACACTGAAAGAAATAGGCTGAATCGGCCCCGAGGAGACCAAAAACTGAAATTTCGAGAGAGAAGACCAAAAACAATAGTATATCAACGCAGCCCATTCTATAGAGGAATCCAGCTCTGGAACAAACTGGATTATGATACACAAGCCTCAGAAACCAAGCAAACCTTCAAATCCCACACATACCAGAAATGGAAAGAAAAGCCACCATGAAAACCCAATACTTAGCTGCAGTAATGAAGTAGCACTTAAATCCAAAATTGACTCACCAAATTCATCTGCCTCCCTCCTCCTCACTCCCTTTTCTTCTCTATCTCTAACTATATATGTACTTAACTGTACAATCAACTGGTAATCATATGTAATTTGTGGTATTGAGCTCTGATTATGCTAATGACTGTGACCCAATAATCATTTTGAACTACTATCATTGTAATTGCATAACGGCATTATGTATGTTCTCTGTTTGTTCATTGAAAAACTCCTCAGCTCAGGTGACTTTGATCAATAAACTTTCAATAATTCAATATAATATGTGTGTGTTTGCTGTACCCAGTACCTAACACCTATATTCAACCAGTCCCCCTTCTGCCTTACAGAGGTCATGCTCAGTTGGGCCTGAAGAATGATCTGGTACAGGTATTCAAAATCAAACATCTGAGATTATTCTGGATAGGATTATTGTATCAGATTGTTTTCTTTGATATTATGATGCATGCCTTTATAGTATATTTCACACATTATTTCCATTAGTGCTATAGAAAATATAGTACACAAAGTTTAAAGGTACAAGACTAGAGGATTAGATATGGTCACCTTTTGTATGGCCAGGAGCGTCCGAAATGGGTGCCTCTACCCTAGTCGTCATTCTAGGAAAGACAAAAGGAATACAATCCTTGCACATCCATAGTGTCAAATGCATCTTACTATCCTTGATAAGACTTCATTATCTGGATTCTGCTTACAAAAGCAGAAACTAATTCATTTGTTTATCAGAATCATAATTACCCCAGTCTCTAATCACATCATAATTACCCCAGTCTCTAATTACATATGGACAATAGGAATTGTGAGTTTTGATTCAAGTAAACTAGGTGTGTATTCAAGATGGTGTCAATATGTAGCACAAATGACTATAGTCACTTCTCGTCATCATTATGATCAATTATTTCAAAGGTCAAATCCCACTATGTGGCAAATGGACCTGTGATGTATGTAGGAAGGGTGGATAAAAATGATAATTCTAGTTAGTATTCCATAGTGATATTTGAAGTATATTAAATATACTCAAATATAAGCCTGCCCCATTTATAAGCCTGGTCAATTTCCAATTTGAAATCAGTATAAGCCCGGGCTTCTAATTGGGGAAATACGGTATACAAGGGATAGAAATGTAGGACTACAGATTAAGAAGGTCAAGACTAGAAATGATCCAGATTTCCGAAAGTCCAATTATTTCCATAGATACTATATATCTGTGGGTTGACTAGTCTTGACATCTGTGAACAGTGAACAGTGTTGGTCTGTACCTCTTCCTACGGTTAGATTAAAGGAATTTCAATTCCTTAGGCACATAGTCAACTCTATTGAAATGACAGAACCTTTAAATCTAAGAGTAATATATAAGAGGAAGAGGCAGAAGGCCTGTGAAAACAAGGTAAAGGAGTAGAGAGTAGAAGGGACAGGGATGGGACATATAGGGGGGGGGGGGAATTAGGCGGAGAATAGACAGTGAGGAGTAGGAAGAAAAAAAGGGTTGTTTTTTTGGCTAAATAGTAATGAAATTGAAAGTAATTTAAGGGGGGGTGATCATTAGTATCTGCATGGATGTGATTCATTTTCATTCCATGTTGAATTGAATGTTTCTAGTAGAAGACCAGTGCAGGCATAGGATCAAAGTTTATTGAATCAGAATTTACACACTGAAGATTGGAGGCATGGTTTTGATTTGGAATAAAGTTGCATTTTCATGATATTGAACTGCTTTGTCCAAATAATATCCAGACACACAGACTGTTGGTGTGATAGAGGAAATTGATGGTTAGGGCTCCCCAGTCACAGAGGAGTGATGGCATGAATATATCTTAATATTACCAAGACCTTATATGATAATATACAAAAACATTGCTTATAATTACAGACTAATGTGGTAGGGGTAGAGAAAAAAATGGTTGGGGCCGAACCCAAAATCATGACTAAAAGTAACAAACCATAACACCAGGGCTCGACAAATCTTTCCACCAAAAGTATGCCATCCACTAGGCACAATGGTAAAAATAATTATGTTGTGCTCAATAGATTGGTCTCAAATATTTGAAACATTGAAAAACAGGTCATGTTTTGCTAGTAGAGATTTTTTACATTTTTAATGTGAGCTGTGTCAACTGGTCATGACTGCCAATATACCCCACATATAAGTTGGATCTGACATGTTGGAATAGCCCCTAGATCTAATTCAGCAACCTTAAACTGGCACCTTATTCTAGCAGGTTAGAATTCCTTTTGTCCAATATGGCCCCTCATGATATGCTGGGTAATGCAATGATGCAAGTCATAAATGCTTACAAGTAAGCATTGTTAACTCCTCATCACATTTATATGTCAATAACCCATGAGGCAGTTAGAGATCATGCCAGGAATTCATATTTCTTAAATATATCTATGATATTTATATTTATTTAGTGCAACCAACAAAAGGGCTTTAAATCATCAAGAATATTTTATAAGATTTATTTCAGTTCTGATTGTGTAACTCTATTTCACTTTTTCGGGAACCTATGCCCAACAAATTACTTTCTCAATATAGGACCCAATCACCCAAAAGGAGACACATACAGGGGTATCAAGTGGAACCATAAATAGAACCATAAATAGATAATCTAGACTATGTTGTCTGTGTCTGATTCATTGTATCCATGAATAATTAGGAAATATTTCAAATAAAAATGTCTATTTTCATGAAAATCTGATATATGTCGATAAGCAAATTATGCAAATGTTATTTTTGAATGTTAACCAACCTTTTTGCTTTTATTTGGTTATATTTTGCAATTCCTATCTCAATTATTATGGAACACAGAGCCAGCTAACATGTTGCATTGAGGTGCTTGGAGAATGCAGTGCTTGGTGCATATACATGGTGATAGCATGCGGAAGCTGCCACTCTGGCACTGCTATCATACGTTTCCCAACTCTAGACATAATTTTTTTTAATATTATATACCTTACTAAAAATCAAGGATAGCAATTGCCACCCCGATGAGAGTGATAAGCCCCACGGCTGATAGCCTATGTGGTTTTGGATCTCAGCATACTTGGACTATTGTATCTCTATAATTTCAATCATCGATGGGAGGAGTCTGGAGTTACTTACCATTGTTATTTTGGTTGGTTAACTTTCTTAAGAAAATCTCAAGGATATCAGCAGTTGCCTCTCTTTCATAGCAACATACCTCTGATACTGTAAAATAGAGTGATATTCAGGGTTTACATAAAGAATAATATGTCAAAACCTTTTGATGTGTTGTACTCTACAAATGGCAAGACCTTGGCGTGGCTTCTTAACTGTTATAGGCCTTCCCTGGACAATACTACCCCTCCAATATCGACTAAGGAACCTTGCATATGGTCACAAATCATAGAAAGTGTGCATATGGGGGCTCACATGTCATTCGCCCAGACATGTGCCCAGAATCATGAAAAATAATTCTTATAAGTATGCTCCTTTTAGGATAACAAGGACACATCTGACATAAATGATAATGTGATTTTCTTAATCTACAGGTCAAAATAGTCTGGACCTGATATTTTCATGGAGGTATGATGATTGTTTCTGAAGGAAATGAAGCCCCCAACATGGCTTGTAACTTAGGCCACTAAATGTCATTCACCCAGACACAATTTCGCCCAGACAATTTTGGGCCCATTTTAGCCCCCTGGAGCCCAAAATATTCATATGGGACCATCAAAACCCATATGTAACACAAAGATCTCATCCAGCCTGACACTTTGAGCCAAAAAAATAGAGGGGGAAACTAAAATTCGAAGAGTAGGGTCTGGAATACCTCCAAATTCGTCATATGCAAACCTTCTATGATTTTCGACCATATCTAAATCACAATGATCTTATGGTAAATTGTGCGAAGGGGAATTTGGCCTTAACACATTAGTATACTGAGCTAATTAGCCATAGCGTAGTTATAGATATGGCAGACAGATCTCTGAGTGGAAGACATACTGAGGCTATAGTGATTCGAATTGCTACTTTCACCGAGTATGCCTCATTTCAATAATAAAAAAAAAAACAGAAAGTAAATGCACATTATGCATTAATGCTGAAGCTATAAATCATTTGAACCCTTTGGATTATATCCCGCAGTCCTGTTGACAAAGATTATTTTAAAAGGTAGTGGAAGTGTTTTGTTGAAAGTCCCAATGCTACATTCCGAATTATCACAGTGTGATGCTGTTGATTGTATACGCCCGGTTACATGATGCCCTTTCAGGCAATTCCTGCTAGTTATTTCTCAAACACTACGATCTAAGTGTCCCCACTACGTATTGAACACCCCCTACACTGTTAAAATGAAACACCCTTAGATTGACTGATGGTGCAGTGAATCTGTGTAAAACACTACAGGACAGTACCGTTATTTCTTTAACAGTGAATCTTTGTCTTTTTGGAAGTTTCATATCTTCCCACTAGGTGGTCTCAGGCTCACTTTGAGACTTTCTACAATGTCATAGATACTAAACAGACCAAACTGTCACAAAATCCAAAGAGCTTTCACTTCAATTCATGCACCATGTTATTAAACTGCAAGTATATTTCATTATTTTCATTATGAGAAATCTGTGAAACTACAATTTATCTCAATGGTGCAAAGGGGAGTAGCAGAGGTATCATAGACACCCATTTAGTGAGAATATAAAAAGAAACATAGGCATACCACTGCTGTTCTTAAACTATATCACAAGTCAGAGGTAATCTATGTTCTTAGATTGTGACTCTATCAATGAAATGATGTGTCTTTCAAGGACTCATTCATGATCATAATGATTCTATTGTCCTGGCACTAAGATATCCTGGTCACAAATCATAGAAAGTGTGCATATGGGGCCTTACATGTCATTCGCCCAGACATGTGCCCAGAAAAAGAATTCTTATAAGTATGCTTCTTTTACAATAGCAAGGAAACATCTGACATAAATGATAATGTGATTTTCTTAATCTACATGTCAAAATAGTCTGGACCTGAGATTTTCATGGAGGTATGAACATTGTTTCTGTATGAAATTAAGCCCTCAACATGGCTTGTACCTCAAATGTCATTCTCCCAGACACAATTTCGCCCAGACAATTTTGGTCATTTTGGGCACATTTTACCACCCTGGAGCCCAAAATATGAATATGGGACCATCAAAACCCATATGTAACATGAAGATCTTATCCAGCCTGACACTTTGAGCCCAAGAAATAGAGGGCGAAACTAAAATTCGAAGATTAGGGGCTGGAATACCTCCAAATTCGTCATATGCAAACCTTCTATGATTTTCGACCTCCTGATGAATTGTATGTGGAGCCAAAACATATATGAAGATAATAAAGTCCATTGTGGATTTACAGTGAAATCCTTAGAATGGCATATCAAATGCTGAATATTCATATGAGAAGCCAATTTTGGATGACAATTAAGCCAAAACAATGTGTAATTAATTACCTTTAGTCATTGTTTAGAAATAATGTTGAAAGTCTGTCAAAAATACGGTGAGTCATTGTTTAGAAATAACGGTGAAAGTCAGTCAAAATTACAGTGACTTTTAAAAAACGGTGACTGTTAAAAAAACGATAAAAGATTGGCACCTGTTGTTGCCAATGATTCTTCGTTTTTTTCTACGGAAGAACAGTGTACGATCCAGTCAGATCGTAGTAAGGGGGAGTGGGTGACCTTGTATTAGCTGATTGCCTATACAAGTGCATGCCTTCCTGGGGTCTATTTCAAAACAACCTACGATCACCAAATAGCTCTACGATCAGCAAAATATCACTACGATTACAGAATCTGACTAGAATTTGACTAAAACGTAGGATCTACCCTTTAACATATATAGCATTATACAGGGAATGAGTACATATGACTACAATAATTCTATTTCTTCCAAGTTTGGAAGAGCTCAAGATTCTTTTCCATCAGTTCTAACAATCAAATATTGTACAATTGGTAAGACAATACTCATGGACAATTCGTACAATGGATGATCGTTTTAGACAGAATATGTGGGGTAAATCGTTGCCTATTAAGCTTGCCATTTCTCAAACACTACGATCCTACCCCTCTCCCTCCGATTCCAACAACCCCTACAATCCAGTCCAATCATTGACCCTTGGTGATCATGTATTACCTACGATTGCCTATGCAGGTACATGCCTTTCCCCTCTATATCTGCACTGATCGTAGTGATTGACCCTCTAAACCCTAGAATCCCCTTCCAATCCAGGTCAGGGTGGTACGATCTGGGGCTGCCCAAAACTTAGCGTTTGAGAAATGACTTCCAGTGATCCTTGATTGAAACTAGCTCATATTTCCAAGATCGTGTCAATGTATTAGACAGGCAGTCACATGCAAGTTGTGTTTCAGAGGAAAGGGGTCACCAAAATTATGCATGAATGATATAATGATGATGCAGCCGTTGAAATAGCAAATTCAGTAGAATATTGTCCGTAAAGGTTTTGGATTTAAAATGTATTTATTGCACAAAGTGATTTTCAAAATAAGATACATTCGAAATAAGATGGATACTCAGTCCTTGTCATAACTAAACCAGGAGGCTGTTGTGAAAAGAATTGGAATTGAATTCTCACCAATTTGATCTCCAATTCTCTGCTTTTCCCCACCCTGAGAATCGACTTCCCCAGAGAATTGGTTCCTACTTGAGAATTACAGCCCGACTCTGGACCACTCATATACCACTCCTCTGACCAATTCCCTTTTTGCAACACACGAGGGAATCAATTCCTTAAGGTGAGTGAGTTCCATTTTGGGAATAGCACCTCCGACAGAACCATTCCCTAATCTTTTTGCAACGGCCTCCTGGCTACAAAAATGAATAGTGCTGGTTGTGTATTGCATGAGACAGTTATACTAATGTGATTATGTCATTTCTCTGAGTCGATGGTTCATTATTTACTTGTTTATGCCATGTTAATTCTGTTCGTCACAGGACAAAGCAAGATCGGTGATGGCAACCAGAGTTGTCTGGGAAAACCGTTGCATATACAGTATCGATACACTTTGGATCACTGGTGAAAAAAAATGGTCAAAATTGCTAACCAAATGCCTGCATGTCTCTGCCGGTTGTCTGTTTTTTTAATTATGCTCTATATCAAGTAGGGGGCAGCAGTAGTCATCCGAATTTAAGGGAGGCAACATGTTCCTCGCATTTCTTTAGGTGGATTGTGGGGATAGACTAAAAGTGGTCAGCTTTTCGCCATATTCTCATCAGAGTCACAAAATGATATGTACAATCAATTTCTGCATTAAAAACATTGGGGTCCCATGCACATTTCTGAGATAGAGAATCTTAATTATATATGATTATAAAGCAATTTCTCATTTAGATCCACAAATTCATATCCAAAAGTGGACAGAATTTTTTCTAACCTCCTCAAAACCTAGATAACAATTATATCATTGCAGCAAATGCAATACTGATACATTGTCCCAGACATAGATCTGGTGTTCTAGGGCATTGAAAGAAAATAGAGAATCAACTTTCAACACACTGCAAGGGGGTAGCTAATTGCAGACTTCAAGAGAGTCCCATCAGCACAGTCTTCATGGAGCAGTGGTTAGTACACTCATCATTATATCAGAAGATCCCGAGTTCAAATCCTGGCCAGGGCAGCTTTTGGGAGCCTTTTTCAAACACAGATGTTTATTTGGAAAACAGTTGTCTCACTTGCAAGAAACTTTTTTTCATTCTTCTTTTTTTTTATATATCTGTTCATCATTTAGAACGAAACTAATTCAGAAACATGTTAATTTGATTTTTCAAACTTCATTTTTCACGTTTTATTTACAAAAGCATTTACTAATATCAAACAGCACAGATTGCCATGGTAGGGTTCAATACCCCAATCTTCTGATAGAAGTCAAACAGTTAACAGAGTAGCCACGGAATCTGCTGGTGTTTGGGGTCCATAAACCTCTTTTTTCCATACCTAAGCTATGTACATCTACTCGAAAATCTACGCAGTAAACCTGTTTGAGAAGCCTGCCATCCATCTTAAGAATTCCAACATTTGGAATAAGAGAGGCGCCAGGGTGGGTAATTGTATTCTGAACACTGCTTAAGCAGTCACTTACAATATAGAGGCTGGAAAAGGCGTGAAAGGGATACTAGTCCCCTGATATTTCCTGACAATTGGAGGGGGTGTGGCATTGGTCGATACTCTGTCCCTCCTATTGTCAAATTTAAAACGCCCTATTTAACACTACCGACAAGGCCCCCGCAGGTTTTGTTACCGAGGCATTTGCCTTCAGTGAAAGGATTCCAGAGCAAGAAAGAGGTTCGTTCCTTTTTAATATGCACAGATATATAGTTCCCTCTGGGTTATTTGTGGAAAGTTCTGACCAGCTGCTGTGAAAGTCTAGAAGGAACGGTATGCTCAGACACATGTCTGCTTTTTGTTCTTTTCAGTTCTGCAGGTGAGAGAGAAATACGACTGCTGCCTTCAGTGATCAGTGCAACGACAGATAAGCCTGATAAATCTGAACCTTTTTCTGACTAGCTTCATGTCAGCTTATTTTCAAACACTGTAAAGGATTTAATGTTAATCCGTAATCACCAACTTACCAACAATGGAGGATGAGAAGTTATATTGAGTGAAAATATCAACTATCCACAATTTAGTGTTACTGATCGTTTAATAGCACAGTCTCTAGTAATTTTATAAAAAGAAAAAGGTCTCTTCCTGTATCTCATGTTCCTTATTGAACGTTCGCTGTATTTCAATTAAACAGCACGAGTTCATTCCAATATTTCATACTTTAGCTTGGCAATATCATGATATTGCCTCTGTGATAAATCTATCTGTACATTACCTTTAATGAACCAGAGACAGGGGACAAATCATGGGTTTTTGTGTCCCTATGCCACTCGCCATGCCCCGACCCGAGGCCCCAAACTCCACCTTATACCCCTCCATCTCTGGTAATGGATCATTCCTACCCTTACCCTACACCCCTTTCTGGTGGCATTGCCCGCCACCCCTAACCCCCGCGCCTCTCTGCCCATACACACGTTCACCTCGGTCCTGGTACAACTTTGTTCAGGAGGCTTCTACACCCTCCCAGGCAAATTTATATTTCTGTTGCCGCATACTTGTCCTACAATGACGAGAAAACGTGCACAGACCAAGACCCCGAAGAGGTCGGGCAGGCGAAAGTCTCAGTTACCACCGCCGCCTACACCGGTCCAACAAGTACCGCCAACTCTACCTCGGCCCAACATTCCTCAGAATGCACCAGTGCCTACTAACCGTGACGTCTTAGGAGCGGACGGCTGGGTAGTGGTTGACCCAGCCGTCAGAGGTGAGTTGTCGCTTCATAATTCTGTTGTCAATGACGCTGGTAATAATAGACCTAGGGCTAAGACGGTAAAAGAATTGGCTGTGGAGGTTGAACGTATTGCTATGACATTGGCCAATAACTCTGATACATTGGCTTCAATTTTAGACATTGTTTCTAATCTAAATGCCCCTAGAAACACTATTAATCCACCTCATGCTCCGCAGGTCCAACATGGCGCCGGTTTTCCCGCGCCGCCACAGCCGCCTGCTGCCATGACACGACGTTGGTCCAATGCAGTTTTCAGTAAAATTGATGCTAGGTTTTACACATGGGCCAACCAGGGAGCTATCCAGAGGGACCGCTACAAACTCTCATTTTCTGGCAGCTCACCCTCTGTTTCTGATAACGATGTAGTCCCCTGCCCTGCATACAACCGTGGCAATTGCAAGCATAAGGAGGCCCACACTGAAGGCCACATTACTTTGGCCCATATCTGTAAATTTTGCCACGCAACAATTGATCAGGCCTTTCCTCATACCACAATTAATTGCTTCCGCCGCCAAAAAGCTCAGCAGGCTCAGTCATCTCAGCCCCAAAGTAAAGGTGGAAAAGGGCAAGGTAAAGGTTCAGGCAACCAGGGCCAGGGAAAGGGCACTAGCCAGGGCCCTCACGACCCCCACGACCCCCCAGGCGCCCCTAAGAATTCGGTAAACTAGAGAGTGCTACCCCTAGCCTTGCTGTATATGACTTTCATGTATTTGACTACAATGCAAATTACATGAACTTTGAGGACATGGCATCCCACCATGATTGTATTGACTTTGACTTTGACTTTGCACGAAATTGCACAAATGAAATTGTTTCTTCATATTCAGCACCTTCAGGCACATATTATTGTCCCAACCTGTGGGAGGCAGGGGGTAGCACGTATACATGTGAAGAATTCCCCCTCGCTGATTGGAATGACCTTTCAAGTCAACTGGAGAGTGGCCTTATGGACGATGATTCCATTGACCCTGATGACTTTGTCATCCCTGCTAACCCTAAGTTGGCTCCAGTACACCCCAGCGACCTTAGAGAGGACCGTATTACACACTGGCCCTCTCCCACTAGTGAATTCATTGACACTGTTGAAAGAGACTTGTACACTAAGGTCTAGGCCACCGGACTTACTAATGCTCTACAGGCCAGACTTATCGTTCCTTCAGATTTGAACATCCCAGTATGGGAGGCATATTTGTCAGAGCTGGGTGAAATGGAAATCCTGGCTTTATAAAATACGGATTCCCCTCTTCATATCAGGGCCCTATTTCTGATCAAACAACAATCAAAAACCATAAGTCAGCTGTGGACTACCGACTACAGGTGGATTCATTCATAGAAAAAGGTGTCGACCATGGCCACTTGCTTGGCCCTTTTGGTTCCCTTCCCTTTGCTGAATGGAACCATGTCTCACCATTAATGTATGCTGAAAAATCCACTCCTGGCGATTGCAGAGTCATAGGGATGTGTACTTGGGACAATACGTCCCCATTTCTTGCCCTCTGTGGATGATGCTGTAGATGTCATTATTAACTCCAAGGCCCCAACATTTTTGCCTCCGTTGACATAAAAGCCGCCTACAAGAATTTCCCGTGTGATCCCATGGACTTCCCCATTAACATCATAAAATGGCAGGAAAAATACTACGTGGAAAATCGTATGCCCTTTGTTCAACGTGTATCTTCACTTTATATGCAGCGTATCTCAAACATTATTGTCACAATATTGGCCCGTGCAGGCCACAAGGCCATTGCCTACCTTGACGACATATTACTGCTTGGTCACTCACTGGAGGCCACTCATGCTGCATTTGAGGCCACCATCTCCCTCCTTCACGAGTTGGGCCTCCCCACTGCCAGTGACAAGCTCCAACCTCCTGCCCACATGGTTACCTGGTTGGGCATCGAGATTGACGCTAGCGCCTGCCAGATCGCTATCCCTCAATGGAAAATAGACGCAACATTGGACCTCATTAATGTTCTATTGAAACAACGTGCTATAACACGGAAACAGTTGCGCTCTATCCTAGGCAAGCTGCATCATGTCAGCAAGGCTGTCATCCCTGGCCGTCTTTTTGTCTCTAGACTGCTACAAGGACTAAGGGACATGGGCCATGCTAGAGACGTCACCACCATTAGCCATGATATGCGCCTTGACTTTCAGTGGTTCATTAAATTCTTGAACTCATATAATGGACGATCCATGATGACACAGCCTTCATGCCCAGACCTCATAATTGAGGCGGATGCCTGTAAGCGCGGCATTGGCGCCCATTCTGACCACCAATATTATGCCTCATTCGTCCCCGGCCATCTAATGGACAATCCTATATGCGACATCGAGGCGTCCAATGTCGCCCTGGCGGTCAGGACATTCATAAATAAATCTCATACAGGAAAAACAATCCCTCTCAAGTCTGATAATGCCACTACTGTCGCAGTTCTCCAGTCAGGCCGCGGTCGGGATCAGGTCATCCTTCAAGCCGCTAGAGACATCTGGTGGCACCAGGCGTGCCACCAGGTTCACATCATACCAGTCCATGTCCCTGGCTCCACCCTGGTCCTGGCCGATGCCCTCTCCCGCCGCCTAGTCGATGATTCCTTTGTGGAATTATCTGACAACCTGGTCGCCAAAAGGAACCTCTCTAGAACCTATGTTGACCCTTATAAAATGTTGGAATACTCTCATGTGTAATTTTCCCTCCCTCAAAGGCCCACTTTACGCTGACATGTGTGCCCGCGCTGCTGCTCGCCAGTCTGCCCTCAACAACAAGTCAGAGGCAAATTACACAAGAGCTGTTAAGGTGTTCCTATCATTCATGATATATGTTTGCATAAACATAAACTCTTTGACTGTTCAGCCACTGCTGGCCTTCTTGGAATATTTGGCGGCATTTTAGGCCCCAGCCACTATTCATGCCTTCTCTCACAGAAGTGTAAAAAAGTCTATCAGGTCTCTACAAAATGACAAATCATATGTCTCTCAAGCTACCCTTCCATTGACTATTACCCAATTCAACCAGGTTATCTCAGCCATCCCCATGGACAGAAATAACCCTGTCTACTTATCAGCCTTCACACTTATGCTTGTGTGCGCTTGGCGCCCTTCAAACATTGCACCACCATCTATTGGTTAATTCGACCCCAGCCGCCATCCTACTCGCCGAGACTTTGTCATCCATCATGGGTGCCTAATTATTAAGCAAAAATGGGCCAAAAACATGCAGGCAGCTGGAAAAGACAGAGACATCATTATACACCCTGTACCTGGTAACCCTATGTGTGTTGTGAAATTATTCTCACATATGCTGGACTACGCCCCAACTACTGCCATTCACCAACCTGTGTTGGTTTTTCCTGAAACCTATTTACCAGTGTCCTCTCCACATCTCAGGACTATATGGGCCGCAGCATTAGTGGCTGCAGGCATTCCAACCTCGAACCATACTCTTCAGTGTATAAGGAAGACAGCGGCAACATTAGCCGCCCACCTTGGCACCTCGGAGTGCCAGATCATGGACTTGGGCCTATGGACATCACAGGCATACTTACGATATGTACACACCTCAGCAAATGTTGGGCTACAGCATATGATTGCTTCACGTATATCCCAACTATGAGACTCTGGTTTGGTATTTGTGTCATACATTCTCAATCATTGACATCAAAAAGTGACTGTTAGTTTTATGTCATTCATAACAATTTTACATATGTTTTAATCAATATAAAATAAAATTGTTATTATTCCAAACTTCTCTCCTCCTTTCCTCGGCCGGGCTTGGGTCGTATTGGCATCGGGAATTATGACGCAAAAATTGAAGTCATAGTTATTGAATACACCTAATACACCACGTGGATTCTATTGTCAACGTAGCACTCGGGATAGCTTCACATTACACCCATCTACATATATATCTATCACTTAATCGTAAATTAGACATAAAATAGGATCGACAGACAAAGCATGAGTGTAATTTGGGCTGGCAGTGCTCGCTCAAAAGCTAATTCCACTAATGATAAATATACTCATCATTAGAAATTTTGTGGAATCAGCTCTTTCAAGAGATGACCTCGCAACCTTTTACATTGACAGGTGAAAACTGAAGTTTTGAGGAAGTAGGAAAGGTCTTCCATATGAATAAGACCCATTACCACTAGCTCATCCATCGGCTCAGAAGACAACATACGATCAGTAATGTACGACTACTATAGGCTGAAAAGTTTCTCTGGAGGTACCTCTTAACATAGGGGAGGTACAGGTGAAGGGGCCACACAGGCTCCAGGCAGAGGGCATTTACACCAACATACCTCCGTTATCTACACCTAATCTATCGCCAAACAACACCCTTCAAGCACATCCCCAGATAGGCCTCAGGTTGTAGAAAACCCAACCTCTGGTTTGGAGAGTACACAGCAACCGACTCACAAATCAGAGTAGAGCTTGGCTTGAAACCGACACCTTCTACGAGGTCACGTGCCAGCTGCGATAGTTTGCGAGACCTGCAGTGATCAAAGAGTACATACCGTTGACATTTCGAGATGTTCTCCAAGCTGAGATTATTGTGTTTGGGACGCGGATTTGGGATGGCTCAGAACCACTGTTCTGCGTGGGGATTTGCTTGGTGAACAGCTCAGGGCAATATATATTGTGTGTATAGTGGGCGGTGGGATGTTTGCCCCAGTCCCTTCCATACAGACTAATCGTCAATCAGAATGCAGTGGGTATTAATTCACCTGTATAAGTTTGGGGGAAAACGTTGTTGTCCTCTTAACCACTAACACAAAGTGCTCACAATTCGTCAGGGCTCGCCCTGGACACGTTTGGATGCCTTGGTCTGAGTTGCCACTCTTTTTTTTTTCGCTGGCTGTGTTTCGCTGGTCACCGGGTTTGTTAACTAATTAACCTTTGACCTCCAGCATGCATACTGCCTATGTAGCGTGTACTGTAGTCCTACTCACTGCCAATTTACCTGTAACAGTATGGTAGGGAGACTTTCTGTATCTCATACTCCATGTAATATTACATGGATTATGGGATATATTATATTGAAGGAATGTATCCTCCTTGCCTTGTAAGAGTGGTGTATGGACTGCGAATTAATTTATGATTAATATAAGCTATCATATGAATACGACTTTGTCTTTTTGACCCTTTTGGCATCATTATCAGGTGGACTTTTCACTCTATTTTTTCTATAAGTGGAATTTTTCCCTGTACATTTTGGTCCTTTTTTCACTGAATGATTCCTTATGTGCTTTTTTTCCGGTATACCTCTCTTGGTATTGTTGTAGTTGGTATTTCTATCCCAGTGGCATTACTATTCTTACGAATCTCGGGCACTGGATAGGGCTGTATAAGTGGAGGCTCCACTACGCGATTTTTTGCTACATTCTCATGGAATGTTATCCCTATAGTGCCTAAG
Organism: Acholoe squamosa; assembly: GCA_949317995.1. Classification (NCBI taxonomy): domain Eukaryota; kingdom Metazoa; phylum Annelida; class Polychaeta; order Phyllodocida; family Polynoidae; genus Acholoe; species Acholoe squamosa. The sequence continues at coordinate 50,392,788 of OX439040.1, read as the reverse complement.
GTATAGGGTTTCGATATTCCTATATTGTAAACATGAGATTCAAAATTGTAAACATGAGATTTCAGGGGTCATTTTATGGGTGATATCTCTCCTCGCGTGCCATATTTCCAAACTAACCTACACCTGCATAGACTCTGTGATTGGGTGGGAGTTCAATATATAAACATCAACACAGCAAAATATAAATAACAACACAGCAGTTACACAGATCACAGGGTCTTGAACTGTAAAAATCAAACCTGTCTGATATTGAGTTGCATAGAGTCATCAGTGTGTAAGTCTGCAATATTTACATTAGGTCAGCTTGATTTGGTAAACAAAAACATCTTTTTGACAACACAAGCATGCCTGAAATTGCACACAATGACATCCCAACATAAACAAATGGCTCCTTTAACATACAATTTCTACCTTGCAATGATAACAAATGCCACTTTGAGTCTTTGTTTGAGTATCATTTTGTGAGAATAGCTCCGATTCTCGGCAAAAATCGCGTAGTGGAGCCACACCTATAGTTTGTACAACAAGTGTATAACTCACCTAGAAGCAGGAGAGGAAGCGCTTAGTTCACACACCCTTTATCTGAACACTTAACTGATCATCCTAACAAATCCAGCCTATAGAAAACCAATCCGGAGGGGTCCATTATTCTTTCACCACGCTCCTCCGTTAACAATAAGTGATTCCCCAGTAGAGATCATTGATACCCACCCAACCTCAACAGCCTCCTTTTGGCCAGACCAATAGGCCAAAATGCTTCAGTCAGCTGCGATTGGTCAGTTTCATTGTTTTCATGTTATGGACACTGGGTCATCACATGGCTGTGGTAGTGCACTAAATGTAAAGGTCGCCATCGGATTCTGCCCTCCTTGATTTAGGATTTTATCCTGCATAGCCTTGTATTGGGTACACCACCACTTTACCCGCCTCATTGAGGGTCATGCTGCTTCCCACCCCATCCTATCCCCGCTCTCAGTCCCTCCATTCTATATAGTCACATTCCTTAATCTGTTTCATGAACACCTACTGTTTTTATCTGGAAAGTCGGTGTGTTTCAAGTGAAAGTTAGTTGAATTATGAGACATGTATATTATCCCCATAAATATTATAACTAGGAATTGGCGCTGAAAGTGTTATAACATTATGTTCACGTGTACACATATTTTTAACAATTGAATTACAGTATAAATAAACACTGATTTCAAACATCAACATGATGTTTTGAATGGAAATGAATTATATATATAGCTATGTATATCGATATCACTTTGCAGTGAGCTTTGCCCATACTATAAACTTGTGTGCAGGCAGAATTATGTCTGGATAGTATGATAGATCATATTCTTGGTATATGTTGGTGCAAGGTAATCGGTGTACTTATGATTATCAGTGGTAGGGGGACTTTATACATGGGTCACCTCCAAGTCTATACTATTAATTTTTATAGTGAGCGGATGCTGAGACTGTAGCTCAAAGAGCGGTCCCTACAGTGGGTAATGAATGTCATGCAGATAGGCTCCTGAAAATATAGAATTTCCTCACAATCTATGCCCTCTCAACAGCTCAAATAAGTACCCTCTCCAGTAGCCTTGATCAGTCATGAAAGCAGTTTATGTCAATCCTAAACTCGTGTGTCGCCACTTTTACCATGTATCTCACTGTCAGTTCATTAGTTTCACAGTGTTATCCTTTCAAAATCCTTAGAATGAGGTATTATGTCTGGGTACCTTTTAATTACATGGTTACAGATAATGGGGCTTCAGGTGACCATGTTCTTGATCAGTAAAAAAAAAGCAGCAAACCTTTACCATAATGTTTTTTCTCGAATTGTCAAAAGGAGGATAACAATAGTATTTCAAGATGGCTGTCTTAAAGTTGAAATTGGTTTAAAGGAGTTAAGCCCTCTATTTTTTATAAAATTAAGAAGAGAAAGTGTAGAAAATGCTGTTTTTATGGTTACTGCATTGATTCAATAAAAAGACATGTCCTCTTAACTGTGAGGAGGTCCCAAGTAGGGAGCCTCAATTGGACCCTTATCTTATCTGTTATCTCCGATCTTTTCATAACTACTGCAGTCTGACCACTAACTGCCTAAGCCAATTCACTGCAAATTAAGTGAATCATTGCATCAGCCTCCATGGCTTCACATCGACCATTTGGGCCAGTATTTTGTTGAGGACATTGTAATGGCTCAGAAAATGGAAAAGTGCTTGAGTAATTCAGAAAACAAACTGCGTTGTAAAAAAACAATTTCTTAAGGATGTTCGAAGAGAAAAAGCATGTAAAGATAGTTTATGTGCTGGAGACAGAAACTGAGTATGCGATGCCCTACCTCGGGTGTCTAAACTAAGGAACGCGTCTTACATTCACCTCCTGGAGCAAGACCAGATGTTCCATGTGCCGTTCAATGATTAAAGACATGCTCACTTAAGGCCTTCAAACGCTGAGTAAACACCCATCAATGTACGTTTTAAGCCTTAAATCATTGATTCTTCTTTGCTATATGAGGCCTTTATAGAATGAGACCAACTGCTTGTGGCGATAGGCAGTTGAAACTGATACCAACTGCAGGGCTTGGCTTTGATATTTGGGATGGGATCTTGTATGGTAGTACTATTCCTTGGGTATAAATAAGTAAGCTCTCTAGATGTCTTCAGGCCGTCTGCTGTCAGTCGGCAATTGATACTGCTATGACGTGCTTGTTTTGCTATCTACAAGACTACTTAGCCTTACACAACTTACTCCATGAAATGTTGAGTGGATATTACTGTCTTCATATAAAGAAATTAAGACTTTCCTTAGTATACATGTATTGATTCGAGATGATAGATCGTTCAAGATCATTTATATCATATTCGCAATATCTATATTGAGGCATGTCCGTACATACCTAAACTGACTCTGCACTCAGTCAACAACTATTTATAGATTGGGGATACATGCCTTTAGATGCTAGCTTCGGACGAGGCATGTCTAAAGGCCCAGGGTGGGGTTTCCAGTTGGTTATCTCCTCTCTTATCTGTCCATCAACCAAGGGCGAGGCTGGCTGCCGGATGGATGGTATACATGTATATTATGCAACGCTGCCCGAAGCCCCGTTCAGAATTAGATGTTAGACTGAACATCTAAAATTGGTCCACAATATTGAGCTCTGGGTGTACCCGCATGTCATAACTGCAAAAGTAATTTATGTAAGTTTATTCGAATTTCGATGCATAATTAAATAGGGTTAATCACTGCTGAGGTTGTAGCATGCAGAATATCATATTACAATTCTGGTAATGGAATTGTCAGCTGGTCATTTCAATACAGCATATTATTATTATTTTCTATTTGAATAATGACTAATCATTACATTTAGCATTCTGCGAACATGGATAGTGCATATACCATATCGTCAATACTATCTTACTTCATATAACATCTCGCTGGGGCCAGAGCTTAACAAATGTCATAGTATAAATCCTGAATGTTGCCTGATCATGTGGACGGACACCTTGGCATGAAAAGGGAATGAAGCTGTCACCATGACTCCGGTATACGTACACGTTCTTTTTTTATGGGGGGTGGGGGGACTCCCCTTATCTAAATACCTCATAACTATATCCAGAAATGAAATGTGATGAAAGTGGACTTCAGGACAGATGAGCCAATTCATGTTGACTAGCGCTTTTATGCAGGGAAAGGGCAAAGTAATTATTCCCATTAATAGCAATATGTACGCTACAAGTATCAGCCACTTTCCTTGTTTTGACTATTAACAGAGTCATGATGACCACATTTACATAATATGTACCGGATCTGTCTTTATGCATGTTTTAGTTATCCAACTCATCTGTAGAAGACGTTTGGCAGACCTGGAGGCTGTTGCTCCTATAGTAAAAGGAAGAGCTGGCTAAAAATGCTCTCATTTCCAGTCCTTTCTTTTCATGTAGCTATAACTTGTCCCTTTTGTTGCTCACAAGTGGTCATTCAAGTATGGTGCTCAAAAAGGGGGATTTGAGTAGGTGCCTAGTTGGGAGAAGTCAGTCAGTACTATAAACTATAAATAAACTATAGAGCGTGTGACATGAGTAGGTACCTGGTAGTGCAGCTCTATCTATTTTAAACAAGGCAGTTGACTTTTCAGACTAATGTGGTGAGTGCAAGTACTTAGGTGAAGCAGTGCACGACTTGTTTAGAAAAGAGGGCATATACTCACAGCTCTTTTTACAATAGGAGCAACAGCCTACCGTACTTGTTAAGACATGCTCCTGTTCATTGTTCATAAGGTGTATTGTATACAGCTTGAAAGTGAGCTGAGGAACCTATGCATTTCTCCTCTAAATGTAGTCAGCCTACAAAGTCTCGACCTTTGTTGGACGACAACCTTGCAAAGTCACTTTGGACATGATTCTTTTATGAAATTGAAACGGTGTGAAATGGAACAGGACAGAGTGGTGGTGTTGGGCATGTGATAATGCCTTACAACAGGAGGCCAGGCTTTCTACAGTCTGTAAACTGCATGGAAAGGTAATCGATTTTTGGCCTTTGGCCTCATGACCTTTCTCCCTTCGTCGGGAAAATCTTAGAGAAGTTGTCATAAAGATTCTGCAGACTTCCACCAATTATCTAATCTTGTTTTAAATTTACCATAACTGCAAAGTCATGTTGGACTACATTTTGAAGCCAAGCAAATCACTGTACAAATAGGCATATTGTATTTTGTCAGGACCATAATAGTCCTTAAAGACGTCATTGGGTTATTTGTGTCCTTAATCTATGATACATCGATTAATCATGAGTAGGAATTGAGCACTCTTGCCATGTATTACTTTTGATGGTTCACCATGAGATCCCTTATGATGGTTTCACCGATCTCACCATCCTCACTTCACAATTAAAGGCATGGCAAAAACTATTACACAACGAAAGCTGCAGGTCAGGTTAAAAATGTGAGACTGAGGTATTCTGGACATGTAATTCTCACCTAGTATTATATCTTTTCAGACGGATAGATGTAATAAAGATCAGGAGAAGAGTGTAACCTACAGTACAAACTCTTCTATTTAATGCTCCTCTTTCTCTGAAAGTGACGAAATAAAGATTTCAATCCACCGCTGACGGAAAATCGGTTTGTAATATAAATCAAGGGAGAAAATACGTCAAAAATGGCTCCATAGTAAGGTCAAGTTGATTGAGTACACAAAAACAGTGTATATCTATAGGGGGGGACTGACATTCAATAACTACAAGGGATGTAGCCACGTTGAATACCGTTAGCTCCTCTGTATATCCCATATACCTGTACACTCTATCATCCATATGAATCTTTTTCCTATGGAGAGCCAGCCAAGGATTAAACCTGAATGTCTTAAGATGGATGTCATAAATAACCTGCCTCCCAGGCTCCACCCACAAGCCTTGTGGTTAGAACAGCTGCAAATAAAAACGTAGTACAGCGGTATGATCTGTAGGTAGGGACACTTTGCAGTTGGGTGGCTGAGTGATTGATCTATACAGAAGTGGGAGGTTACAGCAGGTGCCATAAAGCACAGTCAGGAGGAGGGTGCAGGATAAGGGCAGGAGGACACATGTAGCTTTCACAGCTGGGTACCTAGAGGGAATGGCCACCTTTTCTCATCAAAGATGATACTGTAGAGAGAGCCTTTGCAATAAGACCAACAGCTTTATAACTACGTTTTACAGCTTATCCTGTACTGAAGCATTCACAGCCCTTTGGACCAAAGGCAGATTTTGAGGTGCAGTGAATATCTACCTGGTAACCAAATGAATTGGGATTGAATATAATATTATTTCAGTTCTTCTCACCATACCAAAGGATGATGTATTTGATAGTTTGAGTCAATAAAACAGAAAAAGCATTTTCATCATTCCTGCCACACCGGTTGTATTGATGTGAGAATTACTAACACATTGCCATTGAATATATTCCTTTCTGTGAAGTTGGAGTACTAGTAGATAATTTAAAGGTGAATTTTGGGCATTTTGCACTGACTATCGACTAGCAAAAGATGCTACGGGTAATGCTCCCTAAATCTTGAAATGTCTTAAATCAACCAGCTGATGGGCATTCCTCCCATTAAGATGTCCTAAGAGATTTACCTAAGTTGGCTCATTTTGATTAAATACTCCTACATTGTTTTGAAACTCGACCTCCACTTTTCTTCCCTTTCTAGCCAGGTACATTAAAATGTTAGAACCTCTTAATCTGGGAGAGGGTCACAATTGGTCTGCAATCCATTACATGATATTACACTACCACCCAAGAAATATTTTGTGCCATGAGGTTTTAGATGGGCAGTGATTTAATAAAAGAAAACATGTAGCGTTTCTCTTTTTTTCTAGTTTGATTGATAAAAAACAAACAATCTACAACTGTGTCGATACACCCTCCTTTTAAAGAATAATCCACCCATACAACCTTTTATGCCTGTTATATCACTTTACACACACTAAAAATGTGTTTAGTTTTTGAACACTTTTAGATCTATTTCAAACATTTTCTTGTAACGCTTTGTGAAACACTTTTTTAGGCAAAATGCTTTACACTTTTGCCAAAAGTGTTTAGCTTAAAATGTGTTTAGTTCAATAAAGTGTTTAGATCCTTTTGGGAATATAGTGTTTAGATTCAGAAAGTATTTAAAATTAGGCTTATGTATGACCAAGAAGTATCAATTCATTACTACTTCATCTTTCTTATGAACCCCTGGTCCAGGTTTTCGGATTAGCAAGTCATTCAGTCCCTGTATTGTGGTTTGCAGCAGGTACAGAATGTTGAATCAATGTTGACAGATGGTCGATTAGAATTGATCATCCAGTTATCAACATCGATTCAATGTTCCATGTCCTCCAGGCTAGGGATTAAGTGAGTTTATGTATTTTGATGCACAGTTATTAGAACACAGTTGTGTGTACCAATCCCCAATGCTTCAAAATGGGTGTTTACCATGGAGTACATTGTAATCAAGGTAATGAGAGTGAAACGTTTTTTTTTTTATTAATTCATTCTATGATAAAATTTCAATGTTATGATCTAACAAGCTGTTGTGTATCACCATCATTTATACTTTTATTCAGATATTTGTGTCCATATGTATGTTATAATTTAGTACCATTATAAGCTACCCCTATCCACCTAGCGAGTTGAATTGGAACCAAACATTAAAATACTTTTCTAACCCTGAACACTTATAAATGCAGGAAAAGTGTTCGGTGTTTGGAAAAAAAAGATGGAGAAAAGATGTTTAGATGATGTAAATGTGTTTAGGATTTAAAGTGTTGAGGTGGAATGTGTTTAAGTTTAAATACATTTTTACAGTGCATATTATGTGTATTGTATGACCCGTAGAGTTTCAGACTTGGGATAAAGAAAAAGACCATTTCCTCTGCTTATATTTCTTGACATTGCTTAGCTACCACGAACGTAGCTGGAAGAGTGCACAGGGGTAGACATTAGCGTTTTAGGGCTTTGGCCACCAGGATCCACAGTTCTATGTTAGCCATGTCTATCTAAGGAAACCTATGGGCCAAATAGGCTTTTTTGATGAAATTGTAAAGAAACATCATCGGCTTTAGATCATGGGCCATCAGCTCTAGGGCCAGCGTTAAGATCTAGTGTGGATAATGTCTTCGGTGCATTCAACTACAATAAAAAATGAAGAAGATGGTTGGTATCTTTATTTCCATCACTAATCAAGTGATATGTCATTGGATCTGATTGATTAGTATTAAATAGGATTGTGTCTATAGACATAAGGCCCATGAAGCCGGTGGAGAAAATGCTAGTCTACATTGGTAAAGGGCTCAGGTTTGGGATTCGAATTGGTAATTTGCTCTGTCACTTGTCTATCACATAGAGCTATAGGGCTGACTGCCCATGGGATAGGTATAATCTACAATGCTGCTGCATTAAGACTCCAACCAACAGTAATCTGGTCTGGGGCACTAAAGACATCTGGGACTTGTGATTTATTCTAGATGCTGGCCAAATGGACATCTGCATTCCTACATTAGCAACATCACTCTCTCAAGGACATCATGCTACTCTGTGACCCATGGCATAGGTTCTTGTATAAATCAGGCTATAAATGGAATTCAATACAGGCACCACTGTTCTTCCTTTTTTTATGCATTATCTTTATCCTTCCCACAGAGACCCAACAGAAAGGCCCTCATCAGGTACAAGTTGATGTCTGTTCCTATTCACTGGTTCACTGCAGACTGATTAGCTTCCTTGGCAAAAAGTAATAAAGGATGTATAAGGTTCCTCCCAAATATACTAGGTATTCTAAGCATATCCCTTTGTTCAGCATGATAATATTTTGTAAGGCTAAAGACAGTGTGTTTTAGGTCACATTGTATGAAATCAAGGGTAGATCAGCTAGATTATTCTCTTTTTACCCCAGTCTTTTCTCTCTACTTTCTTCACCAAGGGCTCAAATTTATCCAGAAATCAGTTGCTGGTTTTCTCTAATGATTTGCGGGTCACTGCCATGACTTCCATATAATGAAAAAGAAAATCATTGACTCAAAAATGTCTTTTGGCATGCAATAACACAATATAGCAGCAGGCAACCTTCAGTCTGTAATCCCTACAAACAACCCAATCATATTGGCCTGAAGCGCCACATTAAGACACAGTCATCATCATTCCCCTCATCATCTATGGAGGTGTTTTCATATTTTAGGGAGAAGGACCATTCCTCCACAGCAGGAGAGGGACATTTATGATTATGACTTACAGCAAGCAATTCTGGTCTTGTAAGGCATTTATTGTGTGCAACCCTTTTCCAAGAAGCTTTTTAAATCATACCAATGGGATCAGGGGCCTATTCTGTTTTGGAAACGGGAATTATAAACGAATTTGTCTACATTTTCTGTTTCTCAAGGGGTTTTCAAGAGAATATAATATTCTATCCTCTAGTCCCAAAGATTATGTAAAAAGATCAAACCATCACCGAATTTTGGCTTTTTCTAAAGCAGCTTTCAAGATAATCTTTGGATTTCCATTACAGTTACAGATTATCTTTTATATTTTCGTTGGCAAAAAATTTATTTCTTAAAGGGGGATTTGGTCGGACCTTGATTACAGAGGTGAGTGGTGACTTTGCCAAAGTAACCCCTTACCTCTGTAATCAAGGTCTGTGCATAGCAAGTAAAAGCACCAGAGGGCAGCACTGTTCCCTTTAGTTTCTCATCCTTCTATAGCATATGGATAACACCTACACAGACTTAACCTGGTAACCAGTCCAAGCCCGTGGATTGAACTCACTAAAATTGTCATATTTCTTTGAGAATCATAATAATTGAATCATAATCGTGACATGCTTCAAGATAATCTTCATATGACAGGTGTCAAGTGAAAAATGTAGAAACATTTTTTTATTCTTATGAACGCATCCTCTTCCTACACTCTCAATTTATAATTTCAATTCTATCTCAAATTTGAGGGAAACTATTTTTTACTGTAATTTACTTTCTAATGCATTTTGAAAAAGAATAATCGTTATAAACTCTAGGTATTCTGAAAGTTAATCCTACAAAGATCACATGACCAGGGAATTCCCTTCCTTTTATGCCGTCACAGGAAATATCCCCATCAATTATATACAATTTGACACAAATTTCGTTGCACCAAAATTCTCAAAGAAAACTTCTAGGTTATTTGAGGTTCAAGATTATTTTAAATAATCTTTTGTAATCCATTTCTGTTTTGTATAAGCCATTTCTCCGTTTATAATTCTCTAAAGAGTGTCAAACAGGAATCCATTTAGAAAGGCCTACTCTTTTAAGATCCAACAAATTCATTTTATAATCTTGAGACATCTAAAGATTATATAGAATCTTCGTTTCCAAAACAGAAAAAGGCCCCTGCAGGCTTTCAACATTGCGTTTCACCTTGAATACATAATCCTTTATAAGAACAGATACTGCTTGAATATAAATCAAAGAAAAGTGTAGAAGTGACAGTGTAGAATCACAATATTGTGTCTAATTTGCCATTCATTGATTAAATCCTTAAATTTCACCACCTTTATATCTGATTGTCTTTCATTGATCAAAGCCTTTCACAACCACTACCTGTGTGTATGACCGCAGTTTATATAATGGGCAGAATATCATGGAATGAGGAGGACAAAAATTATTTATTAGAAAAAATGAATGCCAGGTTTCATCAGCAGGGAAATTGTCATGGTTGAATTGAATTGCATTTTTTAATTGGCCAAAAAGAAATCACAAATGTTATCCTCAATTAATGCTTCACGGTGTAATGGTGGCAGGGAGAAGTAAATATAAAAAATTATTGAATATATTGCACTAGAAAAAATGTAGATAATGACAGAGTTAATATATTGACTAACCAAAATAATTATTCAGATGTCCCCATATCCTTCAATTCAATCAAAACAGTGATCAAAATGATAACCCTGGGTCCTCACATTAGCGGCCCCAATAATCACCGATGTACTATGTCTCAGTCCCATTAATATGATCATCTAAAGTTGTCACTAGTGATTAATATCAGGTAATTTTATCAATGCATACAAGTTTTATTTTTTCTTAAGATAAAAATATCAAATCTCCCAAATACCTACTGTAAATCCTTATTATAAAATGTGTGTTATAGACTTATTTTTACCCAGATGTAGGGAGGGAAGTGGGGGAGGGGGTCACCCAAAAAAGCTCACAATTGTTTGTCCATATTCTACAATGTGGTGAAGGGGCCCAGGGGCACTGAGATGTGATTGGGTCTTTAAAGTTTGAAGATCAATCAAGTAGAACGAAAATTTCAAAAATATTAAGCAAGTTCACAAAGTCAGGGTGCATCCTGCAGCTGAAGTGTGTCCTATACAGAAGGATGTTTAGTACTTTCTTCCTCATCTTTTCCCACAGAGACGGCTTCTTTGCTCTGTCTTGCCCGATTATGACTTTAAAAAGCTGCTTCCCATAACCCACCATGCCCAGGCTTAGACGAGCCGCTAATAGATAAGTAGCACACTACCCCTTTCAGGCTGCCCGTCTGCAGATATAGGGACACTTTTCAGTAAGGTGGCTGAGTGATTGATCTGTATAGATGTGGGAGGTTACAGCAGATGCCATAAACCTCAGGAAGAGCTGAGGCTGGCAAGTGAAAATACAGAGTACAGTTGGACACCAACAGGAAAGGTTGCCACTCCCAGAACATATCTTGTTAAAGTAAAGTGCTGTCAGGCCTATCTTAAAAGCTGGACTACCATTTTTTTCAATGGAGGAAGCTCATGATCCATCTCTGTGATAGCTGAAAAGGCTCTATATCACACAGTGTACAGTCATCATAAAAGGATTTAACCAGTGTCTATTACCAAGTCCTACCTTAAGGTGCCACACTTGCTCAGTTTCACATAGATTGCAAAATGGTGGGTAGTGCTGGTTATATTTATAACCTAGGGAACATACATCCATTTACATAATCAGATTGTGGACTGCAATCCTTATGGCCCCAGTCTAAGATGTAGGGCTGTGGCCATTTCTAGCACTGAATGCAATAATGATAGTGTATTTTCCCCATTTTCTATTAAGTTTACGATTTTAATATCACTACATAAAAGAGTAAAATTTTTCATGAAGTTGGGGTATTTTAAGCTAATCTAAAGATTTGAAGAGTTATGGTTAAGAATTTACACTGACCAAAGACTATTGAACAATGCTTACGACTAATTCTATCTGAATGTCAGAATAACTAATGTAAATCAGCTGATGAACTTTGCTCCAATTAAGATGTCCTAGGGGATTCACCTAGGAAGACTCATTTTCATTTTCTTAACCCGGGTATTGTTTTAAAACCAAGCCCTACTTTTATTCTGTTCCAAGCAAGGTACAGAGAGGTGCCGTTTCCATGGATACTGCAACTATCCATTTAGATGGTAAAACCTCTTAAACTAGGGAAAGGTCCCAATCGGTCTCCAAACTAATTTATGGCTAATTACTTGATCAATAACACAATTTCATACTACCATCCAAGAAACATTTTGCATCAGGAGGTTTTTCAACGGGCAGCAATTTAGTAAAATAAAACCATATATCATTTATCCTTTCTTTTCTAATTTGATCAAATAACAAACCTGCAACATTGTGTCTATATGAAATCCTGATTTCAGAGGATAATCCACCCATATTACATGTTATGCATGTCTGTTAAATCACTGTACATATGTGTATTTACAGAATTTTAGCGTTTGGGATAAGGAAGCTAGGCTCATGCTGGAATAAAATTCAAGGACTTTTAAAAGAAAATACTGAATGGTTTGAATATAGAGTAAACCTCTTCTTTCACAGGAAACTGCGAATGGATGTTTTTTATACCAGAAACAATCTATGCAGACATAGGTTCTTGTATAAATCAGGCCATAATCGGAATTCAATGCAGGCACCACTTTTCTTCCTTTTTCATACAATTATCCTTACCCTTCCCACATAGACCCAACAGAAGGGCCCTCATCTGCTCATGGGGTACAAACTGATGTCTGCTCTTATTCACTGGTTCACTGCCAACTGATTAGCTTCCTTGGCAAAAAGTAATGAAGGACATATAAGGTTCCTCCCAAATATACTAGGTATTCTTATCATATCCCTCTGTTCAGCATGATAATATTTTGTAAGGCTAAAAACAGTGTGTTTTAGGTCACATTGTATGAAATTGAGGGAAGATCAGCTAGATTATTCTATTTTTACCCCAGTTTTTTTCTTTCTTCCTCCTTCTTCACCAAGGGCTCAATTCTATCCAGAAATCAGTTGCTGATTTTCTCTAATAATTTGCACATAACTGATAAAAAAAGAACATCATTGAATCAAAACTGCATTTTGGCATGCAATAACACAATTTGGCAGCACACTGCCTTGAGTCTGTAAACCCTCAAGGTAATCTGTAGTCGATAAATCTTCTCCATTCAGTGACAGCCTCACAACAGATGACCCAATCATATCGGCCTGAAGAGCCACATCGAGACACACCCATTGCCATTCCCCTCATCATCTATAGAGGTGTTTTCATTATTCTAGGGAGAAAGACCACAGCAGGGGAGGGACATTTATGATTATAAGTTACCACAAGCAATTCTGGTCATATAAGGCATTTCTTGTGTGCAATCTTTTACGTGAAGCTTTTTAAATCGTCCCATATATAATAATGGTAATTTCACCCTCCTTCTGAAACAGCTCTCAGGATACATGATACTCTTTTAATATAATTCAAGGGAAAGCATGGAAAGCACAGTGCAGAGTCACAATACATGTATTGTGTCTAATTCGACATTCTTTCAGCAAAGACGTTCACCACCTTTATATATGATTGCCTTTCGTTGAACAAATTCTTTGAACAACCACTATCTGTATCAAGATCACAGTTTATATGTAATGGGCAGAATATAATGGAATAAGGAGGACAATAATAATTATTGATTAGAAAAAAATAATTTAATAGAATTAATAGAATATTTCACTATAAAAAAATGTAAGTGATGACAGAGTTAATACATTGACTACCAAAAATAATCATTCTGATGTCCCCAGACAGATCCTCTTCAACTCAAAATGGTGATCAAAATGATAACCCTGGTTCCTCACATTAGAGGCCCCAATGATCACCAGTGTACTATGCCTCAGCCCCATTAATATAATCATCTTATCTTGTCAGTAGTGAGTACTATCAGGTTGTCTTAGCATATTAGGGTACCTTATTCGGTCACTGCTCAGGTGGCTATTTAGTAAGCAGACATTGCGATCAGGCAGTAATGTAGGCTGATATTTTGTATCCTGTAGTAGAATCTATATATTGAACTAACGTCCAGCGAGAGTAGGGGCTGGCAAGTGAAAGATACAGAGCATCACAGCTCGTTACCAACAGGAAAGGCCATCACCCCCATAACCTACCTTGTTAAAGTACTTTTTTCTCCTACACCACGTATTTCTATGCTGGTATGACCATGGTGTTGGTCAGATGACCAACGCACTGTGATGATGTTAATTATGCTGCACACTGATTGACAGAACAGTCAATAAAATGTGCATCACAAAGACCAAGGCCATGTACTGTGCCTATGGCATCACAGCAGTGAGCTCCCCTGGGTGAGTTCGGCCTTTTCAGACATAGGTATACAAAACCACACTGTCACTCTTGTAGAAGTGTGAAATCAGTAAAGCCAATGTAAGACAATATTAAATATAAATGAGACTATGATAGAACTGTGTTTGGAGTGTTGGTCTGTCACCAACCCACGAGGCCAGGGCCGTGCAGCACCCTGGGGCCGAGTGGGTTGGTGACGGAATCCAACGTGACAAACCCATGTGTAAACACGTAGAACTACTCTTTACCCATAAGTACACCTCTGCACTATACGGCACATGGCTATTGTATTATTGACCAATGGGAGGCATCCCTGGCATATACTGCGGAGTCGGGGGCTGAAGGTGTTAGCCATAGTGCCGTCGTGGTCTAATGGCGGCCCCCAGCTGATAATGGCTATGCGAGCTATAGAAAGAACACACACAAGATTCATTCTCCTCAACTTAAAAAAATAATGTGGCTATTTACAAAGAAGTCAAACATAATAACTACTTTATCATACAGGTGTACAAAGACCAATTGCGTATATCTTCAACAATATATAGCATATAAAAAACAATTGCACTTAACTAGCCATTCAGACCCATGTCAGAATAAGAACACCTTCTTTCACACTGTGACAGATAGGGAGCGGCCAAAGGGCCTGACCACCGAACTCTCTACCAAGTCGCTGATAGAGAAGTAGCAACTACCCCTCTCAGCCCGGGCCTCTCAGGCTTTGGGTCTGCAGCTATAGGGACATTTTGCAGTTGGGTGGCTTGTGGTGACTGATCTCTATAGAAGTGGGTAGTTACAAAAGGTGTCATAAAGCTGAGGGAGAGCAGGGGCTGGCAAGTGAAAGTTGGCCACCAACAGGAAGGGCCGTCACTCCCATAACCTATCTTGTTAAAGTAAAGTGCTGTCAGGCCTATCTTAAAAGCTGGACTACCATTTTTGTTAAAAGGAGGAAGCTCATTGCTAGCTGAAAAGGCTCTATAGTATGTTGTGTAAGGTCATCATAAAAATGTTGAACCAGTGTGTATTACCAAGCCCTAACTTAACTTGCAAAATGGGAGGTAGTGTGGGGTATATTCATAACCTATAGGGAACTTATAGAGTTAACTTACATAATAATATTTTATATTTTCCCAGGAGAATACAGGAGTTGCTGATGTGGGGGACAGAGGGCCCACACTGACCAAATATCAGCATTTCCAATATTGAGATCTGAGAGATAAAACTCTATGTTGACCAGAACAAGGGGATTCCATTTGGCCTGAGAAAGCGGATGCTTTTAATCTCCCTCCAAGACAAGGGTCTCTCAGACAACGCCTTAGCCCCCTGTTTGTGATTAGATAAGCTTTCTATTTGTGAACTGCCAGTTACCTAACCTAGCTTTGCATTTTATTTCCTCACAGAATAAAAACAATTGGAGCAGTGAAAGGGTAAATCTAGACCATTCTATACGTGACAGCCGTCACATTGTTATAAATGTAGTGGTTTGGGTGTTAAGCGCCTCCACTAGTTTTTATTCCTCAATAATAAATAATGTCTATATGTACCGATATATACTCATTTTAGCGTCGGTACTGTGTACCACTTGGTATCGGTATGAACTCAAGTATAGTTCTATGGTTTTAACACCTTTTGACTTTAATCCTCTTATATAACCTGTCTGCCGCCGCACGTTTTCCCGCCTCATGCGGGCGTTCCATGTTCATTTCTATGTTAATTAATCAAATGACCTTAATTACCACTGTATATAAGGGTTCTCTCCTATACAATGCGCCAGTACTTCTTAGGCAATAAGATGACTCGCGTGTCTGATTTGTTTTAGACTATGAGAAGATTCATCTAGTTATATATGGTATCATGATATGTCCAGCAAAATTAAAGGTCATTATATTTCCTACCAATTTTCAGATGACATTGGTAGTTACCTTTTGATGAGGTATCCACTGCGGCCCTTTTTGCCATTTGACATTCCTACCAAGCCGCAGGAAGAATAACAGCCCCCCCCCCATCCTATCCCTAAATTGACCACCCAATTAGCATTGGAGCATTGGGCCATGCTTGTGCATGCTTGGCCCAATATAAGCCAACATTGGCCGAATATAAGCCGACATTGGCCCAATATATCCTTGCTACCTGGGCAGACACCTAGGCCCCTCCCCATGGGTCTCTTATTGGGTAGGTTGTTCTACCCAGGTTTTTATTCATTAAGTTTTCCATTACTCAAGGTCCCTTCAGGAAGGTATTTCAAAACCATAGCTATAGATATCATTTTAAAATATCCTGCTGTCCGTTCTGGTTGATAATGTACGTTTCTATTCTGTATTTTCCAAAGATAAATTTATTCAAATAGATTTCCGATCTCTTCGCACAACAATCCCACTTTCAAATTAAAGGCCTATCAAAACCATAAACACTCTCCACTCTCTCTACGTCTCAAACATATCAGCCCGTACGACATATATACATGTGCCATGGAAGGTTGGTATTGGTTTTGGTGGTAATTCAAAAGGCCTGGTTGTCACGTCCTATACTACTAGTGTGTAAGTCTAAGAAGGTGTTAAATGTGTAAATAAACAGCTGCAGGCCTCCACAGAAACCTTGTCATTCGTCAATCTGCTGGTGTAAGATAAAGAAGTAGGTGATGTATGTAAACACTAGATAGTGATGTTTGAACGGACAGGGGTAGAGTATCTCAGAGTGATAAGAGACTCTGTGTCTTGTTGCCTGTACCTATATATAACATTGCTTTGGATGTTTTTCTTGCAGACCATTACAATGTATTTTTTATTCAGTCATGTATGGTTTCAGGAATTCGGCTTTCTAGGAACATATCACACTGCATATCCAAGTTAGGATTATACCCTTTCTACCTTTGAGAATTGACTCCTAAAACTGCATCAGTAAGAGCATCTAGGATTATGTTATCGCTTCACACCTGCAAACTATACAGCAACATCAAGTGATATATATGGTCTTGTAATCTTTCACCTTTTTCCGATACACCGAGTTCTCATCGTACTATTTTAAGTTAAAACATACTTTCTCAAAAGTTTGAGTGTACAAAAAGTTCAGAACAATGTCATTTTAAGTTCCTTTTGTTTAGCTCTACTAAGCCTACGAAGGGGGGGGGGAGGTCTTGTATTGTAGTACTATTTGCATCGTATACATATTATGCGTGACTCACTGTTCCCTGTGTGTAACGGTATTTATGTATAGTAATTTTAATTACCACTAATGTTGGGTATTGGAATAGAAAAGGAGACTGGGGTCTGTCTCGGCCCCATGCATAATGACTGACAACATGCATACATATTAAACATAACGCCATTAAGGACACATCTGTCATTCACAAGATTGTGTGTTTAATAAAAGAAATGAAATACTCTAAGCTATAAGATTGTTAAACTAGAAAGCCGGGGGTTCTTAGGTTTTAATAGGCTAGTGACTGCTAAACAAGTACCAAAAGTCAAGGGTGGGGGCGGTAAGAGCTAAAAAGAAAAAAAAAAAAAAAAAAAGGGGGGGGGGGTGGGAAGGTAACTGCCTAAACCTAAAACAAGGGGGCGGTAAATATTTCAAGCAGAATTCGTGTTATGTATGTAATCCAATTAAGCTCCCCCAATGGTACAGGGGGTGTTTGGGTAGGGGGGATTCACTTCACAAAACTGCTGGATGGGGGTTGTGGGATTAAAGTCCTTGAAATCAGGGGGTGGTGGGCAACTTCAGAAATTTGGGAGCGGTCATGTCTACCGGATTTAGGGGGGCGGTAGTTTGGCAGTTGGCAGGGTCCATCTTTATCTCCACTTCAGGCCAGAATGACTTTCATTTCATACGTACCCTCAGTATATTGGACACGTTCAAATATGACTACAGTACTTATATATACGGATCATCCTATCTGAATTATCTCATGATTCAATGTTACTTGATTTTCTAATAGGTGATTCATCTTTCCTGACATTTTTCATGACATGATTCTTTTTCCGGCAGTAAATTGAACTTCGCAAAGCTGTCTCCACAAATAGTATAACATGGCGATATGGCAGCTGGGGTAGGTATCATTAGTGTAAGTAATTGTATTGGAAAACAAATTAGGGGGAAAAATTATACAATTCCAGTCTTGGACATTATTAGGAGCAAATTTGCGTGCTCTATACTTTACAGGTTGCACCCCAGCAAATTGTCGTGAGTCCTCGTCAACCTGTGTGAAGTGGCTCACACATGTCGCTAGATGGAACACGACATCGTTATAGCACAAGATCACCAGGAATAGCAATTGCTATGCCACGTGAGTCTAACAGACAGTGGTGAAAGATGACGGAATGAGTTATCACTCAAAAAGGAGTCCCCATTGATGACCAATCATGGCGACAGATGACGACAATTTGCTGGAACGTTTCACCCCACCTAGACCAGTGTGCCTTCTGTTACAATTGATAGTTTTGTACTTTGCATGCGTGTATGTTACAGGTTTAAACAATCCTATGTTTTTCTTTGTAATAGTGATTAAAATGGTGGTCAACTCAACTATGACCTATGATTGAATTACTAAACTTGAGTGTATTTGCCTCTATCAAATTCGATAGCTCTGATCAACCAGTTGATTATATCAACATGGATGCAGGTGAGTCCAACTGGGGGATTGGGCTTAAACTTAAATAAGATGAAATATAGACTGGACCCTAGACCTTTTCGAACCATTCAAGCGGTTGCTGTGTTGGCAGAACGCCAGATTTAAGTACAAGGTTGGTTGGAAACACATAACACTAAAGATGCAAATTTTAGGAGCGTCGCCGTGAGTCAGTGTGAATCTACATCGCATTTATGCCCCATGTTGGGATTTGTATATTTGTAGTTAGGTTTGACAGGGATTTAACACTATTCTGCATACACAGTGGGTATAGGTTATCAATCAGATCACTTGAAGTGAAGATTATTCATCAAAGATGGGACAAGCAACACCTCCGTGGTATCTCCGTGGAAAGATTATCGTCAGGTATAGCGACGAAATCTTGGAATAACATAATATTACATATTATATGCTGGAACCAAGAATTAGAAGCCTAGGTAAAGAACGAGGGAGTTCTCGAAGGTCATTTGACAAAGCATCCATTGTTTACATGCTCTCCTTTAGACTCATGTCTAATTATAGGTGCTTAATTAAATTCACTTCTACATCTGTTTCTTTCAGCAGACGACAAAATTGGCATATCGGGTGACGGCGGAATGGCCATGGCGGAAAAAGCAAACCGTCATTGTCATAAATGTGGCCTACCGGAAGGTGCTAGCTTCTTTTTGGAAGGGGAACGGAATGTCAACACATATTGATAAGAAGGTCAAAGGCCCTGTTATTGCATGTGGGTGGGGCCATGACCTTTTGATAGTCTGCCTGTATGTAAGTTGTGGGTTTTAGTCAAAGAAGCGTGTTGCCAGTTATTATTTTATCCTAGGCCTCTAATGTAATAGTGCATTAGATGTTATTTGTGGCGATGTTCATTTTATAAAAAGCATGTAAAATATCACCATCTCTGGCTCACTTGTGTTAATGTTTCTAAAAGGGGTTATCACATTATATCCTACTATGCATGGAAGGAGCTGTACAATGCCTCTCTGTGGAATTACCATAACTCTTTCGTAGTTGGCAATCCTCAGAAGATACATTCAATAAATCTACAGAGGTCTTTTTGATATGGAAATGATCAAGGAAGCATACAATCGTAAAAGCCCATGGAAATATTCATGAGAGCATACGACAAGGTCCGACCAAGCAACAAAAAGACATGCAGGGAGAGGACTTTCACCGGTCTCAGCAAAAGGGGGGCATCAGGGTTACATCAGGATTTCGGGATAGGGGGCCCTTCCATTATTGACTAAGTCTTTCTCTGGGAGTAAAGAATCTGTTGTCCTGATAAAGAGGGTATAACCATGTAACTATTCCAGTCCGATAAAAGTCCCTTCCTAGATAAAGGAGAAGAGAAGTATGCCTACCTATCTGTCGTATATAATAGGGTACGTCGTTATGACAACCCGTGACATCCTCAAGTATAGTTTAAAGGAAATGGTGCTTAAATTGTTATAGCATTTTTTTTATGGTTTTTATGTCAAATAAAATGCTTCTGGCAGGGTTTTTCATTTATATGGGACGCTATAGGTTGAATCCCACATGGCGAAAAAATGCCTCAAATATCTCTGCGATTTTGTCGGCTGCGTTTTATAGGCTTCCTGGTGCCCTAAATCGCAAGGAGTGTTGTTAATTTATGTAATATCAAAGTCCCAAGGCAGACTCTGCTGAGGTTTTATATCCTTGCGATTTTAGAATATCAAACATGTCAGACACAGATATACGCATTAACCAGGGCAATATATTGCATATGCTTTACAATAAAACATAACAGTGCCCTTGTGTTCTATGTACCCTGCTGTAGTTATCTCCCTGGCAGATTTGGGGTAGATCCCAAAATCGCAACAGATGCAAAATTGCAGAGATATCTGAGACATTTTTCGCCAAGTGGGATTCGACCTTATAGAGAAGAGCAGCACGCTTATATAATGCATTAAGGTTTTGCTTGCACAGCTATTTGTAGTTCTGTAGACCATGATAATTGGAGTATACTCCAATAGGAACTGAAGGGGAAATAAGCACTCTCAGAAATGACATCAATTTCAATTTCGATTCATCCATCAGATCTCAGGAATATATATAAACTCTATCCATTAGTGCTGTTCAAAGCAAAACAAGCCATATTTTCATTCCATTCTACCTTGGTACAGGTAACCATGTAAATGCCTCAAAATGGGAAAGAATCCCCCCAAAAAAACTGTTATATAAAGTCATAATGGTTTATCATGTGAATGGGTATGAAACATTTCTTTTAAATCGTACAGGATAAAGAGCTCTGGTAAAGCCCACCCTATTGTGCCCCCCTTAATAATATCTTGACCACTGTGGGCTCCAACTTTCAAGTTAGATGATGCACTGACATTTATAACTTCCAATAGACCTTGATGGCCCACAACAGGTGAAGGTATTTTATGAGAATGTTCCGATAACAATGTTGCCATGCAATACGATTATTTAGATAAGAAAATGATCGTGAAACTGACCCATGTATTGAGGATATATATATTTGGCCATATCACCTTTCATTATCACTATCGCAATCATTATATTGACCTTGGCCCTACATGGAAAACAGGCATTGATGTAATATACAAATTCTGATATTGCACCACCCTTGGGAAAATGATAAAGGAAATGGACTGAATTTAGAATATTTATACTATTAGTATTTCATTACAAAATGATTTAAACATATTAGTTGGTTATTGTGCTAAATTTCAGCTGACTGTTAATGCTAGTAAAACTAAATCTATGATTTATTCTTATGAGGATAACATTGCTTTAAATGACTTATTTATTAAAGGAAGTAAGTTAGAATTGGTGAGAGTCATCTTAGGCATTGTTTAGGTGAATTTACCTCTCTTACTTTTGTAAAGTCAATAATAATGCCTTATTTTGATTATAACAATGTTTTTCTGTCAAATATAAATTACACAGGTCAAAAGAAGTTGCAAGTATTACAAAACAATGCATTGAGACTATGTTATAATATCAATGACCCTACAGAAATTTTTATTATGATTTACATATCAAAGCTGAAATACTACCATTGGATTTACGTAGAAAATATCTCCAGGTGTACTTTGTTATAGATTAATTGAAATTCATTCATTGGAATTAATAGATAATAGAAATACTAGAGCAGCTGATGGTCCTTTAGTTAAAGTTGATTTAGCTCACACTGAGAGAATTCGAAAATCTCCATCTTTTTCAATATTGAGAGAATGGAATCAAATTCCATCAAATATGCGTTTATCTGAGAAAAAAAAGACACGTTTAAAATTGACTGAAAAACAAAATCTTCAAATATGTTATTGACAATTGGTTACATGTATTACAGTCACAAAAGCATATGAAAACTCTAGGTTTTTGTGGTTATTAATATTCATTCACGTCATGCATTTCTGGTATATATTAATATATGTTAGATATATTTAGCATGGTAGTATTTTGCTGCAAAAATTTTTAAAATGTGTATTTACTTATAGGCCTATATATTATCAAATCATCCCATCTCATCTCATATCATACCCCCCCCCCCTTTCCAAAGTAATATCATAGAGTTTTAACTCAAATTTGTAAAAAGCTAAAAGAAGGCATTAATTTGATATAAGACCAATTGATTGTAAATAAAAGGACAGTAATATGTTTTCTTTATGTCCACACACTGAGCACATTATTGATAACTATATTGATTTATAGACAATGTAACATCTAATTTGAAATTGAATTGAATTGAGAATCCTAATCATTCTGACATGCAACTCCTGCATACCGGTATGCCTTAAGTTGAAAATGAAAGAGAATCTTCTTTACACGATTCCAAAAAATATGCCATCAATGTATGCTGTATACCAGTTTAATTGTGAAACAAACCTGGTGATTTTGTAATTTGTGGACACTTTGTAAGTTTGTTGAAGTTGATTATGGAGAGTGTGTGTTTCGTGGATACTTTGCGGTAAATTCCTGTGGACTAATGGTGTTTTGTGGACACTTTGTGATGATCGATTGTCGACAGAGTGTATTTTGTGGTTACATTGTTGTTGTTGGGTGTGGACAGATTGTAATCTATGGACATTCTGTGACAGTATTTGACCAGGCAAGCAAAAACACCCATCTGCAGGGAAATTCATTATCAAAGTTCATCTCAAGATCTTTAAAATGAGACATCATTGGGTTAAATATTCCTAGTAGTTATGTCAGAACCCCTCCTTGAACATAGGTTGTTATTCATATATGAAATCGATGATTAAGCTATAAATATATTATGGACCATAATAATGTCTAAAAACAAAATAAATTAGCCTCTTTCATCAAAAATACATAATAATATGATGGTTTTTATCATAGATTTTGATCTAGAAGGAATTTTCCATTTCGGTTTTCAGTTTTGGGTTTTTGGTGAGTATCCCCAAAAGTTGGCATAAAAATCTGCAAATTTTGATCATTGGAATGGTTGCCATGGCAACCAGGAACAGGCATATAGGTTCATTTCTCATGAAAAATGTTCATTTTACCATCCAAATATGGGCCATTTCTACCGAAAATGGTGCATTTTAAATGAAACCATTGAATTCTGCTTAAAAAATTAGCTTAATGTATTTTTATAATGGTTTTAGAGTAATTTTGCCTTCCAGTGCCCCCTGGTGGCAAAATGAGGAATTAAAAATCCCCCGCGGAGGGGTGTTCTCCCTTGCTGGGTCACGTATATCTTTTGTGGACACCTTGCGATAGCCCTTTATGGACAGACAGTGATGTAGAAAATGCGTGTCCTGTGGCTAAAGTGAACACCCCCCGCCCTCAAGAGGGGTCACAAGTTTTTACACCCCCCTCAAAGCCATCATCCCCATTGTTGATAGATGATGGCCACTCCCTTAGTAACTTCAAATCCCATCCCAACTCCATCACAACCACCCGGGACTTTGTGTATCCAAATCAAGAGACATAACACCCATATTGGCCATAACACTGACATAACGTAAGTAGACTTTTAGCCCAAAGTCCTTATATTTGGTTAGCCATTCCTTAAGAAGGTGTGGGTGTTCTTGGGTATGCCCCAGGTGGCCTAGCTGGGATCGTCCCTCTCCACCCCCCACCAACCTACACCTCAACCTCCCTCTGTATCTATGTCGTCTGCGTTCCAAACATTTTGGCGCCAAAACCATCTGTCCGTATCTGGACGTTCACGCCTTCAAACATCTTGTTTTTATAATAGCCCACTACCTATCGCCAATGGGGCAGGCAACTCGTAATTTTACCCTGTGGAATTTTTGTTTTATCTAGGTGACGATAGGAGAGGAGTGCTGATTTCTCTTCTCAATCTTAAAGTATGTTCACGTGTGGTAAATGCTCACTATGCCATCAGGTGTGTATGAGTACCCAGGTGTGGAGCCCATCACAATCACTGTGTAGATATGGTAGATATTGCGCCGAGATCCAGTAGCAGACGACATTTGTCTTAGGGCGGGAAACAAGAAACATCTCCCACTGAGCTGGCAATAACACCACCCACTGGGCCTGCTGCTGCCCACTTAACTTGCCATAAGAAATACGCCATGTGTATATAGATGTATAGCTCCAACAGATAGTCCAGTTTATGTGCAGACTGTGTGTACCCATCCAACCCATATCTCATATAGCTAGAGCCACTACAAGCTTACTTTCCATCATCCAGACGAGCTGTCATCGATTATTGACACACCTATAATTATACAACTCATTAGGGCTACTTTGTTATTGTGCCAACCTGTGTTTGACAGGCCCGTAGCCCAGGGTATTGTCATAATGTTAAGCAAATTCTTCATAAATGGGACATCCATACTCGAAGGTAAGATAGCAACTAAACAATGTCTATACCAATAATGAATGGGATAACTATCCCGTGTCTGTTCTAAAAAAAGTGAGAGGAGTCATTCAAGTTTACCAAGAAGAAAAATTAATCAAGCATTCTCCAATGGCTTTTTTTCAAGCTAGATATAGAATTGATCAAATAGCTGTCTGTCTGTCTATGGTGCCTTTACGTTTGTCAGTAATCTGTTGGCAACTCCCACCCTTTTCGGATTCACTGACCCATGGCTATTAGGCCAAAGACAATATAATTCTCACCTGACAGTTGATCCTTTAGTCATGCTAAAGCATGTGGTGTTCCTTGAATCCTGATCCTGGAGGGTGCATCCTGTACATTTAATCCATCATTAACAGCGGGTGGTGAAGGTAGCCTGTGTTATGTGTAGGTATAACAAGCTGTACTATCTCCACTAATCTCCCCAGTAGTCTACAGGGGCGTCAGGTAGGTATGTATCCTCCTCATCACCCCACGTGGTCCTACTGCTCCTGGTGATACCCACACTACATGGAGGAGGGGAGGGGGAGGGCCAGGTAAATAACCAGTCCACCACCTTCTTTGTTATAGCTCCCTGTAGTATCCAGTTCAGGACTGCTTTACTGCCAGTCACATCTGGCCGGTACATACCATGCCCTCCAGCATCCTCCTCGGGGCTCCCATTGTCACTGGGTGTATTTTCCCTGCACACTGGACGAGGATTGGTAACTATTTGGTGGGTGCAGACCGAGGGCCACAGGCCAGCTGGTTGTGTTGTGGTGGTGGGCTCTCTACTACTGGCTGGGTGGTTGGTTGTTAGGGTGACTACTGACTCAGGGGGATGAGGAGCACCGCCTCCCTCCTCCAGCTGCCTGAGGAGGACTATTGCTGCAGCACAGGAAGAGGCAGAGGGCCCTTTAGGAGTGTATGTGGTGGTGGTGCTGTTGTAGAGCTTGTCAGAATGGTGGTAAGAATGTGAGAGAATATGTAAGGATCGACTTTTTGGATCCCACCTTATAGATACCACACTTAACATTCACCTTCTGTAGCTGTCATCCAAAACACAACACCTGGAGCCCATCACACCTTGAATACCCTCCTCCATTTAAACTCCTCTGGGACACCCTCTGCTGTTGCCTGCCCTCAGGTCATCCCAGGGCGCATGAAAACATTCCGCAGTTCTTTCCTGTTTTCCCTCAGGGTTATGCTGTAATCTAATTTTTGCCGCGTTCTGTGTATATAGCAGGCATAGCTAGGTGGTACATGCACTTGCTATTGCCAATTTATCTCCATTGTTAATCTTGTGACTTTTTTCAATGCCTATTCCATTGCCTAAAGTTATGGCCGGCGTCTTGCTGTCCTGGGACCATGCTCCTTTTAAATTCCCTCGCCCCTCTGCCCCCTGCTACCTCTCTCTCTCCCCCCCCCCCTCTCTCTCTCTCTCTCTCTCTCTCTCTCTCTCTCTCTCTCTCTGTAGGGCAACATCTACATGTATCTTTAGATCTTTCTGTCGAACTATAGTATATCCATCGTTTTACTTCGTGAAAAGGGGGCTCACTTAATGGGGCGCAATCCGTGGGCACAATCATCAACTGCAATCAGTCTATATTGTCCAGACCACTGCTTTCACTGCCCACTCAGAATCCGAGGTGTATCCACATTGTTAGGTGTACCTACCGATGTAAGAGCCGCTGACCCTTAGCCTTCAGGAGCCTACACAAAAAAAAGTCTAAAATGGTCCAAAAGATATAGGGAAGGAAGGAGGACTATATTGACATGAAAGAACCGCAAGCGATATATATATATATATATATATATATATATATATATATATATATATATATATACACGTCATCGGCGTTTATATAGTGGTTCTTATCTACACAGCATGACAATGTGTATATAAGCAGTCTTATTTACATGTCCATGGGTAGGTCACAGGACATGAACTTAGGGTAAGTCACAGGACATCAATTTAAGGTAGGTAACAGGACATCAACTTAGGGTGGTCACAGGACATGCAGTATTATATAGGCCTGAATATCATGTCTTAGTACACATGATGGATAGGGCATGGGACTCTATATCTGGCAGTTGCAGGTTCCAATCCTCACATGAATTTTTATTTTTTGCCCCCAGGACATGAAGACAAGGTTGGTCACAGGACATGATTAAGGCCAAGCTCCTATCACCTGAAGATAGCGATAGACTACGTGGATTGAAGGAAAAGAAGCACAGGTGGCTGCAGCTCCACGTCTCAGGCACTGGAAGTGGAACAATTTACAGACCAATCAGAGGAGCCCTGTATGTATGCCCTGTGACAAACAATGTAGCTATGTCCTGGGAACAACCCTGTATTTGTATGTCCTGTGAACAACCCTCCTTGTGTGTCCTGTAGCCAATCCTGTACATATGTATATGTCCTGTGACCAACCCTGTATGTATGTGTTCTATGACTAACCCTTTATGAATGTCCTGTGACAAACCCTCCTTGTATGTCATGTAACCAACCATGGACATGTACATAATGGCACTGATGTACACGTCATCGACATGCCAATATCATTAGTCTGAAAGAGCAGGGGAAACATATTTGGTCGAGGATCCCAAATATACCACGCAATTTTAGCAACTTTTTTTAATATAGCAAAATTTTGGGAAATTGGATATCCTACTTTTATGCTGCCTTCTAGCAGTTATCTACCACCAGCTAGGTGGCCTACACACACGTTAAAGATGATATAATTGGCTCACTTTATTTAAACCTGCCCGGAGGTAATTCTTCACTTAATTTCCACAGTTGACATTAAAGCAGTTACCATGGTGTAGACCGCCTCTCTGGATGATTGTCGTCATAACCGAAGGTGAGATATATTTATAACATAAAGTTTGTCACCAAAAACCAGAAGAAGGTACTGATAAAAAGTAGAGGAAAGGCCACGGAGGAAGGCGCCCCACTAAGTACTACTTACATGTGCAAGCCAGAAGCGTTGACCCTTTTTGACATTTTCTTTTGACGGCTATTCATAGCTATTAATACATACAATCTAGCAAAATAGAGTGCAGTGAACAAGGATGTCCGTTGAGATCTCGCTCTTTAGCCAAATAGAGATTGGGTAATGGAGCAACATCCTGGGGCTGTCAGTTAAAGTGAAAGAAACGTGAAAAGGTTGAGAGAGAGAGAGAGAGAGAGAGAGAGAGAGAGAGAGAGAGAGAGAGAGAGAGAGAGAGAGAGAGAGAGAGAGAAAGTAATATTGACAAATTATTTCAATTGCAGGTGGCTGTACATATCAGGAGCTTAATTCAAAACATCCTGGGATCGCAACCCCAGCAATCTTAGTGTAGGCACATATCATAAGGCCTGGCCAGTCTACCCTATCTAATGCAATGGTTGCAGGCCATGCAGGTCAGGAATAACAAGTCCTGGGATCACTTCACTGTTCCTTTTCCAGCACTAAGATCACTGCGATCTTAGTGAAAGAATTGCATAGTGGTTTCACCTGAGTACAAGAGCACTTACAGGGAACACTCCTGATTGAAAGAGTGAATAGCCTGCTGCATATACATAAACAGGGGAGGGAGGACGTTTACTGAGAGTCCTTGGGGGCCCTTAGGCCTACTCATACGTTAAGGGCACTCTAAGGTAATTCTTCCTTCTCAAGTTTTGAAGTGAAGTCCTACCCCACTCCCTTTGGTATCCTCTTGCTGCAAGCAAGACTCTGTCTTCGAGGAATTTCATCTGTTTCTCTCTATTGAGGTAAGATATTTTTATTTTATCCTGGTTGAACATTTGCATTAAAGTTACCTTATTTACAGATGGCATCTAATATATTTCTTGCCCATATGGGGACGGGGAACGATGGTATAAGCACTCTTGTGAAGAAGAGTGACTCCACAGCTATTCCTTTATTTTGGGACTCTTACCCCTGTGCCTAGTCAGTACTTCTTGGAATAGTGTAGCAGGGCTGAGGCTAAGATCGATGCAATCTTAGTGCTGGCTAGGAAATGTGAACGCAGTCTGATCTTAAGAACGCTTAATAGGATGAGGTAGAATAATTCCTAAGATCGCTGGGGTTGCGATCCCATGATGTTTTGAATTAACCTCCTGACCTTGTCTTGAATGTATGGCTGGTTGATTTTGAGGACCGATGTGTACCGTACGGTCCTAATGGTATAATGGATAATTATAACATCTGGTAATACCTACCACCATGTAAAGTGTAGCTGAAGCAGCTCTTCTCTTGCCAGGGACCAAGCCCTCGTATGAACCCACTACCTCCAACACTGCCTGTCCCCTCCCTCCCCCTACCCCTCCCTCCATTCCTCATATACCCCCTCACACCTCTGTCCTCAATCCTATGACACCCTCACCTACAGACGTCCTCACCTGTCTTCTTTACCATTGTCCAGTCCTTGTCTACAAATACACTAAAATAATATGCAACTATCAAATGTTTTAGGTTTGGATACCTTTTCATCTTATGCAATTGCTCATTAATGGGTTTTAAGTTTCAGGGTTAGCTGTGGTTTGTTTAAGTGTACTTTGCGGTAATTAATTTGAGCATAATTTCTTTCGTTGATCTTATAAATACTATGTGGGTTGGTTATCAGGTAAAGTAATAATGTAATGATTATCAAAGTACACCTCTTCCGCACAGGATGAATAATTAGGCATGTGCCACCCAGTTGAGTATCAGTTCATAAAGTTTTACTCTGAATGAAAGTGGATAACTGTTACAAACTATGGATGTATGAATGTATACATCCTCTGGTCTAGAAGAAAGTGAGTGAGCCGTGCTGATCTATACACGAGGGCCCAATCTTTTAGCCATAGATAAAATTCTCATTCAGTAATTACTTTATATGATAATGGGAATTCTCTTTTGCGACAATCTTAGTTTGTGACTGGCAGTGGGCAGGGTCTATTGTTCATGACAGCTTCACTCCTCAAAGATGATATTATAATAATATAGATAATAATATAGAAACTATAGTGTCACACTGTCGTTATTTAGCATCGCAAACGCTAGAATGGCAGATCGATAAAACTATAATATGAACTATAGATTAACACTAACCTTTTAGGAAAGAAAAGAAAATCTATGCCAAAATTCCCCCTAAAATGAGCAAATTCCAAAGGAAAAAACTTTTCTAAAATACATGCCTCTGTCTCTGCTTCTGCGTCTCATGGTAAATATTTGGTAAGGTATATAAGACCATGTCTGGCCCGAGGGCGATATGTTCCGGCCAACCCCAAATACATGACAGCATCACTAACCATCATGTGTTGAACAGCAGAAGTTACCCCCTACCCAGATCACTGTTTATTTATATCCTATTTGAGGAGTGAGGATAGCCCAGTGTGGTGTTTCACAAGCCAAAGATAATAATAGTCATAAATCATCCTTTTCTATAACCAAATTATGACTGTTGCAAAGTTACAACCACTCCTAGGTTGGTCCAATTATAGACAGAAATGCATTAGATTATACTGATGACCTTTGTAGAAACACCTGCTATTGTTAGCCTACAACCGATCTTTAAACTGCTATCACATCTAGTTATAACCAGTTGTAAATATTGCCAGCTTGTGAAACACCACACAGGGGTTACTTAATGGGTTCATTGGAATGCGGTCAGTTGTCTGGCCTTATAATCACTTGCGGTTTGGGGATCAGGTATTGAGACCATGGGTTTAGATTGTGAAGGACATACCTTAGATGGCACAAATTCCTCTTCATCCCAAGTTGATTATCCACTGCAGGACATTCAGCTGGAGAGAGCTCAGCGTTAGTATTAGGTGGTGCGTACACATCAAATATATCTATATGTTTGCCTCATTGATCATCTGTATGTAACACCTGGCACAAAGTGTTCCATATTGTATTGGAAAGTCGTGATGTCATGACTGACGAAGGTATCATAGTGGTGAGTTATGAGCAGAGAGGGTGGTGCTGGGAGAGTAGAATTTTAAATGGTTCAGTCTATATAGTACCCGCTCTGTAGTGCTTGGCCGTTCATTTTTCATGGGAAAACCAGGGGCGTAGGAAAAAGGGGGGGGCAGGGGGCATGCCCCCCCCCCAATCATGAAGGAGGTGGGGCCTGAGTATGTCTGCCCCCCCCCCAATATTTGCCAAGAATTCATAAACAAAATGGAAAAGAAGCTAAAATTTGGATCTCAAATTAGATTAATGTATTGATGGTATAGGGAAAATAGAGGTCTGAGCCTAAAGTCAGATCCAAAATTCACCAATATTTACTTTTCTATACAAATTCTATATATGTATATATAGCCATCATCGCGCTCCAGCCGACAATTCAAGGTGGTCACGATGGGGCCCTCGCTGGGCCCTGCCAACTAAGATTTGCTTCCTACGTCTCTCAAAACGAATTGCAAGTGGTAATTTTGAGGAAGTCCCTCTTACTGTCTTTTTTTTTCTTTCCTTTTACATTGACAAGACTTTTGTTGAATTGACCTTTAAAATAACACATCACTTCTAGATGTTTTAGTGTTGGAGACTAGTCTTTTTAAAAGACTGCCCACATGAACTGGTTTCCTATTTGCATTCTGAATCCACCCAGTGCCACCAATGTCTATGACTCTAAAATCGCAAAGTGGAATTTAGGGTTCAGTCTATATACTCGCTCAGTAGTGCTTGGCCGTTCATATACCCATGAGTCAGAGAGCCGTCCCTCGGATGGGAAAAGGAAATGCAAGCGGTAATTTTGTAAATTTATCAGAAAGAAATTGTATGACTTAAAAGTTTCTACATGATTGAAAAATGATCTCCAGGTCTGTGGGGTCTAATTCCTGGGGGAGTGACCTCAAATGTTCACCAATGAGCTTTCCAGCCAGGGGAAATAATGTGATTGAAGATTAAAGCTGGTAAAGGCATAAAAGTTGATAATTATGTCAACAGAAAGCCTTAAACTGTTCTATCCCTCGCAGATGTATAGGCGATGGACATAGGTCACTTGGTGCATCCCAGACGTGTATTCCTGAAGATCCCTGCTTGTCCCTTACACATACACCAGACACATAAATGATGATGATGGGTATAAGGCCATGCAAATGTACATAAGTTTCTTCATTACCAGGTAATTCATGCAGCGGAGCCCTTAGTTATTGTTTAAGTCTACCACTGATATCATCTAGAGGCTCAGTATGACCTCTTATTGAGCAGAGGCATAGGAAGCAAATCTTCATTGGGGGGGGGGGGGGGGCTAGCGGGGGCCCAACCTTGACCAATTTGAATTGTCCCTATCTAAAATTTGTATAGAAATGTGATTTTTGATGAATTCTAGATGCGATTTGGGGTCAAGGCCCCCACTTTCCCTATCCCATTATTATATCAATCTAGTTTGAGATGCAAAGTTTACCTTCTAGTTCAATTCATTATGAATTCTTGGCATATTTTGGGGGGCCCAGACATACTCAGGCCCCACCTCCTTTATGATTGAGGGGCCCAGGCCCCCCTAGCCCCCCCCCTTTACTACGCCCCTGCTCATTGAGTATATGTATTCTTTATTACCCTATGTCTAGGGCCAAAAGCCTGATAAATCGCTTTACCTAAAAAAGGTACAGTGGTTTATTGCATTATGCTTCAGCACTGCTGGCTCGTGCATGACTGTGAACGATGCGCAACAAATCTCTAATCTACCATGTGTTGAGAGATAACTCATGAGTGCACTGAGAAGTGATACAGAGGGCTATCCCTTCTATGTTAGTAGTAGCTTGAAGCTCGATTCTTTCCTTCCTCGTTTATGTCATAATAGTGGGGGCTGATTCTAAATAAACCGGCTATATTGATCAGTATTTCGATATAAAATAAAGTTCAAGGTATTTATCACCTGATTTGACTTAGAATGAAAGCTAATGAGAATTCCTAACATACCCCAGATTGATCCAAGATGGTGACAATATAGGCAGTCTAGATCTCCAAAGGTAACTTCAAAGGGTATACACTGTAAAAAAAATAGGAGCTTCGGTTTCAAACATGTTTAAAGTCTAAACATATAAATAGGTGTACTCTTGGGTATCTATTTAGGATTCAAATTCTTGTATTCTAAATTCCTAAACACCTATGCTAAACATGTTTAGATGTTTAGCATTGAAACTGTCTGAAGTATAGGTGTTTAGGATATCAACATGTATATGTTTAGGTGTTTAGTGATGAAAGACTCGCTGGTGGCAGCTGAATGGAGTTTCCAAAAGGAGGTATACCCTCTTCTCATCAAAAATATGTTGAAAATCCTTTTTGAATCATTAATTGGGAATTTCATATGAAAGAACATCAATGCTATGATCAGAAATGTTGGATTGGCCATTTAGATCCTTTATTATTTGGATCAATAGAATTCTTTCCATAGACACCTTTTTCTATCTAGTCCAAGAATAGATCAAGCTATCTTCATTCATCCATTCTGTTGTAATCTATATATACAGGATTACTCCCTATTATGGAAGTAGTATATAATGTATCGGAACGGGACTATAGCTAACTACAGGATATTACTCACCCGAGATGCAGCCAATCAGAGGCCTCCATTTTGTCACATGACCCCCATGTGACCTAATTAGGGGATTAGTGACCTGGACCCCCGTGGTGGCCATGCCCTCTCAGCCAAGTAGAGACCTCCATTTGGTCATGTGACCCCTCATTTGCATAATAGGCCACACCCACACCCCTTTATGCTAATGAGTAGCGACCATTATGACCTAATTAGGGGATTAGTGCTCATTTGTATAATAGACCACCCCCCTTGATCACGTGGTGTAGTCACGTGACCCCTTGTTTTAAGGCAAGGTAAAAGCTTGCCCAAACTTGGTATAAAATTTTTTAATAAAAAAAAATTTTAAATGGATGATTATGGAGGTGATGCCGCATGAAAGAGGATGAAGGAGGAGAAGGTGTCAGTAATTTATCTTTGTGAAGACTGTGACATAACATTTGACAACAGGAGGGAGGCACTACTACCATGAACACCCCACTACTACCTCTATGCTATTCTCTTTATATAGTGATATGCAAGGGAGAAGCTACATAAAAGGTGTGTAAGGCAAAAACATGGAGTGACTCGAGTAAAACGTTGGAGTAACGTAATGAGTGGGTGGGGCCACCTGTCATTTTTTTTCTCTACTTTTTATTTGTACTTATTCATTCATATATTGTCATCGCAACAAACATTCACACGTTGTGTGTGCAACATGCTAAGGAGAGATAAAATAAATGTTACTTTTCTTTCAACTGTTAGCTGTGAAAAACATGTCAAACTCTGAGTGTAAGGTGACAATGCAAAGAATGAAGGGTATCATGGATGCTACTCCAACAAAGAAGAACCTTGTTCTATGTATGGAGAGTGGGTATTTTCCAGGATGTCTGTAGGTGATATTCCGAATGAGTGTGGTGTGTCATATTTGACGTTGTCAATACCCTGAATGTGAAAGAACTGATAACATTTCTTTTCAATATGGACCATAAATGTGTATTGGATGACAAAAGCAAGACCTATCCAGTAGAAAAATTCTATAATATAACTGTGAACAAAGTAAAAATGTTGAAATTTGAAGTAATATTTTCGACATTTTATTCATACACTTTTAATGTTTTTATGACATTTGTACTCATAATAACATTTATCCTGAAAAAAACACTAGGTAACTAATGAGGGAGTAGTGTATATTGAACTATTTGTCTACCTATGAAATGACACTTGAATAAATGTGTTTGAAAAAAAGAGACTTGGATAAAGGTATCAAGGGTCACATGACCACCTAGGGGTGGTTTATTATGTAAATGAGAATTTTCATAAATAAAAAGAATCTCATTTTATTTTACCCTTATTTTTTTAAAATAAAAAATCAAAAGGACGAGTGTGGTGATGGTGTTGGATAAAAGAGGGTGAAGCTAGCAAGCGGTGCCTCATCGTCTAAAGTAGGCCTGTGATAAAAGATAACAAACAGAACAGAGACCATCTGTTAGCATAGAACAGTGGATATGGTTCACAAGGTTGGCCTCGGTCAATACAGAAAAGACAACAAGGTTAAATTCATATCTAATCAACTCGACAAACCCGATACATAGAGTTCTATAGACCTAGGCAAGGCACAAACTTGGTTACCAGGGACACTTTGGTTAGTTCATGGGTAACACACTAGGTGGCGACACTGCGCTGGCGCTGTGCCATCATGGTGAGATCGTGTATCGATTTATGGTTTATAAGCTTGAGTAATTGCTCAGAATTGCTCTCACCTTTGTTTTTGGGAGTATATGGGTGCATAACTGGATTTGGGTAATGTATGGTCATTGAGGTTTGAAACCACAAATCGAAAAAATTAAATTTTGAAAAGGTCAAAAAATGTGCCGAAAGTTCGGAGCGCGACACTTGGGTCAGTGCACTATAAAATGGCAAACTGGTGTTTTTTTTTATCTGAGAAGTTATGTAATCGATCATAATGGAGGTCTACGAGTTCGATATCCTTTTAGCGAATGGCGTCATCCTCCATCTCACGGTGACGATCTCGAACAGAGGGTGAGTAATTTATCAAGATCGCGTCTCAAATCTGGAATTTTGAATTAATTTGTGTTTGGATTGCCATTCTAAAGAGAAAACTATGTTTTTATTTTCAGCATAACACAAATCCAGTTCACCATCATCCAGCTGGGCAATCAGAACGGCTACTAAGGTAGGTGAAAGTTTACTGAGCAAAAAGTCATGTTAACACGTGCCAATGTTGTTGTTATGACATACGCAACAGTTTAGGGTGTCACCAAATGGTTGGGTACCATGGTGACGGCCGTGACGGACGTCAATTTCGATACATTGATGCATATTCAAGATGGCGCCGGGCTGATGCGACTCGCGCGAAAGGTCCAACCAGGCGCTGTGGCCGGCGTTGTTTGGATAAGTAAAGGTGCATAACGTGTTAGCTGAACTTATCTACTGTTGTCACTTGATGTTGTTGTGGGTGGATAACTGGTTACAGGGTGCACTGATATGTTATTGAGACTTGGGGTGTAGGTAGGGGGGTCCTGAAAGGGATGAGAGGTTCTGTAGGGGGATAGTGTTGTGGGAAGGGGGCATCCCCACATCAGCGTCATCACCACCGACCTATCCGGTGCTGTATCCGACGCAGGACCGAGGACGATCATCACATGAATCGAAACTATTTACATCTTGGGATTTATGTCAAAGAAGGAAAACTCACCATCAAAAGTGTTAGTGGCCCTCTCAGCCAGTGTAGGATCAAACAGGTATTTATCCTTTGGTGGTTTGAGAAGAAGACCCGTTTCCTTGGGGTCATTTTTTCCATTGAGCGTCAAAATGGTGGCCAAAAGGTGTGGTCAACAACCATGGAGGGGTCAACTTTTGGACCTATGATGGAGGTGGTCTAG
This sequence comes from Acholoe squamosa, assembly GCA_949317995.1. Lineage (NCBI taxonomy): Eukaryota > Metazoa > Annelida > Polychaeta > Phyllodocida > Polynoidae > Acholoe > Acholoe squamosa. The sequence continues at coordinate 50,356,855 of OX439040.1, read as the reverse complement.
AGATTCCTGTCGTACAGAATGTTGACCGGGGGAAACTAAATAAAAGATGCTCCCACCAGAGTGGATGAGCTGTGCCAGGTGTGTCACATGCATACGCACACGGCACATGAGCACACAGCAAAAGGACAACTATGATTGTAACCAAGGTGAAAACTCGAGTTGATATCCAAGATATGTTATTGAGTCTGTGGACAATATTGAAGATCTATCATGGATACCTGATGCAGCATCCATTAGGGTGAGTACATCCTTAATCAGTGGTAATATTTTTTGATTATGTAGGGCTTTAAGGCAGTAAAAATTTGGTAGCCTTAAGACAATGGGGTGGTTGCTATGGTTACACCAGAAACATTAACCGGTGGGTTTCCAAAATGCCGCCACAGTGGCAGGTTAATGGGAACTCGACAATGGGGTCCAGTGTAAAGTTTTAAAAACACAGGACAAATTAGAATTTACCAATTTCATGTTGTGATTTTTTTTTAGTGTACACAGACATGGTACTGATACTATAGAGTAGGTTGTATTTTTTATTTGTACTTGGCCTGAGTTAGAGTATTGTAGGGTAGATGGTGACTTGTTTGTAATTAACATATATGAATTGTGGGATATGGGTTTGATAATATTGAGAATTTGGGGTGTCGTGTGGGCCTGAAAAATCACAATGAGTAACAGGCAGATACAGAGTAGTACTCCCTCATTGGTTAGTCACTGACAGCACCAGTTGTCTGGTATACAGTATCAAAATAGACATACACAACACCATGTGAGTGCCTGAGACTGGGCACAGCATTGTAGAAATCTGCTTATTACTTACTATGGAGTAAAAGTTGATTTGGTATTTTCACACACATAATGGCCTGTAATATCATAAAGTGAGTGCCATGAATTTCAAAAGGTGCCATTTTAGTATAATTGCTGTATAGAAGATGACAGTCCTTTGTTTTTTTATTTAAATTTAAACCCAACAGCCCCTATATCTGGCCTGTAACCCCTGACCCTGGAGTTGTCATCACCTTGGGGTGATAGACATATACCAGCTGCAGCATGGCCGTGCACCCCTTTCCCAATCACATGTGTCCAAAAGTACTGCTGGGGATTGCAAGGTGGACCTTTAAAGCTGACACAAAAGCTCAAATACAAAGATTTTCCACTTTCTGCATTTCTATTATCAACCCAGTTGTGAAAAGCTGGCAAAATTCCTATCTATTCAGGGCATTCTAACCATACTAAATTTAAGCATAAACATGTGTCAAAATAAAATGTGGCAGGATCTGCGAAAAGGACCCTTAGTGCAGGGTACATTAAGGCACCTATTCCCAGTGCATGTCACAAATGTTTCCAGCATTTTATTCATGTCAACAAGCAGTCTTGATTGCACCAGCACAGTGGCTCCAGATAGAGCCACAAAGCAGAATTCTCTATGGTGGTGGTTCCTTTGAGTTGGGTGCATGACAGCAGGGCAAATCACTCAGTACTTGCCCCTAGGTGGATGTGACCAGAACTAATTAACCAAGTGGTTTCCCTTCCCACCAAAGGAGGAGTGACCAGCTGAAACTAGAGTCCAATGATGTGCACATAAGGGACCACATCTTACTAGAATAAATGACATCCTATGACTGGGGAAGGGGTATATAATTCTTTGACAAAAGCATATTAGACACATATCAGACAAAGCTATATCAGGTTTTACACTAGCTTTAAGCTCCATGCCAGGCCATATTGTAACATGACTGGTCAGTGTTCGTGTCGGTATGGTTTGATGAGCTATACGTTTTAAGATTACCTGTAGGAAATCGAACATCCCAAAAACAGTACAAATAGGTGATGGAGATGTTAAAACCCCACAAAGCAGAAAAATGCTGACTTTTTTTAAAGTGACAAACACAAGACGCGTGTGTTAAGTAGAGGTAAAGTAGGAGAAACCATGATCCACAGTGATTTCCTTTTTTCAATTTTTTTCTCTTCATTTCATCTGGCGTAGTAATATTACATAATCCCCAGCATACTACAAATCCTACAATCAGTAACTGCATGAGACCGTTAAGATTCATGTATCTACAGTAGGTCTATACTCAGACACAATCACTCAACTGTAAAAATACTAGTCTACGATTCTGTTGCTGATCCATCAGCTTTCTGCCCAGTCGGGTGGGGTTGTTACTATGGTTACACCAGAAACATTCGCTGGTGGATTTCCAAAATACCACCATTGTGGCAGGTTAATGGGTACTTGGACCATGGGGTATAATAAAAGGTTGGGGTACAGGATAAATCAGAGTTTATCATTATCATGCCATGATTTTTTTAAGGTGCACAGGAATGAAAATGATACTATAGAATAGTCTACATTTTCAATTTCTTTTTGGCCTGAGTTAGAGCATTGTAGCGTTGATGGGATTTATTGGTAATTCCCATATAAGAACTGTGGAAGACAGGTTTGATAATATTGGAAAATTGGGGTGTCATATGGGGCTGAAAATCACAAGTGTAATGGATAGCATCTGGGTATATCTAAAAATAGAGACAGTGCACAAGAAAAATGTCGGGAAAATAACATAGGGAGGGGTAGACTACAACTTATAAAATTACCACCTTCACACATATCAATGTTTATGTGGTTTATCTCAATGTAATGTGAGTGGGATCTGCACATGGTTATGTAAGTTGGTAGCAACTGTACCAGTAGGGAGTTTAGTGAGTCCAGTAGGGTGTCTAAATCACTTTTGTAAATTTATGAGCATCTCAATCTGTGAGAACCGGTATTGAACAATTCTCCTCCACAATTGTAGATAGTATTACTGGAACACACACTAGTACCCAGTATCTCTATCTACACCAGGATTAGATTTAACCTCACCTGGGTACTCACAAGTAGGCATACCAGCCAGACCGTTCCTATTCTTATTGATTTTTAATATATCAGGTACTTCCATCACAGTTTTTTGGTTCAAACACATTGAGAAGATAAGGAACATATAAAAAAAAAACTAATATTATATAGAACACTACATTAACAGGTCCTTTGAAGGAAAAGTTGTGAAGCTAGACCTCCCTGACGGTGAACTGTACCAAGTTGGTAAGTCAGGCAATGGTGGTACAATAGGTATGCACTTATAAATAGCGACTCCTCCCGCTTAAAATTCTGGATCCACCATTCACTGTCAATATTACGTTATACTATAGCATACCTCACAATGTCAAATATCTGTACACACCATGCAGTGACTGTTAGTGTAGCAGGTAAGATTTCTACAATGTATAGATAGAGAAAAAGTACAAAGTATTGTCACTTCCTTCATATAAATATTGATCGTGATCTAAACTAAAATAGGTGACTCATGATGGGATCCATGGAACTGTGATGTGTGTAACAAAACCATCTCATGTATAGAATGTAGCAACGCAAGTGGGGCCGTAAGTAAGGGGCAAACGTTTCTATGAGTCCATACCTACCTTAGCTAATTTCCTCATAACTCAGTGAATAATAGACAAATCTGTAAAGACTGTCTTAATATTAACTAACTATACTATCACTGGGTATAACTTATTTAGACATGTGGTACAATTTACTGTATGTTCAAGGGTGAGGAACCCAAGGTTTGTGTATATAGTAGTGGGACTCCCCTGTCACCAGCCATGGACCACTATCATTACAACCCCTGGGTACAACCGGTACTGGGCTAGAAAAGGGGATTAACTAATAGGTTTATGGTCAGTTACATACATGGGGGTTAACCCTACATGTCAGTATATAGACAATCTCTGTGCTATAAAAGAAATTGTAGAAAATAAAAGGTGAATTAATTGTGTGGTGGTATTTGCAATGTATTAGAGTCAGGTAATGTGTCTAAAGTCAGTGATAATGGAACAAGGGTATATAAGTCCTAACTATTCTCACTGAGTGCATTGAGCCATTAATAAGCTGAGCATTCATCATTTAGAAGTGAAAAGTTGGTAAATCCGGACTAAAATTAAAGAGGTAGAGCCTTGGTCAAGGAGTTTGACTGAAACTGTGAAGGGGGAGGACGTCACCATGCTGTAATTTTTCCCCCCTGGAGGACACCACTTTTTCTGGAGAGGTATATTTTCATAGTCCATCTGCCAGTCAGCTCCCTATGTTCTAGCTCCATAGACATCCTACTCAATTTTGACATTTTTCTATAGTGGATAAAATCACCAAAAACCTGAATAACTATGGAGATACTTGGTCTTTATTGAAAAATTCAAAAAGCAGCGTATTTCCCATGTCTAGCTCTTTTTAATGGTTCGCCATATTCAAATGAAATATCATAATAGAATTTTCCATTCTCATTTCTAATAGAATGATGCACAAATGGAACTGTGTCTATTAACACATTGGAAGCTGTAATCCAGTAACCAAGACATCAATAGCTATTCAGACATTTATGGTAAAACTATTTTGTTAACGACAAAAAGTGTAACTGACATACCTCTAATTCTGGGCAATGATGAACTACTTTCTCAATCACCATTTCTTCTTGTTACGCCTACTAGTAATACTACTAAAACTGCGATCATCTACTGCAGTCTGATTCTGCTACCACTGCTGCTGTCGTTGCTACCACTACTACTACTACTGCTGTTGCTGCTACTGCTGCTGCTACTACTGCTACTTCCTACACCTACTATGCTGTTGTACCTGCAACTACTATTTTACTACTGGTGTTGCAGTTGCTACTACACCTGTTGCTGCTACTGCTGCTGCTACGCTACTTCTACTGCTGTTATTGTTACTGCTGCTGCTGCTTCTGCTGCTGTCACTGCTACTGCTGCTGCTCTTACTACTAGCTACTACTGACGCTGCTGTTGTACTTACTGCTGCTACTGCTGCTGCTGCTGCTGCACATGCACATGCTCCTGCTGCTGCTGCTTCTGCTGCACATGCACATGCTCCTGCTACACATACTCCTGCTGGTGCTGCCATTGCACTTGCTCCTGCCGCTGCACATGCTCCTACCGCTGCTCATGCTCCTGCTTCTGCTACCCCTGCTGCCGCTGTTGCTGTCAAAGGAGACAGCGGATGTGATCTACCCTTCCAAGAAAAAGTCAGGGCTCTTTATATAGTTGAGAGAATGATCTAATCCCATTTTCACCTGGATCAATCAACATGAAAAAGGGAAAAATGCTCTTTTGAAATAAGCGTATCAAAGTGGGATAACAGGTGTAACAACTGTGATAATTACCTTAATGCGACTTACATGTATAAGAGGATTATGGATCGTTAGGATATTAAGGTGTTCAAAGTCTGTATACAAAACTACAGGGGATGGTTAACAACAAAGGGGAAATATAATCTTGTAAGAGAGAAGTCAAAGTGTTTTTAATTGGCTTACTCACTACCAAAGGTGTGGGGCACACAACAGAAATGGTGGACACGTACCCACCTCCCCGCCTGCCTACCTACCTACTATATAGTACCTCGCGTATAAGGCACACCCCTAATTTGAGGAAATGGTATAAAGTGAAAAATATCTATAGTTTTCACTTCCAGGAAAAATACCTCAGGGTGCATGTCTACCTTTGTACGTGCCTACCTTTGTATGTGCCTGCCTTTGTGACTACAAACACACACATGTGTTAAGCAGATTAAGTCTAACAAATCAGTTAATAAGTTAATCCCCCTTTCTGCTCCTCCTCTTGTCGCCAACCTGGGGTGTGGGTTACCTTCTATGACTGTGAATGGGGGAAATTACATCTTTGATGATGTAAGATCTTTTCTTTTAAATCCTCATGCAGTGCACGTTGGGTGACTATGGGATCAAATCCTTTAAGTCTTTTTATCTTTTCCCTCTGGGACCAACCACACTTAATGAACTAAGAAATCTATTCCTACATCAAACGGTGAAAATCAAAACAGACAGATACCCTACCGATCAAAGGTCACTGTAAAATGGGATTAAATCTCTTTTAAGTCTTTGATCAATTTAAAACCACAGTTAAGAGGATTATCTCGGACGGGTACATAAGGGAGAGTAAAATTCCCTTACACTTCCTTTGCCACCTTCATCATGGAAACACCGACTGCTCTACAGACTATGTTTTCTGGAGAGGGACCAATGTCTTCACAGACAGATCAATAGGAGTATATCAATTTCACAATCAGAAAACCTATCCTCTCATCAAAAGACAGTATACGATAGAATCTACCGACGCTTTAATATTTCTTCTCGAAAAAAACTCACCTTTTATGCATAATTAACCCCACCCTTGTTCACAAACAAGTGGTCATGTGACTACACCACATGATCAAGGGGGCGTGGTCTATTATGTAAATGAGGACTAATCCCCTAATTAGGTCATAATGGCCACTACTCATTAGCTAAAAGGGGGTGGCCTATTATGCAAATGAGGGGACACCAGGTCACTAATCCCCTAATTAGGTCACATGGTGGTCACGTGACCACCTAATTAGGTCATGTGGTGATCACATGATCACCTAAGTAGGTCAAGTGGGGGTCACATGACCAAATGGAGGCCTCTGATTGGCTGCATCTCGTGTGAGTAATATCCTGTAGTTAGCTATAGTCCAGTTCCGATACATTATATACTACTTGTGGATAACAGATGTGATGTCATTACTTGAGAGTATGATGTACTGTCTGCCTACAATAGATTTACTAGAATAATAATTGAGCTGATCTACAAAATTTGATATCTATGGATACCATATCTTAACACAATATCATAATGATAAACACTATAACCTTGAAATATCATCTAAACATGTTATATTTATACTCATGGACAAACCTAAACATCAACACAGTTAACATTTAACTTTACAAAGCTAAAGATAGACCTAAACACATTGAAATTTAAACACAAAGGCTAATCACATTATGAGGCTGAACATGTTTAGGTTCATAAAGTGTCCTCAAAAACGGGACAAGAAAACGTTTAGCAATATCTTCAGACTCTAAGCACCTTTATTACAGTGTAGAAGAGGAGGCAATGTGGATTTATATGTACCTTTCCATGAAGAGAAAATCCTACATAGCCACCAGTTATGCAAAGCAAGTTTTTCACATTAAAATACTTATTCTATCAGTTGAACTGGTAGTGTGTATAACCTCAAAATGAAGGGATGTGGGGGGGGCAATGCATACTGTCATCAGCAATCCTGAATCCAAGGTGTTCACCAACTAGCCATAGAATTTCATTCATCAACAAAGCTCTCCATGGAATACAAGTAGTTGTAGAAGATAGTGCGTGAAGAGGTTATGGAAATATCATTAGCTATATCCATCCATTTCCTAAGATAAGTGTATCCAGTTTGATAGTTGGAGTTTTAGATCTAGGCCTATGTGAATGCACTCTTATTTAAAGTGTGACATGGTTTAGATGAGGGTTTCTGATTAAGATTACACAGGAACACTAGGCAGTCCAACAACTTAGGATTCATAACTGATTGTTAATTCCAGCCCTCTTGTTGTTTACCAACCGAAATTTCACTAAACGGGGAGTTGAGTACCATCAGTGTTATTCACCTGACAATAGACAATGATTTGGATGAGAATATGAAGGACATGTCAAAAAGGAGGCTTTGTAAGTAGAAAAGCAGGGATAACGAATTAAAGATGCTGCATTTACTGTCCTACTTAGACGTGAAATCAATCGTCAACCGGGAAGGCATTTCTCAAGGTGGTATGACTAGACCCCCTTTAAGTCATAGTAAGATCACTCAGTTAAATGCCATTACAGCCCTGCATCTAGTGGTCGCTATTAATTGCACTGGTATGACTGCCCTACCAAACCCTATGCAATAACTGCCTTAAGTGCTGATCTTACAGAGTAGTCATAGTGTGTGACCTACGATCACCCACTCTGAAATTGAGCGTTTCAAGTCATACTGGTTGTGTCTAGTCATACCACCTTGAGAAATGCCCTCCGGTTCAGCTCACTACTTGGGAAGAACATGTCCAATCTGCCAGCCTCCCTGGGAAAGGCTCAGTTGGCGCCTTGTTTTAGGAAGTCTCACCTATCCATCCTCCTTACAGGAAAGAGGTTTGCCCTTACTTTTTGCTCCAAAGTGACTGCCCTCGGGACTAGATCAAGTTGTTCAATATCGATTCTTATATTCACTTCTTTTCCGTTTTGGATGTGATGTTTATGATTCTTGTAAGGGTTTATCCTTTCAAATAATCACTCAGGACTAATCTTGACTTTTGATATGTGAAGACATTAAAATGTTCGGATTAGGAAAGTTGTGGGTGAGGGTCGGTGGCTAAAGTGGTGTAGTATAAAGAGGGTATACAATAGATATGGACAAAATGGTAGATGTTATAGCAGAGTAGTTGGTGACAGTCCTACATCCCTTTCACACAGCCATGCAGTATCTTTGCTGCAGTAAATCTACAATCTACATAATCTTCCTAAAGACATTATGAACAATACAATGATGTCGTGATTTTATCCCAACGACCAGAAAGATTCCTGGTTACCAAAGGTGTAATCTTTGGGGTGCATCATCTGCTATACAGATAACAGGTCAAAGTAATACATGTATCTCTGTTCCTTGGGCGGACATTTTCTCCTCTCTTCCACCAAACCAAGTGTATGATATGCTAGTCGTACTGATATCAGCTTTTCCAGATGTGTGTACTCCTTCCCCATAGTCCACTCCACTTCATTTCTCATCCTCTTATCTATAGTGAAAAACAACATGCCCGCCCCTCTCTTCACCCATCGGCACATCATGGTCGATAGCCAAACTATATTATATAGAGAGAAGCTGATTATATGATATGGCCATGTAATGTATCAGAAAAAAACATCAGCCCAACAGAAGGTAGCTATACTTCACATAGAATGTACAATTAAGATATAAGAGCTCCGGAGACGCTTATCATCCATGTGGTGCGAATTCTATTTTTTCTGTCTAGATAAGGACAACCTGAGCGCCATTTCGGTAGGGCGTAACGATCAGAAATAATTATACTATATATGATAGTTTGTTAGCAGATCTACCCTGGAGTAAGTAGGAATGGAAGCAAAGGCTTTTGCAATGGTATTGCCTTCCTTGCTTGTCAGCTGCACTAGGACTATCTACTCGCCAAAAATAACTATTCTCATTTTCCACAAAAACCTCAAAGATGTAGCCTAATGGAGTATAAGTGGCTACCGCGAAGTTGGTCATAGTTGAGTGAGACAATCTGTAGCAAACCTACAATTCCTTCAGAGACTACATCTTTACCCAAGGGTCTCCTGGCCTAACCAATACAAGCAGTTGACAAGACAAGGAAGGTGAAATGAATTACAAATTCAGTCGAAATGGATTTTAAATTCTAAATCTGGTACTGTAGTATGATTTAAGTAGAGACACATTCAAAATATCATGCATTGGTTTTGTGTTATAAACCTGAATACCTGCATGAAGTCAATTAAGTTTAAACTTGTCCAAAAAACCACAATCTGGGCAGTATGAATCACTATGTTATGGATGTGGTCCAAAGGCACAGCAAGGTGATAGAGCTGGTGTCGTTCCTGCAACCATAACCCTGAGAGGAACTTTAGGCGTTCTCGTGGCATGACTTGTAAATCTACCAAGAATTGTACACATTCATTTCACAAGACTTGACTCATGATTCCTGCCTGGAAAAAACATGTCCATTATTTTCAGGATGTCTTCTTTCTTCCCCATGCCATGGCACATTTCTTAGATCTGCCAGAATGTTACTATATATGGACTGGTTTTTTATTCGTGATTCATATAAGAAAGGAACTTGGTTATAATTATTGAAAATATCTATTTCTCATGTCATGGCTTGATCTCCAGATTTTTTTGAATGTTCATTTCTCTAAAATGTTCCCACGAATGTCACTAGATATCCACTTCTGTATTGCCTCGTTGTTTCTATGAAAAGAAAACGTCCTAGAAATTCTTGAGAATGTACATTGTCCTTCACCTATCATGGAACTAATTATAGCATAGATTTAAACGCCAAAGGGATGACCCCTAAAATAATCTCCTGTCTAAAAGATATCTCATATCATGAGAAGAAGAGATTTTCTTGTCCAAGAAGGGGTTTCCCAGATCCTGAAATAGTCAATGTACGCTGGTTGGCATTTTGGATGTTTAGATTCATGAGTGGGTATTACACAGAGCAGCTGCATGTAACCGATCTGCTCATGGACTGCTCTTGGAGATAGAGCAGCCTCCCTTAAGGCGACACCTGAGCAGCCAAATAAATAGCATGCAGGGCCTGCCAAGTAAACTTACATAATGATAATCAACAATGCTGGTGGTAATTCAATTTCAATCATGATAATAACTAGACTTTGGGGAATATAATTAAATTCTGAATGCCGAATATCCATACAGCGTGGGATACACCATTCCAATATAGAAATGTACATAACTGCCTAAAAACATCACTCTACACACCCCAGCATATATTGTCCCATGCTAAGCTGCTAACTATAGGGATAAGCCCTCAAGTATTATATAATATTGTAATACCTGGGTGCCACTGGAATCTATGGCCCTATGTACAGTCATGTCTACAATAAATTGTAGACATGTACATAGGTTAAAGAAAATAAGTAACCAGATAGCTACATTTGAATTGTTCCACCTTAGGTTAAAGGCACGGACTAACTAAGTCACCCACGTGCTACACATGGAAGTCATTAGTTCTATGAAGTTTGCATATGCTTCATGTGCATTTCGTCCCTAGTTCATGGCCATTTCACGGGTTTGGACCCTCACCTTTAGGCCTTGCCTGCGTTTTCCTTTTGTATTATTGATGTACTTGATAGGTATATAGTGCAGTAGATAGAGCCTGGATTTTGACCAACATTGGCACATTTGGCAGCAAGCATCAAAGTTTGCACATAGGGGCTTTTTGACGTGCTGAATCCATTTCTAAGAGGAAACATCATTTTCGAATAAAGTTTCTGCTCATAAGTTGACATTGAAAATAAAAAGTATATAATTATTTAATTCCATGAAAAATACCCAATGAATTTTATAAGAAGTTGAAAGGCTTCAAACCTAGAAAGAATACCTGAAACACACCTGTGTTTATCATATTATGTCCTGATCAGTCATTTTTGCATACATTGTCTGCATATCAATGACCTAATTTGCATATTTTTATTAGGTAGCTTCACAAGCTGGCCTGAAGCAGTACACATCTTAGAGACAAAGGTTTAGTGATAGCTTCACTAGTATATTTAGTTCCAATTTTGATATAGTAAACATAAATTTACATATAAATCCATCTCAGCTTATACCATAATTCCTTGAACAATAATTGATTTATTTTAAGAAGAATAATATAAATAACCATTGGTGATAAACATTGATCATGATGAGGATTAATATTAATTTATTCAAATCTATGAAAAATACTGATAAATACTAAATAAAGAAATTAAAAGTTTTAAGGCATTCAAAATAGTTGGACGGGACCAACAACTTATTATCATCTTAAGTCTTAATACCGTAATCTCCCACGTATAAGGCGCGTCTTATACGAGGGGTTTTAGTTCTTCCTGGATCCACAAGGGGGACACCAAGAGCTTTATTTTGATATGCTACACTCCCCCCTAACTCAAAAAATAACATAGGGGGATTCAGGGGGGTGCGGGAGGACCTAGCTACACATAGCTTTTTGAATTTTGAAAATCCATTCAGTAGAACCAAAGTTATGATTTTTTGATTTTTTTGACAATATTCTTCAACTCTAGGTGCGCCTTATACGCGAGGTGCGCCTTATACGCGAGAGATTACGGTAGGTATTATGTACATGTTGTATGTTGATTGTTTGCAGATTAATGACCTAATTTGCATATTATTATTACTTAATTCCACATGCCAACCTGGACCGCCAGACCTTTCTGAAAGATTAAGGCAGAAAATATCTATTTCTCTAGCATTCTTTTGCCATTTAGATATTGTCTTTGCATACCGGCTAAAGCTTTACACATAGATATTGCTAACCCTAATTAGAATAATCTATGCAAAATAGAAATTTAAGGACTATTGGGTAAATGTATCAAGCTTTCAGCAATACAGTAATCACAGTATTTTAATCCATCATAGCATCTTTTAGGATAGTAACTAAACATGAACCTCATGATAACCATGTTTGAAAGGTATGTTAAATGTGATATACCTAATTTGCATAATTAATGATCTATGCAATAGCACAGGAAGCAGTATTGCATACTAATATATCTATTGTATTTCCCCTTTATACCCATTATCAATACATACTTTTACTGTCTGTATATTGATGACTAGTTTACTACCCTACAATCATACAGTATAGGTCTGCCTGATACATTCATGGCCATAGTTCATGGGTTTATTCATCAAGCACTGTTTCAATTGGCACTATGACTGAACTCCCTGAAACCATGGTACAGATCCTCACAACAAAATGATCCTCCATTGGTGCTTGTCTGAAGTAGTCTGCTAAAGCTAATGTAATGATAGGTTGTACTATACATGTACCACAGTTCAAAGAGGCTGCTCTATGAAATTCTTCAATCTTCAATACAATGCACACACTCTCCTCTTATGATGCCACTTCCAGGATGATGGACAGCTATTTATAGTCACCTGCAATTATTTTGCAGGCTCAAGTCAGAGAAAGTGTCTGATAGTAGCATGTCTCTAAATAAAGCTGTACGCTATGTATAAAACATTGAGGCCTTGGGTGGGAATCAGGGCTTCCCCCACTCCCCTAACCATATATATGCAACTTGGAGGTGTTGGCCTGACACTCCTCCTCACTTCCCCACTTTTCTAAATACCCTCGAGCAAGGTTATAGGCAAACTGCAGCATTCAACACCTAATAATGATATCATACTGTCCTTTACTTTTACCTAAGTAAGGACTCACAGGCGGGCACTACATTTACCTAAGTAAGGACTCACAGGCGGGCATTAGCCCACATACCTTTCAACAACCATAGTAAAGTTGTATAAAGTTACCTAGGGGAAATACCCATCACATCGCCTCACTTGAGTAGTGAGAATATCAAACTCCAGTGAGGGAAACATGCCCAAATAACAAAGAGGAATAGGAATGCCATAAGTGATGACCCTTTTTCAAGCACTAAGCACTCTGTCTCTGTTTAAAGAGAGTAGCTGAACAAATATGACACCTTTCTACTTTATTACGACCCCCCCAAAGAATTTATAGCTTATATATCATTTTCATTAGTGGGGTAGAAAATCATCAGGAACCTACTCTGCTCAATATCTTGGGTCCAATACAATTTTGTTTTAACTGGGGTCATTTGTCCAGAGTGGATAGTTTATGGGTGCTGACCACTCAACTTAACTCAAACCTGCTATCTTAACATCTGTTAATGTCATGATAATAGGGATCAAGATATAAAGTAGTTTTGAATCGCCAAAAGGTAATAAACAAATTGATACAAGTAAAATACCTTTAGAACAAAGTGGTTGGGACAAGCAAAAGGTTCTTTGTAAAGGAAAGGATGGAATAGCTTCATATGACCAAGGTCAGTGATAGGAGGGGAGAAACCCTGTCCTGCATATGTTCCCTGGTTCTGTGGACCTCCCAGTAGGTATCCAGCGTTAGTAGGAGAAGCCCCTGCACTAAACTGACCAGCGGTTGAGGATGAAAGGGCAGAGGACCCTTGACTCAAAGGTCCAAGAATCAAAGTTTCAGGCTTTCAGGGAAGCAGGCAGATAGGCATGACAGTAAGACTTCCTATAAACCTTCAATCCCCCCAGCACTACCACATACTGTTATTTTTTACACATACTGACCCTTACTAATTAAACCCCCCCCCCGTCACCGTCCAGCAAGCTGTCATCTCATTACTATAGACTATTTACTATAGAAGCTTTTTTAGTCTGCTCTATTACTGTTTATGCTAAATATGGCTACCAACAGTTATCTTTCGGAATTCCAGCTGACATCTATACTTTCCTCCTAGTGTGACATATAGGGCTTCTTAATCACAATATGCAAATGAGTCATTAATATGCAGACAATCAATATAATATACTGTTAGTTTATATGAAGGGAAAATACAAGCAATATTTGCATGCCTTAGTTTCTCATATCCAGTGTTATCTCAAGTTGAATACATTAGCCCCATAAGTTTAACCAAGAACCTCTGTATCACACACCCCAGTGTGATAACCCTTCCCCATATCACACTGCTAGGTAGATCATTGCAAATGGTCACATAACTAATGATAAAATGATAACTAATGCCAAATAAATGAATTTTTGAACATTTCTGACAAAAATAACTTGAGATAAACACAAAGGAGCACTCGAAATGGTCCCCACTGAGGGTTATCACACTCAGCTTCGCCTCGTGTGATAACCCTCAGTATGGACCAATTCTCGTGCACCTTTGTCTATGTATCTATTCATATTGCAACCTTTCATGCTCTGACATTACACATTAGCATACCATATTTTCCCCATGATTTTGCATAAATTATGCTAATCAGACACAGAATCATGAACTAAATCAATCAAATATTGATTGGTCATCATGGAATGTATATCCAAGCTGAGATGGATTGATATATTTATGATTACTATATGACTTGAAAGCTTGACACATATACCTAGTCCATTCTATTTTTCATAAATTATGCTAATTAGGGTCAGCAGTATATGTGGGAAGGTCTAATTATATCTATGACTTTATCTCAATTGAAACTAAATGCTAGTGAAAGAACTACCACTATGCCAAGTATCAAAGAGAGGCTTTGAGTGACTCAGGTTTGCTTGTAGAGCTACCTGATTGAAATATGCAAATTAGGTCATCAATATGCAGACAGCCAATTAAAACATTACTGATTTGGAAGTTAGATAATGAATACTGATGGGTTATAGCTATTCTATGTGGGTTTGAAGGCTCATAAATTCTTTTAAAATGTATTGGGTATTTTTCATGGAATTTCATAATTATTTAATACTTTTTATTTTCAATGTCAATTTATGAGCAGAAATGTTACTCAAAAATGATGTTTCCTCTTAGAAATGGATTCAGCATGTCAAAAAGCCCCTATGTACAAACTTTGATGCTTGCTGCCAAATGTGCTAATCTTTATGCTCTATCTACTGGACTAATATTGCACCCCTGTTATCTGTTGTGGTCCTGCTGCTGTCTGATTCTTCACAACCAGGCACCTCAGAGACCGTCCCTCAATTATCTGGCTCCAAGTCTATGCTTCACAGTAGACTCCAAAGCCTCACGCTGTAGGCTATCATCTGTCTGTAAGATATACCAAAAGACCTTCATAGTCCACATGAGGGAAGCCATCACAGGGCAGGAATTAAGAGCCAGTAGATGTGTAAGGAGGTCGGCTGTCAGTCATCAGACAGCCAGCGTGAGGATTCTCTGTGTTCTTGGGAGGTTCTCGGTAAAGCCAGAAGCTGGTAGGCCTAACACACTTTCGGTTCAATGTCTGACCAGTGACCCGACAGCAAATATGATTATCTGCATATATACTGCTGATGTACAAGCACATCCTTCTCAGATAACAAATACAGAGTTAGTAAATGAGAATAGCAAATTCAGGATTTAAATAGTACGTAAACAGATACCCAGCTAGTATGAGCTGTAAGAGATGGGCATGCAGGGGGGAGGGGGGGCTCAGCTCTGTAAATTGCCATGGCATCGATGTGAGTAAGCAAATCTGCAGTTGTCTAAAGAACTGTATAGAGAAATACCTTCTGTTCCTGAGCCTACCCTATTACACAGCTCTGCCACTATAAAGAGACCATATGTGGTTTGTTTTCTGAAGGTATATTGGTTGGAGGATGGGTGGGATGTGTATGTGCAAGGTGAAAATCTGATAGCGCAGCTTCTAAAATTAAAGAACTAAAAGGTTGTTGGCCCTATAAAGTCCAATGTTAAAAGCACCCCCCCCCCTGTAAAGGGCTAAGGGATTTGAGAATTAGGATATATTTGGTTTTCAGTAACGAAAGAGAGCCATTTGCCAAAGGCATTGAGATACCATTAAGCATGCATTGTGAACAGACCCTAATCTCACCTAACCTACTTTATCAATGTTACTTGCACCAAGCAAGTAACATTGGAGGGGGCACTCATGGATTTATAGCTACTATGTGCGTACAAAAGCCTTGGCTTCATACCCCTTTTAGCGGGTCAAAAATCGCATAAAACACACCTCTTTTGGCGGGATCCCAAAATTTAAAAATATATACCACTTTTGTCGTGACACCCCACTTATTTGACACTATAAACAAAACCCTTTTGATGGTAAGTCTCTTTGAGTATTTCAGGGTAGAAACTGTACCCCTTTTGAGGGGACATTCTTTGAGAATGGCAAGAAAATATACCCCTATTGGCATGGTACCTCTCCATTTTAAGCCCCTGAAACCTACCTCTTTTGAACTGTTGAAGGTGGAAATTTTCAGTTATCTAGGCCAAAATTGTACCCCTTTTTGTCAAAAACTGCCGAAAATAGCCCCCTAATAGTAGATCCGACTGGATCCGGCCCCACAGTTAAAAATGTACCCCTTTCCCTCTAGTTTTTGTACGCACATGGTTACTATAGGCCATTTAGGAAGTGACCCCCCGGGCATCAAGCCCAACTCGGAAGGCCCTGTTGGACCCATTGTTGAAATATTACGCCGTGTAGTTAGAATACTTGGATTTAGGTAAGATAGAGATGTTTGTAGACACCCAACGGTATAGACAAGGTCCCGGGGAACTGCTCATAAATGGGCGTTTTTAGTTAACCTAAGGCACCTTTGTTCCATGTTGCCGTGGGTGAAAATATCTATCATAAAATCACCTTTTACCATGAAAAACATGACTAGGCCCAATTCAAGGACTTCACGGTAAAGAATGTGAACATAAAGAATGGGTTCATTTTTCTTCCCATACCTGAATATCATTGTCTGACGTGAGTGAATTGTGTGGTTGGGAGACTGAATGGGTAGGTAGGCTATCCCTCAAAGGGTAAGTAGGCATGTGCAAAAGTGATCTGTGGTGGTCGTAAATGTATGGAGATTTGATCCATAGATCAAAGAGAGTTTTTTTCATACTTCTTTCTGATAACCAGTGATAACATTAGGACTTCGATTTTTCCAGAGTGTCCCTGTCAGTTCTTATCTATCAATGTTTTTCCTGGTGTTCCATAAGAGTGCCCTTACAAAGGGGTGCCACTTATTGGGGTGATTAATCAATAATTAGGATGTCTCACTTTTGTTTCATCTAATCTGCCAGGAATCCTCTTTCCCTGCTCAATTAGAGCCACCCTTACAAGCTTATTGACATACTGACTAATCCATGGGAGTGTAAGTGGCCTGAAGCGTTATAGGAAATCTATACAGGCTATGATGAATTCAGATTGATTCTTGAGTAAAGATTAAGGATTTGAGCTTGCAAAGGAAAACAAAGACCTTGTAACATTTGATGCATTCACTGTATCTTTTTTCCTGGCGATCTGTTTGATAAGGATGTCAGGGAATCCTTAGAAACAACTGTAGCGTTTGCGGGAAATCTAGTAAACACTAAACCCTGTTCCCTCTTTTGTATACAGAAATTTGTCTTCAATTCACCATTCGCCTTTAGATCTGGGCTTTAAAGAAAACCCCTACCCTATTTGCAAGGCAAGGCCCCCTTTAATATACAAATGCTATACGAGAATAATAGGCAGCTGTATCAATGACCAATAGGTGATGAGATGAGATGAGGATGAAAGATCTATGTAGTTTACACATAAAGATACAGTTTATCACATAAAACAGTCAGGATAGTCCTTTATAATTGCACTTTTAAAATGCTCTAATGTGTCTATGGTTGTATATTTCGCCTTTAATTGGTTCCGGCGTACTCTTGCCTTAAAGAAAGCACTTCGTAAAATTATGGGCTTAAGACAATGGGGTACAATCAATCGTTTACCAACATGTAGGCGTGTAGGCAATTGTCTATTATCAACATAAATATTACATTGCACCAGTGTATAAGCATAAAATAATAGATGCTGGTCCTTCTAGTGGCAAGATCAGTTCAGTTATAATTTCAATGGTAGTCATCCTGGGATTTTCTTCCAATTTTACTATAAAGGCCACACTGAGTGCCCAGTTCTCTAACAGCTGCAACTCATTATTTTCACCACGATGGTCTCTATCCCATATGGAATCTTCATAGTCAAAACATGGTAATAACATTGACCTAAAAATGTCAACATCAGTAACTACATTTATAAATTTCCTGACACTAAAGAGCTGATAAATCCTATGTTTTATATTGCGAATAGTGGTGGATCTATGTTCAATAAATTTAGACTCAGGATCTAAGGTGATACCCAGGTATGGGAATGAATACACTCGTTCCAGGATGACATTATCCAAAGTAAAAACACTATTATCTCGGTCGACATCATTATACAACATCCATTTTGTCTTCTTCTCATTAATAGTTAGACTGTTATTAGTGCACCATTAACTTATCCTACTTAGGGCAGTCCTCATCTGTTCCTGTGTATTGACAGATATAACAGCATCATCTGCATATGAAGTTACATCAAAATCATAAATTTTTGGTAAAGAATTCATAATGAAAACAGGACAGAACCCAAAACGGAGCCTTGACGCACCCCATGTGTTATAGTTTTTGCTGTTGAACATTAATCCTTAGCTATAGTAAATCGGGTAGTGGTTAGATATTTTTTTTTAAATCACAAGTATGTGCGTTAAGTCCTAGAGCTTAAATTTGTACTAATAATTTTGGGATTGGGGGAGATGTGGGAGGGGGGAGTGCATCTGCCAGTTTTTTTCCAATAGTAGTAAAAAAGCTATTTATATATTCGGCACATTCAGTGGGTGGAACAATCGATCCATTGGTATTATTTCTTAGTTTTATCAAAGTACTACCAGTTTTGTTCGGCAAAAGATTTTTGATAGCTTCCCAAAATTTGATAGGATCTGTTTTTTGCTATATTCTAAGGTATCCAATCTCTCTTTTCTTATTTTGGAAAATTTCAGATTTAACTACATGTTTAAAGAAATTGGCAGCTCTTCAGTTCCGTATACTATCAGTATTTCTGGCTTTTCTATACATTTTGTCTCTAACTTGCATTAAGTCTAATATTTGTTCAGTCAGCCACGCCAGTACATATTCCAGGATAATAATGCTTTTAACAGGGCACATGGTATTATAAGCAATTACACTGTACAATGGCCAAAAAAAAACGGAGACCAAAGATACCGTTTATACCTAATTTGAGGCTGCTGAATCAGAAAATGGAATTAGAAAATGCCTATTGGCTCTCAGTTTTGAGATATCCATAGGGTGCCATATATGCTGAAAATCACCTCTGAGGGCAATGATTTCACTATGTTCACCTATATAGTGTAGTCCAAACATGTACAAGAACTTTCTTATGTCATTCCTGGCATTTGTCTGGGTAATATCAATAGCTTGGACACTTGTGCAAATCATCTTTCATCCAAAAATAGCTCCTAGGCCTCTATCATTCCGAGTGTCGGAACCAGTTTTATGGAATTTTATGTGTTCAGTGTTAGCACACTCCATATGCATGGTTGTAGCAGTTTTGGTAGTTCAGATGCAAGAATCCATCTTGGAAAATGCTAAAAAGGGTCAAGATTTATATAAGTGTAGAGGGAAGGAGAAAGGGTGCTCCGTGCTAAAAGTCAACTTAAAAATTCAGATCACTAGCTTTCCAATGATATATTGCAAGAGAAGATGCTCCTGTTAGTTTCAGGGGGATGGCTTACTAAATATGGGTAGGTATTGTCAATGGACCATTCTGGGTATTATAATTATTTTTCATATTTACTAAATTCTTCGCCATATAAAACCTGAGCTCTGCCCATGATCTACACTCAATAACATCCTGCATTCCCCAACAGGAACCAGGATCCATTACTCATCACAAACACACTTCCTCGATGACACTCTGTGACATAAGGTACAAGGATGTAATGACATTCCAACCTTATCTACGCATACACAGTGTAACTGGAGGAAGTGCGATCCACCTGTGGTGCCATATTTGGAATGAGAGAATATTTCACAATCTCCTCTCAATCCTCATCAACATGACTAACACACAGGTGGCAATCTCTCCCTATGACACGTGTCCCTATTTCATTGAGCCACGTGTATAGAATATTTCACAACACTGTGAGCTGCTCAAGTCTTTCATATAAAAGGCAGCTTGAGCAGCTCCCAGTCATCTCTCTCCCAACTTACACCTTACACCTATACCTAGAACCTACGACAGGTTGAGTTATAGGATCAGAGGCAGAGCTTAGATCTTGGCGAGTGTTATCATTGTTACCACCTTTATGAAACACTCATGTCAGCTATGCAATAAAAGGATCAACTGAACTTCCCTGGATTCCGTGTATATTCACTTCACCACATGTAACCGTCCGTTGACATGATGGTGGATGAACCCTCCAAGAATATCCCACTACCAACCTCTCATTAAACATGAGCAATAGTGAGACATCACCTAAGGAGCCAGCTTCAGAACAACGCACCTTTACATCACCTGGGCTAGACGCGCCCAACCACCCCACAAGTGATACTACACATCCCCTCCAGAGACAAACTTCATCTCCAGACGCACTGACATTGGATCCAGTTTTACCTATAGCACTGCAGGCCCACGTATTACAACCTGTGAGTACCGGTATTGAACAATTTTCCTCTACAATAGTGGATCACAACACTGGAGCACACACCAGTACCCCAGTATCACTACCTGCACCAGGATTAGACATCACCTTACCTGGTTACTCACAAGTAAATTCACCGCCACTAAGACTTTCTGGTATAACTAGCCCAACCTCTGAGGTACCTGTGGACAATACACAAAGCCACCTGTACCTCGACCCACACCTGGAGGACAAAACACCAGAGCTTCAAGCCGCCCTCCAGGACATAACTCCCCCACAACCCACAACACCTAGTGCAGCTGCATCTGCAGCACAAACTGACCCAAGTGTAACTTCACATAAACCACCAGTTTGTGAGGAGCCAGTGGTTGTAGCCACAGACTCTGACGCTTCCCTAGACGCTGATTACTGGAGAGACAGAATCGGATCAGCAGTTTCTAGGTGGAGAGCAGCCTATGAAAACGGTGTAGGCAGGGTTTCCAATAACGACTCTGGACACCCGGTAGGAGACAATCCAAACTTCTCACTCAACATTAATAGACTGTTGGACGAGTGGCTTGACCCTACCGTTACCCAGCCAAACCGATACCAATCCACTTCTGAAGAGGAGGACCTGTACCCCCCACCTGTGTACACACCTACACAGCCACTTAGAACCAGGTCAGTGGACTCACCACCAAGACAAGGCTCTAGATTTAGAAGGAGGGCCCAATCAAATTCACCTCTTAGAAGAAGAACCCCCACTGGTTACAGACTACTGAGAAGTGTGGACGGAGCTACAAGTAGGTCTCACCTCGTAGCTACAACCCCGCTACTCAACAGAGGCAATAGGACGCCTTACAACTCACCTCTCCTCATCAATTCACCTGGAGAAAATACTGAAGTGACCTTTCCCCGCCGACCCAACATGGCAATGTCCAGAGGTCACCCCCCTCAGTATGACCAGGAGGACATGAGAAGAAGTCTTGTCAGAGACTGTACAAGCGCCGTCAGCGAATCTCTCTCTGAGCTACTGGCCAAGCACGTGAGCACCCTATCCACTGAAATTAAAAATCATGGACAGGAACACTCAGACCAATTGGCTAGAGTACACCTCAGGTTAGATGACATGGAACGTTGGAAGGAGCATATGGAAAGCAACACCGCCCACAATTTCAGGCAGGCAGAACAGAGCAATATGGAAGTTCTCAGAAGATCCGAGGATTTCACATATCAAATGACTGACCAGCTCAGTAAAAACATGGACTCAATGAGGCTTGACCTAATGAGGGCCATTCAAAGCCATTCAAACGGTGCCGACGCCACCAACTCCAACCAAACCGCCACCGGCGCCCAAGGTAATTCAGGACAGGCACAATCCACTCCACCTTACCCCACGGCACCTGACTACAGCACCAGCCACAACGACATGACAGGAGCAGGTATGAGCCCACCACATGCCTTCAAAGACAATCAATACACAGCATCACATGCACTGCACCAATCTCCAACAGCTGGTGCACCAAACACCCACCAGGGGGCGACAACGTCTTGTAACACAGCGCCTAATCCAAATCAACACGGTGGCCATGTGGTTAATGGTGTTTACAGTCCCCAAGGACACACAAGCAACCATTCTGGACTACCATATCCTCCTAGGTATGATCATATAGCACACTCCACACCAGTAGTGCACCAGGGAGGATACCATGGCGCTGAGTATACCAGATTTCCCCCTAGTAGAATTGACAGCGACAAGCTCACATCTGCCCAGCTAGGATCATTCAATAAGCCTGAACCCTTTGACAAACCAACGCCCTACAGGTCTGCAGCAAAATTTCTGACTGAATTTAAATTCTTCATAAGGAATGTGCACGCCAAGAGGCCCGACCTACATGCAACTTGCCTGTACACCTTTCTCAAAGGAAGGGCAGCTCAGTGGTTTTTCAGCAATATAATGGACAAGCCTATCATGCAAAATAATGACGCCGTCTATGAAGCTTTCTTGGCGAGGTTTGGCACTCCCGACCTCAGCACCATCCTCAAAGGATACAGAGCCAGGAAGCAAAAGCCAAATGAAACCACTGAGGACTACCTAGCAGACATGACCATGTTGTTGTCCAACAGCAGCCTGGACGAGGCCTCACAAGTGGACTACCTTGTAAATGGCCTCAGACCCGAGCTGAAAAATGTTGTTGTAGCCAAATCTCCCAAAACCTTGCTGGAAGCTGAACAATTGGCCATAAATCAAGAACTAAACCTCGAAGCCATAAAAATTGCTCAGAACAGCTCAGCAGAGTTTTGTGCTGTAGGCTACAACAAGAACGACGACAGATCCAGAAAGGATAAATATCATCGCGACCACAAGAAAGAAGACAGACTGCCCAGTAGTAATTACAACAAACAGTATGAAAATAAATTCAAAAACGGCTACAGAGGAAGGTCCAAATCTTCAGACAGATCCAATCCAAAGGACTACAGATCTAATTCCAAAAATAGATCCGACTATAAGTCCCCAGGAAGAGATAGGTCAAAAGATAGATCAGAACAAAGATCAAGATCCTCTGATAGCAACAAAAGTTTCGTCTTCATACCAGTTGCTGGACAGCCAAACAACAATAAAAATGTCTCCTTCATGGTCCCAGCTGACTTCACCATCCCAGACAATTGGGTACAACAGTCATTAAAGAAGTCCAGAGATCCAACCCCAGGCAGGAATTACTCCAGGAGCCATTCAGGATCTCAGTCTGAGGCAGACAATGACAGCCCCAACAACACACAAGATGAATAGGGATCAGGGGAAGGCACTCAAGCACCTAGTGACCCCGACCCCAACCGGACCACGACCATCGAATTATCCAACGACACTTCTCGAGATGCTGATGCACAAATGAATTCAGTAGACTCCCAATCATCCAGTTTGGATTATACCAACTTCTTGAATACCAATGAGACTTCAGACTCCAGTGATGACGAGGACCAATACAAGGACCAGAGCCAAAGGACCTCAATCCTGAAACTGAGGATCAAATCTGAGCAGTATGGGCAGCAAGGTAAGGCCATTTACGTTGATACAGAATTAACCAAAGGTGCAGTTTCTGTAGACATAAATAACCACTTGTATAGAGCTCTTGTTGACTCAGGCGCCTCACTTTCCTTTATTAGCCAAAAAATGGCTGACAAAATCGCGAGCACACCAAATTTTAGACACGGGAGACGCGCGCGACTGACAGTTTTATTGGCTGATAAAACCCCCATCCAAGTAAATCACTCCATGACTGTAACTTTCCTCATTGGTGGCCATGAATTCAGATCCAGATTCCATGTGGTACCTGAACTGAACCATCCCCTAATTTTAGGAGTAAATTTCATGACCAAATACAAAGCCAAAATTTCCTTTGGACCAACTCCCCCATCGCCCAATTACATCAGGGCAAACAAAAATGTTGATATCCCACCAAACACTGAAGCCACTTTCAACGCGGTTGTGATAGGGAATAGCAACATTGTGGGAAAAACTGGATTGACTGAAAACTCAGGTTCTACCCTACCGGTACTCATTAAGCGCGCCATAGTTAAACCTAGATCAGACCTTAAGATAGTACCAGTAACGGTAGCCAACCCAAATGACTTCCCCATCAAGATAAAAAGACACATGAACCTCGGTGTATTTAAGCTTTTCAATATCAAAAAGGCCATACCCATTGGTGCACTCAATAGCGCCCATTCACTCAACAGTGTAACAACAGAAAAGGACTTATTCCCAATCAATTGTGGAGAGGATCCTATGGACCAACTCCCCAAAGGGAACGAACCTTTGAAGTACAAAATCTGTGAAAAACTCTCTGAAATTCAAAGACAACAGATCAAAAACATTGTTGAGGCCAATAGGCAAGCCTTTGTCCTAAATGAGAGCGCCATAGGTCTCAATGTAGAAAATGAAGTCAAGCTGGAATTAAAGCCAGACTTCAAACCCTGCAACAGACCGTCGTATAGGATGTCCCCTCACAAAGAAATTTTTCAAAGGGAACTCCTGAAAAAACATTTAGAACAGGGGATAATAGAAGAGTGTACCAAACCCTGTGAGTGGAACTCACCCGCCTTTTTAGTGCCAAAACCACAAGGTGACAGGTCAGTAGCCTCTGGTTGGAGAATTGTAGTTGACTACAGATGGGTAAATGAGAATTTAAAAACTTTCTCTTACTCATTCCCCAGAGCTGACGACCTCATGCAGCAGATAGGCAGAACGGGCGCCAAGTATTTTTCCAAATTGGATGTCTACAGCGCCTACCACCAGATTCCCCTAGCAGAAGAATCTAGGCCACTTACCACCTTCTCCGCCAATGGCACGAGATACATGGCAAAAGTTCTCCCTATGGGACTCAAAACTTCAGGCCTATCCTTCATGAATGTAATGGAGCAACTTCTCATGAAATGCAAGTATAAAAATGCTGTAGCATATGTAGATGATGTAGCCATTTACAGCCCCACGTGGGAAAGGCACTTACAAGATCTGGACGAGGTTTTAAAACTTTTCATCAGAGGTAACATCAAACTGAAATCAGAAAAGTGCAAATTTGGAACTACCAAAATGGAATTTTTGGGTTTCAATGTAGACCGGCATGGCTTGTCACCATCCCCGGACAAAATAGGACCTGTCAAAACCTTCCCTCCACCTAGAAACATCCATGATCTTAGATGTTTCAATGGTATGGCGCAGTTTTACAAAAGGTTCATCAGAGGTTTCGCTCATGTCATGAAGCCCCTTTATGAGGCGACAAAAAGCACCTTTAAATGGACCACTGAGTGCCAGAGAGCCTTTGAGAAAATTAAAGCTGCTATCTGTACTGAAGCTGTGCTGAAATTCCCGGACTATAATAGACCTTTTGTCATTTTTACTGACTCGAGCAACTACAGCCTAGGAGCTGTAATCACTCAAGTAGACGACCATGGTTTCTATAGACCGATTGAATTTGCAGGGAGAGGCTTGACACCTCAAGAGTCTAGGTATGGGATAACTGACAAAGAACTGTTAGGAATAGTTTTTGCAGTCAAAAAGTTCCACCATTATGTGGATGGAACTCACTTCAAAGTATACTCGGACCACACCGCCCTGGTTTCCCTTTTCAACAAAAAGGAAAACATAACCAATGGAAGGTTAGCCAGGTGGGTCGACACAGTCATGTCCTACGACTTTGAAGTCAGATACCTGCAAGGCAGAGCCAACATTGTGGCAGACTTCCTTTCCAGAAGGAAATACCCGCCCAGCTCTGATGATCCAATTCCCATCAGGTCTCAAGGTAGAATAATACTCCCTCCTAAATCAGTCAGATTCTCCGACATTACCATGACCAAAGTCTTCAAATCAAACGACCCAATTCCCAAAAATCCAGTCCTCATGGGACCACCTAGGTCCATACTAAAAGGAGGACAGATTTGGGGTAGCACTTCCAAGAAGCCAAAGGGTGTGATTGCCAAGAAAGGTAGCTCTGAGAGAGAAAAACTCAGCTCCAATCAAACCGTGCCCGAGCTGTGCATTCTAACTCGATCTAAAGCCAAGTTACCAGACCCAGTCACACCCCCTCAGCCCAGCAAATCAACCAGAAGTAAACAGACCCGCCCCCCTAAGGTCAAGGACACCAAGACCAAATCAAGGGGCAGACCACCTAAATCTAGGTCACCCAGAGTATCAGTGAAATTAGCTAATACCAGAAGGGCTAAGTTATCACACAAAGTGCTACCCATGGCTGAACGAGCGATAAGCCAGCTATGCAAACACCACTCCCTAACACCATCCAGGGAGACACTGATACAGGCACAGCAGGAGGATGTTTTCTCAAACTCCATGCTGTCATACATCAATAAGGGTGAATTACCAGAGGACCCAAGCCTTAGTAAACAGATACTGCTAAACCATGACCAGTTCATGATTTTAGACGAAGTTTTATTCAGGATCACCAAATCAACCTATGGAGACAGTTTGGAGCCTACACTACAAATAGTGATGCCAGAAAAATGGGCAGAATCACTAATTGAGGCCACACACTGCTCACCATTAGGAGGACACCTTGGTCCCACCAAAACGTATGCAGCAATCAGATCCAGGTATTATTGGCGTTCCATGTTCAAACATGTTTTTGACTACTGTGGCACTTGCCACACATGTCTCACAACAAAGAAAAGACCAAAACACCTGAGAACCCCAATGACCCTGAGAGACCCTGTTTTAACAGCCTACACTCACCTCACCATGGACACCATCGGCCCTTTCACACCTGCTGTGGATGGATCCTCATTTATCCATGTTGTCACAGATCATGCTACCAGGCACATCACTGTTTGGTCTACAAAGGATAACACCAGCGCCGAAGTAGCGCTAGGATTTTTCCAAAGGGTTATCTGTGTTTTTGGAACCCCGTCAGTCCTGAACAC
The DNA here is from genome assembly GCA_949317995.1 of Acholoe squamosa. Classification (NCBI taxonomy): domain Eukaryota; kingdom Metazoa; phylum Annelida; class Polychaeta; order Phyllodocida; family Polynoidae; genus Acholoe; species Acholoe squamosa. The sequence goes on along the minus strand of OX439040.1, from coordinate 50,329,793 downwards.
AGATAACGCAAAACAGTATGTGTCCAAATATTTCACATCTTTTTGTGATAAATTCGGCATCAAACATGTGACAGGGAGTGCACATTGGTCAAAATCACAAGGTCTATGTGAGCGTCAACATCAAACAATAGAATCTTCACTCAGAGCCTTTGTCTCCAAATCACAGAAACATTGGTCGACCTTCCTACAGGCTATAGCATTCAGCATAAACAACACCGTATGCAGCGTGTTAGGATACTCACCCAATCTTTTGGTGTTTGGAAAGCAATCACATCTCCCAACTGAGTCCTCCCTGTCATTGGTCAAACAAACTGAAGAGATCAAAGACAAGGAAAAGTTGGTCACCGCCTTACTCAGCTTAAGAGATGACATCCAACTTAAGGCAGCTGAGAGCATGGTCAAACACCATAAAAAGATGAAAGCCAGATTTGACGCCACTGCTTCCCCATGCACCTACAACACAGGCCAGCTTGTGTATTTACACATACCTAACCTGTTGGTAAAACAAACGAGCAAAAAGCTGCAGCCCACCTATAGTGGACCATACATCATAATGAAAATGACTTCACCAGTAACTGCAAAATTAAAAAGGCTTCAAGATGGTAAAGTATTAAAAAAATCAATACATGTATCCAGATTAAGGAGACCAATCACCAAGGCTAGCGCCAAGGCTGTAATCAAAAGACTGCAGTCTGGGCCAATCAACACCTTGTATGACCCTGATCTAGATTCCACCCATATTGGTGAACCAGAATCCCCCGCAGTCAAAAAGAAAAGAGGACGACCTGCAAAGAAAGGACTTGTCACCTTTGCCCCTTCCCCAAAGAAGAAGACAAGGAAAAAGTCCACAAAAGAAAAAAAGAAATAGATTTTCAGAAAACACACAATTTTTTTTTTTCCCTCCTTTTAACCCCAAGACACCCACCACAACCCCCCCCCCCCCACATTTACACATACCCCCCTACCTTCACCCAAACCGGTGGCAATTTTGGCCACGTGTTATTTCATGCAGTGATGTTTTTCCCCCACAATTTTTTTTATTTCATCTTATTATCCAAACCACATACCAGTTACCTTTAACGTCACAATTTCTACACAACACCCCAAAAGCCTTCTGGCTTACTTCTACTGATGGGACATTGTCAAGAATCTTATCTAGGATTTGAGACTCAGACAGTCATATAATGATTGATTAAGGTTGGCACGCCACATAAATTACCCAAGGTCACAGCGTATTCTCGGTTCGTGAATCCTAATTTTAAGAACACGCATGCGCCGGTTTGTTACAAGCTCAGGGCTCCTCTATACCTTAAAGTATTACCAAATGACCACCTATTGTAGGAGAGCAGCACCTAGACATCCTGATCCGTGTTTATGCCTCTGTTTACCATCGGTACTGGAATGTTTGGTGAGACACTTATTCAAATAATTCAGCACAGTTCCCTGCTGTGTTATCATAACAGGAACAAGTGCACACCCACAAGCTGACTAATCTCAGCACCACAACCATCAACCCCCCCATTATAACTACAATATTCAGATCACCCAATGATCATCCACGCCCCTCTAGAAGGCCCATCAAAATTTGCATATCACAATGTACAAGTGTATGCAAACCAACCAATAGCTAGGCCCCGTGCCATATATGGGTGAGACATACCTCATCGGGAGGCATGTAATGAGGAATTAGCCAACCTCATGAAATGCTTATAAGCCTCACACCACCCCCATCTTATCCACTTCCAAAACAATAACCAAACTCACCACACCCAGCCACCATGGAGCAAGCATCCGGAGACCACAGGACCCAAGTGTCGGGACTGCCATGCAACAAGCCAAGGTAGGATCGGTCTTATGTGTCCATTAGTAGCGTCATCAATCGTTCTAGCATGACAATGATGGAATCTACCATCATGTTGCCCAGATACCCATTACATGCCAATGGTAGTGTGCGCCCAGAGTGCTTTGTAAAATGCAATAGTTGAATTTGCAGTCCTTTTTCAAAACCATGTATGGCAGTCTGACTTTTCACAACCTTATTTATCAACCTCTTGACAATACCCCCCACCAGCCCCTTCATCTATCTTAGTCTAAAAACGAACCTATCAAAATTTTTTCTCTTATTATTCACAACAGCCTTAGAGCCCCAGAGATTAGACATGGAGCCAACTCAGGGTGGACCATCCACAGTCTTTTAGGCCCAAACGGCATCAAAAGTAAGGCCATGGATCTGTTCGAGATCAGAATAACTATCATAGAGCACAAAGACATGATCAAACGTATATCCAGCAACGACTTAGGTGTATACCTAAACAACAAAACAGTTCAAAAAGAGCTCACCCTACAAGACCCAATTATATTGTCGGCCACCAAGGCCATGATATTCGATCTATGCAAAGATTTCCCCACAGTCCCATTGTGGGACAGATTCAGTGAGGAAACATCAAGCTATATAGCACTCCTATGTGCCAGGACTCTGATAACCTCAGAGAAACCACTTAAAGAGCTACCAAGATATGAAACAGGTATCGGCAGATACAATGTCATAATCCAATCAACAAATCTTCAGACTCAGCTGGCAGCGTTTGAAATGGCTAGATACTCCCACTTATACAGTTAAATCTATCAACCCTAAATTGACCCATTCTACCCCCCCCCTTTTACACATTCACGACGTGAAAAATCAATTACTCCCCTCAATTCATTTCCCCTTTCTCTTCTCGCGACCTTTTTACATGACTAAGATGGAGACATCATTGCTAGTTAAGGCATCAGCCTAGCAAACTGATAACCTTTTAAATAAACACGCCCAGAAGCGCCACATTCACACTACACTGAACCAAGAACACACCCAAACACGTATAGGACGACCACCGCCCAATCTACACAAACATACCTCACACAAAGCCAACCCCCCCCCAACCCCACCCTTAGAACACCCGACTCACCCCAGACAACAGTCCTATCTCAGTCTCATATGATCGATCTCTCACAAGCTTATCTAAATTTCTATTTTTAGGACAGCAGCCTCCTTGGCAGCACTCCTCCTAATCTTGTGCACCCAGACCCACCAGTCAGGAGCACAGGATTTTGTAACCAATGAGGAAACCATCTTCAGGCCAAACTATGGTGTTTTATTCACCAAAATACCCCAGAAAATGATCTCAGGATATATGGATTACCCATTAGTTTTCACTTTAGACCTATCCTTCAATCAATCCTTGCAGCGACCGGACAAATTAACCTCCCTAATCAGCAAAAATGCCCCAAACTTTATCTTGGAAACCGCCCAAACTTTAGACCTAATTTTGGCAAATCTCTACCAAAAATCTCAAAAATCTTTAGCCCTATTAATAAAATTTTTGGAACATCCCCAAACTAGGTCACCCAGAGGCGCCCCGGGACAAATCATAGGTGATATTTTAAGAGCATCAATTGGCTTGAGCACGCAACCTGAAGTAGACTTGTTGAATTCCGAAATGTCCGACTTAGAGAAAACTCTAGCCACCAAAATGCACGTGGTAGAATTAGCCACACATTTTCTCTTGAACATTTCTGAATTTAATTATCAATCTTTGAGTATTTTCTCCAGCATGCAAAATGATACGGATGACGCCCTGGCCCTGCTCAGCTCCAACCTCCAACTGTTAACTAAGAATGTATCAAACATCTTATTCAACCTGGAACAACAGAGCAGACAGGACACCTATCATTCGATGTTATTTACCGCTGCTAACTCTCAAATTGAAGCGCTAATGAATCTGCAAAATGATTTAGACACCCTACTGGACTCACTAACCACTCTAATGGAAGGCGAGCTACCTCTAAAATTAATTCCACATAAAGTCATGGAAGATGGACTTAATAATCTATCAAGCTCTTTGTATGAATCCAACAATGGTATCAAAATTCTAAACGTACCCACCGGTTTCTACTACCAAAGGAGAGTGCATGTGCACTGGCAGGACCAAAACAAACTTTACATCACAGTGCCTATACCCATAGGACTGGGGGACAATATCTACTCCATATATAGAGCGGAGGCCTTCCCAGTCCCATTTGACACCACCAATGTAAACACTACTGGGTTTACACGAGTACAGCCATTGCCTAATTATATAGCCATGTCTGCGTCCCAGTCACACTACATTGAACTGGATCACTCTGACTTAGATCTTTGTGATGTAAATGTTTTCATAACATGCAACCTGCCCCTGCCCATGTTATCTCCTAGGCACCCCACCTGCAGCTTATCCTTATTTTTAGACCTACCTAACGCTGTACATAACACCTGCAATTTTCGGGTCCACATGACAGCACAAATTCCCAACATTGCTAAGCCCATCTCCCAGAGCTCCTACTTGCTCATCACTAGCTTTTCACCTTCAATAATGCAATGCTCAAACTCAGGCCAAATTGAGATAAAAAATGCAGCCTACTCTATTATTTCAGTACCATGCCTCTGCTCACTTAAAAACAGAGGCATGATAATGATTAATTCAGACCTGTCCTGCGCCCAAAACTTTACTTTAGAACCTATCGCCAAAGTGCCCTTCAACTTACCTCTATGGCAGCATTTTGGTAACCCGCCAAACAACATATCAGGAGTAACCATAGCAACCACTCCGACCCACCTAGACCTACCAAATTTTCAGCGCCTAAAGCGCCTTCACAACCAAAAATTCCTACCCCTATTCAAGGACATTTTAGACTTAAAAGGCGCTGCCACCAAAATTCATGACAAATCATCCATCCTGAGCACCAACTCACTCATACATCTAGGATATCACCTGGAGTTTTCCCCTTGGTTACACCTGTTGTCGCCAGCCATCGCCATCTTGTGCTGCCTGATCACGTGTCGCATACACATGCGCGTGGTATACTTAGCCCAATTAGTGACCATTCACAGTCGAGCAACGATGGCTGACGCAGCATCTTGGAATAAGCTTAAAGAGATGATCAAAAATACCAACCAAAATTGGCCCACGCGGACCACACCCCAGGAGATCACTACACCTGACTGGATTCAGATGCCAGGAAGGTATGATTCCATGATTGCCTTCCTAGGCATCATCCTCAGCTTGCTATTCATCAAGGCGGCGGGAAGACGCTGTCTTAGGCATTGGCCCTACGGCAGACAGGACCCCGCCCCCGGAACACCAAGATTCGTGCTGAAGATACACTCTGGAGGGCACACATATGCCTTTCCAGTGGGATTAATGGTGTATGGAAGGAACCTTTGGCCAGCATCCATCTTGGCACCCAAACTAGCACCACCCAGGTTAACTTTCCCCCTAGCCCGTCATCTTGATGCGCATTGGAAGTCAGACGTCGGAATGATCATTGGTGGAAGACTGAGGACGGTGAGGCTGGAGAGATACCCCAGTTGCCCTTTGCTCTGGCGGATCCCCCTCACAATCATCCTCAGATCGAGACCCCACACGGTCACCCTGGCCATTGTACAGGAAAACCAGCCCGATTTCCAACTCACACCAAGTGAATATGAACTATCAGCCAGCTACAAACCAGTGCCACCTCTGACACGGAGAAAAGACCTAAGCAGGCGGGAAGCCCCTAAAGCCTCCACCAGTGGGACAACTCTGGCAGAGATGGCCCTGCTACAACTCAGGGAAACCCAACCACCCAAGGATCTATACCTATTCGACCCTACACTGGCTGAGAGGGCCATTAACACCATAGATGGTAGGTTTTTCTTTAAAACTTTAAACCATTAGTTTCGGCTGATGTGGGGATCGTTGGGTACGCTCAGCGTCCTCATCGACCTCCACCGGCCACCCCCCGAGGTTCCTCCCATAATGGACTGTCCCCAGCGCCCACAGGCCCGGTGACAACACTGGACGGTACCACCACCCTTATGTGGGGATGGCAGGTGCTGAACAGCGCTACATAGCAGACCGGATAGCCCTGAGACGCTGATGTGGGGATCCCCCTCCTATCCGGCGAGATCCCCCCGAGACCCCCCAAGGACCCCCCCCATAGGGCCCCATCCCGACCATACATAACCATACCCACAAAATCGCAATATCCCGCCATTGCTTCACTTTGCACATCACTGGATCTTATCAATGACGACGCAAGGCCGTTCCACAAACCACAAACGCAGTCATAACGTCTGCACAAAATTTTCGCGCCAGTCGCGACCCGGCGTCGCCATTTTTAAAGAGCTTCGTGATATGCAAATGTCCATTAGTTTCGGTCACATGATCGTGTCTCGATACATAGACTGAAAACAACAACATCAACACGTGCAAACAACCTAGCTTCTTGATAAAAGGGATTACTCACGTCTTTCCTAAAAGCCGTTCACTGCCGGCACCTGAGGCGCCAGCAGTAGGTAGGTGACCTGATGTATCCTACAAAAAAAACAAATCCAAAATTGAAATTACCAAAAAGCCCGTAACAAATTTCTGATTCAAAATTTTCCAAAACAAATTCACACAACCACCAATTCAAAATTACTTACGTCCCGTCCTCGTTGATGAACACTGTGATCAACAGGGCGCGACCGTCAGGGAAATGGAGAACGCCTTGGACGATCTCCATCTTGCGTAACTACTGATAAGATAGCCGGCACCCATATCTTATATAGGACCAAGGCTATAGGCATCAAAACTCAAAATTTATTTCAAATCCGCGACCCCCCACCCTCAAATTCAGTTAACATACCGTATAACAGAATGCCACAACTCGAAATTTTCCAAGACCTTTTTCAACCACCTTCATAAAACTTTAGGCCACTATTCGAAATATTTTTCAGGATTTTTATCTGAATAATCAGGTTCAGCACGGTGAAGCGACAGCTCGGTACCGCCACCCAGTGTGATACAAATTAACCAACTAAGCTTGCTTAGTTACACTTACCGCTTTCTATTCTTGCAATCATATTGAGCTCTGTCAAGTTAATATTATGTGTCAAACAGCTGAAATTCATAGCACCTATTGGTTATCCTGTATTGACAAGGCCACCAGCTGACCCAAGCAGGATTTCACACCTCTGTTAATGGTTTGTTTTCACGGCTCTCTTCCCTACAGACCCCTCCTCTGGAGACCTGGCAGCCCTACCATCCGTCGGCCCTCCAGCCTGGAGAAAGACGAGCCGGGGCTATCATCGTCAAGGAAGGCGACAGGAAGAAGAAGCAGCATGGAAGAGGTCAAGCCAAATCCAACCCCACCAGCCGCGGACCCCGAGCCCCAGCAGCAACTTCCACCAGCCAGTGGAGGGAGCCAGCTAGGAAGCCCCATCTAACACCCAGGGGAACCTATGTGTCGGCAGCTTGTAGGCCTGGGACACCCATGCCCCCAACCTACAGGCACGCCAATAATTACTGCCGCCACATCAATGGACAGGTATCCGCTGCCAAACTCTGTATACCGTGTTACCATCAGCCAAATGGGTTCCTGTGCCCTTGCGCTTATGACAATAAACCTAAGCCAGGCGGCAACAGGCAACAGTCCCCACCCAGAACCATGTGGAAGCCCATGCCAGCTCGACCTAGCCCCACCACAGAGACAGACACAACCTCAGAGGACGGATCAGATGTGGCCACTGCTGGTGACTTAGCATCAGTATACCTAGACTTTTCGGACATTACCATCTCAAAATTCAGACCCATCAGATCCAGGAACCATCGTAAAGCTGAAGGCAGGTTTAAGAACTTCAACATCAAAGAACACCAAAACCTACCTCCAAATAGCATACACCCTAATCGACATTTCAGAACACACAAATAGACATTTCACAGAATCAATTCTGTACTACCCAACCATTGAGATACGATTGTAAACAACCCCCACGCCTATACGTATCATTTGTTTTCTGTGAATGTAAAAGTTTTTTTTTTCTCTACCAAGTATGTCAAATCCTTTTCACTGGATTCTTCAAAAAGCCTGTTCTGTTTAGGCCAAATGTATATATTAGCTTAAGATTTCTCTCCTTTGATGAACATTATGAGACTAAAAACCAAAATGGCCTCCTGGTTTAACTCTAGGCGCTATAAAGTTCATCACCTTCACCATTGTTTTTCAAGCTCAACCATGAAATGTATTTATGTGTTTTAGTCATAGTAGCAATCCATAGCAATAAGTTTTTATTTACCCCATTCATATATATTTGATGAATATTTTGCGTCCCTGTTATACACTACTCCACCTTAATTTTCACCTCGTAACTAACTTTGCAAGACAAACTTGGTAGTGTGGAGCCAAAAATTCATCACCCTTATGCTGATCTTTGACCCCACAGTACCAAGAATTACCGACCCCAGTTAATTCTCACATGGACAAGTTCTGGCATATCAATGCGCCAAACAGAACTTGCCACCAGACCAAGAAAATTCCCATCTTTTCAAAATAACAGGCATACGCACACATTATAAGCATATAACATGTAACCTTTATAACCTGTACATAGATTAAGTCACTTGATCCACACGAACCGTATTCTTGTAAACCCAGAAAGAAGCGTTTTTATTATACCGCATGTTATGTAAACTCGTCAGATTTTCACAAAAACCTTGTATATGTACCATAATACCCATAATTGTCAATGGACTTGGCAAAGCCTTATTTTTCTGCTTATTTTTCTCCCTTTACACTCGTGCAGAGACGAGTAGGAATGTGGGGATTTGTCAATGGACCATTCTGGGTATTATAATTATTTTTCATATTTACTAAATTCTTCGCCATATAAAACCTGAGCTCTGCCCATGATCTACACTCAATAACATCCTGCATTCCCCAACAGGAAACAGGATCCATTACTCATCACAAACACACTTCCTCGATGACACTCTGTGACATAAGGTACAAGGATGTAATAACATTCCAACCTTATCTACGCATACACAGTGTAACTGGAGGAAGTGCGATCCACCTGTGGTGCCATATTTGGAATGAGAGAATATTTCACAATCTCCTCTCAATCCTCATCAACATGACTAACACACAGGTGGCAATCTCTCCCTATGACACGTGTCCCTATTTCATTGAGCCACGTGTATAGAATATTTCACAACACTGTGAGCTGCTCAAGTCTTTCATATAAAAGGCAGCTTGAGCAGCTCCCAGTCATCTCTCTCCCAACTTACACCTTACACCTATACCTAGAACCTACGACAGGTTGAATTATAGGATCAGAGGCAGAGCTTAGATCTTGGCGAGTGTTATCATTGTTACCACCTTTATGAAACACTCATGTCAGCTATGCAATAAAAGGATCAACTGAACTTCCCTGGATTCCGTGTATATTCACTTCACCACATGTAACCGTCCGTTGACAGTATGACCATTTCTGAATGGCAATAAGCTCTATGCCTAATTGGTCGTGAGATACATCTATAATTAGCATAATTTATGCTAATTAGCTAAATTAGTATAATTTTCTTATTCTTTTGCCTATAACTTTTGATCTAGAAATGGTATTTTCATTCTGTTTTCACCATAGTTAACCTGGTGAAAAGTTCTTTCGAATGGGATCATTGATTTTCCTATTTAGAATGGAAATCATGTTTCCATGGCAACAGATATCAACAAAAATACCTATTTAGGCCCAAAAAACGTTCTTTTTACAAGCCTAATTTGGAACCTTTTCACCCAAAATATAATATTCTATCAAAAATCATTGAATTCTCCATAGAAAAGTACCCAATAATTGTTTTTGGCATATCTTTCCTATTCTAGCCCATAGTGGTGCCCCCTGGTGGATAAAACAGGTACAGGCTCACATATATCCACACCATATAGGTTCGATTTCATGTACATTGCATTATAACCACTTGGTTCAGGTTTATAATTATTGCTTCATTTTTGTACAAGGGCAGTCATCTTAAAAATTTAAATTTCCATGTTTACCTCCTTGAAACATTGACTTCTGGATCATTTAGAGCATCCAATCATGATTTATGGTGTGTAAGGCTGCATATAAACATCAGTATTATCCATAATCATGAGATTAAAGTGAGAATAATTTGATATTATAACCAAAAATAGGCTACATAGTAAATGGAACTCATGGCTTGCCCTCAGTGCAGTTATAACAGGATTTCTGGGAAACAATCAGGTTGAGGACTTTGTAGAGTGTGGATACACTGCTGCCACATATTAGAAACTCAAATGCAAGATGTCCTTGAAGATTCACTTTCTGCACCTGACCCCACATCCTTTAGAAAAAGAACTGTGGGTCGGTAAGTGACATACATGAGGAGAGAACTCCTCAGGAAACTCTCTGAGATGGAAAAATGTTACCAAAGATAGCGGTGACCTTTTCTTCTAGCAGGCTAATAATGGGATCTGATGTGGGATGTGCCCAAACATTATGTACAAGAGACAGGCAAGGCAGTCCAAAACAAGTGTCATCTAAGTAACGTTTCGAGCATATTTACTACTTTTACTGCATATTACTGAGTCAAAGGATTTAATGCGAAATCTGGTGTTTGAACAGTTTGCACTATTATGGATTTGGCTACTGAGAATGAAAATGGGCAATTCTAGGTATTATGGGTATCTCAAAATTGAGAGCAACCAGTAAATAAATGATTAATTTTGAATTCCTCAGTTCAAAATGCATAGGAATAAGTGTGTTTCAGCTCCGTTTTTTCGAAAAGTGAAATTTTGTTGTACAGTGAATTATTGATAACACTTAGGATGCCATCCCACATCTCATTGGGGTCATTTAAATGCACAATATCCTCCAAATTGTATCTTACAAGCATATTTTTAAAGGTTAAAAAGTCATATCTAAGATAGGATCTGGCTAATACTCTTTTTTTCTTTACCTTTGTTCTTTCACATTTTAAAATCATGTATATGGGCGTGTGATCTGAAACATGAAAATCAACCAGGCCATGCTGTGACACATTATGAACATTTGTATAAATATGATCTAATATGGCACCAGATACCGGTCTTGTGACACTATTAATTAGTTAGAAAACTTCATTACCCGTGCAAAATTCATCAACCTTTGACTCTTCAATATCCTTTTTACTCAATAGATTGACATTGAAATCCCCAATAAAAATCAACTTCCTGTTGCGGGTGACATTTTTTCTTATTTCCCCGAGTTTGTTATATATGGCATTTTTATCAATATGAGCATGAGGTGGTTGATAACACACAAAGATTTTATGTTTTATAACACCAATTTCGACATCGACACAAAGTATCTCATATTCCCCAGTAATAAAACAATTTCGTAAATCAGGCACTGCAATGAAATTATCCCTTAAGTATAGCATTAATCCCCCAACTTTCTTTATCTCTGTTGGGATACTTATCAAGGCGTACATATTGGAACCCAGGTACATACATATCAGCATCATTAATTGAAGGCCATGATTCTACAATACCAGTAATGTCAGAGGTGGCAATCATTTTAAACACATCACTACGCTTACCATGTATAGACCTAGTATTGGCGCATATAATCTTAAGGCCTTAGTGTAGGCTATAGCATGTAGGGAAACCATTGTAATTAATCACAAGTGTCAAAAATGAAGGTGGTGATGGTGAGAAATGATATGATACCTAGTATGAGGGTGAGCGCTGTACATGCATTACCTGTCTGTGTCATAGCAATCATAGCGAAAGGAAGGCAGCGCCCTCCCAATAAATAAAATATAATACAATTGAATAAGAAAGCTTTGCTTATAACCGTGCAATTGTTCTGGCATAACCATTGAAATATCCACCACCATAGAGAAGAGAACCAGGTTTTCCGGATGCATCTGCTGATGTCACGATTTCCAGAATGCATCTGATTCTGCAGAGTTTATACATGGAAGGTGTTGCAAAATGTGTTATATCCTCAGGTAGCAAAGGTGGTGTGGCCCTACTGTGGCCCACACTTTATTTGGTGTGGCTTCCGATGTGGGCCGCAATGGGCTAACCGATGGGCTGCTGACAGTTTCTGTCCTCAGTGAGGTGTGTGGGCCACTCTGGGCTAACCAATATGGGCACAGATCAGTCTCAGAGTGGGTTTGGGTTCAACATGGGTTTTTGGTGTGGCTGAAAGTGGGCTGCCCACTTTGACCAGGTGGCGCCATCTGGGATAGATATTATAGAAAATCTATTTTTTCCTCATTTTCTAAAATTTTGAATCCTGAAAATGCATTGCTAGCCTCCAGGTCTTAGCCCCTACCCTTGGCCTCCATAGTTGAAAGGAGACTAAACATACTGTATTACTCTCCCTATCATCATAATACAGTAGAGCCATCAATTCGAACTTAGTTGGCCAAGGCATTTCAACCAGACCTAGTCCAGTAACATGGTAGCCTTCAAGTTCATAGTGCCTCCCAATGGGTAGCATACTTCAATATAAAATGATTACCACAGGAATGGTGTAGTCACGTTAAAAACTGCTGACATCACCTAATGTTGCACATTTCAAATGTATTTTGCAAGGAGATCCAAACTCTGAGAAAATTTGTGTACTGTTATGATTTATATGATTCATTAGCCTATTTCTGTTATATCATACTAAAGAAAATCAATACTGACATGGGGGGAAAGCTGTACATCAGACATAGTGGGGTCATCTAGTGTCAAAGTTCAGAATTCCCAGCTCAGTATGCCTTGTGCAAACCCATCCTCAGCCCTGTCTGGGGAATTATCTTTGGAACTGATCTATGCCTGATTCGGGGTGCCCATTTTGAAACCAATCTATGCCCAAAGTGTTTGTCCATTTTGAAGCCGCTCTGTGCCCAAATCAGTTAGCTTTATGTGGCCCACACAACTTGCTGAGGACAAAAACTGTCGGGAGCCCAACAGTCTTAGTTCAGTTTGCCCTATTAGGGCAACCCAATGTGGACCTGACTGGAAACCCACCATTTGCCTGACCTAAAACCATGAATAGTATTCTGCCCGCTTTGAACCAGCTTATCTGAGCTAAAACTGAATTGGCCCTAAGCGGGCTTGCTACATGGTTCTAGAATAGTAAAATGTACATGATAATGATACTACACGGGGACCTTCTCTTAGGTCATAATTATATTGATATTTGTCAAGGAAAATAGCAATGCAAGCCAGAGAAAAGCTGCAAACAGGCCCTGAGTATTCCATTACAGTGTCATGCAAGCACAAATAGGATGCATTTTGGCAATCATGACAGATTAAGCTGCTGCTTTGCTCTACATTTCAATAGGCATGCTAGAATCTTTTTGGAAAGTACATCAAAATACGCTACATTAAAATAAGGTAGTTTTTTTAGATCTATTGAGTATGTCCTCCAGACATTCCATGGCTCAACGCTTAGATGACTATGTTGTCATATTCCAATACATTAAAACATAAAGGCGGACTTTGCATGGGTATACTCACTGGGTTCAATACGTCTGTTTTATATTGGATTGGATTTTCGTATCGTAGCATCTGTCATTACCTTCATGGTGGTGGGCAGTGGCGGTGGACTGGTGTGGCGTTTGTGGCCGCTTTAGCCCACAAATAGTCAGTGCTGATTTGTGGGATAAAGACACCCAGGGGTCTTTACCCCACAAATATGGCATTAAAGCATTAATGTCTTTATGCCACAAATGTCTTTATCTCACATAGCCTATATATTGGCTTTAGATGACAAAGACCTGCAGATTGCCCAGTCTTAATCTCACAAACCCTATTTAGTGGGTTGAAATGACAAACCAGACCTGCAGATTGCCCAGTCTTTATCTCACAAAGCCTATAGAGTGGGTTGAGATAACAAACCAGACCTATAAATTGCCCTGTCTTTATCCCACAAAGCCTATATATAGTGGCATTAGGTGACAAACCAGACCTGCAGATTGCCCAGTCTTTAACCCACAAAGCCTTTATACTGGGTTGAGGTGACAGACCAGACCTGCAGATTGCCCAGTCTTTAACCCAAAAAACCTATATAGTGGTTTGAGATGGCAAACCAAGCTTGCAGATTGCCCAGTCTTTATCCCACAAAGGCCTATATAGTGGACCTGTAGATTGTCCAGGCTTTATCTCACAAAGTGAGTTAAAATGACAAACCAGACCTGCAGATTGTCCAGTATTTATCTCACAAAGCCTATAGAGTGACCTCAGATGACAAACCAGATATGGAGATTGTACAGGCTTTATCTCACAAAGCCTATTATAGATTGGCCTCAGATGACAAACCAGACCTGGAGATTGTCCAGGCTGTATCCCACAAAGCCTATAGAGTGGCCTCAGGTGACAAACCAGCTAGACCTGGAGATTGTCCAGGCTGTATCCCACAAAGCCTATAGAGTGGCCTCAGCTCACAAACCAGACCTGCAGATTGTACAGGCTGTATCCCACAACGCCTATAGAGTGGCCGCAGCTCACAAACCAGACCTGCAGATTGTACAGGCTGTATCCCACAAAGCCTATAGAGTGGCCTCAGATGAAAAACCAGACCTGCAGATTGGCCAGTCTTTTACCCACAAACCCTATATTGTGGACCACTATATATATATAGGCTTTGTGGGATAAAGATTGGGCAATCTGTAGGGTGGGTTTGTCATCAGATTCTAAAACCAGTATATATAGGCTTTGTGGGATAAAGACATTTCTGCTTTAATGTCATTTTGTGGGATAAAGACCCTGATTTGTGGGATAAAGACTATTTGTGGGATAAAGACCCCACAGCATTATTTGTTTTTCTGTTGCTCAGAGGTGATCCTATACTACGTCCTGTGATCACACTTTCCCATCATTGTCTACCCAACACATTACTGTTGACATAGTAGCTGTAATACAGACCACAGTCCCACCACCTGACCAGGATAAGTATACACCACAGAGTCATTTATATACATGGGACCCTCCAGTACCAAGCTATGATGTAGGCAGCATTAGAGTCAGAAACATTAGATGTTCTAGGCAGACACTTCACATCTCAAAGTAAATAGGATATTAGGATACTTGCACAGATTTATATTGATAATTCTAATAGGAAATGAGGATCAAAGGTAAGGTGATAAAGAGGTTACTTGGAGTCCATTTATAGGAAAGGAATATAAGGGGTGACAGGGAATGATAATACACAATGATAACTATTTCTAATGTACACTACAACAACAAACCATACATTGAACAGCTTACAAAATTTAGAAGTTATAATCATATATCATGGCAACATGTGCTTGGCGTTCGGTCATCAGCACTTCCAACACTAATTTAATGTTATCGCATCTGCCTTTGATGATGGTTCAGTTTAGATATGCTCTGCATGATAGGAAAGCCACCCCTATGAGATTTATTAATAGGCTATCCCTTCTCAGCTCGGCCCAGAAGTGATTGTTTGATCCATGGTGCGATGAGACTTCAGAGCAAACTTCAAAGGCAGTAGCCAGAACTAGTACTAGTAGAGAACAGGAAAGGAGTTCTCTACTAGTAGCAATACTTGTTGAAAACTTAGATCTATCACCCCCCCGAAAATGTCTCTCAGACCATTAAGAGAGGAACTAACTGCTATCTGCAATTAAGGTTTGGATGAAAATGTTTTTTGAAAAGGGCATCAGAAACGCGAGCGTGAAATTACTTGCAAATAGGTAATATCGGTAGTATTTATAAGATGGGAATGAAAAGAGCAGGGAAAACTAATAAAGTGCCAAAGTAAGCGATATTCCATAGTAAATTGGATTTGCAATCAGCTTTAATTGCACAACATATTGTGTTATGTACAATTATTACTTTTATTGCAAAATCTGTTTGCATAACGTTACACTAATAGTTTGCATGTGGTCATACCAATCTTCCTGTTGCCTTGCAAAAACTGTCACAAGAAAAGAAAGTTGAATAAGTGAAATAAAGATCATGGCCCTTCAAAAACAGTTTAACTGAACAGACTTGAAACTCCATCCTCCCCTCTCGTGTTGTGACAAGTATCTAAAGCTGTGCCTAGCCCTGTTGACCGTTGTCATGTTTTAGTTGTGGGTCTCAACTTGAGCAGCCGCATGTTGCCAATCTGCTCATCAGCTCCTCATAAAGATATAGATACTTCAAAAGGCCAGACTTCACAAAAGTAAATAAATGCCATTTCCTAAGTTAAACTGAACCAGAGCAAAATTATAATCTACGGCCGTGTACTACATGACATTGTGTTTGACTTGAACTTTGTCACACAACCTGGTCACAGAATTTCTGCCTGCACAGAGGTCTGATAACCATCAGAAATCTGAGGAAATGATCTCACCTGTATATTGCATTGTATTCAGAATGTATTTCAACAATGGACACATTAATATAGATATAGATATTATATCATATTAGCGAGTTTGTAATGTTTTTTTTTTACTATATCCATTACTTGACATAAGGAATATTCAAAGTACAGGTAGGTCCCTATGTACATGTTTAAATGTAATGCGAAAGTGGGTTCTATAGCCTCAAGGGTACATAGGTTCTAAAGTTTTAGGTATAAGAGAGAGAACCTCTAAATCACTAAAAAAAAATAATTATTTCTGGCAATATTGTGAGTAAACACCTAAGGGCATGTGTGTTTAGCGCCTGCTCTCCTTACTTGAAAATAACAGTAAAGCTTTCCTCTCAGACATAAAAGTTCGATTCCTTAGATATTATCCCAAACTTTGGAGATTCAGCCTACATCCATCCTTTTCTGACTGTACAAAATTGTTAAGGAGAATAATATGTGGAAATTGTCACAAGGTATTTACGAATTCATCTTTCATAGAACAAGTCCACTTAAAAACGTCTCCTTTTCTAGAAATACTGAACTTAAGTTAAGGTGGCAACTTTTAAAAAACCTTTATTCGGACAGTAAATAGTTGATGTGGCTGTCACAGACTTTTAAAAGTCATAAATGCACTATTAAATGCTGATGTAGCAAAAGCATAGAGCATTGTCAGGTATATTCATTCAGGACCATCGCCATGGGACATCCCACGGGGGTGGGTAGCTGTCGCAATGTCGCAAAAAATGTGAGACAGTGAGCTTGGGACAATGACATTGGGGATGTCCTGGGCTTTCTAAATCTGAAGGAATTTTGTCAATATCCCAATTAGAACCAAAGTTATGACCTTTTCAATACATGCCAAACCTGAAAGAATTTTGTAATTATTCTGACTAGAACCAAAGAATGTAAATACTCCTGACTGTGATTTCAACTTTAAGTCTAGATAGCTATTGATTGAATTCTCACTGTTACATTGGGGGAATATTATACTCCTCTTTTGGAATTGATAGATCTACCTGTTCAGATTATAAAAGGAAGAACCTTAAAATTTTCTTGGGGCAATATGCCTCAAAAATGTAAGATCATATCAAATTTGAAGGCACAATCTGTAGATTTTCTTGGAGCAATATGCCTCCAAATACCTTAAGATCACAACAATTTTAAAAACAGAATCTAAAGAATTCCTTGCAGCATTTTGCCACCTATTTTGAACATATTAATGCTTTGAAGTAGAATCTAAAGATTTCTTGGAGCAATTTTGAGATATTTGTCTATAAAATAGAACACACCTATAGAATCTGTCATCTTTCTTGGAGCAATTGCCCCCAAAATGCTGCAATCCCATTAATTTTGAATGTAAACTTTGAAAATCTTCTCAACCCCTTCCCTCTAAAGCACCAATGTTTTAAGGTCATATCTGGACATTTTCTTGGTGTATATTCCCCTACATCTTCTAAACACACCTGTTTTAAAGGTTAAATTTGAAATTTTTCTTGCAGCAATTTGCTACCAAAATCCACAAAACACACTAATGTTTTGAGGCTGAATCTGAAAATGTCCTCAAAGTATTTTGCCCCTTAAATACTCTAGAACACAAACTTTAGAGGTAAAGCATGAAACATTAGGGAGGGGGTACTGGAGACTTTACATCCCCAAACCCCCAAAATACACCAATTTTAATAAATAGAAGCTGAAAATTTTCTCAGAGCAATTTACCTACCAATTCCACTGAAAATGCATTGCTACAATGGTTAGTACATTTGCTGCAGCACTTTCCGATCTGCCCACCCCTGATCCCAGCATCAGGAATAGGCTAAGGAGTTCTATTGACTTTGTTTTACAAGCATAATGTGTTATATATCGTCCTGGTAATAGGTGTATCTCTGTCTGACATGTTTGATATCTTAAGATCGCAAGGATATGAAACAATAGCACAGTCTGCATTGGGACTTTGATATTACACAATTTAGCTAGCATTCCTTGCGATTTTAATAGGGCGCCAGGAACGCCATAAAATGCGACTGACAAAATTGCAGAGATATTTAAGGCATTTTTCACCATGTGGGATTCGACCTCATGCACTCATGTGACCTGCAACAACTATGAAGACTGGGTTCATTCGTTTCATATATCATTGTTTTCTATGGAGAAAACAATGGATGAAGGGAGACAGATGGTCCATCCGTCACAGTGGATGCAGCCCTTAAGCTGCAATGAAGATAGCTCAATACTCTGCCTCTTGATATATTTGTTACATCCAATCACATATGCACATCAAGTAATGCAGGCGACCATTGGAATATGGAAGCGGGTTTGTAATCCTTCTTCAGCACCACTGAAAATCATCCTAAATATTCTTTTTTCCTGGAGGCTGTTGCGAAAAGATTGAGTTTTGCTTTTTAGGGTAGGTACCTCACATCCCACATCCCACCTCTACTAAACCACTCAGAATTACTTCCGACACTGTATCCAGAAGTAGTCACTTTCCCACAAATCAAACTGTGTTGTGAAAAGTGGTCACACCTGAGTGCTTCCCAGACTGCCCACACCTACATACTTATGTGACAGAGTATAGGAAGCAACTTCCAGTTGAGGGGTTGTTACTAACCACTTCTGGACCACTTCTATTGGGAAGTGCCATTTGGTTATGCAATAAAGAAGAGACGACCAGAGATGAGTGCCTTCCATTTTTGGAAGTACACCTCCGACAGAAGTGACTTCCGATGGTTTTATAGCAACAGCCACCAGGCAAATGGTGGTGAAACTATTTCATATGAATAGGATTGTTCACTGCGGTAAGTAGGCATTCCATGATTGCATCACCAAGTACCCAGGCATTATATGTACACTCTCATGAAGGTGTTTAGAAATTTAACATGTTGAGGGTGATATTGTGTTTAATTTCTAATCACATGACATTTTTTGTGTTTAAAACCTAAACACATGGAGGTTGTAAACATAACATTGGACATTTTTCAGCCTCTAAACACCATAGTGTTTAGAGGAACTCTCTTAATCCCCTGACACTTTATCCCACCTCAGTGGTAACCTAGGCAACCAATCTCTTGAAGAGTGATAGGTGTCACTTCTTTAGTTATGTGGTGGTTGTTCCCATTGGGAACAGGCTAACTTATGGTGGCATCTCTATACTTTGGTATCAAATTACATACAGACTATCAAGTTAGTCCCCATCTACCCATATGCTGTCAGTCTTAGGTAGTCCACCACAGAGACAGAAAGGGGAAACTGTCACATAGGCCTACTGGACTGGAGTTTTCTATACATAGGAACTGTTACAAAGTAGGTACGTTTCTCTTGTAATTCTATCTGGAAACCTCCTAAGCCAATAAGTAGAAATTGCTCTCATTGATATAAATAAAATTGACTTTGTTCTTAATTTATAAAGCAAAATCCACCACCACTTAAAACTAATGTCTTCTCTATTTTCAGGTTCCATTTGGTGAGATGAATCCCCAACCACAAAATCACCAACTACATTCTGGAAGGATAAAATACTCTATTAGATTACTTCTAAGTGATGTTTCCCCTAGCCCTGAATAAAAGCAAAACATCTAAACACATTGTGTCTAAACACAATGATAATCTAAACACATCAGAGCCTTAACACTAGCTTTTTCTAAACATCACTTTCTGTCTAAACACCTTCAATTATAAACATGTTTAGGGTCTAAACACGTTCTAAAAAGTGGGACAACATTGTGTTTAGGAATGTGTTTAGATGCTAAACACCTGTTCTGAGAGTGTAGTGTAATCTCTAAGTGACACCTCACAGGCTTAGACATGCATACTTTAAATAACACCCAACACCCAATCGTAGAAGGTGCAAGAGCTAGAATCTAATAATGGTATTAAGTTAATGAAGCAGAATTAATTTTGCCATACGGTGTCATGGAGCGATTAACATCCAACATTCAGAAAATTGGTGGAATTTGTTTTAATTCCACTCGTTCCCCCGGGAGGAATGCTTAATCTCAAGAAATTCATGGGCTTTATCTATGAAAGGGTTCTTCAGACATCCACATCCCCATTTAATTCGGCGGGACATAGACTACTGTCTTCTCAAACATGAATGATGTATCATGATAATTAGATAAACAACAGCAGGACAGAAGCAGATAACAAGAATATGTATGTATGGGGAAAAATATGATGATCCCTGATGATAATATGACAAAGAAATATAGTCCTGAACTGTTAAGAACTCCACCTTGTTGGGAAAAGGGGTAGACAGTATCAAGTGAAAATGATGCAGTGAGGATCCACTGACAACGAATCGCGATTATTTTGGTTCTTCAATGATTATTATGGAAGACATTCATATTTTGTTTCAAGGTAGAAAGTGTTACTTCCCTTTTTCGGATCAATTCACAAAGGAAACAAGGAGATACTCAATTAGGTTGTTCAACGTGACATAATTTTTCAGACTTCAGGCATTGAGTTTGCAGTTAGCTCTATCCATTTTACCTGCCATATGGAATACCTCATGGAAGTAGAGCTCAATTAAGAAATAAGGGGTGCTTCTAAAACAGCCCCTTCCTCCAAAGAGATTGGGTTAAAAGGGTTCCACCATTGCTAGGATGCTGCTCAGTTCTTATGCTGAGCAGCTGCATGTTATCAAACTCCCCACGAGCTCCTCATAGGAACTGAGCTGCTCTCCCAGGCCACACTTAACAAACCAAATAAACCACATGGAGCCTTCATTGGGTAGACCTAGCTAAATATATAACACAACACTACCGGTTTTATTTCAATTCAAATTATGATAATGGTGTCAAAATGCATGAGTTATGTATCTATACACTTCAATTATGGTCCAGTACTGTGAATTTCTCCTCTTCCTCTCGTTCTTCATCAGTCTGTTTCTGAGAAATACCATGACAGTTGACCTTAGATGACTTTTAGGAGAGATCAAAGGCCACACAACCTTAGGTCTAATTGAACTGGACAAGACCAATGACCCTGCAATCTTCTAGAGTGTGCCATTTCAGCCCAAAAGGCAATATCAAAAGGTTGAAAAAATGAGGTATTCTTATTGACAATCTCTTAGGGACGGTGTATATATACTGTAATGCCCCGTGTATAAGACGCAACTTATACATGAGGATGGACTCCTATAGTGTGCCTTAGATTATCAGCAATTCTGAAGTTGGGCGTGCATCTCATAGGCGAGGATAGTATACTACAGAATAGTGCTATAGTGTTCGGAATGCACCTTATAGCTTTCTGTCAAGCTAGGGGTGCAAGGTATTACAGTTAGAGGAAATAATTGTGACGTGCACTGGGAATAGGGACCTTAATGCACCCTGCACTAAGGGCCCTTTTCGCAGATCCTGTCACATATGCAGTACTACCTAGCCAGGATCAAAGAACTCCCTATTCAAGGCTAATGAGGGCAGAAAAAGTAAAGAGTGCTCCTGCTGCTAATTCATTTTTCTCTCCCCAAACCATTCCTCTACCCCTCCACGCAATTAGCTTCAATTTGCACACACTCACATCACAATAATTTACGACGCTCTGAAGCATTCTTACCAATCCTAAAAGTACAGAATAAGAGATGTCACCCAGCAATCTTTTAAAGGCCAGAGCTCCCCTAGTGACACAGCCGCGGCAGCAAGACCGGCAGCACAAGTTTTCCCTTGCTCTGCCTGTTATTTTTTATGCGATATAGTGCATTGGTGTATAACAAGACCATATAAGATAGCAATTTTAGAACAAAAAGCTGAAAATTCTATTGAAATTATGGCCAAGTGCCGGCCATCTTGGATATGAGGCGCATGCCATTGGAATTCACTCCGGCATATGGCAGATTTGAATTTGGTATATCAAAATTACCAAAATCAACCCCTCAAAACAAATTTTAAAAGAATGCCAACCACCTCTTTACTAAGCATCTTTTCTTCTGTTGGCTCCTGCCTATATCCCTTCTAAGTGTAATGCAAATAAAAAAAACAGACAGAACAAAGGGAAAAGTGTTTCGCACAGGACTGCTGCTGCAGCTGTGCCGCTGGTGGAGTCTTGGCTATAGTTTGGCAACTGCATGCTGGTCTGTTTGACATGGGATTTACAAGAGCGAAGACGATACTTTCCAACTCAAAATATCATAATGAATTCCACCATTTCAACTGCATAAGCTGATACAAAGAAAAGGGGTATATTCTGATTGTGAGCATATAGGTAATATGCTAAAAGGCTCTGGGAGTTAAGAGGGTCAACAACACGCCCTCGGGTATAACAATACTGTATTACCTAGGTGGTAGGTATAGAATTAGAGGGGATTCCTATCCAGATGCGCTCCATGTTAGTTTGTGGGTTGTATAGCCTGAGGCACCATAAGGTAGGAGTGATGGATAGTCTGTGTACCATTACAAAGGTCTTACCCATCTGGGCAGTCCATTCTATCGTATATACCGCCCCCAGGAGAGGTGTGAGGAACCTGCTTTCCGCATTAGAATAAAAGAACTTCAAGTATTTCAATAGGATGTTACATATCACCACTCAAAAGGCCCATAGATGCCTGAAGAGTGTGTTTAAGATGCCAATTATCTGTGGTGAATATTTCTAATGATGTATTCTATGTATGCTTATTGGTATAGATAATCATATTGACCGCATCAAAAGCAGCACAATAATTATTGTTGGTGTGTATAAACAATAAAATCATTACCAAAAACAACAGCAAAGTGGTTTTCTGGTATATAACTCAGGTACCCCTTTATAAAACGTGTGTTTGTAATAATGAATATGTTCAGAATAGTGAAAAAAGATGGTTTCAGGAAGACTGTTTGAATTTAGAAGTTTCATGCATAATGCAGGAAGTAAGCATACTGAGAGACAAATTAAGATCTAAATCGTTAGATATTTCCCCTTGCTTAAGTGAAGAGTTTCTGCAATTTGTATTCTGTGGCAAATTCTATAAAGTTAGGTAAAATCTTAGAAAAGTAGGTATGCTTGTTCCCTTCAATTTGTAGTCTCTTGAAGTCTCTTGCGACTGTGACTTGGTTAACTTATCTTCAGTGTCCTCTAAAACAGCCCTTGGAGGAGCAGAGTGAGGCATTGGAGTTCGATGTAGTTAAGTATTAATGGGAGCCGCCTTTGTAAAGTCTTCTGACCAGCACGTCCCTTTACAGCTTCATCGACATTCTGGGGGATCTATAGAGGGTGGAGACCTTGACATTCTATAGAAAATCTATAGAACAAAGTGACATGTTGTCAATTGAGCAATTCCCAGGACTCTTGCTGTGTTAGCAGTCAGACGGAATGAATAATGCAGTGAAACGTGGTTGAAATTGATCCTCTGGAGGACATTCCCTAATCAGTGCTAATGGGATAGGATGTCAATCTGTATAATTGAGACATGCCTTCCTGGGAACATGGTGGTAGATTCCATATAACCTAAGCTTCATATTAATGTTACTTTGAAAAGACAGGCTTTTTCCCGCATAAAGCCCTACTTTACATAAAAGGGACTCTGGGTGCATTGTGCACATATAGTTTAAAGAGTGCTATAAGAAATAAGGTGTCCTAAAGAATTTCCTTTTCTTTTCACCCTTGACGAGGAAAACGATGTGTATTCATGACTGCACATTTTTATGGATTGTTAGCTCCAGACATATGCCATACTTGATTTGGTAATAAATGATGGGTCACTTCAATAGATATTCTTTTACAAAGTCTGATTTGAAAGTTCTGTCACAAGAGTTGTACTATTATCATTTGGCGCACCTACTTTTCTATTTCACCTGATATATAGGAAAGGGTTTCTGTATAATCTCAGGCACATTTTTGTTGTCAAAAGATGTTTTTGTTTACTAAATAAAGTTGACCTAATGTAAATATTGCAGACTTTCACACTGATGTCTCTCTGCAACTCAATATCAGACAGGTTTGATTTTTACAGTATAAGACCCTGCGATCTGTGTGACTGTTGTGTTGTTATTTATATTTTGCTGTGTTGATGTTTATGTATTGAACTCCCACCCAATCACAGAGTCTACGCAGGTGCAGGTTAGTTTGTAAATATGGCACACAAGGAGAGAGATTACCCATGAAATAACCCCTGACATCTCATGTTTACAATTTTGAATCTCATGTTTACAATATAGGAATGCCAACACCCTATACCTTAGGCACTATAGGGATACCATTAGATGAGAATATACTAAAAAAGTCGCGTAGTGGAGCCTCCACTAATAAAACTTTGTCTTAATTGATATCTTACGATTACAGCGCAATTTACCTCAGACACAAAAATATGCCTACATCCTGAGATGCAATCAATCTTAAAGAAAAACGCCCCTTATATGATATATGTCCTTTTATAGTTGATATCAGTACAGGGAATGAGTTCTGCATGTAACGATATGTCTGGCGGTAAATTTACAAATAGTATCCCAGCAAATTGTCGTTATCTGTCGTCATGATTGGTCATCAATGGTGACTCCTTTCTGAGTGATAACTCACTGCGTTATCTTTCGCCACTGTGTGTCAGTCTCACATGGCATGGCGATTTATCACCACCATCGCCAACATGGATCTAACTCACTGCAT
Source organism: Acholoe squamosa (assembly GCA_949317995.1). Classification (NCBI taxonomy): domain Eukaryota; kingdom Metazoa; phylum Annelida; class Polychaeta; order Phyllodocida; family Polynoidae; genus Acholoe; species Acholoe squamosa. The sequence goes on along the minus strand of OX439040.1, from coordinate 50,305,048 downwards.
GAGTATGTGCCACTGCCTGTCAACTCTCAGTCAGAATGGCGGCTTATCATAACCATCGCCAACATGGATCGGACTCATTGTGTGATTATGTGCCACTCCCAGTCAGTTCTCACTCAGAATGGCAATTTATCACCAACATCGCTAATATGGATCTCACTCCCTGCATGATTATGCGCCACTCCCAGTCAACTCTCACTCAGAATGGCAGCATATCACCACCATCGCCAACATGGATCTCACTCACTCCGTCAATATGTGCCACTGTTTGTCAACTCTCATTCAGAATGGCAAATTTCCACCTGCATTGCCACATGGCTCTCACTCACTGCATGAGTTTGTATCACTCCTAGTTAATCTTCTCTCAAAATGGCGACTTATCACCACCATTGCCAACATTGGTCTTACTCAATATGTGAATTTGTGTCACTCCAAGTCAATGCTCTCTGAGGATTGCATCATCTGCCACTCACTCTCACTCTCAGTGGCAACTTATCACCACCATTGCCAAAGTTGATGAGACAGCACCACTGTTCAACATGTAGCCTATCTAGGAAGTGTGGGCATGAAGTATAAGTCCCATATGTATCAAATGTGCTTTGTTTCACACTGATTTCCATGTAATACCTCAGAGTTGAATCAAACAAGATTATATAGAGAGAATAATCAGTTAAATTTAGATAGAGGTATCTCTAAAATGAAAGCAACTATCCATAAACACCTTTTCTCTGGTTACAGGAAAAATACATAGGGAAATATCAACATGAACACCTTGTCTGTGGATAGAGGGAAGATACATATGGCAATACCTTCTCTGGCAAAACATACTTTGATCTGGCAGATGTGAGGCTGCATGATTACCAATGTCGACGATCATGAGCTTTTCATCTAACAAGGTGAGTGATCACCAGCGTCACCATCACTGGTGAGTCTGAGTGATCACCACTCTCGCAATCTATGGAGAACCTGCGCTATGACGTGGTGCGCATTTCATCTAGCGAGGTGAGTGATCAACCGCCTTGCCATCCCTGGTAAGTGTGAGTCATCACGATCCTCGCCAACCATGGTGAACATGCGCTATGGCATGGTGTGCATTTCATCTAGCGAGATGAGTGATCACTCGTGTCGTCATCCCTGGTGAGTGTGGGTGATCAAGATCCTCATCATCTGTGGTGAACCTGTGCTATCACAAGGTATGCATTTTATCTAGCGAGGTGACTGATCACAATCCTTGCCATCCGTGGTGAATGTGCATTATGACATGGTGTGCATCTCATCTAGCGAAGTGAGTGATCACTCATGTCGTCATCCCTGGTGAGGATGAGTGATCAGTCATGTCGCCATTCCTGGTGAGGATGAGTGATCAGTCATGTCGCCATTCCTGGTGAGGATGAGTGATCACGATCCTCGCCATCCCTGGTGCACAAGTGCTATGATGAGGTGCTTGTTTCATCTAGCGAGGTGAGTGATCACCCGCGTCGCCATCCCTGGTGAGTCTGAGTGATCACCATCCTTGCCATCTGAGATGAGGCCATGTGATCACCACCATTGCAATTCCTGGTGATCTTGTGCTATAGCAACGTTGTGTTTGGTCTAGCGACATGTGTGAGCCACTTCACACAGGTTGACGAGGAGTCACGACAATTTGCTGGGATGTATTTGCCTATATCATTTTATGGAAATAACATGCAGAGGGCCTGTAGACTGGCGGGCATCAGATCGTCTGGTTGGCCAGTTGATTAGTTCTTCATGCCCACACTTACAGGATGGATGTCATATTCTGCTCATTCCAATTCCTGCTGATATAGTAGTAGCTGTGATACATACCAGATATCCACACTACTTAGAGTAAGAGAGCTCATTGTTGTGTTATCAGTGGCTATAGTACTCCCAGCACTCAGCCACCATCCATCAAATTATCTTCTCTTTCCTCGCCAATGTACAAGGACGAACGATTCTTTCTTATGGCGATTCCAATAGAGTTAATTAATCGATCATTGAAGGTTCACCGATGAACAGACAGATGGCCATGCCTGTGGGATCAATTGCTTTAAAGCACTCTGTTTCTGATAAATGAACCTAATTTGAAATAAAGATTGCAGCAGGCATGTCAATGCAGGCAATATATATGTTCAAGCTCATAATGAATAACACGTCTTCGCTATAGAGTCTAATGTACGTTTTTTGTTGCTACTTAAGTTTCCATAATATATCATTATATCATATATCTCATTATATCATATAGTCTATAGCGGAGGACGTGGCTCAAATATATTGCATTGTGAACAGTAGATTCATCATGTTTAACTACTTAAGGTCGAATCCAACCTGGCGAAAAATAGTTAAAATATCTCTGCGATTTTTAATCTGTTGCGTTTGTGGGACCCACACCAAATTTGCAAGGCACATAACTACAGTAGGGAGCATAGAACAGAATCAATCTTTTACGATTTTAAGCCAGAATAATAATGGACAGAGATACAAACATCAACAAAGGCAAAATATCACAAACAGTACATGAGAAAACGCAACAGTGTCCATGTGCTCTATACACCCTACTTTAGTTATGCATTGCGAATTCTCAGTGGGTCCCACAAACACAACAGATTCAAAATCGCAGAAATATTTGAAGCAGTTTTTGCCATGTGGGATTCGACCATGTGCTTCCAGAAGAAAGCAATTTCTTACGGTTGATCATTGAAATCTAAGCTGTTGGTTGATAGTGTAAGAGAAAGGCAATGTGCTTGATGGCAGGGATTCGCATAGTCTAGTACCACCCAACCTATCCAGGGTTGCTATTGGCTAGTTAGCAGCACCACCATGATGGTTGGTATGACATCACTTCCGGTGGGAAACTCCATAGGAAGTGGAATTTTGCTGGTCCTTGCTAACTGTAGTTATAGGAAGACCAGCCAGTACCAGCTAAATAGGTCATGACCTAGGTCATGACCTCCAGCAGCAGCCAATCAGAATATTCTGAGATATTTATAGCCAACCAACCAGGGGTCCCAGACTAATGCTATCACCATGACCCATACCAAATCGGTTTGGTGAATAGGCCTCGATTTGTTTTGTATTAGGTACTAACGTATCCCCCATGACCTACCACCTACCACCTCCAGGGTGGGCTACCACCCCTGGAGCAGGCCGAGATAGACATAGTAGTGGGTGATATATGTATGTGCACTTGGAGGAAGACAAATGGGTTTAGGTGCAGGATACTGCTGGGTAGGTGTAAGGGTGCCAGGTGTACATGGGGAGATAGATACATGGTAGCTACTTGAATGAATACTTAGTTTGCCAATGCCTCTACATAATGCCTTGCCGTGCACTTTTGGAGAGTAGCTGGGATAATACCAACTGATCTTGATCAACTCAGGGGTGCTGAATTTAGACATCTGAATAAAATTTCTATCAAGCCGTTGTAAAAGGAACTAAAGCGTACTTGAAAGAGTAGGTAAGTTCGTATGTTCTTACATACAATGCAGGCGCTAAAATATTTCAGCTGCTTCCTAAGTAAGGGAGCGTTCAACAATGACGTCACTGCTTAGCGGGTGGGGTTACTTACAGTCTAAGGTGTGGCAGAGCAAGGTTCCAAAGGCTTCAGCCACTTTTTGCAACACAGTCTGATTCATAGGGAAGTGCCTATGGTTTCAGGATAGGAGGGGGAGTGCCCTCTCAAGGTGCATGAGAGCATGGAAGTGGGAAGTGATGAACCTACCTGTAGGCTGTTTCAAAAGGTTGAGGTTTGACTTCTCATGGTCGGTACCTCACAACCCACATCCACATGCTCTGCTGCACCATTCAAAAGGCACTCACCATCCTATAGTGAAAAGGTAGTCACTTTCCTATGAATTAGATAGTGTTGCAAAAAGTGACCAAAGTGCTTCTTTGCTCAGTCACTTGTGAGTGCATTCCCAGAGGTGGTACTTCTGCATTGCAGTGGTTTCTCTCCATTCCCTTTATTCCCTAAAACCCATAGTCCACTTGGCCTCTGTCACGCAATTGAGCCATATATTCCCTATATAAATTTCTGTGTCAGATGCCTATCGATATAATACCTAAGGGTACCTACTTAGGACACAGTGCTGAAGGAAGTGACCCCCTGCGAAGTGAGTCCTTACTTTAGAAGTACTGACCACTTCTGACGTCCTTATGAAGCAGCTTTTGGAAACACACAGGAGAAGTGACCTACCAGTACCAAAGGTGAGTCACTACTTCCTTCTAAGGAAGTGCATAGGTCTCCAACATATTCACCCCCGATGTTTTGGAAACATTCTCCTGATCCGGTGGGGTTGAGCAGTGGGATCACTATCCAAAGTGCACTGCCGAGTAGGGCTGTGCTCCCCTGACACTCCTCCTGACACACAGGGGGGTCCTATTTAGATATTATCAAAAGATGACACTGCTTGTGCACACCATATCAACTTTGGCACTCTAGTTGGAGAATGGGAGTAGGTCTATCATTGAGCAAATGATATGTCATGCTCAGGCTGTCAAGTCATCAGAACCCGTACATGAGATCACCTTGCTACTGTTGTTGTTGCAGCACTACTCCGCACCATTAAGATAGAACTTATCGTCGGCTGAAGGGTCTAATCCCTCACCCTATGCATTTCTTTTGATTGATTGATTGCAGGATGAAAAGCAAGGCTAAAAAAATCATTAGTCCAAAGGGTATACCTCGAATGTCAAGGTTGTTAGAACCATTTCCGGGCCATTTCCTCTTCTTCCACCTTAAAACACGTCATCTATACATGAGAGGAACGGGGTCATATTGGGACCACATTATCAAAACTGTTCGTCTGTGGCCCATTAGTGCAGAAAAAGATAGCACAAGCAATCCAAGGTTTGGCCTGTTAGAATAACCAAGGCAGACTCTAGGACCTCCTCAAACATATAGTACTACCACTTAGTAATTAGCCAAACAAGAGAAGGACAGAAATAGATGAAGTGCAAGGGAAGTGTGCGTCATGTATGAATCAAACGTAAGTGATTATGATGGATCAGACAAGAAATAAGGACTTATGAAGAAGAAAAGATAAATGTAACAGCTAGGTTTACAAGCATGTGTGAATTGGATAACATGTTAATCTGAGTTGGTGTAGATAGAAAGCGCCTCCATCATCAGTATAGGCACACAGACATTAATTTTGATTTTCCCACACATGACTTACACTGTATGCAGGGTATGGCTTTGTAATATGCATCTAATGATGTGAATGAGTAGCAGTTGAATTTCACAGCCACCCTGCCTCCTTTTTTGGATACTAAGGGTTAGCATTTTCCGTGCGCACCCCCTCCCCACACACGCGCACACACATACAGCAGTTTGAGTAGAATCACTCTCACCTACATTTTCCCATGTTTAGCTGGTTCCGAATTTCAACATTATGGACAAGTGGAGATGAGTAGTCCCCCCATCTTGTATTTCCATCTTAAGTATCCCTCTTATAAATGCAATAGCTATACCCCTGAAGATGTAGGAGAGAAGAGGAGGAATAAGGCAAAAAAATAAAATATTGTGTTTCCAGTAACATGACTTGAAGGTCGGATTTTTTTTTTTATTTCTTTTTTACATATACATATGGAAGGAAAATGGATGAAAAATGTGAAAATCCTCAAAAAATTATGAAAATTTTCTCAAAAATTAAGGGAAATTCCTAAAAAAAAAAGTCAAAAGAAATCTTCAAATTCCAACTTTTTTTAGCCCTGTTTTGCTGGGGTCGGTCGGGTTACTGGAAACACAACCTTTTTTTGGGGGGGGGGGCTAAAGCACAAAGCGTATAAGGAAATTCAACATCCTCTCCCAATATAATTATGATATAAGATCACATAAACGAAAGGCAATCATCACCTATGCAAGTAATAATTACAAGAGTTTGTGTGCAATCATCACATTAATGCATGCAACCAAAGATGGGGAATGTCTCAAGAAGAGTTACACACCAAGAGATGAAGTTCAAGGGAATATCCTCCACCTTGAATCTTTTCTTATGCCCCTACATCTACCTCCATCCAAATCTGACATGCAGATTATTCTCCCTTGGGAAGGAGGCCGGGCTGGCTTCATGTTACTGACCTTTTTTTGAGCTGCTCACAGTAACTGAGCTGCCTTTCCTCATTGTCCTACCACCCAATGGCGGATTTAGAGGGGGTGCGGGGGCGCCCTCCCCCCCCCTTTTCCCAGTACTTAAGAGTTTACCAAACTTTACCCAAGAATTTAGCCGAAATTAAGGGCTAAATGAGGGGCGTGCCCCCTCTTCAAAATCCTGGATCCGACACTGTGAACCACACTTAATTATTCAGCCAGTAATCGACACGGCGGTTGACATAAGGAAACTGAACTAACTCCTCCTTACAGAGAAATATGAGTTTACATTCCACCGTAATGGGTTTTTCAAAGTGTTTGAGTTATGCATGATATGGCTTATGGCGATCGCTTATGGCCTTGCCTTTTGTTGCGTTAAGGCAAGACCTGGTTGGTTGATAAGATATTCCTGTAGCCTTGTTTGTTTCATAAGGCCACTATATAGCTTTTGTTGGATAAAGGCAAGGTTCCCATACCCTTGTTTGGTGTAAAGGCAAGCTCATTCCAACATAAGACCACTGGTTTTGTGGCGAAGGCAATTTGAGTTTGTGGTGTAAAGGATTCATGGTGCAAAGGCTTAAAATTGTGGCATAAAGGTTTTTTGTGAGGTAAAGTTTTTTTAGGTAAAGGTTTTGTGGCATAACGCTGATTTTGTGACATAAGGTCCCATGTGAGCCTTTACGCAACAAAATTATACTATGTTGTGAAGTAAAGGCCCCATACTTTTCCTAAAGGATTTTGTGACCTAACGGCACTTTTGTGACCTAAAGGCCCCATATGAGCCTTTACCTCACAAAATGATACTATTTTGTGGCCTAAAAGCCACACAGGAAAGTCTATCAGAAACATTTGGGGTCACTGCCCAAGAGCCGGAAGAGGTACTTAACCCCCATAAAGCGATGTAGGTTCGGCTTCTAAAATAATGTGAGTTATGATTCAGGTACAATGAATAGAGATTAATCAAATGTAAACTGTTTTATCATTGCTGACTGTATCATACCAATGGAAACACTGCTATGTTGACTAAACCAACCTACAAATGATATTAAACCTCCTCCAAGGTGGCCTCCTACCTCTGTAGGGTGCTGAGAGGTGTGTGTACACTCTGGGATCGTGATGGAGGGGATTTAGGTGCAAGATACTTTGGGGGTTAATGTAGCAACTGGGGAGCTACATGTAGGCAAGTAGACACGTGGGTATACACACTTGAAGTGATGGTCAATTGCCGTTATCTTACCGCCAGATCAAAGGAGCCTTTTCATGCATCTATTCAGGCCATGACATGAAGACTAAAGGACGAATCTCACTATAGGCCAAAAGCTCAAACGTGAAAATGGTCAGGAAATCGTTGTGAAATAGGATATGTGGGTGCTTCGCCGATATTGGGGTGGTAATATCGTCTAGGGAAGACCTATAAAGGCTAAGAATCCCTGTCAAAGTGCTGGAATTTAGGGAGTATAGTACATCAAAAGTTTTGATATTTTCTTCACAAAAGGCCAAATCCCACAATGCGAAAATAGCCAGAAAATCCTTGTGATATAGGATATGTGGTTACTTAGCCGATATTGGGGTGGTAATATTGTCTAAGGAAGTCCTCTAATGGCTAAGAATCCTTGCCAAAGTGTTGTTATTTCAGGAGTGGAATACATCAAAAGCTTTTGATATTTTCCTCACAAGAGGCCAGAAATCTCTCTAATATACGGAAATTCCCTGTGATTTAGAGGAAAACAAAAATCTCTAGTAAATCACAAGAGGTGTGTTATCTTTTCATAAATCAGGACCCAAGTTCCACACACTATAGTCATAAGAATGTTGTACTTGTGACTAAAAGTAACAACTATTCAGTACAGTGATGAATTTCACAGACATTTCCCTTCCAATATTGGCTAGTAGTGGGGTTTGATAAAGGGGTGGTATGGGAACCCTTGTGAATTTTGTTTTTGACAAGACTCCAAGGCTGCCGTTAGCCAGAATCACAGCCGATTTAGACCCGTTTTCCACGTAGTGGGATTTGGCCTAAAGGGCTTGAAATCTCTGTGATAGACTCAAAATCCCTGTGATTTAGAGGAAAACAACAGTTTCTAGGAAATCAGAAGAGGTGTGTCTTTGATAAATCAGGAACCAAGTTCCACATACTACAGTCATAATGGGGTTCTGCTTGTGATTTATGCAAGCTACATTTGTTTATGCTATGCAGGACACCATTGCAAACCACAGAAAATAGTCAGAGACAACTGTGATTTTAATATCAAATACTCCATCTCTGTGAATCATTCTAGCAACTCATCTGTGCAGTAATGAAAATCACAGAGATTCCCCTGCTACTATCAGCTATAGTCGGATTTGGAGTGGTAAGAAGTGCAGTGAGTACCCGGTCGAAAATCATAGAAGGTTTGCATATGACGAATTTGGAGGTATTCCAGCCCCTACTCTTCAAATTGTAGTTTCCCCTCTATTTCTTTGGCTCAAATTGTCAGGCTGGATGAGACCTTCATGTTACATATGGGTTTTGATGGTCCCATATGCATATTTTGGGCTCCAGGGGGGTAAAATGTGCCCAAAATGCCCAAAATTGTCTGGGCGAAAATTGTGTCTGGGAGAGTTACAAGCCATGTTGAGGGCTTAATTTCCTACAGAAACAATCATCATACCTCCATGAAAATCTCAGGTACAGACTATTTTGACCTGTAGATTCAGAAAATCACATTATCATTTATGTCAGATGTGTCCTTGCTATTGTAAAAGAAGCATACTTATCAGAATTCTTTTTCTGGGCACATGTCTGGGCGAATGACATGTAAGGCCCCATATGCACACTTTCTATGATTTATGACCACCCTTGTGATTTAGGAAATTAGCAAGAGTCCAATGTTGCCAATATCCAGAATCACAGACATTTCAGACCCATTTTTCACGTAGTGGGATTTCGCCTTATAGGCTAGATCTATGCGTTCTAGACCTCAAACATCTCTGTGTTTTGGACTGTTGCGTCATTATGGGCATTGGTTAGCCTCTAAAATGCAAGGTTTATAACAAACTGGATATGAATTTACTGTGGAATTCAGAATAAGTAAACAATCCTTATATATCCTAATAGGTTGAATCCCACATGGCGATTTAGGGCTCAAATATCTCTGCGATTTTGTCCCTTGTGATTTTGAGCTCTTCCTGGGCTCTTAGATCGCAAGGATTGTTCAACTTATACCGAATCCAACAGTGAATTGAGACTAATTAAGCAGTTATCCTTGCGATAAAGGGGCTCAGGAAGGGCCCAAGAGTACAAGGGACAAAATCGCAGAGATATTTGAGGTGGGATTCGACCTATAGATCGAATCCCACATGGCGAAAAATGCCTCAGCCAGTAATCGACACGGCGGTTGACATAAGGAAACTGAACTAACTCCTACTTACAGTAAAATATGAGTTTACATTCCATCGTAATGTGTTTTTGTTAGTTGGGTTTTATGGCTTTCCTGGTGTCCTAAATCACAAACAGTGCTAGGAGCATTGTGCAATATCAAAGTACCACTGCAGACTGTGCTTAGGTTTTATATCCTTGCGATCTTAGGATCTCAAACCTGTCAGACACAGATATACTCATTCACTGGGACAATAAATGACAAATACTTCACAATAAAGCACAACAGTGTCCTTGTGTTCTATGTACCCTATTGCAGTCACATTCCTTGCGAATTTGGGGTAGACTCCAAAATCGCAACAGATTCAAAATTGCAGAGATATTTGAGGCATTTTTCGCCATGTGGGATTCGACCTTCAATGCAGTCACCATTTACACCATTGTGAGCACTAGTGGGATCGATCCTTTAGCTGACTATACATGAAACCTCAGAGAGAATATGTGGATCCGTGGGAGCCGGTGTACCATACCATGAAACCCTATAAGAAATCCATGAAGACTGTCAATGTGTCATTATTGTATAGGATAATGCTTCTTGTAGTCAAGTGAAACTCGATTCTTGGGATCCATTCAGGCTTGGTTTAGTCGAAATGAAAAGGGAGGAATCCCCAATCGTTGTGGTAAGCATATAAAGCATGTTTAGATAAAGTTGCAGGTTTCTTTAAGGTCGAATCCCACATGGCGAAAATTGCTTGAACTATCTCTGCGATTTTGATTCTATTGCATTTGTGTGACCTACCCCTAATTTGCAAGCATTATGACTATGGGAGAGTGTATAAAACACAAGGACACTGTTGCATTTATTCATGAATTGTTTATGATAATTTGCCTTTGTTGATGTTTATATCTCTGTGATTTATATATTTTCTGGCCTAAAATCGCAAAAAAAGCTTGTGTTCTATACACCCTGTTGTACTTATAGGTCGAATCCCACATGGCGATTTAGGCCTCTAATATCTCTGCGATTTTGTCTGTTGTGTTATATGGCCCATGCTGAGGCCACAAAACACAAGGGTTACAGCAAATGAGTGCTTAACCTACTGTTGGATTCAGTATAAGTTGATCAATCCTTGCATTTTATAGCCTCAGTAATGGTCATAAAACAAAACAGACAAAATCGCAGAGATATTGGAGGCCAAAATCGTCATGTAGGATTCGACCTTATAAGCCTTGCGAATTTGAGGAAGGTCCCACAAACACAACAGATTCAAAATCGCAGAGATATTTGAGGCATTTTTCGCCATGTGGGATTCGACATTTAAAGACGTTTGAAGAAATTAAAATAAATGACATGATTTCCACACCTACCGGTTACAAATTAGCAATGTTCATAAGATTCAAGACTCTAATGGAAGAGTGATAACAAAAACACAAGATGTACTTTTCTTTGATTCAAACCACTCATTTCTGCATCTGTACGAGAATAACAGAAGTAAAAATGAGACCACTGTAATGCGCAAAAGGTGTATTTTAAGGATGTGTTGTCATAGACATGCTCTTAAAAGAGTTTTCCTTGGGCGAGTGTTAAGCTGGATAGTGCTGCAGTTTGTGTCAACATGCACACTATATTCTAATTGTCCTACGTCCAAATACCTTGCTGTATGGTGTGCAGCCCATTTTAAAACGCCTGGTGAATAACGTACAGTCGTTTATAACTTGCTCTGGCAGCCTACACTTTAGCCCAGTGTCATTTGTTCCTGTGTAAAAGTACCACAGTAAATTCTCATCAAACACAAAATACGGGTTTGGTAAGTCCTGAAAGAGTTCTGCGTCTGCATTTGTTGGTAGATTTACTAAAACATTTTAACTTTCCTTTTTTCTGTATAGACATAGCGTGTACAAGGCCAGTATGCTGCTGGGTGGAGAATGGCCTCCCTGTCACCCTGGGGTGATCCTACTTCCTGCTATCAGACCATATCACCATTGTCTGCCCATCCCATTATTGGTGATAAAGTAGCTGTGATACACAGCACACCGTCTCACCACCTGGTCAGGGTGAGGATACACCACAGTGCCAGACATGATCTCTGCAGGATCACTAACATGGAAATTAGATATAACAGGCAGAGACCATGACTCAAGCTTTATATAATGAAGCGTTCTAGCTGTGTCCATGGCTTGGGCTCCATTGGCTGAAAAAAAAGAATTCTGCTTGTTAGCATGTTTGACAAGAGTATAATACCAACTAAATAGATAAACCTTTTCACAGGGAGTGAAAATAGAACTGCAAAATGATCCATTATCTTTTGACTAAAAAAGGTTGTACTATCACCACAACGAGGAGTTAGACACGTTGCTTGAAAACATAAGCATAGTACAAAAGTACAATGGCCGGACACTTCCTGACTAGGTGGAATCCCACATGGCGAAAAGTGCCTCAAATATCTCTGCGATTTTGGTAGTTGTGTTTTATGGGCTTCCTGGTGCCCTCAATCACAAGGAGTGCTATTTACATTGTGTAATATCAAAGTACCAATGCACACTGTTCTATTGTTTTATATCCTTGCGATTTTAGGATATCAAACATGTCAGACACAGATAAACCCATTAACCAGGACAATAAATCACAAATTCTTCTCAATAAAGCATAACAGTATCCTTGTGTTCTATGTACTCTACTGCACTCAAATTCCTTGCGAATTTGGGATAGACCCCAAAATCGCAACAGGTTCAAAATCGCAGAGAAGTTTGGAGCATTTTTCGCCATGTGGGATTCGACCTATAAGGTACGAAATGAAGAGGGCCAAAGTGCCACAATCCAGATTAAAATAATATTTCAGAAACAGATACCCAGCACATATACTGAGGGACATTGTTACACTTTCGGAGAACAGCTGGGAAAAAAACCAACTGATCTTGTTCAATTCAAGGGTGCTGAATTCAAAAATCATAATGACATTGCTGGGTTTCTTATCTTGTCTGGGCTATTTGACACTTTAGATGCATATATATTTTCAATAAAACAAACAATACTAGTGAACAATTTGGCAATTGGGTATAAAAAGACGATTTTTAACTTCAGATTCTATTATGTTGGATAGAGGCCAAATCCAACTACGCGAAAATTGGGTCTGAACTGTCTGTGATTCTGGATATCGGCAAATTTGGACTCTTGCCAATTTCCTAAATCACAAGGGTTCTCACTGCGCTTCTCCCCACTCCAAGTCCCACTATAGGTGATAGTAGGAGGCGAATCTCTGTGATTTTCATTACTGCACAGATGAGTTGCCAGTATGATTAACAGAGATAGAGTATTTGATATTGAAATCACAGTTGCCTCTTACTATTTTCTTTAGTTTGCAATGGTCTCCTGCACAGCATAAACAAATGTAGCTTGCATAAATCACAAGCAGAACCCCCTTATAACTGTAGTTTGTGGAACTTGGCTCCTGATTTATCAAAGACACACGTCTTGTGATTTCCTAGAAACTGTTGATTTCCTCTAAATCACAGGGATTTTCAGTCCATCACAGAGATTTCTGGTCCTTTGTGAAGAAAATATCAAAAACATTTGATGTATCCACTCCCCACATTGGCAAGACTTCTTAGCCTTTACAGGCCTTCCTTAGACGATATTAGCCCTCCAATATCGGCTAAGGATCACGGAATTCCTAAATCTCAAAGATATTAGGATGATTTTCACGTTGTTGGATTTGGTCTTAACTGTTCAAAAACAACATCACACATTCCTGTGGGGTTTCTCTTGCAATGGCATGCTAGATAATCAGCATAATGATGTTGTGTGATGCTAAAATATGGGAAAACCGCTTTGTCCTGTAGTATTAGGGTAAATTAACCTTAAGACGACCACATATATACCTAGAGTTGACTACCTGTCAGCTTGTTTCTATCACTTTCACATGTAGTGCATTGGTCTTAAACCCTAATATTATTGAAATAGAGGTGTTATAGTACCCCATAGAATGATGCCCTGGAATATATGAAGTAATTGTCACTGTATGATAATAAACTAAAGTTCCCATGTTTGAATGTTCTTTACCACGACCAGCTGGTCATTTCATCAGAATTATTACTATGTAGAGGAACTATTTGATACTGAGAGTGTGATGATCAAGTTAAGGAATGGATTATTATAGTCCATATTTAAGGTCCATTAAAGTACATTAAAAACAAAGCCTCTACAATGCAGGGTTGGAAATACCACTTCTATTTTGATGAGATTTACAATATCCATGGCCATAAAGCTGCCTTCAATTTCCATTCTAATTGAGTCACTATAAAAACACACATTTTCTTATGATGCAATAGTTGAAGAGTTTGGTTCCAAAACTCAACAAATCCATTCCAGATTTTCAGCATATACCCATGTTTGAAGTGAATTTTATTGCTATCATGATGAAAGTTTTTATATATAGACTCTGAACAGCTTAAAAATATATTTTTCAAAGAAAATGGTTTCTTTTTATCAATTAACCATCTCTAACCTGTAGCCCTTTGAAATATTTGCCTCTTTTTTCAAAATGGCGTTTATTACATTTTGGAACCAAACTCTTCAGTTTTAATTACGCCATTTTACTGCATATCTATAGAAGACACTTATTCTTTTTTTTCAAATGATAGTTTGATGAACATAGTCTAAGAAATGATTAAAAACAATAGATAAACTTTACACATGGATTTGAGAAAGGTAATTGGTCCAAAAGCCCAAATAATTGTCTTTCATTTAGTACCTTGGGGAATCCTAAGGACTTATTAGACTCAAAGATATTAGCTACTACATTTCCCTTATTGAAAACCTGCACAGGAACGGTCGTCTTTGGGTTAATCTACCCTACATGGATGCAGACATTGACGCAGATCTTGGATAACTCTTCTAAGACCACTGATACATATTGTTTCATTGCTAAAGTGTATCTCTTGCAGTTTCCTCTGCCCTAGTATTTGCTTGTGAGGCTTCAGCACCAGATTATTATTATGGCATCTGTGATCTTGGATGAAGATGTGCTTATTCCAGGAAGTCAACTGATGTACATAAAAACAATTAACACAGCCATGAAAACTGTGCATTGTAGGCTTATCCAGCGTGTGTACTTCTCATTATGCATGAGCTATTAAGTATAGGACAAGGTTTTGGCAGGAAAAGATGTGCCTGTATACATGTGTATTAGAAATAATAATTACATTCAGAGAAATGCAATATTTCAGGCATTTTGTGGATCACAGAACAATGCTGCATTTGCAGTGTTTTATGAGATTTTGGGTCTCAAAAAGGACAATGAGCAGTGGTAAAGGGACTATTTAAAGTGTTTTGAAAGACTGGTTATTATGTTTATACATATAATCAGGCATTGGATTGGGGTTTGAAGAAATTTCCGAGAGGGTGATTAAATTCCTCTTGCAGGTGGTATTTGAGAGCACTTTTATTGGATGAGGCCCCTCAAACATCTGAGCCGCCCTCCCCATTAATGTTAAAATAGTTTCTCAGTGGATTTGTGCAAATCACAAGAAGGATCTGTCTGACATTCCAATATCCAAAGTTCTGGAAATCTCCTGAAGAATCCCCTACATTATGATAATGTAGGGGCTAAAATGTGTGAATCGGTACTAAGAAATAGTGGTTATGACCCATATTTCTTGAGAGTAGGAAGAAACCGAGAGCTTTTCCTGTTATCAGGGACCAAGACCAAAGTGTATTTATAGTGGTTTCATTTTAGCTGGTTTTTGGTGGTTCCTTAGTGTTATCAACACACAATTTAGTACCTGATTAAAGTAAAAGTGGTTCCTATCGCTCAAATCGGCAGATAAATTACAAAAGTCTGAATGTGGATCAGGCTAATAATAAGTACTTGTTTCTTATTTTGGTCAAAAGAGAATCATTTATTTTAAATGTGATAACCTAGATGAAGATAATAAATCCCAGGCTGTTTTAAAGATTATAGTTAAGAAACCAATATTATCTATAAGAATGACATAACCATTATTACGATCATCAACATTTTATTTCCTGAAAAGAGTTATCCTACATCATAAATTGAATATGAGGCAGTGATAACCGCAATAGTGTGTTTGAACAACATTATCTTTAATCTGTCCTTTCTGCAATCTGTTGACTGTATCTGTTTAGTAATAACATGACAGGACAGGACAACACTGGAAATCTCCAACAGAATGGGTTTGTTTGGAATGTTTTCTCGTACACATGCTAGATAAGCGAGGAATGGGATGGTATTTAACAAATCCATGGCATTGGATAAGGGATTAGGGAGGATATTGATGATCACATCATGAGTACAGATAGAGATCAAAAGGTACAGAATAACCCAAAGGAAACCCAAACAGGTGTTTCCATGTTCATGATTCTGTATGTATCACTCACAAAAGGGGAATATACATGTTAATCATAGCGAGAATATTCATAGCGATTATATATATGATTTACCCTTATATCCTGTTTAGAACCACCCGCATGTGCACAGAACTGAAGAATATACTATATTTATGAACTAACCCTGTAGAGTAATCATGTTATATAGTAAAGCGGAGCAGGCTGATGTTCTAAATGCACGATAATACATTTTATATATGATCTCTTTCAAAGCAATGCACTGTAAAGGTTTTAATCTCTTCTACACCTGGACATTACGCAACATCAATTATTGCTAATAGCATACTTAAAGTTACTTTAATGTTGTCATGGTATTTATCAAATGTCATATACAATACATATATGTATCTATACATGGATGTATAAGTGAATATTCTATCTATAATATATTTTATTGATGGAAAATGAATCAACCTGAAATAGTCATCAATGTCAGTAAACTTATAGTAATGATACCACAGTAAATGGAATTACAGTAACAAGGTGTAAACTTTACATAACCCAATGTAAACCTGGGGTATAGGAAAAACATAATCTTACATATGTATCAATCAGTTTATATGATCAAAGATAACAAAATAAAGCAAGCAAACGTAACACAGTGAATAGACAACAAGTCTTCATTGGGTGAAGATGGAAACATTGCACAGTAGACTGGGCCTCGCTAACGACAGTTAAGGTAGATTGTATACTACATTGTATACTATATAACATCAAGCTATACTAGAAATTGAGATAGCTACAATATTCAAGATTCACTACTCTCTCCAGATAAGTGTGTGACGACACATAATAGAGACTGTACAAGCGAGTTGCTTGAATGATATTTACAAAATGCTCTGGTCCGTTTAAGGACTCTGAGTCTCTATCAAAATACCAATGAGAATAAACCTTCATTACATCAATAAATGGACGTTGCGCTATTTAGCACAAATAGCTCAGGGGTCCCATGCCCCATAATCCCCAGGCCCATGATCTCCAATTCCAAACGATCTCCCATGCCCAATGATCCCCTATGTCCTACCCACCCATTGTCAAGTGGTCCTGAGTCAATTGCCATACCTTGCCCTTCACATAGAAACTAACAGCAAATTGGCTTCCCAACCAAAAGCGTCCTATTTCCAGATGCTTTGAGGTCGATCTGACAGCTCTATAAATAGGAATTAAGAGAGAATGTGAATTGTCTTAGCCATTGGTTCAATGGGGAACTCAAAAGTTTGAAAATCAGGGTCTTTACGGGTCATTTTTCAAAGGCAATTTCCGACATGACATTTTAATTTTCTGTAGTTTTAAGTTCATTCACACTAAAACGTGAACTGTTTGCTTTAGTTCTATGTCTGATATAAAAGGTATTTGCAATAATAATTATCTCAATTGGCGGTTTGAAAATTGACTTCTTAATCAGGGAAACAGGCACCGCAAACCGGCGGCTATGACTAGGGACACCTTGAGCCAACAACATCAAAAGTGTCAAAAGATTGTAGGGCATCTTATTTTACTGCATGAAGCCAGGTTTGAAGATCCCCAGTGACAGGACGTTTTGAGCGCATTTGGGAATTTTATACAGTAATATAGTATTACAGCAACACCAGGCATGTATGTACCTGTTACAAAAGTTCAATCCATACACATTCAGCTCAACATGCAAACACGAAATGAAGTTGGTGCAAAATAATGAACAGTGAAGTACATCCAAAACATTTGAGTGTGGACCTGTCATGGACGGCTATTTATGTAGAAGACAAGAGTCAAGTTGACAACTCGATCTCCTATAATAGAATTTATAGATATGGGTTACTTCCTATACCATTCGCAGGGGTGTCGGAATAAGGGGGGGGCAGGGGGGGCCATGGTCCCCTCAATCTCTGACCAGGGGGGGCACACTATATTTTGCCCCCCCCCCCCGAATTTTGAAACTAATATACACATTTATGGTGAACTTGTTCATTTGCTCACAAGTTGACCAAAATAGAAGGACCAATATCTAAATTTTTCAAAATTTTCCTTGGGGGCATGCCCCTAAACCCTCTAAAAATATTTAAGTGCTTCACTATGCTGTGCTTAAAATTGTCGACGCGCCCCCAAGTCACGTTACTTCCAACACCCTGCATTTGTTATGCTATATAAAATGTAGACACATTACTAGTGATTATCATTATGCTATCAGATCAAATGAGACATAACTGTGGTTGTGTTTAATGGTAGAACCATAGATGCTCATAAATATACCATATTGGATGACTGAGGACGTGGGGTGCCTGATCCGTTGGTACAAGGCTAATAAGGCCTTAAGATGAATGTGGAATCTATTATGTCATTGGTGAAAGGTTTCTCAGCTTGATGGTTATTTGGTGACAGTGTATGTGGAAATCAACGTCCCCACTTAGGCTCCTAAAACACCTTGTGCGTGCAACTATTATATCATTATACACCTGAGGCATCAGGACTCTAAATTGTGAATATTATATCTGAGCCTATTGCTGACTTAGATACCAATTATCTCGCTATATAAAATGTACATTACAAGTAATGGGAAATGATATAGTTAGTCACGATTTCATCTACACTGGCTCCCTAAGCCATGTATAGTTTTGGTTATAATGCCTCTAATGGGAGATATGTTTGATGTTACCTATCATCTAGTACATTATACATAGTTAATAATGGCACTATAAATTTATTTAATAATGGCACTATAATGTCCATTACCCCTAGTGGGTACAAAACGTTAAATCAACGTTAAAATAAATATGGTCATAGTTGACCAACGTTGTTCCAACGTTAATTAAACGTTCTGTGCCCACTGGGCCCTGCCTCATATGGCATGCAGGAGCGACAGCTGTATTACAGACAGAATTGTAGAAACAAGACAATGTATACACTAAGAGATATATACCAGACCTGCTGTTTGTACACATTATTCCTGATATACAGAGAGAGGAAGAAAGTAGTTGAACCAGGAAGGATTGTTCTCCTGCAGGGTGCATGTAATCTCAGGGACCATTGGTTGTAGTCATGGTATTTATACTCCAGCACAGACCTGTTTCACACGTACCAGTGGGTGCGGCCAAAGCCTTGAGCTGCAAGAGAAACAGAGAGATTAAACTTTATGATATATATATGTATTGTTGATTATTGACACTGAATCTATATTGTAACACTGTGGTACATTAATGTACTGACACAATGTCATAATCTATATTGTAACACTGTGGTACATTTATGTACTGACACAATGTCATAATCTATATTGTAACACTGTGGTACATTAATGTACTGACACAATGTCATAATATATATTGTAACACTGTGGTACATTTATGTACTGACACAATGTCATAATATATATTGTAACACTGTGGTACATTTATGTACTGACACAATGTCATAATCTATATTGTAACACTGTGGTACATTTATGTACTGACACAATGTCATAATCGATATTGTAACACAGGGGCGTAGGAAAAGGGGGGGCCAGGGGGGCCTGGGCCCCCCCAATCATGAAGGAGGTGGGGCCTGAGTATGTCTGGGCCCCCCAATATTTTCCAAGAACTCATAAACACAATGGAAAAGAAGCTAAAACTTTACATCTCAATTTAGATTATTATGGTGATATAGGGAGAATGGGGGTCTGAGCCTAAAGTCAGATCCAAAATTTACCAAAAATCACTTTTCTATATGAATTCTAAATATGCATATATATAGACGCCATCACGCATCAGCCGACAATTCAAGGTGGTCGCGATGGTGCCCTCGCCGGGCCCCCCCAATGAAGATTTGCTTCCTACGCCTCTGTAACACCGTGGTACATTAATGTACTGACACAATGTCATCATCTATATTGTAACACTGTGGTACATTAATGTACTGACACAATGTCATAATCTATATTGTAACACTGTGGTACATTTATGTACTGACACAATGTCATCATCTATATTGTAACACTGTGGTACATTAATGTACTGACACAATGTCATAATCTATATTGTAACACTGTGGTACATTTATGTACTGACACAATGTAATAATCTATATTGTAACACTGTGGTACATTTATGTACTGACACAATGTCATAATCTATATTGTAACACCGTGGTACATTAATGTACTGACACAATGTCATAATCTATATTGTAACACCGTGGTACATTAATGTACTGACACAATGTCATAATCTATATTGTAACACTGTGGTACATTAATGTACTGACACAATGTCATAATCTATATTGTAACACTGTGGTACATTTATATATTGATACAAAGTCAAGTATTCTCGAGTTATTATTGTTACTCTTACACCATTTTAAAAGTGATCAGGGGTAGACACTAACACTGGCCCGGTGGTCAATCGCCAGTAGTTTTGTCTGTGGGCCAGTGATTATTTCTGGATTTCCTTTGAAATTGGCCATTTGGCCAGTAAAATATTTGAAAATACATTGCCATGTACCAGACTACTGGCCCGGGTGGCCAAATTCCCAAAATGTTAGTGTCTACCCCTGGTGATATACGCTAATTTGTAAGGAGCATTGATCAAATGTTTATTCCATCGTGGATATTGAATAGTTGGCTAATATCGTAGCATAAAGAGAAACGATAATGGGAGCATATATTTATTATAAAATACATTTCTCCGTATTGCGGGTCCAACATGGTAGCTGGTAGAAGGGTTATGAGGGATCATATAATACTAGTGGCTACTTTTTCTGAAATCCTTATAACGTTGTCAGCTTTATCTAGAAGACTAAATTGACGTTGGAGATGCACCCTAAGAAAAAAACAACAGATATTCAGGCCAATCAACGGTTTATGATGACAAGAGTTAATGGGATAGTTGTGTGATCCCTCCATTTATATTGCGCTTCAAAAATACTAGTTTGGTCAATGTTTGTAGTTCAATTCAGAAAAAAAGACAACTTCTGGCTCTGTATCTCCTATTTCAGGGCACAGAGTGCAAACACAAACACATAAATCTGCCTCAGTATAGAGGCTAGTACTTAACATGAGTCCATATCACATGTACAATATGAATAAATCCATTTTCAGCTTCAATTCAACTCCAAAGAGAGGGACTCTATACAACCATCTATATGTAATCTTTACGAAGATACCCTGTAAGGTATCTTATAAGGATTATCTAAACATTGACTGCCATTGTCTACACTTTTAGCTTTGATGACGATTCCTTCGAGCATAGAAGTAGGACTGTTTTCATGGACAGGGATAATCAAGAAAATCAGACATGAAAAGTTGATTGTATGCCTGGTATGTTGTGTAGGAGGCCACATTCATTGAGGGGCTGTTGGACATAAGTATATATTCTAGTTTTCAGTAGGTGTAGTCATAGGAAAGGCAATTTAAAAACCCTTTTAACCCCTGGATTTCTGTTACCCTATGGGATTTGAGTGCAAATCCTGCTTTATGGGGTGGAAGGGGTTACGGGACTGTCTTGGCGCAAAGCATCCTTTCCACCTGATCCATCGTAATCCATCCAATACAGTCATACTGCCCAGGGATCATCATATATGAGTGGCAGAGCAGAAAGGATACGGCGTGGCACTATTGAGAGAGCCTATATAAGAAGGCTGGTAAACTGAGTAGGTGGTAAGTGTATTGGATCCTGTCTGTGATATACCAGCATGGTAGCCCAACCGCTACCCTTACATCTGGTTTATATTAGCTCGTCATGCTGATCTTTTTAGTTACCTGAGGAATGCACGTCTAGTGCATGTCTGGGAGATGGTTTTGTGAAAAAGCAGGTCGACATGCAACTGATGGATTTTTATCACCGTAATATCTTACAAATTAGCTGGGCTTCTACGTCAGGATGGACGGGGAACAGACAATTCGCCAGATCAGCGTTTCGACAGGACAATTTGACAGAATTTGATAGGACTGTTAAACAGATTTTTGGGACAATTCAAAAGATTTGGACTGATGTTTTAAAATGAGAACATTTATTTTTTCAAAACATGTTTGTCATTCCATAATTCTATGCCGTAGGGACGATATCACTAGGGTTGTTGTCCTTTCAAATTCTATAAGAAGAGAGGGATATTATCATGGGTTGATGTACACCAGTATCTGTCGAATAGTCCTGTCCAATTGTCTGACGCTACATGAAAGTCTGTCGAACTGCCGGACCTGGTGAACTGCCGATCTGTCTGCCAACCGGATGGAAACTACTTACGCGCCTTGTCATGTCGTAGGGCTATCAAAGGTTGGTGGTGCGACTTAAAAGCGAGGAACTAAAGAACATGGATAAGATCTGACTCCAGGTGCACCCTAGAGGATGGGCCTGATTGAAAGACCATTGGTTATACTCATGGTACATGTATATCCACCTGTGTCGACCACCGCCAAAAGATAAATATATGATGTGCCACCCAGCCAGCTTATCCCTCCTATCAACACTGAGGGTGAACTAGTCATTCTGGCACTCGAGCAGTATCCTCCCATGCTGTGGGTTTTGGTGTGTTCTTTTTGTTATTACCAGCGCCTTCGGCGCTGGGATTGTGAATGGAACTGGGCACCCTCCGCCCACCCCACGTGTCAACCCGGCACCCTCCATCCACCCTGCGTGTCAACCCCGCACCCTCCGCCCACCCATAGGGTAAACCCCGCACCCTTCGCCTACCCTGCGGAAGAACCCAGCACCCTCCACCCACCCCGCGTGTCAATCCCGCACCCTGCGAATGAACCCTGCCCACCCTGCGGATGAACCCCGCACCCTTCACCCACCCTATGGATGAACTCCACACCCTCCGCCCACGCATTGGGTGAACCCTGCACCCTTCGCCGACCCAGCAGGTGAACCCCGCACCTTCTACCACCCTGTGGATGAACCCCGCACCCTCCGCCCACCCATCAGGTGAACCCTGCACCCTTCGCCCACCCTGCGGATGAACCCAGCACCCTCCACCCACCCTGCGGGTGAACCTCGCACCTTCCACCCACCCTGCAGATGAACCCGCACCCTCTGCCCACCCATAGGGTCAACCCTGCACCCTTCGCCCACCCTGCGGATGAACCTGGCACCTCCGCCCACTCCCCGGGTGAAACTGGCAACCCCCGAGGGCAACATTTTTTCGACCTCTTGAGGGTGGTTGGGAGCAAACTTATTTTTACCTTAATCAATTC
The DNA here is from genome assembly GCA_949317995.1 of Acholoe squamosa. Classification (NCBI taxonomy): domain Eukaryota; kingdom Metazoa; phylum Annelida; class Polychaeta; order Phyllodocida; family Polynoidae; genus Acholoe; species Acholoe squamosa. The sequence goes on along the minus strand of OX439040.1, from coordinate 50,282,049 downwards.
ATATATTTTGGATGGGACTCCTAAAGGACACAATCGTCACTGACAGTGCCAGTCTCACTGGGACTAACAATTCAATCGTCACTGACAGGGCCAGTGTCACTGGGCTAACAATTTAATCGTCACTGACAGTGCCAGTGTTTTTTTTTAAAAAAGGTTTTTGGGCCATGTTTTTCTCACAATATCTGATGGGAAATCATTTCAAGCATGGTTGGTTCTCACCTCAGCTACAATCTTCATCATACTCTGTGCTTACATTGCGGGTTGAGCCAGCAGCTAGGGCTACTCTAAATATGTCAACAAACTTGGCCGAAAAACGTCAACAAACTTGGTCCAAAATCGACAACAAACTCGGCCAAAAAACATAAACAAACTCGGCAGAAAAATGTAAACAAACTTGTCATGATGCACCTAAAACTTCAGTTTGAGACATTTAATCAAAATTCTGAAGTGACAGAATGTTTTTAAATGCTTTTTCACTCCCTGACAACAATTATTTGCTGCTTTTGTGCCAAATTTTTAAAATCGTTTTTCGGCCATATTTTTTTCCCACAATATATGATGGGAAACTATAGCCTGATTCCAAACATGGTTGATTCTAAGCTACAGTACAATCTTCACAAAGCTCTCTCCCCATGTGCGACTTGGGGCCAGCATACAGGCTTATTATGTAACACCTAGCTTGTGACGTCACACCTCGTACCATAACTTTAAAAGTATAGTGTAATCAGCCCATGGCTTCTCAGCCTATATACTGACATATATGTATCAGTATATAGTCTAAGAAGTGTCAGAAGATATTATCTCAATACATACATAACACATAATAACATGTGAATCCAACACAAGATATCTCACATGTGGCAGGGGTCAGTAAGTTCATAATACATTGAGTAACAGGCACGAGACCCTTTCTGAGCTTAGAAAAGGCTGAGGCCAGCCCACCCAAATCTTGGGATATAACACGCCATATCAATCATGTAACTTATTTGGGTTGGCTGAACTGATGTTCAGCATAATCCACGACAGTTTTGCTAGTATGGTCATATCATTTCTAATTATATATAAAAGGGTTATTACAATGTACAGGATAAGGTGACTATTGGTCTAGATTTTATGTATGTGGGGTAACCATTATACCGTCCTTAAAAGTTTTATCCATAAAGACTTTGGAAGTTCAGAAAATAAAATCCACCATCAGAGTTTATAGCTCCCTGCTGATCTGGCTTGCCTTAAGTACCCGGGCGCGTAGGCTAGCTCCTTACGTAGACTACGCCAGATGCCCCTGGGTGAAGGATGGAGGGGGTGAGGCCACCACAGCTGGCCAGGGGAGGATCCAGATTCTCACCTCCTGATGGGCCTACTAAACCACCACCAAACTCAGGATCTACTTTCTAGCTAGATTTACAGCTAAGACAATGGCCTGGTGCTACCATCTAACCAAGATTTGCCCATGAACAGGAGACAGATATTTCAGAGGTCTACGTGCAAGGGACCTGGTAGGCAGTCACTAATGGATGATTGACCCTCTTTGCCCAGTTCCGACCGTCCTGTGATCTGGATTATATACAGTGCTTAAGACACGTTATGCATACCCTCTCACACATAAGTAACTAACGCCTAACTTGTGATTGATTGGATGGGTTAGACGGCATAGCTATATGATATAGATGTCACCATTCTAGGAATCACCCATTCATAAGTGGGGTAATCCTGAATGTTGGCAATGTGGCTATTAGTTTTGGAATAAATGAGAACACATATCCGATCCTATAAATAGAAGCATACAGTGCCAGGGATAGTAGCTGGAATTCAGTAAATGCCCATAACTCGGTGGTCTATAACTGTAACTTAAGGTGAAGTCATCAAAAGTCTCGAAAAAAAAAAATTCTATCCTTCTTAACATAAACGATTCACAGTATATTTGTTATAATAGCATAGGTAAAAGTTAAAGTTTCCTAACATTTTTTAACCGTATTCTAAAGGTATTCGTGTCTTATGATTATGAAACAGGCACAGGGTTAAAGGGGGGATTTTGGAGGTAGAAGGGTAGTTCTTTGGTGTAAAACTTGTTGATAAGAATATCAAAGTTATGTAATGGAAAACCTCCGCAGAGCTGGAGGATTTGCCAAATCCTCCAGCTCTAAGGAGGTTTTCTTACTTATACTCCATGCACAGAAGTTTATACAGCAGTAAATATAATATAAGCATAGTTTGACTTTAACTGTAGAGGCCTAGAAGAAGATTTGAATCTTCTACACTGGCTATGATGCAAAACTATGATAAATATATGGTGTTCCAGTCTACAATCACCAGCAGTCTCAATAGTATAATGGTTAGCATGTTTGACTTTGAACCACAGAGTGTGGGTTCAAGACTGCACGGGAAAAGTGTTTTTAACTTACACATACAAGGTAAAGGAGTCTTTGTAAAAGGCCCCCCTAAAGCCCCCTTTATCATTTTGGCAATCAGAGAATGTTCATTATAATACATTATTTCTTTAGAATTTGTTGCAAAAATGACAGTGGTCAACCGGGAATAAAACAAAATCACACCAGGGGTTTAAACCTGTGTGGTCTAGATTTCTAGTCCCAGGCCTTAACCACTACACTAGATTGACCAGTCAAACTTTCAAAGTGAAATTACCCTGTTTATCTATAATTGATTACTCAGTCATAGTAGTAGCATATCACCATTCATTAGATGTTCTATCACCCACAGTATCACCTGAGGACTCATGGTGTAATGGTTAGCACATGGGCCTCCGGGTCCCAGCACTGTCTGGTGTGTGGGTACAAGTCCCATATGGGACAGAATTTTCCCAAGAATTACATCTGCTGTTCAAAAATGACCTTATTCATAAAACCTCCTACTACGCTTGGCCTATTTCACAAAACCTCCTCCCAGACCTGAACCAATTCACAAAACCTCCTGCCAGAACTGACCTAATTCATAAAACCTCCTGCTGGCCACCGAACTGTAGAATCAAAAAGGATTGCAATATGAAACAATCCCACGCCAGTATTTTTAACAGTTAATTCACCAAAACTGTGCGAACAATGGGTGTTACTGACATTGACACGTTTCTGAATACGACATGAAAACACATGGGGACTAAAATGGGTTAACAAGTTACTTCTGCACTATGATATCACGTGAAAATAAGAGAATGCAAATGAGCTTGTAAATGACGGGTAAGAGACTTTCCTATTACCCTATTCCTAAAAATATATCCTATTTTCATTCCAGCATCCTATTTGAGCTTGCACAGCACTGTAAGAGTGCAACCAGGCCTAAAGTTTTCTCTCACATGCTTTGTAACTATCTATATATAACCCAACAGAAGGTTCTCGTGCTGTATTATTAGTATTTAATTTAAAAGATAAAACAGATTTTGCAACAGTGTAGCACCTGATGCATTACGGCTATCGTGATATTATCAGATGCATCAGAGAGGATAGTGTTGTTTTTTTGTTGTTGTTTTTAAGCAGATTACCTTTTCAGTTACACAATCCATTAGAAATCAGTCACAGGCATTGGACTGAAATACTTTACACGATTGCACAAGGTGCACATATTAAAAGGATAGATATCTTAAGTTATCTCTAAAATAATTACTCCGTCAATTGACTTTTGGTTCAACTGGAGCCCTCATCCTGGACTGAATTCAATGTTATTACTAAAGCGTAAAATAGAAAAGCGATGTGCAATATCTCCCATGTACTTTGACCCACTGCTCACTCATATCAATATCTCACATCAGCTTAATATCATTGTTTCTACTTTAAAAAAAGCTAATAATTTCTAAAGAAAGAGGGCGCAGTTATCCGTTACTGTGACAACTAGAGCACGTGAGCAGTGACAAGCTTGCCATTTGTCACCTTGCCTCCCATCCAGTTGAGTTTGTACACACTACCTTGTCCCTTGACAGATAACCTAGTCATAATGTGACAGGGAAAGTGAGACAATGGAAAGATAGTCTCTATTTATTGTGTGGGGAGCTATCTATCAATTGAAATTACACAATAATCACAAAGTTAAGCTTACCAGTAAAATTTACCCCTTAACTAACGCTCCGGCTCAAGAAGACCCAACCCCGAGATGAAAACCAGGTTGCATTCCAACTGAAAATAATAGTTCCCTCTCTCAACAGCAAAACATAGCATATTTCTTGGGAACACCATTGGGAAAATGTCTCCAGGGTGAAACCTTTTACTGCTAGAGACCATAAACTCGCAGACATAAGCTTTGCTATAACATGTAGTGGTCTGCATATCCCAACCGGGGCTCGAACTGGGACCCTCAGACTTTGTGGCCGGTGCTCTACCAACTGAGCTACTGGGCTCACGGTGGGGTCAGTACACATATTTAAAAATGTTGACGACAGAATGAGAAGTTCTTCAGATGTAGATGACAATCTATGTCAAAGAATCTACCATTTATGTCAAGGTGAATATCGTAGTTCCATTGACAATGCACTGAGACCGCGTATTGCACCCCTGCGTTGAATAACCGGCGCCAAATCCGCACGATGACGTCATAGGTCTATCTCGCATGAGCAGCATTTTTGAAACGTAAACATTCAAAATGGCGGCGGTCAGGATTTCGCGAAGACGATGGGTAAATAAGGGTTTAATTTCAATCTTATTGATGAAATATTGATTAATTATCAACCCAAACACCTTGACATAAATGTAAAGGTGAACGATGATTAGTTTGAGCCGACAGTTTCTTCACGAGCGGGTCCTGCCCGCTCCGCACTCGGCCTACCGGCCTCGTGTTCACCTTTACCATTATATTCAACTTCACAATGACACTCACGATTCAGTCCCGAGCACTTTATCCTGTCCCCAGTGTTTCACCTGTACAAATGTACCACCTTAGTTACCATTGAGTACCTCGAACCCCCAGCTACCCCAGGTAGTCTGCACTTTGGTGTAGCCATTACCACAAGCAGAATCAGACTGGATGACAGCTCATCTGTGGATGCTGACCACTACTGCGATGCAGGAAGTGTTCCCTGTCCTGCTGTTTTAGCTATAGAAAGGAGTGAATGTTACATTCGGAATGCCACAGGGGGCTACATAATGGTCATGCTGAGACTCTGGAGGTATGGAGGTGTTGGACAGTCACCTGGTACTGAGTGAAATAATGACACAGCGGGGTGTAATGAGGGGTGGTAAGGGGACTAGTGTGTGAGTGGTTGGTCAGGTAACCTGATCAGACACAAAGCTTTCTGTGGAAACATGGGCATTCCCTTTGTTACTGTGGTAGAGTGGGCTGGGGTTCTATAAATAGGCCCTGCCTCTTTGCAAAAAACAGTATTTGTGTTCCTTTGATAGCATGGGGAGGGGAATCCTATGAATAGACCTTCAGAGGCATTCCTTTGACTAGAATGTGTCTATAATTCCAATAGTAACATCCTGTTTTGCTCTACTGACTCCTTGGTCTTTGACTCATATTACCTGGGCTGGACTACTGGCATAACTAGTCACAACCTTGCAGAGGAAATGTACATGATATGGGTACCTGGTTAGTGGGAAATTGACTGTGGTGAGAAATTAGATAGGGCCTAGGTGCTGTTATCAAACACCCAGCTCAGAGGTACTTAACGTAAATCAAATAACTATTCCATCAAATGAGTGGCATGGCAACCGTGTATCGCCAGACAAGCCGACAATGATATTCTCTGCAGCATACAGAGCAGGCTGTCCAGATTATCCTGTCTTCATGACTGCTTACAGTAAGTGCTGAATATGAGCCCCATCTAGTCTATATATAGAAGTATTGACAATGCAGGCCTGTCACGAGAGGAGCTGTAAAGGCATTGGTCTTGTTGGGTAAATAATAGCTACTGGGTGATGGAGGGATGCAAAGAGGCTGGTCTACGCCAGCATCAACCCTCTGATGGTCATACCATCAAACAGTGGCCCACATTAAACAATTGTGGCGACATTCTGATCAATGCTTCATATGAATTTGTATTTTCTCAATAAAACGAATGTAAAGAACTTTAAAAAAAAAGATATCATTGTACCAGGAAGGGGGTTGCTGCATACCTCTCTTGCCGTAGAGCAACTGAGGCTGCTCATCAGTCTGAGGAATGAAGAAGCTGTTAACCGTCTTCATGTCACTTTTTGTGATGTTTGTTGTTTGTTCTTAATGGAGAGCAGTATTCACATATTCTCTACATTATTTCCCTTTTTTCTCTTCCTTGAATAGTGCAAGAAAAGGAAAAACAATGAATACTGACCTGAATGTCCTAAATTTCACCACAAACATCATGTACCGATGCTTAGATGGCAGAATTGGGCATACAGATAGCGCTGCGCAAACATGACATTAAATACATTTTAACACTTTAACATTTTACATTTTAACAGGGTTAGAGGGATAGTTTATTTGCTGTAGTTAATTGAACTGGTATTAATCTCCACCGCAACTTAATAATTTAATAACAACTTCGAGTTATCCACCGTGTTCTGACTAATTAACTATATCATATGGGGAATTCACTTGCGTCAAGAGGTAGAGTCTTGTGTCTAAATTTCAAGCCCACTACGAAAAGAAGACACAATGGGCAATTAAGCTTTGAAGGTTTATTGACACTCACAGGTAAGTATTTATCAAACAAGTCCGATGGTATCATTTCATTTGTATTTCGTTGTGACATGAGACATCCAAACGTAATAAACAAACATAATTTCATCCACAATGACTTTTGTTGAGTTTTCACTAATCACCCTTTAGTCACTTCACTTTGACATTCGCACCTCAAGAATAATTCTTCATTACAACCTCAAACCGTAATCATACTGGGTGGCATACTTTCACAACTCCTTTAAGTAATCCAAATAAGAACTTCCAATAAATATTCATAGTTGAGCCAGGAAGAGCCATCCCTTTTAATATCCAAGACAAAGTTGGTACTTATATCTCAATTGTGTCGATACTGGTTAGGTAGAGGTTAAGTAGAGGTTAGGTAAAGATCAGGTAGAACTGTCTAGTTTCCCTTTTGAAATTCTCAAAACCCTGAGACTATGTCCGTTCACTTTGTTTCGACTAATACTGTCTTTTCCAGAATATATATAATTTCTTCCTGTGAGCTGATGACTATACAATGTTTCCCTTGATTCCAGGATGAACTGTGCTCCCAGCTTTCCATCGACAATTCATACCCTGCCTGGCTCTGCACCTGCCTTATATACTCCCCTTGCACCGGCTGTTTTCACCCAACACCTTCTGGACTTTGCTTCCCCCATGATATTGGATACCTTATAGTAGTGTATTCTGCTTGTTTATAACTGATCACCCCCATGGTGACAAACACCGGATTGTAATTTGGACTCCCACCCTGGAACATGATATTCCTTATACACATTGACTCTCTATGAATCACCCGTGGACTCTGATCCCCTAACTGCTACATGTTATTTCCTACTTGTTTTTAATTACTTTTCGATTCTATTTTACTGGATCTGGTTAAAACTGGATCCTTACATGCCATTACCAGTCTCCCATGTTTTAGCCCCCTATATCAACATTACTCATACTTTTAATATGAGTCACTGTCTTAAATAAAATATCCTTACTATTATCTCATCTTACTTTTTATATTCTTCTATCTCCCCAATATCCATATTTTCAGAATCCCCCTAACTCAATGTCTTCAAAGTCTTAATTTCTATTGGAAAAGAGCAATAGCAAAAGCAGCATGTCTGTGTGACATATATCCGATCAGTTTCTGGCTAGAAATTTAATGCTGCCTCAGTGGAGAAGATGAAGGGGAAGCTAGGGGCTTGGAAAAGGCATACCCCCCACATTTCTTCAGTGACTGTCAGGCTCTTAAAGCTGTCATCTAAGGGGATCTGAGCCTGATATATCATCAATAGAATATGCCATTAACTATAATGATACACTGAGGCAGACAGACTGGAGAGAGGCATAGTGTCAAATTTATGTCTGCCTGCTCTTTATAGTATCCACTTGATGTGAATAATGGTGACAGAATGGATGAAAATTGTCTCCTTGGTCTTATAGTACCAAGATATGACTGTCTAGGTAAATCAGAGCTTGGACTTTAAACAAAGTTCTAGGTCTATTTATTTATAACTAAGCTCTGCTTTAGAGTTTGTCTGAGAGTCTGGTTAGGCATGAGGAAGGGATCAGGTATTGAAACGAAATCAGACCTTAAGAGCCTCCATCACAGCCAGCTTCCACAAGATATCGAAATGATGTCCAGTTAGTTATGAGGTTCTATGAGGAAATTACCATGTCTGCTCTGGTGTTCAGTTTAGGGTAGTGTCATAGTGTCCATGAAACAGAGACATCATGGAAAAGTATTGCCCCATCTATAGTTTTTTCAGACTGTTTTCACCTAGCAACTAGAACTAATTTATTCAATGATCATCTTATAAAAACATTTATACTTCTTAACCAAGGGATATGCTATCATAATGTAAAACAAAATATATTAGGGGCAATTGTTACTTGTCATATGAAGCAATAGGCATAGGCCTAAAATGAAAGTGCTCACCTTTGCTTTGGGGATCATGTATGTGAGGGGGAATGCGGTTGCTGCATACCTCTCATGCTGTAGAGCTGCTGTATGCTACCCACCACTCTGATGGATGCAAGGAGCTGCTCACCAATATTTATCTTTACATTAAAAGGAGAGCAGTATTCATAAATTCTCTAGAGTGGCTATACAGCAATACATATATACCCTTAAATTATATATTTGTTTTTCTATCTCAAATAGGTAGATAAAAAGTAAGACCAATGAATAAATACATGCATCAATCAGAGGAGAAGACTCATGACTGAAATGTGCAAGTATCATGAGAAAAACCTATAATTCAGGACATTAATGTCCTAATATTCACCACAAACAACATACATGTACTGATTACACTGCATGGAGTAGCAATGCAACTTTGAAAGCAGGGTTGGGCACATTAATCTATGCAATAACACAAGATCTGGGTATTACCATAGGTACGCTGAAACTGACACATCTATCTCTTTGGAGAAGTATCTTGACCTCTGCTACTGAGCTGAGATTGACAATCATTAAGAACATGCCCTCTAAGTTTTAATTTCTATATTGGAAAAGAGCAATAGCAATGGAGCGGGTTTGTGTGACACATATCCAATCAGTCTTTGCTAGAAATATAAACCTGTGTCACTGCAGTAGAATAAAGGGAAAATATAGAAGTTAGGAGCTGGGCTGAAAGGTACTGCCCACATATTTCTTCAGTGAGTGTCAGGAGCTTAAAGCTGTTATCTAAGGGGATCTGAGCCTGATATATCTATCAATAGAATATGACATTACTTTAATGGTATCCTCAAGCCAACAGACTAGGGACAGGCATGGTGTAAAATTGATGTTTGTCTGCTCTATTACAGTATCCACTTGTTGTGAATAACTGTGACAGAATGGATGAAAATAGTATGTTTGTTCAAGGGTTCTCGGACATTAAGTCCTTTCTTTTCTTTTTGAACAGGTATTTATATGCTGCATGAAGGACACAGCAGTGACTGAATCTATGAATGACCGAATCTAAGAGATGAATGACCAAATCTATGAGGAGGGTTGAGGGGGAAAACCGCTAGCAGGGGTTCATTCCCCTACTCTTTTCGAAGGATATCAAGTGTTCTTTTTATTTGCCTGGTCCCATAGGCAGGGCCAGACAAACCACGGCCTTTGATCACTCAGACTTGGTTCACTGAGGGGGAATCCCATGGCAAAAGACAAGCATGTAGACCCGGGCCCATACGCTTTCATTGTATTCGAATGCGTCCTATATGACTGTCTACATGAATTGGCACTTGGAGTTTAAGAAAGGTGCCAGGTCCATTCATTTATAACACAGCTCTGCTTTGGAGTTCGTCTGTGAATCTGGTTAGGAGTAAGGGAGGGATCAGGTAGTGAGGCAAATTCAAATCTTAGGAGCCTCCATCACAGCCAGCTGCCATGAGATATTGAAATGATGGTCAGTCTGTTGTGCTATTCTCACTTAGGGGGTAATGGCGTGTGTGGAAAATGATGCTATATCTATATGATTCTGAGGGGGAATGATGATGATCTGAGTGTGTGTGAGAACTAGATGAAGGCTCGGAAAGGCCATCCATTTCTTATCTATTGTGTGTGTGTGTGTGGGGGGGATTTCAACAATGAAAATAAGGTAAAGTTTTGAGAGAAGTGCTCTCAGTTTCATTCATTCCGAAAGTAAGGCCTGTTTGGCCTACGAGTACACTGTATCGTAGGCCTGGTTTCCCCTTATAGCTATGAGTCAGAATGCCTACCTTTACCACTTCACAGTCTCCAAACTCTGGGATGGTATCACCAAATGTTATACACTTCTCTGCAAGCCTACCTTGTTGTCAGCATGTGTTATTAATCCCTTTCAATCCTTTTTTGGACAGTTATTGTCAGAATGGTTTTCAAACTTTGTTGTGGGAATGGCCATCAGAGGAAGTACTGCTCTGCCCATGTGCAAAGAGAAGTTTTGCTTTTGGGGAGTTGTGCCTGGAGAGTGAGAAAGCACATGCCAATGTTTACATTCTGACCAAGGTCACACATGGCCCAGGTAACATGGCCATGGGTCATTGTTGGCAACTCTCCTAACACAGTAGGTAACCCTTTCCAGTTACCAGCTTGGGGACTTACCCTTGCCCATGCTTACTGAGGTACTTCCAGTCAAAACAAAATGGTGGTGGATTTAAAAGGCAGTGAGGTGATACATTCAACTTGGATTCTGACCAGCTACTAAGGTAGTACCAGGCATTTATTTGATAATACCAAGCCCCAGATTATTATGTGTAGATGCCAACAGTATAAAGAGGGAAACTAAAAAGGGGACCAGCCACACTTTACAGGCTCCTCAATTGTCAACCCATTACCCAAACCAGAACCCATAAAAGCTATTTTCTGGGTTCGTAACAGAACTATCCGAAAGTCTGAAATCAGCACTGCCATACACAGACTCAAACTAGCTCCAAGAAGAAGTTAAGTACCGTAATCTCCTGCGTATAAGGCGCATCTTATACGCGAATCAGACCTTGGATGGGTCTTGTATGCGGGAGGCAAGCTGCCTTGAGTTGGGGGTGCGCCTTATACGCGAGTTTTTCCGATATCTCAAATGGGATCAGGTTGAGTATGATGCTGATCATATATTTTTTTTAATGCCCCAAATGAGGTGTGACCTGAAGTAGAACTTATCTCTAACATTGTATCATCAGTTCTTTTGATTTCTTTTCCTACATTCATGCATTCTATCAATGTTGTAGCATGTTAGGTAATGGATTTAAATCATAACATTATCTAAACATAGTTGGAACATCTGTTCTGAAGTCAAACATATAGCAAGTGTATATAAATGGTATACTGGCTCCATCTGGTGGCACTTCTAGGAACCATTCCTATTGAATACATGATTAAATGATCATGACCAAGGTACAGTTTGAGGTAAATTTCAATTGTATACTATCTTCTGGCACAGGTTTGACAAATCAACCACATCATGATGACCTATTGACATGATAACATGAAATGTATCATGTAAAAGCATGGATAACCAAAAATCCATTTACAACTACAGTACTGGGAATACAATCTAGCACATAATAATAATGCAAACTGTATCTTAATCATGATCATTTATCTAGGAATATTTAAGCCAATGATGTCTCATTTTAAAGATCTTGAGATGAACTTTGATAATGAATTTCCCTGTAGAGGGGTGTTTTTGCTTGCCTGGTCACTCTATAGGACAGTATGCTTGCCTTCAGCGGGTTAAGGAATGACTTAACTAAATATGTACATGTCTAGCATGCATATATCATGAGAGAATGGGTTCTCATCAAACCTCAACCTGCTTCGCTCCTTCGATTTTATTTATTATAAACACACTCTTTTCATTTCTTTGAAACTGCTTATGCTATGATCATTTTACAAAACAATCATCTATACTGTAATAACCAGAAATAGGCATAAAGACAGAATAAATGTTGGTGGCTGATGACCTCTGTGTTTATTGCTTTTCTTGTCTTAACATCAGCACTTGACTTGCATCAGATTGAGTTCACTTGTAACTTTGATAACTTGTATATGAGACGCCCACCCTCTTTGACCACACTCACTGCCAGCCACTGGACACCGGAACTAACAGCTACGTATCAGCCACCAATGAGTCTCTGATCACGTCTGACTCTGATCCACCGAACCTGCTTATTTTATAGTCTGGAGACCCGGATGTGATGTCACATGACACTGACGTCACCATCAAGGCGCTCCCTGGTGGCCTGAGAACGCAACTCCCGCCCCGATCCAGTGGTGGCCATTACAATACTTTTAAACCAAAGGAAATGCAATCATATTACAATACAAATGAGAGGTAATTGCTACTTATCAAGGTGCAATGGGCCTAAGCCTAAAACATTTAGCGATCCCCATTGCCATGGGGATAATGTATGTGAGGGGATATGGGACTGGCTATCAAGAATTGGATTGTAGGCACCTAAAGGTCTATAAGAAGAACAAAGGATGTAAACTTGCATCAGAGAAGGTATATAGCTCACCACTGACTTAACTTGCCTTACAGCTATAGATACTTGGCACGTAGGCTTGCTCGTCCCACGAGCTACACCTCATGCTGTTGGGTGAAGGATACGGGGAGCTACACACGTGTGTCCATCACACCTGACTCCCCACACTAGGGTAGGATCTGAATTTTCACCTCCTGATGGGCCTCCTAAACTTAGGATCTACTTCCAACTGAGATTAACGATCCCAGACAATGCCCTGGCGCTACTGTGTTAAACAACAGCCATTTAAATCACATTTCCCAGAGAGAAAAAAAAACACTTTCTCCGGGGTCTATGTGCATGGCGCCTGGTAGGCAGCCACTGATACTAACTGATCTCTGGTGATCTCCGCCATGGCCTAATGGCTACTAAAGGCTTTACAGACACCATTAAGGGTCAATGTCTACCACATCTATAGCATGTCATTCTCGGTTTTAGGAAGAGAGCGGATTCTCACTCTTTCTAGGCAAATTGAAATCATTCGACCGAAAGAGTTATAGGGTAAGTCGCCCCTGGCTTGACCACTAGGCATGTTGATACCTTATGTCGACCACCCCAGACTAACTTCTTTCAGATAAAAAAAGAATTACTATTTGATTATTCCTCATAGCTACAATAGGTACACCTTGCCAATGTCACAAGTGGTGGTCTTGAATTGTGAAAGTGAACTTTGGTGGATAGGTGGTTTGACTTAAGGTACACCAACATGCCTAGTGGTCGAGTCAGGGGTGACTCACCCTAATCAAGAATATGCATCAGTTATAGACTGTCGATAGTTATGAACTTGTGAATGAACACACCTATGGCCATGACCTCTCCATACAGATAGCCATATTAGGAGGGCTATGAAGGCGCTACATGGGGGTGGTCTTCATGGGCATAGAGGGAGGAAATATATTGAAACAGAGGCTTGTGAATGAACACACCTATGGCCATGACCTCTCCATACAGATAGCCATATTAGGAGGGCTATGAAGGCGCTACATGGGGGGTGGTCTTCATGGGCATAGAGGGAGGAAATATTTTGAAACAAGAGGCCCTTGGTGGTTTGGTTTGGTTGGTTTAACCTCCACTAATAGTAATATAAGTTTGACAGAGAGACCACACACATGAAACACAGAGATAAGCAAGAAACGTACTTAACATCCAAGGTGGGATCAAGACTTGATGGACATCTGAACACATTTACTGCTTTTCATAGTGTCTGCATCTGTTTGGAATGGGATGGTTATGCACATGTATCGAGAGTGGGGAAGGTAGGGGAGGGGGTTGGTAATCAAGTATGCATGTACGGGGGGTGGTGGTGGTCTCCTCCATGCGCAGGGCCTATGATAATGTAATATAGAGGGGGTGGCAGTTTTCTTGAGACAATTGAGTTATGGTTTGTGGAAGCCCCCTAACGGAATTGCTCTGGAGCCAGGTGAGAATGTGACGTGTTTGTTTTTTTTTCAAATGGGTTCAAAAAGGTTAATCCCCAATTATGAACACCCATTCATAATTAACAAAGCCCTTTGGAATGTTGGCCTTGCTGATGTGAAACGACATTGAAATCTGTGCATGAACGCACTGTTGGACTGGAAATAGTAACAGTGGGTATAATTCGGTGCTTTCAAATCTGGTGAAATGAGAAGATTAAAACAGAGCCCTAGAAAGTTAATGGAAAAGGGTGATACTTGATGGGAATTTCAGAACAGTCGGCCAGTGTAATGAACCTACGCATCATGTAGAAATGAGAGAATGGTCATTAGCTGGAAATCATCTCTACACCTCACAAGAAAAAAATGTGTTTTGACTTAGACTCAGCAACATGTGACATTCACCTATTATACAAAGGACAGGGGTCGATCTATGAGACATTTGCTATGTGTATTTGAGTGTGACAAAATAAAACGTGTACTACCCCGGTATGTCATCCCATCTTTCAATCCGATTTAATTAGAATGACAAAGCTAGGGATATTAAAATTATTCATTTTTGACCAAAGAAATCTCAGGCTTAGGTCAGACTCATGAGAATCGACCACATGAAAGCTTTTACCCTCGATTCCCATTGATGTGCCTTGCAAGCCAGTCCCACGAACTCACTCTTAAGCATTAAAAATAAACCACACAGGACCTGCTTTGAAATGATCCCTGATTTCCAATGGAAACGGCTTAAGTGTCGTTGACTACTCAATCACAAACAGGAGTGATAAGCCTATCACCTGCCACCTTGGCTGCTATCTCACTGAGTGGTGTGTCCACTACACGTTGGTCCCAATGAAGATAAGGACCTCTATCACCCACTGATACTGTGACAGGGAAAGTGAGAAAAGGAATAAATCAGTATTGTTTCCTAAGGATCAGTTAATGGGTATCGTTTTTCACACATTGTAAACGTTAGGCCTAGCCAATTCATTAAATACTACCACTATAACACTGTGGTGCCGTTTTCCTGTCAATGACTATATCCAATCACCACTAAAGCCTGCTTGCGGGATGAATTATCAACCAAAGAAATAATTCACCCTTTTCATTGCCCAATTCTTTGGGGGAAACTGCATGATACCTATCTGATAACTCTTATCAGTGAGGAATAGCTGGTAACCAGCTTCATCAATGAATGCCCCCACTGGACATCCCACAACTTAGGTAGACCTTCTGAGAATGCACTGATTCTCATACAAATCCTCATGAAGCGAGGGGGGGGGGGTCATTGTTTCCATTTTTGCTGTACCGGTGATATATTGTATAACAACAATGGGATTTGCTAATTACAGAAGCATGGCTGTACTTGGCTAGATCCATACCACTAGCAGCATGTCCAAGGCATATGGGTATTAACAACTTAAATGGCGCTATGAAAAAGGGAAGAAAATGATCAAAGTTTGATATCATATTGAGTACACCATAGTGACAATTGCCAAGGGCGACAGGTATTTCCTAAGTAGCACACAAAAGCACTGCAAAGAGGACAGAAGAACCTTCTAAAGTTATCATGATATCGCCTGCTTGACAAAAGGAGTATAAATGGTATGTGGGAGTGCACGGACTTGATCAAACATGCATTCTCAAAATGTTTTGGAACCACATCCCAGCCTCAGTTTTCATAACATCAAGATCAGGTTGATACCATCAGATGGTGAGGTTTTATGCGATATGATTATGATTACCTGTCCCCTAGGGAGTAAGGTACCTTATCATTTTTCCAATCTGGATCACCTATGAGTCCCTTGCGTTCCTCCACCCCTTATTTACAAATCTGTACTACGGCATAATACAGGCAGCCAACAAATGGCCCCCACTCGTGGGCAAGCTGACTAAACCCGAAGCACACTTTGCCTGATGGCCTGCAGTTTCAGCTGTAGAAAGGCATAAATCTAGCTTCAGCAATGTCACAGGAGGGGAGGCTACATTAAGGTCATGCTGAGACCCTGGAGGAATGGATGGGCTGGACAGTCACCTGGTACTGAGTGAAATAATAACATAGTGGGGTGTAACGAGGGATGGTAAGAGGACTGGTGAGTGGGTGGGTGTTCAGGTAATAACCCTGAAAAAAACTTTTCTTTTAAACAACTTTTTATTTGCAACTTTACTAAATAGTATTTGGTGGTTGTAAGGTTTGTGTACTCTCTGTAACTTCAATCCTGGAAGGTCATCATTGTTAATATCCTTATGACGGATTAGGAAATGAAGTTAGCATCAGGGGTGGTCTCAAATCTATTTGTCTCTGTCAGAGAGATGACATTATCAGATTACCAAGCAGCCGAATTCAGGTTAATAGATGGCAACCATAATATCTACTGTTAATGCAATGGATTCGAATAGGTATGCTGGAGAGCACTACCATAGTGGTAATCCACTGATCTAGCACATATGGATGGTATTAAACCTACAAAGTTATTGTGCTGTCTTAAATCAGATTTGAGTTTGAGTTGAGATAACTAAATTATTTTCATTTGGCTAAACATGATCACATGACAAGGGAATGATTTGACTAAATCTTGGGTCACTATGCGCATTACCCGGTGTGGCTTTATGTGTCTGTCAGGCTGGACCTTTATTAAGAAATACCCTACTTAATCAATTAATTCATCAGTGGACAGTATACATAATATATGTTTATTTTCCTTTTTTTCTTTATCCTTTTTAAGGGATCAATATTATCAGGACACCCAGAAACTGCTTCTGCTGAATAAGGGAGAACTATTTGGCAAGGGAGGCCTGCCCAGGGTGCACTCCATCCTTCACTCTAATTCTGATTCTCATAAAACAAAGCACACTGCGCCGAAATGACAGCAAAATGACTGAAAACCATCGACATTCACCTTTGATTAATGTAATTGGATTTTCCACTGGAACAGATCACTTAAAACAAATTATCACACAATATTGCTGGTTGAAAATTATCGACCAATATTGCTGGTTGAATGATGTAAATGAAAACTACTGGATGATGTATGACATCATCTGGAAAACATGCAACAATGGACGATGTCCCTGGGAATCAGATAATGCGGGGCGGGGGTAGTGTCAATTGAGGTACTGCATACCTGTCATGCTATTGAGCAGCTCACCAAGGTCATCAGACTGATGAATTCTCATTTCTGAGCTGCTCATTTCATCCCACTCTCGTTTACTTGCCTTGTGATGTTTCGCCACAACACAAGTATTTTTGGTTCTTGATGATTTCAGCAATTCTGTGTTTACAGAGACGGGATAGAGAAATAATAATCAGGATGTGAATGCATGTGGTTATTAATCCCAGGTGTCACTTTCAACTATGTGGTTAGATGTGTACTGGCAAAGGCTCATCTCGTTGAAAGCAATCTTTTTGGACCTATACAGAATAGTAACTACTGCAATACACTTAAAGGTTATAAATATGGGGTGAGGATACTGGAAAACAAGACATACCTAAATGTGGTAATAAATGACAAATAAATATCCATAGAATCTTCTCTTGAAACCACCACTTTGGAAGATTGGAAGATGATAGTATAGGCTTATATCTATCTACAATGGGCTCTATAACACATTTTCTTTGAAAGTTAATCTGTCGCAGTCATTATTCCTTTCAGCTGGTGTAGGCCTATAAACCTTGGAGTGAACATATATTGTTATTGTGTAAGAGAGTGTTGAGATGGTATAAATAAACATGTACAGTTTTCCCATGTTTTTGTGTTTTTGTTTAGTGAATATTGTTTGAACAGGATCCGAAACCCTTATCGAGACATGATCCTACAATAACCCTAACTTTAGTTCAACCTTACTTGTAATGAATTATATTTTAATTTTCCGTCTCAGATAACTTCATTAATTTCCACATTGTCAATTAGTACTTATTCACTGCTCCAAAAAAGTTCCTTGATATCTAACTTTACGACAGTGAAACACTTAGGCTATAAATGTTTCTTTGTCGTAAATTGGATAGCAATTCTAACGAACATTGTGAAAATTATTCCGTATAACTGCCATCCAATTTCCTGGTTAATGATGATTTCAATTCTGATTTGTATTCATGATGGATATGTCAGCGAGGCGTATAGAATTACCTTGTTCCTGTTGTACATACGATAGTCTACAATATAATGCTTGAGTCATCTTATCCTACTGTTACTGCGTTACGCCTATGGCGCTGAAGAGACGCTAAGCTGTCAATGTGTTTTATGCTGCTTTCTTTTCATTCATTACGAGTGCTATCCCGTTAGCAATAGGGATTTATTTTTGCAGTCTTTTCTGCTTAGACCCAGTCAGTTTCTGATGCCAAACTCTACTGGGAATCTAGACGTGACATATTAAGGTACAACACGCCAGCTGCCTTCCCATATTATTGCCCAGCATATCCTGAAATAAAGCGGCAAAGGCTCTAGCATTTACATCTAATGTGTTGCCAATATGCCTTATACACATACATTTCTTCTCCTCCACCCCATTTACAGTCCTAATTTGAAGTTGTACATTTATAATAAAACCGTTGTGATGTCTCAATTGAGGATTTCTGTCGTGAGTGTATATTCAAATCAGTAGAGCCATGTAAACATGTCTATGTGAGGAGCAGTCTACCAGTGAGATATATGGCGTAGAACTATTACGTCGGAAGTGACCTGTAGGTAACGTCAGGTAACTAGGGTAAGACGTGACGTGGCCTGTCAGTACTTTACGTCACCACTTTGTCATCACAACGTCACTATCTCCGCCAGGGCGGCCTGACTCCACCTATACAGAGAGCTGGAGCCGGATGTAGGCCGTCAGAACTAACAACATATAGCTACATATATACCTGAGCCAACTTTGTAACTATGTTATCTGTAGTTCTGGCAGAAGCATCAGTTACTGCTATTTGTGCTGCTGATAGGGTGCTGTATATAACAACACAATGACCTCAGGTGACACCATGGCTCACCTCAAGAGCTCACTCTGGGGGACATTCACTTACCAAATCAATTGCCTTGCCAAGATATCACAAACATTGTTATTTCAGTCAATTAGTCCCATG
Source organism: Acholoe squamosa (assembly GCA_949317995.1). Classification (NCBI taxonomy): domain Eukaryota; kingdom Metazoa; phylum Annelida; class Polychaeta; order Phyllodocida; family Polynoidae; genus Acholoe; species Acholoe squamosa. Next base: position 50,262,987 of record OX439040.1, on the reverse strand, counting down.
GCATGAACTTAAGCGAAAAAAAAAAGAGAGAAAAATATTTTGATTGGGGCCATCAAACGCACATTTCTTCATAAACTGCATTCTAACATGAATATCATGTATTTACCTACTGGCATGGCGTATTCATTCAAATCAGATGTTGTGAATTTGAAGCTATTAGTTGGTCTTTCATAATTTTAAAATGCGACTGCTACAATCGACCAATGAGTGTCACAAATAAGATAATATCATCGTTTATATCAAATTATTATCTTTTTTTTTTTATAAAACGAAATTTAGCTTTGCATTGACTGTTTTTAAAAAGTTTCAAGTGTGTGTATTAAGGCCGTATCTCATTTCCTTAGCTAAATAAATGTGCTGTTTCTTTTCATTCATATATCTTTGACAGATGACATGTGAGCCCGGCCCATGCACTTCCATACTCAATTATATACACACCTGCGTTCCCACTTTCACAAAGTATCCCCTTTCCCACTGATTTTTGGAATAAAAATTACCCCTATTTCTTAGAAAACACTGACATTAATATTTTTGGCAGTTCAAAAATGCCCCCTTATTCCAGCAACGCTGACATTTATTTTCAGCTTAGACCCTTTTAATGAATACATGCAAGTAGCTAATATTGTACTGCAGATACATTAAAAATAGAATAGTAAACACTCTTCCAGCCAGATACCATTTGGATTATTAATTGACATTATCAACATACGTTTACAACCCTGTTATATTTGTGATTCCAGCTTGGCTCTAACACTATCGACAAAGGCTTCTAAAAGCATCACCCACGAGTAGATCATTATTGCAAGTGAAATAAAAGAAGTATGTCTCGGTTCTATCATGTGTCTGAGTCGGCAATTAATTAGTGATCACTAATAGGCACTATACTTTGTACAAGTGTCAATCAAACTAGAGAATTGCGGCATAGTCGCACCAAACTCGGAAGAGGGGGCCTGACGTCATCATTCTTTGGTTGACACAGTCAAAAAAGGCAGGGGAAAGGGTATCCAAAGGTTTGCAAATGGAATGTATATACTTTAACACTGTAGCAAAAAAGTGTCGCCTTACAGCCCCCTTACAGTGATGGCAGGTATGCCCTAACTTTCTCACGATAGCAGCTTATCTAAGGAGATAATACATCAATTTGATATGTATACCTTCTTAATCTCTATATCATGAGCTACATGGAGAACCCAAACATTATATGAATCCTCACTGCTAAGACTGATTTATCAGCCAAACAATATCAACTTTCATGACATTTTTGCACTCCCTAAAAAGTCTTAATTCATGGTGGCTCCTATAACTTTTCCGAGTTAAAAATACAACTTCCTAACATGAAACTATAAAATATGTTAGGCCTAAGTCATAAGATACACAACCCACTCCATGAGTCTAACAGCTAACTTTGTAGCAGCTCTAGCTCACGCACGATAACCCCGGGTAAAAACCCCATTTGGCTGTCTGATTGCTCCCTAGCTACTATCACACCAGTCTTGTTACCCATTTTGTCCCCCATCCTTGGAGGCTGAGCGTGCAGGTGTGGGGTGGGTCTTATTTTGGCTGCTCAGGACGCCAGAATGGCGAAAGCTTGTCAGTGCTGTTCGAGGGGAGCGTGTTTCCATGTCCCCAAGTGAGCTTTGTACCTTCTTATCTGCACCTGAGCAGCTCACTGGGCTGTGTCAGTAAGGTGTCACGATAGTGAGTCCCTCCTCTGATCCAATGTATTAAAGGGAGTCATAAAGGTAGAATACACTAAACTTATTTCTCATCACTGCCCTCGTCAGAAAAATCGTCATTTGAGTTTTTTTTAGAGAATTTTCTGAGAAAATTGTACCATAAAATGTACAAAAGTAATCAAGTATGGTACTAAATGAAAGCTTATGGTCCAGGGAATGCTGTTGGCTATCAATAATAGACCTTATCACACATTTATTATGTCAATGATACCTTTACTTTTTAAGTGCAGTTTTTCTTATACACGCCATTCGCTATGTACCTGTGATGCATGATTCATGCCCTAATGAAATACTATGGCAAAAAATAAAATAAGATATAATCCTCTTTCGTCATATTTTTCATGACTTGGTAATGAGAAACAATATTTCTTTTGGAGTGGCTTTACTGGTAATTTTTAATTATCCAACTTCTGAAAGGGGAAATCAAATTAAAACTTTATTCAGAGGTTCAAATTGCACTGAGCACTAGGGTGGAGATGCGAAAGTCCACCCAGAGATCTGCCAAGTTGATTTCAAGAACAGGAAAAGTAGAGTACAGAAACCTAGACTTGATTTTCGTTCCATGAAGGATAAAATTGCTTTACCCCAACCTACCCACAAACCATTTATCAAGTCCCAAGGGGTGCATCCCTCTCTACAAACCCTACCTCCACTCTCACTGACTCTGTGTAGTTTCTGTATCTTTAATATAGCTCACATAGCCATTATCAGCTGGGGGCCGCCATTAGACCCCGACCCCTCTATAACTAACACCTTCAGCCCCCGACTCCGCAGTATATGCCAGGGATGCCTCCCATTGGTCAATAATACAACAGCCATGTGCCGTATAGGTTACGTGGACGTAAATACTGCCCTCTCGTGAGTCATATGGTATTCAGGGCTGCACTGAAGGGTGTTCTGACTGCTGATTGGTTTAGAATTAGACAGAAGAATTATTGGTAAAATTATGAAAAAATCACAGGCGTTCCCAAATAGTTCATAAATGGAATAGTAGGTGTGTTTTTATATTATGCCAGGCCTTGGGGATTTTATGAGGCATGCAAAAGTTCATCTGGCCATTGGAGATTTTTAGCCCCAAAATAGGGTAGAATAGCACTCACTGCACATATCATTCCTTAATTTAAGATTTTCAGGGTTAAGCCTATCCAACATTCTGTCACATGTGTATGAGGGATGAGTTAATTGTGCAATGGGTGAGGAGGCAAGTTAAAAGGACTGTCCGAGAGGGATTAGTACCAATTCTGGCCACCAGGGGGACACCACTATAGCCTAAAAGGGGGAAAATATACCAAAAATAGTTATATAATACTTTTTTATGTAGATTACAATCGTTCTAAAGGGAAATTCCCATTTTTAAGGAAAACCTTCCAAATTTGGAATGTAAATAGAACGTTTTTGGGCATTTGGGAGCAGAAATCAGTGCTTTTGTTGATATTGGTTGCCATGGAAACATTATTTTTTTTACTCAAAATTGAGGAATCAAAAAAGCCTATTTGTAGCCACACCCACAAGCATCGGTGTGTTGAAAAGATGGTAAAAATCTGATAATCAGATCAAATTTTATGAGAAAAGGAATGTGAAGAATATGACAATTTCCCTACTTTGCAGAATTATGCCTAATTATACATATCATCGGATATATCTCATGAAATATACAAGGTAGACCTTATTAGGGATTTGAATAGGTTGGTAACCATCTAAGTTAATAGAGCCGTAACTCTAAAACTAGCAGACATATTTTCTCATGTAGTATATCATTGGAAAGTTCATGGCCCGAATGTAAAAATTTACTTTTCCCCTGGGGGACCCTTTTTGCTTGGCTATACACAAATTGGTTGAAATTGTTACCAACAAACATTTTAGGCAGCTGTTTTTGTGTGTTACGCTATATAGAAACATAGAGGAAATGGATTTAGTTCCCCGTGACCCATAGGTCGAATCTCACTAGTTTGATTATTATATACATTTTGATGCTTGGGCCGATGATTATCATGAGCCTAAAACCCTATAGACAAAGTTTGAGGTGCCAACTACTTACTTTATTTGTTTTTATTACCAAATAGTCTTACGTATGCTGGGGAAAGAGAAGTATGTTGAGGCATTTCGAGGCTGCTCTATTTCGTAAATTTCAAAACATTTCAAATAACCCAAAGAGTATTTGAGGCAAACCAAACTTTAAATTTGTGATAGAATTTAACCAAAATGGTGAGGGTCGAATGTAACCAGTATTGAGAGGTGGGGAGCAGAATGTGTTGGTGCTCAGCAGTTGTGTGAAGTGGTGGCTGATACTAGCCAGGGCCCCCCTTGCACCAACCCTTGGACCAACTCTAGATACCCCACAGATAAGAGACAGTAAAGTACTACAAGAACCTTTTCCTTTCCCCTAGACAGTCACTTATCTGTTTCTTTCTCTGTAACTCAGGGCGATTATTTGTAGGTGTCATCAGAAAGTCAACAGTACAAAGAAAGAGAAAGAGAAAAAGAAAAGGGTTATGGACTGGTCATCATTTATCAACAGGTGGCGGTAGGGAGACTTTAAGCAGACACGCGAAAAGTCCAACGTCCCCCCCCCAACTATTTGAACTATTTTTTTCTTCTCTACAATCTGATTGACAAGCAGTGTGGTGAGCCCACATATAGCTGTACCTACTATAAGAAGAGCCTCACATGCACCACGAGGTAAGAAGTAGGCAAACTGTCAAGGCTTGCTCCCTTACATGGGTCAGGTATTGGGGTAATTGGTCCTGCAAACAGGATGAGTATACATACACAGCGAATAGAGCCACTTCACTAAAGGTCGAATCCCACATGGCGAAAAATGCCTGAGATATCTCTGCGAATTTGAATCTGTTGCAAATTTGGGACCCACCCCAAATTCGCAAGGTGTACAACTACAGAGGTTGTATAGAACACAAGGACACTGTTGTGCTTTATCATCTACCATTTGGGTTATTTTGCCTTTGTTGATGTCTAAATCTCTGTGAATTATGTATTCTAAGAGCTAAAATCGCAAAGGTTGCTTGTGTTCTATGCACCCTACTCTAGTTAAATCCCTGGCCAATTTGGGGTAGGTAAAAAATCGCAACAGATTCAAAATCGCAGAGATATTTGAGCCATTTTTCGCCATGTGGGATTCGACCTTAAGCTGCAGCTGTCGCGGTATCCAGAAAGACGGTTAAGAAAGCAAGCATATAGACAGAAGTGAACGGCCGAGGTGTACATTGTCGTCGATGCACCCTGAGGCGCTGCCAGCTCTCCCCAAGGGGTGGAACGACGACAATGTGCGCCTGGAAGTTCAGTACTGTATTTATTTCATGTTATATTGATATGACAAAATAGATTCAATGGATTTAGCTTGTAAATGAGTAACATGGCCAGGAGTGCAGATTGCGAAATATTATTGCAATGGGGGTGTGGTGATCAGCTGTTTAACATTATCTCCATGGGCTCTCAGTCTCATTTTTCATGAAATAATGTCTGGTTATTCCCTGGGTCGAGCCATAGTCTGTAGGCAACTCATTACCAGGCAAAGAAGTATAAGGTCCTTCGCTGCAGCATTGTAACTACCTATTCATTTTTTGTGAGTACCATTGAGCATCGAAGGGTATTTTCAACATACCAATTAGTATAACTATATGGCACCTATGTAATTAGAATTTCAATTAGATATACATGCAATATGTTTGACATGTGATATAAGACCCGTTATCATCCGATATCTGTTCAGGACGCAAATTAATTTGAAATATACTCTATAAACCTAATTGGGCCTGTAGAACAAGCAATATTCAATGGGAGTCACCACACGTCAGTTTGACTAAGATCAAGTACCATAAAAGATTTCCAATTTAACCAAATAGATCTAATGTACCCATAACTAGGAATTGATTGTTTCTGAGGTTCTTTTTTACCCACCAACCTGACATGGTTTTATGCTAGGGCCACTTGGTTCAAGAGGTGGGGAGATCCCCAGCAGGCTGACTAGAAGAGGTTTGGGGCTACTGAGCAGCTCAGTGAACAGCAGCTCCTGGTGAGCAGCTCCATGTCACTGTGAGTTACTCAGCCTCTTACATACAGGATTTAATACTTCCAGCTCAATAATCAAATCAGGAGGGAGACAGTGCCCCTGGGGGCTGCACAGTTGGCACTCAGACCCCCAAGGGGCCCTACTTACAGTCTTCACGGGGTCTCTATACTGCGCCGTTTGTGATTGGAGAACCACATCTTACAAGCTTGCAGCAAACCATTACTTTTATAGGGCTAATTCGTATGTACAATACAACCAGAAAAGCTATGGTTTGGTGACTTTATTGGTATACCTATAGAGGTTGACATAGATAAGTTGTATGCAATAATAAATATAATAAATCATTTCATATGATTATGAAATTCATTCCATAGTTTAGAAACGTGTATTACCGAAATGGGAAAGGGGACGAATGATATGGTACTTTATTTAGGACATCAATTTATCAATAATTGGACCTAAATGTATGCACCCCCCCCCCCTTCTCACATGGCCACACTAATGTAGAACTGACGTGGCCCTTAAGACCCATCAAAAAGCTTATTGTAGCAAGTAAAATGTTGCCTCCAGTTGCCAAGACAACTGTGGTGATCCATTTGCCTGATACAAAGTTGTACACAGGCTATCAGATAACAAATGCCATGCTACTGGATGTTCAGAAATTCTGTTTTCATTGGGCAAACAGGACTTTGTTGTTTATTCCTAGCACATTTATGGTGGCATGTACAATGCTATTTAAATGACGTGCAGTCATGGGCTGTAGAATCTTAATTGGAGTTCAGTACGTCAGTGCCAGGTAAAATACTGCGTTAATTAATGTTGGAGTGCCTACCTACATGCACTGGTAAAACTATAAGGCTAAATGCAGTGTATTATGTTACAGGGCTAAAACCCTCAACTCCTGTAGACACCGTTCTCCAGATACTTCCTGGTGCCAGGCATGGGACTAAAAACCGACTAAAAAATGAAAATCCATAGGAGAGCCTTAAGTGGAAAAAGATATTTCCATTTATACTCCTCGAGTGATTTTATAGAAGTAGTGGTGCCGATTAAGAAAGTCTTTCTCTGGAGTTGATTGGCATCTCCGTTTACAAAGGATACATGTATTTCAGGGATGTAAGTTAGGAATAGGCAAAAATCAGGAAGCCATACAATTACTTGCTATAATTAGCCTTCTATTTTTCCAAACAGCCCTCCTTACCACTCGTATAAGGAAAGTACATGTCATTCAAAAAATTCAGAGATCAGGAAATCCTGATAAAACCTGTAGACTTACATCCCTGGTATTTAATGGCGTTTCAATGTTATCCCTCTTTGGGGTCCTCTTACTTCACCCAAGAAGGTTTGGGTAGGAGCCCTCTCAGGGGCGCAGGAAACGGGGGGGGGGGGTCAGGGGGGCCTGCCCCCCCAATAACAGGGATGAAAGTCACAGAGCACAAAAATACCTGAAATGGTCCAATATCAGCCCAAAAAACTGGGTTTTTATAGGAATGTATAGGGCCTTGGAACTTCAAAATCCCTGAAATCAGGTAAAATCCCTGAAGACTTTCATCCCTGCAATAATGAGGAGGTTCCCTATATAAGCCTATATAAAAATATAGCAGGCTCCCCCAACCGAGAGCCCTGGGCCCCCCAATAAAAATTTGCTTCCTACGCCCCTGCCTATCACTATGAAGTATTCAGCTGTCAGTGCACTTTAATATATAGTATATTGTATTTCAGTCATATTCCTACTCACTGTGTCATTAATACAATCTAACCTTTGCAACATTAATTGTTTTCCAGCTCTACCGAATTTTAGAATTGACGTTATCATACCTTTCAATAAAACCAGCCTATTTATTGAAAACATACACGATGAAAGGAAAAAAATGGGACGATGTGCTTCGGTACGCACAAATGGCTCAGGGCTGGTGCTGCCACCTATCCTATTAAAATGTAATGAAGAAGATATCGAGCAGCGCATGCAGAATGTCAACAAACAGGTCTACTCTAGGTACACTTCTCTTACTAGTCTTAGTATATGATGTCAGCCAATGAAAATTGTTCTTTATGTACTTAGAGTATACCTAGGGGGTAGGCAAAGATGCTACCTGATAATGAACATTATGGAGCTAATAACCTTTCCCGCGTTTTTTTAAAGGCGTCCAAACTGTCTCACTTTTAGACGCTGTTTTTGAAACAAATAGAGAAAAGTACAGCCCAGAGGTAAACCTATGGAGGACTGGATTGGAGAAAATATTTTTAAATGAAATGACTTTTTTCTTTGTTTAATTTTGTATGAACTCATGCATGGATTTTTGAATTTTTTCTTTACTGTTACTAAAGACTGATATATGAACTACTCATGTATGGTAATTTTATTTGTTTACATGCTTTGTTTCTTGTAGAAAATTGAGATTGAAAATTGTATAACTGACTTTTTGCCAATGCCACCACCTACCCGGCGGTATAGACTCAGGGTGGTCCCTGAGCCAAATAGAAAAGGGAGGTGTAGTTACCTTTCCCTGGCACCCTATGTTGAAATGTATGTACCACTTACTAGGTAGTTTGTCAATAGCTTGTCTGCTTCTATTATTAACTGTACTCTAAAATATCAAAGAAGTAATAATTTAAGCACTCACCTATACTGCATAATATATTCTTTGACTGAAATAGAAAAAAAAAGAAAACATGAATTAAACAATATTGAATGTCATTAAAACAATTTTCGTTCCAAATTATCATTATTTCTTGAAATTCCATTTAAATATTCAGATTATTTTACAAGGATGGGGTTATTATAATTGGATTAGGGATTCAAGATGTGCTGCTTCCTCATAGTTATCTGGAGGACTGTTTAATACTGGCCTAACAAGTCCCCATGGATGTACCCAAGAGATCAGTGACTTCTTATTACACCGAAGTATGCCCTAGTCGTTACCCTACCTCAGTATATAGGAGTGGCTATACACATCGAGCCCATGGTAAGGTACTTCAGTAAGGAAGGGTTGGAATTCCCTATAGAAGTGTGTAAACAATTACTACCTTTTCCTGACATGGAGATTCGCTGCAGCCCACCCACATGCTCATCATATACCAATTTAAGCAAAAGGCTTAGCCTTAGAAACACTAAAATATTAAGATGGAGGAATCAGTCATCAGTAAAATGGTTCATAATCATAACATCAATAGCTAGGGCCCTTCATATGAAATACGACCATATTTGAACAGGCGCTCAAGAAATGCACCAAAAAGGCCACAGCTATCACACGAAGCAAGTCCCCATAGCCTCATTCCAAGTTCCTGCAGTTCACCATGCATGGTGGTGAATCTGCAGTAGGTGAGGCAGCAGATGATTTCACTCCAGGGCCACTTCCAAGTCTGGCAAATTATTAATACAGCTTTCTGAGTCAGTTCGCCATTTCCAGTAATCAGTGCTGGTGTTTTACCATCTGACCAGCTGACAGACTTGTGACAGGGGCCCTCAGAGTGTAATGACTTTTCTGTTGAGTTATGTGTCCGCCCACTCTACAACATTGAAACTTGAACAGAGAACTGCGGCACTATATCTCTGCACCAGACTGACAGACAGGGTACATAGATCTACTACTCTAAAGAGAGGGTTCGCTGACAGTTTTAAAGCTATATATTCCAATTTGATTCTTCAAGAAAGTGTTTCCATCACTTATTCATCATTTCGGTTAGGTTGACGCAAACGAGATTAACAAACATGGGATAGAACCCTGTGCTTTCTAACGTGAACAGGTAGGATCTTAATTCACCACTGATTGGAGCAGGGTCAAATATGATTATTTGATAAAATCTCCGGGTGGTAATATCTGTATGTGGAGTGCATCTATCCCAATGAGGCTTCTACCTTCTAGCTTTAGTTAACGATGGACTATTTTTGCTGGCAGCACCACTGAGGCTCTTTGAGGTGTTAGCATCGAGTGTAATGATAGGAGATTCTTATCAGATAAAGATAGACCATATAACCCCTTCATCACAGTGATAAAAGGTAAACATTACCAGATCTACCGTAATCTCCCGCGTATAAGACGCGTCCTCTACGCCAAACAAATGCCTTGTGCGTCTTATAGGATTTCTTCAAGTTGGGGGTGCGTCTTATACGCAGGGTTTTCCAACATCTCATTTGGGAAAATGCGCCGATGACATCTTGAACTCATAGAGCCTGCACCGCGGCAGACCGGTCGGTGTAGATTTGCTCGGCGGGTTTGACGCCGACCGTGTGCCAATGACAGCTTGAACTCATAGAGCCTGCACCGCGGCAGACCGGTCGGTGTAGATTTGCTCGGCGGGTTTGACGCCAACCGTGTGCCGATGACAGCTTGAACTCATAGCGCCAAGCGCGGCAGACCGGGAGGTGTCGACGGGCGCTCGGCGGGTTTGACGCCGACCGTGTGCCGGTGACAGCTTGAACTCATAGAGCCTGCACCGCGGCAGACCGGGAGGTGTCGACGGGCGCTCGGCAAGTTTGACGCCGACCGTGTGCCGATGACAGCTTGAACTCATAGCGCCAAGCGCGGCAGCCCGGTCGCTGTAGATTTGCTCGGCGGGTTTGACGCCGACTGTGTGCCGATGACAGCTTGAACTCATATAGCCAGCAGCGCGGCAGCCCGGTCGCTGTAGATTTGCTCGGCGGGCAAAACGCCGACCGTGCGCCGATGACAGCATAGACTCAACAGGTTGACAATGCGGTGTGGCTTGCCGGGGTGTAGGGAACACGTGGGCCGATGACAGCATCGATTCATAGCGCTAGCAGCGCGGCAGCTCAGCGGGTTTGACGCCGACAGTGTGCCGATGACAGCTTGAACTCATAGAGCCTGGGGGTGGGGGGGCGGGGGTGCGTCTTATACGCGAACCCCCCTTGGTGAGTTGGGGGGGCGTCTTGTACGGGGGTTTTTCTAAATATTGATTCAGGGGGGTTGGATGCGTCCTCTACGCGAACCAGCCTACCGTGAGTTTGGGGAGTGTCTTCTACGCGCACCGCGTCTTCTACGCGGGAGATTACGGTAGCAGCCTTCTCTGCACGAGGCTATTAGTGATTGGGTTCTGTGTTTGATATGTATGCAAGCAAAAGGTGGACGAAGATACAAAGATACCTTGAATGTAACTTGAATTCTGGTTGATCATCTTTAGCTTTGATCATTCATTTTCACATGCCAAATAGTTTTGTATTTGATATAATATTAGCCAAAGGTAAATCTGATATACCTACGTACATTTATCAACCTATCATGGTAACAATTTCCCCACTAATGGTATGCACCCTTAGTGATAAATCGGCGAGAGAAAAGTCAAAGAATGAACTGGTAAAATAAGGCTTGAGCCAAGATGCAAGGGTTACGGTCGCAATTGTGTTTAATTTCCCCTCCTGAGAGAATTGACTTTGATGATAATCATTTGCTACATTGATCAATTTAACTGTTTTCCCCAAAGATGAATGTCCATTGCCGTGTCTGCATACTATCTGGGACATAAGTACTGCAGATATAAATGTCCTGGAACCAAAGGATCGATGTGACATAGGATGAGACCGAGTAGGGCCAATATCACGGTTGTCAAGCAGTTCAGGCTCCGTCCATACATCAAGTCCTATGGGATAAGGAATACCTCCCTAGGAGATGGATCCTCTACGCCCTTTAAGGACTAAATGATACCATAAGGCTTCTTCCTCATATATTGTCATGATACTCTACCGCAGGCAAATAACTCAATAGCACCGCATTGATACCAACTCTTCGTGTATCAACCCCATAGGCTCATCGTTATGTCAAAAAAAAGTTTGTTTCCAGTCACCCAACCGACCTTAGCTACCCAGCTAGCACTACTTGTGTAATTTACGTCATTCTTACATGAAAACTGATCGTTTTTACGTAAAAAAGACATCATTTGGATGAGTTGTGCTAGCAGGGTAAACAGGGCCAACCCTAGATATTTCAGATATTGATCTGTTTTTCATAGAGACCATCCATGGGCTACGATCACTGATTAATTGAACATCTCTATTTATACCCCCTATTTTTCACCTTTTTCATATATGATCAAAGAATCGGACTTGTTTGTCCGTACATTTTGTGCAAAATCCAAAAGAAATTTTTTAAGGAAAATCCGACCTACCGACCCTAGAACTTTGAGCTATGTTACTAGAAACACACAGTATTGGCCTTATTTAAAGATAATGCAGCACTGGAAGTTTACTCCTGAGAGTCAAATGTATAACATGAGAATTTAATTTAATCGCCAATCCTCCCATTCAGGGTGACACTATAGAAAATGGATTGAGACACCATCAGATTTCTATCTACTGTTACAGACAAGTGACTTTCCATAAATCATTCGACACAGTCAAGACGACATATTGATACACTACTTATTCTGGGAGGCATTACAAGAATGAACAATTTTTAACTGCTGATGTTCTAACCAGGTTATATCTATTCTGGGAGGCATTACAAGAAATGTGAATAATTCATAACTGCTGATGTTCTAACCACATAACATTAATTCCAGGTGGCAATACAAGAAACAAGAATCCTTTGAGGATATAACCTAGTTGAAACTTTGAAATATAGTCTCAAAATAAGTATATCTACTGCATGATCCGGAAAGAAGTCAGAAGGAACTGTGCACCCAGACTAAGAAAAGCGCCTGAATGCTAAAGATCTCAAGTGGCGCGTAATTCATCTTGAAGTATTTCTCCCCCATTTTCACTGGATTCCGGGATTTTATAAATATACACTGGGCTCTCTCGAGCAAGAATGAGATTCTATATATATATTCTATACATTTTTTTGCCAACTAGAATGTCAAAATCATTCACAGAGTTTGTTTAAAGTCACATTCGGTATATTATCATCCTTACATAAATCAAGACTATCTGGTACATGAATCAATCCAGTACTATGTTTTGCCACACATATACTCATCTGGTTCCCCTGGGTGATCTACTAACAACATTACAGGGGTCACCGACCTACAGACTAAACCATTACACAAGGATGTAGCCTTTTATTAGAACTAACAGAGAGACATAAATTAAACTTTCACTAAGTAAACTACAGAGACATAACACATTTAGGCCCTGAGCTGGGAGCAGTTCCACAGACAGGCCTGTGAGCTGCTCCCATCCCAGTCGCGAGCTGCTCAGCTGTCTCAGAGCCCTTTAGTAAAACACTCACTAACAGGCGCCGGAAGTTTGGTCCCACAGTGACATGCACAGCGGCCTCCCTCCACTCTCTAAGAAATATTTTTTTCATTCCTGTGTCTCACTTCAGCTCAGTTTGCGGTAAGCAGATATCTGTGCCAAGTTGGAATAGTGATAAACCACAAACAACCTCATAACACACTCCCTCCCTAAGGCAATTTAGGGGGGAAATAATAAGGCAAAATCTTAATCATCGTAAATGGCACCTAAGCCTAAGACATTAACAATAAAGTAATGTCATTCTATGTCCCACACCTGTACTGTATGTGTGTGTGTGTGTGGGGGGGGGGGGTAGGGGTAGGGGCGGCAGAGGGAGGGATTCGCAATACCTACTGATCGCAAGTTTTTGATAAGTGTCTCCCAAATGTAAATATCATGACCAACAATTCAATGGAAAACAATTTTGTAATTTACCCTCCCTTGACTCTTTGGTGCGTAGTAGACAAATCACATCCACTGCAAAGGGATGCTGGAAAGGCCACACTGAACTCTGGATACCCGGTAACTCTGGGAGTAGGGGTAAACTGGAAGTTGATACCTAAAGTGACATGTGCACGGGCAATCTGCAACCTCTTGCTGGATCCTGGATCTGTGAAGGATCCAACTGGCTGCACCAGCTCCGCATTCCCCAACAAATACCCAGAAACATACCACAATAAGTAAAAACAGCACCAAGCCCGGGGTACTATTCATCGAATTCTAGCCCTAAAAACTCAGCTATGGGCAGATCTGGTAAATTGCGATTTAAGGACGACTAATTCCATGAGAGAAATATCAAAAAGTCGACCCATTATTAATTAGAAGGTCCCTGATCGAAAAGCGCCCTGCACCTCTAAGTAAGATGGTAATGAAAGGACTTAGTAACAAGGAATTCGTGACAACATGAAATAGGAAAAACATGAAAGCTCGGCTTGAATAATGAAGGGGTGGTAGTAAACCTTCGGTACGTAGTCTAAGGGAGGCCCGTTTTAAGCCTAAGTAAGAAGAAGGGCACACATAGTCACAGCTGGTGCTCTATTCAACACATCTAATACCGAAAGAACAGGGTAGACACCTCTTAGGCCTATATTCCTAACATTACTTTAATTAAAACAGACTCAATTAGGAGAAATGAAATGAGATTAAGAACGAGGGCATGCCAGTTAAGAGGAAAACGCCCCGGACCAGAATACAGTAGAAAAGCAGCACTTAATCAGTTGAGAATCGGTGTGGTGTGACAACAGTGTCTGACAGCAGTGATTCAGTGTGAAAAACAGTATTGTATCAGCATCTACTGGCATTCTACTGCTCAGTACCAGAGAACTTGCAGCTGAGGTACAGTAGTAGCACAGTAGTGTTAGCAGCATGCAAGCAGTATTGAATCAGTTGTCCCAATTATGTAAATTAGAAGGGAGCATTTGAACAGTATCTACTTATTTATTGCTGCATGACCATATATGGGGCAGGGGCAGTGTTCAATCAGCACTACTGCATGACTGCTGCTATAGGAGTAGGTGAGCAGTAGATTATACTGAAAACTACTGCTGGGGGGCAGGTAGCAGCCACTGTTTTAGTACTGGCACTACCAATGCCTCTCTAGGTGGTCCTTGCTGGATTTGAACTGGGGATCTTTGGATTACTCTACCAACACATTAGACCGCTCAGCCATCTCCCCATCAGCTATTTGGAGCTGTCATTACTTCCTAGTAGTGCATGCAACTCATAGATTACCGGCCGTAGGGATTTGAAACTATAGGGATTCCCTATGTTTAGTGTTGCTTATCGCATCAATATATGTGTCACCGACACTTGTGTTGCCCCCACAGCAACCCACCTAGTTTTAGGACACCCCCAACCAATGGAAATGTAATATATAAAATTCTATATATATAAACATATCCTAGTCTCCATAAAAACAATCCCCAGCAGCCAAGTCCACTGACTTTAAAATTCTTGGAAAGTGGTCTTGGCATTTGGGGATTCCTACCTAGATATAAAAACTTATATCCAGTGTTTTGAAATTTGACAATGTCTTACACCTTGTTTATACCTCAGAGTACACCTGATGAGACCCAATGAGGTCGAAACCTTGTTTTATCCCACCCATATTGAATAAAATTTAATATTCTCAAAACAAATGTTTGGAGTTTAGCTCCAGTGCCTGGAGAGTGAAACCACCAAGGGCCCTGGAAGATGCATCACAAAGTGGTGTATCCTAGGTGATGATGACATCATTGTCTACTGGTCACAATGGTCACCCTGGAGACCCCCTTATCAACCAGAGTTGATAAGGTGAGGCGAGCATGGCAACGGTGCCATTCATAGCAAGGTAGTGCTGAGGTGTGGAAGTTCAACATTTGTCCTCCAGAAGTTTTTCTTTTTACAAACCTTCACACCACCCCACCGCTACCCCGCTCGCCTCTCCCACTCGTTTTAACTGAGTCACTACATTTTATACAGTTAAATTACTGTCACCCCACATTTTTTGGCGAAATTTGCCATAAAATGGATGGAAATGGAGCGAACGACGCCCCACTCGAAGGCCCAAGTGGCAACCAGCCACTCGACCCTGTCCAACAGTTAGGACAGGCCCTTGAACATCAGATTCAATTGGAGGCGAATAACCAAGCACAAATCGCCCCACAACAGGTAAGCCACTCTAACTTATTTGCATCTCTTTATACAACCGATTCAAGTACATTCCTTGGTTTCGAAAGCGAAGATTCATCATCTTTATTGTCTTCGCTCGTCAAATACAGAGATAACACCCACTGCGCACATTCCTGCACAGATGCGGATGACGTCATAGAGGGAACCCCGCCAACGGCGGGGAGATCCCCATCCATGACCCGAAAAGACACCCACTGCGCAGATCCCCGCGCAGCATTGGATGACGTCACTATGGGAACCCCGCCAATGGCGGGGGAACCCCCTACCCAAGTGCAACCAATGAAAGGCCAAAATAAACGTCTTTTATCGGATAAATCGGACATTTCAGACACATCACAAGAATTAAATACCCTTGGTTTGTTCACCCCCCTACCCCAAAGGGATAAGAGGGAGAGAAAACGTCATCGAAATGAGAACAGTTTAGCTTTAGAAATAGCAAACTCCACCGCTAATGAAAATAATGATGGGGAATCCCCATCCCCCACCAACACTCTGGAAAATCTCAGAGAATTGGACCAACATACTGCCACTGATACTATCTCAATACATGATAGCACAGGCCACAGCAATATTGGAGTGGTAGACACCCCACCTACCACCCCCAAATACCCCGGGCCCCTTTTGAAGCGAATCGATGCTATTGCCCTAGATCTAATAAAAGAATCTAACCGCAAGTTTGAACTCAATGAATCTTTAAACTTCTCAAAAACCTTGTCGAAAGATAAGACATCGACCCCCATTTCAAAAAGACCCGACACCCCCAGACCCACCCAACCTGGTCAACGACCCCCCACGGGTGATAATACAATGGGGAGGGATTTTACCAATGCTACCACACAGCAAATGCTCCGGGACCTTCGTTTGAAGTTGAACGATCCAAACATTGATTTTGACATTGGCCTAAATGACACTGGTGTCACATCACCGAGCACGACTGACACAGTCACGCACGTACCCACCACTGTCACTCATACACCTTTAGTGACAACCCCACCCCCCTCCCCCCGAGTACACAACCGGCAACCTTTCAGAGAATGGCAACCCGGTCTGCTACTCGTTTAGCACAGCAGAATGTGGCTACAACAAGAAATGACCAGTACCCACCTATTCCCCTACCTTCCCCAGCCGGACTACAACCTCCGGGAAATAAGGGCGAGGCAGAACCACGCCGTGCTACGTTCCTACTCACCAAAAGCAAATCAGTCACTTTTGATTTAAGTAACTCAAATGCTAAAACCAGGTCGGATACACCACACACCCCGACCACACCCCCCATAACGGTCACTGCCACCACTAGCAAATCCAACAATACCCGCACGGTTTTCACCACACCAGACCCCAAGAAGAGAAATCCCACGGGTCGTAGGAAACCTAGCAACCCCACCGTAAATGATTTCATAGAGGCAGAACTAACAACTAGGGACTTAAACCCAAACCGTAAAAACAAGAGTGGCCAAAACCCCAACATTGTTAAAAACCGGACCCCTGTGACTACTACCCTAGGTCACACTAGCCATTCACGTAAAACAACAGTTTTTGGTGACCCCCAGGCTAGACCCAACCCACCAATATCAAGCCCCACCATAATAAGCAGTGGCAGCAACGCTGCCACCACTATGACCCATATCGCCATGGATGGTAGCAGGAGAATTATAAATACCCCTGCACCAACCAATACTCACCCCCCGGGCTCAGATATTTCAAACATTAGACATGCCGACCTTCTAAATGTGAACAAAGTTCCACATATCTTTAAAGAACCTGAAAATATTTCTGTTCCATTTCAGCCCCCTGCCCAGTTACCCACTGAGGCGGCACGCCTACCGGAATCACAGGCAACGATCTGGCGACAGGCCAAGACATCTCTAATGTCAGGAACCAGAGCGGAAGTTAGGGCCGACTGGTACCGCCAAACAGGTCAGGAAGGGATCTTCAACCAATGGGCCAGTGGTAAAGCAGACATTCCACAGTACTTAGCTGTAGAATCAGCTCTCCTGACCCAAATCTCTGAGATAAGAAGGCACGCAACTCGGGAAATCCACAGAATAACTGCGGATTACCTGGACCAGCAGGCCGTCCGCCAAAAGAGCCACGGATACACCTTGCTGAGTACCGTCGAACAACTATCTAGAGACAACCCCGACGCTTTCCAAACCGCTGTTACAGCTACCAGCGGCATGATCGGTCGAGCCAAGGCCCAACTCATCACCGACCTTGGCTACTGCCGCATAGCACTACGGGGCCAACAACTAACTGAGGATCAATGGGCAAACATTCGTGGTCCCCAACAGAACCAATACGGGCACAGACCCAACCCAACCCAGTACCAATGAGAACCAACAGGACTCTGGTAGAAATAACGCCCCGAGGAGGGACAACAACCCCACCAGGGGCCGAAGCCGTAGCCGTGGCAGAACCCAGAATAATTCCAGACAATCTGGAAATAATCAGAACCGTACAGGAGCAGATAATGACATAGTCACAGCCCTATACCAACGTCTCACCAGTGGCCTTACAAATGGCTTCGCCCCACGCAACCGCCAGGGTTTTGGAGATGGACCTCGGAACTGCACACAACGTGGTCAGAACCAAGGTCCACAGAACCAGACTCCTCAGAACCAGAGTTCACAGAACCAAACCCAGTCCCGAAACCAACAGGATCGGCGCCGCCGCCCCCGCCAAGGCTCATCTGGCCAAAACCAAAACCAAAACCAGCAGGCAGGCCCCTCAAGCACCAGATCCCGTTCTCGTTCCAGAACCCGCAACAATCAGGAACCAGAACTAACAGATCGCGAAAGGGCCCTGTTGAGAGCCTTCCGGAACCAAACAGACCAATAGACTGTACCAACCCCGGAAACACCATTTGCCTAAATACTTATTGTGAATCAAAAATTATTAGAGAAACTCTAATCAACCCCCATTCGATGACACCTTTTGACTATGTAACAAACTTGTCTACCACATCGACAAAACCAATTCATGCCCGTCAAACAGATAGTGACATGTGGAATTTAGGCACTTCGGCCCCCCAGTATCCATGGAAACCCCCTACCCAGCATATCTAATCTAACATCGAACAATAATAACGGTGATTGCATATCCTCTGGTTCAAATGAAACCACCACTAACAGTACTGATAACAATGTTTCACTTGTACAACCTCAAGAGATAGCCAATGTAGCAAATGAGATATCAGAAAACAATAAAATTGAATATACTAATTCTATTGTCCGTTTCCTTTCAACATACAAAGTAGAACGTAAGAACACGGTTGTTAATCTTTCAAATAAGAGTTTAACTGAAATAGAGACCAGAACCCTAGCCAAAGGCCTAAACTTCTGTCCCACTCCTGGTCCACCTAGCTTAGGTGACAAATATGATGATCTAGAACGCTTCCACAATTCCCTGAGATGGAAATATAAATTTGATTCGCCCAAACGAAAAATCCAAACACAAGGGACAGAAGCTAATACGGAAATAGGGACTAGTACCACTAACCCTTCTCTACCAGATTCGGTACAAAGTGCCAAGGTTTTTCGGAACACTGACGGTCCCAAAGCCCCTACAGGAGGTTCCCGATTAGAAACTCTAATCACCTTGAATGAGTTAGATATTGCTAAAGTTAAAACGGTCAGCCCAAAATGTCATAACATGACTCTAGACGAGAAGGTAGCAACGGCTAATCTAGCCGAAAACCCTGAAATTATAATTAAACCGGCTGACAAAGGTGGCTCTATCGTCATTATGAACATTAATGACTATATAGCCGAAGGTGTCAAACAACTGAGCGACATAAAGTTCTACCGTAAGGTCGACCATGACCTTACTGAAGAACATACCCAGCGGGTCAATTTATTTTTGAACGATTTGCATTTAAAACATGAGTTACACCCTAGAATACTCAAGAAAGTGCTAACGGAAGAGTGGAAGACACCCAGTTTCTACCTGCTCCCAAAAATCCACAAACCGGGAAATAAACCACCCGGTCGCCCAATAGTATCGGCCAATGGCTGTGCCACGGAGAGAATATCGGCCTTAGTAGACATAATCCTAAGACCTATTGTCCCCCTAACAAAGTCCTTCATCAAGGATACTGGCCACTTCCTCAAGAGACTTGAGGAAGCCCAATCAAAGGTAAGTGAATCTACTATACTTTGCACTCTAGATGTGAGTGCCCTTTACACTAATATTCCAAATGAGGAAGGCCGTAGGGCCATAGCACGGTGGCTCATAAAGTACCACCCTGACAACAGTCTCCCACCAGGAGTCCCATCGAACTCCAGTGTCCTCAGCCTACTAAAGATGGTACTCGAATTTAATAATTTTGAATTCAATGGCGACCACTACTTGCAAGTGGGAGGTACCGCGATGGGGACCCGAGTAGCACCCACTTTCGCAAATCTCTTTATGGCTGATTTTGAGGAGAGACTGGTCTATGAATACCCCCTACAACCCACACTGTGGGTACGCTTCATAGACGATATCTTCCTACTCTGGGACCACGGGGAGGAACCACTGTCCAATTTTGTGAAATACCTAAATGAGGTTCATGATACCATAAAATTCACACATGAGGTCTCAAGAACGGAAATAGCCTTCTTGGACACAAACGTGAAAATAGTGGATAATAAGCTAGTCACTGACCTACACAACAAAGTCACTGACGCTCATAACTATCTCCACTACCAGTCGGCACACCCATGGCACTGCAAAAATGGGATTCCGTACGGACAGTTCCTACGCATACGCCGAATCTGTACCAATACCGACGACTTTATCAAACAAAGTATGATAAAAGCCGCACACTTCGTGTGCAGAGGCTACCCAAAACAACTTGTCGCAGAAGCCCTAATACGGGCCCTGTCACAACCGAGACCCAACCCGTTGGAATACCAAACAGGCCCTCGGAAAAGGAAGAAAGGGGATACATGTATCCTGGTCACCACCTTTCACCCCTCCTTCAATGACCTACAACAGATTGTCAAGAAAAATTGGGACATTCTGGCAACCTCAGCAAGGACCAGAAATCTACATGAGTCTAGACTCATAGTGGGCCTACGCAAACCACCGTCACTGAGAAGTTCCTTAGTGAGGGCCAAGGTGAATTACCACCCTGACAACAGGGGCAAGCACAAAGCAGCAATTGGTGGAAAAGCATCGAAGGAATGCGATAACCCTACTTGCAAATGCTGTCCCTTACTGGATAAATCAGGCCAGATAACATCAGGCCACACTAAGCAGTCACATCCAGCAAAGACAAAAATAACCTGTCTGTGTTCCAATGTGATTTACTGCATATCCTGCACACGTTGTGGCAAACAATATGTTGGCCAAACAAAGCAGCTACTTAGACAACGATTCTATCCCCATATTGGCAACATCACGAATGCGAGAATGAGTACCGACATGGGTGCACATTTCAATTCGGATGGACACCAAGGCCTCAAAGATGTAAAAGTACACATTGTGGAGTTCATTAATAAGAACCCACACTCTGATTATGCAGAGAAACTCCGGAATAAATTAGAACGGAATTGGATACTGAAATTACGTACCCAAGTCCCGCATGGGCTGAACCTAATAGATGCACCTAATTACTAGGTCAGAGTCCTAAACCTGAACTGTACCTCCGGTCTAAGCTCCGTTGAAAAAACTCATAGATTACCGGCCGTAGGGATTTGAAACTAGGGATTCCCTATGTTTAGTGTTGCTTATCGCATCAATATATGTGTCACCGACACTTGTGTTGCCCCCACAGCAACCCACCTAGTTTTAGGACACCCCAACCAATGGAAATGTAATATATAAAATTCTATATATATAAACATATCCTAGTCTCCATAAAAAACAATCCCCAGCAGCCAAGTCCACTGACTTTGAAATTCTTGGAAAGTGGTCTTGGCATTTGGGGATTCCTACCTAGATATAAAAACTTATATCCAGTGTTTTGAAATTTGACAATGTCTTACACCTTGTTTATACCTCAGAGTACACCTGATGAGACCCAATGAGGTCGAAACCTTGTTTTATCCCACCCATATTGAATAAAATTTAATATTCTCAAAACAAATGTTTGGAGTTTAGCTCCAGTGCCTGGAGAGTGAAACCACCAAGGGCCCTGGAAGATGCATCACAAAGTGGTGTATCCTAGGTGATGATGACATCATTGTCTACTGGTCACAATGGTCACCCTGGAGACCCCCTTATCAACCAGAGTTGATAAGGTGAGGCGAGCATGGCAACGGTGCCATTCATAGCAAGGTAGTGCTGAGGTGTGGAAGTTCAACATTTGTCCTCCAGGAGTGCATGCAACTCATGTACGAGGGGGCTAGGGCAGTATTAATGCAGTAGTACCATAAATTCTCTCGTATAAGCCGCGGCTTTCACCAGAACCCAAATGAAAGTGTGGCTTATAGGATAGGCCCAAAGTTGGGGGGCGGCTTATATGAGGGGTTTTGACACCATGGAACAGTACTAAACTGCCAATTTTCAAGCCCCAGATATGGCTTATAGTCTCCTCCAAAACTCAGGGTGCGGATTATATGAGGGATGTGCCTTATATGAGAGAATTTATGGTACTGGTTAACTTCTACCATAGCAAGAGGGTAAGAGTAGACATGTCTGATAAAGTGCTGCTATAGTAGAATGCCATGTTAAGATAAGACAGGAGCTTTGTAATTATCAATGATACATGTATACTATGTAAAAAAAGTGTTGTGATGGTGACCTAAAGAATACTTGATAATTCAGTACATTTATGCCCTACTTATAACACGGTTAGCGAGTTTTCAGTGCCGAAAATGGATAATATGAGTTCATATATCTTGCGATAAAAGCACCCAAAATTCATGGCGGACAGACAGCGGGCGGACATCTTGAAACCTACCTTGACACGAAAGTAAATTCTCCATTTTTGAAGCTTATGTACAAAATATAGCGAAATGATTTGGACATAACATAGTTGTAACCATATTCTACCTCTCTGTCGACTAGATTCCTTGATATTATGACTGTATTTGATATAAAAAATTATTAAACTTTCGAATCGAGCGACTTGCCGTGCATCTTTGCCATTCTGTCAACACTACAGGTGCCGCCGCCTGGTGTGTACAGAATGGATTATATTTTAGACTGGCGCAGCTCTGTCTCGATGTGTTCGCAGTAGTAGGCCTATGAGAGTGGGACTTTCAGGAGCTCGCCAGCTTAACCATACGACAACATGAAACCAAGATGGCGGAGGGCCGTCTTGTCGACTGGCATAAAAAATAAATGGATTCTATCATTTTTAAAGGTAAATACTAAGAATTAATGGAGGAAACAGTGTTATAATGGCAATATATAATGAATAGACTTGCACTCGTTGGCTTCATGGGGTTCATAGAAGCATTCGCCTACGGCTCATGCTTCTATCACCCCCTGAAGCCAACTCGTGCAAGTCTATTCATCATATATTACATCCATAAAGTCAGTGGGTACTTCCACGCTTTCACACACCCTAACATCCATGTGTATCCATTACTGGAACTCAATAACATATTCATATGCAAAGGGGTGAAGTATGCTTTTCTCCACCAACATAGGATAGATAGTTTCAGAATGTCATTACATTTTTTAATTGCTATTCACAACATACTGTGGACTGTCTCAGCAGCATCAAGACAGTAGGTCAGTAAATTACCCATGAATAGACAAAGTGATAACAGTAGACGGTCAGTAGACTACTGCATCAATGCTGCAGCACAGAGTGTCCCATTTTTTATATCTATTAACATTCAGTTTAGAGTCAGTAGACTACTGATTTCAGACTAAAACAGACTAAAAATGCAGTGCATATTCAGTTGAAAGTCAGTTCACAACTGAGTCTAGACTGAAAGTGCAGTGTAGAGCCAGCTGTTTTGGGAGTATTTGAGCAGTGCCTACTGAAGTATGCAGTTGTTGATCAGTATATACTCAGTAGCCACTGATAGAAGAAGTAGATACTGCCTTCTAGCCCGGGAGTTATATATATTACTGTATTATTTATAGCATAGTCTGATCTATGTTGACTTTTACTACCCAATCATTTTAAACGGTATACATGTAGTGTCATAGCGTGAATGTATCACATAAAACGCACAAACACAAACATGGCACAATGTACCCGAAACTATGTCCTATCACACCGTGCTACAGACTCACACTGCATGACACAACATGACACAAATTGGTGGATGACTGACGCAATTAGAGAAGACAGACGACTTTGGGTGAGATACATGCTTTTTATATAGAAGCACATGGAGCAGACGACAATCATTTGGACGCTAATTCAGGATACCGGTAGTTTGATAAGCAGCCACATCCTCATCTTGTACACAACAGTGCCGCCAACAGTAAGCTGGACCTACCGTGGTCTGCATCTAAATGACTTGTGTTTAGATGGTTTGTCAAAGCGTTTAATGCCTAATGAAATATCACACTGGGCTATGGAACACACCAGGCAGGTTTTTGAACTGATGTATTCAAGTGAGACCTGATCCTTTACTCCCCTTGATGATAGAAGAGCATGTACTGTAATACCTAGCGTATAAGGGGCAGCTTATATGTAAGGTCTGGCATGAACCCATGCTGTGTGTTATGCAAAAGTTGCACCTTATACATGTACACGAGGTACTATGGTTTGTGGTATATGCACTGGGTATGCAATGATATCCCACTCAAACAGTCAAATACCGTAATGTAAAGGGGTAGAGTTTGAAATGGGTTTGGAGTGAATTTCAACCAAGTTACTGTAATCTACCGTGTATAAGGCGCATCTTATACGCCAAAGAAAAGGCTGCTGGGTCTTATACGTGGGAGGAAAATTGCCTTGAGGTTGGGGTGCGCCTTATAGGGGGGGGGTATTTTTACTATAGAACAGTACTACATTAAAAAAATCTGCTCTAAGAGGTGCGCCTTATATGTGGACTTGCATTCTCTGAGTTGGGGGTGCGCCTTATACGTGAGCTGCGCCTTATACGCGGGAGATTACGGTAGATACCAAACATGTCTAATGGTCCGATTTTGCTACAGGCAGTTAACTCTCAGATACATACAACAAGCATCATGTGGTGCTATGGTACTGCATCATCAGCTATTTACACACAGACACTCAGATATCTAATGTACCATCAACTATCTTCACTCAGATACAACATGGTACTGTGTTACTATACCATCAACTATCTGCACTCAGATACCACACACTACATGGTATTGTGCCACTGTACCATCAACTATCTACACTCAGATACCACACACTACATGGTACTGTGTTACTATACCATCAACTATCTACACTCAGATACCACACACTACATGGTACTGTGTTACTGTACCACAAACTATCTACACTCAGATACTACATGGTACTGTGTTACTATACCATCAACTATCTACACTCAGATACCACACACTACATGGTACTGTGTTACTGTACCACCAACTATCTACACTCAGATACCACACACTA
This sequence comes from Acholoe squamosa, assembly GCA_949317995.1. NCBI lineage: Eukaryota > Metazoa > Annelida > Polychaeta > Phyllodocida > Polynoidae > Acholoe > Acholoe squamosa. The sequence continues at coordinate 50,237,875 of OX439040.1, read as the reverse complement.
CATGGTACTGTGTTACTATACCATCAACTATCTACACTCAGATACCACACACTACATGGTACTGTGTTACTGTACCACCAACTATCTACACTCAGATACCACACACTACATGGTACTGTGCCACTGTACCACCAACTATCTACACTCAGATACCACACACTACATGGTACTGTGTTACTGTACCATCAACTATCTACACTCAGATACCACACACTACATGATACTGTGTTACTGTACCACCAACTATCTAAACTCAGATACCACACACTACATGGTACTGTGTTACTGTACCATCAACTATCTAAACTCAGATACCACATACTGCATGGTAATGTGTAACACTGTAACTGCACCATCAGCTATCTACACTCAGATACCACAAAGACTGCATGGTGTTATTATACCATCAACTATCTACACTTAGATACCTACCTGGTATTGTGATGCTATACCATCAACTATCTACACTCAGATACCCCACACACTAAATGGTACTGTGTGACTGTAACACCAACTATCTACAATCAAATATCACACACACTACATGGTACTATGTCACTGTACCACCAACTATCTAAACCCAAATACCACATACTAGATGGTACTGTGTTACTGTACCATTTAATAACTTTCTACACTCAGATACCACACCTGGGTACCACACACTACATGGTACTGTGTTACTGCACCATCAACCACCTACACTCAAATATTACACACATTACATGGTACTGCCAACTCTATGTAGACTAGAAAGTGGAAGGACAGTCATCACCTACTGTGATAAATTGTATTGACCAATTTGTATGGGGCACATGTTTATATACACTGCCAGTCTACATCCATACATCATGATTGAATTAACCCATAAAAATGTTCTCTGTCTAGACATTTTTATTTGTTTTATTCGGGCAAACACGTCTTGTGGCCACCCCTAGTATTGTACTATAAGTATTCGGTTTCATGTTAAGTAATAGGGATAGACACCAGAGCACAGTGGGTGGTGGGAGTTGGGGATGAAGAAAAAGCATGAGCGGTAAGCGACATCAATGGCTGATAACTTGGAAAGTTATGTTTTCCCCATTTTTGACTCAAATATTTGAGACATTGAAGCTCTATGTATAAGGTGAAAAATGTGATTACGCAATATCACTGTGTCATAGTGATTGCTGGAGATTAACAGAGCAAAGTCTACCACTGCAGTGTTCGATAACTCACTTGGCACATGAAAAATCCACTAGGCACAGACAAATTTTAAAGTTGTGCCGAATTTGATATGAATGTTGAAAGATCACTTTCCATATTCAGTTTTAAATTTAGGAAATTGAAATCATATGGCAGTCTAGGGATTTTTGTAAAACACTACGACTCTCGCCTTGTGGGTGGGGCACACACCTTTTACCAGGGCCCCCGCTCAAAACTTTTGATAAACTTCAGATAGTTGATGAATTGTGTCCATTACCTAACGCATCGTCACAGTGTATAACTTTACAAGGGCTTTAATAGTCTTCTATGGTGACACTCATTGTGAAGCATTTTCTCTGGTTGGGATCTAATTGGTTGGTCAACAGCATATTTACTGTTAGTGCGGTGATGGGATGGCCTTTTAAAATATAACTTTCCATTCGTTGAAGAAACCCTGCAGTTTAGTTCTCTTGTATTTCAGATAGTAAGAGACTTGTAAAACAGTTGTGACATTGCCCAGGGTGATTCTTAGAATGTTTGACTGGGAGTCGAGTACAAAGTTCATTTGGTCGGAAAAAACGAATGTTGCCCTTCCAACCACAACTACAACGAGTCAAATTACATGCATTAAGTTCTAACCCCCTCCCCCAAACTTACACAACTAGAGTGCATTTTGGTTTGGTTTGGTTTGGTTGATTTTACCTCCACTAAAAGTACTTAAAAGTTAGCAGAGTTTCTGTGGTTCGCAGACATTAAGTCCTTTTTTTCTGTTTAGACAGGTATTTCAAAGCTGCTTGTCCAAACAGCTAGACAGGTATTTGTACGCTGCTTGCCCGATGCAGAAGTGACTGCATCTATGGATGACCGAATCTATGAGATGAATGATCGAATCTATGAGAAGGGGTGAGGGGAAGAACAGCTACCAGGGCTTCATTCCCCTACACTTTTCGAGGGATAGCAAGTGTTCTTTTATTTGCCTGGTCCCATAGACGGAGCCAGACAAACCACAGCCTTTGATCACTCAGACGTAGTTCACTGAGGGGGAATCCCATGTAAAAAGACAAGCATGTAGTCCTGGGCCTGCACATATGGACACCAGCCACCTACATGCTCACCCCAAGGCCCAAGAAACCCCAAGTTTGTCGCCTTTTACAAATCTGGTGTGCCCACTGTTAGTATGGACTCCGAATGAAGTTATTCTGCTCCTTCATGCCGTCACATGAAGGTCCCCACTCCACAGGGGGCTACAGTACAGCCTAGGTTTGTGCTGAACTCCATATTGCCATTCAGGGAAGTCAAAAAAGGAAGCCAAAAAGATATCTTATTTACAACCCTAATAAACCTTGCTGACCTCACAACGACAGGTTAAATCTCCTCTGGACATTAATCAATTGATTTTTTTTTTCACATCTACCCCATTACTTTTGTTGACTTATCGCACCCAGTTTTTTTTTTTTTTTTTTTTTTTTTTAATATCAACACGTTGGCCATTGTTTTAAGTTCCGTGGGCCTTTCTCAAATTGAGAACCGGTGGATTGGGCTACTGCAATTACTGTCATCGCTGAAATCGGCTGCCAAAACTTCGAATGGAGTACTTCAAGTCAAAAAGGGTTAGGTACAGACTAATTGAGCGAAATTGGTGAAATGCCACTAGAGGACAGTCCGTCAATAGGAAGTGGATTATTTCTTTTTTTTTTTCATCCACCACCCCTCAATTACATTTGAGCAAAGGGGTTTTTGTTGAACAGTAGTGAACTTCTTTCACCCCCCCCCCCTCCCCGTCCCAATATTAGTAATCCTTTGGCCCCTGCAGTCTGACACACTAACCCCACCTACAGGAGCGAACAGCAACCAGCCTCCACGGCAACACCACGGTGTGGGAGACTTCAGTACTATTGATACTCATCTTGGGTTTGAAGCATAGGCTTATCAAAAACCTATAACCTAAAATTGCAGCGTATCCTGCCTCATTGAAAGAGGAAACATAGAAGAAACCCAAATGTGCCATTTTGGATCATTTTTGTCGACTCTGTAGATATTGAGCAATACAGATTACTTGGGGTACTTGTCATAAACCAGTCTATTTTGTATTGACATTTGCCTTTTATCCCACTATGAAAGCGGTCAAGTGAACCATTTATCACATAGATCTAATACTATTGGGTTTTCAGGGTAATGATATGAAACTTGTTAACTAGAGCTCAAACACAACACTTTTTTCCCGTTTTGTCATTTCATATTTTTGATTAATCATGGGCTGATTGTAATGGTCTACCGTGCTCCCACGCCCATCATGAGTACCTTGTACCCAGGCTCCCTATGATAAAACACTCGGGTGAATTGTTGGTAACTATGGAGCTCTCACATTGTACAGTTCAGGAGGCATACTTTGCTAGCTCCAGGGTCATCAGAAAGGAGCTGTGTTTTTATCCATCTATGCACAATGCCGACAGGAACCTTTTTTATATAAATCAACTGTTTCTCTCCTTCAATTCCTAGATACAAAGGTTCATTGGGTGCTGGGTAGGGTGAATGATTATATTAATAGAGGCCAGCTCCCACAAGGTTATAACGACAGAGGCAAATCACATAGTAAATTATCATTATTGTGAGTAGTCATGTAGAAAGGATGCCCCGGGGAACTCACCAATTCTTCTGTGTCCGCTTTAAAGACGTAGGCAACAAACTGTTTAGCCAAGGTACATGTAGTCTCCCTGGAACAAAATAAGATTGTTATAGCACAGAACATGTGTCAATTGGCTAATTACTGATATGTTTAAGATGTATGTTTATATGTTTAAGATATGATTCAGATTGCAAAAAAGAAATACCCAGTACATCTCTTACCGAATCGCCATGCTAATCTTACAGGAGGAATAATGATTTATTTAGATCTACTTTAGGAAACGGACTTTCGATTTTAGATGGCTCCATTCAATAAAAATGTAAGTAGAATTGCTCAAATAGATGCTCTAAGGATCTCCTATATTTTCTTTACTGGCTTTATTAAGGATACTCACCCGGCTATGTAGGCAAAGGTTTCCACACAGTCTACGGTGCGTCCACACGAGGATATCTCAGTATAGGAGTGTCTGTGTAATAACTGAAACACAGCAGGGTAGGCATCTTGAGGAGGATTCTAGATTTTACAACAGAAATACCTCTTTGTTGACACATTTAATTCCACCTTAAGTTGTCTAGTACACGTGGTGATCTGACCTGGTTAGAAAGTCCGACCACAATGCGTGTTCGTGTATCCTCAGTAAAATCTATACTACAAGCTCCCAATAATATTAACATATCAGACTCTTCTGTCTAAAACTTCACCCATTTATGATTTGAATCCTCCTCATCATTAGATTCCTGCTGGGACAACGCCATTTACATGTGCAGGAAAATAGTAACACTTAACTTTTACCTCCGGTTCTATCACAAAGAAAATATAGTTCTGAAACTTCACGTTCAACATCATGAGATATGGTGATAATAGTTCGACTTTATGTGCTTTTTTTTAACATGTGGACAAAGTGAAAAGGTTGGCGAAATTACCTCTTTTGTATCGTAACTCGTTACCAGCACGTCTGTTTCTCCGAGTTCAAAAATAACTTTCTGTAATGGAAAAGATGTACGAATTATCAGGCATCTAAGAGAACCCCTATACATACCGTATGCCAATGTACTGATTTTGGCATACAGAAGCATAGTCCAACAAAGCTATAGTATTATATAACTGTCACATTAGTAAGAAACTAGTAGGTGGTTATTACCGGCAAATATACTTAAAGTTAAAGCTTCCTAAAGCTGGAGAAATGTTGCTAGCTCGTGACGGTGACATACAGCCTGTCGTGTAGCAACATTGCTTACCATTTTCCCATTGTTACAGTTAGTGATCCATGAGGTGATATCACACACCTGTACAATACTTATGCAGTGAATACAAGTGTGTAGACTGTAGTGCTTCCACCTACCTGTAATTGTTTTCCCTTGGTAACAGCCAGTTGGTGACGGACTGCTCCCTCAACTTGGTGAACGCCTCCATCCTGAGAATATGTCAAAGTATACAATACATTACAAACCTCTATTATATATGGCACTAGCCGAGTTCTTATATCAGTGGGCTCAGCCCTTTGATTCTTAAGACAATATGTGGTAAAAGTCGAAGAATAGTATAGAACTTTAGAACACGGGAATGCAATGAGACGTGTGTTAAATATGTATATATTGTTAAAATCTTGCATATATGTATGCGAATTTGCTATAGATTTTAAATGATTATAATAGTATTGCTTTTAACAGCAGAACAGTTTATTTCAAATATTATTGGTACAGTAATTGCTTGTAAATGATGATACTTACCATGCCTACTTCCGTTCTCCCAATCATTTCAACAAGATATTGGGCCCTGGTGAACATAAAACAGTAATGGGTTCTCATGTTGTGATATCTCATGTTGGCTATCTTATATTTGTAATCATTAGGTTTGAACCAGGTGAACATTTATTATCGAGTTTCTCGATAATGGTGAATACCCTGCTATACCTCTTATTTTGTAGGAGGCTAATCTTGTATCTTAATTTTATACTATTTAATAGTAGGCCAATCTTGTATCTTAAGTACTATTTCATAGTAGGACAATCTTGTATCTTAAGTACTATTTCATAGTAGGCCAATCTTGTATCTAAAGTACTATTTTATAGTTGGTCTCTGACTTGGTTTATACTATACGCCTTTGACTTGGGTCTATAGGCCTCTGACTTGGTCTATAAGCAAAGCTAATGTTTATACGCAGGATTTCACACAATGAGATTGACTATAGAACATGTGGCTCACCTATCATCAGCATTATGAACAGGAAGCTCCTCATACTCGTCATCGGGTAGTTGTGCATGTGGAGGGACGCGGGAGGACTCCATCTCCTCTAGGTGAAACATGGCAGCCTCCTCCTTCCGCTTCCGGCGCTCCTCATTCACCAGGAGCCGCTGCACCGACGTAACATCACTCCCAATACGACGTAACAAGTCAGCTATGGGCTTGAACACAGACCCATCATTCTTATGGCACTGTAACAAATTAATAAACCCTTAAAAAGGACTCTTTTAAAAGTCTGTACTAATTTCCAGAATTCTGTATATTGGTGCTAAAAATAATGGTCAGTTTATTTCATTCATCATGGGTTAAGTCATGCCTTACCTTGACTACCCACATACTGATTGGGAATCCTTGGTTCTGTTTGAGAAGAGTATTAATCTGAAATCACAAGACAGAAACTATAAGAACATATTACGAATTAATTAATTAAGATTTTTTGAATCTTTAAAGGCTTGTAAGTTGCTTTATTTTAGACCTCCATAAAGTTCTTAGGAATGCTTTAAATGATATTATTTGTCTGGGATAATGATCAAAGAAACCCGATGGCATCGTCAAAGAAAGAGCGTTAATAACGAATAGAGGAATATCATATCAAAAGAAACATCTCTTTTACCTTACTCTTTCTTGTCTTTCTGAGTGACTCCCCGAGCAAATCATCTATCACATCACCAGCTTGAAGTTTATTCTGTAAAGCACAAAGACCACAAGTCACATAATCATTCAACATGATGTCTGCATGTATTCATGAGCAGTTGTATACCACCGGAAAAGGAGGGAAACCTGCAAAGTCCAATTACGAAGGTAACCCGATAGAATTCACATATATCTGTTTTATATATCAAACACGCACCATTTTGTGAATCATGCTTTCTGAATCCACCGTCCTAACCATGGTCAACATTATGTTTTAGGTTTTCTTTACCACTAAGATTTCTCCTCAAACTTTATTACTCACATCTTCATCTGCCACGCTGTTGGCTTGTACAGATACAACTACTGCACGACCATCTATAAACCTGGAAATAGGAGAAAATAAGATAGAGGTCATACCTACAGGTTAGTTAGTGATATCACCTCATATCATGGTCTACTTCATCCAGCTCCATTTTATATTGATGGAAATGGCATTTACATCAGAAAATGATGCTTCACTGTGTATGACTTTACCTAACACACAATTATAATACAACCTGAATGCGTTATATAGGGGCACTAAGGGGGGATTAATAATACTCCTTAGTATCCAAAATATTTCCAAACTTACGCTAAAGTAACACCGAGTTCTCTACAAGGAACGAGCTCCACATGTTTATATACCTACAAATGGAGAAGAAATGTTATTTTCAATGTGTATACCGTTCAAATAGTAATACGCACAAAAGTTTACCCGACAACTATAAGGCTTTTTCAGCTTAGTGTGGTAAGAAAACAGCTTTAGGAATAAAACTTTATAAAGAGAAGAGGCTCTCCATTGTTGGGAACTTACCGGAATAGTCCAAGTCTGGTCAAGGAAGGAACAGTTCTGCAAACCAATTAAGATATATTAATCAAATGTTATGTATTTAAGAAATGGTAATCTAAGGATCATATTCAAGGGGGTAGACAGAGGTGTTTTGTTTGTTACGATTGACAACTGCATGCTTCGATTAAGATATAACCGTGCAGGCGAGTGTGGTATTCTTTGATACCAGGGCATGTTTATGTTTGTCTTTTGGTCCCTAAAATATCCTAGTCTATTAGGCTACAAACATATATAAGGGACTTCACTCACCTTGGTATCTAATTGGAAGTTAATTTCTGTAGTTTCAAACAACAAAGACATCAGGATTTCTGAAATATAAAGTATCAAAATTATACTTGTTGTCTGTTGACAGATTGTGATAAAAGTAACACCATTTGAAAATCTTACAATTGATATCATTTGTGTACTACCTACCACTGAGTATTTCGTCTCCAATTATGGAAATCCCTGGTTGATACCAACTCTGGAAGTGAGGAAGAATTAATAGGTATCTCATTAACACACACAAAAAAAGGGAAAACTACTCAGCTATCGTTTTCATACACATGTTTAACAGATTTTTAGGAATTGTTAATCATCATTAAGAAGCTACCACCTATAATCATTAACCCTGGCAGGTGGAAATTGATAGCTGCAGCCCCTAAAAGTTCATACATCATGACTCATTAACAGGTTCCTTATCAGTGCTGCGTACCGTAATCTCCCGCGTATAAGGCGCGTCTTATACGCCAAACAAAATGCTGCTGGGTCTTATACGTGGGAGGTAAATTGCCTTGAGTTTGGGGTGCGCCTTATCGGGGGGGTATTTTTACTGTAGAACAGTACTAAATTGACAAAAATCTCCCCTCAGGGGGGCGCCTTATATGCGAAACAGCCCCCCTGTGAGTTGGGGGGGGCGCCTTATATGCGAGCTGCGCCTTATACGCAGGAGATTACGGTACATACCCAACTGCCCAGATCAGGACCCCCAATCAACTAACAACAATTCTTGGGGCACCATGCTCTCCTCTGAGGGCCCATTCTCCATCTGAAGGAATAAAGTAGTAGAAGTCTATACATACCTCACAGAGTTTATCATTTTTCAGCAGCATCTCTATAGGCACACATAGGGTCTTCCTCTGTAGAGCTAACCGGACAAACTGACGACCCCGACCTTGACATGTCGTCACCTGGAACAAACACAGTTCACATGAGGTTTGAACGATAAACTGTCAAAGAAGACACCTTAAAGGCTTCCACAATGTGTAAATGTACTGTTCTATATCCTATGTATAATTTTCCTTTTTGTATAAAAAAAACGGTAGTTCAATAGCTATAATAGCCTGTGTATATACCTAATGACTGACTTGTTTTCTCCCATTCCTTAACATCCGCCTACTTGTGAGAATGACCTGGTAACATCTCATTCTATTTTGTGAGATATCGTTATGTTAATTTCAAAAATAGATACGTTCCAAAAATAAAATGATTCCAGTATGTTATTCATGTTGACATGCAGCCAATTAGACCAGCTCAGTGACTCCATCTGTCACCAGATATTCTATGGTGGTAAGTGCTCTGCATTGGAGGACTAACTTCTCACTCCTGCCACCTGTAGAGATTAATTAACACTATTTATCTGGAGGATGTCCCTTTCCACCAAAAAGGAGACAGCAGCTGAGACCTAAGTCCTGAGTTGTATGCATTATGAATGACATCTGGTTAGAGGATAGGAGGTATACAATCAGCTGAGTTAGATAATAGAAGAGGGTATTCCAACTATTGTAGCAGCTTTAACCGCAGCATATACACAGGGATTTACAGCGCTGTAAATCTTACAAACATTTCCGGTGTTATAAGACATATCTTCCTGAACATGTAATAAAAGAAAATAGAAGTTACCTTATCGCAATTCTTGACAGTGTATTTGACCATTGAGAAAATCGGATTGATCCTGAAAGTGAAAAAAAGAATCCAAAGGGGAGAATTAGGAAAAATTGACCATGCTTCATTTGATTGTTCTGATGATTTTTTTTTCAAGTTCAATACATATTCTGTAGAATCTGTAGCAAGGAAATATGATATGTCAGAGAGTGACAGGGTGAGATAAATTTGATGAGACTTACCGCTCGTAATTACCATTATTGTTGCCATTTTCCCCGACTGCATCAACCCAGCTCCAGTAATCCCTCTTAATGCGACCAAATAATGTGCTTGATTCTGTCAAAAGACAATACCGTGTCTTATTCTCACCGTGTTGATTCTCTAGTAAATATCGCCTTGTTAAAGTCCATGGAGACAGAGGATATGACCGGAGGAGGCCAAAGATATAGAGAGATAAAGGTTGTAATCGTAAAAAGAGGTATTATGGCCCTACAAAACTAAATGAGAAAGCAATCTTAGTTGTTCCAGTATGCAATCAAATCTAAAGATGCGCTTTACTGGTGCAAAGGTCTAAATTTGTCCAAATGTAAATTCCGATATCCAAATGAGAATACCAACTTGCAACTTACGTTTTAATCCCTTTCTGAAGATGAGTTCCAAGACCTCACAAAAGGGTTGAACCGCAGGGTGGGTGTCACTGATGACTCCTGGGTCCGTGCGCAGTTCCTTTATGAAACCTGTCATTAACAAATATAAGCTTGTATGTATGTAAGTATATATATATATATATATATATATATATATATATATATATATATATATATATATATATATATATATATATATATATATATATATATATGATTTGTTCCAAATGATAAAACGCCACTATACATCCAGACAATTTATCAATGGAGACCCGCATCCACTATTCTAAAATGTGGGTTTGAGGGGGGGGGGGGGGAATTGACTTGTCAAGTTGTGATTTCAATCAAACATGGCTCAGGGTAAAATATTTCAAGATAGCTTCCAAAGGATATGACGTTACCTGTTTTCAGCGACAAAGCCAGCACATTACAGTACAATAGGTTAAAAGTGCATGTTCGTGCACGATGGGAGGGGAGCAAAACAAATTTTTGACCTTCGAGATGGGAGGGGGCAAAGATATGTTTTCATGTCCCCCACGGTTGTTAAAAGATGGTCACTACCTGATTATGGAACGATGATACCAAGGGAACGATGGAACCACTCTCCAATTCTGAGGAACGATGGTACCATTTGAAAGGAACGATGGTACCATGTTCCTGCATACATGTCTAACCTGTCCCTGCTACTTCTTAATGATTACTTGAGAGTCATAAGCGTGAAAAAGTTTGGACTTGATAAAAAAAAAATAATGATAAAAATGATTGAAAAAAAAAATTCTATCATTTGTTCGACATACATTAACTTGATAAAGAATTCACAGAAACAGCCAAATAAAACCCATTTACAAATACCAGATGCATGAAATATGATCAAGGACATGATAGAGACATGATTTGGAAATAGTACCTTCATTCCTTCTTGGTGGTACCATCGTTCCTAAAAATATGGTACCATCATTCTGGTACCATCGTTCCTTGGTACCATCGTTCATGTAATCGTCACTACCTAGGTTAGGCACCCATAGAATTATGGATACTACGTGCATGGACTCATAAATGGGTCCAGCAGGGTTCCTAATTGCCAAAAGTGGAATGGATTTTTATATGAAATTCTTGAGGAAAATTCACGAAATATGCAGAAAAATTAGCTGCTGTAAGGGTCCGAGATTTGGGACAAAGTGAAAACTATAGTTCGTTTTTTCCTATTTTTTTTTTTCTTTCTTTCTTTAAGATCGCCCGAAAAAAAGGAGTACCAAATTTGGTCTGATGTGATTCCTGAAAAAAGCGGGGTGTCCATATAAGCAGGGATGCCACTCACTGATCTATGAAAATTCGGAAATCATTCTAATTTTCTGGATTCCCAAAAGGAAATACCTAGAGGAAACAATTCCAAAAAAATCGGAATTCCTAAAAGGTTAGGAAAAGTGGTATCTCTGATATTAGGGACGAGTAAAAAAAAAGAGGACAATAAACATTCACATACCAGGTATGGGCAATTCAAGTACTTCAACAAACGTACCTGTACACAATTTCTTTCTTTTTTTGTGGGGGGGGGGGGTTACAGAATCAATTCTTAGTGGGGGAGGGGTCGTGATAACTTTTATCATGTTAGGGAGGGGGGTGGAAAACATTTGCCTGTCCACAAAAAAATTCATCTAAGCTCCCCCCCCCCTCCCCCGGGGGCCAGGCTGATATTAAAGCCACGCTAGTTATTGCGTCCCAGGGTACGGGGCGGGATTTGGGCTTTGGCAACTTTGGTAGTGCCACTGCTGCTGGGAGTGGCACTACTGTACACTGATCAATCTGTGGGTGTTCCGTCCCTCGGAGGGACGGAACACCCACAGATTGATGGGACCATAGCTTTAAGGAGCGATGGTAAGCGGTGGCCCTAGTCTTGTGGTGGTGGAACTTTCAGAGCAGTTTCCCAAGCCCACACTCTAAACACAGTTCCTAGTCTTATGTGGAGTTGTTCTTTGATAGTTTATCTCTAAGACCTACTTACTTGTTGTGCATTGTTTTGGAATGTAACATCATATGTCATGCCTTTGTATTTTGTAACTTGATATCTTGGGCAGAGGAAGACATGTTAATTGGATTTGTGCTGGTTCTCAGTGGATGGGAGTTTTCCAAACACTGGAGTACGGAAGGCCGGAGCCACATGCCAGTTCCAAAAAACTAACAGTTTGGAACAATTTAAGTAAAATGGGACCATAAATATGGTCAAGCCCATAAAGAAACACCTCCGAATAAACAAATTTTGGTTTATCAGAAGAGCAATTTTTGTTAAATGGGCAAATGATAGAAAGGGGCAAATTTTGCAACCTACAACTAGCATGTCCAAACGGCTCTCCATATTGGTGCCCTCTAGTGAGTAGGGTTTGAACTGTACCCCATGCCACCAGGGCACAGGAAGTTGAATCCTAAAATGGAAGGTGAAGAGGTGTTTTGTTGACATTTGAGACATATGTGAACAACTCTAACCCACAGGGAGTATATATTGACCATTACAAATTATCACAGTAAGTAGGGCAGCTTCATAAAGGTCAAGACAACATAGGGGACCACCTTTATTAATGCACTCTGGCCTTATTTGGCCAGAAATTGCCCTCAAGCCCATGGGACTTTGTTTGAGTGGACATCAATTGCTTAGACAGAGAGATGTATGGGACAGGGGGCTCTTCTATGGCTATATTGGATTTTAACAGGCCTGCCCTTTACTGATAACACTTGGCATAATAACATTGCGAATGCTTTGTTTATATGTGTCCAGCCGGTATATTTAGAGATAATCCTGAGCCTTGTAAAGGACATAGGCAACTAGTTACGATATCCTACAATACACTGAATTTGGTGCCCATTAGCCCATTCATTACTCTCTTTATTACACAATTAATCAATAAATAATCGATAGAATATCAATAAATAAAGTTGAAAAAAATATTGTCCCTGTCCCCTGGACTCGAAGCCTGACTTAATGTAGTACACGATCGGTACACACACCTCGGCGCAAGTTGGTTTGGTCTGAACGCGATAAAAAAAAATTTGCCGGGACCGGGACTCGTCCCGCCTACCTCTAGCAGCTGAGCGCAATGCGCTAACCACTAGACCACTGGGTCTCACACCTGGCTTGGCTTGGTTTGAATGGGTCCCGCAGTTGTCGCAGTTATGGCAGCAGCAGCAACAAAGCTGGGGGGGCACAACCCAGATTTCAGGGTATTTTCACACTTTGAATGTACAATAGTTATATGTGAGTACCCTCCCCGGCTTTGTATCATATCAAGACCTGGTTCTACCCAACCACTTTTCATCAGTCCCTGTGGCACAATGCATAGGGAGTTGGATTTGGAATCAGGAGACTGCAGGTTCGACCCCTACCCTGGCAATGAAAATTTTTGGGTTTTAACATGTAACATATGACATGTTAGGACATCCTAGGAGTGCACTCTCAAGACCTACAATATCGACAGGTATCAGAATGGGGATATCCAGAAAAAGCACCCAAAATCACAGAGGTCGTGTAATAATTAAATATAAGTAAGGAGAGTTGCGCGAAAAGTGCTCACGCTCAGTTGCCAAGTTTGCCAATATAGACCCCTTGTAAAGTTTGATAACAACCGCGACCTAGTTAGATGCGCGCGCAGAAGCAGAAGGCACACTATGTAAGTAGGTCACCTCCCTCACTGCACTGAGTTACTCATAGGGGAAGCTCACATCATGGCCAAGGCACCTACAACTTCCTCAGTAAATGAGCATTTAGCAAATAGTTTTAAGTCCAAACTGAAACTCACAAACGGGAAACATCTACCAGACCCTGCCTCACTAGCAGCTGATGAATGGCAACTGGATGTTAGGTTGTGGCCAGATTTAAAGTTCCCACAAGTGCATCTCTACGGGGGAGGCACTGACTCTCTGATTGTAGGTCCCAACTGTGAAACTACAGCCCCCCTTTTTGGCCGTTTCACAGCCCCTTAAAATGGAGCTCAATTTTTGCATACCCCTTCTTTGAAGAAGTCTGATAACAGCCCCCATTTTTCTGGGTCTTTTCCATGTAAACTATGGTTCTTTGACAAAAAAAAAATCAGATATTTCACATCACCAGAGTGATTACATGGAATATTCAAGATATTTCCTTTCCATGCAAGTTACAATATGTATCAACAGACCCCTAATCTCAAGATGTAATTCAGTCAACAGCCCCCCTTTTTTCTCTCACCAGTGCATCAACAGCCACCACTTGGTACCACAGTTGGTACCCAAACCAAGGCTCAGTACCCAAACCAAGGCTCAGTGCCTCCCCCCGGATCTCTACATAGCCAACAAAAGAGCTTACAAGAGTCTAGATGTATACTATGTTGTATTTAGGCTAAAAATCATGAAAAACATCAAAAAATAATTTTGAAAACTTTTTCATGCTAAACAAAATGACATCAAAATCTTTAGTGTATTTTGGTGCATTATTGGCCATTTTGACAGGTTACAATGGCATCAGATATGCTAAAAATTCTGAATTTGCATAGTTTGGGTTGTCATTATTCACTGAAATTCCAGAAAAACATCACATTTCCTACAATATGCACTTTATTTCATCAAAATTGATTTAGGGAATGCTGAGATATTATATTTTGAAGTTTGGATGAATGATCAAATTTTCTCACCTGAACCCCATATTTATTGTGACGTTTCTTAGTAATTAATTATTTTTCCACTGTTGGCCTTTATAGCTTTTGGGCGAAAATAACATACTTGTGCAAGTATCTGGGCTTAGCCACTATTATTTTCTTGTAGATATACATTTTTCCCAATAATTCAGGGCCATGGCATGTGGTACAATGTGATTAACTTTTGTGCTATAGGCCTTAGACTCTAAGTTAGAGTGCGGACATACCCAGATTTGGGGGTTTTGCAGTGAATGATTTCAATAAATTCTCTTATTAAATAGAGTGCACCCCCTCAACTTACCATCAAATAACAGCCTAAATAACACTCAAATCGATTAATATACACCCTAAGGATTAATTTGATACCTGGTTTGCCTACCCACTGTCAGATTTTAGACCAATAATCATTGTACAACACCCTTTAGTGCGAAGTTACAAAGTGTCTCCTGCTGCCACCTCCCGTCAATTGGTGTCCTGCAACCTAAGTAGTAAGCTAAAGTACGTCTGCCTTGGGTGCATAGTGGCGCCCCTGGCCTGGGCCCTGTAAACAAACATCTGGTTTTCGTCCAGACGAGGTACCCACCCCACGACCTCCCCAAAGGAGGTCGTAAACCCACGACTACAAATGCTGGGCCTCTGAATGAATATATCAGGGCCCTGTTAGCTTAGTTGGATCGGCGCCCAACTCACATACTTGTATAAAGGGGTCGACAGCGGTGATGAGGTTAGCTGGGTATGCGGTCTGCACTAGACTAGAGTAGGAATAACACCCCTGCACCCACTCCCACGAGTCCCTATCTGTCACCATAGTAAATCAATCAATATGATTTTCTATTTTAGGGCTCTTTTCCACTGTCAACATTAACTATTTTCATGTACCAAGGGTAAAAATAACCAAGGAATCAGAATTTGTGGGTCATTTTACTCTAGATCCAGTCATTGATTTAATATCTTATCAGTTCTCAGGGTATTGGTGTGCGCAGACTGTGATTTCTATAAAACCTTGAAATATAAAATGCTGATATTTTTGTTAATTCTTGGTCAATTTTTACATTTGAGACCTCTATTGAAAGCTTAAGACATTATCAGTTACCATAGAGAGAGAAAGAATGAAATATCTGGACAGATTGTATATATTTCAGAAGAGTTATGACTTGAACCCGAAAATATCAAAACTAAATATTTGTGTAACTTTTTTAAACTTATATGGGATAATCACAAAAGTGTGTACTTTTAGGATCTTTAACCAGCTATTTATTATCTATTAGCCCAAATTAGCCCAAAGCTAAAGAGTATAGGAGAGTTGAGTAAAAAAATCAAAGAATTTCAGGTCTGCTTATCACACTGCCATTTAGAAAATGTTGACTTTCCAACATGATCTATAATACTTATCTTAGTTCCTCTTGATGCAAAATATAGCCTATTAATCCCCAAACTGTTCTGCTTACAGTGATGTAATTGGTTACCCTCTATGATCGTTCAATCAAATTTAATTTGAGATTGAGTAAAGCAAGGTCTGAAATGTGTGAGAACCAGTGCAGCCTGTGCACAGTGGGCAGGGACTGATAAGACCCACACTGGCTGGAAATCCACTGACAGAAAATATTATAGAAATTCCACATTCAATCCCTCATAACTTCTGTTCTAGTAACATTATAAAAACAATTTAAACACCATTAAATTACTCAAGTTGCCAGCTTCCCGGTGATGTAAAATTATCCGGGTAAATCCAAAATAAAAGTTTGCCTGTTTGGCATGTTTTCCCTATTTAGAGTCTAGACTGCAGGAGTGACAGTCACAGACACAGTGCCAGTAGAACTGCACACACAGACGTCGTGTGACCTGTTGCAAAAGTTAACCCACCTTTCAGCCTCTTGAGTAGTGGGTCGGAGACGGACATCTTCTTATTCTATCCTCCCATTCCAGATATAAACCAAGACATTCAACACAGCAGTCAAAAACACTAAATGTTTACCGATTTTCTGACCAAATCCCCAAGTTCACATGTCAACTTCCGGTGACGTTTTCGCGCCAGCTGCTGATTGGCTCAGCCGCCTCTGTAACTTATCCCGGCAAGTGGCGCTGCTGGTTGTAATCTGGCGCCATCTGGCGTAAAACATTCCTGCCGCTCGCAAATTTCTGTGCTGGGGGGTTCTATTTCATATTAGATTTCCAGTTTTCGTGACTGAAGGTATGTAAACGTAATGTCATCTGTGCTTTGACTGGTATATAGGTATTGAAGGATCCAGACTTCGTACTAGAATTCATTTTGTTATATCTTAATTCGTTGAAACGTTATTTAATCAGATGTTTAGCGACTGAAGTCGGGATGAAATGCGCGAGTCGCTCTAGACTAGTCTAGATCTATCCATTAATTTCAATTTTGGTTCTCGTTTGTTTGGTGTGTGCAAACTTTTTGAATAACGTTTTGATTACCTGCATTGCAGGTATCATACTTTATCCTATTTTCTTATTTTTATCCTATTCTTCCTATTTTTATCCTATTTTTGAGCAAAATATTCCTATTTATCCTATTTTTTTTTAGAGAGATAGAATTTTATTTTGTCATTTTGAGTTGTGAGTGCCTGGATGTGTGTGGTGCACATATGTGCGGGCACTGACACATTCCTCTGTGAAATTGTGTAATGTCGTTCTCGCCATGAATATGATCTCAGCTGTCGAAATGGCGTTAAACATCTATTACACACTCTCACTCAGGTCTCTTTAACACAAATATGTTTTAAATGTCATTTTCCTAGGCTAACTTACAGCAAAAGAATTTCCAACCAGTCTCACTCTGCCCTCACCCTAATCCAGCCATTTCCACCCTTAAACCATTCAGTATTTAACACCCTGGCCTGTAACCCACAGAGCCCCACAGCAGCCTAGTGCTGCCTCTGCAGTATATCATAAGAGACTAGAGCATTCATTCAACTGTAGTCAAGAATCTCTAGATTTTAAAATTCTGTTTGTGACTAGGCAAGCAAGGGAGAGGATGTCGAGAAAAAATCTTGTCCTTCTCCAATAGATAAAACCAACCCATAAGCAGTGGCTGGTAAACTATGAGCCAGTTAAGTTTTAAAGTTGCACCAGATACCATTCAAAATTTTCCTGGGGGTCATGCCTCAAGACCTCATCACCAAAGTTGTGCCTATACATGGTAGCTCAAAATTTTTATGGTGTGACTTTGCAGAGATGCCACCTTTTCTAACTTCAGTAATTCTGAATTTTCGTCTTTCATTCCTGTTGGAAATTGAAAAATTGGGATGGTTTCCCAATGTTTGGTGATCAGTTAATAGTATGCCTGCACTCTGTTACTTTTTACATATGTGAGAACATACTGGGAGCTTTTGAAACCGTGTCCAGCAATTTTTAAAAAACGATGCATCTTGAATGTCAATTTCCCAAATCAGGGATGAAAGTCTTCAGGGAATTCCCTGATTTCAGGGATTTTGAAGTTCCAGGGCCCTATACATTCATATAGAAACCCATGTTTTTTGGGGGAATATTGGACCATTTCAGGGATTTTCGTGCTCCGTGACTTTCATCCCTGCAAAATGCCTGTGTCATATGCATCTCTTCCATAACTTTTTACCTTTTTATAGGCACAAAGTTGATTCATATAGGCACAAAGTTGATTCACTGCACTTGCAAATTTACTTAGTCTCCCTCAACAATCCCATCAACCCAGTGACTTAGGTCTACATCCCCCCTTGCTCTCTCCCTGAAATTTAGGGGCGTAGGAAAAAGGGGGGGGGTCCCTGAGTATGTCTGGGCCCCCCTAAATTTACCAAGAAATTATGATAAAATGGACAAGAAGCTTATACTTTGTATCTCAAATTAGATTAATATAGTAATAGAATTGGAGAAATGCGGCCTGAGCCTCAAATCAAATTACTTTTCTATTCAAATTCGATACAGCCAACAGTTTAATAATTTCGACAGAGGCTATGGGGGACGTCCTTCCAACACTAAGCTACCACTCAGAATGACGGTTTCACCAGATGGGTGTGATGTCATTCAGAACACCAATTGCTTGGCAACAGTCACATGTGTTTACTGTCACTAGGTGACAGTGTACACTGGTATCCATGGTAGCTGGTAACAAAAAAAAAAACAGCCAACAGTTTAAGGTGGTTGTGATGGGTCACATGCTGCCCCTCCCCAATGAAGATTTGCTTCCTACGCCTCTGAAATTTTAATGATAAATGATTTAGGGTAACCTTTAAATTGGGTTTAAGAATGCACCAAATTCCCTCTAAAGTTAAAATTTTTCCTGGGGCATGCCCCCATAGCCCCTACCGTAGTTAATTTGCTTGGCTTCGCTTCACTTGCAAATCAGCGGAGCTTCGGTTCTGATCAGCCTATAGCCCATTCCGCCCCTTCCCATGGCCAAAATGTAGACACATCCTACCCTTCTTTCTGCAAATCCTGGATCTCCTATCGCAGGTTGTCGTTTTTTAGTACCAATCATCATTAAACCTCCAAAATTTCTGTTTTAAACCTAACCTTTATCCTATTTTCTCACCGAAAAAAAGGATTGTAATTCCTATTTTTATCTTCTTTTTTTTTTTGAATGAAAGAAATCCTATTATTTTCCTATTTTTTTACCGGAAGGTGGTATGATGCCTGGCGTTGGAACGCGAACACAAAACTACATGTCAATTGAAAATGGGAGGGTGTAAGGTTTAGGGGAGTTTAAAGTTCGTTAGTAGACCTGGACCGTCTCGACATTGCGTAAGCATAACTCTGAGATAAGTCAAGATATTGAACTGTTTGAGTGCATTCTGAGATTCTGAACCTTTGAAGGGTGGAAAAGCGTCTTTTTATAGCACCTTACAGCGACGGAATAGTCCATTAAGGACATAATGTAAACTGCTGAGGTAAATATACAGTCCCGGATAACTAGTCGAATTGAATGGTTCTATTTAATACTGCATTTATTAGTGATCATTATTAATCATTTCAATTTTCACTAGGATTTGTCGTAGATCACTAAACTAAAGGCAGAAACCACATGTTCAATGTAAATGGTAAAGAACAAGTTTCTTGTGATTAGATATTATTTTTATGAGATGAGATAGTAACATAGATTCTAAATTGATAGAATATATTGTACATCGAAAAAGTAAGAGACTCATATGATATTAGGGAGTGATCATTTTTTAACAACGGAGGGAGGGCATGGGGGGTAGGGGGGGGGGTCGGTGGGTTTTTAACTTTGCACACAGATGTGCGAACAAAACTCACGTGAGATGAGGATGATTTTCCAACATTCTGAATATCTAGTGAGACCACCTATTGAAGTATGGTGGTAGCATGGATGTTAATTCACTATCTCAATGACCCATATGATGTAATTGCCCTATAAAGAGCAGACATTTTCTAATGAGCACACGTCCCCTTTTGTGGCCTAACTGTACATCTCTGCAAATATTTTTAGGGTAAATATAGAAAATAGGGTCCCACAAACAAAACTACTGGCCATTGGCCACCGGGGTAAATGGATCGAAGTGGAATTTCATTCAACACTGACTCAAAAGAGTGATGCTCTGATCCTTGAATGTTTCATGGATTCCCTTGCGCAATTTCTTAGAACAGTGAGCCCCTTGAATTCTTCCATATGTGATGCATGTACATGTATTTGTAGAGAAAAACGTCACTACCTCAGTTATAGATAATAAATGCATGAATGTTTATTTCAGGTCTTGAGAATGGACGACGAGAATATAGTGCTACGGCCATATGAGAAACCCCATTCGCTGCCCTATAGATCCCGCAGACCCAGCTATGTAAAACCCAAACCCGTTGTTCCTAAGGCTCAGCCAGAAGCAGCATGGTCATCATGGAACAAGCCTGCAGAACCACCACGTAATATGCCTGAAGAACAGTCCATCCCTAGGCCTGTAGAACAGCCTGTTAGTAAGCCTGTCATAGGGAAGCACCCTACTTCAAAATCACCTGCAAATTCACCAGGTTTGAATTTAAAGCACGGTTTTATCCGTAGTATTAGACATAGGATAAGCAAGAATCTTACTAAAGAAGGCCAAGCCCCAAAAGAGATAGATGTAGCTAGGTCTGACAGTCTGCATTTAACTGAGACCAAATTATGCAGCAGCACCAAAAGAGAAAAAAGCCTGCCTGAAACTTTTAAGGACATACACATGAACAATTATTCCAAACTGAAAACCTCAGCTTCAGGCATCAGCCCCAGAACGGATACTGAGACCAAGAACACAGCAGAACAGACCTCTAAAGTCGATATCAGCCAAAGGGCATTTGGACCACGTAAGACATTGTCAGAAGTTGTGAAATCCAAGTCTGACACTTGTCTCTCTGTTGGCACTTCTAAGCCAAAAGCTGAACTCACATGTCAGTCTGAATACAAAGCTGAACCCTCGTGTCAGTCTGATTCCAAAGCTGTAGCTGCTAAAGCTAAGGAGAGGGCCAGAAGGCGGCCCAGTATGCAGCTCTATCAGCCTCCAGGCCGACGCCGACAAGGTAAGGGACAGCCCACTCATGCTTGTATGTAGAAAGTACATCCTCTTTATGACTCAACATCCTCTTTATGCCTATCAAATCTAGAGATAGCCTAATCTAATAAGAAATCTACCTGTGGGTAGCCAAATTGCTATATAAATGAATAACGAAACACTTGAAGATTTTGATTCCAAAACTCAATACAAATCCACCCTGAAAGTTGAGTGTAATTTATCACGTCCTGCCGATAGTTTTGCCATTTTCAAAATATAGTATTGACTTCAAAGAAAATACTTCCTGGATTTCACTTTAAACCCGTAAGCCTTATCTAACCAGAAGCATTCTAAAATTTAGAATTATTGTCTGTTTTCAAAGCGACATGGTAATCCATGATTAAAGAAAAACAGAAGTGTGACTAGGAATAAACAGTGGAAGGGTCAGAATGATCTAAAGTTTGTAGTGGAGTATTTTTTAAGGTGTTTCAGGGGACAAAAAAAAAGTCACTGTGTATTATGAGAGATACACTGTAGTGTACCTTTAATTTTCTTTTCATCGATGTTTTCAGACACAGGTTCGGTTCTTGGGGAGATTGGTTCTTTTGAGCAAAGAGGTATGACTTCGGCTGACAACACCTCAAGGACAACATCACCGTCAGATCCGATTATGGGACACGCAACGATAGATCCAGAAGTTGATGGGCTTGGAATGCCACTACGAAGAACAGAAGCTAAAACAGATTTGACTGCTCCAAAGCGTACCAACCTAATTATCAGCAAACCCAATTCATCTGCAAACAGTTGGAGTTCCAGAACTAAACGAAGAGTGTTTTTGTCAACTGAAAGTAGCATTCAAAAATTTAGTCCTCCTGAAAAGTGTAGTGGGGAGTTATCTGATGTTGATAGTGGTGCAAGCAAAGCGACCCCAACCACAAAGACAGTCGACACACCCACAATCGACACAATTACAAAGACAATTGACTGCTTGCTTAATTTAAAATCAGAGAACCAAACCACAAATGGCAGTGTAGACGAGATGGCCTCATCAGATTCTACATCTGGAGATGAGTCACAAGGGTTTGGTTACTTGAACCAGATGTTTCAGTTAGACGTGGCCTTTGAAGAGGTGGATGTGAAGGGATATCCAGACTGGGCGCAGCGGTACATCTTTGAGGCCTTTCATGGTATGTTCAACATTCATCCGCCTTTCTCATATCACCTTTTCCCACCTGTACAGTATATTGAAAAAGAAGTTTGTTTGCTGTATGCTATTGGCTATAATCTAACGTACCCATTTACAATATACTGCTGATCCCCACATACCATATGGTATGTGGGGACTCCTGACCCATATATTAAAATAAGACTACTAGAAATACCATGGCTCAACCCTTTTAATTAAAGTAGGCTAGACCAAAGCTACACTAGATGTGCAGACTACCTTGACCAGTAAGGCCATGACAATTGCGGGGCCCTTGATGGGGGGTCCCCATGTCCCATGTCGATTTTAAGAAATTGCCATGTCCCCATGTCGATTTTAAGAAATTGCCATGTCACCATGTCGATTTTAAGAAATTGCCATGTCACTGTCTCGATTTTAAGGAAGTGGCCATGTCACATGTCACTAGGCCAAAAAATGCTCATGTCGCCATGTCGATTTTAGGGGTCTAGAGCCATAATTGCCACCTTTGGCAGCCATCAAAGAAATCCCCGCACTTCTTGTTTTGGAACCACCACACAAAAACACATTTAGACCCCATTTCTTGATGAATAAAGTTTTTTGCAAAAGATTCCCAAGATAAAGCTACAGTCAATACTTCCAAGAGGACTGATAAGGTATTTCCTTACAAACTCAGATCACCACATTAGGGAGTGGTCATTATTTATCAAGCATTCAGTGGTAGTGGTTAGTTGGGAGCAGACTTGCTTTCCGTTTTCTCCTATTTACAATATGCTTTTATACCTCTTACCCCCAATGACTGCCCAACAGACCCGTCAATCTTCACCATCTTTCTCACCACCACCCCCCCCCCCCATTTCTATTGATCTAGTCCAGTCTACTATATCTAAATTGCATGCATTGTTGACAAAGCTCTATTACTGCTGCTCTACAGATCCCAAGCTGGTATCTGAAGAGACCTTATCAGAGATAGGGAGAATGATAGCAGAGCGAGCCTGGGCAACAGAAGAAGGGGAAAACTACCGCCTTATTGCAGCTAGACTCTGTCAGAGAATAGCCAAGGTAAACATGGAATGCACTGCCATATTATGCACTGCCAAATTCCGGTGATGTAACAGGTCATTTAGTAATGTGCTCCATACCACCCATTTGAAACCGTCACATAGATTTAACATTGACAGGACTGTATCAGCTATGTAATAAAAATCAATTCCTGTACAACTTTCCCTCACAGAAAGAGTACGACAATGAAGAACAAACAGCTTCTGCACAGTCGTTGCCATTCCAGCGGGGTGTTCTAGATGGGTGTTACAAGGCATTCCAGCGTCGCCGCCTCCAGACAAAGGAAGCATGGAGAACATATGCCACATTCTGCAGCGACTTGTTGAGGCGCCTTGAATTTGGGTCGGTAGCACCCAAGGTCCTGTGTACGTTGGTGCTGAACATCATGGAGCAGTCTTCTTTCACACTTCTAGACTGCCCTGCAGAGGTAACTTCTGTTTTCTACCTTACCTCATTTCAGTCACTATTTACTGGTGATTTGTTTGCTTGAAAAACATACATAGGTTTCCTTGACTTTACGCTTCGTAATCATCATTGAAAGTACCCATACTTTGGTAGAGCAGCACTTATTACCAGAATTTATCCTATCAGCCTCAGAGAAGCTATTCTTGTTTTACTTTGCACACTGCATATTGATAGTTTGTGACACGATCTGTATTGGTCTGAGTGTGACCTTCCACTCTTTTTATATCCATGATTATGGTCTTCAACTACATGTTAAATTTGTGGCATCGCAGATGCCGTACCGTAATCTCCTGCGTATAAGGTGCATCTTATACGCCAAACAAAATGCTGCTGAGTCTTATACGTGGGAGGGACATTGCCTTGAGTTTGGGGTGCGCCTTATGGGGGGGGGGGGGGTAATTTTACTATAGAACAGTACTAAATTAACAAAAATCTGCCCTTAGAGGTGCGTGTGCCTTATACATGGAATTGCATTCTCTTAGTTGGGGATGCACCTTATACGCAGGAGATTACGGTAGATGTAAATAAGGCCACTCAAAAAAAAAACTGGTTTCTCATCACCAACCCCTGAAAAATATGACGAGAGCGATTTTTTTTTTTTTATGATTTTTTTTTTTACCCTGGGCATATCGGGGCAAAAACTGCATGGGGCGAGACCAAAAATTTTGATTTTATTACTTAAGAGTTTGCTGATTGTAAAAAGTTGTGAAAATGCACTCAATCTCTAGTCCACTGCATTGCTGACACCATTAGCTTTAATTTGATACCAAACATGCCCATGTTTGTCTATTTTACCATGATTTTTGACTAAAATTATGTAAAAAAAAAAAATTAAAATTAAAAACAAAATTTTATGATGCACGCGTTGATGAGAAACCAGTTTTATTTTTTGAGAGGCCTAATGTTCCAAGTAGTTGATAAGAAACAAAAATAGCAAAGAACAAATTAGATTCGTCTTTTACCTACAGTCTACACATTATGGTAATTTATGTATTGCAGGTTGAGACGGTTGCAGAGATGCTGGCACGGTGCGGTGGGCAACTAGAAAAAGAAAACATGGCACAGTTGGAGAAGTTAATCAATCGTTTGGTAACAAACCTGCTCACCTCCGCAGACCCCAAAGTCAAACTGAACCTACACCTCATACAAGAGATGTATGCCAGTGGCTGGTACCTCAGCCCCACTCGACGCGCCTACTACATAAGCCAAAGATGAAGGGCATTTGTACAGAGGATGATGCAGACTATTGAAGGGCAGCATAGTGGTATATTGCTGAATGACCTTTTGTCAAAAGGGTGCAAGAATGCAGCACTGGCAAGTAAATTGCTAGCGCTTCATATATTGTATATGCACAATACCAATTATATCGGGTAGTATATGACAATGAGCCATTGAGCTGCCATCCTGCCATGAACCTTAAAATAACTGTAGAGTGGGTTTATTAAAGGGCAGCTTCAGAAAACATGGTAGCAATGTTCAGCTGCCCATCAGTGTGATATCTTCCATTAGCAACGTTGGTATCTTAAGCAGAGATGCCACTTTTCCTGGTTCACCAGGAGTTTCAGATTTTATGTAAAGATTCTGTATTGAATATTGTTAATTTCCTGGAGGGGGGGGGGGGGTAATTCAAAGTCAATAATTAGTAGATTTCCCTGGCATCTCTTTTGTAGACAACACGGGGTGAAATCATAAGTTTAGAGCCATATGTAAAAGACATGAATACACTGTCTACAACTAAATATAATGTTAACCTGGTTTCCTGGTGAAGCGCAGGCCGTGTAGTGTAGGTACGGAACATAGGCAGATTGTCAGTCAATTATAATGTACACTTACACTAAGCTCGGGTTAATACATTTATATGTGCAGGTCAACCACATGAAATGTGTGCTAAACACAGCGTGTAAGCCATAGGTCTAGCCTTGTGAACTAGGGTCGTTCTCTGTTCAACTCTTCAGGTGTGTGTTATCTTGCAGAACATCTCAGGAACTGAGTTTTGTCTTAGCTAGGTCATCTCCTTGGATCTCAAAATCTGCACAGAAAATGATTTACCTAAGGGGTGAGGACAACTGCTGAAAATTAACTAGCCCTTATCTCGGGGTGGTTTTATTTATGTATAAGGTTGAAATTGATCAGTAAATCTGACAAACTGAGAGAAATTCACGGAACAATCGATACAAAGAGTGACTTGATTTTTATGCTACTCCGTTAATTATGTCGGCCATGTAAGATGGCATATATTTCTCTATGGTTTTCTCCCTCAAACTTTGATGGGTTATTTGACTCAAGCCGCAAAAACTAGCATGTGACCCAACATCTCCTTTATGTCAACTAAGAACTTTCTTCCTCCTGTAGATCTGCGGGGTTGTCAGTTCGAAATGATGAATCCTCTTCGTCACGGGCATGCTCCTCATAAATATTTGAGGTCTTACCATACCATGGATAAATGTCTTTTGCATTAAGAAATGAAGGATGGATGGAATGTTTTGACCATTTTAGCTAGGTTTTTCACCTGAATGTACTATGATAGCGTGATCTGAGACCTACAACTGAAGATATACCAAGCACCATGTTAACCAACCTTCCTTACACCACTCCTATATCAGGTCGTATTCTACTGTAAACAGTTAGGACAACAGTGATACCAGGCTGGCGTCATTGTATCAGTGACGACAGGCTACATTCCGCTGTAGAATTGCAGTACTTTATTTAAGTGATATCTGAGTGTTTTACATATGTGTGATCAAGTTTCTTTCTGTTCATGTACCACTAGAGTATAAAGTCTCATTCCGAACAGGATGAATAAAGTATGACCATTAATCCATGTTACATGTAACTATGGCAGTGCCCGGAGGCAGAATACAGTCCCTAGTAAGCTGCCGCAAGGGGGATGTAAAGTTTGTAATCAGATAACATTCTAGGGAGCAGAACCGTAGTTGCTTTTTCCATTTTTCCTACTTTTCAGCAATTTCTCCTGATAAAGGGTAAAATTAAGTAGGTAATGCAATCGAGCAACTCACCTTTTTGCCAAGTTTAATATTTGGGTTAGGAAATACCTGGTATTCTGTAAAACAAATTTTGAATATTCTTATCACAAATTTTGAATATTCTTATCACTGGGTAGATAAGCCTGATAAGGGTCGTGCTTGTCCCTGTGACGTTACTGTTGCTCGCAATAAATGGAAGGAGGGTGTCGTCAATAAGAGTTGTTTGGAATTAGGAAACTTTTCTTAGCTAGGCTTCCCTAGCCCAGTTAAACAGGTCGATTTCTCCTCTTTCCTATCCCCTCGGATGTGTGTGGTGCACATATGCATGGACACGTTCCCTGTGAAATTGTGTACTGTACTTCTCGCCATGAATATGACCTTAGCTGGCGAAATAGTGTTTAAACATCTATTACTCTTCTTTTTTTTTTAACACAGAGTGGTATTAGAGTTCTTTCTTATGTTTAGTTACTACCCTACCGGATGGAAACATTCCACCATTTTGTTATCGATGTTATCACAAGTTGTCAACGGTGATACTGAACTGCATTCCACTGTAAATATACATGTACCACTATTGTGATGCCAGGCAGTCTTCCAATGTGCCTTTGGTATAGACGTGTGTGCATCCTGTATACATACACTGGACTTTTTATCTGTACATTATTGTTGTTTATATATGTATAAAATAAAAGAAGATAAATCATAAGTCTTGTACTCTATTTGATTAAGTCACCCATCAGAGCATAAAGTGAAAAAGTGGTGGGGTGATGGTGAAGGGGATGGGAAAAGAACCCCGGGACACTAGGGTAGTGAGGTATACCTTTCTCAGGGGTATCTAATAACTCTAAGTACTGTTAAATGGAATGTGAAAATGGTACAGTCAAGGATAACTGAAAGGGCACTTTCCCCTTTTCAGCCTACTAACTCACTAAATACCTGCCCCAAAAATGCTTATTTCTATATCGATATAAAAAGGCTTTCATTTAAATGATATAATCCCATATTTTCATTTGATATTAATTGTGCTTTATACTTTCATGAAGTTTGCAATGTGGTCAGTAGTAGCGTAAGTAATATTTGGAAAAGCCCCTACGTTACAGGCAAGAGCTATTCACCTGATTAACCAGTCATGTATTATACATAACCCGGTACAGGGTAAAATTGGAGCCTCCCTGTTCACCACACGAAGGTATAGCTTTACACTCAAGACTTAATTGCCTTACATATAATTCGGAATGTATTACTAATGGATATATGTACATAAGGGTATCCAATGGAAATTATCGTAAATGTATTACTCATGGATACCTGTACATTTTGGTATCCAATGAAAACCATTGGGAATGTATTACCCATGGATTCCTGTACATTTTGGTATCCGATGAAAACCATTGGGAATGTATTACCCATGGATTCCTGTACATTTTGGTATCCAATGAAAACCATTGGGAATGTATTACCCATGGATTCCTGAACATTTTGGTATCCAATGAAAACCATTGGGAATGTATTACCCATGGATTCCTGTACATTTTGGTATCCAATGAAAAGCAGGATGTTGGGGACAAAGATGAACATATATACGATAGCCAGAGTAAGCTCCTGCAGGGATGTCGAGAGATGGGGATTCGATTGACCGTGTAAATGAGGGATGACGTGACACTCGAAATCGCCTCTAACTTCCATGTTTTCGCTCCCTAATGCTTCCCAAAGTTATGTTGCTTTAGACACCCCAGACTCCTTCCCCTTAATCACCACTCCCAAACCTCCTCCCGCCCCACAACCCTCCCCCATTTTATATGGTCCTGTATACATATCATGCCTTCATGCATATTATTGGGGCAATTCCTTTACCTGTTTAGGTATATACACGAATAAGAAAACGCTGGAGATCTTTGCTTGCATCATTTTATTATGATAACCCATTGCCAATAATGATAACACTTAAAATAGTCATAACAATAAGGGCCACCTTTGGTAGATCCTATCTATCTGGAGATATCATTTCATCTGTTAGAACTGCTGAGTACATTGTGTAATATCGTCAATATCAAAATCACCACGGTGCTGGGGCCGCATAGTTAATAAATTGTATCATTCTCAATAAACACACTATTCCTTAACAGCTCCGATAAGTAAATAAATCTCTCTGGAGCCAAATTATTTTTAACTGAAACCTCTAATCATGATCAAAATAAAAGCTTAAAATTCAGTGTAACACAACAGAGGAATTCCAACTCATCTGAAAAGAATATCTATGGCTTTATATAAACAATTAAATTGAATGATGTCAGTACTTCAAAAAGAAACTGGCCATTTTTACACCAACACCAGTTTTCTCAAGACCTTCATTACTGTAACTTTAAAGACTGATAATAATGTGACAACTTCCATCTTAAATCTGTTGGTCAGTATATCTTGCTCTACCTTACTTTAGAATATAACATACGACTAGGTGTGAACAGCAATGTATTTTACTACAGATGTATACAGTGTTAATAATGAGGCTATAGTGGTCTTTGTATATAGTATAACAGCATACAGAAAATTATTTTTCTCTTGCTCAATAGGACCTAGTTGCATGTGTTTTAATGGTCGCACTGTTTCAGCAGCTGGTCTTTTAAAGAGCAGCTCTTCTATTATCTCATTCAAACGTATCAAGTCAACATAGCCCCAGCTGGACTTTGTCAATTCTAACAACAGAACTAATTAACAATACCGGTTTCCTTCTGTTCATAAGGGCAATTATAAAGAACTCAGCCCAAAGGTTACCTCATATATTCAAACTGCAAGGATTAATGTAGCCTTTCAATATAATAATTACCATCTCTAGTCATGTGTATGTTTTAAGACAGTGTTTTTTTTTTAACATTTTAGAGAATTACTTAGCACCATGTCCCGACAATGCTCTGGTAACACAGTGTATTCACCTTAACAGCTAACATTAATAACCAACCAGCATCGAAAGACATTTAATCAGAAAGAGCGAGTAGCCACTAGCGACAGGACCAACATATGAAGTCCCACTCGCAGCGCTATATTTTTAGGGATAAGAGAAAGCACGCACGAAGGAGACAATCACAGAAAACACTTGGGATTTTTCCATCACAAATAAGGCTTCGTTAGGATTAAGACTATCACTACTACTCGTCACTATATCATTATACACCTAAAGTAACCTCATAGAATATATTTATCATGTATAATCATATATATTTATATATAACCAAGCATATATTCACATATAACCAAGCAGACGCTGCCACCTCATCTTAACAAGACCATATTCTTTTACATCTGTCTATTTCTTTCTATTTATTTACAAATATGTGGCTATTATACAGATATCAGATGCAAGTAAAGTGTACACAAAAACAAAACAGTCTATCTAAGGTCACTAAACCCGTTTTAAAAAGGCCACCTGCCTAGCATTTTTTCAAAATGATGATTTCCCACATATTGCCCACGTATATATTATACAGTGCACATAAAAATGGAGATCTTAATTGAAGTTTTGAATATAAATCGGATCAAATCCACGCGATACTCCCGCTACTTGAATTAACTTGGGCTGACTTCTAGATCTCAGTAGAGTTTGCCATAGATACATAAATTGTATTAAGGTTAACATATAGGCACATTTCTATTCTATTCTTAACTATCTCTAAGAGAAATTCAAGTTGGATCTCATTATTATAATTATTTCTTTTGGGGTTCTAGAATTTAGGCTGCATGAGATTTAATTTCCTATGGATATTGATGTACATGATTGCTATGACCATTTTCCCATTTTATATAGGCGTTTAATATTCATTACAATATTCTATTTCTATCCATTTTATCTGGCTTAAGAACTGGCGATGATGTTACCTTGCCACATTCTCATATTATACCAAAACAGTCATTAACTCTATCATATAAGGTTGCTGCCCTAATGTACAAGGCTCTCTGGTTATAATTCATATTCTCAAATCATCTGTTATGAGGCACTCTCTACATCCTTAATTTTCTTATTTCATAAGTTTAATAAATGGGAGAATGCAGCATGTAGATCTAATTGCAGTGATAATCTACAATTACTCATCCATGTACTCTTTGTGAACTACCGGTAGATTAGTATAGCATTTCTCTGTTAATCATATATCGGTCTGTACCGTCACATATTAAAGAATCTGTAATCTCATCAAACAAATAGTTGTGATCTTTACACATGTACAGGCAATCATACCAGGGCAGAAACATAATGATACATGTAGTTTTGGATATTGCTTTCATATTCTAAATACTAGTAAATTGTCTCCCAGGAGGAGTGACATACAATTATGCTTATAATAAATCTATTACATCACTTATAATTTATGATGCTATATGCTCTCCATACTCCTCTGTATGTCTCATTTTCCCTCCCAATTTGGTATGTTCCCTTTTAAGAAAATGCTGAGACTCAAATAAGAAAATAATTTACACATACTTTGCACGGTATACATAATATCTTCATAACATAACGACATATAGATATCTATAAGTTGCCTCTTTCTCTCTACCAGTCACGGATACTGCTCACTACTTGATATACAGGACAAACACACATGCTAGTTGGAAGTAAATATACAAAGAAGATATCATACGTTGACTTGACCTTTAGATAGGCTTCATATATTTCTTTTTTGTCAGTGCTTAGTTCCACTATGCTTTTAGACAATTGCATACTTGTATATAAATATGTGACCTTCACACTTCTGTTTAGATACAAGTATACTGTGCATTATATACAAATTTAATAGATATACATAGCAATACGTCATATCTTTAAAAACTCAATGTTGTGTCAATGTTGTGTCATGCTTTTCTGCTTTTAATTATTAATGTGGACGAAGAAGAGACAAAATGGCGTTCAGGCGTGAGAATCCAGCCTTACTGCTCACCTGCTCAGTGCTGGGACTCATGGATAATATCAATATTTTAGTGTCCCCAGCCACCACTGGAGGACGCTCCTCAACAGCCGACAATGAGCGTGTTGTTGTTGGCGACATCCAGGGGGCGCACACGGCCTACAATACTGCAATTCACGTCACCTAGTGGTCAAACTAGGAAACTTCACCCTATGCTGGTTTAGAGGCTAAGATGTGCTATTACTATGGATATTCTATTTCAATTCAATACGTTCTCACTACAGAAAGCACATATATAGTTGGACGAGTCATGTGGTATCTAATACACATTCGTTGCTTTGGTCCCCCAGTTAGCGTCCATACTTTCTATCAATGAGAGGCAAAATGGCAGGAAACTGAAAAGCAGAATGCAAAACTAACATGCATATACGTGTATATTCCAAACGTACATATTATCTGCAAGTCAGCATGTAATACTATTCAGAGGCCCATGGAATGAAGAAAAACAACACAGAACTGAGAGGGAAGCCTCTTTTGCCCAGCCTGTGAGTTGAGGCAAATGCCGTCTGCTATATCGTTTTAAACAACTGATGTCCTTTAGGGATCTGTGTTCTCTCTTGATGCCTCTCCTGTAAGAGCACTACTTTACATAGTCCATGGTTTAGACACAATAGGGTAGGTGGGTGTGAAGAAAACTGTGGGTGACTAAATGCTTATTGTGTGACACCGGGCCCCAAAGGACCTTGCACCGAGTGAGACGCCATCTGGTGGCGATTAGCTGCAGCAGCCGACTTTTTGTTTCTCCTGGTCCACATAATCTGCCACGTTAAAGCGGGGCTCATCAGCTGATCTCGTCTTTTTGCTCTTTAGATCTCTGTGGTGAAGATAAAAATTGGTACACAATATAATATTGATATTTCATAGTAAAGGTGCAGGATGTAGGGCCTATATCTAGAAACACAAGTAAGACATTAGGGGTCTGTCCAATTGTAAACAATTGGGGGAGACGATAGAAATTACAAACATTCCCCCAGCTGTGTTACTTATATAATATATGTAGCCTCATGAAACAAGGGGGTGTGGATGGGGGGTCCCCCATGTCACATGTCGATTTTAAAAAATTGTCATGGTACTTGTCACTTAAATCCCCATGTCCCATGTCATCTCTAAGAGCCTATCACTAAGGCCCATGTCCCATGTCGATTTTAAGAAATGGCCATGTCATTATGTCGAATTTATAAACAAGCCACAGTTTCCCATCAGAATAGGACTCAGTTTGCCATGAGAATAGGCACATGTAGTGAGCCTGCAGTGAGGACATTGAGGTGGCACCATCTAGTGAGTATTGAAAGAACTAAGTCCCACCAGCTAAACTCAGGCCCTATCTGAACACTACCTATTGCAAAAACAATAAACTAAATTCAACACATTGGATAAAAGAGAGAAAAATCTGTGCAACCAATCACAGCACAGCAATAATTCAGTGCGGAACACCCTAATATTATGCAAATGAGCTGTATTTGAGTGTAAACTATAATGGGAGCCGGCCTATGTTATGACTACTAAAGACCTGACTAGGTAATTAAGAAAGGTTATTCATAACAAACAGTCTCCCATAAAAACGCAGCAAGGAAGGAAATGACTATCATCTAGAATGGAATTTCAGACACTCTACGCATATGGTATAAGATCCTATCTCCTCTTTTTCGTCCCCAACCTTCGCAGACAGTGACGTCTTTACCCAGAACCTTTCAAGTTGCTTTCACCATGATCTTCTTGTCTGAGCACCCCCCCCCCCCCCCCACGCCCCCTGCCCCCGCGGGCTTGCCTAACCCATATCATAATGGTCTACATCTCATCCTTTCTGTCCCCTCTGAATATCTGGTACAAATGTGCACAGGCACCGGCACATTAATCCGTCAAATGGCTATTGACAATAACATGCAACTCGGGGGGCTTCGCCCCCCTCGTTGCATGTTATGGTTGGATAACAGTCACTCGTCATGACATATTCATAAGTTTCCTTATTTTATAATAATCAATTTTCTATTTAACGTTGGAGTCTATTCTTGAATAATATCGACCTATGTATCAAGGAAACTTTGAGTTATGTACATCTGATGTAATGGACAATATCTTGGCTAAATAAAGTTTAAATTGTTTTTAAAAAAAACTTGTTCAGTACTAAAAGCATGCGAAGATGCAGGTATATAGTTATCCCATCATACCCGTATCACTATAATTGACTGCACTGGATCATTTGCCTCAGATATATGGACAATGGAAAATTGCCCGCACTCTCAACAAAAAGAGGTGTGAGTGAAACCTGGTCGGGGAGGAGAGGGGGCATGTCCTTCACCATTCTTTTAACCCCAACAGTATCGCTATTGTTACTAAAGCTAAACTGCTGTACATTATTATGAGAGGCCATAGGAAGCCTATACTGCCATATACAGAACAACACAAACAGATAGGAGCGTGTCATTGTGTTCTAGGCGTGACCTAAATAACAGGGGCCAAGTCCGATTATATCACTGGGGAGGGAGGAGAGAGCAGAACAGAGCCGAGTTACTCAGAGCATTTATGGGGATATATATGTCCTATTGTTTGAGTATTGTTTAAATGAGTAGTTTGGAATGCTATTATCTGGGCAAGTTTTTTTCTTTATTTTTTTACCAAAAATGATGATGAATATGGATACTGAAGCTGCTTCGGTGCTCAATTTTTTACACAAAAGTCTAGATATTATAGCATGTCCATGTCTTACTTGAGCTGGTCTCCATTGTATCCTAAAATAACATAAAGGAAGCTCTAGCTATGTCCTTGAAGAGTGAATCCATACACGCATAACATGACCGTTTTATGCCGTTTTTTTCATGGAGCTGCTCACAGGCTGCGTCACAAACTCCTCCATACACTATAATACACCATATGGAGCTATTAACAAGCTACTTCACTAACTCATCCTTACATCATCTAACACTGCTTGCAGCTGTTTATCAAAGGCCTCATCAACTCATCGCTACACTATGTTACACTGAATGGAGCTGCTCAGAGGCTGCTTGACCAAATCATCCCTACATCATCTTACAGTGAATGGAACTGGTCACAGGCTTCTTCACCAACTCATCCCTACATCATCTTACACTTACAGTGATTGGAGCTGCTCACAGGCCACCAACTCATCCCTACATCATATTACAGTGAATGGAGCTGCTCACAGGCCACCAACTCATCCCTACATCATCTTACACTGAATCGAGCTGGTCACACGCTGCTTCACCAACTCTTCCCTAATCTCAATCTGTATTCGTCTCCTCTCGGAGGAAACTGAAAAAGATCCCATTTCTCACTATACCTGCCGTGTGACCTATATAAGTATAAGCACCGCTTATATACGGTAAGTAGCATGTGAATATCATAATTCGTACCTGGTCAACATTGACATGGTCGTTTCTAACCCCTACCTTTCCCACCTTCACTTTTCCCCTCCCTTGCTCGGATTACTCTATGGCACACTCACCTTGCAACTGCCATGAATGCCAATTCCACATTCATTCCTGTTTTAGCACTGGTTTCCATGAAGGCCACGTCATACTCCTGCAATATGAAAACAACAGGTGGTAAGCCAATGAAATACGATATATGACAACAGGTGAGCACCGTCTCAGGTGAAAATAACCTCTTAACTGTAGCTGAATTTTTCAATAACATCACCCTGCATAGATAAAGTACACAAATTGTACGCGAATAACATTATATGATGGTTATCAATAAACGCTACTTGAACTTGAAAAACTAAAGGCACCATCTGCCTATTTATACTTTGGTGTACTTCTAATTACTAATGACAGCTTCGATATTTTACTCCTTTTTTAAACTATGAAAGGCATTTAGAAGGATGATGACCAGATCGAAAATCTTACTTTGGCTAGCCGTTGTCCATCTTCTGTTCTGATGACACGTTCTGGTGACATATCACACTTGTTGCCAAGTAACATGATGACCACATCGTCTTGAGCATACTCATTTATCTCCGCTAACCAGGCCTGAAAAATAAGGGCGTTTTTCTCACTATAATTATATATATGGAGTCCCTAGTTATGGAAGCTATGATCAACTTTTGAATTCCCTTAATATCAATATTAATTGGTTCGATCTATACATCAAATTAAATGGACAAAAAAAAAGAAGAAATATAGCAAATAAAATTTACTATATTCCTATATTAGTAAATCTTTTTCCAATGAGGTTGAAGTGTGCAATAGTGGACCGACACAATGCTAATGTATCTCGATATTTCCTTATCATAAGCTAACATGTCATGGGTGTGTTGTCTAAGCTCTCTAGTGGGAAAATAAATGAAGAGGGTCTATTCGGAGCCTATCTTCCTAAATCAAAGACCTTCGCCATCGCCCATGTATGAGAGGGCATCATGTCTATACATAGAACTGGAAGTAGCGTAAGGCTTGATTCTTGTGGCCTACGGTATTACATGTACCGTAATCTCCCGCGTAGAAGACGCGTCCTCTACGCCAAACAAAATGCTGGGGAGTCTTATAGCTTTCTCTCAAGTTGGGGGGTACGTCTTATACGAGGGGTAATTTTTCTATAGAAATGTACTAATCTTACAAATATCAGAATTAAAATGTGCGTCTTATATGCGAAAATGCATGTGCTAAGTTTGGGGTGCGTCTTATATGCGCAGCGTGTCTTCTACGCGGGAGATTACGGTAGCTGGTAATAACAGGCACTTTGTAGGTCATCGGGAGTAAAATTATATCACTGTATATCTATCTAAATTCAGTTTGACACTTACCCGTATGTTGTCGAAACTGGCTTTATTTGTGCAGTCATATAATAACAATAAAGCTGAAAGTAGACAGTGAGAAAATTACAATGAAGAAACATATACTGTACCACTGAGTCGTTTTTCATTTTTTTTCTAAGTATACACTACAGGAACATATAAAAATGCCTTGCATTAAAATAGTTAAAACATGTGTGTTGCTAATAGAGAAACATTAGAGAACAATAAAGTATTTTCATATTGAAAGTGGGATTCTTTCATTAGATAGAACATCTTCAATTCTCATTATCACATAATCGGAGAACAGTGATTTGCAGTATAACCTATCTAAAAAGTATTTCCACATTTGCCGATGCTTTCTGATCGATTTTTCGCCTTTTAATAATACATTTTCATGAACTGGAAGTTTTCACTTGATTTCGGTGGGTTTTTTTTTGGTGAGAGTAATTTGAATTGACCCTATTAGAGGAAAGACAAAAGATACCATGGCTCATCAGACGAAAGATTCGGCATGTATATATTGAAAATCCCATTCATCATGGAGAGCGTAATTCATTGATCAAATAAACCGTTGGCGGATAGCCACCTTAGCTTGAACAATACTGGCAAAGCATAACATAGCTTGTTATTACTGAAAGTGAACAACCAAACATGTCCATAAAACCATAAACAGATTTAAAAAAAAAAAAAAACAAAAAAAAAAAACGAGGGTGACGGACGATTGTGAGCAGCCACGCAGAAACAATGCGCCGTGCAGGGAGGCGAATCATCCTTTTTGTATAGCAGCTCACAGATGATTAAACTGACAACAGTGACTAACTTATGACAGCAGGCTGTATCGTTAGGAAGAAGCCGCAAATAAAATAAAGAGGCGTGTGTTATCGGCAGAGCAGTGGGATAAATCTTCATTTAGGACACTTCATCAGTTCACAAATTACAGAGTGAAAAGTCAACAGTTTGAACAGATAACTGGATTGAAATTTGATATTTTTTAATGGTGACTGAGTAGCAACCATTGAATCAGCAATGATATGCAGTTAATGCACTGCTGATCTTATCAGATATCAGTTAATGGTATAAGGCATATTGCCCCCATAGCAAGGTTTTTAACAGGGCATTAAGATCTAAATCGGGAGGGGTTTGAGAATTGTGAGAATGCATTTCCTGATGGGAAGGACATGCATTTGGAGGGAAAAAGATGTACCGGCCTATCAATATCACAAATACTACATTGTATTGATTTAAATACCCGGCATTTATAGAGCACAGAGTAGTATCACCAGGAGCAAAAGAGGTGTTTCAGTTGCCTGTTGATTTATCTTAAGTTTCTATAGACATGAAAAGTACTGGGGATATCTTGGTGAATTCCCTTTCTAAACATGGCAGGCAGAGCACAAAGGCCCTGGAATTTCCAGGTTCAGTTAATTTCAGGATCTGAAACACATCTATCCGGGGGACAAGGAGAAATATTTCCAAAACTGAATCCAACTTAGATTTACTATTATGATATAACTTATATATGAACAACAACTACCGATGGAATACACGATATCAATATTAATAACACGTCTACCCCTATGAAGAGAGAAAGTGGCAGGATAGATCTTCTGAAAGATGTTATATCATGACCGAATCATGCACTAGTCACCATCACTTTTCTAAATTGAGTCTAATTCCACATCTATTATATCTACCGCTAAGTATACTACTCCTTATGCCAACCAAAACCATCCTATACCTAAGGGTAGATAGGTACCGAGTATAATATGATCATACTGTCCAGACTCGCGATTAAGCTCATGCAAAATGCTGCATCGAGGGGGCCGGGGACTCAATGTTGGAACACAAGTAACACTTCTCAAAATTAAAGCTCCACTATACAGATACAACAATAGGTTCTGAAGCTGTGATGTTAGTCGTACAACGTATGATATATGCAGTGACCATAGATGAACTTTCACATGATTGTATGCTGAAGTCTAGGTGACACAGACGTGTACTGATACTATACTGAAATTGTACTGATTTTGTACTGAAACAATGATCCGATATGAGCAGGGTCTATGTATACAGATCGTTGCATGCACTCATCTAGGAACGATCTCCACCAGGCCAACAATATCTTAAAAATACAAACCGACAGGGACTAGCATTAAACAGAAACAGTACACAGAGATGGACAACCACCATAGGGGCTCTGAGTATGAACCCTTTAAAGGCCGCATCATGTCTCTACAGTTGAGCTTCTTGGTCGTCATGATGCATAAATGCAGTGCTGGCGAGTCTACTCTCCAGCACTGCATTGGTGCATCGAATACTCTTCGGGAATGTATCAGTCACGAAAGTTGAACGTAGCCCTGGCGAGTAGTCGCACCAGCGCTGCATTCATGTATCATGACGACCTATGGGTATGATACATTAACACACTTTGCGGCCTTTAAAGTGTGAATGATGTTGGACAAAGTACCATGGGCGTCCCTATAATAGGCGTGGGTGACGCTACGGAACCGTTCCTGACCGGCGGTATCCCAGATCTGAAAATAGACAGACAAGTGGGGTCAGCAACAATGGGCTGCTCTTAGCTGCTCATCCATAACACAGATTGTGTAGTGTTTGGCCACATACAGAGGGAACCAACACCTCCCCTCATGAAGCAAGAAATAAGGAGTCCAATAAGCAAGAAGCCAGGGCAAGGCATTAATAGCCAGTCAGAAAGGACATTTCATGTGATGATGAAGAGGTCTATTTCTGCTTTATATCTTCCCACTTCTTGAATTTCTTCTTTACTTCATTTTAATATCTTTTCCCGTGTCGTGCCATTATTTTTCAAAAAGTGCGTCACAAAAAGAGCGTTCAAATTTACCTAACTGATCTAGAATTGCCATTGTTTTTCTTTGGTATTTTGCACATACAAAAAAAAAAAAAAGATGTGACAACCTGGTCACATTATTTACAAATTTGAAATTTCCTGCTTCTGAGGTCGAGGCAGTAGACCCCATCATATTGTTGGCAAAACACTACCACTCAACAATGACCAGCGTCCCTTGGGTGCGGAACGCTGGCTATGACGTCACATTTTCATGACATCACATGACCTACCCTGGGCGTCTCTATAGTAGGCCCGCGTGATGCTTCTGAAACGCTCCTGTCCCGCTGTATCCCAGATCTGAAGGGGAAGCACCAGCTGTCATATCCATATCATCATATATAGGCAGCTCTGGCAGAATAGACTCATCTAAAACCTACACTGTTTTTAACATACTTAATTGAAATAGAAGCAGAAGCGTGAGCAGCGACACAGAAATGAGGCCTCACCTTAGCTTTACTCTTTTATTCCGAAATTTTAATTTTAAACAGGCTTTTCTGAAGATTTTTTTTTTTATGGAATACTTTATTTTTGTTTTGTTTTGTTCTTCAAGAAAAAAAGGACTACCCATAACACCTCTCGTATACCCTACAGTAGGAACCATCTCCACTCTCTCATTTACCTCACTGTATAAAGTGGACCTAGATGCAGGTTAAGGTATTTGTAGTCCCCAGCCTCTCATTTACCTGACTATTAAAGCTGGGGCTGGCTTTAGGTTATAATACATGTAGTTCTTACCTTCATATCTAGCTAATTGTTGACATCTGAGAAATCAGAATCCACCACCCCCCCCCCCCCCGAATCAACAGGTGTGACTCAGGTAAACAAACATGTGCACCATGCCATTAACATATCATTACCTTTTAGAATTCAAAAGGGATTTTCACCTTCATTTTGTCTATAACAAAACGTTGGAGACAAGTCTCTTGTTACAAAAAGATGGTGATGTGCTAATAAGGTGCGTCCCACTGGTACAAAGGGACAGAACAAGTGTGGGATTCACAGGTGGTGCAGGGCATCTTCCCCAGTGTATTAACACAAGGGGCTACCTAGACAGAGGTTAACAAGGATGGTTCACACCAGTGCATTATTTCATGAGGTGGAGGCGAGTGGAATAACACACAGTTGTAAACCTTCAGAGTTTTCTATATTTATTTCAAGACATTTTGGAAAACAATCTCCAAAATTTCATATTCTTTTGTGTCGTAATGGACCCTTGGTGCGCCTTATACGAGTAAGTTCTCCCAAAGGATGCCCCACCCTGTTACCGTGGTGTAAGGGGGTCAGTGAGCCCAGAGCTGCCCAGAGGTTTTTGAAATTTGAAAATCTACTGGTCTGAACAGAAATTATGTCATTATTTGTATAGGAATCAACAGGGAATTTAGTTTTCATCCAAAAGCGTCTTCATTTCAGATGGATTGAGGTCGACCTGACAGTTCTATATAGGGATTATGAGAGACCAGAAATTGATTTA
The DNA here is from genome assembly GCA_949317995.1 of Acholoe squamosa. NCBI lineage: Eukaryota > Metazoa > Annelida > Polychaeta > Phyllodocida > Polynoidae > Acholoe > Acholoe squamosa. The sequence goes on along the minus strand of OX439040.1, from coordinate 50,196,922 downwards.
GAAGTGGGGAAGTAGAAAGTTTTAAAATGAGCTGTTTTTGAAGGTCAAACTTCATGCTTTATTTTCGAAGTGAAGCAGGCATTTTTTCTTGGAAGTTGGTTCATTGTCAGGTTTGAAGTGTTTACTTTTGTCAGATGTGAATGAGATGACAGAATATTTAGAAATTCTAACTTAAATTAGAGATTTAGATTTTAACCTCCTGGGACCAAACTTTTGTCAAAATGAAGGAACTTTCGCCCTCACCAAGGCACCATTTTTCATTCCGATTGCACTTCCATAGGCTTGACAAGCAGCAATGGCAAACTTTATTCCTCTCATAAGACTTAACACAGCTATTATATGTATAGAAGATAGAATGTCTTTGGGAATTGACACTTACAGAGAGCGCCTGTACTGTAGCCACCGGCTATACAATGTCATAATGGCATATATATGTAAGGTGATGCCTATTATCTTCACAATTAGCTTGTGTACACCTGTTAGTTCAGGTTACCATAGCGACACCATAGTACCAGGGGTGTGTAGAATCACTGTTAGTGGTCTGCCTGGCTATTGTCCACTCACTCTGCTCACAATGAGCAACTCATTTTCCCATAATCACAAATTTATCTTTGGCAAAATATACTCAAATTTCCTATGCCATTTTGCCTACATACTGCATTGAATGCCCCGAAGGGAATAGACTAAAAGACCAAATTTCCAGTGGTTGTTCGTTGATTTTTACCAGACTGAATGCCTGATTAGCCCCAACTTTTAACATGTACTAGAATTTATGATCCTACAAGATCTTAATGAATGCTATCCCTGGGTTCAACATACACAATTCCTGGGTAATATTAATGGGGGGTTAGGGACCTCAACACAAACCTTTAAGATCTGGCGACTTGCATATGGCTGTCCATAGAGTATTTGTCATTTATAAACCAATCGAAGGTGTTACTGATACAGAATTGAATTCATATGATAGACAGGCATATTCTACCAAATGTATACGCAGTATAGCAAAATCAAGGCAGTATTTATATATCATATTACATGGTATCCAGAATAAGGTGCCCCTTAGTGGTAGGATGGTCCAATTGTAAAGTCATTCATGAAATGTAATAGATTTAATTACAATGTCAAAACTCTTTCAGATTACTCATTTTATGGTTCGTATTGACACATTCATGGCGATAGTTTAAACTTCAATAGCATTTTAGATGCTAGATTATTCAATATGACAGAGAGTCTAGGATTAGCTGGGTGGTTAGTGACCACCACTTTATTCTTTCACCTGAACATCAGCACAGGACAATCACACTTTTACCCATGTTTTCTGAGGAAAACCTATCATTTCTGAAGTTGTTGGTTGAGGACGTAATATGCAGAGATGTTGTATATCATGATTTGATCATGATATTAACAAGGTTATAGTGACAAAGTAGGTATCGTGCAGGTTATTAGCATTTCCCCTTTGTGCAATGTAAGTACTCTAGCCTACTTACCTGAAGTTTGACATTGGTGCCATCCACATTCACAACTTTGTTCTGAAAAGAAAAGAGATACAATGTTAGATATATAAAATGAGGTACGAGATAACCGTGAATAAATCCCTTGCATCCATGTACATATAGAGCCGAGATACAGCTTTATACGAGAGTACAAAACTAGGATTACGCGAGAATCAAAATACAAAGGCAAACTGACCTGGAGACTTGCCAACTAAGGTGAGACCACTGTGTATACATTTAGTATGGTAGTGTATGGCATACGTTCAACTGTATGGAATGATTGTTAAGGGTATTAGCCTATACTTGATGTCCAAAGTCCGTCTGAAGACAGTTTTCATATGCAGTAGGCTATCAGTATGATACATTTAGGAAGGACCTACTAATGTACCGTACTACAAACGCCGCATTACATTTTTTTTTTTGTATTTGGTGCGATGCATGACTGAGGCACTTGTCAGTGTTGATACATGGAAGGTAGATATAATCCCAAAGAATTAGCACAGACCTTCATAAGCTGAATGGAGGTCTGTGGAATTAGTCAAGGCACCAATATAGTGCTGGCGAGTTACTCGGACAAACCTCACTGCTGCATCATGACGACAGATATATAGAGCCTGAAGGCAACATGCATGATGCATGAATGCAGCCCTGGTGAGTAACTCGTGAGGGCTACATTCATGCATCATTCTGACCCTACGGCGCTGATACATTCCCAGAAGGCCGGCATGCATTATGCTTCAATGAAGTGGTATAGGGCAGATTTGCCAGCTCACTGATGCATCAGGGGCGCATCATAATGACTATAATGGACATGGTGTACTAATTCATTAGCGGCCCATAGAGGCTTAACACAAACAGTTGTGCACTGAAGTCAAATACCGTAATCTCCCGCGTAGAAGGCGCGCCTTCTACGCCAAACAAAATGCTGCTGGGTCTTATACGCGGGAGGGGCATTGCCTAGAGTTTGGGGTGCGCCTTATATGCAGGTTTTTCTGCCTTTCAATTGGGAGACTGATTGATGTGGCCAAGGAAAACACCCCAAAATCAATAGCTAACCTTTATATATCAATCTAATATTAATTATGACTTCATAACATGTATAGTTGTGTACTTTGGGGCTCGACGACACGCCGACCGTGTGCTGATGACAGCTTGAACTCATAGACGCAGCAGCGCGACAGCCCGGTCGTTCCCGGGCAGTCGGTATACAATGAGGGGTGGGGAGGGGGGCGCCTTCTACGCGAAACAGCCCCCCCTGTGAGTTGGGGGGGGGGCGCCTTCTACGGAGGTTTTTCCAGAAATCAATCCAGAAGAGGTAGGTACACCTTCTACGTGAAAAGGCCTTCTCTGAGTTGGGGGAGTGCCGTCTACGCGAGCTGCGCCTTCTACGCGGGAGATTACGGTAGTTCATTTTGATATTTTTTCTTTTGAGAATGACATACACGGGTGCCATCAGTTGACAATTTTGCAACTACTCTTTGTTCCCAAATCAGTGGCAAACTAGTCTCGTATTTCAATTTGATATGAATATTTTCCATCGTGGATCTCAGAATCACTGACAACATTGACAACCTAAGGAGATGCATGTACAATTAAAACCAGGGTGTCTAACAATAGAACATGATGGTAGAAAAGGATTATCTCCAGGATTACTGTAGTGATGTAGGACTATAAAGTATGCCCACAAGGCACTTTATAATGTTGGTATGATTGTCACCTGTTTAATCCCATTTCCCAACATTTCCTTACAATAGTACCGGTACAAACCACAAAGCCCACTATAGGTGACTTAGAAGGATATATATGGAACACACATATTTTCCCTTCCAGTCAAAGTTTGCCTTGGATAGCAATGTTTGCCTTGGTGATAAAAGCCTTAGCTGGTAGGTACCTCACAGGACGTGTCGTGCCACAGGTAAACCTAAGGTGGTCTCTGAGTATAAACACAGACCCAGCTAGTCAGCACATACCTTCTTATGAAACACCACATCTATATTTTACTCTTTAAAGAAAACATAATGCTTTAATGCTTGCTGGTGATATACATGAGTATCGATACATGGTGCTTCACCAGGGAGCAGCATAATGGTGCACAATTGGAACTGGTCACGAAACCCTTGAGGAATCATGATGCCTTTTTCGACTCAAGAAAACATCGGAATGGGTGAAACGTATCATGATTAAGAGGACAAATGAGATAGAAGGATAAGGCCGGGGGTTTTGGAAGGCGGGGGGCGGGGGGGGGGGCAAGAATAGAGGTAAATGCCAGGCAGTTAGATTGGGGTGCACTGCTGTAATTCACTCAAAATAACCGTTCTATAAATTACATTTTTACCGAGGCAAGGGTCATTTTTATTCCCACTCTTTATGAAGAGAGCGGCACCTAAGGACATCAGAGATTCACCAAAAGAATGTAAGAGGATGGTGTAGAGACATGCGATAGGACAAGCAGAGAGAATGGCAACAGGAGAGCGGAACACAGAGACACCGGTAGATAATTTTAGAGGGCGATGGGGCAGTTGGACAAACAGGTAAAGTGTGGGAAAGCCGTACTGTGACAATACCAACATAAACTAGTGTACTACCGTAAACTCCCGCGTATAAGACGCGTCCTCTACGCCAAACAAATCCCTACTGCGTCTTATAGCATTTCCTCAAGTTTGGGGTGCGTCTTATACGCGGGGTTTTCCAACATCTCATTTGGGAAAATGCGCCGATGACAGCTTGAATTCATAGCGCCAGCACCGCGGCAGACCGGGAGGTGTCGACGCGCTCGGCGGGTTTGACACCGACCGTGTGCCGATGACAGCTTGAACTCATAGAGCCTGCACCGCGGCAGACCGGGAGGTGTCGACGGGCGCTCGGCGGGTTTGACGCCGACCGTGTGCCGGTGACAGCTTGAACTCATAGCGCCTGCACCGCGGCAGACCGGGAGGTGTCGACGGGCGCTCGGCGGGTTTGACGCCGACCATGTGCCGGTGACAGCTTGAACTCATAGCGCCAAGCGCGGCAGCCCGGTCGCTGTATAGATTTGCTCGGCGGGTTTGACACCAACCGTGTGCCGATGACAGCTTGAACTCATAGCGTCAAGCGCGGCAGCCCGGTCGCTGTATAGATTTGCTCGGCGGGTTTGACGCCGACCGTGTGCCGATGACAGCTTGAACTCATAGAGCCTGGGGGTGGGGGGTGGGGGGGGTGCGTCTTATACGCGAACCCCCCCTTGGTGAGTTGGGGGGGCGTCTTGTACGGGGGGTTTTCTAAATATCGATCCAGGGAGGTTGGATGCGTCCTCTACGCGAACCAGCCTACCGTGAGTTTGGGGAGCGTCTTCTACGCGCACCGCGTCTTCTACGCGGGAGATTACGGTAGTTGGCTATTTTCCATTAGACTTATGTAAATATTGACCTACTAGAGGTATGGGTCAGATTCTAGAATCTTGCCCAGGTGTATTTGAGGTTAAAGTTGCTGAGTCAGCTGATAACATTGTAGCAGCTACTTCTGTGAGACCTTCCTGTCGTGCACCACTTCTAGTTCTAATATCACAATCCTGCTGACCCTGCAGACTTTGTACAGACTAACATATGGACCATTCACAAAAAGTAATATAATCATACCTGCAAACTCCAGACAAAAAAAAAGCTGAGCCTGTAAAACCGAACCTCTTTTGTTTAAAAAGGTGGTTAGAGAATGTGGGTATAGGGGGGGTCTGCTGGATGTCCCCCAAGGTCCCCCCAGGCGGCCAAGAAAGTTTGCAAATCTAGACGCCAGATATATGCATTCTGGTTGTTTTTCAAGGATGCCTTATACTCTCTATTTAGAATTTTACTAAGACCCTCCTTCCCCATATAAATGTTAAAATGAGATCTCACTGGATCTGGATGAACCACAAGATTGACCGAGGTTGATCTTTAAAAAACTGAGAAAACTGAGTAGTTTGGAGGTATGAATGATAACTTAGTATCCCACACATGAGTAATTCTGATCATACATGTAGGTTTCTGCAAGATATTCGGTCTTTTCTATCTTACTTCTACTTTTATAGAAAGCATGGCTGCAAAACACTGTTTAGCTTGAATGATTCAGGAAAAAATCCAGATTTGACAAAACAACGTATTGATCTGACACTCATACAATCTGCCAGACCAAAGACATTTCAATTTTGACATTTTCATTTTACGCTAATTTTGATTTATGTCCTGCGGTCTTCTCATAGACTACAGAGAACTGGGGGGGCCGCATGGGCATTCTCCTATTTTACTCCACCATGGAAATTTAACATGTCACCAGACCCTACCTTTAGAGGCTAAATCTTGGGTTGATTGTAAAAGGTGGAAGCTGAAGTGATCAAATGAATGGGAATCTGATATCATGTAAGTAATACATGGGATAATGTACTTTGTCCCATCCAGCAGTAATGGTCAGTGTGTGTGTGTGGGCGGGGGGGGGGGGGGGTCTGTAATGGAATAAAGGCAATAATTGTCCCAAAGAGACCAATAATGAAATGGTGAAAATACCCTTTATTCCATTACAGCTCCCCTTTCAACATGTACACCATAGGATGGTGGAGTAAAAGATCCCCTTATAGTCATGTTTTACTCCACCATAGTATAGACCTTTTACTCCACCATAGCATGGTGGAGTAAAAGATCACCTTAAAGTCTTGTTTTATGGCACCATAGGATGGTGGAGTAAAAGATCCCCTTATAGTCTTGTTTTATGCCACCATAGGATGGTGGAGTAAACGATCCCCTTATAGTTTTGTTTTATGCCACCATAGGATGGTGGAGTAAAAGATCCCCTTATAGTCTTGTTTTATGCCACCATAGGATGGTGGAGTAAACAATCCCCTTATAGTCCTGCTTTACTCCACCATGACTGCCACATGAATAAAGCTTCACTTCTAGAATTCATCCCCCCCAAAAATGCCAAGCCCCTTTTTTTTATATATGGGCCCCATCAGAAAAAGTGTTTTCCCCCCATTGCTGATTTAAGTTTGTTTTATATATGCGATTTTTTTCCTTATATACTACTCCTGTTTTACTCCACCATGCTAGCAAACTACTCCTGTTTTACTCCACCACACCCATGGTGGAGTAAAACAGGAGTAGTATATAGAGAGCATCCTCTATAGAGACAAGCTCCATCCTATAAGGGGAAGGAACCCCGGGGAAAGGGTTTCCAGGGGGAAAAGATATTAAAAAAAAGGGCTTGGCTTTTTTTTTTGGGGGGGAGGGGGCAGTTAGAGGACACTACATGTACATGGATGACACCATTGGAGACATAAAAGATAGTCCTGTTTTCTCCCATAGCATGGTGGAGTAAAAGATCCCCTTATAGTCCTGTTTTACTCCACCATGCTATGGTGAGTAAAAAATCCCCCTTATAGTCCTGCTTTATTCCACCATAGCATGACGACTTAAAATATATTCTTGTAAGAATGTATAGGAATAGTATAGGGCTCCCCAATAATTTCCTTTTGTTTTATACAGGGATTCATATTTTACTGATAACTGTCATGGTGGAGTAAAGTAGGAGATGGCCAGCCCATGATTTATTCTCAATTGTATCAAACTTGATACTTAATGGTATTGTATCCATAAAACGCGTTTAACGTAAGCTGGTAATCATAATACAATCTAACCAAAACAATACAATACCCTACATTCCACTTAGAACAGGTCAACATGCACTAAGAGTAAGATATACTGAGCACTACGCCCACACGTGTGACCAGGTAATGTCCAAAATTAATATGCGTCAGGTAATTATGAATCTGTATGTACTTTGGAAAATTGCAATAGGTATTTGCACGTAGACCTACCGTATTCGACATGATAAACTCACAGTGCACTTAGAAATATATGTAAATTCACCCATAGTAGTTAATTGTTTTAATGACTTCAAAAGTAGAGCATTCTACTCTAATCGTTTAAGCAATAAGAGAGTGGTGTGTGCTTTTAGAGTATGTGCGCTAATTACGTGGACATCGGAATGTTTGTTTCTATTTACATGTGCCATAACATAAAAATTCCAATCAGTCAACTTAAAGGCTCATTTTCCTGTCCATACCATGCACACACCTTGAGTTTTAGGCTTATTGAAAGTCCTCATGACATTTAAGACAAAATAAGTTTTAACACCTGTAATACAAGTGTCCTGTTTGTCACCATACCTGTTTGCATTATAGTACCTATACATAACATAACACCTCCGTCAGTAAGGTTAACCCTTTAAATGGGGGCTGGCATGGCAAACTAACAACATGGGTACCGATTCAAACAGCGATCATAAAATCGCGGGAACCAGTGGAAAAATCGCGACGCCCTGATTGGTCAAGGGGTGATCACGTGACTTTGTAATGCGGGCATGCATTACCATGCCAGGGCCCCTTTAAAGGCCGCTCATGCATTAATGCATCATGCCCAATGGTCGTCATGATGCAACAAAGAAGTGCTGGCGAGACTGCGCACCAGCACTTCATTGGAGCATCATGCCGACCCTCCGGGACTATATGTATCCACCCTGTAGGGTCAGCATGATGCACCAACCAAATGGGCAAGGTGAAGTCCTGTATCAGCGGCCTTTAAAGGGTTAACCACACTCTGCCTCATAGTGTCACTGGTTGCCATGACAACTACCTACCCGGAAGTCGATGCCCACGGTGGAGATAAAGCTCCCACAGAGGAATGCGTTGTCCTTAAAGCGTACCAGTAAGCACGTCTTGCCAACCCCACTGTCCCCAATCAGCATCACCTAGACACAGGAGGAAGGACAGGAACGGAGCAACAAACTTAGTCAAACACGAACAAAAACATCTACAACACAATCAATAAAAGTCAGCTCTATAATCTACAGAAATTATAATGGAAATAAAACACGACTACAATGGAACTATTGGAGAAGAATGCTCATAGGTATAAAAAATACAGATTAATAATCAAAATTAGTTGTATACACAAGATATCTTTTGAAAGAAATAGTTTGGCTCTTGAGAATAACACAAATTACAAATTGGTCTATAAACAAAAATTAATGAGACATGACACAATTGTAGAAAGGGGATTGGTGTAAGGCCAAAAAAAAGTTAATTGTTTGTTTCAGGTAACCCGACCCTAACTAGCGAAACAGGGCCGACCCTAGCTTTTTTTCTTCAATTCTGAAGTAAAATATTTGTTTTTTGGGTGTTTTTTGCAAGTCGATTTGGTCAATCATGAGTAATCGACATGAGGTGTGAGTCGTCAAAACTAGTCGCCAGCCTCTGTACCAGTTAAAAAAATTACACAATTAAAAAAAAATCCCACCTACCCTACCTAATTCTTTTGAGTATGTTACCTGAAACAAACAATTTTTTTTTTTTGGGGGGGGGACCTAAGTAATGGGGGGTGGTACTGGGATACTCAGGAACTATGATACCGTAATCTCCTGCGTATAAGGCGCGTCTTATACGCCAAAATGCTGCTGGGTCTTATACGCGGGAGATTGCCTTGAGTTTGGGGTGCGCCTTATACGCGGGTTTTTCCAACATCTCAATTGGGAAAACACCCCAAAAATAAGGCCCACCATGCGCCGATGACAGCTTGAACTCATAGAGCCAGCAGCATGGCAGACTGGTCGGTGTCGATGCGCTCGCCGGGGATAAGGCCCACCATGCGCCAATGACAGCTTGAACTCATATAGCCAGCAGCGCTGCAGCCCGGTCGGTGTAGATTTGCTCGGCGGGCAATACGCTGACCGTGTGCCGATGACAGCTTGAACTCATAGCGCCAGCAGCGCGGCAGCCCGGTTGCTGTAGATTTGCTCGGCGGGGAACACGCCGACCATGTGCCGATGACAGCTTGAACTCATAGCGGCAGCAGCGCGGCAGCCCGGTCGGTGTAGATTTGCTCGGCGGGCAATACGCCGACCGTGTGCCGATGACAGCTTGAACTCATATAGCCAGCAGCGCGGCAGCCCGGTCGGTGTACAATAGGGGGTGGGGAGGGGGGGCGTCTTCTACGCGAAACAGCCCCCCTGTGAGTTGGGGGGGCGCCTTATACGTGGGTTTTTCCAGAAATTGATCCAGAAGAGGTACGTGCGCCTTCTACGTGAAAAGGCCTTCTCTGAGTTGGGGGGGGGGCGCCTTCTACGCGAGCTGCGCCTTCTACGCGGGTATTACGGTATTAAGTAATCCCATATTCTATAAAGGAAACTTAGCCTAACTTTAAACTCCTTAATAAAGGCCATTGTCATAAAAGGATTTAAGGCATATCAGTTTGCAAAACCGCTTTTATTTCTCTTTTTGTTCCCTTTACATTTTCCTAACAAGAAATTGTCATAACCAGTGCTCTTCATCAAATACACCTTCTGCAATTAGGATTATATGAAATATCACTTTAGGACATATCCAATAGGTGTGCGTCTATGCATAGTGGTAATGTAAGGTTTTATTAGTCCTGTCGAATATCAGATGATTCATATTGCTGGTGATTGAGCCCCCCCCCCCCCTTCTCCTTCCCCTCTCCCATTCAGGTCTAGCAATAATGAAACAGATACGCCAGGATTATGACAGGTTGAGTGTGTCCCGGATGACCCTTGAGTATCAATCTTGGTCCACTCGTGGCAATACACCCAGGAGGCTGAACCATCCTCAACCATCCAATATCAACCCAGGCTTAACTTGATGTTCTCAAACAATCAGTACTAAAATACGCGACCATATTAAGCAGGCTAATAGATACTAGAATGCGTTATCTCTCTCTTCCTGTCATATTTTGCCATTTACTTTTCCTCTCTTGATGACGCCATGTATATATGTATATGTTTCTTAGCTGATGTTCATCCAGTATCTTTATATGTACATCGATGCCCTCTGCATATAGCCACCTTTAATCTAATCTTATCCCCAATGGAAACCCCTGACAGGAACCTTACATGTTAGACACTGAGAGTGGAATGTAGAATAGTCCACTGCTAGTATGGCAGTAAGGTGGTGACCACACATTAGCCAATGTGGTACAGGACAATCTATGGAGGGAAATGGAACAGATGACAGCAGCCATAGCTTAAGGCCTACTAGGTATACAGGGGTGCCTGGATGCTGCCAGTATTGGCAGACTAATGGGGTATCATTATACAGTGCTCCATATAAGGCTTGCTCTGTCACCAGTCAGTGTCTCCATGTGTTATATGTGACAAAGGGCTGGTGTATGCGCTATATCATACAAGTATACTGACCAGTCTATCCAAAAGTGACAAAAATGCTAAGGCCACACCAAAAAAATAAGTTGGTCTACGGACTTTGGTTTTGAAAACATGGTGCGAGCGAGCAAAATATATATATTTTTTTTAAGAATATTTTGTAGTCCAATGGATTCCTTGCTGGAAAAGTGAGGCAAGCGAAAAAGATTTATTCAAAAATAAAATTGCCAAACATCACAAAGAGAAATCTTGTAGAAAGTGAAGCGAGCGAAATCTGTAGACAAGATTTTTTTCAAAGAAAAAAAAAAATTGTATTTCCAAAAATATGGAGAGGGAAATCCGTAGACCAACTTATTTTTTTGGTGTGGCCAAATGTATAAAGATGGATGTGTGCTATATTACACAAGAAAATGGCCTTCTGTCTGTGTCAGTGTGACACAGGGCTGGTGTATAGAGATTAATGTGTGTTTTATTACACAAGTAATAACAGTATATTGACTAGTTTTTGTCAATGTGAGAGAAGATGGTGTATAGAGATGGATGTGTGTTATATTGCAGAAGTACATATACTGGCGAGTCTACAGTGTCAAACAACACACAGCTAGTGTATAAAAAGACAACAGATTTCAATTTGAATTACTGGTAGATCAAGCAGGACATTCAACATATATATTCAGTGATGGAATAGGAAAACGGGGGGGGGATACCTAGTTCTACCTACATAACTGTAGGTAATCGTGAAAATTGTAACGCATCTACATATTCTAAACCTCAGTGTCTTTTTTTTTTTGTGGCTATGTCAATAATGTAGTTGGTTTATTTATAAGTGTCTGCCTAACTTAACTTAAAAATACAGAGGGCAAGGGGTGACGGCTTATTCAGATGAAAATACCGTAGTTCAAACTAAGCTGTATGTGTACTCACATGCCCTAGACCTTTATCAGCAGACACACACAGACACACACATATATTGTCCCCATAGCGAGTTGCAGGATCGTGGAAGGAGGATAGTTACTAGATTAACCGGCCTAATCCTGTTTTAGGTCGCTATGGAAAATAAGGAACATGTTTTGCACAACTGGAAAAATGCTAGACCTATGTAGACCCCTTGTGTATATAGCAACTTAAAAGTTCTACCCATGGCATGGGAAGTGCAGTAGCAACATATTTGCATAGTGACTTAAAAGTTCTGCCCATAGAAAACCATTGTATCCTCTTGAATCCATCTAGTTTGATATAGTGACTTAAAGTTCTGCCCATAGGAAAACATTGTAGCAATTGAATAGCGACTTAATAGTTCTGCCCCTAAGGTGGAAGTTCAGGGAGGGCCTCTATCCCCTTAAATGTAGAGGTTCAAATACACATAGCGACCTATTTAATAGCGACCTAACACAGGAGTAATATATAGGAAAGAAAGAAAGAAACTTAAACAGAAGAATAGATTAGCATAGAAGCTTGCCCCGCAGGGCTACTAATATGGAATAGAAAAGAAGCTTGCCCCGCAGGGCTACTTTAATGGAATAGAATAGAATTTTGCAACGCAGGGCTAGTCATTCAAATTCAATAGCCCTGCGGGGCAAGCTTCTTTTTTATTCCATATTAGTAGCCCTACGGGGCAAGCTTCCATTCTATCTTATATGTGCAACTCAATAAGGATGATAAGAAATGTTTCAAATAGAACTAGATCATGGGTTTTTAGTTACTGAATAAGGGTCATCTTCATGATTACAAACATTTACTGAATAAGGGTAATGACCCTTATTCAGTAACTATTTACAATAGTCAAGATGACCCTTATTCAGTTAAGAATGCCCTTCTACCACTATCACATTCACATCAAAGAGGAATACACAGAACAAGCCATTCCATTTCCTTCATTTAGATTCCATCTTTTCCATTCACCCTCTAATTTTCTTTAGTTTTCAAGAGTTATCACGACTTAATCTATTCTTTAGCGACTTAAAGTGGGAGAATGCCGAGAAAGCACATCCTTGTCTGTGTATTTGTGGTCGCCAAATTGATACATAACATTTTAACCACCAACAGCTTTGAGTTCAACAACAAATTCTACATTCAAACCCACGGAACAGCTATGGGGACAAAGATGGCACCCAACTATGCCAACCTTTTTATGGGAAGATTAGAATCAGAAATGCTGGCACAGAGCTTCATCCAACCCAAGATTTGGATAAGATTCATTGATGACATTTTTACAATTTTCTCAAGCACCGAGGAAGTGGAGGCCTTCACTGAATTTATCAACAACTTCCACCCTACTATCAAGTTCACAGTAGAACACAGCACTCAGGAAATTAATTTCTTGGACACCACTGTATATCGTGGCCAAAATAACATTCTCTGCACCCGACTGTACACAAAACCCACTGATGCCCACATGTACCTACAATGGAATTCATACCACCCCCTGGCCCTGAAAAAATCAATTCCTTTCTCTCAATTGACTCGTTTGAAGAAGTTAGACACTGACCCTGAAGATTATGCAAAACACAGCAAGACACTCTTGAAGAGATTCAAAGACCATGGTTATCCCAACAATATACTTAAAGTAGCACAGGCCAAAGCATCTGGCCTGAACAGAGAAGACCTCCTAAAAACACAACCCAAGAAGAGGAAAGACAGCACCATGTACATCACAGAGTACAACCCCAAACACACGGTCATTCCAAAGATACTCAAAGAATCACAACCGGTTCTTGTGGCCGACCCAGTCAAAAGCCAGAACTATCCACCTAGAGTCACCATGACATACAGGAAATCTCGCAATACAAAGAACAGCTTGGTCCACACATCATACCCACCAAAAAATAAAAAAACGGGCTCCTCCTCCTGTGGGAACCACAAACATTGCAACAAAATAAACACTTGCACTGAGGTGACAAGTACATCAAATGGAAAAAGTTTCAAGATAGTGGGCAGCAACACCTGCACCACCAACAATGTGGTTTACGTACTGACCTGCAACAATTGCAGGATACAATATGTGGGAGAGACGCAACATTCAGCAATAAATAGATTGGGACAACACATCAATGATACAAAACGCCTTACCAATCCAAGATACAACGACTTCAGCAGTGAAAGCGACAGTGACGGGGAAAAACACTGGTCCAAAAAAGAGACTGAAGTCTCAAGACATTACCGTGGAGACACTGGTTGCGGTAGCAACCAGATATCCATGACAATTGTTGACGCAACCGCCAAGACAAAAAATGCTCGCTTACGATTGGAAGAAGCCTGGATACGACTTTTAAACACTTGGCAACCAAACGGCCTCAACTTAAAAGCATAGTTTCACAAAGAAAGGACTAAAATGAGGAATGCGCATTGCAAATATTGTGATAAATGGTTCACAAATAATGGCTTACGGCGGCACATTACCATGGCACATGGAGCTACAAGCAGAGTGATCTGTGGCACATGTCATAAGGACTTTGACCGTACTTCAAATGCAAGAAGGCACTCCAGAAGAAAACACCCGAGTGATACATTCACATGTTTTGTGGACTATCTAAAACCAGGCACTAGCTTCCTACCTCCCGGAGCGCCAAGTGATCATTGTTTGCATACGCAGTCTACAAATTCTATTCAGACTTTGCAATATGAACCCCCTGAGATCAGTGAAACCCTTGCTACAGAAATTGATGAACTCTTGGATGGCATCTTGGAATAAGAAAAGAATACCTCAATGTCCCAGCCCACTAACGCTGACTCATACAACCTCACTACAAACACCGTTACCACTGATATAAACATTGATCTCTCCACCATTGACCACAATACCTTATATGAACTCATGAACTGGGAATATGATGGGAACTGTACCCCCACCACTTCTAAACCACCTACATTGATCAACTCTAACACCAGTGACATGCCAGAAATGGCAACAAACACTACACCTGACAGTCCTGATATATCTTGGGTTTCAATCCCATGGCCACAAGAGGAACATCCTCCAGTGTATTTTGAGAACTTTGATCATCATGTTAAATTGACTGATTTCCTACCTACCCAACCTACCAATGATAGACATTGGAATGCCCCGCCCACAGAGGCATACCTGCGATACCATAAGAACTTACAGAGATACATTTAATGATATATGGTCATTAACTTTTCTATGGTGGACTTTTCTAATTTGAGATGGTGATATTTGCATATACTTATTAGCCCTGGGCCTACATTTTCATAAAAAAATTTTTACATAGGGCATGTGTGTATATATTTATAAAATAAAAGCGCCCACACATTTTGATAAATTATATTCATTCCAGCTGAGTACTGAGATATTCGATATAATGACCAATCAGAAACCAGTATTTATTATCTGCATTTGAAATGTCTCCATGTTTCTATGCAACACTGAAATGACTCAATTTTGATACACCCATTGTCAATTGTCAATAAAGAGCATTCCCTGAAGAAGGCTTGAGAAAGCCGAAACTTTATATTTTTCTTTTTTAGATTGTCTGTGTATGAGTTGAACCCACGTCACTGGTTGTTGTTGTTGTTGTTGTTGTTGTTGTTGTTGTTGTTGTTGTTGTTGTTGTTGTTTTCTTTTGGATGGGTGCGAGCTGCTCCCCGACTTAGAGAGAGTGCTGTGATTAAGGCACACCTGATGTTTGTCTTAACGTAAGGTAGTTTTAGTATTGTATCACTTGTATTGTACTGATGAAAACCCTTGTATAAGCCGCACACTGAGTTCAGGAAGACTGTATAAACCACAGCAGGTCATGAAAATTGGCATGTACAACTATGCTTTCACTGAGCGACTAGATCTCACCTCAATTTGTATTTGGTCTATACCCTGATGTGATAACGCCCAAAACAGGAACAATATATCACATGCGTTTACATCGTTATGTGATGAGAACGATGTGTTTCACAAAAAGGCACATTAAATGGTAGCATACCAGTATGTCTTTCTGGGAATGGATAGCCATGTTACAGCATGCAGATCACAGGATTGTACATGGGAAATCCAGGGGATGTGTTCAATAAACGACCACTTCTCACGGACAGAGATAAAGTTATGTACCAGGAAACTAGCATCGCAGCTCATAACGTTAATTAACAAACAGTTAGATGTGAGATTGTTGGGAGCTGAGCTTACAGTAATACCTAACATCAGTCAAATTTAAAACTCACCTTAATTTTCAACTCTTCTCCAAACTCACCCATCTCTGCATATAGGAGACAGTTGACCGTATATGCATGGACTGACCAGAGCAAATCAATATCTGAATCTGCCTTTCTTAATGAGTCACCCTGTAGTTATACTGGACGCCTGGTGTTCCTGCTCCTACAGTATAATAAACCAGTGTAGCCCTGGAGGGACACCTGTAGGGGGTCTATAGTGAAGGCTCTATATGCCTACTTAGGCTGCTACCTGTCACACACTGGAAGCCGCTCACTGGTCCACCTCAAGTATAATAGGCGAATGCTAACTACCGTATATGTTTAATAACTAATACCGCCAAATGAGGCAGTTCAGGTACCCGATCAAATTACCTAGTATACAAAAGCAGGGTCATACCTTGCGATTTATTTTTTCTAAGCAGTTTATCACATTTCTGACATATCTAGATTGATTCAATGCAGTAATCTGCCAATATTATCAATGCTTGGTATGAGTCCCTCCACACTGCTGAGCTGCTCACCATGAGTACTCTTGTATTTGAGTAACTCAAGGCCACAGTTGACGCTACTTATGCCTAGTACTCTAGAACTGTTCACTCATATTATGTTGTGACTTAATCCGATTTCTATGGCATTTACTACCCTAATTGTGATTTAACTTATAATACACTTATTAGAAATTGGCACATTTACCTGAATTATCAACCATGGCGTTGTTAGTGGAGAGGTCGAGGTTTAGATATTTACTAATGGGAGGCTCATTTGGTAAGCCATGAAGCAAACAAGCAATTTCCTTTCTGCTATCAGGTTTTATACAACTCTCCTAGTCCCCTTCACCTGTTGTTCACACACACCGGCCGTCCCTTTCTCTGTGTAATTACTCTTGGAGCCAAATTGTTATAGAGACCTTGCTTTTGACATTAGGATGGCTACTGCTCATAACATTCCTGCAATTAGCTTACTGCATGGAATTACTGGCACATATCAATTCGTTGATATACATGTATCTCTGGAATCGCGGGGGTGAGAAGCTGTGGGCGTCAGCTTTAATAATTAAAGCAGAGATACTGATACTAAATATGAGAATGCACCAAGGGTACTCATTCTATTCCCAGCTATATAATAGCAGTACACTACATTTACTACCCGCTAGTATATGTAGGCTTATAGACATGTCTACGCAATTACCCATATACATGTAGTACTTTTCTATTTTAGAGAGTGACCATGTAATACATTTTTATCGATCCACCCCGAGGGGGTTCCAGTCTGTTTTATATGCTTTTGTTTGTCGTCTTTTTTTTGTTGTGATATGAGCGCAACATAAATTGTTGTAAATGAATTTCGATCGCATGTATAATACCATAGATAATAAGCAGTGGCTTAATTATGGACCATTCAAGAAGCCTACTGACAATTATAGAGAGCAAATAAAATTAACTAGATAACCTTCATGTAGATCTAGTACCGGTACTTTGAATTTTCATGCCTCAGGTGGGACTATAGCAGTCTCTAAAATTCAGAGTGCATATCATGGGCGCGTGCTGGTAATTGGCTATAGAGAAGTAGTTAACAACCAGTGAGAAAATTTCCTTTATTTTATGCGGAAATTATGGGGTCTACTAAGGATCCCGCTAGCCAGAATATATAAAAACATGGGGTTTTATACTACCAGTGGGTATCGTATTACATCTGACAACTATTTAATAATATCATTAGATCGGCAATAGATCTGTGTCTTCAATTACAATAATATTAGATCTATTATATCTATCTGATAAGGGCACCTCCTTAGACTCACTTATCACCCTACATACCTGTGGCACTTTGCTCTAGCTAATAAATGATCACCTCTTTATCATTAGGCTGATTTGTTATCTTATAATGTCTAGCATAAAATAAAACCATAGTGTTGTAGATTTTAATACAATAGTACAGAATAGTCCTGTGAGACATGGCCCGGCGACTTGTAATCTTGTGTCTAGTTTCAGTTGGTGAGACAGATAGGGCATACTATCATCTGGGCTTTTGGTAGTATATAGCACAAATTCAACCTGAACTACCCACTACAGCTAAGTACTAATAGTCTGTAGACTGTCCATTCTGCATGCACCTCACTCAGCTGCCACAGGGACCAGTCTTATTCAATGTTCAATGCCATAGTCAACAGGTGTGTCATTATGAGTGTACACTGTCTCAGATTGCCAGGAGCCTGCTCTGCCTCCCCGCCCCCCCCCCCACACACCCAACTGCTAATCACTTGTAATAGTCTGTACCTGTCATGGGCCAGTGGTCAGCAACCAGCCAGATCACTCCACCTCTCTGTAGAGGGGGAGCACAGTGTAAGTACCTCGGTGTACATACATGTTTTCAGTGTTCCACAAAATCGTTTATATAATGAAAGGAGTAATCAAATTAATCTTTCATCACCAATAGTAGATACATATTCTGAGATAGCATTATTTCAATGTAAACTAAAAATTTTACACAGAAAAGAATGTAGCAGTTCCACAAAGTGGCCTTACACTTCAACCTCCTCTGATTTACAAAAATGCACATATGGCAACACACACTTTAGCACTGATTTCTCCATAGAGATCTTTGACAGTAAATACTTTGTTCAAATACAGAAAATATGATCCAATTGTACCATAACCCACTGAGATAAAACCTGTACTACATATATATATATAGTAGTTTCAAAACGAACAATTCTAAAACAAAGGCTACAGGGATGCATTTCTGAATCTTAAAATGCTCTAATGCTAATCTGCCATAGGGCTCCGAATGACGAAATGTCTTATCTGTGAATAAAATCAAAAGTATGAGATATATTCTGAAAATTCCTTCACTGATAGGTAAAGTACACACACTATTGTTATTACATTAGAATAGTGAGCAGGAATAGTCCATAGCAGAGGAGCCACAAACAAAAATAGATTGCAAGGCCTCCCTATCCCTTACTCCGTGGCGACCGTGAACCATACACTAGTCTACTCATCTCACGAGTAGTACTCACTAGTCGCCGCGCTAATAAACACAGCTTTAATCTATATGTTATAGAATCTAGAACACTAGAATACGGTACCCCATTGTACTGACAATCCAACATAAATTCAAGTCTTAGGCTGTTGAAATACAACCAGGGAGGACGGGGTGGGGGGGGGGGCACAGGTCTGTGCCACGCCCCGTTATACCCGCCGAGGGTCTGTAAGATGCACTCATAAAGTGCCAGTACCTTAGTTGATAGTACCTCGCGTACATGTATATTAAAGGCGATCCTCCGTATAAGACGCACTCTGAATTCAAGCCAGACCTATGAGGCGCAGCTGAGGACTGTTTTGGGGCACTCTAATTCAAATTAGATCCAAGGGGGGCCTAGGGTTCAGATGCCCCTCTAGACCCCTGAAAATCGGCCTGGCCATGACTCTTAACCATAGGATATTGGGTCCGGGTCCCAAACTTTTCTCCCCCCCCCCGACCCAATTTTCCTGGCTGTGCTCCCCTAAACCGCCCATCTGGATCTGCCCCTGATAATTAAGGTTTTAAGCTTCAAATCCTAGTAAATATGTGCACACAATTACGATATAGTATGACACAGGCATTTCATATGAATACTCCTGGTCAATACTGGAGACGGGAGGCAACTGAGCAAAACACATAATACTAAGGCTTAAAAGAGAGTGATCACCCTCCCCTCTCAAGAGTCAAGTTATTTTGACCCCCCCCCCCCCATACGAAAATTGCACAGAAACACACCCTTCTGTATAAGCGGGTTGGTGGGTTTTTGCATGGACGTGCGAAAAACATTTTGACCCCCTCCCCTCTCAAGGGTTAATCCCCCCCCCCCCCGGTAGTCTGTAAAGAGACCAAAAATCGCGCACGCCGCACGGAAGCACCCTTTAGCCTATAACAATTAACATCCAGGCCTTTTCATTGAAAACAGGTGACATTGGGATCCAGAAGGTCACAACAAATTGCCTGAATACTTGGGACAAAAGTGTCGGATTTCTAAATACTAATTCTGCCATTCTGCGAGAACGAATTGAGATATCAACACGACTCCAAAAGATTTGAATTCCCCGCACTCTCCTGCACAACTTAGACACTGGGGTTTAGCTCTAACTCATTAGGGAGTGGTCATTATTTATAATCAACAGGGGGGTGGTGGGTTTTCACGTGGACGCATGAAAATTTTTTACGCCCACCCTCGATGGCAGTCAAAATTGTTTGCGTCCCCCGCCCCGGAGACTTGTCGCGCCACTCTTTGATCTACCGTATAGTAGTGTGCATGCAGGCTTTTTTTGCTAAAAAGGGGGTAAATTTTTTTAACCCCCCCTTAAGAGGGGTCAAATTTTTTTTAGCCCCCCCCTCGGGCGGGGTCTAGATTTTTAACCCCCCCCCCCCCGTTGATAAAAAATGACCACTCCCTTATCTTAATAATTAAGATAAGGGAGTGGTCATTTTGTATTAACTTAATTTTCATGTACCTATCCTTGGCAAAGAGTTTCAAAGAAGAAAAAGAAAAAGACACATCCCGTTACAAGTATCTTGGGAGAATGGGCAGGGGATTTGTTTGGAAATGTCTACAGGAGTTGTGTCATGCTATGGTATAGTAACAAGCCCCGACTCCGAGTACATAAACAACACCACGACCCCGACCTAGTTTGCTAAACCTTGGCTTGGATCCCACAGCAGAGAGCGCGGTTCAGTGCGGCCGGGTCGGCGGTCATCCCTCGCCGCCCGCCCGGGGACAGCCCGGCTAGTTGACGGACTAGTCCACTCACCTTGCATGACAAATCGTAGTGCTCAGCCGGAGCTTGGGGCCGCGGATGACCGTTACTCATTGGACCAGGTGCGTGTGCTGGCATTGTCGAATATCATTAACTTCACAAAAACACTTTTAAGCTCATATCCCGTGCCTTCACGACGTTAGATCGAAGGTGTACATGCCTCCGTAACTTCTTGATTCCGGCTCGTTCAGCGCCGATAGGGAAGATCGAAAAAGTTCTACCAGAGGGCGGCACAACAAAAGCGACGCCCTCTGCTGCTAAAACAAAGAACTAGGGTCGATCTCTCCTTTCCCGCCAAGGACGACTACCCTGGCTTTCCTCGGTCGTAGCGCAGAGCGTACCGGAGCACCCGTGATTCGACAGTATCTCTCAGTATCAGTATGCTCTCCCCCAGACAAAATTTTAAAATCTATACATCAAATGGTGCATTCTGGCGCATTCTATAAAGAGTTCTAGAAGTTTGGTTTGGTGTGGGTTGATTTAACCTCCACCAATAGTCTCCCTGCTATGTTTTTATTTCTTTTCTCATTTTTGTCCTACTTTTTCATGGGACAAATATCCCCAGGAAATTCATTCATCCCTTTTAATATGCCTAAAAGTCTGTTCTATATATGGGGACTAGGGAGGCATATGTCCAATTAAATTGCATGTTATCTAATGGATTGGGGGAAGACAAATGCCTCCAGGAAAACTATTGCTTCCACCTGGAAATCGATGGATTCTATGTGATTGGGAGTGGCCATAGGACCAAATAATATTTCAAATTATACCCGAACATTGGTTGCGTTTTAGAGGATTTAGGGGCACAAGTTACTCCAAGAAAACTTCCTAATTCTAACTTTGAAATAGATGTAAGTAAGAGGAGCTGGATGGAGCTTGGTCCAAGTAGATTTTTAGATCTTGCCTTTGAAATTGGTGATTTGGAGGCACAATGCTCCAAGAAGATTTCCCTTTAAGATTTGACTTAAATTGATGTTCTAGTGGATGGGGGGACTAGTGAATTAATTGATACATGTCTCCAAGTTAATGCAGAAGTTTCAGCCCTAGCTTATTGGGCCTTAAGACAAAATAAAGATACAACAGTGTATTCTGGAGGACAGGTTGCTCCAAGGAAATTCAAATCCAAGTTGAACAAATTGCTGCACTAAAAAGTAGGATTCAAACTTTTAATTGTATCAAAAGGGGTTTGGGAATGTATTCCAGCAATAAAACTACCAAACAAATCTATTGGGAGGACATAACTTTGGATCTGATTGGAATATTTACACAATTCTTGAAGATTTAGAAAGCTAGGATCATGCCCCATGTCACTGTTGCATTTTCCAAGGTCTCTGTCGCACATTTTTTCGCGACATTGCGACAGCTGCCCACCCCTGATTATTGTTCCTATTTGTTAGACATGACATCTCAGGAAACCCGTAGACGTCTGCAGGCTTCTCAAAACAGAATGCTTAGATGTTGTTTGTATACTGGTGTGATGGAGGAGTCCACAGACAATGTTCATGAATTATGTGAAGTACCTAAACAGGTAGTTAGGAGGAAGGAATTACTTCTAAGCACCATGTATACTTTGTCTAAAAAGAATTCCTTTCCTGCTATGTGTCTTAGAACTAGGGGGGGGGGGGGGTCATAAGAAATTGTTCAAAGTTAAAAAGGCCAAAATCTCAAGGGTACAAGAAGAGTCCCTATTATAGGGGCGCCCTTCTTAGGAATGACCTTAAAAAAGACACCCAACTGGCACCCAGCAAAGAAAATTTCAAGAAAATCATCAGGAAATCTCTTGGTTCTGAAATCAAAACCTACCACCAGGTGGCAGCAGTGCTATGGCAGCCAGGAGGATTGATTATAATGCTGCATGGATTCTCTTGGTTAAAAGGTCAATAATATAATTAATAAAGCTCTCAGTGAGTGGGGTGCACATACATTTCCATACACTTTTATGGTGAGCAGAATAGTATGCTTCATTCAGCAGTTTAAGGGTGTATAGAGCACCATGGTATAGACTACACCTTTTCTTTGGTTAAAGAAAATAATGACCAGTTGGGGTATTGTTAGTTGCAGACAATATTTGAAATGCCCCTTTGGGTTGGGTCCTTTGAGTGGACCATGCTCCTTGAGTTAGGGGTGCGCCTTATACGCAGGTTTTTCAAATATTAGACTCAGGAGCAGCAGATGCGCCTTCTACGCGGATCTGCCTTCCCTAAGTTGGGGGTGCGCCTTCTACGCGGGCTGCGCCTTCTACACGAGAGATTACGGTATGTGGCCCACACAACTTACTGAGGACAAAAACTGTCGGGAGCCCAACAGACTTAGTTCAGTTTGCCCTATTAGGGCAACTCAATGTGGCCCTGACTGGAAACCCACCATTTGCCCAACCTAAAACCATGAATAGTGTTCTGCCCGCTTTGAACCAGCTTATCTGAGCTAAAACTGAATTGGCGCTAAGCGGGCTTGCTACATGGGTAGTATATGGGGAGGGGGCTTTGTCTACTGTCGCTTTCTTTATGGAACTGATTCCCACCTACAACATTGCCAAAGATGTTTTTGTTTTTGTTTGTTGTCTTTGTTGTTTGTTTGTTTTTTATGTACCGGGGTGTGGCCTCCTATACTGACCATACCACATATATACTTTTATGGTCGATCTGTCCCCCCGTGTAATGGATACAATCAGTGACCATCTCCGAGACCATATCCAATATCTTATTAGCCTACTGATAACGGCTCTAGGATATTAGGTGATCCTTCCTTTTTCATTTTAAACCCGATGCATTCATGAGGATGCATCCTATAGACGCAGCCAAATTTAAGGGTGTGCCCTCGAGGCGAGGATTAGACATTGAATTAGTCTTGAATTGGCCCAAATGTCTCAAGTATGCCCTATATAAACCCCTTATGTTGGGGGTTCACCTTAAGCGCCAGTTGTGTCTTATATGTGCAGCATTACGGCAATTATGCCTATGTGAACGTGGGATATGGTAGAGGTCTCGGCATCAACTTTTACCCCCAACCAGGTCATCTGACCGGATTTGATCGACTTCCTACAGAGATATGAGGACCCTAAAGAGGACCTCTTGTGGATTTTCAGGGAAACCAATGCCCCTGGTTCTGTGAACTCATTAGATGGTCCTGTGAACCCATTAGATGTGGCCAGCAAAATCCGGGACTTTCCCAACATTTTATAGCAAACCCGTATTCTGCCACCCCTAAGGTGATATTAGGTTTAGATGGACCATTTTTTCGATTGGCCCTCTAACATCTACCCCCCCCCCCCCACAGATAAATTATTGTTGTCCTTATTTAGCGGGTGTTTCTTGCATGGTGGTGAACATCCACAATTATTAACCAAAGAATTAATTTTCAGTCTGACATCACGATTTTTATGGATGAGAATTATCTATGGTGAATCTAAGGGACACTAAGGGAAATAGTCTCCAGCTATAACATTGTTAAGAAAAACACATATTTATGGCATAGGAAAAACACATAATTATGGCATATGTCCTATAGTCAATCAAAGTGTCCATAGACCCATTCCCATGTAGCAAGCCCGCTTAGGGCCAATTCAGTTTTAGCTCAGATAAGCTGGTTCAAAGAATACTATTCATGGTTTTAGGTTGGGCAAATGGTGGGTTTCCAGTCAGGGCCACATTGGGTTGCCCTAATAGGGCAAACTGAACTAAGACTGTTGGGCTCCCCACAGTTTTGGTCCTCAGCAAGTTGTGTGGGCCACATAAGGCTAACTGATTTGGGCACAGAGCAGCTTCAAAATGGGCAAACACTTTAGGCACAGATTGGTTTCAAGGTGGGCACCCCAAATCAGGCATAGATCAGTTCCAAAGATAATTCCCCAGACAGGGTTGAGGATGGGTTTGCACAAGGCATACTGATCTGGGAGTTCTGGACTTTGACACTAGATGACCCCACTATGTCTGATGTACAGCTTTCCCCCCATGTCAGTATTGATTTTCTTTAGTATGATATAACAGAAATAGGCTAATGAATCATTTAAATCAAAACAGTACACAAATTTTCTCAGAGTTTGGATCTACTGGCAAAATGCATTTGAAATGTGCAAAGTTAGGTAATGTCAGCAGTTTTTAATGTGACTACACCATTCCTGTGGTAATCATTTTATATTGAAGTATGCTACCCATTGGGAGGCACTATGAACTTGAAGGCTAGCATGTTACTGGACTAGATGGTGCCACCTGATCAAAGTAGTCAGCCCACTTTTAGCCACACCAAAAACCCATGTTGACCCCAAAATGATAAATTTTGACCAGATCGCGCTATGTGATCAAAGTGGGCAGCCCACTTTCAGCCACACCAAAAACCCATGTTGAACCAAAACCCACTCTAAGACTGATCTGTGCCCATATCGGTTAGCCCAGTGTGGCCCATACACCTCACTGAGGACAGAAACTGTCAGCAGCCCATCGGTTAGCCCATTTTGGCCCACATCGGAAGCCACACCAAATAAAGTGTGGGCCACAGAAGGGCCACACCACCTTTGCTACCTTGGTTAGCATTGGGGGTATTCTGGAAATTCTTTTGGTTTGAGGAAGGAAATTCCGCCAGATAGATGGCAAATTTGATAAGGTTAATTGAAGCATCTAGATTTGCAAAGAAATATTAGAAGTTAGAGGAAAGAAAAAAAACGAAAGAAGGAAGTACGATATTTATAGCACCAGAGTCCAGTGTCAGCAGGGTGAGGGGTTGAGGTGGAGGGGTCGATGTTTGGAAAAGGACCTGGTGCTAGTATATAGATTGGGTGCAGGACCTCCAGGCATAGGCCCTAGGTATAATTAGGGCCTCTTCATGGGATTTCATATCGCTGGACGATACAATTGCCTGTGCCAGAGACTGAACAGAATGAACCGTGAGCTAGCTACTCATAACACGGTCGAGTATCCCTCGAATTGGCATTGATTAATACACATTATACGTTCGAATGCAAATGATATGAAAGGAATACAGGTTGGTTGTATTGCTGCCTTCAAGGTGTGGACGGAATAAGAGTTTCCATAACCATATCTATAGGATTCATGTGTATGAAATGTGAAAATAGTCACTATTTTCACGTTCATATATCGTTGCCTAGATGCACTACGAGACCAATTTTGGGAAAAAATTTCATACCTGTTCCCAACCGATAATATATATCCAACATATGGAAATTCCGTGGTATTCAGATTCCGTTATACTTATGCTGGTAAAAGTTGTTGAATAATTGAGAATTTATAAGTATAAACTATGGTATGAAATACATACACCCCCATGGAATGACTGCTATTGTCTATGGCTGCCCACTTTACTGCCTATACCCTTTGTATTGTCCTGTGATATGTGGCACAATTTGTAAAGTGTTGTGCTTTGGCCATATAATTGATAATTGATATGTTTCTAGTGAACCAGTAAATGTTACTGCTCTTGTTCTATTTACTTTCTCTTTGTGACATATGACAAGCGTAACCCAGTTGTGAAACTCTCTTGTCGCAAATAAAATATTTTCAAACTCAATCTCAGTAGGCATCCATCAAATGATGCACTAAAAAACAGGAAAGTGAAACACATCAACACGACAACCTGAAGTTCTCTCTTTTGTGTTTTAATGTATATAATCATATACTGCCGTAGGTTCCCTACGATTGGCATTGAGACGTATCTGGTGACGATTTGGGGTTTGTATGCTGGAACCGGTAATATATATCAAGATTTACCTAAATAGGCCTATATCTGTAATTTGAATTTAGCAAAGTCAGAGGAGATTACTCATCACTGGTCCCTCTTATCGACATATTTCAGTTTGGGACAAAGCCTGTATGAAAGTATAAGAAGTAAGGTATGTATGAAACGTGGAACAATGTCTATCCACGGGGAGGGGACATGGTGCTAGCAGATTGAAAGTGGGACCTTTATTGAGAGGGCATGACACCTATAGGATTTCTTCATTGGCTTTTCACAAGGCTAGGCTCTACATTGCCTCAGGCAGATATTGACTTATCCTCCCATGGATTTGTAGGATGAAGGTGGGTCGCCCCAAGTGCATCATATAGGACATTCTGTATAACCTAAACAATTTTGGATTTATTGTTGGTTTAAGCTAGAAATCCGGTTACTCAATGTTTAATGTCAGGAAAATACCTCCAAAACGCGATACATTTTTTGACGAAAGAAAAACGTCCTTTACAAATGCTTTCTTACCAAAGTTTCTTAGTTTCTTATCAAGTGAGTAAACATTTAGTGTTTAGAGCAATTCCATAGATTGACAATTCTTTGTGTTACAATAGGATTTTAAAAATAAGGCCCTTCTTTTCTTTAGTAGAACAAAATTGATTCTAATATGATTCATCGTTGTAAAAAAAAAACGAAATCAAACGCTAGGCTAGCGCTAGTACATATTTTCTGTTAGCCAGTCTGGCGAATTTGCCTCATTTTTGATTAGCCAGATATGTAATCAATTAGCCAGATTGATCTGATCAACCTTCATATAATATTAGAACACATCATTTCTAGGTACATGTACCACAGAGTATTTACAAAGGTAGTGATATTTCAATATGATCAGACCTTTTAAATATCCCACTCCACTTTTAATGGGGGTTTACATGCAGCTCAGTTCGGTGATAGAGCTCCACATAGATATGGATTTATTATAAGGCTAGGCATTAAAGGGTTCATCCATGTTTCTGAAAATTTTTGGTATTTGTTTCAAAAAATGTTTTATCAAATTTTTTTAAAGAAAAATCACAGAAATGTCATATTTATTTGTATGAAGGGGGGATGCATATGACTCGTTTTGTCATTTTATAAGCTTTTCAACGGTATGCTACACTCCATATATCATATTCCCAGTTGTGATTGGGAGAAGGATTAGCCAGTCTGGCGAATCCAATGGGAAAATGGTTAGCTAAATTGTAGTTTGGTTCGCCACTGGCGATCTGGCGAATGGCTAGCGCGAGCCTAGTTTCAAAGTACCGTTTTATCCTGGCCAATCTGTGAATACCCCGTGGACAAATCCCCTCTCAAGTCCATTACTGGATGGGTTGACCAAAGGGCCATTTTTATCACTGCTTCGTCCGGGTGTTTGCGGGCATCCTGGTCGTTCACTGTCCTTTGAAGGGCAGAGCAAACATATTTTGTCATGCCTACTTCACATGTCATTTCTTGGCAACATTTAGAGATCCACCAACTTTGATCTAAGCATTTGGAAGGCCGATAAAGGAATATATATATATATATATATATATATATATATATATATATATATATATATATATATATATATGGGAACGTACCACCTCTAGAAATTTACAGCCAGCATAAAATTTAATCAGCTAAATTATGTGACATATGTTCGTACACATCTTGACAAGACTTGATATATTATCCCCCCCCCCCTTTAAGATAGCGATATGTATTTTATGTGGGTCTATTATGTATTCAGTATTGTGTGTTTTCCCTTTCCGATACATGCCACCCAACACGACACAACCATAGTTTATATACAGATCAGAAGGATGGATTCTAATTAAGCACCGTTCACTTATTAAGAAGGGGAAGAAAAAGATAAAACAAACAAAAATAATATTAGAGAGATTCTCATCAGAATGCATTCTGTATTCGCTGACATACAAATATATATATATATATATATATATATATATATATATATATATATATATATATATGCATAGGGTCCCAGATATAAGACTCATCGATCCCAACACCATCATCCAGCCCTATAGCTTCATGTGTAAGATGTAGCACATCTGATCAGAAGATTGCTGGTTCTATTACCACCAATGCTGAGCTTTTCCGGTGCCTGCCACTGTCAAAGCTTTATAGGTATATAACTGAGGAACTGCCGTCACATATAAGAATAGTATAGAATAAGAACTCTGACAATGTTCAAGTCAACTCAGTGCATTTATCCCATGATAAAAGCACTCAGATTATCTAGTTTGGGCAACCAAAATGTTCTGAAATGTGATAACCGTGGTATAAGTGTAACCATGGTACAACAAACCTAATGAAATACACCTCAACAATTGGAAATAACATGATGGGTTATCTTCCATGTTAATTTGTCGTCATGATGCACCAGTGAAACGCCGGCAATAAACCTTTCAGCACTCCTTATTATAATCCATAGCGAGCTGCAATCATCTAAATTAGATGATTAATTAAATTTCTGAAATAAAGGTAAGAGGAAATGTGTTTGTCTTTGACTTACTGTGAATCCAATCCCGACTGTGGCTGAAAATGAGCCACTACTGAACTTGCCCTGGTCGAACTGCACGAGGAGGGATGTCTTGCCGACCCCACTGTCCCCCACCAGGATGGTCTGCAATGGAGCAAGTAGAATTTTCTTACCAAGTGTTGTGTAAGCATTGATTATAAATCGTTGAGGTGCAACACAAATAAAGTTTTTGCCATAGACAAGGTTGTTTAGGTGTGACTTATACATATTAAACCAGCAACACTACATAGGAACCCACCGTAACCTCAGGACACTGCATATCTACGTGTAGGCCCTTGCCTATCGAATGCCTTTCCATGAACTAATCATCAAGTATGTATCAGTAGTACCCATATGTGTGGGCATGCTGCAATTACAGCCTGAGTACAATGTAAGGGTGAAATACTACAGTAATTACATGCATGGATGTAATTATAGCCTGAATGGGACCATGAAGCCTATAAAGTCTGTGACAAATATCCCCTTTGTAGTTTATGTGTCTGGTACCACCTGGCACTATGGGGGTGATGCTTAAAACCTATTTTGGTTAGAGAACTAACGGTGACAAGGGACATTTAAAAAGAGAGTGACAATATTATAAGTGATGGCCGAGAAAATGTGCTGTATTGTTTGGCGCCTATAAGCTTTATAATCAGCCTTTCAGCTGGAAGTCTGGCCTAGAGATAAGAATGGTGAGCTCGGACCATGCCCATGGTTCCGGGCCGTCATTCTCACCCCCCCCCCCGGTGAGAATGACACACATCTATCATCCATATACACCTTACCTCCACCTACTGGTTCAATTGGGAACCATATCTCCTCCCACAATCCTCTCACATTCAAAACCCCCGCCATCTTTCATTCCTTCTCCAACCTTCCAATATATCACTTCAACTCAGTTCCCCACCCACCCACTCCTTAATCTAGTATTCATTTTAATCTTTTTTAAACTTATGTTTTCGTACAACCGTTTCTAATATGTTATATTATCAATTTGGGGTTCATCAAATATTCATATCTTACAATGTCTTAATCATAAAATCAACTCTATTAAAATATTTTATTCACCCCAACTCCATTCGTGTCTTCTCTCATGGGGGGTTACGCCATACTGCCCAATTTGGCTTTGTATTCAGCAGTGGTAGAGCAGCAGAAAAAAGGGGATGATATGGCCTGCCTGAAACAGTGCGGGGATGCATCCCCACATCCCCCACAGCTCCGCTTCTGTTATCTTGTCAAAAATAACCATATACATGTAGATAGAAGAAGTGATGGTCTTAACAGTGAGATCTAATGAAAAGAAGATAATGAAAAAAAGGGTTTCCCTGATCATAGGTAGGAATAGGCCTTTTCTGAAAATTTCACGCTTTCATAATATTATTTAGAAAGCAAAGGAAACCTTTAGGGCCTAAATTAATGTTCTTGTTAATAGGGGTTGCCATAGAAACATGTTGTCTATTCTAAATTCATGAATACAAAATAAAAATTGCAACTGCTAGATGAGTAAAGAACCTTGATACCAAGCTAGAAATTGTCCTTTTGATTTCCTGTTGACATTTTTTTTTCTCAAAAGTTAACTGCTATTGTACCTATTGTACTTTGTTATGCTTAATCATATCTGAAGTACTGAATAACGGTCCAGATGGTGTAAGATTGTAGCACGCTTGGGTTTGCTGAAATCGACTCCACATACAATGATGGAGGTATAACAGTGGGAAATGTGCTGATTATATTGCACTTAAAACAATCCGCCATTTCGGCAATGCAAAAAAAAACAAGTATTTTCCAGGATTTTGGCCACAAACGTTGTTTCCAGAAGTACAATTTTAATATGGTAGTAGTGGAAAGGTTCTGAAATGATAAATTGCCATAGGCCCCATCCTGCTTGGCTTCTGCATAATAGCCTATAGGCTATGTATCAGTGTAGCCCAACCAGGCTACAGGCAACTAGAGGCCCGATTGGACATGGCAAGGCAGTGTGCATGTAAATCACACCAGCTGAAAAGGGCTTCTTATGCCAAGGGCACAAGTGGCAGCTTCCAGTGGTTTAGCGGGCTTCCCTAGCCCACTTAAAAGGGTCTATATCTCCTCTTTCCTATCCCTTCAGAATGTGTGTGGTGCACATATGCGCGGGCACTGACACATTCCTTTGTTAAATTATCAACCTGTGAAGCACTGGATAGCCACTTAGTGCCGCTAAAGTGCTGTAAAACACAAATCAATCAATCAATCAATCCAGTGGTTTAGGTGAGCCTCAGGTTTCACTATGGAAGAGGTCATAACCATCCTTGGTCTACTACATAAGGGCCCCTGTAACTTTATATTAGCACATTCATTGAATTGTTATATCAGGTTATTGTATCCAACATATATCATCATCATCATCATCATCATCATCATCCTAGCCATCCTAAATATTCTCTGCTTGTAGGGTTGTAAAGGTTCAGAATGAAGAATTTGCTGAGGACAAAAGGGGAGAAGGGAATATTTTAACCCATATATCATTAACAGAATTCAAGGATCGCATGGCCCAATGTTCACCACAATGACCTGCGATCATATATAGTTGCTTTCCACATGCTTGAAATATGCCTTCTAGTATATGCAATACGGTTGCCCATAAGCCATGGCTAATTTATTCTTTGTCATTGTATTCCAACCTGTCCCCCACATGATCCCTCTGAGTACAAATATAGGTTTATGGTGTTTTATTGTATATTGTTCATCAGCTAATGCCCTGGGGAAAACAGCTTCTCCTCCTTATTTCAGGAACAGTAATCTGGTAAATCTGTGATAACACAGTCCTAAAAATAGAAACAATTCACCATCCATTCACCATCCTATTTCAGGATACACTTCTAAGGTTAATATGCCATGTGACAAATGTCATTTGGCTGATGGCGCGAACCCACACTACATAAATGATTCATGCAATACATTCAGCAATACTGCAGTAAGACCAAAAGAGAAAAAAAAACACATTTTGATCCTGTTTCGTATAATTAGCTACATAAACAAGGTGGAAAGTATCCCAAGTAGGGAGGAGTATTGTGTCTCCATGGTTACCTGTCATTAATCAGAGTTATCTCTCTGTGAATTCAGATTTAATCATTATGAGATTACCCACAACCGACCGGGCGCCCACAGTTAACATTCCTGCCAAATTCAATTGTCATTAGGCCTCTCAAAAAATAAAACTGCTTTCTCATCACCGCACGCATAAAAAAATTGTGTTTTGAAATAGACAAACATTGTGTTTTGAAATAGACAAACATGGGCATATTTGGTACCAAATTAAAGCTAACGATGTCAGCAATGCAGTGGACTAGAGACTGAGTGCATTTTAACAACTTTTTATAATCAGTTAACTCTTAAGTAATAAAATCAAAAATTTCCGTCTCGCCCCATGCAGTTTTCGCCCCGATATGCCCAGGGTATAAAAATATTTTTCAGGGGTTGGTAATGAGAAACCATTTTTTTTTTTGAGTGGCCTTCTGTGACTTTTTTATGTCAAGGCAAATCTGATCTTGGGTTCACCAAGCTAACACACTGTCATTTTTCAAAATGCAGATATTTGAGTGATTACATGGAGAGGCAGCACCCACTGGGTATATCGCATTATGAGAATTTTGTATGGAAAATGCGACAATTACTTGCGGTCTTGTATAATCGGCATAATATCACAAGGCTATTTGGCTGAATTGATATGGAAAACAAACACACCAGGCATTACCCCTGCTTGGCATGCGGTAGCCGTATTTGGGGAACATCAACATAATTTGGGATTTTATGAGCCACCAATAAAATCCAATCCCTTCACAATAGGTCTCTAGTCCTGAGATTACAGCCGAATAATAATCATGCAATCTGGTACTGAAAAAGGAAGCAGAGACATGGAATACTTAACATCCACGAGGAAGCTTTCGAGCCTATCTAGCACTTACAGGTACTGCTGTAGGTGGCTTTTCTGGTGAATGAGCCTGTCGTTCTAGAGGGATAAATCAATTCACCGAATGATGCATGAAAGGAGGGATTTAGGATAGTTCTCATGATTGACCATAAATGTCCGTTAAACCCACATATACGTGTACTAGCTGGAACCAGATTCTCCTTCTAAAAAGTTAGATGTGTTGCTATAACCGTGTCTTGTCACGTACACTTAGATAGAGATAGAGTGTGCAACCCCCCCCCCTCGAAAACAGATCGTTATAGCTTTCCTGTATAATAGTCGAATCCCACATGTCAATTTAGGGCTCCAGAATGCAATTTTCCATCTGTTGCAATGTTTGGGACTGACTGAAAATCACGACTTTAAACACAGTAGGGAATAAAAAGCACTGCCCTAAAATCGCCACAGTGTGTGCTTGTGTTCTATACTCTCTCCAACTCTTTAATATATCTGTTGCCATTGAGGTAGTACCCAAAATTGAAATAGATGGCAGGGACTTTAGAGCCCTAAATCGCCATGTTGGATTCGACCTTGTTCGTCTGAGAGTGGGGTATACAGTGCATACCTAGGATCCAGGTCATCCAGAGGTTCGCTATTGCTTGATCTGGTACCCAGAGAGATAAGCACGGATAACAGACCGCATGATGGGTATATACCTACTGCTATATAATAAATACACCCTTAAAAGTCTGCAGTGAAGGAAGGGAATCATCTTATTGGTCATTATACCACGATTTCGGGACTTCCGGTGGGTTTATATGCAGTTTAGCCGTGCATTATTCTGCATATACCACACATGTGCATTTTTTGAATTTTTGGTATATACTTTTTCGAGGTCAAGTTGGAATATTTTGGGAAATGCTGGCGGACATACAAATTCAGTCTCGCCATTGTTTAAATGTGAAAAATCATCCCAACTCGTAGGAGAATTGAACCCTGGCCGCAGTGCTGGTTGGCGAAGACGTTAGCCATAGCGCCACACTGAACGGTGATGAAACTCAATGCGAAAGTGAATAAGTTCTAACCTGAGGTCCTAGTGCTATGTTTCCAGTCAGTTTTCGTCTTGATTCCAAGCTTGTCATGTTATAATATTAAAATCCCAAGAAGTATTCGATCCATAGATGAGGAATGTGTGCTAATTTTCTCCATTTTCTTCGATATAAATAAGAATCCATTGATTTTTCCATCGTACGCGAGTCGCGGCCCGTGGCCGCTCTGCGCGAAGCCGTTGTTTTTGTTCCTTGCCGAGAGATCAACCGCCGTGTTCACACACACTTTTCGTATGGAATCCAACCCTGACAAGTTTTCAAATTAAAACATACATATCCTTAGACATTCTAGATGATCCCTCCATACATATTATGTCCAATATATTCAAAATAAAGGAGAATCCATTGATTTTTCCATCGTAAGCGAGTCGCGGTCCGGCCATTCCGACCCGCCTCCTTGTCCGGCGAAAGTGTGTCAGTGGCCCGGATGTAGATATAGGTCAACTGCTCGTTGTACGAGGAAGACGCCGAAAATTTCGGACCGGTTTGGAAAATCAATGGATTCTTATTTATTTTGAATGTATCTGACATATCAAGCATGAAGTACTCATCTAGAATGTCTAAGGATATGTATGTATTAATTTGAAGACTTGTCATGGTTGGATTCCATACGAAAAGTGAGTGTGAACACGGCGTAACCCTCCCGGCAAGGAACAAAAACAATGGCTTCGCGCAGAGCGGTGACCCGGGCCGTATCGCTTGCTTTTACAAAATGTCTTCTCGTGGCTATATTCTGTGGATATCAGGTAAGAAATTAATACAAAATGGAGGAAATGGTGGTATAAACCTATTAGGTGATGCATATTGAGGCCCACGGGGAGTCTATGCTGGATATACCCTCGCCGCTCTGCGGCTCGGGTATATCCAGCATAGACTCCCCTAGGGCCTCGATATGCATCATCTATTAGCTTAATAATGCACCACCCGCTACTTTCTAATACTGATTAACAAGGTGATGCAGTAATTTGATTAATTTACCATATATTTCAATGATATGTGAATTCAAATATTTCCTTCCCATTTGATGTTATGCTGCTTAGGTATATATAGGCCCATTCGCTATATGGTAGCCCACCATGTATCATATCAATTACATTCCCCACCGGAACTGGACGGAAAAGCAGCTGGAGAGTTCATTTTTACATTGTACAGTGATGGAACAGTATGCTTTTTGAAAGGAAAGGTGGAGGTGGGGTGGGGGGTATTATAAATGTATGTATGTAAAGGTTCACAGCACTTATAGCATATAGTTACTGTCTGCAAGATATAATAACTATTGGCCATGGATTTCTGTTTACTGCTTGCGAGAAATGTGCCTTGCATGGGGCGAATCATTAACAGGGTAGTAACGACAAAAGACCCTTCACGGAAGTGTTCACTTTATCCCTGCAGAGAGACTGAGTAGATAGAAAACTTTCTTTTTCTTCTTCTCATATTGATATCAAAGTGCAAAGGTCGGAAGGAGGAACTCGCAAAACTGAATAATTGCAATGATAAATATGAGATTCTAAAAGGTGAGACCAATTAATGTTTTGTACTTCCTTGTTGGAAAATTAGTGCCGAAGCGCTGACACAACAATCATGTCGCAGCCCATGGGGCCTGTGGTCTTTTGCATGGGCGGCGAGGTATCTTCACTAAAGATAGGGAGAAATAAAGATAACACAGAATATATCTTCATGGATATCTTTAAAATTTCATTTCTATACGGCACATGGCTATTGTCTTATTGACCAATGGGAAGCATCCCTGGCATAAACTGCGGCAGTCGGGGGGCCTGAAGGTGTTTAGTCATAGTGCAGTCGGAGTCTAATGGCGGCCCCCAGCTGATAATGGCTATGTGAGCTATAGAAGCTGGCATTATTTGTCATACAGTTGCAATAATATCCTTGAAAAGATAAGTCGACGATAACAATTCTCAAGATCTCTTAAAACTTTACAAGATATCTTCAGTTTTCCTTTGGAAATGACATTGACTTATCTTTATCATCTGAAGTTATCTTCACCATCCGTGCAAAGGACCGCTGGAATATTACACAGTTATACATGCATGGATTTAACATTTAGTGCAGGCCTAGTACATCAGTGGTCTTTTGCACAGACGGTGAAGATAACTTCAGATGGTAAAGATAAGTCAATGCCATTTCCAAAGGAAACTGTAGATATCTTAGAAAATTTAAAGATATCTTGAGAATAGTTATCTCTAACCTATTTTTTCAAGGACATTATTGCAAATGTATGACAAATAATGCCGGCATCTATAGAAATGAAATTTTGAAGATATCCACAGAGCTATCTTCAGTGTTATCTTGATTTCTACCTATTCTTTAGTGAAGATACCTTACCATCCGTGCAAAGGACCACGGTGGTCCTTTG